>OZ014519.1:519647185-520966156 GCA_963966055.1 Lathyrus aphaca | reverse complement strand
CCAACATTTTATTTATGTTTATGTTATTGTTTGATTAAACATCCACACCAGTAACAAACACAATCTGACCCACCAATGAAAATTTCCTCAAAACAAACACTTGAATCCAAAGTTTGCAACTTTTACTGTTTCTAACTAGTTCTAGCAAAAAAAAGAGTAAAGGGTGTTTATCATTTTTGAGAATGAAGAAGAGTGAGAGTGGTGGATATGTGAGAGCAGATCAAATAGATCTCAAGAGTTTAGATGAACAATTACAGAGGCATCTTAGTAGAGCATGGACTATGGAGAAGAAGAATAAGGAGAAAGAAGATGAAGGGGGTGAAGTTGAAGGAAGGTCTTCTTCTAATACTAGACAAGAATGGGAGATTGATCCTTCTAAACTTATCATCAAAACTGTCATTGCTCGTGGCACTTTTGGTACTGTTCATCGTGGTGTTTATGATGGTCTTGATGTTGCTGGTATATTCCCCTTTCACTTTCTTCATTTGCATTGCATTCTCTCTTTCTTGTTTTATGCATACTTGTTGTTTGTCTTTTTGTTTAAACCAAAATATGAAAATTGTTAGCAAGAATGCACGAGCTTTGATTACGTAGTTCCGTCAATTGTGTCTTTAGAGTTGCTAGAGTGCCTTTCTTTTATTCAAATTTAAGGTTTATAGATTTCAAATTGTATTTAAATTCTCGCCGGTTTGAGTGATCTGATCACTAACCAGTAAACTATGTGTCATATCAAACATTTCGTGTGTATATGTGCGCGCGTGTTTTCTGTTTATTTCTTATACCATTTTTGTTTAACATCTCATGCATATATGCAAGATGGAATCTTGTTCACTTGGAGAATCTTATGTATAGAGGAGTTTTAAGTTGTAGTCACACTATGATTCTTGATATTGCAGAAAATCGTATACAATTGAGGCTATTGCAGCCTTTCTTGTTGCGAGACATGAAAAACTTTGATGTTGTTGTGCAAATGAGATTTTTATCTAACTAAATCCTGTTCGTTATTTTGACGAAAAAAGAATAAACTTGTATTTCTTTCAGGTCTTAATTTTAAATTAAAGTATAATAAAGAATTGTGAAGAGTTTGTTTGAATTAAAAATGTTGTTTTTGTGTTAAGTTTTGGTGTTTTCTCAACTTTTTCAAGTACTTGTTATTGTGATTTCATTATGCTTTTATCTATTTTACAATAAAAAACATTTTCTGGTTTTTTCATGAGTTCTTTAAAGAACCATGTTAGTTGATAGAGTTTGACATTTTTTTTATCCATTTTGGACCGCAATATAGAAACTTTCTAAATCAAGATTTAAAAAAATCTGTGATTCACAAGATTCAGTACTATCCTTTGCCTTTTTTTCTTTCCTAAAACTCACAAGATCCACTTGACTTGACAGTTGTGTCCATGAACTTTATTATTCTTCTCTCCTTTTTTGAACTTTCATGTGTTCTTTGTTTATTACTGATAGACTCCTGATTTTTCTACCACAAGGTCTTATAAATATTGAAAATTAAAATTAAAAAATAAAAAAAAATAAAAAAATGTAAATAATTTTATGCTAATGACATGTGATTATGTTGCCATATACATTTCTGACTCAAAAATATTCATCATTAATACTAATTATCTTTTTATGCTTTGTGTTTTTCATGATGTTCTAAGTAAAACATTATTAATTCTTAAGCTTCGTGGATGCTAAACTCGTTAACTCAGAAACTTTCTCTTCAGACGATTCAATAATAATTCTTATGTTTTCATTTTGTTTTCGCAGTAAAGCTTCTTGATTGGGGGGAAGAGGGACATCGGTCAGACGCCGAAATAGCTTCATTGAGAGCGGCTTTTACACAAGAAGTTGCTGTTTGGCACAAGCTTGACCATCCTAATGTAACCAAGGTAATATGTACTATGGTCGAAGGTATTGCGAATAGCGTACTATAGCCGGTTTATGTTCTTCAGTTGCTACTACGAATGAAACATGTGAAATTGATTGCAGTTAGCTTTTTCCTTTGATTCAAACATTCATGTTTGAGTTTTCTTATCGGCGTCTAATGCAAAATCCTTTTTTTTTGTAGTTTCTTGGCGCAACAATGGGAACATCAGACCTACAGATACAAACAGAAAACGGTCATATAGGAATGCCGAGTAATCTTTGTTGTGTTGTTGTTGAGTATTGTCCTGGTGGTGCTTTGAAGTCGTATCTAATTAAAAACCGAAGAAGGAAGCTGGCTTTTAAAGTGGTTGTTCAACTAGCTCTTGACCTTGCAAGAGGGTTCAATCCATATGCCTAATCTATGTCATTATAAGTTTTTACTTGATAATGATTTTTCTTTCTATAAGCCTTAAGAATTTAAATTTTTTTATATTTATTTTATAGGTTGAGTTATCTCCACATAAAAAAGATTGTCCACAGAGATGTTAAAACAGAAAATATGCTTCTAGACAAGTCACGCACGTTGAAAATCGCTGATTTTGGTGTAGCTCGTATCGAAGCTTCGAATCCTCATGACATGACTGGTGAAACTGGAACGCTTGGTTACATGGCTCCTGAGGTACAAGCATTTTTTCCATTGAAAGTTACTCTTGTGCATCAATATTGTCATGTGAGACCGCATTTTCTTCGATCCTAGATATTACAGAAAGTTGCGGTCAAATGCAGTTGATGTGACCTAAATCACAGTCACGTATTTTTGAGCCATTATAAAGATGTTTGGTTTTGCGAAAGTGTCAATTTGTTCCTGTTATAAATATTTGCAGGTTCTAAATGGTAGTGCATACAATAGAAAATGCGACGTGTATAGTTTTGGAATATGCTTATGGGAGATATACTGCTGTGACATGCCATATCCTGATCTCAGTTTCTCAGAAGTAACATCAGCTGTTGTAAGACAGGTAAGTGAAATGTATCAAGCGGCTTTACCATCATAAATACGTCTTCGGTAAAAAAAAAATTGAAAAACCACAAAGAAAACTATTAGGATGCATTTGTTTCAAGGTATAAATCATGTTATCGGGAATGATATTCCTTGCTCGAAAAGAAAACTATTTGGTGTTATACAAAATACAATGATGTCTAAGCCTGAACGTTGATAAATCCAATATGCTTGTTTTTACTTCAGAATCTAAGGCCAGAGATTCCGCGATGTTGTCCGAGCTCACTGGCAAACGTGATGAAAAGATGTTGGGATGCTAATCCTGATAAGAGGCCAGAAATGGATGAAGTTGTCCTCATGTTGGAAGCTATCGACACTTCAAAAGGCGGAGGAATGATCCCTCTTGATCAGCCACAAAGTTGTTTATGTTTCCGCAAGTATAGAGGACCTTAAAAGATTTTCCACTATCAAGCAAGCAATAGAGAAGAAAGAACCAAGATGGAATACACAAAAAAAGTGAGTGAAAAGCATAGTTAATGAAGAGCTCTTCCATTACTTTGTTACTTTCTTAGGCTATAATTTTTGTAAAGCTAATTTGTACTCCTCATTTTCATTTCAACCATTTTTATAATATGTTTCTCTATGTAAGTTGTAGCATGGATTGTTCCAACACTAATATCAAGTTCCTCATGGTTCCATTTGATGTGATTTTGTTTTTCTTTTTTTTTACGATATGAATCGAACTTGATACTCTGAAGTTTACAACACTCGCACATATTGCAATCGAACTCAATGCTCGGAAGTTTACATCATTCACATATTGCGCACAAACCACTTACTCAATATTGTGTGTATAATATAGTCAAAAACAAAATCAGTTGTATGATATCGTAATCAATGTTTGCATGTGATTTTTGATAGAAGCAGGTTGAAACTGATAACCTCGGTTTGACATTAGGTGATCTCGTCGATTTGAAAGTTGCGTAAAGATGTTATTTTCTTCAATAAGTTAGTTAATATAGAACAATTCACGAATCACATAATGTTCTCCTTTTAGACAATAAACAGATAATATATTATTGTTTTCTCATAAGAATATCCTAGTACATGAATGTCAGAAAACTGTATTTCCTCACAAAAACAGTCATAAATTCATTGATGAATCGATTGAATAAAAGCTACAAGCCGTTTTCAATTCAGTCTTAGGGAAAAAAAACAGAATATATCTCAAGCTGTTTAACTCAATGCTAGATTCTGGTAACAGTAACAACAATCAAACTTCTCCAATAGCCTCTAAGGTTGAACCAAGTGTCAATCGACCACTTGCGCCGCCGCGTATTTAATAGCCGGAGAACATAAAGATTCCTTAACCAGCAATCTTGTAACTTGGATTCACCAAATTATCTAAACCAGAAACAACTTGAATAGATTCTATGACATCACCAACCTTTAAGTCTGCTAACAAATCTTCATTTTCTGTTACATAGCCGAAAACCGCATATCTACCATCCAATATATTGGCATTGCTCGGAGTTAACTCACTTTCTTTCAATAACCAAAATACTTGGCTAGAGCCAGAGTTGTCCTCAAATTCCTATTCAATCAAAAAAGTAGAAAACGAAACGGTTCATTTGTTACAACCATTTTAGAAAAGTGATTAACATGCGTAAGGAATGGCCATTTCGAAGAATATACTCTTACCTCTCTTGCCATTGCCATTGTCCCAAACGCATTAAACGGAAGCTTTGTTTGAGCCTTGTATAGACCAAGCTCCTGTCAAACAAGAAAAACTTCTAAGATAGCAACCTCTAAGTCTTAGAGCAATGAGCTTGATGTGATATATATAAAAAATTTAATTGGTATGCATCGTTAGTGTAAACAAGTTTTTGACAAGAATTCAATCAATTGAGAATTACCTCTAGAGTTTCTCCATAAACAGGAGCCTTTTCTCCCTCTACCATAATTTCTAAAGGTACAGTCCTTATTTTCTCGGTACTAGGATCAATAAAACCCTCGGCAGGACCTTCAGGGTCACCCGTTTGGACAACAAACCCATCCGCTGCACAAAAAAGACGAAAACAAAACAAAAGAATACTATCTTGGTGAAATGATTATAACTAGAGAGCCTATTTTTGAAATCCATAAACAAAATTACATATTTCAATAATTGGAAGAAAAAAAATGTGCGCTAAATATCGGATTTATTACATCTTTGAATCTCCATGCCATCATAGAAGTGTCTTTCTACCAAGTCGACAAAATTGCCTGCAGTTACGGGGGCATTATAACCATCGAGAACTATGTGGAAAACACATTCATCCACGTTCGGATTGTCTTTAATCTTGATCTTCATATCTACAGCTGCTCTCCCTTTCAATAAAGGCATGTTTCGGTATTCCTCAGGAACTTCGTATGGAAACCCATCAACCATGTCTTCTTCAATACTGCAGAAATGCAATGCCCCAGGAACATCTCAGCTGCAGTCAATCAAAGGCTATATATGAGGATTGATGTTTTTGTCGGTTTGTTAAACCAGTGATCTAGAGGCCACAAACGAATCATATTGTCAAAATGAATGATTTTCATTGGCCAATAGTTAGTCCAACATTACGATTTTAGGGACAGTTGGTTATGATAACCAGAACAACTTGACTAATGATTAGTCGAGGTTTAGCGACTTGGCCTAATAGGTTTACGTTAACACCTATAGTACATTTAATGACTATAGAATAATTTATCAATTAGAATAAATGCTTATAGTATAAAACTCTTTTCCTATTTTTTCTATAAAAAAAGTCATCTTATTCTTACTGAGAAAATCAAAGGATAGGGTCTTTATACGGTTTATGCAGGTGATTTAGTAATCAAGAGATACTCACCCTCCAACATATTGAAGAAGTTCTTTCTGTTTTGGTCCAACGGAGCCTCGATTCCTATCTTGTAGTATCAGTTCAAACTCATCGATACCAGCTTCCAGCTTATCAATTAGTTCAATTCCATGTTCTTTCTTTGATTCAGCTAAACCCGAAACAATTAACGTCTTCCCTTGCTTGAGAGCTCGAGATGCTTGCCTCACATTCTGCATATCATGTAAAATAGTTCGGTTTCTATCCGTATAAAAAAAAATCATATTGAAAAAGTTCATTCCGAAGACCCTTGAACTTTGTTCCTCGAGATTACAAAGCTAAACTATTACCATCGAGCTGACATATCATGGACGCGTGGAAATGTAAAATCTCTAAATAAAAAGAATAAGAATCGTACTCTTTCGACAGAGTCAAGTGCCTTGACACCAGAAATCTTGAGACTATCTGTAATATCTTCGAGCGGTTTTTGCACTTCTCTAATCGCCTTATTGTCAATAGGAAGAGCATATCTCAACAATGCCGCGGGGTCCTTAATTGGCGGTCCAGATATCAATACAGAAAGATCAGATAACGCAGAGTTAGCTGCTTGCGCATCATTACACCATCCCAACGTAGGAACTCCCATTATTAACCCGACCGCAAGTGCTATAGATATCACACTTTGCGTGAAGCAAAACGACTTCTCTTTCTGCACAAAAAATTAACACAATAAGCTTCGCAACGACCCGAATCATATATAGCAGTAATCTTAAGTCTCATTACAATGCTTACAAATCTAGGTTGGCATAAACTAACACTAAAGATACAAAATTTCATCTTCCAAACATCAATTCTAAACAAGATAAAGTCATGAAACTAATTTGTTTGCCAATGGGTTATCATATCTTCACATCAATGTGCATAGTCCTCAGAATTTCAAAATCAAATTTGTTCTTAAGAAATGTTCAGAATCACTTGAAAAATCTTCATTCATATCAAAGAAACAACATGTAATTACAAAAAGATCAATTTTTTAAGAAACTTACATGTTTATCATCAAATTGAGAATAATGGGTTGGTGGTGGTTGGTAAGAGCAACGAGTAGTGAAACTTCTTAGTCCAAGATTGGTATGAGAAAAAGAGTAATTAAGAGGCTTAGAGTGAGTATTGGAGTGAAACAAAATGGGGGTAGAGGCGAAGTTGGAACAGTAGTGACGAGGAATGATAGATGATGCCATTGAAATCACAGTGGAAATGGAAGTTAGAACATGGAATAGATAGATAAGGTTTTGAACAAGTTTTGAGGTTTATGTTTTGTTTTGTAAAGAGAAAGGTTATTATGTTGGTGGGAATGTCTTCATCCATTCATCTTGATACTCTAGATAAGATAACATAACATTGGATTGGACCCACTTAATGATAGATATATAAAGCTATTTTATTTTATTTAAAAAAAAATACTAGATTAAATTATTATTTTTCCAATCTTTCCCTCTCTAAGTAGTTATATTCAAAATACAAACCCTAAATTTATATATATATTTTCGAATAAATTCAAGGTTTTGTTGACTATGTTCGTAAAAGTGAGATTTTTCTGTTTGGATCAAGTATGATAATGGGAGATTTTCACATATAAAAGCATTACTTCATGTACTTATAATTATCTTACGGATGAATTTAGTTTAAAGGTTGGGCCCGAATCTTGAATTAAAGGTTGTTGTGTTTGGTGTTCTTCTATATTATCGGGAAAGAATGTGTTCATTCATTAAAATAATTTATGTTCAATTACAGAGCAGGATACAAAAATTTGTAGGATTCAAGTTTTAGTTATTTACGTTCTAAAGATAATTAGTTAGTTTTATCGGTAGGTGTGAGAATAAGTCATACCGACCTACAGAGACCTATATTTTAATCTACTTAAGGATAGGTCAGACCAGATTTTTTTAATAAAAAAATAAAACTTAGGTTTTTTTTAACAACTGATCGTTCCTGGAGATCAGAATCTGATGTGAGCCACAGATGTTGGTGATGATGCTCGGTCATCGAGGAGAGAAGAGGGTGTACCTGCAAGACACTCCGATGCCAAAGTAAGATAATGCAGAAGAATCAACAAGTACGAGAAAGTGAGTTATGAGAGTGAATATTGGATACCCGACCCTCTCAAGTGAGAGGGTTTATATATAGTCCCCAATGTTTGACTATTGGTCCCTATTTTGGGTCTGGATCATGGATCCGCCGAAAATAGGTAACTGCCGGAAACTAGTCGTTGGGACGAGCCGCCTGCTCGGATGTGATGCCCGTCAGGCAGGAGGAAAAGTGAGTAGAAGCCATCCTTGGCTGAATCTGGGTGACTTCCCCTAGATGTCAAGCAGAAGTGTCAAGCAGAAGTCTGAAAGGAGTAGAGGCATTCGACCACGACTAATCCTGGTCGACAAGACCTCCTCGGCTGAAGAGCATAAAACCAGTGGGTCCATTTGGTATCCGACTACTGAGTTGTTCTGGATGCAGGAGTGGATTGGGGCATGCCTAGTCATTGGGTCAGTCCAGAACATGAACCCCCCAAGTCGTTGCTTCGAGTCGCATAAGTGATGACTTAAGGGTAGCTCGTCACATATGGGATGGAACCTGAGACTTGCAAGAATTCTTTGTCAGCCCGACTAAGGGTGATAAGCTTAGGCGTTGCGACGTGGTCGACGGTCGAGGAGCTCAACAGCTGAATGCATGCAGAAGAGTCACCTCACACATGCGCCTTAGGAAGCGTGCACATTTAATGTGTAATGATGGCAAGCATATGCCTGTCCCTGGGTCGTGAGTGCGGTGTTCATAGATCCCAGGCTGCATGTGCTGAGGGAGTCTATAAATAGGATGACGTAAGTCATTCTCACACTTTTTGCCTACTGTCTTTCTGCTCGAGAGCGATTACGTTCCTCAACTCACAATCATCCGTCGTGAACCATCGTCTACCGCCGTAGCCTCCGAGGATACTCAACCGACCACCCCCCAAAGCCTCCAAAAACGCGTAAGTTTTCACAACTTTCTTGCTTTAGGGTAACGTTTTGTCTTTTCCCATTAGAAATGTATGCAGTTAGGGCCGATTCTAGGGTTAGAGGACCTCTGTAGTTGATTGTACTGATCTCCGGCTAGATTTTAGGTTTCAATTACGGTGTCTCCACTTTCGTTGGTCGGGCGATGGATTTCGTCTGTTGTTGATGCAACGAGTAAAGCCCATGAGGGTGTTTCCTTTGCTTTTCCACGGTGGCTCCAGTTGAAGTTCAACTGGAGTTCTGGGTTTCGTTTCTTGAAGAAGCTGTGATTCCCATTAGTTGAGAGTTTTTCATCTGCGAATTTCTCTCCTCGCGCAAATTTTCGGGCATACCTTCGAGGACACATGCATGAGTCACTTTGAATAAGGGCTTAGGTCGAGGACATCGTCCCCGTTCCTCTGCACACCCTTTCACTTGATTAGTAGTGGGAGGGTGGATTTGATTTAAAACATCGAATTCACGTTTTCTTTTACTGCTTTTCAGGTGCAAAGATGTTTGCTGAAGACCCTGATTATATGTCCGTGGAGGAAATTTTCGATGACACGGCCTCGACTTCTAGTAGTTCTGAAGGAATTTCTTCCAAAGAAACTGCTTCCGAACAGACCGCTTCCGAGGAAATTTCCTCTGCTCAGGCCGAAGATATTCCCCCCAAAGGAGAACTTCGTCGAGTAGGAGGTTACTGTCGAAAACTGGGCTGCCGAGGAGCCTCTGCATATTCAATTTGTTTACTCCGTGCCCCGGGAGGGTCTTGGCCTGGTAGTCGGGGATCCTGCAGATTGGTGTGTTCGATATCCTGATGCAGGAGATCGAATTTGCTAGTCATACGGGCCCAATAGGTTCACTATGTACGACTATATTTTCAAGAAGCTCAAATTTAGGCTCCCGTTCTCGGACTTCTAAACGTCTTTCTTCGTCCACTTGGAGTTGGCGTCCCCGCAACTCCACCTAAACTCTTTTGTGTTTTTGAAAGCCTTCGAGCTGACATGTGGGTACTTGAAGATTGGGGCAATTATTTCCCTGTTTTTCCATGTCTTCCACCTTCAAAGATAAATCATCCAAGGACAATACATATGGGTTTCCCTTAAGCAGAAGAGAAAGATTTTTATAGCTTACTCAGAGTCGATCAGGTCTTTTAAAGATAGATACTACCTAGTAGAGCTGATATCAGATAGTGCTCGGGATTCCATATATTTCTGGGGGGCAGGATACCGATGACTAGGGGATACCGGTTCCACGTCTGATATTGAAGTTCCAGTTCTCCTGGTCGCGTGACCACTTATTGCAATGCACAGATGAGTATTTGACCGCTTCCTATGAACTGAGCACCAAGGACATGACTAGCTATGACGTCTTGATGAAGTTCATTTAGAGCTTCTCTTTGATAGAGTATGTGGATGAGCAAGGCCATCCACTTCTAGATAAGGATGGCAGAGCAAAGGTGACATCTCGGTTTATAGATGTGGCAAAGCTCCTCGCCTGCGAGGTTTTAGCTTACCTTGGTAGTTTTTAGAATCAAATATGTGTTCCCGCTTCGCGTATTTTTCTCGCATATGTTTATGTTATAACTTTTTTCTTTTTCCTTTTTCAGATTCCATTTCGAACGTACAGGACAAAGTAATGGAGAGTGCTGCCAGGAGGAGAGGAAAGAAGTTGACCCATACTAGGTTGGGTGATCGTTTGGTAACGACGGGCACAGGTTCAGGAAATTCTTCGACCGCTCCCCAGGGATCTCCGAGCACAGGCTCTAAACTTGGAAAAGGCCATAGGGGCGACAACGTCGTCAATCTGACCGGGACTCACTCAAAACCCAAGTTCGTGCTTCCGACCTACTTCCTCCGACCAAAATTCTTCGAGGATAATTCCCTTCAGGTTCATTGGGCAGAAACATTATGTTTATAGGAAATGGATAGACCAGAAAGGGGGTTAGCCCTAGCTCAGGTCGCCAGTTCGGTGATGAGGGTCCTGGACGTCAATGTTTTTCAGGGGGGACTGCTACTCAGGAGCAGGAGATTCAGAAGCTGAAAACCTCTCTGTTTGTCGCCAAGGACAAAGCTTACAAAGCTTTTGAGGTGGCGAAAGACACACTCAAGAAAAACAAAGAGCTGAAAGAGTCCCTGGCCACCACTGAGCAGGAGAAAAAGACGGCAGAGCAGGAAAATGCTTGACTGAAGATGGCCATGACTCATTCGGAAGACGAGGCTGATGACCAAAAGTTGTTATTAACCTGGGCTGATCTGATTGCTAGGATCGACTAGGGTGATGAGGACCTCGAGTGGATGGCAGCGGTGGCCTTTGCAAATGTTGTGGCTCAACTGAAGGTCGTTAATCCCAGGGTCGAGTTTATTGAGGAATGGACAAATTGCATGTACAAGGTAGTGGATAGGAAGATCTACGTGCCCAATTTCCTTGGTAAGGGGGACCAGGGACACGTGGTCGTCGAAGGAGATAATCATGCCCAATGGACCCTTACTGAGGATCAGCCTACTGTCGAGGCTACTGCGCAAGAGAATGTTTGATGTTTTTTTGTTGAATTGCTTGTAAGTTTGGTGGTCGCATTTAACACCAGAACAAGCCAACCCTTGTGGTCTCATTTTTGTAATATGTTTCCGACCTTGGTAATCGCCTTTATTTCATTTTTCCTTGCATTTATTTCGTAAGCCTGTGTGTGTGTGTCCATCGGAGGGCACACATTATTGTATTTATCTTTACTAAGTGTTTATGTGGTGCTCGACCATTTAGATTTTCGCTTAAATATTCGTGCGATGTTCTTTAGGTGTTCCCGATGAGGGCCTTGAGGTATGTTTGATTATTGGGGAAATTGTGCTCGGTATATGTATGTGTCTGAGGGTTTGGGGAACCGGGCAGAATGCCAGAGTGGCTCTGGTCAGGAGACGGTGCTCGAGTCATGTTTATGGCTCGCGCTCCACGGTGTGAATGTCCCATCGCGATCTAGGTGTTATGCATGTTCGTGGTACAAAGACGATGGCACACTCGGTTGAGGATTCAATCGTGTGATGGTGGTTCTCCTTATTCATGAGGGGGACCTCGTTGGTTAGAAATATGGGTATGCAATGCTTGTACCTAGGCATGCATGTTAGGTCGGTGTTTATGCTCCATCATTGGGATTCGAGCAAGCCGACATATGACTTAATTGTAATATTGTTTAAGTTTTTCGGTGTTCCAAGGACGAGTAAGTTCTTCCCCATTCAGGTTTTCTAAGTAATAAGCTCCATTTTCTATTTTTGCTCAAACACGGTAAGGACTTCCTAATTTACGGCTAGTTTGCTTTCTCTAGAGTCCTTGTCGTTTCTCCTCAGGACATGACTGCCGACTTCAAATGTCGCTTTATGACCTTAGAGTCATGTCTGATGGCAATTTTTTATTTAAGTGATGCCTCACATAGAGCAGTCCCTGATCGAACTTCTTCGACAAGATCGAGCTCCTCGTGTAATGCTTCGGAATTGGTATCCTCGTCTTTAGGAGCTTCTATTTGTCTGGATGGTATGTGCATTTCGATGGGGATAACATCATTCGTTTTGTATGCTAGTCAGAAAGGGGTTTCCCCTGTCGTGGAATGAGGCGTGGTCCGGTATACCCATAGGATATTGTGTAGTTCTTTGACCCAACATTTCTTTATTTCATCCAGTCTTCTCTTGAGTCCTCGTAAGATCACTATGTTCGCTACTTCTCCTTACCCGTTAGTTTGTGGGTGTTTGACTGAAGCAAAATGTTGCTTGGTTCTACGGTGACTATATCTTGGGGCACTTCAAACCGAGCAAGGATGTTTCGTTTGAAGAAGCGCAATATGTTAAGTGCTGTAATTTTGGATAAGGCTTCAGCCTCTATCCACTTTGTGAAGTAATCTACATCGATGATCAAGTACTTGTTTTGGTTTGAGACGACGACGAAAGACCGAGGATATCCATGCCCCACCATGTGAATGGCCACAGGGAAGACATTGTCTTGAGCTCGTTTGGGAGTGCTAGGTGCATATCCCCGTGCCATTGGAATTTGTCGTATTTTTTCACGTGTTCTTTGGCATTGCTCTGCATTGTCGTCCAGTAGTATCCTACTCGCAAGGTCTTCCTTGCTAGCGATCTCCCACCCAGATGTTGGGCGTTCATACCTTCATGGATCTCTCGCAGGATGTATGGGATTAATTCTTCCTCGACGCATTTAAGGAGGGGAAAGAAGAATCCTCGTCGGTAGAGCTTGCCTTCGACCAAGACATACGAGCAAGCTCTTCGTCAGATTATGTTGGCTTCCTTGGGATCAGGAGGTAGTTCGTCTTTTGTCAAGTAGTTGTAGATTGGGGTCATCCAATAATTGGCGTCACTGATGATGTTTGCATCTATCGTCGAGGATGCTTTTTAGATGCTTGGTCGGGGAAGTAACTCTTGTATGACAGATTTGTTTCCACCTTTTCTCTTTGTGCTTGCGAATTTTGATAGTACGTCTGCTCGGACGTTGTGTTTGTGGGGAACATGTTTTACCTCTACCGTTGAGAATTTTGTTAGTTTTTCTTTGACCAAGGCCAAGTATTCGGACAGATTGTCATTTTTGACTTGGTACTCTCCCTTGACTTGAAGGGAAACAAGCTGAGAATCCGTTCAAGTGATGATTTCCTCAGCTCCTAGGTCGTTGGCTAGCCTTAAACTGGCGATGAAAGCTTCATACTCTGCCTGGTTGTTGGAAGTTTGGAACGAGAGGGCAAGTGTTACCTCTATCAGGATGCCTTCCTCGTTTTCCTAAATGATCCCCACTCCACTTCCGGTCGAGCTTGACGTTTTATCCACAAAATGGTCCACTTCCTAGACGTGCAAGCTACGCTTTCTTGGGTGGTTTTTTCAGCTAAAAAATCGGTTAGGGTTGTGCTTTGAGGGCTTGCCTGCTTTTGTTCCTGATGTCGAATTCTGATAGCTCCAAGGACCATTTGAGCATTCTTCTGCCCCATGTCTGGTCGACCAAGAAGCTGTCGAATGGGCTGATCAGTTTGAACGATAATCGTGTGTGCTAGGAAATAATGTCTGAGTCTCCTCGCTGCATTGAGTAGAGCTAGCACGACCTTTTCGATTTGCTAGTATCTGAGCTCGGGGTCCCTATAGGGCTTTGCTCATGATGAAGATCGGGTTATTCCCCTCAGATGTCTTTCGAATGAGGGCAGCGCTTACAGCCTCGTTAGCGACGAACAGGTATAGAAACAAGGTTTCATCGGACTCTAGTCGAGAAAGGACTAGGGTTCAGAGAGAACTTTTTTGAGATGGGTCAAGGCATGCTCACACTCTTCTATCCACTTGAAAGCGTCCTCTTTGCGGAGGAGCTTGAAAAGGGGGAAAGCATGTTGGGCGGATTTCGCTACAAAGCGGGATAGCAAAGTGAGGACGTCGTTTAGTGATTGAATGGATTTCTTAGAATTTGGCGTGGGTGTTTCAGCGAATGCTCGACATTTGTCGGGGTTGGTTTCGATTCCTCTTTTTGTTAGAAAGAAATCGAGGAATTTGCCTGTGCGAACCCCAAACGTGCATTTTTCTGGATTAAATCGCATTTTACATTTTCGCGCTTCGTCAGAAATTTTCTTTAAATGGAGGACGTGGTTGGTTTCCTCGTGGGATTTAATGATCATGTCGTCCATGTAGACTTCGAGCATGTCCCCGATTTCAGCTCGAATGACCTTGTTCATCATGTGTTGGTAGGTTGTGCCTACATTTTTCAATCAGAAGGGTATTTATTACGTTGTAGTAATAGTTGCTCAATTCAGTCATGAAGGCAGTGTATTGTTGGTATTTAATAGGGTTTTTCAAAATTTTAACCTCTTAGCGGAATAATCTCGATGAATGGATCTTGATTAAATCATTAATCACAAATAAAACACATGATAAGGATTTCGAACTACCTCTTGAAGCGTGCTTTAACTTTGATCACAAATGTGGAAAATATCAGCGTCTCTACGAAGTCCACGTGAGTATAAAGTGGAACGCGGTGCTATCCGTCTCTTGTTATGAGAAAATTGACAATTAGGATTGATAGGGAAAATAACTCCTCTATTTATAGAGAGCTTCTAAAGTCCTAATGCTCTTATTTTGGGTTTTTCCAAAATAAGCTCAATCTTATTTAATTAAACTATTTTATTTAAATAAATTATTATTATATTTAACTAAACATTTATAATTAAATAAAATAAATATTAATTAAATAAAATCATATTTAACTTAATTAACTGTCAATTTTTATTTATTTAATAAAATCAAATTTAATCAAATAAATTATATATGTGTAATGTATTAAGCAATTTAAATACTATTTACACATAATAAAATTAAATCATATTTAATTTAATCGTCCATTCCACTATCAGTACTTTATGCGTGTGACCCTATAGGTTCTCGCAATGTTGGCAATAATATTAAACTACCTATTTAATATTATAAACAATTACTGATATATAGCAACACATCATTGATACCCAAGTTACGAGAATGTCATGTGATCTAACATAATCTTTATGTGATAATGATCATGTGTAGGATTACCTTTTTGTCCTTATATCTATATTGAACACAAGACATAGAATGTGTCACCATTGTATAATTCAATATTTTATTCCTTGATCCCCGAGTGTACTTGATAATAACAAATAAGTCTAATATTTCATATCGACTTATTTGACCACGACCATGCATTTTACAGTCATACTCTATCAAGGGTCCCATAGATATTACTCATGTATATTTAAGAGGGGCAAATCCCATTTAGGTCACTCATATCCCTCAGCATGATTTGTGAAGTACCTATCAACCATCTTTATGGTCATTCTGTTACGAACAACGTTTGATTGACAATAAAGTACTCGATGTAACACCCCAAAATTTATTTGGAATGTTGTGTTTTGGTGTGTGAGAGAATAATCTATTATTGAATATAATTTTAATCTAAGAATTATATTGTGGTGAATAATTATATTATTAAGTGATAAAATAAATAGTTGAAATAAAATAATGTAAGGAGTAAGGTGATCTTTTGGTGGAACTAGTGAGGGTAATTGTGGAAGTCTCTAAGTTGGTCTAAGAGGTTATGTGGTGAGAAGGAGAAAATAATCATATTCTGAGAAAAGAGGAACGATCGTGAAATTGAGAAGAGGGGAAGAGAAAGGGCTAAAGTCGAAGTGAAGAATCCACGAGGAAGAGGAATTTCTCATCAAAACCAAGGTAAAGGTGGAATTCTTCCATCTCTAAAGGGTTTTATAATGGGAATTGGGTAGGTTGATGATTGAATGTTGGGGTTTTTTGGTGATTGAGTAGGGTTTTGGTTGAGTGGTTGATAAATTGATATTGTTATAAAATGATTATACAAATTAGATGATAAAATGCAGAATTATGTAATCGTCTGGTTGGAATAGTGAATTTTGGGGCAGAAATTCGTGTGGTTTTGAGTGCAGGTCGCAAAAGGAAAACTGCGTGAATCGCAGAGTCTGCTTAGCGAGCAAGTTGGACCTTGGAAGAGTCAGAATACAGAGAGTTGCTCGCTTAGCGAGAAATCTCCCTCGCTCAGCGAGACCTGGAGCGAAAAATATCGATTTTTAATTCCGAAAAATTCCTTAAAATTATCTAATTATTTTAGTAATGCGTAGGAATTAATGTGGTGTAGTTGAGTGCAGTTAGAAAAAAGTTATATACATAATTGTATGGATAATTAGTATAACTTGAATATTAACATAGTTGATATGTTGTTGGACTTAGTTGTTGTGTTATGAGTTATTGTTGTGATAAATTACATATGTTGTTGTTATACTCTTATATGTAATATGTTGTTGTATATGTTATTGTGTTGGAGGTGGTTGAAGTTGATTTATGTGGTTATGTGCTAAATATGCATGATGTTGATGATAGCTAGTTGTTATGATAAATCATGGTATGGTGATGTTGTTGAGTTGTATTTTTAGTTGTTGTATGTATGGCATATATGTCATTGGTGTTGCATGACATGTTGCATAGCTGGAACGTTATACCAAGGTAGGATATAATGGTTGGATCCGCGTGGGATCATTGTGATGTTGGTGCGATCATGAAATAGGGGTCGTACGTGGCCATGAAATAGGGGTCGAGGGTGTGATCATGAAATATGGATCATACTGGATCACGAATAAGGGGTCGAGAGTTCCGACGAGAACTAGGTCTTTAAATAGAGATCAGATTACGGTACCGCATGCATAGAGTCAAGTAGGGTATCATTGCATAATTTTTTTTGTATATGATGTTTTTTATGTGTATGTTGTTGATGTGTATGATGTTGTTGTGGATAAGATGTGGTTGTGTGGTTGTTGTTGAGAAGTGGTGTTTTATTTTTGATACTTTCTAATTCTTATTATATTACATTTTTGTGATGTAAGTATTTCACCCCTTCTGTTTGAATGTTACCCTTATGTTGGTAACGTGCAGGTGAGCAGGATAAGTCAAGTGGTGGTCAGTGAAGTCGTTGTACTTCACGTTGTTAGGATATTGGCTCTGATACGTCGCTTTGGGTGTCGGGACGACCACTATCACTATGAGAGTAACTTATAACACTTACATAACAAACTATGTAGTATTCTCATGGTGGGTCAATCTAGTATAAATATTACTCTTAATATTTATACCTAAGTGAAGACTTGATATCTTATATCTATGACTTGTGAGATACAATCATCAGTCTACTCATATAATAGTCTTTATGCATTATTGTTGTCCTATTTGATAGTAAAGCTTGACTATAGATAATTAAATTAAATCATATTTAATTTAATTGTCCATTCTACTATCAGTACTCTATGCATGTGACCATATCGGTTCTCGCAACGTTGATAATAATAATAAATTACCTATTTAATATTATAAACAGTGAGCGATATCTAGCAATAAATCACTCATATCCAAGTTACGAGAATGTCATGTGATCTGACACAACCTTTATGTGATAATGATCATGTGTATGATTACCCTTTTTTCCTTATATCTATATTGAACACAAGACATATAATGTGTCACCCTCGTATAGTTCAATATTTTATTCCTTAATCCCCGAGTATACTTGATAATAACAAATATGTCCAATATCTCATATTGACTTATTTGAGCACGACCATGCATTTTACAATCATACTTTATCAAAGGGACCATAAATATTACTCTTGTTTATGTAGGAGGGGCAAATCTCATCTAGGTCACTCATGTCCCTCAACATGATTTGTGAAGTACCTATCAACCATATTTATGGTCATCCTGTTACGAACAATGTTTGATTGACAATAAAGTACTCGACTCCACATCTAGGGTCCATAGTGGTTTCAAGTCGAAGGGTGGTATACACTACTATCACTATGAGAATAACTTGTGACACTTACATAACAAACTATGTAGTATTCTCATGATAGGTCAATCTAGTATAAATATTACTCCTAATATTTATACCTACGTGAAGACTTGATATCTCATATCTATGACTTGTGAGATACAGTCATGAGTTCACTCACATAATAGTCTTTGTGCATTATTGTTGTCCTATTTGACAATAAATCTTGACTACAAATACTTTAAGAATAACGTCTTTATGTTTAATGAAGTCTCACGATAAAGTCACACTTAATAGGTCATTAATAGACTAATTATTCTAAGGACTTTATTATGTCATATACATATAACATAATAAATACTATGCCTAATAAGTATATATTAACAAATAATATACATCAAGTTCATGATACAAACGCATATTAAGCCAATATTGTTTGGCTATTAGGGCTTACTCCAACAATCTCCCACTAACACTCAAGCCAATCAGATATTAATTTAACATCTATCTGCTCAATGTGTGCGTCAACCCTCATCTAAGTATGATATTTTATTATGGTATAATGAACTCTTTCCTATGTTGGTAATATACACCTCTTACAATTTCAACTTTCAATCTTCTATCAAATAGAAAAAGAAGTGTCAAAATATACATACATGGATCGCTAGTAAGATCTAGTTTTTCCAAACTTGTAAGATTAACCCATTATCATCATGAATGGGATCAATAGGATCTGTAATACAAGAAACACTACTTTCTCCCCAAGAATTAGCAAAGCGATCCAAAATCATATATTTGACCTTTGTACTAGAAACGACAACTGTCTTAAGCCTTTCCTTTTAACTTATACGGTTTCCATCCAAGCATAACATTTAATTTATATTGTGATATGAATATATAGTTCATAAATTTTGGAATAACATCATTATAACTCCTTTACAGTTATTATTCCAATCTACTCTCGATAAAAGGAACACCATATCCTTTTAAGATATCCACATACCTTCTTGATAGTGATATAGTGATGAACACTTCAATCAATTTGGTATTTATTGTTTATGCTTATAGCATAAGGTGCATCTAGTGCAGTACATATCATGATGTCTTTTTTCTCATCCGATGAGGTAAGACATTGACCATTAGACAAAACAACATGCCACACATGAAATAATATTAATGTAATATTATGCATATTGGGTGTCACAACACTTCTTTGGGATATGTACTTGTGCTAGGATTGAGATTCATCAACCATCTATCTCTATAGATTTTGATTCATAACCTTTTAGGAAACCTCACCTAAACATTTAATCAAAATCATTTCCTTAACCATGTCCTACATTGGTGTTGTAGGGAATTTGTTTTGATGATCAGTATGTCGCCTACATACTATACGAGATTAATGCAAATACTCCCACTAACATTCTTGTGTGCACAAGATTTATTAAACTTGACATTTATTAATCCAAGTTTTCACAAAACTTCATTAATAAAAGGATTCATCTCTACGAAGCTTTCTCTAATTCATAATTGAATTTAAACAACTTATACTTCTTTTATAATCAAGATTATTTATGATCTTCTCTAGATCTTGTGCTACATCAATTAAATGATCCAACAAAAACTCCCTAGTTGAATTGGTTTATATTCTATTCTCATATATGTATCTTCTGGTGCTTGAATTTATTCAAGTTCTATATCACTCCCACTAGTTCCTTTAGATACATAATTTCTCTAAAGAAAGACTCAAGTTCTATCGACAAAACAATTTTGTCCCATAACTTGTTATAGAATATGTATCCCTTATTTCTATTGGAATACATCCATAAATACATCTTCATATAGATTGTAATCAAGTTTACTTAATAAACCTTATAACCTATATGATCATAAAGACAAACTTGGTACTCTTACCTCAATATTAAATATGGTGTATCTACGACTATTTTAAATGGAGTTGATTATGGATATGAATAATTGTATGTAAAAATTTATAAAAGAGTCATAAAGATATAATTAAACTATTTTAAATCGTTCAATATCAAACATGATACAATTTAAATGGTCATTATACTCTTTATATAGGTATTTACCATAGCGAACAATTCATATGATCTTAATACCTTTTTGAGTTGTTTCCTTCTACTTCACACTTGAACTCTTCTCAAAAGAATTCTAACTCGTGTCAAATATGTCAGTTTCAAATCTTATTTTATCCATCCCATATTTATTATAGATGATCTTATCAAGATTGTAGAACTCAAATCTACTACTTGATTTAGTATTGAAAATATTTTTTGGATAATCATGACAACACTTGTCCATTGTCAAAATCTGCACTCCTCATCTTATCAATACAAGACTTAGAATTAATGTTTCTTTTACTAAATGAAACTTAATAACAATTATTTGGTTTCATTACAAGCTCTAATTTAAGTCTAATCACAAGCTCTTATAGCCAATGAAACACATTGTTCCATTCTAGACATAAGTTGACTCAAATTATAATCAATGTCCTACTTCTTAAGAGATTCATCACATTCTTATAAATGAGAGATCAACATCTAGTATCACATACTCAAGATGTAGAAGTAGACAACTTGATTTTCTATAACAAATCGTATAAAGAAAAAGTCTTACTTCTTTCTTCTATTTGACTCTTTTGATAACCATTAACATTTTTCTTCTTTCAACACATGAAATCATTGTCTTCCTTTATAATCGTGTTTTTCTGTAAAAATTAAGGAATATAAAATGAATCTCATTCCTTTTATGATTCCTATATTTAGCATCACAAACTATTTTCCTTTTCCTTTTCAATGAAATAAGGTAGATATATTTAAAATTTATTCATAATAAATCTAATCTACGTATCTGAGACAATCTCAAATAGAACTTGTGACCAACTATTTGGTTTATAAGGAAATCCAAATTTTAAATCTCAAAACTATTGTAAATCAATTTGGATTCTCAACTTGTATAGAAAATATTTTTAAGAGTTTTACATTTCTCATATCTTGTATTTCTTATTTAAAAGAAAATCCTCGAGGTTAATGATCATATCATTTTCCGTGATGACTACAACTATGAGATATGTTATATCTAGACATTCGGTTTGATCATTATCATAAGTATCGTTCTTCGAATCTAGTTATATCCGATTGTTAGGAATTGGTTGCTTGAGAACATACAATTTTCTCGTGATTGAGAACAATTATCAATTTCTGTACCAACTCAGAAACTCCTTTTTGATCCTTGCGTCCTTCATAAGGACATTTCACACTAAAATATAAAATAAAATATAAAAGAAATTCTATATACAAAATGTATACAAAATATTATATAAAAATTATTTTAATAAGGACTTTTATTAAAATGCTCTCACTATTTTCACTCAAACCAAATGACCCTTAACATTTAATTTGGAAAATCCCATTGGAAGATTTTCTAACGGGTCGAGATCCATATTTCACTTTGTTTTAAGTCTACATAGGTAGATTACACAAAACTTTGTTATCTAGGTAGAAAATATTTTCAATTGTATCTAATACGATTCTTGAATTTGATCAGTTGAGTGAATAACTCCTTATTCTAATTCATCTTATGGATTATTCTGAACTCTTGCTTCTATACATATATAATCCTATGATAGTTAGTTTAGTTAAGTCAAACCCAAAATTTTTGCATTTGGATATTACATATATCTCATCGCACCTTACTAATATAAAACATGCACATCGCGTTAGGCGAAACCTACATTATTCGATATTAGTCTTGATGAGTGCTAAATTTTGGAAAGTAATTAACTTAATATTTAATTGAAGTAATTTTAATTAAATTTGATCTCACTGGTTTGTGTATCTCATACACTTACATGATTGTGTATCTTATACACACGCATATAAACATACATTTCACGCATCACATACATAAAATTAAAGTTGATAATACGATTATGACCACCTAAAATGCAAGAATTAAATAAACTACTCTATTACAAATCTTTGACCCATGAGCAAACTTCTCAAGTCTTCCATCGACATCATCGTTTGACGTTGTTTTCTCTTCAACTCTTGAACTTGAACAATTATAATATTACATAAATAAAATAAAGGGTTAAATACATTTTTGGTCCCTCTAAATATCTCAATTTCACTTTTAGTCCCTCTAAAATTTTTCTTTAAAGAATGGTCCTGCTAAAAATTTAAAATTTAACTTTTGGTTCCTCATGACAAAATCGTAGCTAAAATGGTCTCTAATTTCGTCGCTAAATAAAAAACCGTCGCTAAAACCGTCACTAAAACTGTCGCTAAATCGTAAAAACCGTCGCTAAATCGCAGGAGGAACCAAAAGTTAAAATTAAAATATTTAGGAGGAGCATTCTTTGAAGGAAAATTTTAGAGGGACTAAAATCGAAATTTTAGTTATTTAGAGGGATCAAAAACATACTTAACCCTAAAATAAATAATCAAATGGCACGACACGCAAGTCGTATTTAATTATAATAAACCACGACACGTATGTCGTATATAAAAAAAGCCAAAATCTAAGGTTATAACTGTATACCAATTTATTTAATAATAAATAATTAAATAATAAATAATAATATATTATAAATTATAAATATTGACACATCAACACTTGATGTCTTTTGCAAATCCTAATGACACAACTCTTGTGCCGTCACAGACCCTGATACAAAATGTTCATACCATTAAAATATAATGATCGATTATTCAATATGATTGATCAAAATGGCATTGCTTCACCATACAAGTGTCGGATTCCGAAGCAGAATGCACATTGATCTTTCAAATGTACAACAATCATTACGCTAATTAATGGGAGAAACAAAAATAGCGTATCAAATACACTAACTTTGCATCAGCAATATTTATATCATATATAAATTTCAATTATATTTGTATCACTTATGAATGATCAATGTATCACTGCTTCACCATACAAATGTTGGATTTCGAAGCATAGTCAACATCGATATCCAAATTATACAAAAAATAATGTCAATATTTAATCTTAAAATGATAAACATTTTTATTAATAATTTACGATAATAAACTCTTATTATTATTATATTATTATTTATAATAAATAAATAAATAAAACTATGAATATTATTATATAATAAGATATATAATTTATATATATATATATATATATATATATATATATATATATATATATATATATATATATATATATATATATATATATATATATATATATATATATATATATATATATATATATATATATATATGTGTGTGTGTGTGTGTGTGTGTGTGCGCGTAATCGATTCGGTTTGGACCGGTTTTTACTCAAAAAATTGTCCAAACCGATGATATCTCCATTGGTTTGGTTTTTAGTGTTTATTAAAAATAGAACCAAACCAAACTAACTGGTTTGGTTCAGTCCAGTTTGGTTTGGTTTATCGATTTACAACACTTCTTTTCTAAACATTATATTCATTTTTGTATCATTTTCTCTAATAATATTCGATTTATTTTATGCTATTATTTTTTAAAATAATACATTTCATATGATATATTTCATACTCTACTTTTCAAACAACTTACAAGTTATTCTTAATCCATATGAAACATTTACATAATTTTCATTGCATTATGAAATAAGTTCACTATCGAATACAAAAGTTGACATTTGGCATGAGAAGGCTGAGAAGGAATTTGAAAGCTTAAAAAATAAAACACAACAATTAAGACAAAAGGTTTCAATACACATAAATTAACATGTTTCACACCTCAAACACATATCAAAACTAACAAGACTAGAAGGAAGTCCGTTGAAGAAGAAACATAAAGATAAAAAAAGAAGAAGATGAAAAGTAACAAAGAGAACTTGAAGATGAATAAGGAAATCATAACCTATAAGAATGACGGTGGCGTGAGAAATAATAGTGACGGATTGGCAGAACAACAGTTTGGTGAGAATAAATTTTTATGGCTTATGGTTTCTATTTTTTATGTTTGGAGTTTGATTTTGGCTACATATTTGGTTCAAAGAAAGGAAGTATAAACAAAGATGGAGAAATATTGGACCGATACAAAATGTGGGTCTATTAATTGGCTAAATAAAAGATTAAGTATGTATTTAAAGTCATCGGTTCAGTTCATCGATTTGACGGTTCATAAAAATTAAAACCGAGAACCAAACCAAACCATCTCGATTTTTATTGGTTTGGTTCGGTTTTTGAACCGAACAAAAAACAATTGGTTTTTTTTCGGTTTGGTTTGGTTTGGATTATCGGTTTAATTGGTTTTTTATGATCCACTTACACCCCTATATGTGTGTGTATGTGTGTGTATGAATAAAGACAAACCACAAACACATGTTACTGCAATAACATTGATACACTTGAATGATTCAAAATCATTTGATGCAAATTGCGAGTATACACATCTCAAAAGCACTCTCGACAATTGGCATCGCCCATGAAAAAATTAACGTCAAAATCATAATTAAATAAGATTATAATATCTCATTATTAACAATATTTATAGCAATCAAAGCTATTACCTTTTAGAATAGACAAACATCATGCTCTAAATGTGTAAATGTAGAATTGCAGCCATCGATCAAAATTATGTATTAAAATTGAATGGGATTCAATCACATAGATTAAACACATTTAACCACATTGGCAGATCTTGAATAAAATATTAAGGGGTGCGATAAATATTATCTAAAATATTATAATTGAAATTGACTTAAAATAATAAAATTTAGCTATAATTTTTTCATCTTTATATAATTGAAGCCATACAGTTGTCATCTTTATCGGAAGTTTTCCTTTTAAAAAATGCTTCAATTGTCTTATGTTTAACTATTATATAACTCCAAAAAAAATACACAAATAATCAATCATATTTTTCAAATAATCAATTATACCTAAATCTAATAAAATTATAAAGAAAACCAAATCCCGAATATAAATTATAATGTTAGACAAAAAATAGGCCAACTAATTTTTATTTAAAATAGACATAAAAGTCTATTTAATTTTTTTTTTAAAAGTCCAACTAATTATAAAGTTAGGTAGACCAATACAACTCAAATTTAGGATACAACTCAAAAATAGGATATGTTTACAAAATAAAAAATTGATATGCAATATTTCACCAACACAACTAAGAAACAATTCAAACAAATTGTGACAACATTTTGACTTGTGAAACAAATTTTATTATTAACTGATAAAACAAATCATACAAAAAAAATATAAAAGGATTTAAATTTACACCTTTTACAATATTCAACAAATGAATTCACATAACTAATTAAATTGCATGAGCTAGCACTGCAAAAACCAATGGCGGAACCGGAATTCGACGAACAATTTAACAAAAGAATGTACAATTGCACTATATGTATCAACACAAATTACACAGTAACACAAAGCAATAATATATCAGTGATTAGTGAAATGAACAACCATAATAAAACATATAAATATAATTATATCATCATATAATCATTATGTATAAAATTATTTGAATTAATCATTTAATCACAACCGAGACTTTGATATTACTGTTGGAATTTAATAGGGTTTTTCGAAATTTTAACCTCTTTGCGAAATAATCCTGATGAACAGATCTTGATTAAATCATTAATCACAAATAAAACACATCATAAGGATTTCGAATTATCTCTTGAAGTGTGTTTTAACTTTGATCACGAATATGGAAAATATCACCGTCTCTACGAAGTCCACGCGAGTATAAAGTGGAAAGCCGTGTTAGCCGTCTCTTGTTATGAGAAAATTGACAATTAGGATTGGTAGGGAAAATAGTTCCTCTATTTATAGAGAGCTTCTAAAACCCTAATGTTCTTATTTTGGGTTTTTCCAAAATAAGTTCAATCTTATTTAATTAAACTATTTTAGTTAAATAAATAATAATTATATTTAACTAAAAACTTTTAATAAAATAAAATAAATATCAATTAAATTAAATCATATTTAACTTAAGTATGGTGTGTCGTCTTTTTTTGGTGTATTGTTGGCCTTGTTTAAGGTGTGTGTCTTGATGTTTTAGTGTAATGTCCTAGTGGGACGGATACAATTATGATGCGATTAGTAATATTGTAGAGTGTGGTAATAATAATAGGTCCAATAAAAAATTATTTCTAGTATTATTATTATGTTAATAATATTAATTTAATTAATCTTATTATTATTATTTCAGTAAATTAAATTATGAGGGTGATTTAATAAACATTATGGTGAAGGTATTAGGGGAAATAATAATTTAATCAAAAAATTAGTAAAAATTACTCATAACGATTTTGAAGAAACCAAGGGAGAGCTATGAAGAGGAAGAACACAACTAGGGCATTCTTCATAGAGCATTTTCGCAGGAATTTTCTTCAATATTTGAGGTAAGGGGGAGAAAGGGATTCATATTAGGTGATATTAACATGATAGGGTAACGAGGGGTCCTTTCCCTCGTAAGATTTGTGTATATGATTGTTGTTCTATGAATCTGATGATTGGTGAAAGTATTGCTGCAAATTCGATCTGATGTAATTGAATTTTGGTATGAAATATTGTTGTTGTGATGTATGTTGCATGACTGTGTAGATTTTACATGATTGCATATTGAGAATGACGAATATGGATCTAGAATTGATAGAACTGTATTTAGTAACAATAGATGAAAGAACAACATGATGGGTGTAAAATCTGTGTAGGAACCTTCTTAGGACTGGTATGATGTGTGGAAACGAGAACCATAGGAAACAAAATTAGGATGAGAAAGAAAACATGGAAAAGTAGGGTCTCTGTCATTACGCGTAAAGGACATGCCATACGCGTAAGGGGTGGCGTAGAATTAGGGCATTACGCGTAATGAAGCCTTGGTACGCGTATGGTTAGTGATTTTCACGGCCATCTGCCCATTTCAGTAAGATACACGTAAAGAAGCTTGGCAATACGCGTATGAGGTGGCTATGCACGTATTGGCTTGAGAGAGGGGAGTGATACATGTATTGGTGGGCGTAGGAGCTAGCCCATGCGCGTATGGCCTTGGGCAATACGCGCATGATCAGGCTTGTAGGGCAAATTTTGGTGTTTTACGATTTCTGTCCCGATTTCACATCCGATGTAGATTCTCTTGATCTGAGGCAATAATGTAGACCTCAGGACATAATTAATCGAGGATTGGTGATGAAATTTTAATTAATAATGAAACTTAGGTGAATTTAACGACGATTAATCACTTAAGTCGCGCGAGGGATATTTTGGTGATTGTTTGGAATTTTTATTGCATGTGTGATCAGATGGATCGTGTAGATGTATAATGTGATGTTTATACATGTTGTATACATAGTCATTATCATGCATATATTGAGGGATTATTGGTGGGATGGTTTGTTGTCGGATGGGCGTATGCGATTCATCTGTACTCCGCTACGAAGAATGTTGAAGATAAATCATTGTCAGATGGGCGTATATGATTTATCCGGATTCTTTATGAATCGAGTTCGATTGAATGAATTAAATTGGTACCACATGCATTGTGTCGTTGTTGAGTCACATTGCATAAATGTTGTTGTTTCGTTGTTGCATAATTATTGTTGTGATGTTGTTGTATATGTTGATTGTGTGAGAAACTACCCTTGAATTTTTATATGCACCATTAATATTTGAATACGTTTCTCACTCCTTTGTTGTTGTTGTTGTTGTTGTTATTGTTGTTGTATTTGTGCTTCCTTGGAAGTACATATAATCTAGGTACTTGAGTGTGCGTGGACTTCGTGTTGCTTGTTCGAGTCATATGATTGCTTTGATACGTAACACGAGACTGGAGATATTTTTTTATGTTTCATTTATTTTCGTTTTGGTTACGTATCATATTTATTTTGTTGAAACCTTATAAACCAAGAATATTTGAGGAATTATTGTTGATGTTGAAATTTTGTTATATGTTGAAATGTTCAGAATTTTTCGTTGTTTTTAAAGAGAAGTTTTGTTCATTAATGTTGTTAATGTGGTATTCCACTTTGTTTAAATTCTGATTTTTACTTGTTAAATTATTATTTTATAAATTGGGAAAAGTTGGGCGTTACAACCCGCGTGGAGCGGTTTGACTGATTTTCCTTTTTTTTACTTTTTATTTATTTATTTATGAGTTTTGAGCGGCAGAGAAGAAAGAACAGACATAAAAGAAAGGGGGGAGAGAGAGAGAGAGAGAGAGAGAGAGAGAGAGAGAGATGGAATGAAACAATGGGTGGATAGTTGTACTACATAATAAACAATTGATTGATAAAATGAGGATCGAGAAATCAAACGTACTTTTCAAAACCCAATAAAATATGCTATGGCCGTACACATAGACTCGTACAACATAATAAATACTAATACTAGTAACTTTTTGTAAGCAGTGTAAGATAATTTTTTTTGAAAAAGAATAAATAATAATAATAATAATAATAATAATAATAATTAATATTAATTAAATAATAAGTTTTTTACCCTTACCATTATTTTTTAAATATTCTATTTTTATTTTCATATAATTATTCATATATATATTTCAATTATCTACCTATTACTATTTATTGTCACTAAATGTCATTTACACATTTTCACTTCATACTTCCATAAAAGTTAATAACATATTAAATAATCTTAGACTCATGAAAATATTTCTTACTTCTAGATGTCATCCAATTATCGGACACAATTCATTTCATAGCTTATAATCAATTTCCATATTTTTTCACTTCATTTCCTCAAATCCTCTCTCTCTCTCTCACTCTCTCTCTCTCTCTCTTCGTTATGCGTGAGATGGAAATCGAAAGTTCAAGTTTTATCCTTATTTCCATTGAAAACAAGTTGTATTGTTTAACTTTTAAAACATGTAACCTATGGGCTTTTGAAAGGTTTTTTGAAATATTGATGTTTTATGTTCATCATTTTGCATGTTAATCTCTTCAATTTATAGAAACAAAGGCTACAAGAACATCAAACTTTCATGGTTTACAATGGTGATCCTTTAAACAATGATGCATCATGACATTTTATTCAAAGTCATTATTCTAAAATGGGACTATCTCTGAACAATGGTGCGTAAAGTCATTGGTGTAGCTTATATACCTTGTACTTTATGTCGATTCCCTATTCTATAGTTTGCTTCATCATTTTTTACATTTAATAAATATGTTTATTTATCATTAATTTTTTATAATGCAGATATGTCTTCAACTGCATTTATTGAGCCACTGACTATGATAGATTTCGTTACCCAGTTGCTGAGTAGGGATGTCTCATCCAAGCCTTTGTCTGATGCTTATCGATTTAAGGTTAGATTTGTTAATGCCCATTATATTTAATTTTTATCTATTATAATTTACTACTCTACATAACTTTTCATGATCTCAGTGAACATATGATTAAATTGCCAACATAATTGATGTGGTTCAAAGTATGCAAGCTCCTTTGATTTTGTTGTTATTGTATCCCTAGCTTACATGCAGTTTGGAATGCAAAAAGCATTCAATTATTTTAGTTTGGCCTATCATTGAGATGGTTTACTCCTAGCTTATTTCTAAGATGTTTTACTACACAACATTGCTCTCTAGAAGAAAATTAGAATCATTTCCGCAACAATGCTCTCTAGAAAAAATTGTTCCTCTGCATTGCTCACTAGAAAAAAACGAGAATGATTATTGTTTCAAGTCCCAAATTGAAGGCTTCTCTATATTTCTAATGAAAGATAAAAAAAAAGCTCTTTGTGGTATCAAAGTTGAAGTTTGAGTACAACTTCAATTTATGTAGGATGTTGCAATTATAAGTCATGTCTTTAGTATTAAACATATTTGTTAAGATTTAGTGGACATGCTATATTATAGTAAAAGTACCTACTCAATTAGAGCTAACCATTAGTACTTGCTCAAAGTGGTATTTGTTCTTCTTTTGATATCTGAAACTCCCAATTATGTTCAACATGTTTCCCCATTTTTTCTAATGCAAATTTAAGTAGTTGAGTTAATTTTCGGTCATAAAAAACATAGTTATATCTTACATTGATGTCACAATTAGTCATAACTGTATTAAAATTAACTAAGACCTTAATTTTAATAATAAACATTAAAAAGAAGTTAAATTAATCCTACAATATACAAATTCACTTTTTAAGCTAGAGGATTCTGATCCAATATTCAACTTATTAGTTACTCTAAGTTAAAGTCATTGGGATAAATAAATCTAATTACCATAAAGCACACAAAATTGACAATTTTCTAAGAACAGGAAAATCATAGACAATATATATATATATATATATATATATATATATATATATATATATATATATATATATATATATATATATATATATATATATATAAGGATATAAGAAAACAAAAAATATTTCTTCTTTTTGGAAGAGATCAATTGTTGAAGTTCAACCTGAAAAGTAGAGGTAATTAGTAACGTCAAATTAACAAACAACTGCAAGTATAAAAAAAATTAGCATCAAGCCACTATTGTTTTAAAGGATAAAATACAATGATAAATTGTATATTGTCATTCATCTTTAATTGCATATTGTGTAAAATTGACTGAAATTTTTTCACACTTATTCATTTGAATGCAACTACATTAAACCAAAAGTAATTACTTAAATTTTATATTTTTACAGCAAATGACCTTGAATACTATTTCATTTGAATATAATTGACTTTAACCAAAGGGACATTCGCAAATATTTACTCTTTGATTGCAAATGGCTTTGCTAACTTTACCTAGTAGAACCTGTAACTTTTCAGCTATAGCTATATATAATGACTATAAAATATTCATCTAGATAAGCCTTGATAAACACGTTATAAACACGCTATAGCTAGATATGCTCATCATGATGCCATTCACCATACACATTAAATTTGTATTGCACATAATTGGGAGACAATATTGTCCTTGTCAGCAGTATGACTTTCCTGAATATCAGACACTGATGATATCTCGGCATCAAGCTGTAAACAACCTGAAACACCGACGGGTATCCCTCCATTGGAGACAAAGGTATATGTTCTGACCATATGATGAAAGAACCACTGAGAAACACTCTTGTTCCTCCATAAGGCCACACAAAAAACTTCGGAATCAAAATAGCCCCTGAAACTCCACCAATAGTGCCATCCAACAAGTGAACTCTTTGAATCCCACCTCTGCAAACAAAAACTACAACAACCAATTATGACAAGTAATTGTTCATTCTACTTAGCCTTTCTTGACCTCCAATAGCAAATACTTGCTCGCTATTCCCTAAGCCATCTCCATTCTCAAAACTAACACAATTATAGACAAATGCTTTATGCCATTCTGCAATGTACTTTCCCTTAGGTGGATATTTGACTGTCCCATTAAAAATGTTATGCGCAACATGATTAAAACCTTCTTTGTCAACAAATTTGACATAGGTAGCAGTTGTTTCACTTTGCTTAGCCTGTTTACTAGTTAACATATCTGTAATCAACATGCCAAGAACCTCACTGACAATCTTTGTAACTATATTGATGATATTTCCAGAATTGAATATTGCTAAAAGAAACAGTAGTAGATCACTAACTGCAAATTTGTTTGTCATTGCAATAACCCAAGGAATCCCAAGACATTTAGCTTCGTCCCCAGTTCGTCCTTGAAGCGAACAATTTCTGATTTCAGTTCCTGATATAAAAGACCGATCCAATAGATATGATTGTGGAGTAGCAAAGAACAATCTCGTCTCAGAAGAAGCTTTACCAACACCAAGAGTCCAAGGCAACAAAACATCAAAGATAACACAACTTGGTGGATTTTCTGAGTTGGACAGTTTCTGAAGAAGCTCAGAAAGTGATTTTGATCCAACCCTCCAAAAGGTTTCTTTGTAAATATCTAAGCTTTATGCTGCTGATAAATCTCCTTCATCATATCCATCTGAGATGCTTTCAACTTTGATTAAATTAAGGTTTGTGTAGCTAATAGTTTTCCAAAGAGAAGTAACGGTTGTGAGTGTTATCTTAATAACAACAACTCCTTTTTTATCAGCCTTATCGTAATAACTTCCATCTAAAATATGTTCCATTATAGTAGCAACCTCAATTTGAATGAGATGATGTTTCAACTTGTGAGTCAAATGGTCTGTGAATTCAGGTTTTCCTTGCATAACCTCGGTGAAAATTGCTGACAAAAGTTCTAACAAAACAACAAGGAAATTTGTCTCAAAAAGAACAAAGGAAGCCAAACTTGATCCACCAAACTTGACAACCATAGGATTCAATACAACCATATCACCAAAGGAAAACTGTCGTAAAAGTGTTGGGTTTATATCATCTATTTTATCATCACCCGAGTTATCATTCATGTTACTAGCAATATTCATAATCCTTTGAGCACCATCCTCTATTCCAAGAACAGGGAACTGGCCTAACTCAGAAATGAACTTATCCAATACCTGGAATGTTAAGTGAATGGGAGGCGGGCGATCGAATTTTGAAAAATCACTCAGAAGAAAATCACCTGGATCACTGAGTACTTCCCTTAATGGTTTAAAGTTCAACACCTTATGTTGTTGGACTTGTGTAACAATACCACCCTTTTCAAAGCTACCATAATTTGTGGTGTCTTCTTCAAGGGTAAATGAATATGCTCTAGCAATATTAAGCTTTCTTGGCGTTCCATCATTCAATGCATTCATGCCATGAAATTCAGAGAATAAAACAAAATCTCCATCCTGAACCTCAAGTCTCTTGTCATCAACAAAGGGTACTAGAGTAGGATTGTCATTGTTGACAAATGCAACTATGCCAGTATGGGGTTCCTCTCCATCAACATCAAAATCGGTAAACTCAGACCCAAAATCACAAAAGACAGAACCCAAAAAACCTCTAACTTCAGTTTTAATAAAAACAATAAGAGGTCAATGGTTGTGACAGTAATTATTGAACATAATGGCTTTTTCAAGGCTAACATCAGTAAAACAACAGCTTGAAAATCAGAAAGTTGCTCTTTTGTCAGCTCTGAAGATAAGCTTTGCACAACCACTGCATTGTTCAGCTCCTGCAACTTACCAACAAACACCAATGCGTTATTTTTGCCAACATCCTTATCCGAAAACACAAAAATGCTAGATAGATCCCATAGCTCAATGCTTCCCACATCATGTAAGGTAACATATTTTACATCAGCCAGGATAAGATTCTTCACAATCTCAGCACCCAAGCCTCGCATCCCGTTATTATTGTCGCCGCTGCTATTAAAGCTCCAATCATTTTCGTTCACAGTATATTCACCCGAATAAGCAGTTGTGGAACCGATTCGAGCCTCCTTAGTAGAACTTATTGTTGATGGATCCTGAAGTACAAATAGTTCAAGTGTTTTTGCTTCGTTGGTAAAAGGGTTTGGAGTCTGGTAGTTTTGGTGGAACTAGTATTATTATGAATTCATCCTCATCGTTAGAATCCATGTGTGTAGAATGAGACTTGACATAATGGTCGACAGATCCAGAAGCAAGGCATGTAGAATTAGGGTTAAGAGTCAAAGCAGTAACATTGTCACATTTTCATTGATCGAATCTTCATGCTGCAGTTTTGTTTGTTTGTAACTAGTTAGGTTCTGGTTGAATGAAAATGGAGCATTGAAGTTATTTTATTTTCCTTTTTCATTTATTGCATTTTTATAGTTTGTTAGGGTTCCGTTTGCAGACTTGAGAAGCAGTATGAAACACTTTCAAGTGTTTCTCAAAAGCTCTTCTATGATTAGAGTGGTTATGGTAGTGGTGACCAAGTGTGGAGGAGGTGAATGGTGGTTGTATTTGTTGATGATAATTACTATAGGAGTATGAATAATGAGATGATGAATATGATGAATATGGGTTAGGTGGATACAAATATGATGATGGAGTTGTAACATATAAATTTGTGTAATAAGGTGAAAAGATTTCTCATGGAAAAGATGGAAAAGAGTCATTGATTGGAGATGAAAAAAAGGAATTTGTGGAATATGTAGGAGGAATGTTTCATTGATGAGATGAAGGTGTATGATAATCCATAGTAATATTTGAGTACATGGATGAAAACACCAATTGTTAGGAAGTAAAATTGCTAACTCTAACAAGGTATGAAACAACTACAAAGTAAAGAGAAAAAAAAGAAAATAGAGATTAAAGAAAACTTTTGATTTTTCATTCATTTTAAATGTCTCTAAGGACTACATATATAGTACTCATAGTGATACTAAACTAGAAGGCTCAATTCCACAAACATTCAAATAAAATTACAACATAATAATTATATTGCTAATTAAAATGTCTAATTGCACCTCTTATCATATAGCAAATATAAAAACCAGATATTGCTAGCTCTCTGTCGTATTATGCATTCTTCAATGCTTGCAAGTTCAACCATTGTGTTAATACATTACATCGAGTAATGCATTTAGTGGGGCCATGAGCCTTTTCTCAGGTTGGCAAAAACATGCATGTTCCATATTATTGGGAAAAACTCAAGTTCCACATTGGCTAAATATATAACTCACAAAGGGTTTAAATAGGGTGACACTCCCCACCTTACCAACCGGTTTTGTAGGGTGAGTTAGGTCAAACTCTAATTCTAACATGGTATCAAGAGTCTATCGATTCGCTAATTATATCCAACATTTTGAGGTGGGTAGATAAAAATTCATCAAAATGTATATATCATTATATAGTATCTATTATAATATATTAATTCCGAGACACAAATCATTTAATTGACAACTCATTATCTTTTATGTCACATCAATTAAAATCTGATGTGACATTTTTTAAACTTATCAATATAAAATTCTTAGTATTCATTTTAATATAGTGTGAAACTCGTAACATCTCAATATTTTGTTAGATTATAAAATTCTTTTTTAATAATTTATTTTATTTATTCATTGAATTATTATTTATAAGAAATTTAATGAAACTATAGCACCTTTGATATTTCCAACTTATTATGATTGAAAGTATAATTATTGTATTTGAGGGATTTAATCTCTTTGCTCTTAGCCAATTTAAAAAGAATTACATCTTATCTATTTATTTATCAATCAATTTGATATAGATATAATAGTTAAATATTATTGACATGATTTAAGAGTATTCTTCAAAATATATGTTTGTGTAATTGGATCGTAGAGATATTTTCAATTAAGAGGAAAACACATTAAGGTAAGAGATTATTTCCCATATAACTCGAAATTAGACTTGACTTTAAAATTAGTTAGATATTGTATACCTATTTATTGTTTAGAGATTTAAATAATTGAAAACCTAAAATTAAAATTGTGTTTTAAAGGAGGAATGAAAAAAAAAAATTGCATCGTTAATGTCACGGTGTAGTGTATAGTCGAGTAGGTAGGATTAAGGAGGTTTTCTTTTTCTTTCAAATAAATGGTAATTTTTCTTAAACTAAATGAGTTTGTATACATGGAGATATGAGTAGATTACGAAGTTTTAAAACCTATAAGGTTGTGTTGGATGAATATACTAGGTGTTTGCTTTCCAAAAACACTTATTATGTCTATTTATTGGGTTACAGACTAGTTATAATATAAAGGTATACAATATGTTTACAGAATTGTGTGGTGTATGTGTATAGTGGTGTAGTATGGTTCTTCTAATGCAAGAGTGCATGGATATGTTCTCATGAAGCCGAAACGGTAAAGCATCAATCACTACTACATAAAAGTTATTTAACAACAATCGGAAAATATATATAATAACGTGTGCGTAGGCGTTGTTATATAGAGTGTTGTCGTAAGTACATTACTTATAATTACGAAAAAGAAACTGTTCTTGTATTTTGAAAAACGCGTGTTATATTACAACAATTATGTATGATAACCGTTGTGATATATACCAAATATCACAACAATTATGATCTTCAACCATTATGGAATGAAACCTTAGTTTATTTTATATATATATATATATATATATATATATATATATATATATATATATATATATATATATATATATATATATATATATATATATATATATATATATATATATATATTAGTTGTTGATCTTATCTGATCAGGAGGGCCTTCAAAGGACTTGAAGATTGGGCCAGAGAAGGGGATGAGAGAGGGGGTGTACCTGCAAAGCACTCCGATGCTTAAGTCAGAAAAGGTACATAGTTAAGGTTATTTCAGAGTGAGTTAGAATACCTGACTCTTTGCCATGAAAGGGTATTTATATTGAGCCCCCAGCGCTGGGCCAAGGCTCCTGATGGGCTTGATCTAGCTAGGCCCAAGGAGGAGCTGCCAAGGAACGCGTAAGAAGCGTGAAGACCTAGACCAAAGGTCTGCTCCCTGGTCCAACTGCCCCTATCTCTTAGGAGATAATGAAGGGCAGTTGGGTGACGTGGCAGATGAGCTGGCATACATGGTCTCTGCCCGACATCGTGTGTATGCCCGTAGCGTGGACAGGTGATGTGTGAAGGAGGGTCGGTTGGTGGGATGCCTGTGTCTCTGCCCGACACGTAGTGGGGTGTCAAGGCAGAATGCCATCAGCTCGGACGTGTGGGTCTTTGCCCGACATGTTCATCAGCTCGGATGTATGGGTATATGTCCGACGTGTATTGGGTCGTGCCGTGCATGTCATCATGGCCCAGTCCAGAACAGGAGCCCCCCAAGTCGAGTCTCTGAGTCAGAGTGATGACTTGTATTGCAACCGGGGCTCCCGTGTCGAGGAGAAAGCGTTGACGTATGGCATGGAAGATTCTAATAGAATTGCCCGCAATATCACTGATCTCTCTGGGGCTTGATGCCCCGTAGTGTCGGGGATGAAAAGTCATCGACGGGCGCGTACCTTCTTCGTAGAGGTCGAGGGCTTCTTACGGGGACAGGACGTTCTGAAGAGTCGGGGAGATGGATAGTTGCCCGGCGTCGCTTCAGTTTCCTTATGGATAGACGTGTTTCAATATTAATGACGTCGCTTCGTTTTGTGTGCAAAGGCGGCGTAGGCAGTAGGCAATGATGACCTAGCGCGTTGGCCCACGCGCCTGGGACTATAAAATGAAGTTGAGTGACTTCATTTTCACTTTTTCGCTCCTACGTTCAGCGGAAGCTCTGAAGAATCCTCCTGCGTCTGCCCGTCTCGCCGCCTGAACCACCGCCGCTGCTCGTGCGCCACCATCTCTCTCTTAATTCCAAATATGTCAGGTACCATTTTGCTTCTTTAATCCATTATTTTTCCCTCTTTTTGTGCCAAATGTCTGCGAATGCATGTTATACTCGTAGTAGGTTGGTTAGATTTGACTTAGGAGTAGTAAAATGGATTATAGATGGTAAAATAGGGTTAGGGTTAGACTGTCCCGGGCAGAAATTTCATACGCCGGGCAAAATTTGCATAAGCATATATGAGATTTCTGCCCGGTCTCGTAAGAACATGTGTATTCTTGCGTCGAACACGTTGTCAGTGTCTGTTGCTGCTACGCCCTTTCACTTGACCTGCGGTGGAAGGGTGGATTTGATATGACGTCGAATTCACTCTTTCTGTCTGCGTTTCAGGTGCTACCGGGCGTTTACGACCGAGGAGAGAAGACTCCGGGTCACCGTCTGAAGATGCGGTCATCACTCGTCTACCCGTTGGGGATGTGAGTGCCAGGGACGGTACTGAACATGCCTCGTCCTCCGGGCAGAATGATCTCTCCTGGGTTGCGGATGAACCTTTGGAGGAGGAGTCCTATTTCTGTGACGAGGCTATCCCCGCCTATGCCGTGGTCGAGGACAGAAGCCGGGAAGATCCTGAGAACTGGCAGTGTCATGCTCCCAAAGAGACGGACCGCATCTGTCATCATTTCCCGGGGAAGCAGTTCACGATGTACGAGTTCGCTTTCCGGGAGGCGGGGATCAAGTTGCCCTTTAATTCCTTCCAAATGTCCATCTTCAAATAGCTCCGGCTGGCGCCATCTCAATTGCATCCCAACGCCCTCGCTTTTATGCGGGCGTTCGAGTTGGTCTGCCGTTTCCTCGGCATTGGGTGCACTCGAGCCCTTTTCTTCCATGTCTTTCACCTCCAGCGGTCCGGTCTCCGTGGGCGCCACAGCTGGGTCTCCTTTAAGCAGCCTGTGCGTTTGTTCAAGACATACGTGGACTCTGCCCGTCACTTTAAGGGTCGGTGGTATGTGGTGAGACCGATCACCCGTGTCACCCTGCACTCCCTTTACTACTACCAGCGGGCAGCAAATGGAGAGGAGAAGTTGATGTCAAAGATACCGTTGAGGTGGCAGCGTGATCATTTCGACCTTACCACCGCTCATTACAGGGTTAAATTTGTGATGCTTGGCGTCGAGGATAGGCTCGCATACAAGAAGTTGGTTGACTATGTGCATAGTTTCAATCTGGCGGTCTGGACGGATCGACAGGTCGTGCCTTACCTCGACGAGGCTGGGGTGCCGATCACTGAGACTCGTATTATTAATACGAAGGCTTTGCTCGAGTGTGGTACCGAGGATAAGGCCTTAGAATTATTGAGTAGGTGTCTTTCTTGTTCTTTATTTTTGCCTATGTTTTCGCTCGCTAATGTTGTTGTGCAATGTTTTGCAGGTGCTATGCCCTCTGCGCGTGATCGGGTCCTCAAGCTGGCCAACCAGGTTGGTGCGCCGGACAGGGTACCCAAAAAGAAGAAGAAAATTGTGGCTCGTGTCCAGGTGGCCGCTGATGATACTGGGATTGGGACCTCGAACACAGCGAGTCCGGTGCATTCCTCTCCTCCTCGGGCGTCGACGATAAATATACCTGACAGCCCGCCTCAATCAGCCTCTCCTCTCCACAAACGGAAGCGTCCGGCGGGGACTCTCTCGAGGTCGTCACTGGGAAGTGGGAGTCCGGGCGGACCCGGCAACTACCTATTGCCCCCTTGCTATGTGGAGCGGTCTTTCTTCAAAGCCGAGGATGCGATCGCGGTGCCGGCGCCTGAGGCAAGGGCTATTCTGGATCAAGAGGTTGGTGTTCGGCGCAAGGAGCTGGCAAGAGACCTGTCAGCTGTCATCCGGGTGATGGAGACGGCCATGGTCTTAACTGATACCTCAGTTTCTACTGCCTCCCTGGAAGATGCTCTTGTGCAGGTTCGGTCTGAGAAGGACAAGCTGTCCAAGGATCTGTCGGACTACAAGGAGGAGCATCAGCTGCAGAAGGGGCTGAAGAAAAAACTGGAAGTGGTGGAAAAGGAGAGGGATCAGCTGAAGGCGGCCAAGGTGAATTTGGAGGAGCAGGTGGCCGGGCACCAGAAGTTGATTGAGGATAACGCTGGACTGCGGACTCAGCTCGCATCTCTCGAGGAGAAGGTCCGTCCTTTGGCTGATGAAAATGAGGAGGAGCTCGCACTCGGTTCCCGTGGTGAGTTGCTAGGGCACATACGTTCCCTTAACCAGGACCTCGTAGTTGTGTTCAAGGAGGGTTTTGACAACACCGTCGAACAGCTGAGGCTTCTGAATCCTGAGTTGGTGACGGAGGGGTCGGCCCACAACTACTGTGTCCGGGAGGGGGAGATTGTGTGCCCTTTCGAAGCCGAGGAGGAGTTGGGGGATGATGAAGATGAGGTGGAGAATGTTGAAGAAGAGCTCCGGGCGGAGTCTTGATTATTTTTTGATTTGTATTTCATATGGCCTGCGTGCCTTGTTGATGTATGGCATGCGTGCCTTTTCTGTTTTTTGGCCTTCAGGCATATGTAATTTGGCCTTTGGGCGTACTTGGCCTCGGCCGTTGCTTTTAAATATATGAATGTTGTTTTAGTCATTCTTTTTGTTCGGTTATGTATCATATTTTCTTATGTTTATGAACTGTTATATTCTGCTCGACCTGGGTAGTCTCCTCGGTTTAGGGAACCGATGAAGTGTCGGGCGTCGTGCCCATTTGGATCGAAGACCGAGTTCGTTGTTCGGGACTCCGGCTTCGAGGCTTGGGCTTTCCCATCGCGATCTGGGCGCCCTGCCTGTCGTGGTACTTCGACATTGGTGCTCGATCGAGATCCCAATTGTCAGGGAGGGTTGTGTTCGCTGGAGGGGTCGGTTTGTCCCCGGGTCTTGCGGTTCCTCTCTGTCGTTTTGGAGACGAAGAGCGTGGTCGTACCTCCCACTTCTCCTCGTGATGTATTTAGCTGTAATATTGTCTAAGTTTCTCTGCGTTCCATGGTCGAGCGAGTTTTTCCCCTTGTAGGTTTTCTAGGTAGTAGGCCCCGTTGCTCGTCTTGTCGCGGACGTGGTAGGGGCCTTCCCAGTTGGCGGCCAGTTTACCCTCTTTTGGGTTTTTCTGGTTTCTTCTGAGGACCAGGGTGCCCATCTGGAACTCTCTTCTTATGACCTTCGCGTCGTGGCGTAGTGCTATTTTTTGTTTGAAGGACATTTCCCTGAGGGCTGCTTCGAAACGGATCTCGTCGACGAGGTCGAGCTCGGCTCTAAGTGCCTCGTCGTTCATTTCCTCGTCTAGGGGTTCCTCCACGCGTCTCTTCGGTTCCCGTATTTCCACCGGGATGACTGCTTCGGTGCCGTAAGTTAGTCGGAATGGGGTCTCCCCGGTGGTGGAGTGTGGTGTCGTGCGGTAAGCCCATAGGACGCTATGTAGCTCCTCGACCCACGCCCTCTTTGCTTCACCGAGCCTGCGCTTGAGGCCACGTAGGATTACCCTGTTGGCCGCTTCCGCTTGCCCGTTCGTCTGCGGATGTTCGACGGATGTGAAATGCTGCTTAGTACCTAGGCTGACGACGAAGTCTTGGAATCCCCCGTCCGTGAATTGTGTTCCATTGTCCGTGACGAGGACCTGGGGCACGCCGAACCGAGCGAGGACATTGCGTTTAAAGAATCGGAGAATGTTCTGTGCGGTTATTTTAGCCAATGCTTCTGCTTCGATCCATTTGGTAAAATAATCCACCCCTACGATGAGGTATTTATTCTGGTACGATCCGGTCACGAAAGGTCCTAGGATGTCCATGCCCCACCATGCGAAGGGCCATGGAGAAGACAGTGTTTTTAGATCGTTCGGGGGTGCAAGGTGCATGTCGGCGTGTCGCTGGCATTTATCGCATTTTTTTACGTGTTCCTTTGAGTCATGTTGCATGGTCGGCCAATAGTAGCCTGCTCGAAGGGCTTTTCGTGCGAGTGATCTCCCGCCGAGGTGCTGGGCGTTTATTCCCCGGTGTATTTCTCCAAGTATGTCGGGGACTTTCTCTTCCTCGACGCACTTGAGTAATGGGATGGAGAACCCCCTACGGTAGAGTTTCCCTTCGAGGAGCACGTACGAGCATGCCCGTCGTTTGGTGGTGGCCTCCTCCTTTGGGTCGACGGGGAGTTCGTCCTTTGTCAGGTAATTGTGGATAGGTGTCATCCAACAATTAGTATCCCCGATCGCGTTGACCTCAATTGGAGGGGGTAGTTTTTCGATGCTAGGTCGAGGAAGGATCTCTTGAATGACTGATTTGTTCCCGCCCTTCTTTCTCGTGCTGGCTAGTTTTGAGAGGATGTCGGCCTGTGTGTTGTGCTCGCGAGGTACGTGTTTTACTTCCCACTTCTCGAATCTTTCGAGTCTTTCCTTGACAAGGGACAAGTATTCGACAAGGTTGTCGTTCTTGGTTTGGTACTTTCCTCGTACTTGTGAGGCCACGAGCTGGGAGTCTGTTGATATTTTTATTTCCCTTGCTCCTAGGTCCTCGACTAATCTTAGACCGGCGATAAAAGCTTCATATTCGGCTTGGTTGTTCGACGTTGGGAAGGCTAGTGCTAATGAGACCTCAATCAAGATCCCGTCCTCATTCTCGAGGATGATCCCGGCTCCGCTACCTGATGTGCTGGAGGCGCCGTCGACGAAGATCGTCCACTTGTGGGCGCCGTCCGCCGGTGTTGAGCAGTGGGTCATTTTCGCGACGAAGTCGGCCAGCGCTTGGGCTTTCAAAGCCTTTCTATTTTCGTATTGTATGTCGAATTCGGAGAGTTCCAGTTACCATTTGAGCATTCTGCCGGCCATATCTGGCCGCCCAAGCAACTGTTTGATCGGCTGATCGGTTCTCATTTTTATCGTGTGTGCGAGGAAGTAGTGACGTAGTCTCCTCGCCGCATATATGAGGGCCAGGGCGACCTTTTCAATTTGCTGGTATCTTAGTTCGGGGCCTTGGAGTGCTTTGCTCGTAAAATAGATGGGTTTCTGTCCCTCGTTGGTTTCCCTTATTAGGACGGCGCTGACGGCCTCGGTCGCCACGGACAGATATAGGTATAGGGTTTCCTTTTCTAATGGTCGTGATAAGACCGGGGGTTTGGAGAGAACCTTCTTTAAATGGAGTAATTCCTGCTCTCATTCGTCGGTCCAGTCGAAGCTGACTTCTTTACGAAGGAGTCTGAAGAATGGCAGCGCATGCTGGGCGGACTTGGCGATGAAACAGGAGAGTGAGGCGAGCACTCCGTTGAGGGATTGGATTGATTTTTTGGTCCTCGGGGTTGGAAATTCCGAGAATGCCCGGCATTTGTCGGGGTTGGCTTCGATCCCCCTTTCGGTGAGGTAGAAACCCAGGAATTTTCCTGCCCGTACCTCGAACGTGCATTTTTCAGGGTTGAGCCTCATTTTGCACTGCCTCGCCTGCTCGAAAACTTTGGATAGGTGCCGAGCATGGTTAACCTCCTCGTGTGACTTGACGATCATGTCGTCCATGTATACCTCGAGCATGTCCCCTATTTCTTCCTTGAAGACTTTGTTCATCATGCGTTGGTATGTGGCACCGGCGTTCTTGAGCCCGAACGGCATTACGTTGTAATAGTAATTGCCCGTTGGGGTCATGAATGCCGTGTGTCTCTTGTCTGTGGTCGACATAGGGATTTGGTTATATCCACTATATGCGTCCATGAAGGACAAGAGTTTAAAACCTGCAGAATTGTCCACGAGCGTGTCTATATTAGGGAGGGGGAAAGCATCTTTGGGGCAAGCCCTATTAAGATCAGTATAATCAACACACATACGCCATTTTCCATTATTTTTCTTAACGAGGACTACATTAGAGAGCCAGGTTGTGTACTGGGCTTCAGAAATAAAATTTGCCTCTAAGAGGTCTTTTACAGCTCGCTCGGCAGCCTCCGCCTTCTCGGGGGATTGTTTGCGCCTACGCTGTGCTATGGGCTTGACTGCCCGATCTAAAGCTAGCTGGTGACACGCGATCTCAGGATCCAAACCGGGCATTTCCGCGGCAGGCGAAGAGGTCGGAGTTCTCTTTGAGGCATGCCACGAGCTTCTCCCTTGTTCCCTCGGGCAATCCCTTGCCTATCTTTACTGTCCTCTCTGGATCATCCACCAGAGGGATGAGTTCGAACTCTCCGTCGGGGATCGGTCGGAACGGGTGTTCGGGAGATTGTTCCTCGGCGGGTTTCCATTCTTCAGTCTCGTCGCCACCAATGCGGTAGTCGAGGTCGATGGCGTTGATTCCCTGGGGGGGAGGATCTTCCGTCTTGAATTTTTTGTTGCTACTCTTTGTATTGACTGTGGCCTGCCCTTTTACCGCGGCGTCATAGCATCGTCGGGCAGCTTCGATGTCACCGTGGATGGTGACTACGCGGCCCAATTTGGTGTAGTACTTCATCTTCAGATGGACGGTGGATGGGACCGCGGTGAGTTCAGCTAATGTCGGGCGGCCGAAGATACAATTGTAGAGGGACGGACAGTCCACGACCAGGAACTGGATTTTGATTTCCCTGGCTGTTTCCTGCTCCCCAAAGGTGACTAGGAGCTCGACATATCCCCACGGCCTTGTTGTGGCTCCATTGAATCCCTGGAGGTCGGATCCGACGTAGGGGGCCAGATTGGTCTTGTCCAATTTCAGGGTCTTGAAGAGGTGGACGTACATGATATCCACCGAGCTGCCCTGATCGACCAGAATGCGCCTGACGTCGAACTGGGCCATCCTTGCCCTGATCAATAGTGGAATGCCTAAATTCGGGGATTCGCCCGGAAGCTCTTCTAAAAAGAAGGATATTGGGTTGGATTTACCCCGATATTTTGTCAGCGTCGCCTTTTGCTCGGGCGCAGTCAGTAGGAGCTCGTCGAACTTGCGTTTGACTGAGAGGGCAGCGGCCTCACCGTTAATCCCTCCACCTGATATAACTAGTGCAGTCGGGAAATCTTCCCAGGGGCTGAGTGCAGTGATTCTGCCTTCGGGCAGTAGCTCAGGGAGGGTGAAATCTTCTGGGCGTGACACGCAAAGGGCCACTTGATAAGGAGAATTGTCTGGGGGGTCTTCCCAAGGCCTCTTCTTCTCTGCCTCGTCATGCTTGGGGGTTTCGTTCCTCCTCATATACTGTTTTAGGTGCCCTTCCTGGATTAAAATCTCTATCGCATCTTTCAGGTGGACGCAGTCTTCGGTCACGTGTCTGTGGCTCCTGTGGAACCTGCAGTACTTGGATTTGTCGGTGTGAGGCTTTGGTGCAGATGGTTTTGGGAACCTTACTCTGCCCTGTTTGAATTCAGAGTTGATGCATTCCGCGAGGATGCGCTCTCGGGGAGCTGTCAGTAAGGTGTACTCGCTGTATCGGCCTGCGGGGCCTCTTCCTTCTCGAAGCTCGCGGGGTCTTTCTTCCCTTCGCTTGTCCCCGTTGCGACGGGGGATATTTGGATCCTCGCGCTTGGGATGATCAGTATCTCCAACACTACGGCCGCTGCGAGCATTGTGGGCTACCTGTTTTTCCTCGTACCTGATATAGGCTTGGGCCTTGTGCAGAAGTTCATTCAAGGTGCGGGGAGGCTCGATCCCGACGGATCTGCTGAGTTCACTGTCGGGCAAGAGCCCTCTTTCGAGGAGGTATTTCTTCATGTGTTCGGTGGTATCCACTTCGACAGCTTCCTGGTTGAAGCGCTCGATGTACGAGCGCAGTGTTTCATTTTTCTTTTGCACTATGGCTTCAAGGGTTGCCTCTGTCTTGGGGTGACGACGGGAAGCCGTGAAGTGCCTTGTGAACATGGATCTCATGACTCTCCAAGACGTGATGGATTCGGGGGCCAAGCTTTTGTACTAGGCCATGGCCCCTTTCCTGAGGGTTGTTGAAAACAGTCGGCATTTGAGGTGGCCGGTGATGTCATTGCGGTAGTCGAGCATCACGTTGACGTTGTCGACGTGGTCGTCGGGATCGGTAGTCCCGTCGTACACAACTAGATTGGGAGTTTTTTCCATGCCTTTGGGGAGCGGGGCTTCCATTATCGCCCGTGACAGGGGACAATGCAAGTCTTCCTCGTCGCTCCTCAGTGGAGAGAGTTCGTTGTTGTCGGGGCTGCGCCCGCGCCTTGGTGATGTTCCTGATCGACCATTGTCGCGGCGGGCGCGTGCCCTACTGACGTGAGGTTCTGGAGAGCGACGTCCTCGCTTCTTTGTTTTCTCTGGACGTTGTTGTGTCCTTCTCTCCTGTTGGGGTTGGACCTCCTGTCGTTCAGCTTCTAGGGCCATGATTCTCTCGTGCTGCTGGTAGAGCATAGAACTGACCTGGTTGAGGGCGTTCACCATAGCAATCATGGTGGCGTCTCCTTCGACGGGGACGGGTATGGGATGAAATGCTTCGGCCCCTTGGTTTTGAACGTGAGGGGCATCCCCGTTATTTTGGGGCTCTAGAGACGGGGTAGCTGGACGGTCGTCTCGAGCGTCTGCTTCATGGGACTGCGGGCCGTCGTCCATAGTGTAGTCGACGAGGGGACGACTGCGCTCGCTAGGTTGTTCTCCGGCCATGTTGGAAGGACAGGAATAAATGAGCTTTTGATCCTCTGTTGATGAAGATGGGGATAACTAGTTCCCACAGACGGCGCCACTGATCTTACCTGATCAGGAGGGCCTTCCAAGGACTTGAAGATTGGGCCAGAGAAGGGGATGAGAGAGGGGGTGTACCTGCAAAGCACTCCGATGCTTAAGTCAGAAAAGGTACAGAGTTAAGGTTATTTCAGAGTGAGTTAGAATACCTGACCCTTTGCCATGAAAGGGTATTTATATTGAGCCCCCAGCGCTGGGCCAAGGCTCCTGATGGGCTTGATCTAGCTAGGCCCAAGAAGGAGCTGCCAAGGAACGCGTAAGAAGCGTGAAGACCTAGACCAAAGGTCTGCTCCCTGGTCCAACTTCCCCTATCTCTTAGGAGATAATGAAGGGCAGTTGGGTGACGTGGCAGATGAGCTGGCAAACATGGTCTCTGCCCGACATCGTGTGTATGCCCGTAGCGTGGACAGGTGATGTGTGAAGGAGGGTCGGTTGGTGGGATGCCTGTGTCTCTGCCCGACACGTAGTGGGGTGTCGAGGCAGAATGCCATCAGCTCGGACGTGTGGGTCTTTGCCCGACATGTTCATCAACTCGGATGTATGGGTATATGCCCGACGTGTATTGGGCTGTGCCGTGCATGTCATCATGGCCCAGTCCAGAACAGTTGTATTACCAACTTAATATATTAGTTGTATACCTTAGTTTATTGTACACCTATTTAAAGATTTACAACCATTTAAATTCGTAAAGAATTATATAATCTAAAAATTAAACTGTTTTTGAAAACCAACTTAAACAGACCATTGTTTTCCGAATTGCATCTCTCTCATTCAACACATTTTATGTTCTTTAACACAAAAATGGTTCAACAGTCTGTTCCCTTCAATCCATCGATATCTTTCATTATAGTTTACCTCATCATTGATGCTTATCATGGCGATTGTTATGATGACTTACCATAACCATCATCGTGATAAGTGACGACGATGAGGTAAAGTAGAACTGTAGATATAGATGAATTGAAGTAAACAAACCATTGAACCATATATATTGAGTTAAAGAACATAAAAAGTGTTGAATGAGAGTGACGCAATTCAGAAAACATTGATCGACATAAGTTGGTTTTCAAATACATCTTAATTTTCAGATTATACGTTTCTATGTCAATTTAAATGATTGTATTTTCATTAAAAGGAGTGAAACAAACAATATACATAGTATATAATAAACTAAATTTCATATATAATATCAAAAGAAGTGGGAAGCAATGAAGTTGAAACAAAACCCTAAGAAGTGGGATTGTACCATTACAATGAAGTTCACCTAGCTTGTGAAGCTTGGAAGTCAAATCTGCAAAAAATGAGAATAATCAACAAAGACAACATGAAGCAAACGAGATAATGGGAACTATCTAACAGCAAGATTGAAGTAGGAGAATACCTTATTTTCCATAAAACAATATGTACATTACGCTTGCTACTACAAGCATCATCACCATGTTCATCTAGTTTTTGACTCTACAAGAAGAAATACAAGGAGGAAGAAGCTTAAATCAAAAGCTTCATACTTCTTATATTTCTTTTCGTAGATTCTAAAACAATATGAAGTTTGCTGCCAAAAACGGAAGAAGAAGAATACCTTAATGTAGAAAAAATGGGTGTTATGGTTTCGCTATGAAGGAAACGACGCTACTGTCAATAAGGGAAAATTAATTCCCTTATGTAACACCCCAAATTTTCCCTCTCCTTTTTATCATCATTCACATATCATAAGCATACCATATACCATACCATATCCTAGCATTTGGCATAGAAAAATGAAGTACATCATTCACATGTTCTAGCATAGGGCCTATGATCAATCCTCTAGAGATTTATGGTTCTACAAGCAAAGCCAAGAGCCAAGTAACATTTTAAGAAGCTCACAAGGTCTCCTCATATCTTATGCAAGCTCAAGGTCATCCTCAAAGTCTCAGAAGGGTGGAATTTCATCAGGAGTTCAACAATGCATTTTTCTCCTACACAGACAAACCTTAACTAGGGTTTTGCTCCAAATCAGAGAATTCTCTGAGCTTTGACCAATTCTTGTGGTCAAAGACTCCTATATGATCTACAAGGCTTATGTATGAAATTTGAGACAAAAATCCACTGAAGAAGTCAAGTATTTAAGCAGTTACTTGTGGGTGAAGCAAGAAAGTCAACTGGACTGAGCAAAAGTCATCTGAAGGGTTTTTAGGGCTTTGATCATATTCATCAACTTCATGAAGCTATATTGGATCAGAGAATAATTTGGATGAGCTCAAGTGTCAAAAATCAGGAATATGCAAAAGGTTGCTAAAAATGGAAATTTAGAAGTTTCTATTTTTGGAGATATTTTCCCTAGATCTTCAAGCTATTATTTCATGTACAAAAAAGCTCCAAAGGATTTTTCCTCGAACATGAAAGTTGTAGATCTTGATTTTACCTTTCTAAAAAGTCCTAGAACACTTTCATAGCATTTGTAGAACTCAATATATGAATTTTTGAAGATTAAGGTTAATATTAGGGTTTGTATGCATTTTTGTTGATTTCCTATTAGTCCATTTATTATTCCATTATTTCTTGAGAGTCACATTTTACACGTCATTTTGATACACTTTTCTAGTGGGTCGTGAACTTCTTTCTCACGTGACCAAGAGGAGCATACCATATTTTTTGTTGTTATTTGGAATTTTAAGAAACAAAATAGTGCAATAGTGCATGTGTGCAGCGTGATTGACGGAGAGAGTCATCAACACACACACACACCCCATGCGTTTTTAATTTGTTTCCTTTTATTCAAAAAAGGACAATTTCTTTCATTCCACCCGCTTGTGTTTTCCTCACTCAGCAAAAAAACAGTCACACTTTTTTCCTTCACACACGCGTTTAGCTCCATAAAGAAAGATCTCATGTGAATGTTTCTTATGCACCTCATGATAACAATATACCCACACCATTTGATCATCATCTTTGCTCATCATGTGAACATCACAATGACAGCCCACCAAGACCACCATAATACTCCTATACCTTCATGCGTATGATTGAATTTGAAAACAAGTGGAAAGCTGAAGGAGAGTGTCACGATGAGGAGGACTCTGCATTTTGGTGGGTAGTAAAAAACTTGATTCTCACACTCACACCAAACACCCTTACTATATATTGACTCATTCACAAAATTTCAGGGGGATTCTCATTTTTTATCATGCATTCCATTCTCAGCCTATCACCCTCTCTCATTGTGCTCAAGAAAACAACACTCACAAACTCTCTCCCTCCCTCAAAACATTGGCTCTGCACTCTTCATTTTTTAGATCTAAGTTTCACACCAACTCTCTATTTTCGTGCTAAATCACAAACAATATCACTACACTCTCATCATCATCATTGGAGCTCTATTTTGGATTCTTGGTTTCAACTTCATTTTCGGATTCCCTCTCATTGTGCATATATATCAAGCTTGGAAGCCTTTATTTGGCCAAAACACAAATCAAGGAAGCCATTATAATCTCTGTTTTTCTTTAGATCTCAAGAAAAGGCTTCACCTCAGGTTTGAATGTCTTGACTTTGTTGCTTTAGATTTGATGTATTTTTGTTTGTTTCATGTTGTTGATGTTGGACTTAGTTTGTATGAAGTGTTGAGAAGCTTTTAGATGCATTAATTTTTGTTTTTCAGTTTTGAGTTGTGAGCTTGTTTCATATATTTCTCTTGATGTAGTGTTTGTCTGTGTGAACTAATGGCATTAGGTTGTTCCTCTCATTTTTTACTTTAATTTTGGTCTTTGCATTTTGTTTTTTCGTTGAGATTTGAGAGAGATATGTGATGTTGAAGTTGGTGTGTTTGTACTGAATTTCAAATCGTGTTTGTTCGGTTTTTTGCTGGTTTTCATGAGTTTTATGGCATGGGGAAGAAGACAAGTATGTGGCGACAGGTGATTGGCTCGTGGTTTACCTTGTCTTTTTGTGACTTAAAATTGGTGGACCGATTGATATATGTCACATGAGTTTTTTTTCCCTTTTCTTTCTTGTTTAATAATAAAAACTGAATATTGGTGACTAATATGGGAATTTTGGGTGGGCCTAGGGCCGGTTGTTATTCGCACCCCCGATCTTGGGTCCAAATGATTTGTAGTTGTTTTCTTTGCTGTATACACCCCCGTCTTTTTTATTTCAAATTTATTTACTTATGTCATTTTTATTGCTTAAAAATAGTTAATCACATCCAAAAATACAAAAAATATTCATGAACCTTTCTTTTAATTTTCTTTAATTTCTGATAAGTTTTAATTTCATTTTCTGTTAATTTTTGCGCCTAAATTAATTTTGCTTTTTATTTCTTTTGACTTAATTCCTTCAATGCACACCCTAACTTGTTTATTTTCCCATTTGAGATTGGTGATAGATATGAACTTTGTTCTTTTTGCATTTGATTTCTAACATGTTGATGTTCATTTGAGATTTTATTCCTGATTTTTAGCTTATTTTTGCGTGCCTTTTGCTATGTTGCTTTGTGATGAAGGTTCTAAACCCTAATTGAGCTTTGTGATTTTATTTGGCATATGTTGCTTCTGATTTTGGTCCTATCCTTTTGGTGTTATGATCCTACATGTTTAGAGAGCCTTTGTGCTTAATTGTTGAATTTTTGATGTTGATCCCCATTTTATGTGTATTTTTGTGTTTGCTTTCCTTATTTTGAATGTATTTTTGATGTATGATTTCTCATTAGGTTAGGAGTTCACTTGTGCTAACTCCTAGAGGTTGATTTTGAAGTCTTTTAGCATGTTTATACATCCCTGGTATTTGCATAATGTTTGTACTTTGGCTTGTTATGAGTTACTTGTTCTTGAAGTCTTACACATGTATGTATGTATGTTTACATCACTTCTTATGTCCATATGCTTCTTATGTGTGATCTTAATTGAACTTGTATGTCTTCTTGAGTGTTACTATTTGTTGCTTAGACACTTTATTGCCATGATAGGGTTCTGGTTTTGATATTTACGGAGCATGTTTAGCTTGTAGGATTTCTTTTCATCTCATGTATGTTTGTTTTCTTCATGGTAAATTGTATTGCCTTGTGATGTTTTGCTTGCCCTAACTCTTTCATGATATGGTTTGGTTGATCTTGGCATGTGAATGGAAGGTTCTATTTCTAGTTGTGGTGCTTTGATGTGTTCTCTTGTGTGTTTGAATCCCATTTGATCCTATTTGCTTTTATCTCATCACTCGTACATATTCTAACATTTTCTTGTAGGTGCACATGGTAAGTGAAGTGTGGATGATATCCATATTTCAAACTTTCATCTCATCTCTTTAATTCTTTCTTACTTGTCTTTGTGATGTGCCTTATTCCATCCTTTGTACAACTTCATTACTCCTCCCTCTTAGGAGCAACTTAACTTCTTTAGAGAAGTAAGTTGTTTTCTAACTTCTCCTTTCTTCTTTCCTTCTTCTTCATTAGGACAGACTTCAAACCACACTTACCTAGGACTCCCATGCATGATAACATTTAGTATTGTTAGTCCCCCTTTAGACTTTTTACCTTTGAGATCCTTTTGGTGCTCTCTTTCTCATCTTCAAACAAAACCATAAAAAAATACCTAATAAAGGAAGAAGTGGCCTCTTGTGTATAGCCTTATTCCATGGGGCACTCATATTCATTCCATCTTGGAATAGTGTGGGCTTGTCTAGCATGATGTACAAGTCTGATCATGAGACCATCTTCATCAAGAAAATCATTAAAAAAAACACTTCTTCATTTTGATCACTAAGACACTTAATAACTTCAATAAGTTAGTGAACTTAAACCCTAATCCTTGGAAACAAGTCTTGGATAAATTATCCTTACTTGATGTGCTTATTCTATTATTCCATCTTGGAATGTAGTAGCAAGTACACATTCCATGGAAATGGACTTGAATTCACTTCCTTGTGCCACACTCATAAAAAACTCCTAAAAAACACAAAACAAAGAATAAACGTCTCTCCTTCGGGACTTCTTTTCTCATCCCACTCACTCCTTACATACGAACTTGCTACTACTTGTCATTTTGCGAGACAGTTACGCACTCGTCGTCCGAGTCTGTAACACCTGAGCATTGACATAAGCAGTTCAAGCTTTTAAAACACAAGCAATCTTTCCACCCCCAGTTAGGGGAACTACGGCGACTCTGATCTCATATCCAGATGAGGTACGTAGGCAGCGGGGTAGGGCCCGTTCGAGCACTCTTTTATTTTCCCTACATTTTCCCCATTTCTTTTCTTTTCTTATCCAGTTTCAGTCTTTCTTGTTGCAGTAGATTTCATTTCTTCACCCTTTGAAACATTTTCTTTGCAAGCATGAATCTCGTCGGGTACGGCGAACGATCTGGGGTGCTAATGCCTTCCCAGGTCGTAACCGACTCCCGAACCCAATCTCTTTGGTTCGCAGGACCTTTGTACTTCCTTTTCTTTTCTTCTGGTTTGTGCAACATTACCTTTCCCGTTACTTCGGGATAAAAATGTCTGGCTGGCGACTCTACCTCTTCCGCGCCCCTTTCGCGTTTGTACTAGGATGGAAATTCAGGGAGCAACACCTTATAGATGTAAAATTTTCACAACGGTTATCTATAATAACCTTAATGATAAATATATGTTTATTTTAAATATATCACAACGGTTAGTGATATTAACTGTAGTGATACCTCTTATACTTGGTACAAGGTTCAACTCCAGGCAACAACATTTTTCTATAGTTATGTAAAATATAAAAACGTTGTTGCCTATAGTCGAACCTTATACCAAGTATAAGGGGTATCGTTGCGATTAATATTACTAATCATTGTAATATTACAATCCTTGCTCTTCCCAGAAGAGAGAAACACTATGGCCAAGTATAATGATGATTTAAAAATTTCTCCGTTTTTCACAAAATATCGTTCGAGAATATCAACCATTTACAAGTTATCATCATTGCAAGTATTAAACTATCAGACTTTTCATCTTCAACCTCATCTACAAATAGACATTTTTACATTTCTTCATAATATATTCTTCGTAAAATAAATAAATATATGTTTTCTTGAATTAATATAGTGTAATATATAGACTCTTAAATTAAATGGATGAGTTCGGTTACTTAATTTAGGAAATGTAAGATGAGTATCATTTTTGGTGTGGTTGTCTGAGTGATAGGATTATACTTTTATTCTACATTATGTATGATATGTCATATGGATTTGGATTGTGTGATTGCCTTAGTGAGGGGTAAAGATCTCTATGTGATTGTCTTAGTGACGTGCTTGTATTTTATCATCATAACATGATATATACATTTTTTTGTGGTGTCTTAGTGGCGGGATATTCTCCTCGTTGAGATGACATGAACTCCGTGTGGTGTTTTAGTGGCGGACTGATTATATATGGATCATGTAGTTTAAGAGCATGCACATTTTCCATATAATACTTTGTGGTTGTTGTTAATCTTGAGATGATTACTTTATGTGTATGACGTCATGGTTACTATCTGATAGTAATATTTTGTTGAATTTTCCTTTTATTTAATTCTCTCGAACATTATATGTATATTTATATTTTTCTGATTTCTACTCTCGTTTAGCTTATTGTGACATGAATTTTGGTCAATGGAAACTGACCCTTACAACAATATTTTAGGTACAAATGTGGAGTTTCAAAGTGATTGATGTTTTACTTGTTGCGTGATCATAGGGAAAAGGCAATTTTAAAAATAATATCACGAAGTAATAAATCGACCGCTTTACATTTTGAGTGAATTATTCATTTATTTTTCAATTGAATTAGAAACACAGTAATATTCCCGCTTAGAAATTTGAATTGACAATGGATTGATAATAAAGAAATTAAAACCTTTTCTTTCTATTTAAAAAGTATTTGATAATTTCTAACTCATGTGTTGGATGAAAATATGGGGCATTACAAAACTTTTCACTCATAATTATTTAAAAAACATCATTATTTATAGATTTCACAAGTCATTTATCTATTTTACTTTTTATATACTAATCCTTAATTTGATTTCTTGAATGTATATCATCTTTCTTTCGAGTTAAGATACATAATATTAGTGTTTTACTCCTCAAAACTTAAAAACAAAAGTAATAAAAGAAAGTATTAGATTTTTTAAAATAAAATAGTTAAATAATGCTTTCAAATGTAACTTATAACTTTCGAATAGACAAACAAATGCCTCACATTTTTTCTAAAATATAATTCTAAACTATTAATGTAATTTTTTTTTTGAAATAAAAGAATGATATATTTCAAAAAGTAAACTATACAATCCCTACTAATATTACTCACATTAACAACTTAGCAATGCCTACTCTATATTTAGGCCTCATTCAACCCCTATATACAACATTATCAACTATACTCTTTATAATACTATCAATACCAATTTTCTCACTATCCATATAAAAAATATTACTATTTTTTAACCTCCAAATACCATAGATCACTTCGGCAACCAATGCTTTGAAAACACCTACTTTCCATCATTTGCTTTTGGCTTTCCTTATAATCCACTAAACTATTAATATAATTATAGGTTAAAGAATTAAACATCAAATATAAAATTAAACAATCATTTTTTAGCCTATTTATATAAATGTATTATAATATATTAGTAAAATTATAAATAATTAATATAAAAAAGAAATTACATATCAATGCCTTATTATATATTAGTTATTTATAAATAATTAATATAAAAATAAAATTCAATTGATTTAAATCAATTGTATATATTAAAATTATTCGTATAATGAGAGACAATTATATAAAAATAACATTTTTTATATTTATTTTAATACACGGTTTATCATCGAACTCAGAAACGTATTTAACTATCACACTCATTTCATTCTCAAACTAGCAAGACATCACAAATTAGAGAAAAATAATGAAAAATAATTCTCGAAGTTGTTCAAAAAATATAAAGTGAATGAATAGAAATGTCCTACATTAATGTGCAACATATGTAATACACAAAATGATGAAAATTTATTCTTTAAGACGTTGGAAAACCCTGAAACATATTCAGCTATCATGCTTATTTCATTCTCAAACTACCAAGGCATCACAAATTGAAGAAAAATTATGGAAAATTATTCAGGTATATGTTGAAAAAATTATAAATAAATAGAAAAAGAATAGAAATTCTTTGTGAGATATTTAATATAGAAAATGATAGAAAAATAATTCTCAGAGATGTCGGAGAATTGAAAAAATGAAGGAATACAAATCTATGTAAAGTTTATATACTTATTTTAAGTTTTTCATTTTAAATTTTGATGTCTTATCTTATATCTCCATAAATTTTCTTATAAAAATTATAAATTGAATGTTTTTATTGAAAAAAAAAATATCATTACGTTTATTAGTTTTAAAAACATAATAAAAATAAAAGAGTATCACATTAATTAAAGTAAAATGGTTAAATAATAGGTTCAAATATTAAAATTTTATAATAGAAAGATAAATTCCACACATTTTTTCTGAAATATATTTCTCAGTTATAATTCTGGTTACATGTTACAAAATTAAATTTTAAATATAAAATTAAACAATTAATTTTTAACCCATTAGATATAAATGTCTGACAATATATTAGTAAAATATAAATAATTTAAAGGCTTAGCTGCATTTTTTTTTCCGGTTTTGATCCCCATTTAAAATTCAGATGTTTAATCCTTTTATTTTGATATTTTTAAAGATTTTAGTCCCCTTCAAATCTGTGAGCATTTTTTTAATGACTTACCTCTAATTTTGTTTACGTAGTGTCAACTCAATATTTAATTATTTAAATATTTCAGTTCATTCTATTATTAATTATTTATGTTATATCAAAGTATTGAATTGATTAAAAAAATATTTATGTTAATTTTATTTTTAAAATGTTCCATTAATCATTCTTAAATGCAAAATAAGAAAAATATCCTAAAAGACTCATCATCTTGCATATAATTAATGATTAAGATATTTGAATATTTAATAATATTTTTTAAATAATTATTGTAATTAATGATTAAGATATTTGAAAATCATTGTGATTCATCAAGCTATAAAGTTGAATTCAAAAAAAGCAACAAATCTGGATAGTCCACAAATAAGCAACAAATCTGGATTCTTCAATGTGAAATCAGTAAGATTGAAAATATTATATACTAAGCTAAAGTAAACAACCATTTATAATGACTATTTGTTAATATAATTTGATGTCAATACAATTTATAATTCTGAAACTATTATCTAGAATACTAAAGCTGGAGAAGATTTTATTGGATATCTTTGTTCTTACAAGTTAGACAAATCTCCCCTTAATGCTTGTTTTTATCAAGCATGTGAAGAGGAAAACGATACCGCAAATCCATTAGCACTGCGAAACTTTATCGTGAAGAGGGAAATGATACAATAAATCCATTAGCATCAAGTTCAAACAATTCAAGACAGAATGATCAAGTTGTGTTAAATCTTTTTTGATGTGTTTGTTCCATTGTTTATTTTCTTACTCTTTATTTGTACCACATATGTAAGGACAATCATTCCTTATGCATGAATATATTGTTTTATCTATTTAATACAAAATTATATTTCAAAGTTGTGTCAGCTTTTGATATAATACTTGCTAAATACTAATAGTTTGTGTAAAGTTGTTTTTTCAATCAAGTATATGAATTTCCTTACACTATGAGAAGCTAAATACATAATGAAAAGTTGTTTTTTATTTAAAGTATATAAATTTCCTGTACACAAATCAGTCAAATATACTAAATACATTGTGAATATTTTTTATGGTTGCTGACTTTTTGAGCCCTAGAATTTTCTCTATCAACCGTGAACATTTTAATTTGAGATTTGATTAGAGTTATAAGCAAATTTATTTGATCAAATTTTGATACTAAATTTTATCAATTATAATCTACGCACTGATATCTATAATATAAAAAAAATTGTTGCTCTGCAAAATCTTATAATGCCCTTCCCTCATTTTCTGCCATCTCATCAAATTGAGGGTATTTTGTGTCCAAAAATTACTTTTTGTAACCAAACTATCATTTTGAACCAAATAGTTTGCTTTTGCCATACATTTTTGCCTATGATATTCACTTTTTACCTTTAATGGTTCAAAACAAACTACCAATTTCAAAAATCTATAATTTTTTACGTTTTCCAATGCTGAAATTAAAAAAAAAGTCGGTTTCCCCCCACCCCAAATGCAAAATCATGTTCTCTCTCTTCCTTTACTAGTCTCTTCGTTTCTCTTCTATCGATGTTTTTGTACTTCACAAAAAATATGTTCTCTCTCGTTTCTCACTCTTCATCTGCTTTCTCTCTCTCCGTCTCTCACCTTCACCTCTTTGTGATTTTCATTCTTCTTCATCTCCTTCCGATTATGAGAAACTTCAAGATTGGTTTTTTACCTTCACTCATATCTGCTTCCATCGATTTTGTTCTTCATCTTCATCAAGTTTTTTTTAACAATTGATATTTCTCTCTTCATCTTTTCAGATCCAAGCCTCTGATGTTCATCTTTCTCTCTAGCAAAAACATGATGATGCTCGTGTTATTCCGAATAAACGACGAAGAGGTGAGCATGCTGATGTAATTAGGGTTTTCCTATCTATATTTATGCATTTTGATTTTATGGGTTTCAATGAAAATTTGTCTTTTTTTGAATCTTTCATTTTGATTTTATGAATCACTTTCTGGCTTTTGATGTTTAGGGTTCAGTGTATGTTCATGTGATTTGTTTGGGTTTTTGAACAAAAAAATTAGGGTATACTTTGGAATTTGTTATTAAGCAAAAGGGTTTTCTATAGGATATATTGTCGAGGTTTCTTTCCAAACAAGATTTGATATGTGCTCTGTGAATGGCTTCCTTTTCTATGGTCATGGTTCTTTCGCCTAGTACAAGTTGCTTGTTCATTGTCTCACCAAACGAAATGTCCAGAACCTAATGTTTAAGGATAGTGAGATGTTCTAATTTATCTTCTTTGTGTTTCCTTTATTTTGACAAGTTTTACTAAACTAGATTGTGTTGGATCCGTGTTTCATTGCACGGAACAAGCCTTTTGGCTACCAAGTATCAGTCTTTAGCTAAGAAAGCCGATGGTTCTCAAGGTAGAAATTATGATCTCTCTAAATTGGGTCGTTTAGTTAAGTATACATATTGTTATTTGATTACTGGGATTTCATACAATATTCTGTTTTTTAGTGGGAATATTTGTTTATGTGGTATTTTTCTTTGACCTAATAATGCTGGAAGATATTTTTGTCTTCTATGGGAACAAGCTTTCTTTAAAAACAATTTTGATATTGGCTGACTAGATGGTAATAATTGATTCATGTCTGGATTGTTTCCTTTGGTTTTCAATGAAAGCACATTAATGTAAAATGATTTCTGTTTTATTTACTTGACTACAGCTTTCGAGAATATAATACATGCATTTCAAGGGATTTTTACATAGAGATATCAACCCATATAACTTCCTAATGGGTATTAGGAGAAAATCAAGTTAGGTAAAGTCATTCAAATTTATCATCTTCAATGGCTAACTTATGTTGATGATTTTCATGTCCCATAATTATTTGTATGGTTCCTCTTTCTTACATTTTCTTTTTACAATTTGGTACATTTATAGGTTTATATTTATGATTTCGGACTAGCAAAAAGATATCGGGACCCCAAAACAAAATTGCATATTGCTTACAGGTATATTTTGCTCAGTTTAATTTGTTTATATTTTTTATTCTTCTATTTTGGATCATTGTTTTAAATGTCTGGCCTGTGTTCTAAGGTTTTCTTTTGTGATAAATATATTTTATTTGATTACTTTATACTATTTGACAATATGATTTGTTAATTAAATTTAAATTGTTGTTTACATCAATGGAAAATATTCCAACCTGTAATTTGTCTAATCTCATGTAATTCCTTTTCCGAATTCTTTTGATTGTTTCGTTCTCACTGTTACTTTTGCTTTTCCAGTTTAACTAGCAAGTTTATTATTGCCTAATGGTTTAATTTTGATAAACTTATACAGAGAGAAGAAAAATTTAACAGGGACTGCACAATATGCAAGTTGCAATACTCACTTGGGAATTGGTACGTTGAAATAAATCTCCTTCTTCACAGTTACAACTTGTAACCTACAACTTTGACTCTATTTTGGTTTAATTTCATCAGAGCAAAGTCGTTGTGATGATTTGAAATCTATTGGTTGTGTTCTTATGTATTTCTTAAGAGGAAGGTATGTTTCTTCCTATTCACAACATATGGGTATCAATTCCACATACTTTTAAGGTAGAATTAGGGCTTGACTCTATGATTCTTGCATTTTAGCCTTCATTGGCAGGGATTGAAAGCTGTCACCAAAGAGGAAAAATATAACAAGATTTGGGAGAAGGTATCAACTCCCATTGAGGTATAAATTTTCAATTCCATAAAATGACTAAATCCCTCACCTATTATTTTGTTTTTAATATTCTTTTCTTCTCGCCCTCATACTTGTGTCTGCCATTGGTATGGTTCACTGCCAGTGAAGAAATTCAGAATGTTGTCTGCACAAAATTAAAAGTTGAACTTGTATGTTTAAGAGGTTAGTTTGGTAGTTAATTATTTTCACCTTTTTCCCTATCTTCTTGATGATGTCTCCATTACAATTTACAACATAGCACTTGATAAAGCACATGTGGTTCTGAGTAATCATGTCAAACAAGATGTTCCTTCGTTGTGGGATCTGGCTGTATTGGCGAGGAACTTTATGCGAATAATATGAGATGGTATTAGTATACACTTTTAACTATTTTTCCCATTTTTGAATTAATGAATCCACTTGCGATGTTTGAGTTGGAACTTATAGGAGTAAGTGTCACTGCCAAATAATTTCCAGGGGAGTCACGAATCGAGTTCATGGTCTGCAAGCTACTGATTGTCGGTTGTAGTGGGTAAAAGTTCAACAATCAACTTTTGTCTATGATCTGTTCAAATTTCTTAATTTGCTAGATTGTATTACACTTTGTTGTTATTGATATCTTCGCTGACAAAAAGCTTGAAGATTCATCAGTGACGCGATTAGTTAATAGATTCTAACTTTTGACATATGGAATTATATGCAGTTAGTTAACTCTTTGGTTTACGAGTTCTTGTCGTCAATGTTGATCCAACTTGGCTTAGTAGGCTCTCGATACCGCCACCAACTTCATTGCATATCTCCTCCTGCAAATCAATATTCACAAGTTCATTGATGTTAAGCATCAAATGCAAAGAAATAACATCAATGAGCATCCTCATTACCACAATTGTGATCACTTGAACATGTTCATGTGATCACAATTGTGGTAATGAGGAGGCTCATTGATGTTATTGATTTGAATTTGATGTTTAACATCAATGAACATGTGAATGTTGATTTGCAGAATGAGATATCTAATGAAGTTGATGGAAGTATCGAGAGCCTACTTGAGGAGTTTCCATCTATTTTTGTGAAAAGAGAAAAACTTAGCAGGAGTGTGAAAGTTCTGAGGGAAAGAAATGGGATTGTCTCTAAAATTATGGACAAGATTGGAGTCTATGGTGATAACTCGTATCATTGTGTTTCTTAATTATTGTAGTCTTTAACTTTGTTATTGTGTTTGTCTATTTTGTTCTATTATGCATGAGCATATGGTGTTTGTCATGTATTTTTGTTTATCACTTGGAACTTTAATTAGTATCCTGGTCCTATGTTATAAACCATCGATAACTTTTTGTCTTTGATGCTACTTGTAACCATTTCTTTATTATGTATCTATGATTGTTGATATTTGATTAATTAATTGATTAAGGTTGATGTGTTTATTTGTGGTTGCAACAGTTTCCTCATGTCAATCGTATTTATTACCAACTTATTGATATCTCAGAGGATGGATTTGTAAGATTACACATAAACCTTGTTAATTCCTTTTTATTGTCTCGAAGTAGGTTTATGATCTAAATCTCTGTTTGGATTAACTTATTTGATAATCACTTATGTGAGACTGTTTAAAAGAGTTTATGGACACAACTTTTAACATGTCCACAAGTTGTTTTTAACTTATTTTTATAAGTTACTCAAAATAGCTTATGAAAGTTCATAATTTGTGACACTGTCTGTTGAACCAAAGATATTTTTCTTTGAATTTGTTAGGTGAGTCTGTTGACTGAGAGCGGTGGTACAAAGGATGACCTAAAGCTTCCTCTGATGTTAGTCTGCTTTCGCAGGTTAGTTTGTTTGATATTCTCGACAGCTTTTGCTTTTTGTGTTGAATAGTTGCTTGAGATTCATCAGAGATGTGATTAGTTAATAGATTGTTATCGTATCAGTTAGTTATTATCATCATGAAAATTGGCCTAAGATTGTTGAGTTTTATGATTTGCACTTTTTTGTACTGATTTAAAATTTTGTGATGCAGATCACCGATGGATTTAATGAAGGTAAAGATCTGATTATGGGTGTCATGTATGACCAGAGGACATGTTAAAAGGTTTGTGATTTAGGTGACATAATTTATATAAACTTACTTTAATGTTTGTTAAGTTATTGCTTTCATTTATATAGATTGTTGATAGGGAAACTCAAGGACACATGTTCCTCTCAAGAGAATATGTTCAAGGACACAAGTTATTGCTTTCATTTTTGTGTCACTGTGAATACTGACCAAAGATTCTGCGAGTGTGATTTTGTTATGATGCAACACCTTTTTTGTGCCTTTTACACCTAAAATTTTGTAACGCTTGAATGTAGCTATGATACTGGGTGTTGCTTCAATTTTGATTCATTTTTTAAACACTATAAGTTCTGTGAATTACTAATGCAGTTATTATTATATTCAACTGCTTCAATTTTGATCCATTATCAGAACTTTACAATCTTGTGAATACTAATGCAATTGTTTGTTCTTACTACAAGTTGCTTCAATTTTGATACATTGTATGAACTTTTAACTTTTGTGAATACTGCACCTGTATTTTATACTGTGAACTGCTTCAATTTTGATTCATTTGTAATACTAAATGTAATATCACAATTTTTGGTTAGTTGATCATGATCAAGTTCTTGAATACACATGATTGAATCACATGTTTTGATTCTTGATTAAAATGCATTTTTCTGTTACAGGGGGTCAAAGATATATAGCATTTACAAAATATCACAAGTTTTTTTATAGCTTTTACAAAATATCACAAGTTTTCGCCCAAAATAGAGGAAATGGTAATGATAAAACGGAAGAAAAATGTCTTATAAAATGTTCCATTTGTTTATGTTGTAACTACAATTTATATAAACACAAATTATAATTTGGTGATTATAAATTTATATATGGGAAAAATACATAGTTGATAAAAAATGAATCCACTTACTTAATCTATGGTTTTTGTTTGTTGAATGAAGATTTTGAATTAGGAAAAATTAATCCACTTTATCTATATTGATTCAACTTTTTTTTATAAATAGTATAAAAATAAAATTTAATATTTATATACGGAAGTAAATACATTGTTGATCAAAATATTTTTATATATGAGAGAAAAATTAAAGCATTGTTAATCAATATAAAATTTAATATTTATAATTCTGACACATTTGATAAACATTAACGTGTCCCATAATAGAATCAATTATAACAGTATTCCCGTACAAACACACGGTTTTTTATAAGGGGTCAAATCCCCAACATTTAATGAATTTTCTATCAAACTGAATTTTTGTCACTAACACCCTATTGTATCTCATTTATTTATTTATTTTTCTTTGTAATTTATGTTTTATAAGTACATTCTATGACTACTAGACATGTTGTCCTATTAATTTATGTCTTATAAGTATATTTTATGACTACTAGACATGTTGTCCTATAAGTTATTTTCCAGTCTGCAGTTGTATCTTGTCCAATCATGTATAGTCATTTTCAACTTCATTGGTTTAATTTCTCAATAGTGGCTGACCTACTAAACGAAATGGACAGGTCCCTACTAAACATACAAAACACTTACTTTATCACTAATTCACTATGATAATTACAGTAGGTATACGACTCACCCTCGAAACCATCTTGGACTAAGAACAATCAACTAAAGTGCTTTAGTTCATATGTAACCATAACATTTTGTAACATGCTAACTATTGACAGCAACTTTGACATCATTCCATCTTCTCATTTTGAATTTAACTTGCCTTCCTATCATTTTAATGAATACAGTTAACATTTTTAAGAAATCATACTAGATAAAAAAATTATATTATAATGTTCAAAGTAAGAATAACTAATTTATATTTTAAAACCTTGAACTATGGAACTAGACATTACTTGCACTTAATGTTATTGTGATTTATCTATTTTCAATGTTAGATATTATTCGTTTGGATCACTGAAACATTGTTATTTATCTTGAGATATTCAATCACGATATTTGTAAGTATTGATAATGTTTTAATTATTAGTACTAAATATATTTTAGGTTTAATTGTAATTTTGGTCCCTCTATTTTCATTTTTTTTTAATTTCGGTCCTCCTATTTTAAAATCCAGAATTTTTGGTCCCTCAATTTTCATTTTTTTTTAGTTTTGGTCCCCCTATTTTAAAATCCGAAATTTTGGTCCTTTTATTTTCATTTTGTTTGAGTTTTGATCCTCTATTTTAAGTTTTATTTTGGATTGTTGTGAATAAGATACCTTAGAAAACAAAATATAATAGATTTCTCAAGAAACCCACAAAGGTTAGGGTTTAGGGTTACCAAAGATAACAACAAGGATTGGTTATAAATTACTATTCTTTCATTTCTCTTAAAACAAGATTACAAGTATACAAGAATAACAAATAACATCTCTCACTTTTGAATTAGGGTTTTATCTTCCTATTTTTCCTTATACAAAATATGAGAGACTAGTATGCTATTTATAATAAAACTAACATACTAACCTAATGTGCTTTTTAACAATTACCCATTACAAGCTAACTTAGAGTACAAGTTAACTTAAGCAATTGGATCCATAACACAAGGCCCAATTAAACAATAACATGTGAGCAGACTTCGACGACATGCTATTCATACTAGGGTTTGTTCCAATATTCCACAAATCTCCACCTTGGAACACACCATATACCAACAATAAACAAACTAGCTTTCTTCATGTAGTTTTATCAATTGCATACACTGGAAAAACTTGCAACCGAGCAACGTCTTGGTGATCATATCAGCAACATTATGATATGTCGAAACCTTCAGCACTTGGACTTCTCCACGTTCGATTACCCCTCTGACGAAATGCAACCTCATATCAATGTGCTTGGTTCGCTCATGATAGGCTGAGTTCTTCGACAGGTGTATTGCACTTTGACAATCACATTTAACAATGATACTTCGACCTTGAAGTTTCAGCTCCTTTGCAAAACCTTCAAGCTACAGTGCTTCCTTTACAACTTCAGTTAGAGCGATAAAATTCGCTTCAGTGGTTGATAAGGCAACAACCTTATGAAGTGTTTCTTTCCAACTAATTGTTGTGCCAAACATACTAAAAATATATCCGGAAATAGATTTTCTAGAATCCATACAACCTGTATAATCAGAGTCGACACATCCTTCGATTGCTGTTTTACTATCTTCACCCAAAGCTCCATTATAAATTATGACTCTGCTCAGAGACCCATTTATGTACCTTAGAATCCACTTCAATGCTTGCCAGTGAGCCTTTCCAAGATTCGACATGTACCTGCTTACAAGACTTGCTACATATGCTATGTCGGGTCTATTACAGACCATAGCACACATCAAAGAACCTATTATATTAGCATATGGAACATTATTCATATAAGCTCTTTCGACATAAGTACTAGGACACTGATCTATACTTAACTTGAATTGAGGGTTTGTTGGAGTCACAACAGGCTTTGAATTCGACATACTAAACTTATCAAGAATCTTCTTCAAGTATGCCTCTTGAGATAAGCATAATCTCGATTGCTTTCTATTTCTCCGGATGTCAATCCCAAGAATCCTGGACACAACTCCGAGATCCTTCATATAGAACTCCTTATTGAGTTCATATTTCACCCTCATTACATCTTCGACATTGTTGTTTTCTATTAGAATATCATCCACATAAAGCAACAAAATAACAAATGAATTACCAGGTCGAAATATAAAGTAAACACAATGATCGAACTGACTTCTGATGAAACTTATGCGTGCCATGAACTTTTCGAATCTCCTGTTCCACTGTCAAGGAGATTGTTTCAGCCAATATAAAGATCTCTTCAGTTTGCACACATACTTTTCCTTCCCCTCTTCGACATACCCTTCAGGTTGCCTCATCCGGATTGTTTCATGAAGATCACCATATAAGAGCGCAGTCTTCACATCCATTTGTTCAAGTTCAAGGTAGAACTGTGCCACCATGGAAAACAACATTTGAATGGACAAGTGCTTCACAACAGGAGAGAACACATCATTGAAGTTGACACCTTCTTTCTGAGTGAACCCCCTTGTAACTAACCTTGCCTTGTATCTCTTTGATGCCACCCCTTCGATTCCTTCCTTAACTTTGAAAATCCATTTACAACTAACTAACCTGGCTCCAACAGGTTTCTCAATCAGTTCCCATGTGTTGTTATTATGAAGAGACTTCATCTCATCATCCATGGCCTTCATCCATTCAGTCTTATTTCGACTCCTCATAACTTTTTTATAGTCTCTAGGTTCTTCGTCTATAACCTCACTTGTAGATATTAAGGCATAAGTTATAAGATATGCATACCCAAGTCTCTGAGATGACTTTATGACTCTTCTCGACCTGTCTCTTGCCAGCAGGTAGTCATTATCAGTCTCCTCATCTTCGACAGCAGCTTGTGCTTCTTCTTCGACTTCATCTGGGTCATGCAATTCAGCATCACTATGCTCCACCTTAACAGGAATTTCTCCATGTTCCAGCTCTTTGACAACATCGTCAGTTTTCTTGAAAGCCATCTCAGCTTCATTAAAAACTACATCTCGACTGGTGATACACCTCTTGTGACCTGGCTCCAGGCACCATAGCCTATAAGCTTTGACTCCTTCAGGATATCCCATGAACATGCATTTCAGAGCTCTAGGTTCGACCATGTCTTGTGTAATTTGAGCATAAGATACACAACCAGATACTCTCAGTTTGTCGAGATCTGGTGGATGTCCCTACCAAAATTCTTCAGGTGTCTTCATATCTAACACAATCGAAGGACATCTGTTTATCAGATATGTTGCTGTCGAAACAGCCTCAGTCCAAAACACCTTCTTCAATCCATCACTAACTAACATGCATCTAACCCTTTTGAGGATTATTCGATTGAATCTCTCAGCTAGACCATTTTTCTAAGGAGTACCTGCTACAGTCTTATGCCTTGCAATCCAAGACTCGACATAGTAACTATCAAAAGCTTCATTGCAGAATTCAAGACCATTATCATTTCTCAATCTCTTGACCTTTCTGCTAGTTTGAGTTTCAGCCAAAACCTTCCAACTCTTGAAATTATCAAAAGTTTCATCCTTCTTCTGAATGAATGAATACCCATAACTTTCTGGAATAGTCATCAACTATGGATAGAAAATATCTTGCACCTAAATGTGAAGGATTCCTTGCAGGCCCCCAAAGATCAGCATGGATGTAATCAAGGGATCCATGTGTTCTTTGTTTACCTTTGTTAAACTTCACCCTACAGGATTTACCAAACACACAAGGTTCACAAAACTCTAACTTCTCGACTTTGTCACCACCTAGCAGGTTCTGTTTCCCCAGTTCGACCAGGCCTCTCTCGCTGACATGGCCCAAACTCATGTGCCATAATTTTGTCTTCGACAATAGTTTCGTGGATGCAACATTTGTCGAACCACTTACAACTTCAGCCTCAAGGGTATACAAGCCTTGTTTCTTCACGCCTCTCAAGACTTCCTTCGACCCCTTCATGATTCTTAGGATAATTTTCTCTCCTTGAAAAACATATCCCTTCTTATCGAATTCACCAAGAGAAATCAAAATTTCTCTTCAAGTCAGGTACATACCTAACTTCAGTCAATAATCTTATTGAATCATCATGGAGCTTGAATCTCACAGATCCAATACCTGCAATTTTGCAAGCTTTGTTGTTTCCCAACATCACCGATCCACCATTTTGATAACCTAGCTCATCGAACAAATCTTTGTTTGGAGTCATGTGCCAAGTGCAACCTGAATCCATAATCCATTATTTTCTTGAGTATCCGCTCGAAACCACATGAACATCAGATGAGTCGAAATCATCTTTAACAATGGTAACATTGCCATTATCATTACCTCCATGATCTTTCAGGCGTTCAGGACATACCTTTCGAATGTGACCCCCCTTCTTACAATGATAGCATCGAACACCAGATGTTTCACCACTATAAGACTTCTTCTGACTTTTTCCCTTCTTTATGTCGAACTTACCATCCTTTCGTAAGAATTTCACCTTAACGGACAAACCTTCACCAACCGTCGAAGGTTTATGCTCCTTCCGTTCGTTCAAGTCTTTAGAGTACAAGGCAGATTGAACATCTTCAAAGGTCAGAGACTTTCTTCTATACAAGAGGGTTTCTTTGAAGTGAGCATGTGTTCTGGGCAAAACACATAACAACAACAACGTTTGATCTTCTTCATCGATCTTCACATCAATATTTTCAAGATCAAGAATCAGCTTGTTGAACATATCCAATTGCTCAGCCAACACTTTGTCTTCACTCGTCTTGAATGAATACAAGGCTTGTTTCAGGTAGAGTCGATTCACCAATGATTTGGTCATGTACAAACCTTCAAGTTTCAAACATAACCTTGACGCCGTCGTCTCCTTTGATACCTGTCGAAGAACCTTATCACCAAGGCTCAACAATATTGCGATGTGTGTTTTCTCAATCATGGCTGTCTTTTTCAGCTGTCGTCAACGCAACATTCATGGTCGTCTCTCCCTTTAATGCTTCCAAACAACCCTACTGAACAAGTAGGGCTTTCATCTTCAAGCGCCACGTGTAAACACCCCAAATTTTCCCTCACACACTCACACCATGGCTTGGGATCTTTTCATGTGCATAAGTTCAATCATAGCATCTCATATTGCACTTTTGCTTCACTGCATTGTTTCTAAGTCATCTGCATCTAGGGTTTGTGATCTGAGCAATCCAAGAGCCATTTGAGTCACGCCAAAGGTCTTCAATCACCTCAAGAGGGTCCATGTATGTTCAAGCATCATATTATATCCTCACAAGGTCAATAAAGCCAAATAATCACAAGAACTGAGAAAGGCATGGAAGCAGAGCCAGGTTTAACTGCACAGATGACCTAAAATTAGGGTTTTGGTTTCAGAGGCCATAACTCCAAAAATTTTGGTCATTCTTGTTTCTAATGGTCTCTATATGTTATGAGGATTATGCATATCAATTTTCATGAAGAAATTCAAAGGGGAAGGCATCTGATCAAAAGGTGACTTCTTGAGCAAGTCAGTGCAAAATCAGGGCATCTGAGGCCCCCAATGACCCAACCAAAGGGCATTCTCCATCATTTTGAATGTGTATGATCTTTATTTGATCATATAAGATGTTAGAAGCTCACAAAATTGAAGAATTTCAAGCCATTTGCAAAGTTGCCTTTTTGGGAAAGTGACTTGTAATGAAAACTTGCCATTTTGGGAAAGTTTTTCAACCTCCTCTTCTTGATTCAAAAATGCCTCAAATGGGGAAACTTTGGTCATGAAAGTTGTAGAATGGATCTTCCCATTTTCAAAAAGTACAAGAACTCATTCTAATTCATTTTGGATCAAAAGTTATGGCTTGTCAAAGTTGGGAAAAATCACTTAATTTTCACTTTTGTACCAAAGAGGGAAAGTTGCAAAACCTCATGCCAAGGCAAAATGTGACTTCAAATGGACTTCTATGCATTACATAAACATAAACCATGACCTAAAAATCAGAATGCACCAAATAATCTCCAAGTTTCATGACTTGTGCATTAAGAAACTTCAAAAGGGCCAAAAGATCACAAAATTGCAAAACCACACATAAGCTTTGATCCACTTGCAAATTGGCCTCAAATTCATTTCCATGGTCAACCTTGAATCAAGCTGCAGCAGACATGCCCTTGTACCATGACTGAACCAGCTCATACTTTCTCTTACACAAAAAGTTGACTTTATGCAAGTTGAGCCATACCAATCAAGCTAGGCCAGCAACCACTCTCTGACCAATCACAGCTTCACATACATGCCTCATGGATCACATTTCACACAATCTTGGAAGCTGAAACCTCCCACAAGTCAGCATCCTCCAAACTCTCCTCTTATGCATTTTGCTTCGAATCTCAGCACACAAACTTAAAACATCAAAACAAATTTCACAGAATCACTCACCATGACCCTCTGATCATTTCCCAACCATTACTTTGCCCTGAAACCTCCCACATCAAAAACACGATTTCCCTCCCCCATTGACCTGAGCTTCTGCAAACTTCCTCTAGGGGCCATATAAACTCCAGCTAAGCATCACAAACTTCTGGGGAGGATCATTGGAGCTTGTTTGGACCAAGGAAGCAGCCAGAAAGCACCAAAAACAAAAGCTCCAGTTCAGGTGAGCTCAAGAACAAATTTTCCAGAAGTTTGATTTTAGGTTATAAACTTGTTCCTCATGTTGCCCTGATCATGTTGATGCTTTTATTTTTGAAAATGATTAAGTTTTGAGAATGTTATGTTGTTCTGAAATTTTGCCCGTGAAATGTATTTTGATCTGATTCTCTTGATTCATGAAAAATAAATGAGTTTTGTTGTGGGGTTTAGATTCAATGATGTCTAAGGTTTGATTCTGGAGAGTTTGATGAGGTTTGGTTGCGTATTGAGTGAGATTTGAAAAATGGATGGCCGGAGAAGATGACCGGAACACTGTTCCGGTCACCTGAAAATCATTAGGGTTCAGATTAGGTCTTAATTGCGTAATTAGTGAGTTTGAATGTGAGCCGTCCATTAGCGCGCGAAGTCAATTCCCTCCCCTTTTTGTTTGAATCTCAGCCACTGGATTGGATTACTTTCATTAATTCATATTTAAAATTCATTTTTATTGCATTTTCTTTCTCATTTATTTTAAAATATCAAAACACATTATAAAAATTTTATTTTTTGCATGCTGACTTAAAATATTTTTCTCATTCTGAATATAATTTTATTTTTATTTTTTGCATCAAAAATTATTTTTAAATCATTTAAATGTTTATTTTGAATTAGTTAATGAAAATTAATTAATTAAAAATGCATTTAGGTATTTAAAAATCACCAAAAAATTCATATTGAATTTTAAAACATTTAGAAACATTATCAAACTCTCAAAACAAATTTCTTCTTGGTTCTTGAACTATTTTGACCTTTTTCATTGAATTAAATTCATTTAAAGGCAATATTTTTGTTCAAACTTAGAAAAATTCATTCTGCCTAACCATGAGGAGTTTGATGATGGTTCTTCTTGCATTGCATCCTTCATATCATGTAGTTTCTAGGTTTAAATTGGTTTGAATTTATATTTCATTTTCAATTTGTTTTGTATTTTTCATTGTGAGGTATCCCAAAACCCTAATTGACTTGAGAAATTCATAACTTGCACTAGGTTAAGAGTTAGGTCCCCTCCTTTGGGCAGTGAACTTGTGTAGGGTTAGGGTCCCTTTGATCCCATTTTCAATTTTTTATCATATCATTTGCTTCTGGTTTTGAATTTTTGCATTGTATGTTGTATGTAAACCCTAATTTGTGCCTTCCTTTGCATCCATCTCTCATTTGCTTGCATTTAAGAGCTTGCCATGACATTTTTGTGCATCCACATGATTCGAAATACATCTTAGGACATATTAGAATCATGTTTGATCATTTCATCTTTCATTTGCCATGTTATATGTCCATTCCATTTCATAAATTTTTATGAACTTCCATGGTTCAAAGCATGCTTCATTTGCATCCTCATCCTTGTTTGATCATCCACAACTCTTGACATGTGTTTGCATCATCTCTTAGCATATTTGAAGTCATGTTTATGCTTCTGACTTTGGTTTTCATCATGCCATTTCATCTCATTTTGCATTGCATTTCATTTCTTTTACTAACTTTTCAGGTGGTAAGTTGTTTTGGGAAGTGAATTTGCCTTCACTTCTCACAATCTCTCTTCATCTCTCTTATGCATTCATTTCTGCATTTTACTTTTGTATTAGAGTGAGCTTGCTCATTCATGTTCTCTCCTCACTTTATTTCTTCAAACAACTTGTCTTCTTAAGTGAAGCAAGTTGTTTTGCTTCTCTCTGCTTCCTCCTCCTTTTATCTGCTTCTTTCCTGGTGGCTTCTCTCCTGAAGATCTTTTGCAAGCCTCATAAACCCTAGGAACAACCAAGTATGATAATAATTAGGGTTTGATTAGTCCCCCATTTAGTTTTGCCTTTGTGTCATCTTTGAGTCTTCCCTTCTCATCTCATAATCAAGGACTAAACCCTAAAGGTTTTAAGGCTTTGTGATTAAGCTTATGCCTGCATCCTTCTATTAGGATGGAGTGTATAACTTTAATCCTAAGTGTTAAACCCTTAATGTGTTTAAATCCTTTAATCAATCCATATAATAATCACCAAGACATCAAGCTTGTAACTTGGGCCTTGCATTAGGGTTCTAATTCTTCCTTAATTGGTTAAGAAGGACTAACCCTAGTGTTAATGGACAAGTCCCCCTCAAGTTGTCTTATAAACCATAAAATCCACTTCTTAATCTTACCATTAACTAAAATCCACTTTAATAAAGGCTTTGTTTTGTCATGAGGTTAATTCCTAATCATGGATTAAGTTGAGGAGCTTTCCTCAGCTTAAATGTTCTCATCTATTATCCTTCTATTAGGATGGTGTAATGAGTCCATTAAATCTTTGATTATGGCTTAAACTCATTACTTAACACTAAACAAAAACATCAAAAACATTTAAATAATTGCAAGTAGGTTAATGATCTTAACCCTATATCATGGTGTTTAAGTGTGAGGTGTTTACTTCATACTTAAGGTATTCTCATTACCCCTAATCAGAGGGAGGATGTGATGAGTTTACTAACCCTTGGTTTAGGCTTAAGCTCATTTTCTTATGACAAACTCCAAAAAGTAATAAAAGCCTGAAAACACAAAAACAAACAATAATCGTCTCCTCCGGGATTCCTCTCTCATCACCTTCATTCATAAACGAGAACTCGCTTCTTCCATCTAATGCAAGACAGTTTGCACCTGAGCCAGACAGGTCATACACTTGAGCATAGACAAGTAGGCAGTTCATCAGTCAATTTATCTTTCAGTCTCTTTGAGTCGAACTACGGTGTTCTGACTTCCTCATTGCACGAGAGGATACGTAGGCATAACTTAACAGTTATCGAACAAAAGTCTGTATATTCCCCCCTCCTTCCAGCATTAAAAATTCCTAGCTGGAGACTCTATTCATTCTCTTCTCCTTTCGCCGACCGTTCGCGTCTGTACCCCTTCTGACCAGGTGTCATTTGGTGGGAGCGACAGCTTGGCGACTCTGCTGGGGACCCTTATACTGTAACCAGGGCTTCTGGTTCTTTTTGTGGGTTCCTCCTAGCGCTTGTTTGGTTTGTGTTTACTGGGGTGTTATGTGCTAATTGTGTTTATGTAGTTGCTTTATTTATTGCTTTATGTACAGCCTTATTTATTGCTTTCTTTACAGTTTTTCATATTTCATACTGTCATTATCATTGCTGGATCTGTTCTTCTGTCTTGGTTGGTGGGGTTCCATTGAGAGTTTAAGGTCCTATACCTGGGACCTGAGTGACACCTAGGCTAGATTGGTTCATGTTCTTTCCCATTCCATTTCGGTCTGGTGCGGGAATATGAAACACGGTTCAGATATGGGTTTCTTCTTGAGAACTTTGTGCTATAGATTTCATGTAGTGCTAGGGCTATCTGGGAAGCCTGCTAAGTCTGGATGACCTTTATTATGACCTTCAGAAACTGAGGCGAATTAGAGGAGGATCTTTTATGGTTATTGTAAACACTGTACCTCCGGGTTAGAAGTGTTTACACTTCTCATAACTGATCCAAGTCTGAGGATCCTTGTTTTAGAACACTACCTGTGAGGGGGTTGGGCTGTTTACAAGTTTGCAGGTACCATTGGCCACATCATACCCTGTTACTTGTTTGATTAAGAGTACCTCATTTTGGACAGTTCTTGTGATTTAACCCTGGATATGTGACTCTTTATTTGAGTCCCCCACCTTGGTTACTGGATTTCTGAACCTCCATCTGGACTTCTTGAACATACTTGGACTTATATCAAGACAGATAATCAGATCTAGCTTGATCACAAACCCTTGCATATCATTTGCATACATCATCATTGCATCATTTAAACATTTGTTTATTTGTTTTTCAGGGTATCCACATTATATCTGGCTTGGTTTTGACCCCTTCTTCTGCATAGACCTCTGTTTCATCAGTTATCTGCTTCAGCTATCTTCATCATCACCAGCATCAGCCTATCAGTGGTCCATCTCCAGTATCAGCCTTGATCTTCATCATCACCTATCTTCATCATCTTCAGCAACATTCATGGCTACACCCAGGAAGAGCAATATATCATACCATTTCTTTGAGCCTGTGTTGACTGGTATCAGACAGGTCCAGTCACTTATCACCCCTGACCACATCCCTTTATTCAGAGAGCATTATGGAGGCATCCTAGATATGGTTATGGACCTGGACCCTTCTCAGAGGAGTATGATCCACACCTGCCTACAGTTTTATGACCCTCCTTTGAGATGCTTCACATTCCCAAACTTTCAGCTAGGACCTCTGCTGGAGGAGTTTTCATCATTGATTGGAGTACCTGTCAGGGGTGGTGTCCCCTTCAACCCAGAGATGCCAGCTCCCAACAATTGAGAAGTAGCAAAAGCATTGTACCTGGAGCCTGCCTTGATTGAACAAAACATGACAACAAAGGCTGGGATCCCTGGGTTGCACTTGGATTTCTTGATTTCTCAGGCCATCCTGAAGGCCTCTTTGGGAGAATGGAGGGCAGTCTGTGCATTGTTAGCCCTCAGCATATATAGGGTTATACTATTTGCAGATGAGCCCAAATTTGTCAGCAAGAATGCCATTCATCTTTTCCTTCTGAGGAACCCAGTACCCACATTGCTGGGAGATTTCTATTACTCCATTCATCAGAGGAATGAGAAACAAAGAGGAAAGTTGGTGACATGTTGTGCTCCTCTGTTTCACACTTGGCTGCTCAAGCACCTGCCTAAGTCAGATGCATTCCTGAATCCCCACCAACAGAAGAATTGGGCCAAGAGGCTCATTGCTTTGACTTCAGATGACATCAGATGATGCACCCAGAGCACCAAAGGCAAGGACATCATCACTAGCTATGGGCAATACCCAAATGTACCTCTGATAGGAGTAAAGGGTTGCATCAACTACAATCCTTTGCTGTTTAAGAGACAACTGGGCTATGCTTTAATTCACCCTCCTAGGATGCAAGATTTAGCTGAGACCCTGTATTGCGAAATAAAGCCTAATCTAACTGTTGTCAGACAAGCATCTTGGGCTTGGGACAATATCCAGACAAAAGGGATGGCTATTCTTGGAAGGTGTAATAATGTTGCTTCAGCTCAGTACTATGACTGGTCTCATGTTAGAGCTCAGATTACTGGGATGCCATTCACCATTGAGGACACACCTGGACCATCTACAGTACAGCCAGCAGCCACTGTCATCCTGGAAGAATTTGAGAAGCTGAAGGAAAGGAATGAGAATCTGTCTCAAGCTCTGAAGAAGACTCTTTGGGAAAGGAGTGATGGTCGTCTGGACATTGAGAGGTTGGAAACGCTTAGGGTGGAGCATCTGGCCAAGATTGAGAAAACAGAGGACTACATCAGAAAAGCAAGAGCTGGGGAGCAAATATTGAAGAATGCCTGTAAGGAGGCCAAGCTTCGGAAGGCTAGGACTGAACTCTATCTACAAGAAAGTCAGGCTAGGTGGGTCAGGATCACTGAAGCCCGGACACAAGAAGATAAGAGAACTCAAGCCAGGATTGAGCAGTTAGAGGCCAATGAAAAGAAGCAGCAGGAAGCTTTGCTGGCAGCCCAAAAGGAGATTTCAGAGCTGAAGCTTAGGGCTGGTTTGAAGAGGTCAAAGGACTAAGACAGGCACAAAAAGTTGACCACTGCCATTGCCACCAGGAACCTCCTCATCAGGACCATTACAGAGCATCCAACTGGTCCAGTGACTGAGGCACTTCTGAAGGAGGTTAAGGAGGATGAGTTTGGACTAGATGTCTGACTTTTTGATTGTTGTTGTTTTCATTTGATGTACTTTTCTTTTGTGTTGTATTTTGACCCTTCAGGGGCATGTGTTGTAAAAAACAGACTATGTATGATTCACCATTTGTAATATATTTGTTAGTTTGTTTCCATTTGGGTTTTCTTTTCTCAAGCAACATCAAAGCATCTTCCTCGAGGTCTGGAAAGGTCAAAACCAAGAACCGAGCCGGATACCTTGGAAAACAAATAAGCATACTGCATTGCATACTAACTTTTGTTTTGTTTTGTAGGTTTTTGTTGTTATTTGTTTGTTTCTAACTTTGTTGTGGTCTCAGGAAATATTGCTCGCAGAAGAGTGTTCCCTGTCAACCGTGCACACCGGTATCCTACTCGCAACAACCTTCCGGGTATTCTAATGGAGCAGGTACAGCAAGACCTGACCGAGGTCAGAACCCAGATGGCTAATGAAAGAGGGGAGATGAGAAACCAAATGGCCCAATTAATGACTGTAATGACTGGCTTGGCCCAGAGTCAGGAAAGGCTAAGGGCATTGGTAGAAAGACAAACCCCCGAGGAACCTCATCCTGGGACTGGAGGAACAAGTAACAATGAGAGAGGACAGCCTCATGTTAATCCACCAGTATTTGGACCCCATCTAGATCCGGAAGTCAACATTCAGGGAAATGTGCAAGGAAATACTGCTGGGGGGAGGATCTTACAAGAAGACCCCCAAGAGGAGCAATTTACTGTCATGGGAGCTGGAGATGAAGTCTATGATAGGAGGTTTGATGAAATTGCTGAGAAATTGAGATCTCTGGAGTCTCAAAACTCCTTGGGCTTCGATGTAATGGATATGGGGTTAGTGGATGGGGTGAGAATTCCCCACAAGTTCAAACCCCCGTGCTTTGAGAAATACAATGGAACCTCTTGTCCACGAACTCACCTGCAGTCTTTTCTGGGGAGACTTAAAGCATATACCATGGATGAAAAGCTATGGATGTTCTATTTTGAAGACAGTTTGACTGGGGCTTCAAGAGAGTGGTATTCACACTTGACCAGAGCTACTATCAGATGCTGGAAGGACCTAGCTGAGGCTTTCATAAGATAATACCAATACAATCTGGATATGGCTCCTAACAGGACCCTCCTAATGGGAATGTCTCATTCCTCCAGAGAAAGCTTTAGGGAATATGCCCAAAGGTGGAGACAGCTTGCTGCTGCTGTCCAGCCACCCATGTCGGAAAGAGAAATGGCCGACATGTTCATGAATACTTTGCAAGGAACATACATTGATAGATTGGCTGCCTTTTCTTCTACCAGCTTCGCAGACGTAGTTATAGCCGGTGAAAGAATTGAAAGTCTGCTAAAAATGGGCAAATTTCTGATAATGGTGCAAGTTCGTCCAGTAATCCTAGGAAGCCTTTTGTAGGACCTCGAAGGACTGGTGAGACAAATGCCATTCATCCCAGCAGGGGCAGACCTCAGTATGTTCACAGATCAGTAGCAGCTGTCACTATTCCAGCTCCGATCCCTCATCAATCAGCATATCAACAACAACAACCACATTATCAGCAGCAAGTTCAGTATCCGCAACAGAGAACCTACAACAACAATAACAGCAGTCAACAACAACGACCCTTCCAGCAAAGACCATCGCAGGCAAACAGGGTGATTGACCCTATCCCTATGCCTTATGCTGCCTTATTGCCACAACTCCTGAAGCTTAACTTGGTTGAGTTAAGGACGTTGGCGCCACCAGATCCCTCTAATCTCCCGAAGAATTATGATGTCAACGCCAGATGTGCTTTCCACTCCAATGCACCTGGACACAATACTGAGAAATGCAGGGCTTTGCAAATGAAAGTTCAAGATCTGGTGAATTCTAAAGCCCTCAACTTCGCACCTCCTCCAAATGTCAATAGAAATCCTATGCATAATCATGGTGGGCCGAGGATTAATGCCATTGAGGAAGACAAATCATCTACTTTGATCACCAGTGTTGCACAAATTCGAACACCTCTGGTCGAAATTAAAGCTCAGCTTCTAGAGTGCCAGGTGTTCCCCGGGTGTGAGCTCGGTTGTGGGTATTGCAACATTGCAGTAAACGGGTGTGATAATTTGAGAAGCGGCATAGATGGTCTTATCAGGGATGGTATCCTTCAGATCTCAACAACGGCACCTACAAATCCAGCAATTCCTTTGACAACAATTCCTGATTCTTCTACAACAGCAGCAACAATCATTCCTACCGATTCATCAATATCATCAGCAATGGCTCCGTCCATCACTTCAACAAATCAGATTTCAACAACCGTTTCTTCTACAACATCAGCATCCATTTTATCAGCAGAATCTTCTAGAACGCCAACAGAAATTAATGAAGATGTCTCAGCAGTCACCATCTACTATGATCCATCAAATGTTCCTCCAAACAACAATTTCCAACAACAAGCAGTGGCACCTCCTGCCAGATCACCGGTCACAATTTACTACGATCCGCACACCATTACAGTACCCACCTCTGCAGCAGTCAGTCCAGTTACCATCACGGTGCCTGGACCAGTTCTTTATGAAAGCAGTAATGTCATACCTTGGCATTATGGCTCTGATCTCTACTACAACGGGGAGAAAATCACTTTGGATTCTTCAACCTCTTCTCCACAAATTGATAATGTTGGGGGAGGCGGAGGCTTCACCAGAAGCGGACGCCTTTTTGCCTCACAAACACAAAGACCTAATGTTGAAGCAGAAGCTGCTGCTAAAGCAAAAGGAAAAAGTGTGGTACCTGAAGAGCCAGCTGTCAAAGAAACTCAGAAGACATCTTTTGAACAAGATGTAGACGAGTTCATGAGAATCATAAAGAGAAGTGATTACAAAGTGGTGGATCAGCTTCACCAAACTCCCTCAAAAATCTCCATATTATCACTGTTGATGTGTTCTGAAGCTCACAGGAACGCATTATTGAAAGTCCTGCACGCAGCATACGTGCCAGAGGAGATCACTGTTAATCAGCTAGAAACTGTGGTGGCAAATGTCAATACCAGTCATGGACTGGGCTTCACCAATGCTGACTTAACAATAGAGGGACGTAACCACAACAAGGCTTTACATATCACCTTGGAATGCAAGGGTGCTGTTCTATCTCATGTACTGGTGGACACTGGGTCCTCACTCAACGTCCTACCAAAGAAAGCCTTAGTGAGGCTGGAGTATAATGGCTTGGCATTGCGTCCGAGTAATTTGGTGGTGAGAGCATTTGATGGATCCAAAAGATCAGTGCTTGGAGAGATTGATCTGCCTGTGATGATTGGCCCGCAGACCTTCAAAACTACCTTCTATGTGATGGACATTCAGCCGCCCTACAGCTGTCTGTTGGGTAGACCCTGGATCCATGCCACTGGCGCTGTTACGTTTACCCTTCACCAGAAGTTGAAATTCGAGTGGGAAGGCCAGATCATCACCATCTGTGGGGAAGAAGACATCTTTGTTAGCCATCTGGCTACGTATAAATACATTGAGATGGATGGAGAAATCCATGAAACTATGAGCCAGGGGTTTGAGGCCCTGAACATTAATGAAGCATCTGTTGTACTGGGAACTTCCATAACGTCATATCAGCAAGCCCGAAAGGTTGTTGAAGAGGGTACTGCCCAAGGCTGGGGCAAGCTGTTGCCCGTGGAAAAGAAAGAAGACAGATTTGGGTTGGGTTACAGACCAACTCAACAAGATCAATCTGAGGCAGCAAAGGAGCCCAATTTTGTCAGCGGGGGGATGCTCACCCTGGATGCCGTGAACAATTTGGAAGATGAGGAGGAAAGCAACCACAACCTGGAGAGCTGGATACGTCCAAGGATCCCGGGGAGCCAAGTCCTTAACTGGTCTTCCCAGGAAATTATAAGGGTTACTCCTGCAGAGTAATTATTATTTCCTGTATTTTAAAGCATGCATCAAGTCTTTCATCTTGCCCAAGATGACAAGACTCATTTTGTAATCGGGACATCTTGTAATTTTGTGCAAATGGATTAATCAATGAATATCAGACATCTTTTGCAAACGAGTCTCTTTTTCGCTCACTGTTTTTCATTTTTCTTTTTGTACAAAAATAAAATGACAATGTTTTCCAAAATGATAACTTCATTTCACTTTTTCTAAATAAGATAAAATCAATCACTAAAATAAACCAATCTAAACCCTTGCAGAAAGTACCTTTCAGACTGCACCGACAACAACACTGCTATGACCTCGTATGACTTTGACAATCCAATCAATCAAGCTGATGAAGGGGTTGAAGAAGATTATGAGCTACCTGAAGAGATAGCCAGGTTGTTAAGGCAAGAGGAGAAGGTTATCACTCCTCATCAGGAGGAGGTCGAAACGGTTAATCTTGGCACGGAGGAAGACGTAAAAGAAGTTAAGATCGGGGCCTCCCTACAAGATTCAGTGAAAGAGCAACTGATTGATATGCTTCGGGAGTACGTGGATGTTTTCGCTTGGTCTTATCAGGATATGCCAGGGTTGGACACCGACATTGTCATGCATAAGCTGCCTTTGAAAGAAGACTGCCCACCAGTGAAACAGAAGCTGCGCCGTACTCGCCCAGATATGGCAATGAAGATTAAAGAAGAGGTACAAAAGCAGTGGGACGCTGGTTTCCTTGCTGTAACTAGCTATCCTCCGTGGGTCGCTAATATTGTACCTGTGCCTAAGAAAGACGACAAGGTGAGGATGTGTGTGGACTACCGGGATCTGAACAGAGTCAGCCCGAAAGATGACTTCCCTTTACCTCACATTGATGTATTGGTTGATAATACGGCTCAGTTCTCGGTATTCTCCTTCATGGACGGATTTCCAGGATACAATCAGATCAAGATGTCACCTGAAGACATGGAGAAGACAACTTTCATCACACCCTGGGGCACGTTCTGTTACAAGGTGATGCCATTCGGACTGAAGAATGCTGGTGCCACTTATCAACGGGCTATGGTAACGCTATTCCACGACATGATCCATAAAGAAATTGAATGTTATGTGGATGACATGATTGCCAAGTCCCTCACAGAAGAAGACCACCTGGTGAATCTGTTGAAGTTATTCAAGCGTCTGAGGAAGTACCAGTTGAAGCTAAACCCCAACAAGTGCACATTCGGGGTGCGATCCGGTAAACTGCTGGGATTTATTGTAAGTGAGAAAGGGATTGAAGTTGACCCTGACAAAGTCAAAGCCATTCAAGAAATGTCTGCACCGAAGTCAGAAAAAGAAGTTAGGGGGTTTCTAGGGAGATTGAACTACATTTCACGGTTCATATCTCACCTTACAGCAACTTGTGAGCCTTTGTTCAAACTGTTAAGAAAAGAACAAACGGTCAGGTGGAACGAAGACTTCCAGAGGGCTTTTTACAAAATCAAGGAATACTTGCAAGAGCCTCCAATCCTTATGCCTCTAATGGAAGGAAGACCTCTAATCATGTACTTGACAGTATTAGAAGAGTCAATGGGGTGTGTGTTGGGCCAGCATGACGAGTCTGGTCGAAAAGAGTATGCAATATACTACCTAAGCAAAAAGTTTACCGACTGTGAACAACGTTATTCACTGCTCGAGAAAACTTGTTGTGCTTTAGCGTGGGCTGCTCACCGATTAAGGCAGTATATGTTGACTCACACTACCTTATTGATCTCAAAGATGGACCCAGTTAAGTACATTTTTGAGAAGCCAGCACTTACCGGACGGGTTGCAAGATGGCAAATGATCCTCACAGAGTATGACATTCAGTACACATCTCAGAAAGCCATCAAGGGCAGTGTATTGTCTGATTACCTTGCTGAGCAACCCATTGATGATTACCAACCTATGAAATTTGACTTCCCCGATGAAGACATCATGTTCATAAAAGCAAAAGATCATGAAGAGCCTATGCACACTGAAGGGTCTGACCCAGAAGAAGCGTGGACTATGATGTTTGACGGGGCTGTTAATATGAATGGTCATGGTGTTGGTGCAGTACTCATTACACCCAAAGGAGTTCACATGCCTTTCTCGGCAAAGCTCACCTTCAACTGCACTAACAACGAAGCTGAATATGAAGCTTGTATTATGGGTCTTGAGGAAGCCATTGACCTCAGGATCAAGACTTTGACAGTATTCGGAGATTCAGCTCTGGTAATCAATCAGACCAACGGCAAATGGTACACACACCAAGATCATCTGATACCTTATCGGGACTATACAAGGAGGTTGTTGACTTTCTTCACAACAGTCAAGCTTGAGTATATCCCCCGAGATGAAAATCAGTTTGCAGATGCTCTGACTACCATTTCATCCATGATCAAAGTTCAAGCTGCCAACTTTGTGCCTCGGATTTCTATGTCCAGACTTGACAGACCAGCATATGTATTTGCCGCAGAAGTTGTCAAAGATGATAAACCTTGGTTCCATGATATCAAATGCTTCTTGGAGGATCAAACATACCCACTTGGGGCATCTTCCAATGATAAGAAGACATTAAGAAGGCTAGCTGGTAGTTTCTTCCTGAATACTGACGGTTCCCTGTACAAGAGAAACTTTGATATGGTACTTCTCAGATGCGTTGATAAGACAGACGCAGACTTGTTAATGCACGAAGTGCACGAAGGATCCTTTGGTACCCATGCAGGAGGGCATGCAATGGCTAAAAAGTTGTTAAGATCAGGTTATTACTGGATCACAATGGATGCAGACTGTTGTACCTATGCCAGAAAATGCCATAAATGCCAGATTTATGCGGATAAAGTGCATGTGCCTCCCAATCCTCTGAATATGATGTCTTCACCCTGGCCCTTTGCCATGTGGGGCATTGATATGATTGGCAAGATTGAACCGACTGCTTCAAATGGCCACAGATTCATCCTGGTAGCCATTGACTATTTTACCAAGTGGGTTGAAGCAGCTTCGTATGCAAATGTTACAAGGCAGGTAGTAGCCTGATTTCTAAACAGAGACATCATCTGTCGATATGGAGTGCCCGAACGAATCATTACTGATAATGGTTCCAACTTAAACAACAAAATGATGGCAGAACTATGCCGGGACTTCAAAATCCAACACCACAATTCTTCTCCTTACAGGCCAAAGATGAATGGCGCTGTAGAAGCGGCCAATAAGAATATCAAGAAAATTGTACAGAAGATGGTGGTCACCTACAAAGACTGGCATGAAATGCTACCATTTTCCTTGCATGGGTACCGTACGTCAATCAGAACATCCACTGGGGCAACACCGTATCAGCTTGTGTATGGTATGGAGGCAGTCCTACCTGTTGAAGTTAAATTACCCTCCCTGCGGGTACTGAGGGATGTTAAGCTGAACGAAGCAGAATGGGTCCGATCCCGATACGAACAACTGAATCTGATCGAAGAGAAGAGATTGGCTGCAATCTGTCATGGGCAGCTGTATCAGAAAAGAATGAAGAAAGCCTTCGATCAGAAAGTCAGGCTCCGAGAGTATCAAGTAGGAGATCTTGTGCTGAAAAGACTCCTCCCTCCTCACACAGACCACAGGGGCAAGTGGACTCCGAACTATGAAGGGCCATTCGTAGTAAAGAAAGTTTTCTCTGGTGGAGCACTGATGCTCAGCACTATGGATGGTGAAGACTTCCTGTCACCTGTGAATTCAGATGCAGTTAAAAAATACTTCGCATAAAAAAAATGACCCGCTGGACATAAAAACAGAATGTAAGTCCAGGCAAAAATAGGGCATCCCGGCGAGTCAGAAACAGAATAAAAGACTCGGGCAAAAATAAGGGAAAATAAAAAAAAAATGTACACCCGCTGAGTTGAAAAGCCGCATTGGACAACTCAGGTAAAAAATGGGTATCCCGGTGGATTGAAAACCCGAAAGGGCGATCCACGCAAAATAAGGGAATGGGCGAACAACTGCATTCTGAATTCGTCTGTATCACTTACAACGTGGTAAACTCCGAAAGGATCAAGCTTCGGTCAGAATCAGCCTTCTTCAGAAAGCAAGATGAGAAGAACGTCAAAGTCGTACGAGTCATAACAAAGGGAAGCTCCTTGAAGCGTCTTCAGCATTGCCAGCATCTTTTTGTTTCTCAATTTGTAACGATCCCCTCATTTCAGGGAATCCGTTTCTTTGACTGTATTCTGCCAATTCAGGGCACACAAATTAATAAAATCAGATTTTCAGTCATATTTTGTCTTGTACATTTTATTTTCATTTGCAAAATGTCCGATGTCCTTAAGATGTTGATTGCATAAATACAGATGTTTCCTTTCTAAAAATCCATGCTTGCAGAAAATATATTTACTCCCGGGAGTGTCTAAAATCCTATGATGGAATCCAGTAAGGGATACTTAGGGATACTTGTACGTTTCTTTGTCATATAGGATTGCAGGAGTTCAAAGCACAACATGGGGCATGAAGGCTTCTCCCCATTAGACTGTCAAATCATTGTTTCCTCAGCACATCTTCCAAATAGCACCAGGGTTTTTCATATCCCCAGCTGAGTTGTCAAGTATCATCCTCAGCAGGATCCCCACAAAAATCTCTAGGAAGATCTTTCAGTGATCTTTCTTCTTCCCCAGCCAAGTGCTAGACAGGGAACCATCTCCCCACAGAGTTTCAGTCTCTATCCAGAAAGCAATACCTGAACATCTCACGACAGAGTAAAGAAAGCTCCTACAAACCCCAGCTGGGTCCCTCATTACTGAGATAGGTCTATCAGTGATCTAGCTCCCCATGTAGAGTCAGATATGTCAGATCTACCAACGATCTCATCCCCAGCTGGGATACCCACTTCAAGCAGATCAGCCAAAGATCTCCACAGCAACGGGATCCGAACCCCGGATCGGTATCTTTGCATAATCATAGCATTCGCATCATATTCTCCCCACAGAGCGTAGCATTCCGTCTAATACGGAGCATTACGGCAAAAATCAAACATATTGCATAATCATAAGTCATGTTCTGAATCAAACACTTGTAAATACTGACAATCCATCAACAATATACAGAATATTTCCCAGTTCCCCACCAGAAAGCCAAGGCATTTACTTGCACACTCACGAATACAGATACACGCTCCTTTTGGCACTCGTCCGTGTCATCATTCCCCAGTAAACTGCCCGAGCAAATAGACGCTTATACAGTACAGATACTTCTTGACACCTGTCCGTGTCATATCCCCAGTAGAAAGCCAAAGCGTCCCCTTTGCACTCACTAACGCAGGTACATATATATACAATTCCTTGACGCCCGTCCGTGTCACCTTCCCCAAAATAGTTACCTAAACACTTTGTAAATCATATATTTGTTTATAATACACTTTTTCCGGCACTCGTCCGTGTCATGCTCTCCCTATCAAGTTAAACACTCGCCCATGTCTCATCACTTTCACTCATACAGATACTCGTCCGTATCTTGTATAAACCACTTATATCCCCTCAGATCCGACACTCGTCCGTGTTCTTTGTTAACCAGTTGGTACTCATCCGTATCATCATCTCTGAACATGCGTCAAGCGTTTGTTTCTACTGATACTCGTCCGTATCATAGTCTTAAGGATGCTCGTCCGCATCTTTAATCTATACACCGTGCCAAACACTTATGACTTCTGGAATTTAGATACTCGTCTGTGTCTACCCTTCTCCAGGAGAGTCCCCAACAAATCTTGTTGAACTATTTCCTTCCTATCCGACATTCGTCCTATGTCGTGATATTTTTGGCAGCCGTACCCTGCCAGGTGATCGTCCTTCACCTTTTTGATGATCGTCCTTCATCATCCCCAGTGGAGTCTCTATTTCATTAGAACCCCTTCCTGTCCGACATTCGTCCTATGTCGTGATATTTGTAGCAGCCGTCCCCTGCTAGGTGATCGTCTTTCACCTTTTGATGATCGTCCTTCATCATTTTATCCGATGGCCGTCCCTATCGTTGATCTTGTTATCTGACATTCGTCCTATGTCATGATAAACCCTGAGAGCAGCCGTACCCTACTAGGTGATCGTCCTTCACCTCTTGATGATCGTCCTTCATCATGCTTATCTGATGGTCGTCCCCATCGTCGACCTTTTCATCCGACATTCGTCCTATGTCGCGATACTTTCGGCAGCCGTACCCTGCCAGGTGATCGTCCTTCACCTTAGATGACCGTCCCTTATCTTATCCCCAACAGAGCAGCCGTCCCCTGCTAGGTGATCATCCTTCACCTTCGATGACCGTACCTCATCATTTACTTTACCTATAATCCCCAGAGAGTCTTATAGCTTTACCTGATGGCCGTCCCCATCATAATATCTTATATCCCCAGCTTGTCGGCCGTCCCCGTCATTGCTATATTTCCTGCATTTTCCCCAGCATGTCGGTCGTCCCCGTCATTGCTTCATCCCCAGCAGTCGTCCTCTGCTCGACGGTCGTCCTCCGTCGCCCGCACTTTATAATCATAATTTATTTTCTTTTACAATCTATATCCCCTTTCTTCTTCATTCTTTGAGCGTAAAGTTTGGACTGTCTTTGGTATTCAACCACAAGTTATCTTGTTTGCCTGTTAAGCCGTTGCTTACATCCTGCACAGCTAACTCATGCTTGAATAGGGGCAGCTGTAAACACCCAAAATTTGCCCTCACACACTCACACCATGGCTTGGGATCTTTTCATGTGCATAAGTTCAATCATAGCATCTCATATTGCACTTTTGCTTCACTGCATTGTTTCTAAGTCATCTGCATCTAGGGTTTGTGATCTGAGCAATCCAAGAGCCATTTGAGTCACTCCAAAGGTCTTCAATAACCTCAAGAGGTTCCATGTATGTTCAAGCATCATATTATATCCTCACAAGGTCAAGAAAGCCAAAGAATCACAAGAACTGAGAAAGGCATGGAAGCAGAGCCAGGTTTAACTGCACAGATGACCTAAAATTAGGGTTTTGGTTTCAGAGGCCATAACTCCAAAATTTTTGGTCATTCTTGTTTCTAATGGTCTCTATATGTTATGAGGATTATACAAATCAATTTTTATGAAGAAATTCAAAGGGGAAGGCATCTGATCAAAAGGTGACTTCTTGAGCAAGTCAGTGCAAAATCAGGGCATCTGAGGCCCCCAATGACCCAACCAAAGGGCATTCTCCATCATTTTGAATGTGTATGATCTTTATTTGATCATATAAGATGTTAGAAGCTCACAAAATTGAAGAATTTCAAGCCATTTGCAAAGTTTCCTTTTTGGGAAAGTGACTTGTAATCAAAACTTGCCATTTTGGGAAAGTTTTTCAACCTCCTCTTCTTGATTCAAAAATGCCTCAAATGGGGAAACTTTGGTCATGAAAGTTGTAGAATGGATCTTCCCATATTCAAAAAGTACAAGAACTCATTCTAATTCATTTTGGATCAAAAGTTATGGCTTGTCAAAGTTGGGAAAATTCACTTAATTTTCACTTTTGTACCAAATAGGGAAAGTTGCAAAACCTCATGCCAAGGCAAAATGTGACTTCAAATGGACTTCTATGCATTACATAAACATAAACCATGACCTAAAAATCAGAATGCACCAAAGAATCTCCAAGTTTCATGACTTGTGCATTAAGAAACTTCAAAAGGGCCAAAAGATCACAAAATTGCAAAACCACACATAAGCTTTGATCCACTTGCAAATTGGCCTCAAATTCATTTCCATGGTCAGCCTTGAATCAAGATGCAGCAGACATGCCCTTGTACCATGACTGAACCAGCCCATACTTTCTCTTACACAAAAAGTTGACTTTATGCAAGTTGAGCCATACCAATCAAGCTAGGCCAGCAACCACTCTCTGACCAATCACAGCTTCACATACATGCCTCATGGATCACATTTCACACAATCTTGGAAGCTGAAACCTCCCACAAGTCAGCATCCTCCAAACTCTCCTCTTATGCATTTTGCTTCGAATCTCAGCACACAAACTTAAAACATCAAAACAAATTTCACAGAATCACTCACCATGACCCTCTGATCATTTCCCAACCATTACTTTGCCCTGAAACCTCCCACATCAAAAACACGATTTCCCTCCCCCATTGACCTGAGCTTCTGCAAACTTCCTCTAGGGGCCATGTAAACTCCAGCTAAGCATCACAAACTTCTGGGGAGGATCATTGGAGCTTGTTTGGACCAAAGAAGCAGCCAGAAAGCACCAAAAACAAAAGCTCCAGTTCAGGTGAGCTCAAGAACAAATTTTCCAGAAGTTTGATTTTAGGTTATAAACTTGTTCCTCATGTTGCCCTGATCATGTTGATGCTTTTATTTTTGAAAATGATTAAGTTTTGAGAATGTTATGTTGTTCTGAAATTTTGCCCGTGAAATGTATTTTGATCTGATTCTCTTGATTCATGAAAAATAAATGAGTTTTGTTGTGGGGTTTAGATTCAATGATGTCTAAGGTTTGATTCTGGAGAGTTTGATGAGGTTTGGTTGCGTATTGAGTGAGATTTGAAAAATGGATGGCCGGAGAAGATGACCGGAACACTGTTCCGGTCACCTGAAAATCATTAGGGTTCAGATTAGGTCTTAATTGCGTAATTAGTGAGTTTGAATGTGAGCCGTCCATTAGCGCGCGAAGTCAATTCCCTCCCCTTTTTGTTTGAATCTCAGCCACTGGATTGGATTACTTTCATTAATTCATATTTAAAATTCATTTTTATTGCATTTTCTTTCTCATTTATTTTAAAATATCAAAACACATTATAAAAATTTTATTTTTTGCATGCTGACTTAAAATATTTTTCTCATTCTGAATATAATTTTATTTTTATTTTTTGCATCAAAAATTATTTTTAAATCATTTAAATGTTTATTTTTAATTAGTTAATGAAAATTAATTAATTAAAAATGCATTTAGGTATTTAAAAATCACCAAAAAATTCATATTGCATTTTAAAACATTTAGAAACATTATCAAACTCTCAAAACAAATTTCTTCTTGGTTCTTGAACTATTTTGACCTTTTTCATTGAATTAAATTCATTTAAAGGCAATATTTTTGTTCAAACTTAGAAAAATTCATTCTGCCTAACCATGAGGAGTTTGATGATGGTTCTTCTTGCATTGCATCCTTCATATCATGTAGTTTCTAGGTTTAAATTGGTTTGAATTTATATTTCATTTTCAATTTGTTTTGTATTTTTCATTGTGAGGTATCCCAAAACCCTAATTGACTTGAGAAATTCATAACTTGCACTAGGTTAAGAGTTAGGTCCCCTCCTTTGGGCAGTGAACTTGTGTAGGGTTAGGGTCCCTTTGATCCAATTTTCAATTTTTTATCATATCATTTGCTTCTGGTTTTGAATTTTTGCATTGTATGTTGTATGTAAACCCTAATTTGTGTCTTCCTTTGCATCCATCTCTCATTTGCTTGCATTTAAGAGCTTGCCATGACATTTTTGTGCATCCACATGATTCATAATACATCTTAGGACATATTAGAATCATGTTTGATCATTGCATCTTTCATTTTCCATGTTATATGTCCATTCCATTTCATAAATTTTCATGAACTTCCATGGTTCAAAGCATGCTTCATTTGCATCCTCATCCTTGTTTGATCATCCACAACTCTTGACATGTGTTTGCATAATCTCTTAGCATCTTTGAAGTCATGTTTATGCTTCTGACTTTGGTTTGCATCATGACATTTCATCTCATTTTGCATTGCATTTCATTTCTTTTACTAACTTTTCAGGTGGTAAGTTATTTTGGGAAGTGAATTTGCCTTCACTTCTCACAATCTCTCTTCATCTCTCTTATGCATTCATTGCTGAATTTTACTTTTGTATTAGAGTGAGCTTGATCATTCATGTTCTCTCCTCACTTTCTTTCTTCAAGCAACTTGTCTTCTTAAGTGAAGCAAGTTGTTTTGCTTCTCTCTGCTTCCTCCTCCTTTCATCTGCTTCTTTCCTGGTGGCTTCTCTCCTGAAGATCTTTTGCAAGCCTCATAAACCCTAGGAACAACCAAGTATGATAATAATTAGGTTTTGATTAGTCCCCCATTTAGTTTTGCCTTTGTGTCATCTTTGAGTCTTCCCTTCTCATCTCATAATCAAGGACTAAACCCTAAAGGTTTTAAGGCTTTGTGATTAAGCTTATGCCTGCATCCTTCTATTAGGATGGAGTGTATAACTTTAATCCTCAGTGTTAAACCCTTAATGTGTTTAAATCCTTTAATCAATCCATATAATAATCACCAAGACATCAAGCTTGTAACTTGGGCCTTGCATTAGGGTTCTAATTCTTCCTTAATTGGTTAAGAAGGACTAACCCTAGTGTTAATGGACAAGTCCCCCTCAAGTTGTCTTATAAACCATAAAATCCACTTCTTAATCTTACCATTAACTAAAATCCACTTTAATAAAGGCTTTGTTTTGTCATGAGGTTAATTCCTAATCATGGATTAAGTTGAGGAGCTTTCCTCAACTTAAATGTTCTCATCTATTATCCTTCTATTAGGATGGTGTAATGAGTCCATTAAATCTTTGATTATGGCTTAAACTCATTACTTAACACTAAACAAAAACATCAAAAACATTTAAATAATTGCAAGTAGGTTAATGATCTTAACCCTATATCATGGTGTTTAAGTGTGAGGTGTTTACTTCATACTTAAGGTATTCTCATTACCCCTAATCAGAGGGAGGATGTGATGAGTTTACTAACCCTTGGTTTAGGCTTAAGCTCATTTTCTTATGACAAACTCCAAAAAGTAATAAAAGCCTGAAAACACAAAAACAAACAATAATCGTCTCCTCCGGGATTCCTCTCTCATCACCTTCATTCATAAACGAGAACTCGCTTCTTCCATCTAATGCAAGACAGCTTGCACCTGAGCCAGACAGGTCATACACTTGAGCATAGACAAGTAGGTAGTTCATCAGTCAATTTATCTTTCAGTCTCTTTGAGTCGAACTACGGTGTTCTGACTTCCTCATTGCACGAGAGGATACGTAGGCATAACTTAACAGTTATCGAACAAAAGTCTCTGTATATTCCCCCCTCCTTCCAGCATTAAAAATGCCTAGCTGGCGACTCTATTCATTCTCTTCTCCTTTCGCCGACCGTTCGCGTCTGTACCCCTTCTGACCAGGTGTCATTTGGTGGGAGCGACACCACGGACCGAAATCATTCACTCCGGTGAACTTCTCAATCTCATACTCTGTTGAAGACATTTTTTCCACGCTCACCGCACTAATTTGTTGTGAATAGGATACCTTAGAAAACAAAGTATAATAGGTTTCTCAAGAAACCCACAAGGGTTAGGGTTTAGGGTTACCAAAGATAACAACAAGGATTGGTTATAAACTGTTATTCTTTCATTTCTCTTAAAATAAGATTACAAGTATATAAGAATAACAAATAACCTCTCTCACTTTTGAATTAGGTTTTTATCTTCCTATTTTCCCTTATATAAAATATGAGAGACTAGTATGCTCTTTATAATAAAACTAACATACTAACTTAATGGGCTTTTTAACAATTATCCATTACAAGCTAACTTAGGATACAAGTTAACTTAAACAATTGAATCCATAACACAAGGCCCAATTAAACAATAACATGTGAGCAGACTTCGACGACATGCTATTCATACTAGGGTTTGTTCCAATATTCCACATGGATTTTAGTCCCCTTTCCAATTTGGAACTAATTTAAGAGGGGACCAAAAAATTTAAAAAATACAAATAAGGGGACCAAAACTCAATAAAAAAGAAAATAGAGGGACAAAAATTCAAGATTTTAAAATAGGGGGATCAAAAACTAAAAAAAATGAAAACAGAGGGACCAAAAATTCTGGATTTTAAATTAGGGGGATCAAAAGTCAAAAATAATGAAAATAAGAGGACTAAAATTGCAATTACGCTTATATTTTAATTTTACAAGAAAGTAACCATGAATTATTTATTAAATTTAATTTTTAAAAATTGTAAATGTTATTTTTATTTCAATATGCGAAATTAAAAAAAAAACATTTTTTACTACATATTTATAATTATTATTTACATATAGAAAATAAAAAACTTATTAAATAATAATAAATATGTTTTTAAGTATCATAACTTTTTAAATACTCTCTCAATTTCAAATTTTTAGATTTGAAATTCAAATTTGATTTTTTCCTCTCTTAAGTTTTATTTCTTATTTTTATTTTTTCACTCAAATCTCTATTTTCTCCCTCTTTCTAATATCTCTATTTTTATTTTTTCATCTCTTATTTTTTGAGTGGAGTAGAGAATTTGTCTCAATTTAATAATGATTCAGACATAGAATTCATTTTCTATCTCACAAATATTATTAAAAAATATCTATTTTATTTTAATTAATTATTTTTATTATTTGCGATAAAAAATATAATTTTAAATGTCAAAATTTCAATATTTTTATGGACCACTATCAACAACGAACCTATTTTTTTTAATTAACAATTTTTTTATTCGAAAGATAAAAATGTTATTTTCAAATGTCAAAAAATATTTACGGGAAACTATCACAAACATGCATATTTTTTAAATTTAATAAAATAACACTATATATTTATCTCTCGGGTCACTATCGACACAATATCTATTTTATTTTAATTCATCATTATCTTAATTTAAGAGACAAAATCCTTATTTTTAAATATCAATTTTTTTTTCTTTTTTCATCTCACGATTTCTTTCTTTTTTTTAAATAATTATTTAATAGAATTAAAATTGTATAATTATTGTTCATTTAACAATTAAATAAATCATTTTAAATTTTGCATTTGTACACATCAAATAATATTTTTATTTCATGGGTCATTATCGCATCAATTTTTTTGTTGTCTTTCTTCATGTCACGGGTCATTTTTTTCTTTTTGCATCATTATTTAATACAATTAAAATTGTATAATTTTTTTTTACAATTAAATACTAATTTCAATTTTACATCTGTATATAAATAAGTTTTATATTGTATCAAATAATTTTTTTATTTCACGGATCACTATAAACACAATACATATTTTATTTAATCAATAATTATCTTAATTTAAAAGATAAAATCTTTATTTTTAAATATTAATTTTTTTCATCTCACGAATCCTTTTTTTCTTTATATTTTAATTTATTTTATAATGGTTGGAAATATTATATACTAAGTCAAGGTAAACATTCATTTATAATGGTTAGTTATTAATATAATTTGATGTCAATACAATTTATAATTCTGAAACTATTATCTAGAATATCAATACTGGAGAAGATTTTATTGGATATCTTTGTTCTTACAAGTTAAATGTGTGAAGAGTCAAATGTGTGAAGAGGAAATTGATACCACAAATCCATTAGCACTGCAAAATTTTATTGTGATTATGGTAGTTTTCTGAACCTGGCGATTGTTGTTGTCAGCAAGGTTGATGTTAGAGAATTGAAGGAGAACAAGAAAGATTCAAAGGAGAACAAGAACACAACTTTCTTTTCATTAAAGAAAAAATGGTGGAAGTTTTAGTCCCACATATTCTAAGAGGATGGGTTTAGACTCATTAGTGTCAAATTCGTATTTTTATCGATTATTTTTGGCAAAATTCTCTAGGTGAATGGCGTTCATCATTCCCTCAAAGGAGGAACCAAATGGCGTTTGTCATTTGCCAAAAGTCCCAGAATTTTGATAGCAGTCAAATGGTGTTTGCCATTTGCATATGGCGTTCACCATTGGTCGCGGGAACAGTTCCAAAAACAGTTTCAAGGCAGTTTGGCTCGTTCAAATTTCAAAAACACCTCAACTGTTTTGGAGTCATTTTCATCTATAAATAGAAGACCTCAGAGCAGCATTTGACACGAATCAATAGAAGACCTCAGAGCAACATTTGACACGAATCAATACCTTCCGAATTTCTTACCGAACTAGAAAAATCACTTAGTCATAGTATTAATTGCTCATACCGAGTGATTAATACACTTTTTTTGTATCATTCCCTTTTTCGTGGATCGTTTCGCCAAATTTAATAAAGCTTTGTTTTCATTTATTACAGATTATTAATTTATTGCTTTCTTAAATTTCCTGCGTATTTACTTTACTACAAACTTTGTATTTTTATGTTCATGTTTATAAGCACTTTTTCATAAAAACTCTTATAACAGGATTTTCTTAAAATCAAATCAATATGTCCATTTCTAAACTTATTAACCTAAATATGTTAACATTAAAATCAACTATGTTAGGCTAGAATTGTATGAGTATGTAGTTTGAGGATCGTCGTCTCGACGGGACTCCGTAGGATAACCGATATACTTTAAATGCTTGAAATTCTGGTTGTGTTCTAAATTTAATTTAGGTAGTCTAGTCGCGACGGTGAGAGGCTACTTACCAGCATTTAGTCACGACAGTGAGAGATGCACTAAGACGAGTCCAACAGAGCAAACGTTTAAGGTACGCGTCAGATAGTAGGCACATGATTCTGGAACCTAAACACAACGAGAGCGCTTTAGGTATTTCTTTTCGATCTTATCCGTCTTCAAAGAGACGCCCTTTAATTACCGAGCGAACGAGAGCAAAATCTTGGGATTATCGGACGTGGCTCGATCAATAGCACGGGAGTGTGAGATCGAACCTTTAAACTGGTACTTTCGTCAGAACAACTTCAACATTCATTTCAGCCTCAGATCCTATATAGAGTCCCTAAGAACCCCGAAAATCATTCTACGGTCTCGTTTTCTCTAATTGTTTCAAACCAATTCCTAAATATTTATTTATCACTTTTACCCGTGACAACCTTAGCCTTAACCTTACACCGCAATCATAGGACACTCCCTATTAACTATCAATCCCTATGGATTCAACAATCTTTTAAAATAACACGATACCCTGTATGCTTGCAATATCAATCCGACCAAACACATAAAGTCGGGACCAGTAAGCGATAGAATTTTGCAAGCAACACTACTGACCTCACCTATCTCTTATCTAAATAAACAACATTTGATTCATCATTATATAATTTGCATACTAGCAGAAGTACAACATCATCTGATTTTTGCATATAAACATAGGTAAAACTTAGTCTACATGATGTAGATATGACTAGTGACGGAAGCTTGTTCTGTTCATCATCGTGACAAACTCCTCCGGATCAACCTCTCGATCATCTGCATGTTGTGAAATAAAAAATGTTGAGTAAAAATATCTCACAAGCATAATGAAAAATTAACAAGAATCAAGCCTGTGCAGTGCACAAAAATGAGAAATTCAGAATTAGTTGCTAAATCTACAGTTAAGAAATGCAAAGTTTTATATTGCCTTAACATTTATCTTACAAAATTTATCACAGAGCAAACATGAACGGCAGTTAAGGTAAACAAATTTACAAGGGGACTGAGAGATTCGGTTGTTGTATGGATCAACTTTCGTCATAATGTTCTATCCAAGTCGTTATTCTCGAAATCTTTCTTAATAACTTCTCTTACAGTCTTTCTAAGTCTTTCTCTTCATCTTCCTCTAGTTGTTTGACTTCTCTCTATCTGAACTATTTTCTAGATGATTATAAACCGAAAAAGAAGAACCAAAGAATGAGACATGGTTTTTCTCTGCCAAGGGCAATATTCTCTTTTCCGAATGAAACTGTTTATTCAAAATATGATCCCCGCATATGACTCACATACTTCCTTTATATACTGTAACAGATAAAACAAATTCCTCTTTTAAAAGTAAGACACTACCTGAACTACCCAACTAACTTTCTTCTAGAATAGATTATAAGTTTTGGGACTTCTAGCTCCCTAAAATTAACTCCCAAACTGCCACTGAAACTAACTATTGACCGACCAACTAGCACCCTATTGTTTATTCTGTTTTGTTGTCTAGCTGTTCCTTGTGTTCAGGACATCATGTGTATTACTCCAAAAAAAGTATAAATGTCAGGTGATATGGTAGTCAAAACTTGTTTTTCACTTTAATTTATTTTAACTCAGTTTTCTCCATTTAACTTTGTCTGTCAGTCCTCACACGTGTATGCACCTGGTGGAAGTGGTTTCAGACCAAAGAAATTGACCAGAACTGTTATCCTTAAAGGGGGGAAGGAACCAATTAATAGACACCATTCAGAATAAACGGGAGCATAAAATAAAGATGATTATTATTTCCCACACAATGACTGGTATCAAAAACCTAATTAGGTAAAGAAATTTCGAGCACATGAGAACTAAAATGAAATCAGTGTGCTTACATTACTTTCAATTCAGAAAACCACACATTTGAAGTTCAAAGTAAAGATAATATTTTCAGATACAGACAATACTATATCAGCATAACCTAAAGCACTTAAATCTCCACTCAGTTCACGGAATGCAATACAAATATACTATGTGAGATGTAAAAGTTTTACGGAAAAGTTAGAGAATCAGCGGTTATATGACTGGTAACTTACTATTTTGATCTGCTTCATCAACCATCTCCTGAATCTCTCTATCAGTAAAATTTTGACCAAGCTCTTTTGCAATGCGCTTGATGTCATTTGCAGATATCTTACCCTGCAATGATCACATATATGCAATGAGAATTAAGAAAAAGCAATACTGATGATGTAAACCAGTGAAGATCTTCACATTTTTGTCTTGATCAATAATATGGAAAGCTTTCATGAGCTCCTCTTTAGTGTCCCTTTCTCCTATTTTGGCTGTCATCATGTGCTCAAATTCATCATAGTCGATTGCTCCACTCCCGTCCTTGTCGACATCTGCTATCATTTGCTCAATTTGCTGAAATGGTGCAGTGGTTTATTTATGAGAGATGCATATAGAACTCTAACACAATGGCATCAAAAAATGATAACAATGTTGTACGTGATTCATTGCTATTTTACAATCAGATTTCATTAGCCACTGATCACTATCACTATCACTGAATAAGTAGAAGAACAACCATAGCTAAAAGTTAAAACAATTAAAGAGAAGGGGTAGGAAAAGTTTAACTTCAATTATCATACACACAGAGAATTGGCATGGTTCCTTGTGATATTTACAAAAAAATGAGACTTATTTTTCTTGGCAACACTCGATCGTGGAAATAATTGCAACTACCAAACTCCACTCATTAAGAAAATTGAATGAATGTACTTGAGTATTATATAATACCTCTTCTGTCATCTCAAATCCAAGGGCTCTGCAAAGAGAAAATTTATGTTATGAAAACAACATAGCCAATTAATATGACAAACGTTTTTGACCTTATGAATAACAACAAAACCTCATTGCAACATTTAGCTCCTTGGCATCAATAGTACCTACAAATCATTAAAGTATTAGCATAAAGGGAAATAAAATATTTGACTACATTGGGATTTGGATGGTAAAGTGATTTATAAAACCTGAGCCATCAGTGTCGAATAGTTCAAAAGCTTCCTTGATCTCCTGCCTCTTCTGTGTTGTCAAGTGATGTCGTGCTCTTGGTTTATTGTTGAACCTCCTGGAATCCCCTCTATGTATAGATGACTGATAAGGAAATTGCACATCAAAAGAGAGTCAATTATTGTTTAATGATGTTTTCTCTCTCAACCATTTATGTGATACAATCAAACAAGTGGACATACTCATTTAGTGAGATGTTAAAAAGAAATAATAATTTGCAAAATTTAATGATGAAAAAAATAATTAAAAATAGAAAGCCCAACCAGCAACTCAGCGTAGTAAGACAATAAATTAGATTAGATTAAAAATTCTTAAGGAGAATATCGTAGAAAACTAATGAATCGAGAAGTAGATAAGATTAACAGATAGTTGAGGTAGAGGAAAGATTAAAGAAGAGAGGATCATACCATTGTCGTTAGAGATAGGGCACCAATTCACGACCACAATTGGCAACAAAACTAAATCTACAAAAAACAAAGCACCTTATCAATTTCAAGAAATAACAAAGTAGGAAGATAAGATATCATGTTGGTCAATTACATCTTCCTTTTCAATAAAGGAAACATCAAGCATCTCAACTAACCACTCCTAAAATTGAAGGTGAACACGGTGGAGCTAAACTAGAGATATCAAATTCTGATTTCGTCGAAAGCATCATGACTAACATATATATTATATTTGAAGTGTCAGCAGATATATCATAAAGTAATTTTGATTTTCTCCAATTTTTGGATGTTCTCGAATAATATTGATTCCGCTTCCAAAACTGATTCTAACTTTTCGTGATTTTGACTCCAGGTGTGAAATTTACACTCAAATTTATTGTTCGACTCACTCATCGTAAATCAATTCACATTCTACTCTCATTTAGCTAAATACATTTTACAAAATCAATTCGAAACTATTTTTGTCATGGCATAACCAAACACCAAAACAAAGAAAATGCTAAATTGAACAATTACGAATTACCGAAGCATTCAAATCTAAGATAAGGTAAAACTACCAAAATCACAAGATACATACACATATTAGCGAGCAATTTCTCAAACACAGATCGAATAAGAAGAATAAGCGAGTTAACAGAAGCAGTAACGAAATCGTAGATGGTATGGTAAGAATCGAAAATGAAAGCAGAAAGAAAAATTGGAAGTATACCGTGCAAGATGCTACAAAATGGAAGAATGCCGGAGATAAGGGTTGCGTCGTCGGAGAGAAAGGGAATCGCCTTCGATTGAATTGAGGGTGCACGTTAAGCTTGGTGAACACTCGGTCGTTTGTCCTAAATAAATCATGATTTTAAATTACTTATAGAATCCTTTAAATGATTTAATTGTAATAATATGTTTCTTTATGTTTTTCTATTGCTACAAGTAGGTCTAAGTGATTTTAAAATATCTAATTAGTTTTTTAAATTTTTTTAACGCTTTGGTCTCTTTTTTAAAATTTTATTAAAATAAATTGTATTTATATATTACTTGAATTGATTTTTTACGCTCATAACGAATATGTAATCAAATTTATTAAAAAAAATTACAGTTCATAAGAATCACGTAAAAATGAACGAAATCATAATGAAAAAATCGTCAATCGACCAAAATATACAATCAAACACAAAACTAGTTACATATTCATGATCAGCGCGAAAAACAAATTCAAATGGTATATGAGTTTGTAATTTATTATAACGGAATTTTTAAAAAAGAGACCAAAGCGTTATAAAAAAACTTAAGAAAAATAACTTAAATGAACTGTTTGTAGCAAAAAAACAAGACATAAAGAATCACATTGTTATAATTAAATAATTTAAAGGATCCTATAAGTAATTTAATCTTTATTATAATAAGTTGGTTTTTTAAATTATTTTTTTATATATCAATCCTTTAAACTACCTAATATTTACACGTAATTTTTTAATTTTAAAAAATTTGTTACAAAAATGCACATGTGAATATGACATTAACTTATGTGAGATGGATATATAAGTAATTACACATGTGAATATGACATTAACACATGTGAATATGACATTAACCTAATATTTATAAGTAATTACACAAAATCACTTTCTTCTCCGTATAAGAAAAGATCCAAATCAAATCCCTAGTTTTGTATTCATCTTCTCTCAATCGAATTCATTTTTTCCTTTCTCCATCAATGACATCATACTATACCAATGGATCAAATCCACAAAATCAGAATCATTGATCTTTTTTTCCGAATGCAACTCATGGTGAAATCACACCAAGATGTCCTTATATATGCAAAGTAGTGATACAAATAGTTAGGAAAAAAGGACGGAACTTTGGGAAACTCTTTTGGGGCTATTGATACTTTGTGGTATGTTTATTGTTATATTCTTCTATGTCTTTTATGAATTCGCAGAAATTAGCAGATGTTATATGTTAACAAAGTGGGTGTGATAATTGTGATTGTAGTTATTTTTGAGTGGTATGAAAAACAATGCAATGATGAAGTGCAACCAAAAATACAATAGTCTTAATGTTTAATATGTTCAAAATGTGAGGAAATAGATGTAAAAATCAACACACTTAGAAGGGCCATAAAGAAGATCCATTGAGATGATAAGAAGATCAATGGAGATGACAATTACACTAAGAAAATGATAAAGAACATGTTGGAGATGTTAGTCTTTGTCATAATATTTTTAGTTATGATTTTTGTAGTGTTGGTGTATATTTTGATCAATAAGTGGTGATTATGGTTAATGTTGATGTTAGTGTTGTAAGACATGTTAATGTTATGCGGTAATGACTTTCTTCAGTGTTGATGCTTAGCTTGTGTCCAATTTTATGTTGAAGTAAGCACTTTTAAATTCTGCAACTATTAGATTATGTTCAATTTTATGTTGCAGCAAGTACATATTTGTCACACTAAAGAAGACTTAAAATATATGTTTGTTACACTAAATGAAACATCAAGGTCATGTGTGTTACAATCTGATAGACCTTAAAATGAAATGTGAACAACTCAGTCAACTGTAAAAATAATGGACCTGAAAATTGCACATAATATGATAAGATTCCTTAATTAAACAGAAAAGGCCAATTAACCAAAATAGTGACAAGGCCTTAATATTCTTCATTAAACCATCCAAAATACATATTAGTCATCCAAAATACATAAAGTATCATCAAACTACATAAAGTATTCATCCAAAATACATAATCACCATCCAAAATACATATTTCTAAGTTAACAACATAACATCATAAATACAAAAACACCATCCAAAATACATAATCCTAATTCATCAAAATACAACAAACAACATCCTGATTGTTTTTTTCTCTCTTTATGGCCAACTTAGGTATGGTTCTTCTTGGCGGCTAAAATGTTGTAGTGTCTCTTCTTAGTGGTAACCTTGTTTGAATTCTTGTGGTTAGTTATGTTTGGAATTCTAAATTTTGGTTTTGGGTTCTTCTTGGTGATGGCCTTGTTTGAAGTATTGTGGTTGATTGTGTTTAGGATAATGAATTTTGGTTTTGGGATATTTTTGGTGATTGCCTTGTTTGAACTCTTTGGGTTGGTTTTGTTTGGGCTTGTGTTGATTGGGTTGGATGTGTTTGGACTTGTGTTGATTGGGTTGGTTGTGTTTGAGATTATTCAAATTGTCTTGGTGTTGATGCAGTTTGTAACACCCTAAAACCTCACGACTCTTATTTAATTAAATTCATGAAAATAAAACTTTTTTAAACATCAAGGGTATAACACATCTCTTTAACAGAAACATACTTCTCAAAAATTTTTCAAAAATACGAAGCGGATAATCTCAAACAAGTTCAACTGAATAAGTCCAAATAGATAGTTGTTGACTAGGGATTTTCTACCTAGTAGGAAAATCAGTCAATGTTGAATTTGGTGAAGTTCTAAGTGTTACTAGTGATGTATAAGATTCGACAGTGGTGACACGTCGATTAGAGCTTCCCACCTGACTTCTTGAGATGTAGTTTGGAAGAGTCTCAAGAGAACTCCTTGAGAATGGGTTCGTAGGAGTCTTAAGAATAGACCGAGTAATTAATCGACACCATGTCAAGGAAAGCTTGTGCGACAGGCTCCAAAGACTTAGAAGATTGAGAAAACCAAACATAAAATAGACTCAGTGCTTTTAGTAACTACCTTCGACGGGAAAGCAATTACTAGTCTCTAAGCAGTTAGAGAATGTGGGATGATGGTTTCAGCAGTTCTAATGCCTTGGCGATGTGTTAAGTTGACGTGTCAATTTATGTATATGTAAATCGTCGAAGGCAGTTATTCTTAGTTTAGTATATATATATATATATATATATATATGTATATATATATATATATATATATATATATATATATATATATATATATATATATATATATATATATATATATATATATATATATATAAGAAACTCATTGTAATAATGGTCACAAAATTTCACATGTATTCTTTATAAAACTGGAGTACCTAAGGCAAATAGTGAAACAATTTGTCAGCAATTATGTGAGTTTGTGTACCTTTTTTTGGAATCTTTCTTATGTTTCCTTAATTGAAACATCTTTTATTGTTGTCATTTACTGTCATTCGTTTAAAGTCTACGTTCATACCGTCTGCAACAAGAAATCTTTAGAGATGTCTTACTTATGTCACAGTAAAAAATTTCGCATAAAATCGATCTCGAGGTTGTTTGAGTTAATCTTAAAGACTTTCAAACTCGTGATTGATCGCTAAAAATACATGCGAACAATAGTTCAACACTCAAGCGTGTATGAAACATCCCAATAAATATTAGAAAAACAAAACACAAATAAAAAAATTGTCCTAGTGTTACATATCACAACAACACTACGAAATTAAACTAAACTCGAAAATGTAAATAAAGAAAAAGGAAATATGCTTCATTCTCTAACCCACAACTATTGCCCGCTACTTGTATCTGTAACATAGGCATAACGAACCACACAACAACAAAAAAGGGTGAGATTAACTTTACAAAATTTATTGGTGTATTATTCATCAAGGGTAACATACATAGACATAACACAATCATACGCAAACAATAACAAATCACAATGCAAATGTATTAATGCAATGTACTCCTCCAAAAATGCATGTGGTACTAAAAGTTTGGATGTTCGAGTTATTTTAACGAATTATCCACATCTTCAAGTCCTCTATGAAAAAGGTTCTCTCTGAACAATGATACAGTCATCGATAACTTATGAGCAATAGACCTCGTCACTGGCTCTCTTTGAACATTGGACCTCGTCGGACCAAAGTCTTACCTATATTCGATATACATGAATGCATGGGACTAAACAACAATTCTCAAAATACATAAGCAAAAATTTAAATCAAAAATCAAAGAAACAACATTCATGTCTCATACTAAAAAAAATCTCTCTGGACCACAATTTGCAAATTCAAGGCCAACACAATAGTTCTCTTTGAACTACAAACTAAAAAATATGTCATACAATTATAAATCAATAAAATAAATATATCTTATTCACACATACTCATAAACAATATAAAATATTAACATATTATCACAATACTACTCACCAATAGAGTAATTCACATTATTACTTGTGTTATACTACCAACGGGGTAAGGCAACAAATATTCAAAGCAACTCTAGTCTTATCAAAACAACTCTAAAGAGTCAGATTACTCAAATATCAAATCAACTCAATATTTTTGTTATAAATTATTCAACAACTCAATTTAACTTTTTTGGCTCGACAACCTTAAACAAATAAAAATATTACTCAAAAAGCAGCCTTATAATGTCAAAAGGCTTCAAACTCAACTCAAGTGTATCCTATATTCTGATCTCCAACTTTAAACAACTCAAGAGCAACTTCAAAAACTCTATAAAAATATAAACAAATAAAATAGGACTCTTAAACTCATAAAAAATGTATGAAAGGTCACAAAAATCACCAACTACTCAAAACTCAACCTTCTTGATTCAACTTGATCAATCATACAATTGAAACTTTAAAACAAAATGCCTGACTTTAAAATAGAACCAAAAATTATATACTTATGATAAATTATGAAACTCTCTAGTTTGAAAGATCATTAAACTCATTTTCTAAGGAAACTGACGACACCCCAAACGGACTTACAAAACTCAAGTTACACGCAAAATATGATAACTAACGCAAGAATAGAATTGACTATGTTTCTAGTATAAAAGCCAGTGAATCACTACTGTTGTAATAATCCTTAACCCAATTTCCCCACTTCAAAATAAATATTATTGCTTTAAGTTTCTAACGCAACTGATAACACCTCAAATAGACTTACAAAACTCAAGTTATCTATGAAATAAGACGATTAATCCCCTTATATGTGTACTTACAATTTTATGTGTTTTTCTCCCTATTGAAAAGTTTTGAAACTCGCCTGTTTTGCCTATTTAAGTTCTAAACTCCCCAAAAACATACAACTAAACAACCATGCATGTCTCAGTGAGAATCAGATGTCAAACTATTACATTAACTTGAATCACAAAACATTAAATATCACCACTGAACTTTAATTTATTCAAGGGAAAGGGAAAAGATCGAATAAAACCCTATGTGTGAAATGTAACTATAATGCAAAGAGATCTAAGGTTCAAGGGGGTTGGTTATACTAAGTGAAGGTATTAGGATCCTAAGTATCTATAGTATCATATAGGAACTTCTTGAAAATACTTGTGATATGTTATTGTTGCTTGTTATTGTTGGGAATGTTCTATGGGAAGTACCTAAGAGTTTTACTAAGTATGCTCGCCAAAACTTTGCGGTCTTGTGTCTATGTATCCTTACAAGGATGAAATCATAGCAATCGTAGTTCACCTAACTAAGTGTGAATGAACACTTGACTATGTTTAAGGTTCAAAGGGGGAGGTAAGCGTCGTAACCATAACACTTGCATGACTTAAAAAGTCAAAAGAGTTGTAAATTCTAACCTAAGTCTAAGTTATGAGGTACTCTCTGTAACAAGGTCAATGGATGGATTTGAGGGAGTTGTTAAACTACTTATGACTTAAAGTCAACAAAGAGTTCTTTCCCTTGGTTTTAGAAAACAAATAAAAATATGAAAGGGCTAATAAGCTAGCAAAGTACATGAAGTATGAGTGTTAATGAATGAGATGAAAAAGTCTGATATTCAAACATGATATGAATCAAATGAAGTAAAGACATAAATCAAAGTGATATTCAAACATGATATCAAAAGAATGATATCAAAGAGTCCTTTGAATACACCACAATTGCCTTTAGAAAAAGTGTTGAGCTTGTCAATTTTTGAAAGTGATCAAGAAGTGGACGAGAAAGAGTTAGAAGTTCTATCTATGATGGAAACACAACCTCCATCGATGGGATCTAGACCACAACAGTGGGAAGATCTAAGGCAACCTCTGTCATCAAAAGAGAATCAAAAGTCTAAAAAGGGGACGAAATTGAAACAGCTTCCCGAGAATCTCAAATATGTTTTCCTCAACACATCAGGTAAATGCCCAACTATAATAAATTCTAGCCTCGAGAGGGTCCAAGAGGAAAAACTCATCCAAGTACTAAAAGATACAAGAGTGTTATTAGATGGGTCATTGAAGATTTGAAAGGTATTAGTCCTACAATATGCATGCACAAGATTCTCATGGAGGAGGATTACAAACCAGTTGTTCAACCCAAAGGAGACTGTAACACGGTGGGAGAACTAAATTTCTATAAATGTTGCGGATAGAAAGAGTCGTCACCGACTTTTATTTTATCCAAGTAGAAAGGTTATAAAAGAACAAGAAATACCTATTTTAAAAGATTTGAGTTCGGGGGGTAGGTTATATAAAGGGAAGGTATAAGCACCCTTTATATCCATGGTTATCCATGGACTCTTAGTTACTTAGCTCACTTATTTGTTTGAAAAAGGAAAAGTGTGTGATTAGAAAAAATTTCTAAGTACTTTGTAATGATTCTCGTATGGATGTATACAAAGCCTTGTTTTGAAAATGTGAGAAAAATTGTGAGGTGTGAAAAGTATTTTAAAGGGTGTGAGCTAGTAACTTTAGAGTTCCTACCCTAGACTAAGTCATTCATGTTCTTTTATATTCTTTCAAGAGTAATAATGTCCCTATTATTAAAGAATAGGAAGTCATTACCTTGGATTTGTTTAAGGGACGGGCGTAGGGTCATCGTATGGTCAACGAAGGCAACTTAAGGGGTGTCTTTAGCAATTGGGAGGGACTGTCATCTTTTACCGAATGGACAAGATCATTATTGTAGGCAACATCGTAGGAAACACCATAGGGACTTGATCTTTTCAACGGGGGAGAGACTAGATGATTTTATTTGGATATGTATTTTGCTTAAGACACCCCCCTCATTTTCGAGGGACTTGGCCATATTTAAGAAGGCAACCAAGGAGGGTAACCCTAGGAGGTGCAGACGGCGATCGTAGAACGATCGACTTACGTGTGTGAGTGATTTTTATTCGGATATTTAATCTTTTTAATTAAGTTATCTAGGTCCTTATTAATTTCAAATTACGTTTTGCACTCCCTATTTACTAATAAATTAAATTAAATAAATAAAATGCGAAAAAAAGCAGTAAATCCTACGCTATTACACCGCTTTGGGGCAGATACATAATAATCGGGCAGAAAAATAAATTACAATAATAATAGCCTATACATTTTTCTAATAAATTTAAACAAGGCAAAAATAAATAAATAAGTAAAGAAAATTATTCTAAATAAATAATTAAATTAAATAACAATAAATGAAAACAAAATTATTAGGGTTAGAAAAAGATAAATTAGCGTTTAACTTAAGGTTGGGGTTTTAAAAAAAATTAGGGTTTAGAATTAAGTTTTTTTATTTATTTTAAGAAAGTTAAAAATTAAGAAAATTATAACCTAATTTCTAAATATTATTAATTAATTTACATGAAATATAGAAAAAAAATTATATTAAAATAATGATTAGTGGAATAATAATTTAGATTAAAAAAAATTTAGAAAAAAAATATGAATTTATTTACAACTTAATTAAATTATAAAGAAAACTATTAACATTTTAAATTAAAAGAAAGATTAAATATTTTACATAAAAAAAAATTAGTGAGATTTACTATTATTTATTTTATTTTTTGAAAATTCCTAATGAAGTAATTAGTTATGGATTAATTATTTGTTTAAAGAATTAATTGAAAATATAAAGAAAAACAAAGGAAAATAAAGAAAAGGGGAGCAAAATCACAAAAAGAGGGACCTGGGATTCGAACCCAGGCCCTGTACCTCTAAATTCCAAGACCTTCACCAATTGTGTTAAGACGCGCGCGCTGATAGCTATGGGAAACAAAAACAAGATAAGCTTTGCGAAAAATTCAAAATTTCCAGCGCGCGAAAAGGTATTCTTCAACCTCCCGCCCTATGAAATTTCCTGCAAAATTTATTGGGTGTTTTGCTGCGACTTTTTTCCGCAGGAAACCTGCAAAATTGAAAACCTGCAAAACAAGTGAAATTCGTCCAAATTGATCGTACCAATAACTTGTCCAGGTCCTACACAGTTCAAATTCATCAATCAATCTTATGTATACAGTCTAAATTGTAAAACCCCAAAACCTTGGTCGAAACCCTAGTTATGGAAAAACGTGATTATGGCCATGAAACTCAAAACAAGTTATCCATATTTCTTCTATACTTCAAAACAAGAAATATGAAGGAAAAAACACTTCGATTAGAGCATTCTGCCATGGATGTGATGACAATGATAATGGAGATAGTTTATGGACCTCCCAAGGAACAATCTTACACCTTTAAATCGTGTTGAATGGGCCTGAATAATGGAAACCGAATTTCAACTTTAGAGTGAAATTTTGAAACTTGAAGAACCTCTACCTCTCTGAATTTTCGTCCTTCCTTGTGTTGGTCTTGTTAGTGTATATGTAGTGAATGAGATTAGGTCAAAATATGGGCCTTTTGTTCATGGATTTGAGTTGCTTGAGATTGAAGAAACAATCAACCATAAATGCTTCAAAAATCTCATAAATCCTTGTTATTTTGGTTGTGCATGATTTTGGATCTCTTCAATCAACTTTAAATATCATATAAATCATTCTAGAACCAAGATTTGATTTATTATTTGATTTTTCATATTTTATTTTCATTAAAATTGAATTTTAATAAATAAAATCCAAAATAATATAAAATAAAATTTAAAAATCAGAATAATTTGTAATTGGGTCGGGCATGACTTTATCTTTGATATTGGGTCGTAATTTTATGGGCCCATTTGGAAAAATTTGAAGTTAAGACCTTTTTTGCTTCATACACCCCTTGAAAATTTCCCAACTTTGACAAGGCGCAACTCCCTCAATTTTAAGGCTATGAGAGTGATCTTGGAATTTTTAGAAAGCTTAGAGAGTCCTCTAACCAAATTTGTGTATCCCATGTCCATATATTTTACCATTTTCAAATTATGAGCTTTGGAAAAAGTTGACTTTTTGTTGACTTTCAAAAGGACCTATATTGTTTTAGCTGCTCATGCCTTACAAAGTTGTAGAGAATTCAATTTCCTTCAAAATGAGCTTTGTATGGGAAATATTTCATGAAGTTTGTGAAAGTTATGGCTGGTCAAAGTTTAGTTGACTTTTACTATGAAAACCCTAATTTAAAAACTTCTTGATTCTTGATGATCTGAGATTTCCTTGATGAATCATGATCAACCTTTGATCAAATGATGAATTTTACCTCATAATATTGATTTTGACAAAAAAATCTTGAAGTTTGACTTTGAGTTGACCACAGTTGACCTCAGTTTGATTTTTTTTTACCAAGTTGACTGATTTTTGAATACTTGAACATTTGACTGGTCAAACTTATTGGGAAAGCTCTGAAACTTGACATGGGGATTCTTGAAGACATGTGGGATGTTATGAAGCTCACTTGAGGCCTTGGAAGTCCATTTAGTTTGGAGAAATTCAAAACCCTAGTTTTGGATCCATTGTTCAAGAGGAGGCTTAGTCTAATGAAACCTTCAATCCTTTTGACCAATTGTGAACCTTGTGAACCTTGAGAAATCTTGAGATACATTTCCTTAATTGTGGGAGGGAAAATTTTGGGGGTACAATAGCTTCCCCTGTTCAATTTTCTGAAACCTGAGGAGTTAGATTGGCATGCAAGCCATTCGTGACTGGAAGGTTGAAGGGGATTGAACACAAAAACCCAAAAATTTGCACTCGCCGGTGCATAGAGTAAGAATGTTCGTTGGTTGTATTTCTTGAATGGGCTTAGAGATTCCATTCAGAGAAAAAGTTCTTCAGATATACTTCTTGGAGGATAAAGTTGTCCAAAGAGTAGATTGATGCAATCTTGGGGGATGTAGCGGTCCAAGATTATCTCAGGGGTTTATAGAAGCCCAAGATATTATGATATAGCTTTTGGGAGGATAAAGCAGCCTAAGGTATTGTGATATAGCTTTTGGGAGGATAAAGTAGCCCAATGTATTATGATATAGCTTTTGGGAGGATAAAGCAGCCCAAGGTATTGTGATATAACTTTTGGGAGGATAAAGCAGCCCAAGGTATTGTGATATAACTTTTGGGAGGATAAAGCAGCCCAAGGTATTGTGATATAACTTTTGGGAGGATAAAGCAACCCAAGGTATTGATGGATGTAATCTTGAGGGATGTAGCAGCCCAAGATATTGGCATATGTACTCTTGGAGGATAGAGCAGTCCAAGATATTGTTATATGTATTCCTGGAGGATAGAGCAATCCAAGATTTTGTTTGAAGTAACCCTTGGGGGATATAGCAGCCCAAGATTAAGTTGTTGATGACATTCGTCTGCTGGGGAATTAACCTGAAAAACAAGGTTAGTTCTATGCAATGTCATGATGTATATAGTGTTTTGCAAGATGATATCCTTATGAGAATGTTGTATGTGTATGCCATGATATGATGTAAATGATGTATGCATGAATTATGTAGTTGAAGTGCATGAGTAGCTTCGTAGAACAACTGCTGGCTGGGGAAACTGAATCTCGATTCGTTGCTGAGGAATATGAAGACTTCGTTCCTGTCTTATTTTGGAATTTCGTACTTAGAACCTCTCGTTTTCGTTCGTCGTACTTCTTATTAAAGGATTAAGTTCCTGAATATCATGACTGTGGATAAAAGAGATGGACATTGCTCTGGGAGAGTTATCCGGTCAAGTATCAATTCTTCGGAGGATATATTGTATTTGAAATGAAACTATTTGAAGTATTATGTAGGGTTGGAAGTACAAGATACTATTTGAAGTATTCTGTAAGAATATCCGTAAAGATTATTCTGTGGGGATGAACCGGCAAAGATTTGTTGAATTCCTACCTCTGCTCGTCCTTGGTAAGTACTATTATTGTATTTTATTCATTTATGGTAAACATCAATCATATTCAAAAGCATATATACATTCAAACATAATCAACGGACGTTTCTCGCTTTAGTAAAAGGGGAAAAGTAAACCTGAATTCGGAAAGCATTTCTTACTTGAATAAAGAGGGAAAAGTAAACCTGAATTCGAAAATGGGATTGTATAAAATGGCCTATAACAGGCAATTTTTTTGAACAAAGAGACAGAACTCCTCGTAAGAGGAATTTGTCGTAGAAAAAATAAGGGAAAAGAGTACAAAAACAAAGAAAATAGCTATGTATAAATGATCTTATTAAGTTTCAACTCCGTTGTTGCCATTATCTTCAAGTATCTCATCTTCAGCTGTCGGAAAAGAAATGATTGGACTGGTCTGTATCTATTGAATTTGACATAGATAACACAACTAATAAAGGTTACATGGGTGATCCAATGAGTAATAGTCATACGCTTTAATCTCTAACTTTTGTCTGGATTGCCTTTTCAGGTTTTCAATCCACCGGGGTACCCTTTTTGCCCAAGCCGCCTTTTCAGGTTTTCGACTTGCCGGGTGTACATTTGTTTTATATATATCCCTAATTTTTGCCCGAATCCTTTTGGTTTTCCGGGATGCCCTTATTTTTGCCTAGGCCAGTCAACCTAGCAGGTCTCTTTTTATGTGTAGTATTTTTTAACTATGTCTGCATTCACAGGCTGTGGGAAATCTTCACCATCCATAGTAGTAAGCATCATGGCACCTCTAGAAAATACCCTTTTAACAACAAATGGCCCTTCATAGGTGGGGGTCCATTTGCCTCTGGGATCACCCTGTGGTAATATGATACGCTTGATTACCAAATCACCAGCATGATATATTTGCTACTTAACTTTCTTATTGAAGGATTTGATCATACGTTTCTGATACATCTGACCATGACAAACAGCTGCTAACCTTTTCTCATCAATCAAGTTTATCTGGTCAATTCGAGTCTGAATCCATTCATCTTCATCTAATCATGCCTCCTTCATAGTTCTCAAGGAAGAAATCTGAACTTCAATGGGTAAAACTGCTTCCATACCATAGAAATGGGAGAATGGGGTTGCCCCGGTTGAAGTACGTACTGTGGTACGATAACCATGAAGAGCAAATGGTAACATCTCATGCCAATCTTTGTATGTTACTGTCATCTTTTGCAAGATCTTCTTAATATTCTTGTTGGTAGCTTCCACTGCGCCATTCATCTTTGGTTGACATGGAGAAGAATTGTGATGCTTAATCTTGAACTGCGTGCAGAGGTCGGTAATCATAGTATTGTTCAAATTAGTACCATTATCTGTGATAATCCTTTCGGGGATGCCATACCTACATATAAGATTATACTTGATGAATCGAGCCACAACATTCTTGGTAACAAAAGAAAACGAGGCTACCTTTACCCACTTTGTAATGTAATCAATGGCAACAAGGATGAAATAATGTCCATTAGAAGCGGTAGGCTTGATCTCACCAATCATATCAATGCCCCACATGGCAAAAGGCCAAGGAGCAGTCAGAACATTCAATGGATCTGGAGGCACATGAAATTTATCAGCATAAATCTGGCATTTGTGACAAGCTTTGGAGTGCTGATAGCAATCAGCTTCCATGGTAGACCAATGGTAACCTGCTCTCAAAAACATCTTAGCCATTGTATTCCCACTAGAATGAGTACCAAAGATCCCATCATGCATGTCCTCCATAATTTCTGTTGCTTCCTTCTTATCCACACAGCGAAGCAAAGTTGGATCATGATTACGCTTGTACAAAATTTCATTACTCAAGAAAAACTTAGCAGAGAATCTCCTCAGAAACTTCTTATCATTGACAGAGGCCCCTTCAGGGAACTCTTGAGCTTCAAGATACATTTTTACTTCATAGAACCAAGGCTTTCCTTCTACTCCTTCAGTATCAACCTCATCCTTCAGTATCAACCTCATTACAGTATGCAGGTTCATCAAATCGATCAATAGTAATTTTCGGAGCTTCATCATCCCAACTGATTTCAAACATAAATGCCATGGTGGCTAATGCATCTGCCAACTGTTTCTCTTCTCGTGGAATATGTCCAAAAGTGATCTCTTCAAAGTACGAGATCAAAGACAACACATGTTCTCTGTAAGGAATGGGATTTGGATGCTTGGTGTCCCAATCTCCTTTAACTTGACTAACTACCAGGGCTGAATCTCCATACACATTCAAAAATTGAATCTCCATCTCAATGGCAGTCTTGATACCCATGATGCACGCTTCATATTCAGCCATATTATTGGTACAATCAAAACAAAGTCTTGCAGTAATTGGTGTATAACAACCTTTAGGAGAGATAATTACGACACCAACACCATTACCAAGCGTGTTAGAAGCTCAATCAAAAACCATAGTCCATCGGGATCCTTGTTCAGGTCCTTCATATTGTCTAGGTTCTTTAGTAACAATCATAATATCTTCATCCGGAAACTTAAAATTCATAGACTGATCATCATCAACTGCCTGATGAGCCAAATGATCAACTACTACATTGCCTTTAATTGCTTTCCGAGTAGTGTACTGTATATCATATTCCGTCAAGATCATTTTCCATCTCGCTATTCGTCCGGAGAGAGCAGGTTTCTCAAATATGTACTTGATTGGATCCATTTTTGAAATCAATAAAGTGGTATGAGTCAACATATACTGTCTTAGTTGGCGGGCAGCCCATGCCAAAGTGCAACAAGTTTTCTCGAGCAGTGAGTATCTTGTTTCACAGTCGGTAAACTTTTTTCTAAGGTAGTATATTGCCTGCTCTTTTCGACCAGACTCGTCGTGTTGCCTCAACACACACCCCATTAAGTTATCCAATATTGTCAGGTACATAATCAAAGGTCTTCCTTCAACTGGTGGCATCAATATAGGAGGTTCTTGGAGGTACTTTTTGATCTCATCAAAAGCTACCTGGTATTCGTCATTCCATTCCATTACTTGATCTTTCTTCAACAACTTGAAGATTGACTCACAAGTAGCAGTTAACTGGAAAATAAATCTTGCAATGTAATTCAGTCGTCCCAAGAAACCTCTAACTTCCTTCTCAGTATGGGGAGCATGCATCTCTTGTATAACTTTTACCTTTGCAGGATCAACTTCAATACCTTTACCACTGACAATGAAACCCAAAATTTTACCAGATATAACTCCAAAGGTACACTTGTTTGGATTTAATCTCAACTTGTACTTCTTCAACCTCTCAAACAACTTGTGCAAATGATCAAGATGTTCTTCTTCAGTCTGAGATATGGCTATCATATCATCAACATATACTTCTATCTCATGGTGAAACATATCATGGAACAAAGCTACCATAGCACGCTGATATGTTGCCCCAACGTTCTTCAAACCAAATGGCATTACCTTATAACAAAAGGTGCCCCACTGTGTAACAAACGTGGTTTTCTCCATATCTTAAGGTGCCATCTTAATCTGATTGTAACCAGAGAAACCATCCATAAAAGAGAATACCTTATGTTGAGCAATGTTGTATACCAGAACATCAATGTGTGGAAGTGGAAAATCATCTTTGGGGCTGGCTTTGTTCAAATCCCTATAATCTACACACATGCATACTTTACCATCTTTCTTAGGCACCCGCACCACATTTGCAACCCACTGAGGATAAGAAGTAACAACTAGGAACCCTGCATTGAACTGTTTCATTACTTTTGCCTTAATCTTTTTTAACATTTCAGGATGCATGCGACGGACTTAATGTTTTATTGGGCGACAATCCTCTTTCACTGGTAGACGGTGAACCATAATATCAGTATCCAGCCCTGGCATGTCTTCATAAGACCAGGAAAAAATTTCCACATAGTCACGTAACATCTGGATCAACTTGTTCTTAACACTGTCTTCCATTTCAGGACCTATCTTGACCTCTTTCCTGTTTTCCTCAGTTCCCAGATTCACAACTTCAATTAGTTCCTCATGTGGATGTATAGCTTTCTCTTCTTGTTGTAGCAACCTAGCCAGCTCTACATGTACTTCACAATCTTCCTCCTTTCCATCCTCAGCTTGATAGATTGGATTCTCGAAGTTATAATTGGCAATAGCAGAACTGTTATCAACAAGATCCAAAGTGGATGAGGATCTGCATTTTAGGGACGTGGGTGTGTGTAAGAACACATAACTTTTGATAAAGGAAAAAATAAAAGAAATACAAAGAGCACAATATTTACGAAAGCAAGAAACGTCCATTGATTTTATTGAATGAAAATATGCAAATGTAATGACATCCCTAACAAGCACACCATTGTGCCCCGGGCAAGGCACAAGGCTCAAAAGTATTTAATTGTTCAAAATTACAAAATTAAAATTAGAAAAACAAAATAGCATTTACTCCTGACTAAAGGAGATATGAATAACGTCTTCAACCTTCCAATTGTTGAGACCATCACCAATGGTAGGAAAGATCCATTTATCCAGGTTGTAATCTTCATCATAATCTACCACAACATTGACTTGGTCCTTTATGATTCCTTGGTTAGTGATACGAACAACACGAGCACGACGAACAACCTTCTGAGATTCTGCAGTAAAACCCAAACCAAACTTGTTAGACTTGTAAGGAATGTCAGGAAGCTGACCCTAAATAGTACAACCACCTTCTTCAACCACAACTTTAGCATCCTTGAGAGAGACCATTATAGGAGGTACTCTGGTAATCACATGAACATTTTTTAGCAGTAGGGACAGGCTGAGGAGCAGGAACCACTTCAAATGTCTGGCAAGGAGTTTCAATAAATTCACCCTCCATATCAACATATTTAAAAATATTCACATGACTGACCATGTATTCTTCTTTACCATAAACAATGATGATTTTGCCTTTCACTGGATACTTCAGTTTCTGATGTAAAGTGGAGGTCACAACACCTGCCCCATGGATCCAGGGGCGCCCAAGCAAACAGGAGTACGCAGGACGAATATTTATCACATAGAAAGTAAAATCAAGGACTTGAGAGCCTACTTTGATTGGGAGATCCACTTCTCCATGCGCCATTCTTCTTGAACCATCAAAGACCCTTACTACCATATTACTTGGTCTTAACACAACATCTTCAAGGTTGAGTTTGTCCAGAACCTCCTTGGGTAACACATTAAATGAAGAACCATTATCCACCAACACATGAGACAAAGTAGTGCCTCTACACTCAATGGAGATGTGCAGAGCTCTATTATGGTTTCTTTTAGCACGAGTCAGATCAACATCAGAAAAACCCAAACCATTATCACTAGTTAGATGAGCAACACAATTCTCAAACTGGTCCACAGAGATTTCATGTGGCACATGAGCAGTCTTCAGGAACTTGATTAAAGCCTTAGCATGGGCTATAGAACATAATAGCAGAGACAACATAAAGATTTTAGAGGGAGTATGCCCCAACTAGTCAACAATATTATAATCATTCTTGCAGATGATCTTTAGTACTTCTTCCATCTGTTTAGAGAGATCTTCAGTAGCTGGTGCCTCAGCTTGAACAGGTTCAATCACTGGTCCTTTTCCCCGAACCTCAGTACTTGGCCCAGAGTTAGAGATATTAACTAGAGCAGCAGCAGTCTTTGAGGTGTCTTCTGGAGAGAAAATTCTTCCACTCCTGATAACCTTTCTAGACCTAGCAATATTGTCAACATCAGGATTAACATCAGTAGCAGGTGTATCAGTCAAAGGCTCTTGCTTGACACCATGGATATAAACATCAGAACCATAATTCCAAGGTATAGCCTTATCAGAAGTATATGGAATTGGACCAGGAGTAGTAATAATCATTGGATCCACCTTTGGCTCAGTAGTAATCTTCACAGAACCTTCAGAAGTGATCTTCACCGGACCCTTGGAAGTGATTTTCACAGGACCTTTGGAAGTAATCTTCACAAGAGTCTTATCAACCATAGCCACATCTTCAAGCATCAGATCTTGGGCCATACCTTCACATAAACTCTCTACAGAAGGGGTCTTTTCAAATAATATAGTACGGTTGTCCATCAGACACTGAATACCTTCCTTCATCTTCCAACAACTATTAGATTGATAGGCACAGTAAAAATAATCTTCATTGCAACCCGGAAATAAATCGGTTTGCATCAGCTTCTTCTTGACAATGGATAGAGGAGTAGTTAATTCAGCCACAGTATAAACATAAGAAACTTCATCAACAACATTAACAGTCTTCTCATGCTTAGGCATAGGAGCAATAATCACATTAGGAATTTCAGGAAGGTCAAACTCAATTTCTCCATTTTCAATCATATCCTGAATTTTGTTCTTCAACGCCCAACAACTATTGGTATCATGTCTAGAACTATTGGAATGATATGCACACCTTGCATTGGGATTGTAACGAGGAGAGGAAGTGTTGGGATTCTGAGGAGGATCCTTCAAAGTAATCAACTCTCCTTTCAACATGTGTTGTAAAGCCTGAGCTAACGACATATTGATCTTTGTAAATTTTCTCTTGGGCGTACTTTGCTTAGTCTGATTATTCTCTGGTTGGGCAGATGGAGGATTAGAAATCAAAACAACTCATACAGATTGGTTACAATTATTACGACCCTGTTGGCGATACACATCATTGGATTCCTTCTTCCCATTGGAAGGTTTCTTGGTGGTATTTGAAAAGGCAGCCATCTGAATCTTTCCACTTAGTATTCCACTCTCCACATGTTCTCCAGTCATTACCAGCTCAATGAAACCAGAGGATAAACTTCCAATGAGATGACTATAGAAAGGACCAGTCAACGTACTTATAAACATATCAACCAATTCCTTGTCAGTCAAAAGGGGGTTGAACTCTACTTTCAAGATCTCTCCACTTTTGAGCATACTCCTTAAAGCTTTCTTTAGAACCCATGAACATGCTTTGGAGTTGCATGCAAGTTAGTGCTAAGTCAGAGTTATATTGATACTGCTTATAGAAAGCCTCAGCAAGATCATTCCAATTACGAATGTTGGTACTCTCCAGTTGATAATACCATTCCAGTTGAGCTCCAGACAAACTCTCTTGAAAGAAATGAATCCACAACTTCCTATCAGGAGTATGTGGTTGAATTCTACTGACATAAGATTTCAGATGCAACTTTGGACATGACACACCATCATACACCAAAAAAGTAGGAACTTTGAAACCAATAGGTATGGAGACCCCAGAAATCAAGCTCAAATCTTCAAAGTCAAACCCAAAAATCTTCTGTAGTTCTATAACATTCACCTGGCTCTCCAGCATCTTATATTTCTCCTCACTAGTCGAATCATGGAAATAATTCTCCTCATAATCAGAATCTTCAATAATACCATGGAGAATGTCTTCTTCTTTCTCAGAATTTTCATCCCCCTGATTTTCAACTTCCTCATCTGTCTTGACTGGACCTCTGAACCTTCTACACATGTTGATGAAGCCAACTGGTTTTCCGGTCTTCTTCTTTTTCTTGGTCATAAGTGTCTTCAACTTATCTTGTCCCCTGGAAAAATTCAGAATCATCTCTTGAAATTGGGCATTCTGAGCCTGAAGTTCCTTGACAGTTTGTTTGAGAGCCATTTCTGCTGAAATAAACAGCGAGAAGATAAGATACCCGTTGTAAGAAACCTGTGATGCAATGATATGGTATGTAGATGCATATGTGTTGCACCCAAAAATTTGCCCTCACCTAGACAATACATGGTGTACTAAGGTTTCCCAAAAGGTTCACAAGGTTCACAAGGTATCTCAAGAGGTTCACAAGGTTCACAATTAGTCAGAAAGTTTGACAATTCCCTCAGACAAAGCATCCTCCTAAGCAATGCACCCTAAACTAGGGTTTTGAGTTTAATCAGGATAAATGGACTTCCAAGGCTTCAAGTGAGCTTCAAAGCATCCTATATGTCTTCAAGAATCCCTATTTCAAGTTTCAAGGCTTTCCCAAAATGTTTGCTCAGTTAGATGATCAGATATGCAAAAATCAGTCAAAGCAGTTAAAAAGTCAAATTGAGGTCAACTGTGGTCAAACCAAAGTCAAACTTCATGATTTTTTTTCCAACATCAAGTATATGAATTAAAATTCATCATTTGATCAAGGGTTGATCATGATTCATCAAGGAGATTTCAGATCATCAAGAATCAGGAGTTTCTAAATTAGGGTTTTCACAGGAAAAGTCAACTGAACTTTGATAAGCCATAACTTTCACATGCTTCATCAATTTTTTTCCATCCAAAGCTCATTTTGAAGGAAATTGAATTCTATACAACTTTGTGTCTCACAACCCAAGCCCAAAAATGCTTCATTTGGAAGGTATGAGCTAAGACATTATAAGTCATTTTAAAAGTCAACAAAAAGTCAACATCTTCCAAAGGGCATAATTTGAAAATGGTAAAGGATATGGACATGAGACCAAAGAGGTTGGTTAGAGGACTCTTTAAGATTTCTAAAATGTCCAAGAACACCTTCATATCCTTAAAATTGAGGTATTTGTGCCTTTGCAAAGTTGGGAAATTTTTGAGAGGTTTATTGAGCAAATGGGGTCTTAGAACCAATTCTTTTCACATGGGCTTGCATTTTTATGACCCAATCTCTACCATGACATCATGCACGAATCAAATATTATTTATTCAGATTTTTATAGTTTATTTTTTATTTATTTTAATTTTATTCATTAAAAATCAATTTAAATTAAAATAAAATATGAAAACTCAATATTTAAATTGGATTCTTGTTCTAGAAGGTCATAAACCTTGTTTAGAGATGATTGATCTGGTCCAAATTCGTGCTAGACTAGATTGGCATACAAAGATTTGATTTTTCACATATTTTGATCATGAGATTTCTTCACACTCAAGTTATGAAAAAAAGCCCACAAATCCACAAAGTTATGACCTAATTTTGTTCACTATATATCCATAAGCATGAAGCAAAGCAAGGGGACGAAATTCAGAGCCTCCAAGAACACCATTCAACTTCAAATTTTCACACAAAAAGTCATATTCGGTTTTTGACCTAGAGGCACTTTCAATACAAAACAAAGGTTGCATTAGCTTCCTTGAGACTCACTGATCATGTTTCAATCATTTGCAGCATCCAAATCATCACTAATTGCATAAACCGAACCAAGCTTGTTCATGTTTTTATTTTTTTTCGATTTCGATTGTTTGTGTGTTGTTGATGAATTCTAACCATATATTCTTGTTAGCCATGATGTTTAGATTGTTTCTGGGCAAAGAGATTGAAGAATCATGACCTGAATCGAAAACCACCATTGTTAGGGTTTATGATGGTCGTTTAGGGTTTCTCAATTAAACCAATATAAATAAATTCTAAAGACGCCAATGAACTGTGTATGATGTGTGGATCATGTCTATATGATCAATTTGTTGAAATTTTGCCTATTAAGAAAGATCCAATTTTCGCAGGTTCTTGAAAGTAAGAATTCGCAGGAAAATTTGTAGGTATATTCGCAGGAAATTTCGCAGGTACGAGGAAGAAGATGAAGATGTTTGGCGCGTAGCTGGAATTTGAATATTTGACTTAATATTTTATTGAATTGTTTTCGTATTATGTCAACTAACGTTGTTTGGCCTAGTGGTGTTGGCGTGTGCGTGTTATTGGCTGTGACTTGTGTTCGATCCTTGGTGACAACAATATTTTGTTCATTTTTTTCATTATTCAGTTAACTTAATATATTATGTTTGTTTGTTGTCTAGCTTGCAGACGCGCCCCATGTGGCTTAGTGGTTGGAGTGTTTGGCTGTTGTTGTGATGGTCCTGGGTACGAATCTGGCCGCAAGCCATTTTGGTTTTGATTTTATTTATTTTTGCAGGTTTAATATATAAGGATCAGTGTTTACCATATGTTCACCAAGCGCAGCTGGCCTAGTGGTGGTGATGCTGGACCAAGGGTGTGAAAGCTTAGGGCGTGGGTTCGAATCCCAGCCCCAGGTATTTTGTTATTTTTTTTCAGTTTTTCTTATTTATTTGTTTATTTATATTAGTTAACTTATTTAAATTATTATAAAAAATAAAACTGTCTTAATAATCAATAATATATTCATAAAACTTCATATTTTCTAAAACTCATATTTTATTTTCTTAAATGTAAATTATTTGTATTTATTTTATAATATGTTTATAAATAATTATTATGTATTTTTGTAAATGTATTTTAATTAAAAACCCTAATTTTCTTAATTTAAATATTAACCCTACTTTTTTGTCAACCCTAATTTTTATCCTAACCCTAAAAATTAATCTAATTTTTTCTAAACCCTAATTATATTATTAATTTTTATTAATATGTAAATAATTTGTTATTTGTTTATTATTATTAAACTTATTTTCTTAATTAATTTCTAAAACTTTTTCTAATATTAATTTTTCTTGCTAAATGGTTATTTCCTTTATTTATTTATTTATTTTTCTAACCCTTATTATTATTATTTTGTTATTACTAATATTTGGTTATTTCCTATTTATTGTTTATTATTATATTTATCATTATTATTTTTATTATTATGTAATTTCTAAAGCCATGTAATAGGTTTATTTTTGCTTTATTTTTGTAATTATTTTTACTATATGGTTAGTAATATTAGGGTGTGCATAACCTATGTGTAATTCAATAACTTAGAAAATTAATTTAAAATAAGATAAATACTTGAACATAAACACTCACACACGTAAGTCGATCTTTGATCGCCATCTTGCACTTCCTAAGTTACCCTCTTGGTTGCCTTAAACATGGTCAAGTCCCTCGAATATAGGGGTGTCTTAAGCAAAGTCCCTTCATAAATATCATCAAGTCCCTACAGTTTTAAAGATCAAGTCCCTTCGAGGTTGCCTACGATAATGATCTTGTCCCTTGATGGGCTAAAGACGCAATACAATATGTGTCTAGCGGTATCTTAACTGCAAGCGCACAATCTATCGAAGTAATATAAAAGATTGTCGATCCCACAGGGACTTTATGATTACTTAGTGCTAGAGGGTTTACTAGTTTAGCTAAGGTGTATGGTTGTCACGATTTTGTTTTTAAGAATTAAAGACGGGAATTAAATTTTAGTTTAATGAAATAATAATAAGGCGGTCGGTATGTAATTATGTTAACTTAGGCGGGTCAATCTAACCTAGGCTTATAAGGATGGTTCACTTAATTTATTCTGTAGAGGTTATCAGTTTAAATATCTTTAACTCACACTCTCGTGGTCTTATCTCAGATCTTACTCCTAAAGCCCTATGCCTACTCTCGCTAGCCCATAAGTGTTTAGAAATAATTTTTGGAAACTTAATAAGTCTAATTCATTTTAAAGCGCTCTCGATGTATTTAAATTAAATGCCTAACTTTAGCTATCTGGTTAAAATCTCACACTCTCGTGGTCTTGACCTAACCTATTACACTTTCCTTACTCTCGTAACAAAAAGATTAATGTTTATAATAAAAAGTCACAGCCAAAATTTTAAGTTCTTAATTGTTTTAAGCCTAGATTCGATTTTACCGATTTAGTTTATTTTAATTACATACCGCCCTAAATTGTTTAGTTACTCATATTTGTTGTACCAGCCAGATGCAGAAACAAATGAACACAAAATGAAATATGCATTATAAAGTAATAAAAATAAATTCTTAACATAAATAATTAAATTAATATAATTGCGAAATAATTAAAAACCTGAACAATAAATATAATGTGAAACTCCTTCTTCCACAGTCTGGCAAGCTCGGAGTGCGAACCGGAATCGAAAATAAAATTCAAAACGAAATGCTGAAGACTTGAAAGAAATTAAATAATAACAATTTCCTAATGTTGGAAATTGTTATTTGATTTGGTTGGGATATAGAAAATAAAGCAAGAACAAAAATAATTGCTGGAAAAATAATGAAATAGGGTGCAAATAAAATACGGCAGAGCTTCCGCAAGAAAAATTAAAATCAAACTCTGTAGTTTCTACTTTGAAATAAATCTATTTATAGAAAATATAATTTGGGCTTGGCAGTTGAAATCCATACGTGGGCTTCGGTGTTGAAGAGAGAATCCAGGAAAAACTTGTGTTACTGGGTCTGCGGAAGAATAGGAAACGTTATTGACTTCACGTGGCACGTTCATGACCAATTCATTCCAAGTAAACCTAATTTTCCTTTGTCACGTTCGTGACAAGGGTGTCACGGGCGTTATCTTCATATTTAGCGCGTCACGGTCGTGACGACTTAGTTACGATCGTGACTGGCCCAATTAGCGTGTCACGGTCGTGACAGAGTGGTGACGGTCGTGACTGTTGCAAATTATGCAGAATTATGCAGAATTCCTCTCTCCTTCTTCTTTTCATGCTTGTTTTTGTTCATTTCACTTTTGGCTTATGATTTAGCTCTATAATTGTTATACCTGCAAAATGACAAAGAAAACTCGAAGAATCGGGTGTTAATACGATAAATGTGCGATAAAACGACATTGAAACATAGTAATAAAACGATACTTTTTCTCGTTATCAAACTTCCCCAAACTTAAACCTTTGCTTGTCCTCAAGCAAATAGTCGGTTGAAAAATGATCGGACAAGTTTCCATCGACGCATACACATGACAAACCATACGAGGAATCGTTTTGCTAGATAAATCGGTACTAGAATAAAACACTAACGATACATTAATGACACAAGCAACAAGCTAAGTCGTCGACTTCCCATTAAACGAAACATTCGGTAATTGCGTTACGATTCCACCTAGAGTCTTTCGATCTTATTTCACCCGGTTTCATTCTTGCGCAATTACATTACGCCCTTTGCCTTAGCACGCACGTAGCGGAGTAGCCGGTTAGTGACTTTGATCCTTTATAAGCACGGGGTCTGGTACACGAATGTGGCAACCCTATATATATTATCCGATTTGGAGGTTGTGGGGGATCGAGCCGTAGCACGCCCTACCAAGTTCAGAACCAGGTACCTATGAACCAACCCGCAATGGACTCCTTCTCATATTTCTCGTTTCTTATATGCGACCGTGTACTTTGGTGCAATTTCTTTTTATTGGCATCGAGATATGAAGGATCATTATAGATTTAGGCATCAAACACTTATGTTCATCGGCTCCCCACGTGGTTTGTGTTCAGACGGTGCTGACTGCTAGTATAAACTACTAGGGGTTACTTTAGAACTTAAACTTAAGGTGTAGTCGTAACAATTATCGGAACGGAATGCTTAAGTAGGAAGTCTAAGGTGTCAAGATTGTATTGATCTTGTTGAATCATTCTCAGCTTCCTAACTACAATTTCATAGGTAAGTCGGGTAATGCGAAGATAAAACAAAAATTTTCGGTATGGCTAAATAAACGGGGAAAATTCGAAACTAAAGAAATAGCACAAATATTACTTTGTTTCATTAAAATACGAAAGGGAAATACAACGGAATGGAAAGTGCGGAAAGGGAAATGCGGAAAAAGGAAAGGTATCTCTCCCACACTATATCAGACATTGTCCTCAATGTTGTGATATAATATCGGGGAAAATACAATACAAACAACAGAAATGAAAAAAAAAACATAAACATAAACTAAGGCTGCTGACAACCACGGCCTCGGCTTCTGGTGCGGGAGCGTCTGGTCGGAGTCGCTTCAGGATCAGAACCGGTGCCGGTGAGAGCAGTGATATCAATACGCAAAGCCTCTAGCTCGCTAAAAATCTCTCCGAGCTTCTCGCCTGTTGTCCTCTGGTTGCTGGCAACAACTAAAAGTAGTGCATCATGTTGCTCTTTTTGCCTTCGCTCTAGTGCGGCATTCATCTGATTCTACTGATGAATGGCACGGAGGACGTCTTCAAGTGTGAATTCTGGTGCAGGCGGCTGTCTGGTGGAGGACTCAGGAATGTCCTGTACTGGGTCAGCAACATCCATGGTATCCTACATCTCGTCCACTGGTGGATCGGCCTGCTCATCAATAATGGGGACATGGCCGGCAACATCCGGTAAAGCAAATAGCCAGTTGGCTCGGTTGGACGGATCGATGCGGTCACGGCACGACAAGGTGATGTGATGATAAACGGTGCCTTGGATAACAGGGTTGAACCTGTCATCCTCTCTCTGAGATATCAAGTGGGCGGACCTGCAATAGTTCTTTGTAAGCAACTCTGTGGCTCTGCGAGGCAAATGGATAATCAAGTCACCAAGCTCCAGCTGAATGGCAAGGGTGGTGACAATCCCGCCTATGTAGAAGGGGGTTGCGCCTCATTGCGCTACAGACTGGATATGGGATAAAAGGAATGGGGCAGCATTGATGCGCTCGTCATTTAAGGCACAGTGCAAGAACAAGAGCTCCTTGGAGTTAAGCTTGTGATTGCTCTCTCTTGCGAAAATAGTATTGCAGATGATGCGATGGAAGTATCGGATCTCCGGGTTATGGATGTGGGTAGCATTGAGACTCTGAAAGGCAGTAGCACGGGTGTTGGTGATGTCGTTCCACAAGGTGAAAGCGGTTTCGCTGAAGTTGTCCGGCACGCGGAGATGAGCGTCGTCGCCGTGATCGAAACCTAACAGTTCGGCGATCCTTGTTTGCGTGATTTTGAACTCTCGTCCGAGCATTCTGAACTTTGCAATGCCGGTGAGTTGACTTGATGAACCAAGAGGTGTAACATATTGAAACGAACTTAGAAATTCCAATGTGAGGAGTTCGAATGTCGGCTGTGGTTGACTGCACAAGTGCCACAAACCAACATGCCTAAGCAGGAGCTTCACGCCGTTGAGCAATCCCAACTCCCTCAAGCAGTCAATGTCGACATACCGAGTGGGCTGGACGCCACGGTTCTGAAACTTGATAAACTTTTGTCTTTGAGTTTCTCCTTGTTCACCATCTCTAAATTGGATTTCTTCCATTGCATGCAAGTACGGGAATGAGAGATGAGAGGTTTTTGAGTTTTGTGAGAAAATGAAAAATGTGAAGAATTTGGTTCTGATTATAGTGAAAGGAGTGAATGTGAGAGGTTTGGAATAAATGGAGAGGTTAATGAAATTGATTGAGGTCAATGGGAGGTTACGGGATAGTGAGGAGATAATGGGGGGTTTCTAATTTTTGTGAAAGTGGAAGAGTGGGTTCTGCGAAGGTGAACGGTTCTGTTTCTCAGAATTCGTATAACAGGGGTCGTCACGGTCGTGAGGGATGAGTGACGGTCGTGACGCGCTAATTAGCTTGTCACGATCGTGAGAGATGGATAACGACCGTGAGGGTTTAAAAACTTATAATTTTTCTTCACAGAATGCATTATCTCACTCGTTCAATGCAATTTGTTTCTTTATCACTTCTCATTTAATTTCAACACAAACACTATATATAATATTGGATCAACATATATTAGCAGCAAATTTCATCACACGAGAAATCATAAAATATTAATCAATTTAAATATAACAGTAAGTAATGGAAAGAATAGAAATTGATTAAATTGGAAAATGGTAAAACTAGAAGTACTTTGCTTTTGATATAATTGAAGGAAAATTACATTAATAAAAATAAGGTACGAAAATGTTTGCAAAATGTTAAAACTAACTAGAAACAAAAGCAAGAAGTAAAATAAATTAAATCACTACAGCATTTTCAAAGTTGCTTCTTCAAATCTTCAAGTGCGGAGTTTAAATGGTAGAATTGCTCACACGTTATGTCAGTTAAACCTATAACGTCCAATCGCATGCTTTTAACCTCATCCTTAACAGCATTAATATCGGCTTGGTAAACTTCAAGAGTATTCATAATTTTCTTTAAGTTGTCAGCATATTCTACTTGATTTACTTCAGGGGTTGCAATCACTTCATCAGTGTGGTCAATGTCATGGTAACCAGGAGGTGTCTCAGGGTCACTTTCTACATCGGTCATTATATCATCCCTTATCTTGTAAGATTGTGGTGTTTCAGGAGTGGATGGATAGTCAGGAGGGGTAAGCTCATAAATCCAATTATCTTTATTATGAACACTGACTCTAGCATGGTTTGGTAATGTGAACAGGGTTACTACTTCATTCATGATTAGGTACTCGTAAGGTGGTTGTCTTAAGTTTCTTATGATTTGACGGTTAAAGCAAAAGTTCAGATTCATAGGATGGATGGTGTAACCCGGTGAACTGACTTTAAGGAATGTTGCGGATAGCAAGAGTCGCCACCGACTTTTATTTTATCCATAAGGAAAGGTTATAAAAGAACAGGAAAGACCTTAGAGAATATTTTGGGTCCGGGGGGTAGGTTATGAAAAGGGAAGGTATTAGCATCCTTTTCATCCATGGTTATCCATGGGCTCTTAGGTACTTAAGCTCACCTTAAATTGTTTTTGAAAGTGTAGTGTGTGAATAGAAAAATTTTCAGAATAGTTTAATAATAATCCATGTATGGATGTGTAAGAAACTTGTTTGAAAATTCATTTGAAATTTATTTAAGTGTGAAAAAGTTTTGAAGTGAGCAAGTACTTATGAGTGACCTACCCTAATGTTTAAGATCTTTCTTATTCTTTATCCTTTCCTTAGTAAGACTATCCCTACTATTTAGGAGTAGGTAGTCTTTACTTTGGATGTTAAGGGACCTGTGAGGGGCAATTTGATTTTGAAGGCAATGGTGGGGTGTAATAAGCATATATAAGGGACTATCATCATTTTTTCCGAAGGGACTCGATTCGTAAAGGCAACCATAAGGGACTTTGATGATTTTCTTTCGAGGGGCTTGCTTTATACACCCCACTTAACCATTATTCGTAGGCAACGAGAGGGATATCCTTAGAAAGTGAGATGGCGATTAAAATCGACTTACGTGTGTGACGTGTTTAATTTAATTATCTTATATTAAAAATTATCTAAATTTATTTTAATATTGCATACATGTGGTTTACACTCCCTAATTACTAACCATAATAATAATTAAATAATTAAACAACTTTACATCCAAGAAACAATTACAAAATAATAAGCAACATAATTAAATAGCAAAAATAAATAAAATATAAATGAGCAATAATAAATAATAAGGGGTTAGTAAATAATAAAAATTAATAATAATATAAAATTAATAAAGCAAAATAATATGGTTAGTAAAATAATAATAAGAATAATTAGAATAAATAAAGTTAGAAACATAAAAAAACATGGTTAGTAATAAAAATTAATTACAAAGTTAATAAAATTATAGTAAGCAAAAATTAGTTAATGATAATAATAGAAATCAAAAATAACATAAGAAGAAATTAACATGCACAACTAAATAATTTTTTTAATTCACATACTAATTATTAAATTATTATAATTACAAAATTTTTTTACATTTATATATGCATTATAAGAAAAAGGTAGATTTTAAATATCATTTTAAAATTTAATTCTATTAGATTTACAAATTATCTTTTTAACCATATACAAAATTAAATTATTTCTAAACATTAAAAGAAAATTAATTTGGATTATAACTATATTTACAAAAGTTTATGAAAAATTATAATTATATTAGAAAAATCATAAAGAAATAGAATTAGATTTGTGTTTTAAAAATATTTTTAGAGTTTTATAAAATTAGGGTTTTATTAGAAAAATAATTTTTAGGGTTTGGAATATACAAAATAATTTTAGCTAATATATACCTATATAATTTTTAATTTTATAAGCACATACATTTATATTTTATAGTTTAATGAGTATTCTAACATAATAGGGAAAATATAGTAATAAAAGAAAATACCAAATATCAAAAAAATTGGACCTGGGATTTGAACCCAGGTCCCTAACCTGGAAACTGGAGAAGTCTACCAACTGAACCATACGCTGGCAATGCAACAAGGATGAGCTTCCATTGAGTTTGTTCTTTAAACCTGGAAATTCATAAAAATAATAAAACAGCAAAAGGCCTGGGTATAGAATCGAACCCAGGACCTATTAGGCAAAGAGACGCGCGTATAACCAATCCTGCTGGGTGAGCTATCCTGATAATACATTGACCACAATATAATATATATAATACATAATAATTAAATTGGTAAAACAAGCAAAAGTGATAGAACCAGGATTCGAACCCAGGTTCATAAACAACCTACGCGTACATGCACCTTTCCACCAGGCCAAGCATACATTTGTGAAATATATTCAGGAGCAATTCATATTATTTTTTAATAGAATTTGAATTTGAAAACAGGCGTGAACTGGCCTTCTTCTTCCTCCCATTACCTGCGAATTCAGTTGTAATTTTTCTTGCAAAGCTACCTGCGAAATCAGTTTTACAGGATTTCCTAGGTTTATGTCAACGATCATGCTACCTGTACAGTTTTATCAAATTAAAACCACCAATGTAATCCACACATCATTTACAGTGTTATCATGTTATCACAATTCATTTATATTCATTAAATCACAGGATCCCAATTCGAGCTCCAAAACCCTAACAATGGCGTTTTAAGCTTCAGGCCTTAAACTTCTAATCAAATGATCCAGAAAGTATCCCTAGGTCTTAACTAACACAAATCAAACACCAAAATCAATTAATATTAGTTAGATATATGAAATCGAAAAACAAAATTTTGGAGAATAAAATTGCTTCGGCTAGCATGATATTGTATGATTTTGATGCAATGGATGATTGAGTTTGCTTCAAGAAGGTTCAAGGAACATCTCCATGTCTTCACAATACCTTTTTCTGCCTTGAGGAGAGGAATCCGAATTTGAAATTTCTTATGATTTTTTGAAGTGTACAACCTACCTTTGAGCTGCTGGAAAATCGTGGCTAGGGTTATGCTTATGATCTATATTTATATGGGAGTCAATTAGGTCAGAAACATGGACTTGTTACATGTAAATTTGATCCAAACAAATATTGAAAAAGATCATGTGTTAAAAGCCAAATATTTGGTCATGAAGTCTTGCTATTTTGGGATAATTCACATGATTTCATTCCTCTTTGACTCCAATCAATAATTATGAATTTCTAGAAACAAAATCCTCACCCAAAAATAGATTTTCATATTTTTTATTTATTTAAAATGATTTTTATGAATTAATTCAATAATAAATAAATAAAAAATAATAAAAATGATGAATTTTGGTCAATTGGGTCGTGCACCATGTTATGAGATGGATTGGGTCATAAATTAGGCAGCCCATTTGGAAAGAAATACTTCTAAGCCTCCATTTTCAACATAAACCTTCACAAAATTGCCCAACTTTGCAAGGGCACATCTCCCTCAATTTTAAAGGTATGAGGGTGTTCTTGGACTTTTTGGAAAGCTTGAAGAGTCCTTTAAACAACCCCATTGGTTTAAGGTCCATACCATTTACCAATCTCATGTTATGCCTTTTTGAAGTTGTTGACTTTTTGTTGACTTTTGAAATGACCTATAATGTCTTAGATCATATCTTTCAAATGAAGCATTTTTGGGCTTAACTTTCAACATCAAAGTTGTAGAGAATTCAATTTCCTTCAAAATGAGCTTTGGATGGAGACTTGGTGATGAAGTATGTGAAAGTTATGGCTGGTCAAAGTACAGTTGACTTTTACTGAGGAAACCCTAATTTAGAAACTCCTGATTATTGATGATCTGGAATCTCCTTGATGAATCATGATCAACCCTTGATCAAATGATGAATTTTACTTCATATACTTGATGTTGGCAAAAAATCATGAAGTTTGACTTTGGTTTGACCACAGTTGACCTCAGTTTGACTTTTTAACTGCATGAACTGATTTTGACTTATCTGATCATCTGACTGAGCAAACCTTTGAGAAAAGTCTTGAAACTTGTCATGGGGGTTCTTACACACATATAAGATGTTATGAAACTCACTTGAGGTATTGGAAGTCCATTTAGCCTGATTAAAGTCAAAACCCTAGTTTTGGATGCATTGCTTAGGAGGTGCATTGTCTGAGGGAATTGTCAACTTCTTTGACCAATTGTGAACTTTGTGAACCTTGTGAATCTTCATAAAGTGTATTGTGATACTCATGGGAGGTATTGTGAAGCTTGTGAACCTTGTTACCCTCATGAAATGGCTTTGTAGACCTCATAAACCTCAGGAAAGCTTTGTAACCATTGTGAAACTTGTGAACCTTGTGAACCTTCAAGAAGTAACTTGTAGACTTCCTGAACTTCATGAAAGGTATTGTAAATGTTGAGAAGCTTGTGAACCTTGTGAACCTCATGAAGTGGCTTTGTAGACTTCATGAACCTCATGAAAGGTCTTGAAAGCATTGTGGGACTTGTGAACCTTGTGAACCTTCTTAGAACACAAAGTCTTGTATTGTGAGGGCAAATTTTGGGGTGCAACAGCTGCCCCTGTTCAATTTTCTGAAACCTGAGGGGTTAGATTGGTATATTTGCCAGTCGTAACCTGGAAGGTTGAAGGGGATTGAACACAAAAGCCCAAAAATTTGCACTCACCAGTGCATGGAGTGATATTGATGGTTGGTTGAACATGATTGAGTGGGCTTAAAGATGCCACTAGGGGGAAATTCTTCAGTAGTATAATGAGAGCTGTCAGGAGCTTGGAGTAATACTGATGTATAAGCATGTCTTCATGAAGATAGAGCAATCAATAGTGATAACCCTAAAGCAATCTTGAAGTACTGATATGATCTCAGGAGGATAGAGCAATGAATGGCTCTAAAGCAGTCTTGAAATAATAATGTGATATGTCTTCAGGAGGATAGAGCAATCGATAGCTCTAAAGCAGTCTTGAAGAGATGATTTCAGGAGGATAGAGCAATCAATAGCTCTAAAGCAGTCTTGAAATAATAAGATAACTTCAGGAGGATAGAGCAATGAATAGCTCTAAAGCAGTCTCGAAGTAGTAATATGACCTCAGGAGGATAAAGCAATCAATAATGATAACTCTAAAGCAGTCTTGAAGTAATAAGATGATTTCAGGAGGATAGAGCAATGGATAGCTCTAAAGCAGTCTTGAAGTAATGATATAATTGTCTTCAGGAGGATAGAGCACTGGATAGCTCTAAAGCAGTCTTGAAGTCATGAGAAGTTATCAGGAGGATAAAGTAACCCTGAGGTTACAATAAAGCAGTCCCAAAAATAAGAAGTTCATCAGGAGGATAAAGTAACCCTGAGGTTACAATAAAGTAGTCCTGGAGACCATAATTTTGTTTGTTGGATAATTAACCTGAAACAAGGTAGCTTTTGTATAATAACATTAGTTTATGCTTTATGTATGCATGTATGATATGATGTACTTAGGTAATGTACTATATGTCTATGGATATATATGCTATGGTATGATGTAAATGATGTATGTATGATATGATACTGCCGGAAGCGTCTGGATATCTTCGTATAACAACTGCTGGCCAGGGAAAATAAATCCCGATTCGTTGTTGAAGAATATATAACCCTCTGTCTGCTGGGGATAGTAAGGTATAGATATAACCTCCCGTTGTTGGGGATGGCAAGGTATATATAACCTCCCGTTGTTGGGGATAGTAGGGTATATATAACCTTCGTCTTCGTTCGATAGTAGGATAAGTATAACATCCCGTCTTCGTTCGTCGTACTCTTATTGGAAAGTAATTTCCCGAATATCCGTATGAGGATAAAAGAGATGGATATAAATTCCAGGGGAGATGATACTTTATGAAGATGAACTTGCCTTACTGAGGGCTTTGTAACTGTATTGTAAAGATGAACCGGCGAAGCTTCGTTGAGATCTTTCCTTCGTTCGTCTTTAGTAAATACCATTACTGCATTTTCATGCATTTCTGGTAAACATCAATCATATTAAAAGCATACATGCCTTTCTGGTGAACATCAATCATATTCAAAAGCATGATACATTCAAACATAACCAATGGACGTTTCGCTTATGTAAATAGGGTAAAAGTAAATCTGGATTCAAAAGATGGAATTTATTTATATCAAAAAGTGACCCATACACGGGTAAATTTGTACAAGGAGACATAAACCCTAGTAAGAGGATTTTGCCATAAAGTTTTTTACAAAAGGAAATCAGCTATGTGGGAAACAATCCTATTGAGTTTCAATTCTACTATTGCCACTCAAGTATCTCATCTTCTTGCTGTTGAGACAGAAACGATTGAATTGAGCTTTATCTGTTTGAGCTTGAATAAGTAGTACAACTGGTTGCAGTTTCATGAGTGATCCAAACGAGACATAGTCATACGCTTTAATCCCTAACTTTTGCCTGGATTGCCCTTTCAGGTTTTCAATCCACCGGGATACCCTTTTTTGCCCAAGCCGCCTTTTCAGGTTTTCGACTTGCCGGGTGTACATCTTTTTATATATATCCCTAATTTTTGCCCAAACCCTTTTGGTTTGCCGGGATGCCCTTATTTTTGCCTAGGCCTGTCAACCTAGCGGGTCTCTTTTTATGCGTAGTATTTTTTAACTATGTCTGCGTTTACAGGCTGTGGGAAGTCTTCACCATCCATTGTAGTCAGTATCATGGCACCTCCTGAGAATACTGTCTTGATTACAAATGGTCCTTCATATGTTGGAGTCCACTTGCCCCTAGGATCACCCTGTGGTAATATGATACGCTTGATTACCAAGTCACCAGCCTGATATACCTTTGGCTTAACCTTCTTGTTAAAAGCTTTGATCATTCGTTTTTGGTACATTTGGCCATGACAAACTGCTGCTAACCTCTTCTCATCAATCAAATTTATCTGGTCCAGTCGAGTCTGAATCCACTCATCTTCATCCAAGCCTGCATCCTTCATAATTCTCAAGGAGGGAATCTGAACTTCAATGGGCAGAACTGCTTCCATACCATAGACTAAGGAGAATGGGGTTGCCCCTGTTGAAGTACGTATTGTAGTACGATAACCATGAAGAGCAAATGGTAACATCTCATGCCAATCCTTGTAAGTAACAGTCATCTTCTGTACAATCTTCTTAATGTTCTTATTAGCAGCTTCAACTGCCCCATTCATCTTTGGACGATACGGAGAAGAGTTATGATGCTTAATCTTGAACTGCGTGCAGAGATCAGTAATCATAGTGTTGTTCAGATTAGAGCCATTGTCAGTGATAATCCTTTCAGGGATGCCATACCTACATATGAGATTATTCTTAATGAACTGAGCCACAACATTCTTGGTAACAGATGCAAATGAAGCTGCCTCTACCCACTTCGTGAAATAATCAATAGCAACCAGGATGAAACGATGCCCATTAGAAGCAGTAGGCTTGATCTCACCAATCATATCAATGCCCCACATGGCAAAAGGCCAAGGAGCAGTCAACACATTCAATGGAGATGGGGGTACATGAACTTTATCAGCATAGATTTGACACTTGTGACAAGTTCTGGAGTGTTGATAGCAATCAGCTTCCATGGTAGACCAATAGTAACCTGCTCTCAATATCTTCTTTGCCATAGTATGACCACTAGAATGAGTGCCAAAGGTACCATCATGCATCTCTTCCATAATTTCTGTAGCTTCATTCTTATCCACACAACGAAGCATAGTTGAATCATGATTACGCTTATACAGAATGCCATTACTCAGAAAGAACTTAGCAGAAAACCTTCTCAGGAACTTCCTATCTTTGACAGATGCCCCTTCAGGGAACTCCTGAGCTTCAAGATAGTTTTTCACTTCATAGAACCAAGGCTTCTCCTCTGCCCCTTCTGTATCAATCTCATTGCAGTATGCAGGCTTCTCAAATCTATCAATAGTAATCTTGGGAGCTTCATCATCCCAGCTAATCTCAAACATAGATGCCATGGTGGCCAAAGCATCTGCCAACTGATTTTCTCTTCGTGGAATATGTCCAAAGGTAATCTCTTTGAAATGTGGGATCAAAGATAACACATGTTCTCTGTAAGGAATGAGATTATCATGCTTGGTATCCCAATCTCCTTTAATCTGACTCACTACCAGGGCTGAATCTCCATACACATCAAGGAACTGAATCTTCATATCAATAGCAGCTTTCATACCCAGGATACATGCCTCATATTCAGCCATGTTATTGGTACAATGGAAACAAAGTCTGGCAGTAATCGGAGTATGACAACCTTCGGGGGAACTAATCACAACACCAACACCATTACCAAGTGCATTAGAGGCACCATCAAAAACCATAGTCCATCGGGATCCTTGTTCAGGTCCGTCATATTGTCCAGGTTCTTTGGTAACAGTCATAATGTCTTCATCAGGGAACTCAAAATTCATTGACTGGTAATCATCTACTGCTTGATGAGCCAAATGATCAGCAACAACACTTCCCTTAATGGCCTTCTGAGTAGTATACTGTATATCATATTCTGTCAAGATCATTTGCCATCTTGCAATTCTTCCGGAGAGAGCAGGTTTCTCGAATATGTACTTGATTGGATCCATCTTCGAAATCAATAAGGTAGTATGGGTCAACATATACTGTCTTAGTCGGCGAGCAGCCCATGCCAAAGCGCAGCAAGTTTTCTCGAGCAGTGAGTATCTTGTTTCACAGTCGGTAAACTTTTTGCTAAGGTAGTATATTGCCTGCTCTTTTCGACCAGACTCGTCATGTTGCCCCAACACACACCCCATTGAGTTGTATAACACTGTTAAGTACATAATCAAGGGTCTTCCATCAACTGGTGGCATCAAGATTGGAGGTTCTAGCAGATATCTCTTGATTTTATCAAAGGCAGTCTGGCACTCGTCATTCCATTCCATCACCTGATCTTTCTTCAACAACTTGAAGATTGGCTCACAGATGGTAGTTAATTGGGAAATAAATCTTGCAATGTAGTTCAATCGTCCCAAAAAACCTCTAACCTCCTTCTCAGTACGGGGAGCTGGCATCTCTTGTATAGCTTTTACTTTTGCAGGATCCACTTCAATACCTTTTCCACTGACAATGAAACCCAGGAGTTTTCCAGACCTAACTCCAAAAGTACACTTGTTTGGATTCAACCTCAACTTGTATTTCTTCAACCTCTCAAACAACTTGTGCAGATGATCAAGATGTTGCTCTTCATTCTGAGATCTGGCTATCATATCATCCACATATACCTCTATCTCATGATGAATCATATCATGAAACAAAGCCACCATAGCACGCTGATATGTTGCCCCTGCATTCTTCAAACCAAATGGCATTACCTTATAACAAAAAGTGCCCCACTGTGTCACAAATGTTGTCTTCTCCATATCTTCAGGTGCCATCTTGATTTGATTGTAACCAGAGAACCCATCCATAAAAGAGAATACCTTATGCTGAGCAGTGTTGTCTACCAGAATATCAATATGAGGAAGTGGAAAGTCATCTTTGGGGCTAGCCTTGTTCAAATCTCTGTAGTCCACACACATACGTACCTTACCATCTTTCTTAGGAACTGGTACCACATTTGCAACCCACTGAGGATAAGAAGTCACTGCCAAGAACCCTGCATTGAACTGTTTCATTACCTCTGCCTTGATCTTTTCTGACATTTCAGGACGCATACGACGAACCTTCTGCTTCTTTGGACGACAATCTTCTTTCACTGGTAAACGGTGAACCACAATGTCTGTATCCAACCCTGGCATATCTTCATAAGACCAAGCAAAGATCTCCACATAGTCACGTAACATCTGAACCAACCTGTTCTTGACACTGTCCTCTAAATCAGCCCCTACCTTGACCTCTTTTCTGTCCTCTTCACTTCCCAGATTCACAACTTCGACTGGCTCTTCATGTGGCTGTATAGCTTTCTCTTCCTGTTGTAACAACCTAGCAAGCTCTACAGGTATTTCACAATCGTCCTCATTTCCGTCTTCAGTTTGATAGATCGGATTCTCGAAATTGTAATTGGCAATAGTAGAACTGTTATCAACAGGATCCAGAGTGGATGAGGATCTGCATTTAGTGATGTGGGTGTGTGTAAGAACACATAGCTGATAAAGCAAAAATAAAAGAAAAGAAAGACAAGGAACACAATATTTGCTAAAACGAAACGTCCACTGATTTTATTGAATGAAGTATGCAAATGAAATGACAGCCCGTAACAAGCACACCATTGTGCCCCGGGTAAGGCACATGGCTTGAAAGTTTTATTGTTCAGAAATTACAAATTTAAAACATAACACAGTAATAGTATTTACTCCTGACTAAAGGAGATAGGGATAACATCTTCAGCTTTCCAATTATTGAGTCCAGCACCCACAGTAGGAAAAATCCATGCATCCAAGTTGTAGTCTTCATCTTGATCTCCCACAGCATTAATCACCCCTTGATTGGTGATACGAGCAGCACGAGCACGACGAACAGCCTTCTGGGACTCTGCAGTGAAACCCAAACCAAACTTGTCAGACTTGTATGGAATATCAGGAAGCTGACCCCAAATAGTACAACCACCTTCATCCACCACAGCTCTAGCATCATTGAGGGAGGCCATTGCCATTGTTGGAGATTTTCTGATGACCACAGGAACCTTCTTCACAGCAGGAGGAGTCACACAATCATTACCAACCCAAGGAACCACCTCAAATGACTGACACGGAGTCTCAATGTATTCACCTTCCACTTCCAGATACTTGAAAGTGTTTACATGGCTGACAAAGTATTCTTCCTCTCCAAAGACAGTAACAACCTTTCCATTCACCGGATATCTCAACTTTTGGTGTAATGTAGAGGTCACAGCACCCACCCCATGGATCCAGGGACGACCGAGCAGACAAGAGTATGAAGGTCGAATATCCATCACATAAAATGTAGCAGTAAACATCTGAGAGCCAACCTTGATTGGAAGATCAATTTCCCCATGCACTACTCTTCTAGAACCATCAAAAGCCTTTACCACAATATTACTGGGCTTTAACACAGTATCTTCAGGACTCAGCTTGTTAAGGACTTCCTTGGGCAACACATTCAGAGAGGAACCATTGTCTATCAGCACATGAGACAGGGTAGTGCCCCTGCATTCAATTGAAATATGCAAGGCCCTGTTATGATCCCTCTTGGCAGGGGTCAAGTCAGCATCAGAAAATCCTAACCCATTGTCATAGGTCAGGTGGGCAACACAGTTTTCAAATTGGTCCACAGAGATTGCACTGGGCACATGAGCAGACTTCAGAAACTTGATCAAGGACTTGGCATGAGCTTCAGAACACAGCAACAAGGACAGCATAGAAATCTTTGAGGGAGTATGCCCCAATTGATCAACAATGTCATAATCACTCTTGCGAATGATTTTCAATACTTCTTCCATCTGCTTAGAGAGATCATCAGCAGCTGGCACATCAGTAGATACAGGCTCAATAACAGGACCTTTGCCCCGAGCATCAGTGGTGGTAGTAGCAGCAGGAGTAACTGCACTCTTAGAAGCAACTGGAGGAGAGAAGACTCTTCCACTACGAGTGATCTTACTAGATCCAGCAATATTATCAATGTCAGCAGGCATAGCAGGTAAAGGCTCCTGCTTGACACCATGGATGTAAACATCAGACCCATAGTGCCAAGGCACAGCTTTGTCAGATGTATAAGGAATAGGACCAGGAGTAGTAATGATCAGAGGAGCTACTCTGGCTTCAGCAACAACTTTCACAGGACCTTCAGCAGTAATCTTGATTGGTCCCTGACGAGTAATTTTAATAGGACCCTTTGAAGTGATCCTTACCGGTACTTTGTCAACCATGTCAACTTCTTCAATCTTCTCACCCCGTGTCAGATGATCCACCATACTTTCTACAGATGCTGGTCTTCTTTCAAACACTATAGTATACTTATCCATGAGACGTTGAATTCCATCTCTCAAAATGAAGCAACTATCCGGCTTATAGGTACAATACAAACAATCTTCACGACAACCTGGAAAGATCCCAGCTTGTACTAACCTCTTTTTGATAACAGACAATGGTGTGGTCAACTCCATAACTGAATAGACATGTAGGTCTTCCTCAATGTCTTCATCAATGGCATTGACAGTCTTCTCGTGATTTGGCAGTGGTGCTGTAATCACATTTGGTGGATCAAACTCAATTTCTCCAGCATCAATCATATCTTGAATTTTGTTCTTCAAGACCCAGCAGTTATTAGTATCATGTCCTGGACAATTTGAATGATATGCACATCGTGCATTAGGATTGTACTTGGGAGAAGTAACATTGGGATTCTGAGGAGCCTCCCTCAGAGTAATAAGTTCAGCCTTCAACAAGTGTTGCAATGCCTGAGCCATTGACATGTTGATCTTCGTGAACTGTCTTCTAGCCCTCTGTTGGTTGCCCTGAGGCTGCTCTGTTGTTGCAGGAGTTGGATTTGAAATATGAACTGCACTAACAGACTGATGCCTTCTGTTACGATCAGGTTGACCATAAACAGCATTGGATTCCTTCTTCCCAGTGGGAGGCTTCTTTGCAGCACCTGATGAAGAAGTACCTACCTGGATTTTACCACTCTTAATACCATTTTCTACCCGCTCTCCTGTCATGATCAACTCAGTGAAGCCAGATGATGAGCTTCCAAGGAGATGACTGTAAAACGGACCATTCAGCGTACACATGAACATATCAACTAATTCCCTGTCAGTCAAAGGGGGTTGAACTCTTCCAGCTAAATCTCTCCACTTCTGAGCATACTCCTTAAAACTTTCTTTGGCACCCATAGACATGCTCTGAAGCTGCATGCGAGTGGGAGCTAAGTCAGCATTGTATTGATATTGCTTATAGAAAGCTTCAGCAAGATCGTTCCAGTCTCTGATGTTGACACTCTCCAACTGATAATACCACTCCAGCTGAGCTCCAGATAAGCTCTCTTGAAAGAAATGGATCCACAACTTCTTATCAGCAGTGTGAGGCTGAATCCTTCTGACATAAGACCTCAGATGCAGCTTGGGACAAGAGACCCCATCATAAACAACAAAGGTAGGAACTTTGAAACCAATGGGTATCACAACCCCAGATATCAGACTCAAATCTTCAAAATCCAGCCCAGATGATTTCTGCAATTCCATAGCATCCATCCTATCCACCAGCATCTTGAATTTGTCTTCATTAGGCTCATGGTAGTAATTAGCCTCAGAATCAGAGTCCCTTATAGTGTTGTGGAGACTGCCTCTCTCTTTCTCAGATTCTTCAGATTCATAGTCTTCAACCTGTTCCTTGGTCTTGACAGGACCCTTGAACCTTCTTCCCATGTTGAGCAACCCAGCAGACCTTCTAGTCTTCTTAGTCTTCTTGGCCAGCAGTGCCTTCAAATCATCTTGCCCCTTGGACAGGTTCAAGATCAGCTCTTGGAACTGTGCATTCTGTGCCTGAAGATCCTTAACTGATTGTTCAAGAGCCATTGCTGAAATAAACAGCGAGAAGATGAGAAACCTGTGCACAATTATAAACCTGTGATGCAATGAAATGATATGGGAATGCATATGCAATGTTTTCAAGGACCGCAGAACTTAAATTTGCTTAAACAAACAAGAAAGTAACTTTTTATTAGTAATAACTTGTTTTGCCTTTTAGGCTTACAAAAATGAAAGTGAAATAAGTACAAAAGATGGGGTTTTAAGTCTCCCATGGACGTTTCCTCTTTGTGTTGAGGTATGAGTTGAGGTTTCGTTCCTCGTGAAGTTGCTTTGTAAGCTCTAGGATTCTTGCTTGGCTTGCTTTGTAATGAGCCTCGAAAGTATCCCTTTGCTCCTTCAGTTGGATCCATGATCTCTGCAAGTCTTCCATATCAGTAGGCATGTCTGGGTGAAGGATGGTATAAGCAGTGTCTCCTTCAGCAACAGGCTCCATGGTAACTGGTAGGACGGCAGGATATGGCATCATGAGTGTCTGAGCACGAGATCGTACCCATCTGAGATAAGCCTCCATAGGAATAGTGTACTTAGGCTCCAGTGTCTTGCTGTCAATCCTGTTTACCTTTCCCCAAGCTCGTATGAATCTCTGACGGTAACCCTGAAGATCGTTGTCGTAATCAAACACAATGCCCTGAATCAGCATGTCATGTGGACCGTCACTCCGAGCGTAACCAAACTGTCGTAAAGCTAGAGATGGGTTGTAGGTGATGCCTCCCCTTATGCCTAGAAGTGGCACATTAGGAAACTCCCCACAACGGTCAATGATGGTGACATTCTCCATAAATCTGGAGCACCAATGGATATCTGAGTGAGAAAGTGACATGATCCTCTTGGACCACCTGAACCCTTGCTCATTCTTCATTACTGAGCGAGGAAGGTGAGAAATAAACCACCTAGAAAGCAAAGGTATGCAGCACATCAAAGTTCCTCTTGCCCTTGTAGTACGGGTGTGAAGAGAATGCAGGATGTCTCCAAGCAATGTAGGCACTGGATTGTGACTCAGGAAAATGTTGATGGCATGAACATCTATGAACTGATCTGGATTGGGGAACAACACTAAGCCATATATCAGCAAGGCTAAGATCTCCTCAAAAGCATCATAGCTCATGGCCTTCAAGAACATTTGAGCTTTATCCATTAATACTTTGGCAAGAATACCCTTAACTCCGCTTCTCGTTTCTAGAACAATATCAGACTTCTTCAGATGTAGAGCTGCAGCAATAACCTCTGGTTTGAGCTCTTTCTCCAGGCCTGTGAAGGGTCTTTGATCAAGAACAGGTATGCCCAGAAGTTTAGAGAACTCCTCCATGGTTGGAACTAGCTGATAGTCAGGAAATGTAAAACAATGGTGCTTAGGGTCAAAGAACTGAAACAGAACACTCATCATGTCTTCACTGAACCCTGAAGTGACTAGATCCAATAGGTGACCATGTCTCTTGTTGAACCGGGAGTGATCAGACACTTCAGAAACCAACTCTTTAAGCTTGGGAGGTATCCCCACAAAGTTGATCCTGATGGTGTTTCTACGAGCTGAAGCCATGACCTGCAACAAAGAACAAAGATAAATCCCTTGGTCCTTGAAATGGTTAGGAAAAATGATATGCTCATGATGCATGATGATGTCATGATGTTATGCTCAATCACAAACATGTGGCACACACAAACAAGTCACACCATAGCCCTAGGTTTAAAGGCTTGCATGAGGTTCAAAGGTAAGTACCCTCCCCTGAAGTTAGATGGTTCATCCTGTCCTATACAGTAACCAGGTTCTAAGGGATCTCAATATCATTGATCCTTCACAAGGGTGGTTGATCAGAAGGCAACTTACTTGCCAACCAAAACCCTCCAAGTTTAAGATCTCAATGAGTGTAGCATCGAGTGTCAACCAACTTCAGTCTGCACCAACGCCGGCTGCCTCACTACTTTCTAAAGGCCAAGATGAGTTAACTAGGGTTCTAAAAGTTAGTTAGTGCATTGACAACATATGGCAGCCTCAATATTATCCTCAACTTGACTTAAGGAATATAAGCACCAACCAAGAAGTCGCACTAACTATGGCCACCAGATCAACCGTATCGATATACGTCGTACAGTTTCCTTGGTCTATTGCCATTTACCTAAGGTACACTAGATCCGGGTTAGGACCTTTCACACATAAGAGCACCCCAACAAGATAATATAAAGCAAACAAGGCAAACAATTCAAAGTGATCTTAATTCCTAAGGGTACCCCTCTTAAATAGATCCCCAGCAGAGTCGCCAGTTCTGTAACCCGGTGAACTGACTTTAAGGAATGTTGCGGATAGCAAGAGTCGCCACCGACTTTTATTTTATCCATAAGGAAAGGTTATAAAAGAACAGGAAAGACCTTAGAGAATATTTTGGGTCCGGGGGGTAGGTTATGAAAAGGGAAGGTATTAGCATCCTTTTCATCCATGGTTATCCATGGGCTCTTAGGTACTTAAGCTCACCTTAAATTGTTTTTGAAAGTGTAGTGTGTGAATAGAAAAATTTTCAGAATAGTTTAATAATAATCCATGTATGGATGTGTAAGAAACTTGTTTGAAAATTCATTTGAAATTTATTTAAGTGTGAAAAAGTTTTGAAGTGAGCAAGTACTTATGAGTGACCTACCCTAATGTTTAAGATCTTTCTTATTCTTTATCCTTTCCTTAGTAAGACTATCCCTACTATTTAGGAGTAGGTAGTCTTTACTTTGGATGTTAAGGGACCTGTGAGGGGCAATTTGATTTTGAAGGCAATGGTGGGGTGTAATAAGCATATATAAGGGACTATCATCATTTTTTCCGAAGGGACTCGATTCGTAAAGGCAACCATAAGGGACTTTGATGATTTTCTTTCGAGGGGTTTGCTTTATACACCCCACTTAACCATTATTCGTAGGCAACGAGAGGGATATCCTTAGAAAGTGAGATGGCGATTAAAATCGACTTACGTGTGTGACGTGTTTAATTTAATTATCTTATATTAAAAATTATCTAAATTTATTTTAATATTGCATACATGTGGTTTACACTCCCTAATTACTAACCATAATAATAATTAAATAATTAAACAACTTTACATCCAAGAAACAATTACAAAATAATAAGCAACATAATTAAATAGCAAAAATAAATAAAATATAAATGAGCAATAATAAATAATAAGGGGTTAGTAAATAATAAAAATTAATAATAATATAAAATTAATAAAGCAAAATAATATGGTTAGTAAAATAATAATAAGAATAATTAGAATAAATAAAGTTAGAAACATAAAAAAACATGGTTAGTAATAAAAATTAATTACAAAGTTAATAAAATTATAGTAAGCAAAAATTAGTTAATGATAATAATAGAAATCAAAAATAACATAAGAAGAAATTAACATGCACAACTAAATAATTTTTTTAATTCACATACTAATTATTAAATTATTATAATTACAAAATTTTTTTACATTTATATATGCATTATAAGAAAAAGGTAGATTTTAAATATCATTTTAAAATTTAATTCTATTAGATTTACAAATTATCTTTTTAACCATATACAAAATTAAATTATTTCTAAACATTAAAAGAAAATTAATTTGGATTATAACTATATTTACAAAAGTTTATGAAAAATTATAATTATATTAGAAAAATCATAAAGAAATAGAATTAGATTTGTGTTTTAAAAATATTTTTAGAGTTTTATAAAATTAGGGTTTTATTAGAAAAATAATTTTTAGGGTTTGGAATATACAAAATAATTTTAGCTAATATATACCTATATAATTTTTAATTTTATAAGCACATACATTTATATTTTATAGTTTAATGAGTATTCTAACATAATAGGGAAAATATAGTAATAAAAGAAAATACCAAATATCAAAAAAATTGGACCTGGGATTTGAACCCAGGTCCCTAACCTGGAAACTGGAGAAGTCTACCAACTGAACCATACGCTGGCAATGCAACAAGGATGAGCTTCCATTGAGTTTGTTCTTTAAACCTGGAAATTCATAAAAATAATAAAACAGCAAAAGGCCTGGGTATAGAATCGAACCCAGGACCTATTAGGCAAAGAGACGCGCGTATAACCAATCCTGCTGGGTGAGCTATCCTGATAATACATTGACCACAATATAATATATATAATACATAATAATTAAATTGGTAAAACAAGCAAAAGTGATAGAACCAGGATTCGAACCCAGGTTCATAAACAACCTACGCGTACATGCACCTTTCCACCAGGCCAAGCATACATTTGTGAAATATATTCAGGAGCAATTCATATTATTTTTTAATAGAATTTGAATTTGAAAACAGGCGCGAACTGGCCTTCTTCTTCCTCCCATTACCTGCGAATTCAGTTGTAATTTTTCTTGCAAAGCTACCTGCGAAATCAGTTTTACAGGATTTCCTAGGTTTATGTCAACGATCATGCTACCTGTACAGTTTTATCAAATTAAAACCACCAATGTAATCCACACATCATTTACAGTGTTATCATGTTATCACAATTCATTTATATTCATTAAATCACAGGATCCCAATTCGAGCTCCAAAACCCTAACAATGGCGTTTTAAGCTTCAGGCCTTAAACTTCTAATCAAATGATCCAGAAAGTATCCCTAGGTCTTAACTAACACAAATCAAACACCAAAATCAATTAATATTAGTTAGATATATGAAATCGAAAAACAAAATTTTGGAGAATAAAATTGCTTCGGCTAGCATGATATTGTATGATTTTGATGCAATGGATGATTGAGTTTGCTTCAAGAAGGTTCAAGGAACATCTCCATGTCTTCACAATACCTTTTTCTGCCTTGAGGAGAGGAATCCGAATTTGAAATTTCTTATGATTTTTTGAAGTGTACAACCTACCTTTGAGCTGCTGGAAAATCGTGGCTAGGGTTATGCTTATGATCTATATTTATATGGGAGTCAATTAGGTCAGAAACATGGACTTGTTACATGTAAATTTGATCCAAACAAATATTGAAAAAGATCATGTGTTAAAAGCCAAATATTTGGTCATGAAGTCTTGCTATTTTGGGATAATTCACATGATTTCATTCCTCTTTGACTCCAATCAATAATTATGAATTTCTAGAAACAAAATCCTCACCCAAAAATAGATTTTCATATTTTTTATTTATTTAAAATGATTTTTATGAATTAATTCAATAATAAATAAATAAAAAATAATAAAAATGATGAATTTTGGTCAATTGGGTCGTGCACCATGTTATGAGATGGATTGGGTCATAAATTAGGCAGCCCATTTGGAAAGAAATACTTCTAAGCCTCCATTTTCAACATAAACCTTCACAAAATTGCCCAACTTTGCAAGGGCACATCTCCCTCAATTTTAAAGGTATGAGGGTGTTCTTGGACTTTTTGGAAAGCTTGAAGAGTCCTTTAAACAACCCCATTGGTTTCAGGTCCATACCATTTACCAATCTCATGTTATGCCTTTTTGAAGTTGTTGACTTTTTGTTGACTTTTGAAATGACCTATAATGTCTTAGATCATATCTTTCAAATGAAGCATTTTTGGGCTTAACTTTCAACATCAAAGTTGTAGAGAATTCAATTTCCTTCAAAATGAGCTTTGGATGGAGACTTGGTGATGAAGTATGTGAAAGTTATGGCTGGTCAAAGTACAGTTGACTTTTACTGAGGAAACCCTAATTTAGAAACTCCTGATTATTGATGATCTGGAATCTCCTTGATGAATCATGATCAACCCTTGATAAAATGATGAATTTTACTTCATATACTTGATGTTGGCAAAAAATCATGAAGTTTGACTTTGGTTTGACCACAGTTGACCTCAGTTTGACTTTTTAACTGCATGAACTGATTTTGACTTATCTGATCATCTGACTGAGCAAACCTTTGAGAAAAGTCTTGAAACTTGTCATGGGGGTTCTTACACACATATAAGATGTTATGAAACTCACTTGAGGTATTGGAAGTCCATTTAGCCTGATTAAAGTCAAAACCCTAGTTTTGGATGCATTGCTTAGGAGGTGCATTGTCTGAGGGAATTGTCAACTTCTTTGACCAATTGTGAACTTTGTGAACCTTGTGAATCTTCATAAAGTGTATTGTGATACTCATGGGAGGTATTGTGAAGCTTGTGAACCTTGTTACCCTCATGAAATGGCTTTGTAGACCTCATAAACCTCAGGAAAGCTTTGTAACCATTGTGAAACTTGTGAACCTTGTGAACCTTCAAGAAGTAACTTGTAGACTTCCTGAACTTCATGAAAGGTATTGTAAATGTTGAGAAGCTTGTGAACCTTGTGAACCTCATGAAGTGGCTTTGTAGACTTCATGAACCTCATGAAAGGTCTTGAAAGCATTGTGGGACTTGTGAACCTTGTGAACCTTCTTAGAACACAAAGTCTTGTATTGTGAGGGCAAATTTTGGGGTGCAACAGATGGTACCTAAACGGTTACACCTGTGTAATTGGTATCTAAGTCCCAAGGCAATAGCAATCATGGTGACAAGGCCTCCTACCAATATGGGTAGATCAGGTTCTTCTTGGATTCAGGTGAAGGTTTGCATCATGAAAGGCACACCATTAACTGGCTGTCCATTAGTCAGACAGGACATAATGAATATCTCATCTTTAGATACTCTAGTAAGGTTTTCTTCTTTTCCAAAGAAGGTGTGGGCAAGGATCTTATGGAAATAGCGGATAGCAGGGTTATGTATCTCATCATTGTTCATGTTATTTGGCTCAGGATGGTAATTTCCGGTTAAGGTTCCCCAAAAGAAGTCCAGCTCAATGTCCATCAATTCTACCTGTGTGGTAGTAAAAGCAAAGGGTCCACTAGGGAATCCTAATAAGTCAGCTAGTTCTTTATGGTTAAAGTCATATTCTATTCCGAATAGTCGGAAACTGATAAATCCTTTCCTGAATCCAAAACCGCGCTCGGGTAAGTAAACTAAGGAGCTTAGGAACTCAAGGGTGAGCGCGCGGTAAGTCACAAACTTTTGTTTTATTAGTGCATTCTCCCATCCAAGTTGGTTAAACAGGTATAGGATGCTATCATGTATTCCTAAAGTTTCCATAGTTAGATCATCCGGGTACAGAGTCAAATCCATTGGTCTCTATGATAACTCTTCAAATTTCATTCTTTGGTTCCTACCTCTAAATTTGGTTTCCATAATGTTTCTCGGTTGGTTAGCCATAGTTAGTGTAAATATGGAGGAAACAAATCAGGGGGAGAAGGAAAGTGGAAAAGACTTTAGAAAATCTGTAAAAGTGATTTAGAAAATAAAAATTGAAATAAAGAAAATAAGAAAATAAATGCATAAATAAAAGCACTAATGGTAATAATGAAATAAAACAATAAAACAATAAAATGATAAACAATAAAACGATAAAACAATAAAATGATAAAAATGGGTTGCCTCCCACTAAGCGTTGTTTTTATCGTCATAAGCCTGACGTAATGCTTAGGGGTAGATTAATCAGGGAAATTAGTGGACAACTCTAAAAACCTTAGACTATTTGCATAATCTCTATTTTCAACTTTATGGTAATGTTTTAAACGTTGTCCGTTTACTGTGAACGGTTCACTATTCCTACCCTTAATTTCTATTGCTCCGCTCGGGAACACTCTAGTTATTTCAAAGGGTCCTGACCATCTAAATTTTAGTTTTCCAGGAAAGAGCCTAAGTCTTGAATTAAAGAGGAGTACAACGTCTCCCACATTAAATTCCTTCCTAGATAGGCGTTTATCGTGCCATCGCTTAGTTCTTTCTTTATATATCTTAGCATTCTCATAAGCATCTAACCTTAACTCTTCTAATTCGTTAATATCGAGGATTCGCTTTTCTCCTACGACATTATAGTTTATATTGAGAGTTTTAATCGCCCAATATGCTTTGTGTTCTAGTTCTACCGGGAGGTGGCAAGACTTTCCATATACTAATTTGAAAGGTGTAGTTCCTATGGGTGTCTTGTAAGCTGTCCTATAAGCCCATAAAGCTTCATTGAGTTTAGATGACCAATCTTTCCTAGATATGGTGACAGTCTTTTCTAAGATTTGTTTAATTTCTCTGTTTGAGACTTCGACCTGTCCACTTGTTTATGGATGATATGGTGTTGCTACACGATGTCTGACTCCATACTTAGATAGTAATTTGTCAAAGATTTTTGAAATGAAGTGCGAGCCACCGTCACTTATGACGAGTCTAGGCACACCAAATCTTGTAAAGATTATATTCTTGAAAAGCTTAATTACTACTCGTGTGTCATTTGTAGGAGAAGCTATAGCCTCAATCCATTTTGAAACATAATCGACAGCTACGAGTATGTAATTATTACCGAAAGATGATGGGAATGGTCCCATGAAATCTATTCCCCAGACGTCAAAGACTTCTACTTCTAATATTCCTTTTTGAGGCATTTCATCTCTTCTTGAAATATTACCGGTGCGTTGACACCGATCGCAATTTATAACAGCGATGTGGACATCTTTCCATAAATTAGGCCAAAATAGGCCGACTTGTAAGATTTTTGCACAAGTCTTGGAAGTGCTTGCATGTCCACCATAAGGAGATGAATGACAATGAGCAATGACATCTTCTATTTCTTCTTCGGGAATACATCGACGAAAGATTCCGTCGGGTCCTCTCTTAAACAGTAATGGTTCATCCCAATAGTAGTGTTTGAGATTGTGAAAGAATTTCTTTTTCTGCTGATAGGTTAAGTCAGGTGGAAGAGCTCCTGCAGCTAAGTAGTTGACAATGTCAGCGTACCATGGCAGTCCTACGGTTGTTTGGATTGTTTCCACGGGTTCTGGTTCATCTATGTCTAACTGAACTAGGTCGCTTCCTATTTGTGCTATCAGCTGTTCATACGGAAAATCATCGTTAATCGGCACTTGTTCGGGTTTAATACCTTCTATTCTAGATAAATGGTCCGCTACGACGTTTTCAGTACCTTTCTTATCTTTTATTTCAAGATCAAACTCTTGTAAGAGTAGAATCCATCTCAAGAGTCTTGGTTTAGCATCTTTCTTAGTTAATAAATATCTAATAGCAGCGTGGTCTGTGTAGACGATTATTTTTGCTCCCACTAGGTAGGAACGGAATTTGTCAAGCGCAAAGACAACTGCTAACAATTCTTTTTCAGTAGTGGCGTAGTTCATCTGAGCAGAATCTAAGGTTCTACTGGCATAGTAAATTGTGTGAAGTTTCTTGTCCTTCCTTTGTCCTAGAACTGCGCCTACAGCATAGTCACTCGCATCGCACATGATTTCGAAAGGTAATCTCCAGTCAGGGGGTTGCATGATTGGTACGGTGATGCGGGCTGTTTTTAGAGTTTCGAATGCTTTAAGATAATCTTCATTGAATATGAACTCAGCGTCTTTCATTAATAAACCGGTAAGAGGTTTAGTGATTTTCGAGAAATCTTTGATGAATCGTCGGTAGAAACCGGCGTGTCCTAAAAAGCTTCGTATTTCTCGAACGGTCTTAGGGGGTTGAAGATCTTTTATGACTTCTATCTTAGCTTTATCAACTTCAATTCCCTTGTCAGATATAACGTGTCCTAGTACGATTCCTTCTCTGACCATGAAATGACATTTCTCCCAATTAAGCACGAGGTTTACTTTTACACATCTTTCTAATACCATTTCTAAATTTGATAGACATCCTTCAAAACTTTGCCCGCATACAGAGAAGTCGTCCATGAACACTTCCATGATGTTGTCTATGAAATCTGCGAAGATTGACATCATACATCTTTGAAAGGTTGCAGGAGCGTTGCATAATCCAAAGGGCATTCGTCTATAAGCGAACGTTCCATAAGGGCATGTGAATGTAGTCTTCTCTTGATCATCTGGGTGGATAGGGATTTGGAAAAATCCTGAGTAACCATCAAGATAACAGAAATATGAGTGCTTGGCTAATCGTTCTAACATTTGATCTATAAAAGGTAGTGGGAAATGATATTTTCGAGTGGCTTTGTTTAGTTTACGATAATCGATGCACACTTTATGTCCTGTCACTACTCTTTGTGATATCGATTCACCTTTAGCGTTTTTCACAACAGTGATACCTCCTTTCTTTGGTACTACATGTACTGGACTAACCCATTTACTATCAGAGATTGGATATATTGTTCCAGCATCTAGTAGTTTCTTAACTTCTTCCTTTACTACAATGCTAAGGATTGGGTTAATTCTTCTTTGAGATTCTTTGGAGGTTTTGCAATCTTCTTCTAGCAGAATACGATGCATACAGATTGAAGGGCATATTCCTTTGAGATCAGATATGTTATATCCTAATGCAGTTGGATATTTCTTTAAGACATCTAAAAGTTTCTTTGTTTCAATTGTTCCTAAATTGGAATTGATTATAACTGGTCTTGTACATTCGGTGTCTAAGAATTCGTATCTTAGGTTCTTAGGTAAAGTTTTTAACTCTAATGTAGGTTTATTCTTACTTGGCATGGGATCCGGTGTAAGTGCTAAACTTTCGCTTAGACTATCATCTTGATATGGTTCACGCCAATTATCATCTTCGAAAATCGGAGGGATTTGAATTTTCATAATTTCAGAATAGGTAGTTTCTTTCATTTCCATTTCTCTTACACATTCGTCAATTACGTCCAATAGATAGCATGTATCCTCTATAGCTGGTGATTGTAAGAATTGTGTTAAAATAAATTCAACTTTCTCTTCACCTACTTCAAAGGTTAACTTTCCTTTCTTTACGTCTATTATAGCTCTAGCGGTAGCTAAGAATGGTCTTCCTAGTATGATAGGTGTAATGGAGTCTTCAGAGATGTCCATGATTATGAAATCAGTAGGAATATAGAATTGTCCTATACGTACTGGGACGTTTTCTAGTATGCCTACAGGATATTTAATAGAGCGATCGTCTAGTTGAACATACATTTTAGTTGGTCTTAAGTCTCCCATGTCTAGCCTTTTGCAAATCGTTAAGGGCATAACACTGATACTGGCTCCTAAATCGCATAGAGCTTTGTCAATGACGAATTTTCCTATTACACAGGGTATAGAGAAACTTCCTGGATCTTTTAGCTTAGGAGGCATATTATTCTGAATTATTGCGCTACACTCAGCAGTAAGTGTAACGGTTCCGTTATCCTCTATCTTTTTCTTATTGGATAAGATTTCTTTTAGAAACTTAGCATACGAGGGCATTTGAGTGATAGCTTCTGTAAATGGAATAGTAATATTCAACTGTTTCAGAAGTTCAACAAATTTTTTAAACTGGCCCATCGTCTTAGAATTGGTTAATCTCTGAGGGTACGAAATTGGTGGTTTATAAGGTGGTGGAGGCACATAAGGCTTTTCTTTCTCCACTGCCTCTTGATTATTATCTTCCTTTTCTTCTGGTTCATTCACCATTTCTGTCGGTTTATCTGGTTTTTGGTACATGGCTGGATTGTCAAGTCTTGGATCGGTAGGTCCGTCAAGTTCCTTGCCACTTCTTAATATCACAACATTGGCCTGTCCTTTCGGATTAGGTTGAGGTTGTCCAGGTAATACTCCAGCTGGTGCAGCGGTATGTGCTTGTTGTTGAGCTACTTGTGAAATCTGAGTTTCTAGCATTTTGTTATGTGTAGCTAACGCATCTACCTTGCTCACTAATTGCTTAATCTGCTCACTAGTGTGTATGTTTTGGTTTAAGAAATCCTTGTTTGTTTGAGATTGGGTAGCTATGAAGTTCTCCATCATCAACTCAAGGTTCGATTTTCTAGGGACATTAGGAGCAGTCTTTTGATATCCTGGTGGTGTAGCTGGTGCTTGACCTGGTGCGTATAAAGCATTGTTGTTCTTATAGGAGAAGTTCAGATGATTCTTCCAACCTGGGTTGTATGTGTTTGAGTACGGGTTTCCTTGAGCATAATTCACTTGATCTGTGGAAATTCCTGCTAATAGTTGACAATCAGGGACAGCATGTCCTGGAACTCCACATAACTCACAGTTAGGTGTTACCGCAGCCACAGTGGTTGTTGGTGTTATGGCCAAGTTGTCGATCTTTTGGTTTAGTTGGTCAAACTTTGCATTGACTTGGTCCATACTACTTACTTTGTACATACCTCCTTTTGTTTGTTTCTCAGTTGCGACTCTCTCGCTTCCCCATTGGTAATGGTTTTGAGCCATACTCTCGATAAGTGCATAAGCATCATTATATTCTTTGTCCATTAGTGCACCGCCTGCGGCAGCGTCAATTGTCATTCTTGTATTGTACAAGAGTCCATTGTAGAAGGTATGAATGACCATCCATTCTACTAATCCGTGATGTGGACAAAGTCTCAGCATATCTTTATAGCGTTCCCAAGCTTCGAAAAGTGATTCGTTTTCCTTTTGCTTAAATCCGTTGATTTGAGCTCTTAGCATAGCTGTCTTGCTAGGTGGGAAATATCTTGTCAAGAAGACTCTCTTTAGTTCCTCCCACGTAGTTACTGAATTCGAGGGTAGAGATTGAAGCCAGGCTCTCGCTCTGTCTCGAAGTGAAAAAGGAAAAAGATGTAATCTAATAGCTTCTTGGGTAACTCCATTAGCTTTTACAGTATCTGCGTACTGCACAAATATCGAAAGATAAAGGTTTGGATCCTCGGTAGGATTTCCGGCGAATTGATTTTGTTGCACGGCTGATATCAGCGAAGGTTTTAATTTGAAATCGTTTCGGTTGATAGTCGGTGCGGCAATGCTGGAATGCGGTTTAGCTTGCGAAGGACTAGCGTAATATTTGAGTGGATGATTCGGTTCTTCAGCCATCTCTGCGTCCTTTGATGTTCCGACTGGTTTAGGTGGATCAAATTGAAGATCTGGAATGTTGTAATTTCGTTCGTAATCGAATATTCGTCTTCTTACGTGTAAGAAGCGTTCTTATTCTGGGATTAGAGGTTGCAAGTCTTCGCCTTGAGAGAGAGTACTTGGCATAAACTCGGGAAATTAGATTAAGAAAATAAATAGTTGTTACCTTAGTCTATACAATGCTACTCTAAAGTGCACTAGTAACTAAATTAAGGTCCCCGGCAACTGCGCCAAAAACTTGATGGGCTAAAGACGCAATACAATATGTGTCTAGCGGTATCTTAACTGCAAGCGCACAGCCTATCGAAGTAATATAAAAGATTGTCGATCCCACATGGACTTTATGATTTCTTAGTGCTAGAGGGTTTACTAGTTTAGCTAAGGTGTATGGTTGTCACGATTTTGTTTTTAAGAATTAAAGACGGGAATTAAATTTTAGTTTAATGAAATAATAATAAGGCGGTCGGTATGTAATTATGTTAACTTAGGCGGGTCAATCTAACCTAGGCTTATAAGGATGGTTCACTTAATTTATTCTGTAGAGGTTATCAGTTTAAATATCTTTAACTCACACTCTCGTGGTCTTATCTCAGATCTTACTCCTAAAGTCCTATGCCTACTCTCGCTAGCCCATAAGTGTTTAGAAATAATTTTTGGAAACTTAATAAGTCTAATTCATTTTAAAGCGCTCTTGCTGTATTTAAATTAAATGCCTAACTTTAGCTATCTGGTTAAAATCTCACACTCTCGTGGTCTTGACCTAACCTATTACACTTTCCTTACTCTCGTAACAAAAAGATTAATGTTTATAATAAAAAGTCACAGCCAAAATTTTAAGTTCTTAATTGTTTTAAGCCTAGATTCGATTTTACCAATTTAGTTTATTTTAATTACATACCGCCCTAAATTGTTTAGTTACTCATATTTGTTGTACCAGCCAGATGCAGAAACAAATGAACACAAAATGAAATATGCATTATAAAGTAATAAAAATAAATTCTTAACATAAATAATTAAATTAATATAATTGCGAAATAATTAAAAACCTGAACAATAAATATAATGTGAAACTCCTTCTTCCACAGTCTGGCAAGCTCGGAGTGCGAACCGGAATCGAAAATAAAATTCAAAACGAAATGCTGAAGACTTGAAAGAAATTAAATAATAACAATTTCCTAATGTTGGAAATTGTTATTTGATTTGGTTGGGATATAGAAAATAAAGCAAGAACAAAAATAATTGCTGGAAAAATAATGAAATAGGGTGCAAATAAAATACGGCAGAGCTTCCGCAAGAAAAATTAAAATCAAACTCTGTAGTTTCTACTTTGAAATAAAGCTATTTATAGAAAATATAATTTGGGCTTGGCAGTTGAAATCCATACGTGGGCTTCGGTGTTGAAGAGAGAATCCAGGAAAAACTTGTGTTACTGGGTCTGCGGAAGAATAGGAAACGTTATTGACTTCACGTAGCACGTTCATGACCAATTCATTCCAAGTAAACCTAATTTACCTTTGTCACGTTCGTGACAAGGGTGTCACAGGCGTTATCTTCATATTTAGCGCGTCACGGTCGTGACGGCTTGGTTACGATCGTGACTGGCCCAATTAGCGTGTCACGGTCGTGACAGAGTGGTAACAGTCGTGACTGTTGCAAATTATGCAGAATTATGCAGAATTCCTCTCTTCTTCTTCTTTTCATTCTTGTTTTTGTTCATTTCACTTTTGGCTTAGGATTTAGCTCTATAATTGTTATACCTGCAAAATGACAAAGAAAACTCGAAGAATCGGGTGTTAATACGATAAATGTGCGATAAAACGGCATTGAAACATAGTAATAAAACGATACTTTTTCTCGTTATCATCCCTTTGAATAAATGATGATAGTCCCTACGAATTGCTAAAGACACCCTTTCTTGTTGCTTTCTATGACCATATGATGACCCTACGCTTGTCCCTTAACACATCCAAGGTAATGACTACCTATTCCTTAATAATAGGGATAGTCTTACCATTCAAAGAACATACGAGAACACGAAAGGCTTAATCTAGGGTAGGTACCTCATAGTTACTTGCTCACACTTTTCAAACTTACTTTTACACCTCACAATTTCTAAACTAGGCTTTGTATACACCCATACGAGGGTCATTACCAAGTATTTAAAGAAATTTTTTCTAATCACACACTACACTCTTGCAAACAAACAAAGTGAGCTAAGTAACTAAGAGCCCATGGATAACCATGGATATAAAGGGTGTTAACACCTTCCCTTTATATAACCTACCCCCCGAACTCAAGTCTTTTAAAATAGGTCTTTCCTGTTCTTTTATGTCCTTTCCGTTTGGATAAATAAAAATCGGTGGCGACTCTTGCTATCCACAACATTATAGAAAGTCAGTTCTCCCACCGTGTTACAGAACTGACGACTCTGCTGGGGAATTACTAAGTAAAAGAGGGGTACCCTTAGGAATTAGATCACTTAAATTGTTTGCCTTGTTTGCTTTATATTTATCTGTTGGGCTTTATGTGTAAAATATCCTAACCCGGATTTAGTGTACCTTAGGTAAATGGCAATAGACCAAGGAAACTGTACGGCGTATACCGATATGGTTGATCTGGTGGCCATAGTTAGTGTGACTTCTTGGTTGGTGCTTATGTTCCTTAAGTAAGTTGAGGGTAATATGAGGCTGCCATATGTTGTCAATACACTAACTGACTTTTAGAACCCTAGTCATCCCATCTTGGCCTTTAGAAAGTAATGAGATAGCCGGCTTTGGTGAAGACTGAAGTTGGTTGATACTCGATACTACACTCATTGAGATCCTAAACTTGGAGGGTTTTGGTTGGCAAGTAAGTTGCCTAATGAACAACCACCCTTGGGAAGGATCAGTGATATTGAGATCCCTTAGAACCTGGTTAATTTTGTAGGACAGGATGAACCAACTAAACTTCAGGGGAGGGTACTCACTTTTAAACCTCATGCAAGCCTTCAAACCTAGGGCTATTGTGCGACTTGTTTGTGTGTGCCACATGTTTGTGATTGAACATAACATCATAACATCATCATGCATCATAAGTATAACATTTTCACTAACCATTTCAAGGACCAAAGGATTTATCTTTGTTCTTTGTTGCAGGTCATGGCTTCTGCTCGTAGGAATACTATCCGGATCAACTTTGTAGGGATACCTCCTAAGCTTAAGGAATTGGTCTCTCAAGTTTTTAAAAACTCCCAATACATCAAAAGGAATGGTCACCTACTGGATCTAGTCACTTCAGGGTTCAATGAAGACATGATGAGTGTCCTATTTCAGTTCTTTGATCCTAAACATCATTGTTTCACATTCCCCGATTATCAGCTGGTTCCTACAATGGAAGAGTTCTCCAAACTTCTGGGTGTACCTATCCTTGATCAGAGACCCTTCACAGGCTTAGAGAAAGAGCCTAAACCTGAAGTCATTGTTGTAGCCCTACATCTGAAGAAATCAGACATTGTCCTAGAAACGAGAAGCGGAGTTAAGGGTATCATTTCTAAGGTATTGATGGAGAAAGCTCAAGTGTTCTTGAAGGCTATGAGTTATGATGCTTTTGAGGAGATCTTAGCCCTATTGATCTATGGCTTAGTGTTGTTCCCTAATCCAGACCAGTTTATAGACGTACACGCCATCAACATATTTCTGACTCATAATCCAGTGCCTACATTACTTGGAGACATCTTACACTCTCTTCATACCCGTACTACGAAGGCACGAGGAAATCTGATGTGCTGTATACCTCTATTGTCTAGGTGGTTTAGTTCTCACCTTCCTCGATCAGTGATGAAGAATGAACAAGGGTTCAGGTGGTCCAAGAGGATTATGTCACTTTCTCATTCAGATATTCATTGGTGCTCTCGATCCATGGAGAATATTACTATCATTGACCGTTGTGGGGAGTTCCCTAATGTGCCACTCCTTGGTATAAGAGGGGGCATTACTTACAATCCTTCTTTAGCTCTACGCCAGTTTGGTTATGCTCGGAGTAATGGTCCTCATGACATGCTTATTCAGGGTATTATGTTCGACTACGACAACGATCTGCAAGGTTACCGGCAAAGGTTTATACGAGCTTGGGGTAAAGTGAACAAGGTTGACAGCTAGACTCTGGAACCAAAATTCTCCATTCCTATGGAACCTTATCTCAGATGGTACGAGCACGTGATCAGACTCTTATGATGCTATATCCTTCTATCCTGCAAGTTACCATGGAGCCTGTTGCTGAAGGAGATACTCCTTATATCGTTCTTCATCCAGACATGCCCACCGACATGGAAGAGTTGCAGAGATCCTGGATCCAGTTGAAGGAACAAAGGAATACTTTTGAGACTCATTTCAAAGCTAGTCAAGAAAGAATCCTGGAGCTGACAAGACAACTTCACGAGGAGCGGAATCTCAACTCATACCTCAGCACAAAGAGGAAACGTCCATGGGAGACTTAAAACCCCATCTTTGTATTTATTTCATTTTGTTGTAAGCCCAAGAGGCAAACAAGTTTATTGCTTACTAATAAAAGTTTACTTTCTGGTTGTTTAAACAAATTTAAATCATGCGGTCCTTGATAACATTGCATATGCATTTACATACCATATCATTGCATCACAGGTTTCTTGCTATCCGCAACATTATAGAAAGTCAGTTCTCCCACCATGTTACAATATGCAATGTTTTCAAGGACCATATAAGATTTAAATTTGTTTAAAGAAAAACAAAAAACAAAACTTTTATTAGTAAATGTTTAATATAAATTGCCCTTTGGGCTTACAATGAAAAGAAATAAGAATAAAGTACAAAGAAATAAATATATGGGACTTAGGTCTCCCATGGACGCTTCCTTTTTGTGTTGAGGTATGTGTTGAGATTCTGCTCCTCGTGAAGTTGCTTTGTCAGCTCCAGCTCTCTTTCTTAGCTAGCCTTGAACTGAGTCTCAAAGGTATCTCTTTGCTCCTTCAGTTGGATCCAAGACTTCTGCAAATCCTCTAAATCAGTAGGCATATCAGGATGTAGAATGGTGTTAGGAACATCCCCTTCAATAATAGCCTCCACAGTAACTGGTAGGACAACATGATATGGCATCATAAGAGTCTGAGCACGAGATCTCACCCATATGAGGTAAGGTTCCATAGAAATGAAGTACTTTGGTTCCCGAGTCTTGCTATCAACCTTGATCACTTTACTCCAAGCTTGTATAAACCTTTGACGGTAACCTTGAAGATTGTTGTCGTAGTCAAGCATAATACCCTAAATAAGCATGTCGTGAGGACCATTACTCCGAGCATAACCAAATTGACGTAAAGCTAAAGAAGGGTTATAAGTAATGCATCCTCTTATGCCAAGGAGTGACACATTAGGGAACTCCCCACAACGGTCATTGATAGTGACATTTTCCATTGACAGAGAACACCAGTGAATATCTAAATGAGAGAGTGACATCATCCATTTAGACCACCTCAACCCTTGTTCATTCTTCATCACAGATCGAGGAAGGTGAGAAATAAACCAACTAGATAGCAGAGGTATGCAACACATTAGAGTTCCTCCCGCTTTCGTAGTACGAGTGTGAAGAGAGTGTAAGATATCTCCAAGTAAGGTAGGCACAAGATTGTGAGTCAGAAATATGTTGATGGCATGTACGTCTATGAACTGTTCTGGATTAGGGAACAACACTAAGCCATATATTAATAAGGCTAAGATCTCCTCAAAAGCATCATAGCTCATAACATCCAAGAACACATGAGCTTTCTCCATCAATACCTGAGCAAGAATACCCTTAACTTCGCTTCTCGTTTCTAGGACAATGTCTGATTTCTTCAAATGTAGGGCTGCAACAATAACTTCAGGTTTAGGCTCTCTCTCTAAGCTTGTGAAGGGTCTCTGATCAAGGATAGGCACACCCAGGAGTTTGGAGAATTCCTCCATTGTAGGTACCAGATGATAGTCGGGGAACGTGAAGCAATGATGTTTAGGATCAAAGAACTGGAATAAGACACTCATCATGTCTTCATAGAACCCTGAAATAACCAGATCCAGCAGGTAACCATGTTTCTTGATGAATTGGAAGCTTTCAGAAACTTTAGAGACCAATTCTTTAAGCTTAGAAGGTATCCCTACAAAGTTGATCTGGATAGTGTTCCTACGAGTGGAAGCCATAACCTGCAACAAAGAACAAAGATAAATCATTTGGTCCTTGAAATGGTTAGTGAAAATGCTATGCTTACGATGTCATGATGTCATGATGTCATGATGTTATGCTCAATCACAAACATGTGGCACACACAAACAAGTCACACAATAGCCCTAGGTTTAGAGGCTTGCATGAGGTTTAAAGGTAAGTACCCCCCTGAAGTTTAGTTGGCTCATCATGTCCTACAAAAGTAACCAGGTTCTAAGGGATCTCAATATAATTGATCCTTCTCAAGGGTGGTTTTTCATTAGGAAACTGACTTGCCAACCAAAACCCCCCAAGATTAGAATCTCAATGAGCGTAGCATCGAGTATCAACCAACTTTAGTCTTCACCAAAGCCGACTATCTCACTACTTTCTAAAGGCCAAAATGGGTTAACTAGGGTTCTACAAAGTTAGTTAGTGTAAGGACAACATATGGCAGTCTCAGGTTATCCTCAACTTACTTAAGAAACATAAGAACCGACCAAGAAGTCACACTAACGTAGCCACCAGATCAACCATATCGGTATACGCCGTACAATTTCCTCGGTCTATTGCTACTTACCTAGGGTACACTAGATCTGTGTTAGGATCTTTCACACAAAATCCCAACAGATAATATAAAGAAAACAAAGCAAACAATTAAGTGATCTAATTCCTAAGGGTACCCCTCTTTTACTTAGTAAGTCCCCTGCAGAGTCGCCAGTTCTATAACACGGTGGGAGAACTGACTTTCTATAAATGTTGCGGATAGCAAGAGTCGCCACCGACTTTTATTTTATCCAAGTGGAAAGATTATAAAAGAACAGGAAAGACCTATTTTAAAAGACTTGAGTTCGGGGGTAGGTTATATAAAGGGAAGGTACAAGAACCCTTTATATTCATGGTTATCCATGGGCTCTTAGTTACTTAGCTAACTTATTTGTTTGAAAAAGGAAAAGTGTGTGATTAGAAAAAATTTCTAAGTACTTTGTAATGATCCTCGCATGGATGTATACAAAGCCTTGTTTTGAAAATATTTAAAAAATTGTGAGGTGTGAAAAGTATTTTAAAGGGTGTGAGCCAGTAACTTTAGAGTTCCTACTCTAGACTAAGTCATTCATGTTCTTTTATATTCTTTCAAGGATAAGACTGTCCCTATTATTAAAGAATAGGTAGTCATTACCTTGGATTTGTTTAAGGGACGGGCGTATGGTCATCGTATGGTCAACGAAGGCAACTTAAGGGGTGTCTTTAGCAATTGGGAGGGACTATCATCTTTTACCGAATGGACAAGATCATTATCGTAGGCAACATCGTAGAGACTTGATCTTTTAAACAGGGGAGGGACTAGATGATTTTATTTGGATATGTATTTTGCTTAAGACACCCCCCCCCATTTTCGAGGGACTTGACCATATTTAAGAAGGCAACCAAGGAGGGTAAACCTAGGAGGTGCAGACGGCGATCGTAGAACGATCGACTTACGTGTGTGAGTGATTTTTATTCGGATATTTAATCTTTTTAATTAATTTATCTAAGTCCTTATTAATTTCAAATTCCGTTTTGCACTCCCTATTTACTAACCATAAATAAAATAAAATAAATAAAATGCGAAAAAAAGCAGTAAATCCTACGCTATTACATCGCTTTGGGGCAAATACATAATAATCGAGCAGAAAAATAAATTACAATAATCATAGCCTATACATTTTTCTAATAAATTTAAACAAGGCAAAAATAAATAAATAAGTAAAGAAAATTATTCTAAATAAATAATTAAATAAAATAACAATAAATAAAAATAAAATTATTAGGGTTAGAAAAGATAAATTAGAGTTTAACTTAAGATTAGGGTTTTTAAAAAAATTAGGGTTTAGAATTAAGTTTTTTATTTTATTTTAAGAAAGTTAAAAATTAAGAAAATTATAACCTAATTTCTAAATATTATTAATTAATTTACATGAAATATAGAAAAAAAACTTATATTAAAATAATGATTAGTGGAATAATAATTTAGATTAAAAAAAAATTTAGAAAAAAATATGAATTTATTTACAACTTAATTAAATTATAAAGAAAACTATTAACATTTTAAATTAAAAGGAAGATTAAATATTTTACATAAAAAAATTAGTGAGATTTACTATTATTTAACTTTTTAAAAAAAAATGCCTAATGAAGTAATTAGTTATGGATTAATTATTTGTTTAAGGAATTAATTGAAAATATAAAGAAAAACAAAGGAAAATAAAGAAAAGAGGAGCAAAATCACAAAAACAGGGACCTGGGATTCGAACCCAGGCCCTGTACCTCTAAATGCCAAGACCTTCACCAACTATGCCAAGCCGCGCACGTTGATAGCTATGGGAAAGAAAAGCAAGATAAGCCATGCGAAAAATTCAAAATTTCCAGTGTGGGAAAAAGTCTTCTTCAACCTCCCACCCTATGAAATTTCCTGCGAAATTTCTTGGGTGTTTTGCTGTGACTTTTTTCCACAGGAAACCTGCAAAACAAGTGAAATTCGTCCAAATTGATCGTACCAATAACTTGTCCAGGTCCTACATAGTTCAAATTCATCAATCAATCTTAATCATTAAGTCTAAATTGTAAAACCCCAAAACCTTGATCAAAACCATAGTTATGGCAAAACGCGATTATGGCCATGAAACTCAAAACAAGTTATCCGGATTTCTTCTATACTTCAAAATAAACACAAACTGATAGTTAGAATCAAGTTTTAATGGCTAAATGTATAAAAACGCAAAGCAATAAATGTGAAGGAAAAAACACTTCGATTAGAGCATTCGGCCATGGATGTGATGACAATGATGATGGAGATAGTTTATGGACCTCCCAAGGAACAATCTTACACCTTTAAATCGTGTTGAATGGGCTTGAATAATGGAAACTGAATTTCAACTTTAGAGTGAAATTTTGAAACTTGAAGAACCTCTACCTCTCTGAATTTTCGTCCTCCCTTGTGTTGGTCTTGTTAGTGTATATGTAGTGAATGAGATTAGGTCAAAATATGGGTCTTTTGTTCATGGATTTGAGTTGCTTGAGATTGAAGAAACAATCAACCATAAATGTTTCAAAAATTTCATAAATCCTTGTTATTTTGGTTGTGCACGATTTTGGATCTCTTCAATCAACTTTAAATATCATATAAATCATTCTAGAACAAGGATTTGATTTATTATTTGATTTTTCATATTTTATTTTCATTAAAATTGAATTTTAATAAATAAAATCCAAAATAATATAAAATAAAATTTAAAAATCAGAATAATTTGTCATTGGGTCGTGCATGACTTTATCTTTGAGATTGGGTTGCAATTTTATGGGCCCATTTGAAAAAATTTGAAGTTAAGACCTTTTTTGCTTCATACACCCCTTGAAAATTTCCTAACTTTGACAAGGCACAACTCCCTCAATTTTAAGGCTATGAGAGTGATATTGTACTTTTTAGAAAGATTAGAGAGTCCTCTAACCAACCTTTTTTTGATCCCATGTCCATATCTTTTACCATTTTCAAATTATGAGCTTTGGAAAAAAGTTGACTTTTTGTTGACTTTCGAAAGGACCTATAATGTTTTAGCTCATACCTTCCAAATGAAGCATTTATGGCCTTGGCTTGTGAGACACAAAGTTGTAGAGAATTCAATTTCCTTCAAAATGATATTTGTATGGGAAAATTTTGATGAAGTATGTGAAAGTTATGGCTGGTCAAAGTTCAGTTGACTTTTACTATGAAAACCCTAATTTAGAAACTTCTTGATTCTTGATGATCTGAGATTTCCTTGATGAATCATGATCAAACTTTGATCAAATGATGAATTTTACCTCATAATATTGATGTTGACAAAAAATCTTGAAGTTTTACTTTGAGTTGACCATAGTTGACCTCTGTTTGTCTTTCTTACCAAGTTGACTGATTTTTGAATACTTGAACATTTGACTGGTCAAACTTATTGGAAAAGCTCTGAAACTTGACATGGGGATTCTTGAAGACATGTGGGATTTTATGAATCTCACTTGAGGCCTTGTAAGTCCATTTAGTTTGGAGAAATTCAAAACCCTAGTTCTGGATCCATTGTTCAGGATGAGGCTTAGTCTAATGAAACCTTCAATCCTTTTGACCAATTGTGAACCTTGTGAGCCTTGTGAACCTTGAGAAATCTTGAGATACATTGCCTTAATTGTGGGAGGGAAAATTTTGGGGTACAACAGAGATCTAAGCCCTCCATGAAAGAAGTGGTTTGAAAAAAAGTGGTGAAGTGGTTAGATGTGTGTCTTATATATCCTATATCTGACATCTCATGGGTTAGTCCAATGGATGTGGTACCCAAGAAAGGGGGAACCACAGTCATCAGAAATGAGAAGAATGAGCTAATTCCTACAAGGACGATTACAAGGTGGCGAGTATGTATTTACTATAGGAGGTTGAACATCGCAACAAGGAGAGACCACTTCCCTTTACCATTCATTGATCAAATGTTGGAAAGGTTGGCTGGTCACGATTACTATTATTTTCCTGATGGATATTCAGGGTATAACCAAATTGCAGTTGCTCCTAAAAATCAAGAGAAGACAACATTCACATGCCCATACAATGTTTTCGCTTATAGAAGAATGCCATTTAGGTTTTGCAATCTGCCAACCACATTTCAAAGATGCATGACATCCATTTTTGCTGACATGCTCAAAAAGCATATGGAAGTCTTCATGGATGATTTTTCACCATTTTCAAACGTTCCCATAGGCACAATCCGAAACTAATCGCAGTTGTTCTATGTAGCTCATGTTGTCCGCCAGTTGTTGTGAAATGGTAGAGAGTAGGCCGTCTTTCCTTTCCTCTTTAGCCGTCATATCACGCCACATCTCCTCAGTGATATAGAATCCGGGGGTAGCACCTGCAACAGGGTTAGAGGAAGATGGTGCGGTGTGTGACTATGAAGGATGATGGGGGGACACGTGAGGTACAGGAGAATGCTCTCTCCGGTCATATTCTTCATCAGTGTCATGTCCCTCCACATCAGGAATATTAGGAGGAAGTGTACCCAAAATAGGTGGAGCATTCAAATCATAGGTCCATTTCCTTTCATGACGTACATCAGTACGTCTAATGCAAGGCAAAGGAATAGATAGGATAGCTACCCCATGAACCATCAACTCATAACCACCTGCTCTCCTTGTTCGACACAATATCATGTATTTTAGAAATTTTAAGTTAATTGTGCAAGGAGGTAGGGGTTCAAGTGTAGCTCTCTCATTGTTCAGGTTAAGGGCCCGAGCAATAGACGTAACAAGTCCTCCAAGAACAACCAGTCCTGTTTTATTAACAGATAAAGCCATGTGTGCAAGCAAGAACGAGACCGGATTGATATGACTATTTGTGAGGCTTCCTTGAAAAAATAGAAGCTCTTTAGCGTTTACCTTATTTGGACTCTCCCGGCCAAAAATAGTACATGCCAAAAGATAGCTGAAAACTCTTATGGCCGGGTTATGGATGGTCGACGCAAGTATTCCTTCAAAAGAATTTATTGAAGTACTTGAAAGCCTCTGTCAGAAGGAAAATACTTCGGCCGACCATTCAGAATCCAAAGGTGCCTCACATATAACACCCTCCCAATGAGGGATTCCTAACAAGCGTGTTAGTTCGCTGGTACTGTATTCGTATTCAATCCCAAACAGTCTAAAATTAACAGTACCGACTGTGCTAGCAGTGTTAGGACTGACAATGTATATTAACGAACTCAAAAATTCAATTGTCAGCCTCTCAAAGGTGGGTTCTTGATTCACAAAAATATTATGCAAGCCTAGAAAATCTAATAAATGAAAAACACTATGATACAAACCCAAAGAGTACAGACAATTATCATCTACGTACCTTGTCGAGAGAATTTCTCGACTCTGAAGCCTTTGAATGATCTTTCTCTGCCTATCTCCCAGTTTTCCATCACGAAGAATATATCTGTTGAACTCCATTGTTGTTGCTCCTTGAGAAGTTGAATATGGTGAAGAATGGTTTATGTAGGAACTGATAAAGATTGGATTTTTATGGTTTGTAGTGAATGGAGATAAAAATGGATTTTGGATGGGTTTTATAGATGATGAATGTATGAGTATGGTGGGAGCTTTAATGGGGTTCAATGGGGTTTTTGGAAGATGAAAAAATGGGTTTTGGAAGTTTGAAAGTGTGAAAATGGTGAGGGAGATGAATCTGCCCCGAAATAAGGTGGAACGGTGTGGCGGGCGCCATAAGGCCATTTTCCTTATGGGCCAATTTTTTTTTAATTTCCCAAGTGGGCTTCGCGTACCTTTTGTCTTCGGGGGGTCCGGATATCGTTTTCTTCTTTCTTATAAGGCACAAAGCTTACATACCTTGAATAAATATTAAACATAAAGAGAAATATATATATATATATATATATATATATATATATATTTTGGATTATTATTTTTTTGTTTATTAGACACACATATATAAAATAAATACTCATGCATATAATAAGGAATATATATATATATATATATATATATATATATATATATATATATATATATATATATATATATATATATAAATGATTGTCAATAAAAATACATGGAAAATGTAGCATAAGCGATAAAATAAAATATGTCTGGAGATGCGAGAAAAATAAAGCATGAAATATTAAATACTAGAGCAATAATGTCAATGTAAAACGATCATGTGGTAGGCTTCTCTGCCTAGTCCGATCCACGAATCTCAGCAATCTCCCTCTGAAGCTCTTCAATCTCCTGATATAGAGCGTCTGCCTCTATGGCATGGGTGAGGTCAGCTATCTCAATCTGTAATGCCAAGTCCGCTACTTCCTGTTTGAGTCGGGCAGTCTCCCTGCGGAGCTCATAAATCTGGGTCTGTAAATCAGGCGGCTGCAAAGACATATTGTTAGACATATCAGTGATTCGGGGAGAAGGAGGTGTAGAAGTGTACTCAGCGGCGGGAGGTGATTTTGGATCTTCGACAGTCTCTCCATAACCCTCTAAAGCATAACTCTAATTAGCAGGGTCGTGGACACTGGTCATCAGTGGGTCAAGTAATGTGAAGTAGTGTATCACTTCGCCGTCAATTAGCAATCTAAACATGTTGGGCTCAAAAGAGGCCCTCCTCATCAATCCTCTGTCAAGACAAAAGTCAACATCCATGGCGGTGTAGCTGCAGAAGGTCCTGAGATGTAATAATTTGCGAGACAAACCCAATGCAGTAGCAATCTATGTAACAATCCCACCGACATGTATAATTCTTACAGATGACCTGGCGACACTGGCAAGGCCCTTCAGCAGAAAGTTATCACAAGCAACTGGGCGTGACCGAGTCGCACAAAACAACAGGAAAATCTCCTCCTCACTCAGCAAAGTCTCTGTATCTGGCAAACCGAGGAAAGAATGTGCTAGAATCATCTGGAAGTACCTTAACGAAGGGTTGTGGATGACCTGAGAAAACTGAGTGGAAGGATTCTGGCTCCCCCCACCTGAGATGTTACTCCAAAACTTCTCCATTTCTCTGCTCATAAAGTACCCCATCGGTGTCTCTGGAATATCATCAGGAGTAGTCTGAAAACCTAGTAAATCACCAAACTCTTTGTGAGAGAAAGTGTATTCAGTCCCGAACAACCTGAAAACAACATGTCCATCGGGTCCAACCCAGGGGTCATGATTAAACGAGCTGAGTAACTCTAGAGTCAAGTTCCTGTAAGTGTTGTTCATGTCGTCAAACTGGTTCCACTGGAGTTGATGGCATAAGAATCTGACGCTTTGCTCTATCCCCAAGGAATCCATGCAATCTTGGGTTGGGTACCGTGTAGGTGCCATTGGGCGTCTCATGTGGACATAGTAACACTCTCTCTATGCATCGTCTCTGAAGGTCACGTGCATGTCGTCGAGATTCTGCATTCTGCACAAGGTTAGCAAAAACGGTCCTGAAATCACATAAAACATTCAATCGTTAGTCCTGACAGAATAATAATATAAACAAATTAAAATAAAGTAAAAATAAATAAATAGTAAGATATGAAAACCATGGGTTGCCTCCCATGCAACGCTTGTTTAACGTCATTAGCTCGAAGACCGGATTTTATACATCATTCGAAGGATTTGGTGGATCACTTAGAGTATGGCTGGAGTATGTTGTTGGAATGCCACCTCCTTCGTAGGGCTTCAGTATCTATCCATTAACGATGAACGATTTACATGTCTGGTTCTTGATTTCAATAGCTCCAGATCTTAGAATCTTAGATACTTCAAAAGGGCTAGCCCATCTCGAACGACACTTTCCTGGAAAAAGTCGAAACCTAGAATCGAACAGAAGAACATGATCTCCTATTTTGAAGTCTTTTCTTATGATTCTTTTGTCATGCCAAGCTTTTGTTCTTTATTTGTATATAATGGCATTTTCGTAGGCTGATTGTCCGAGCTCTTCTAATTTGTGGATATCAAGGATACGTTTTTACCAGCAGTTAGGTAATCCAAATTCAAAGTTTTGATGGCCCAATAGGCCTTATGCTCTAACTCAAAAGGTAAGTGACACGATTTTCCATAGACTAGTTGATAAGGGGTTGTTCCTATAGGAGTTTTGAAAGCGGTTTTGTAGGCCCATAATGCTTCTTGAAGTTTCTGCAACCAATCTTTTCTAGATATAGAGACAGTCTTCTCAAGAATTTGTTTAATCTCCCTATTAGATACTTCCACTTGTCCATTGGTCTGTGGGTGGTATGGTGTTATTACTCTATGCTTAACTCCATACTTGCTTAAAAGTTTATCAAATATTCTTGATATGAAGTGTGATCCTCCATCACTTATGACTAAACGGGGTGTTCCAAATCTGGGAAATATATAATTTTTAAATAAGTTAATGACTACTCTGGTGTCATTCGTGGGTGCGGCGATAACTTCAATCCACTTAGACACGTAGTCAACAGCTACTAAGATATACTGGTTTCCTAAAGATGGTGGAAACGGTCTCATAAAGTCTATACCCCATATGTCGAAGAGTTCTATTTCTTGGATATTTCTTAGAGGCATTTCATTACGTCTTGAAATATTTCCTATATGTTGGCATCTGTCACATTTGACAATGAAAGCATGGACATCACGCCACATTGTAGGCCAGAATAGGCCAGCTTGAAGAATCTTGTCGTAGGTCTTAGATGTGCTTGCATGTCCACCATAGGGTGCATAGTGACAATGCTCAATTATATTATGCACCTCCTCTTCCGGGACGCAACAGTGGAAAATGCCATCTTTACCTCTCTTGAAAAGGAATGGTTCGTCCCAATAGAAGTTTCTTACATCACTATAGAGCTTCTTCTTCCGGTGGTAATTTAGGTCGGGGGGTATGATGTCAGCGGCTAGGTAATTAACAAAGTCTTCATACCAGGGCACATTACTTATAGCTAAAGATTTTTGAGAATGCTCATGTGGGTCTAGGTTATCATCTTCAATAGTTTCTAGTTTGGCTATCAGTCTATCATAGGAAAAATCATCATTTATGGGTACTGAGTCAGGTTTCAGGTATTCTAGCTTAGAAAGGTGAACAACTACTACATTATTTGTGCCTTTCTTATCACGAATGTCTAAATCAAATTCTTGCAGTAATAGAATCCATCGAAGTAACCTAGGTTTGGCATCCTTTTTACTTAGTAAGTAACGAATGGAAGCATGGTCGGTGTAAACTATAATTTTGGCTCCTACTAGATAAGATCTAAATTTGTCTATGGCGAAAACTACAGCTAGGAGCTCTTTTTCAGTTGTTGTGTAGTTGAGTTGGGAAGCGTCTAGGGTTCTACTGGCATAATAAATTACGTGTAACTTTTTATCTTTTCTTTGACCTAGAACGGCTCCAACAACATAGTCACTAGCGTCACACATTATCTCAAACTGTTCTGACCAATCAGGGGGTTTCATTATAGGTGCTGAAATCAAAGCTTGCTTCAAGAGGTTAAATGCTTCAGTACATTTTTCATCGAAGATGAATTCAGCATCTTTCATTAAAAGGCCAGTTAAGGGCTTTGTTATTTTGGAGAAGTCCTTGATAAAATGTCGGTAGAATCCGGCATGTCCAAGAAAACTTCTTATCTCCCTGATAGTCTTTGGCGGTTTTAGATTCTCTATGACTTCTATTTTAGCTTTGTCTACCTCTATACCTTTTTCGGAGACTATATGTCCTAAAACAATCCCTTTGGTAACCATGAAATGACACTTTTCCCAATTTAGCACAAGGTTTACCTCCACACATCTTTCCAGGATTTTCTCAAGGTTGATAAGACAATTTTTGAAATCAAATCCATAAACTGAGAATTCGTCCATAAATACTTCCATGATTCCATCTAGATAGTCTGCAAAGATAGACATCATGCAGCGTTGGAAAGTGGCTGGGGCATTACAAAGTCCAAAAGGAATTTGTCTATAGGAAAAAGTTCCAACAGGGCATGTAAATGTAGTTTTTTCTTGATCTTCGGGGTGAATAGGTATTTGGAAGAATCCTGAATATCCATCTTGGTAACAAAAGTAAGAGTGTCTGGCTAGGCGCTCCAACATTTGGTCTATGAACGGTAAAGGGAAATGGTCCTTCCTAGTTGCTTTATTTAATTTTCTATAGTTTATGCACGTACGCCATCCTCCATCAGTTCTTTTTGCTACAGGTTCGCCTTTCTCGTTTTGAACGACTGTGATGCCTCCCTTTTTAGGTATTACATGCACATGACTTACCCATTTACTGTCCGAGATCTGATATATTATACTTGCCTCTAGTAACTTAAGGACTTCAGTCTTAACTACTTCACTCATCATAGGATTTATTCTTCTTTGGTGTTCTCTGGAGGGTTTTGAATCTTCTTCGAGCAAAATCCGATGCATGCATATGGATGAGCTTATTCCTTTTAGATCAGAGATCTTATATCCTAAGGCAGAGGGGTACCTTCGTAAAATATCTAACAATTGGTTTGATTCCTCTTGGTTCAAGGTAGCACTGACTATAACTGGACGGTCCATTTCTTCCTCAAGAAACTCATATCTTAGTTTCTTAGGCAGTTCCTTAAGTTTTACGGTTAGTTTCATAGGGCAAGGCATATGATCTGGTGTAAGAGATAAACATTCGTGAAGGTTATCATCAATGTAGGGTTTTTTATAACTGTCATCTTCCCAAATAAGAGTTGATGGCAACTTTATTGATTCAGTTTCTTCTTCCTCTTCTAATTCCCTAATGCATTCATCAATGATATCTAAGGCATAACAAGCATCTCCTATTACAAGTGCCATAAGAAATTTCGAGAGTACAAATTCTATCTTCTCGTTACCTACCTCAAAGGTTAGTTTCCCTTTTTTAACATCTATTATGGCTCCAGCGGTTGATAAAAACGGTCTACCTAGGAGGATTGATATGTCGTCATCTTCTTTAATGTCCATGACAACAAAGTCAGTAGGTATAAACAGCTGACCTATTCTAACTGGGATGTCTTCAAGTATGCCTATAGGGTATTTAACGGATCTATCGGCTAATTGAAGTGACATCTTAATAGGTTGTAATTCTCCTAAGTTCAACCTTTCACAAACTGCTAAAGGGATTAAGCTCACACTAGCTCCTAAGTCTAGAAAAGCTTTTTCGATGACATGATTCCCCAAAATACAAGGAATGGAAAAATTTCTGGGATCTTTATCTTTCTTTGCTAACTTATTCTCGGAAATATAATTACATTCCACGGGTTTCAGATCTTCAAGTCTACGTTTATTTGTAAGTATGTCTTTGAGAAACTTTGCGTAAGAAGGTATTTGGGTGATGGCTTCTGTAAAGGGGATTTCTACGTGAAGATTTTCTATAACCTTAACGAATTTTTTATACTGGTTATTGATTTGGGTTTGCTTTAGTCTTTACAGGTATGGTATTGGTGGTTTGTATGGCGGCGGTGGTACATAGGTTTTGTTTTTAGGTTCTTCTCCTTTTTCTTGACTTTCCTGGTTTTCAGAATCCTCTGGTTCCTTCTCTTTATTTCTCTCAGAAGTTTCGGGCTCACTCAATCTTGGGTTTAAGGGTTCCTTATAAGCGGTTCCACTTCGTAGAGTAATGACATTTGCTTGCTCTTTCGGGTTCTATTGAGGTTGTCTAGGGAATTGTGCTCCAGGTGTAGTCTGAGGGGCTTGGTTTAAAGCTACCTGAGAGATTTGGGTTTCAAGCATCTTATTGTGAGTAATAATTTGGTCAACCTTGGTTCTTAACTAGGTAATTAGTTCGTTAACATGGACGTTTTGGTTCATGAACTCTTTGTTTTGTTGTGTCTGAGCAGTGATAAAATTTTCCATAATTTTCTCAAGGCTCGGTTTTGGTGGTACAGGTTGCATAGGTTGATTTGTTCTCGGGGCTTGGTAACCTTGTTGCCTCGGAGGTGCGGTATTTTGGATAGGGTTATTATTTTTATAGGAGAAGTTTGGGTGATTCCTCCATCCTGGGTTGTAGGTGTTTGAAAATGGGTTCCCTTGGGTGTAGTTCACTTGTTCAGAGCTGGTCTCATTTAACAAATTACATTCTGCGGATTGGTGTCCTTGCATCCCACATATCTCACAATTTGACGAAACTGCGGCTACAATATTCGGGGTTGTACACATATGTTCGACTCTAAGGGCCAATGCGTCCATTTTAGCTTGCATCATGTCTATAGAGCTTAACTCATGTATTCCTCCTTGGGTTTCCTTCTTTTACACTGTCGCTCTTTCTACTCCCCATGATTGATGGTTTTGGGCCATATCTTCGATAAGGGCACTAGCTTCAGGGTAAGGTTTGTTCATCAGTGCGCCACCAGCGGCAGCGTCGATCGTCATCTTAGTGTTATAATGAAGTCCATTATAGAAGGTTTGAATGATTAGCCAATTCTCTAAACCATGATGTGGGCATGCTCTTTATAGCTCTTTGTATCTCTCACAGGCTTCAAACAACGATTCTCCTTGGTTTTGGGTAAATCTGGTTATTTGGTTTCGAAGAACAACGGTCTTACTCGAGGGAAAATATCTAGTAAGGAATACTTTTCTAAGGTCTTCCCAAGTTGTTATGGAATTGGGTGGAAGGGAATCTAACCATGATAAAGCCTTATCTCTGAGGGAAAAAGGAAATAATTTTAAGAGTATCGCCTCAGGAGGAGCTCCATTGGTTTAAAGGTGTCTGCTAACTGGAGAAAGTTTTTTAAATGTTGATTTGGGTTCTCGGTATCAAGACCTGCGAATTATTAGCTGGGATAACGGGGTTTACTATACTGGAACTAGGTTCCTCGTTTGATGGTTGGGCGAAGTCCTTAAGAGGTCTTCGTTTTGATCTTCGTCCATAGCTCTCCTAATTCTATGGAAAAATAAACGTGCGCGAGCGTAACGTTCAGGTTCAGCTAGAGGGTCTACTAAGCTTCCGACATTGCGAGTCTTTTGCATTGACCGACAAGTAACAACCTTAGTCTAAACGGTATAACTACAGGGTATGAAATTTGACGAAATTGATCCCCGACAACGGTGCCAAAAACTTGATGCGTGTTTTTCGCAAGTGTACGAACACGTCAGAGTAATATAAAAGATTGTCGAATCCATAGAGACCAAGTGTCAATCTATCGTATCTGTTGTTATGGTGTGTATCTAAGGCAATTGAAAATAATGGTTTTAAAGGGTGCGCAATGATAAATAAAATTGTAAATTAAAATTAATTGATAAAGACAGGTTTGAATGCAATTCACATAATCGATTGATAATCATGTACTAGTTAATAGAACTACTTATGGGCAATGTTTTCTACTTTGAAAAGAATTAATTTAACAGGAATTGTCACTTTCGCGTATTCAGAACCGAGTTGAACTCCCTAATCAAACCCTCCTATTGTCACGGATAAAAAGGTGTGTACTGCGTTAGAGTAGTAAACTTATTTTTTAAGAAAAATAGTATCTTAACTAAGTTGAAAAGTATTTTGACCTGGATTTCTTAGCAAAAAGAGGTTCTCACGAACCAGACTCTAAACTTCTTAACGCGTTCGAAAATAGTTTTAAAATCTCTTTTCTTTTTAATCTAAAAACTCCTAATGAACTAGACAAAGCACTTTTGGCTGTTTTTGAAATAGTTAAAAACAATTAAGTTAAATAGGCGTTGGACGACTTTCAATCTTACCCAACGGAACTTTAAAGAATATGAAACTTATATTGGAAGTTAAAATAGCCCTTAAGCGTTTCTACAAATAGTTGTACGGATTACCGGTTCAATTATGATCCTTACATTCTAACCTTTCGAAAATTAGTTAGACATGGTAAAGTAAATGTTCATTTTAATATTTTTCATAAAAGTATTTAGTGCGAGTGCGGAAAATAAAAGTAAGTAGTGTGAGTGCGGAAAGTAAATTAAAGTAGTGCGAGTGCGAGATATAAATAAAGTAAAGCGAGTGCGAGAAATAAATAAAGTAAAGCGAGTGCGGGAAATAAATAAAGTAAGGCAATGCGGAAAGTAAATAAAATATAGAGAGTGCGGAAAAATAAAATACGAACTGCAATTAATAGCGGCAGGATTAACTTCCTCCCAGAGTGCTCCAAGACTCGATCACACAGACGTATACAGACTCGATCACTCGATTGTAGTAACACCCCGATGTGAAGTGATTACTACTTTAAAACTGATATATGCCTAAGAGATTCTAAGTTTGGATGATAAAAACAAAATTCTAAAGTCCTATTTATAGGCAAACATTAAATGAGAAAAAACTAGGATGTCCCCTCCACTAAAAAGTGGAGGGAAACCACTTTTGCCTTGTGGCGCCCGCCACAGGCTCATGGCGCTCGCCATGGGTGTAAAATGGTGAAGAAAGTGGAGATCATGGGCATATGGCAGTTGTGGAGTGGTATTGAGACGTGACCACGTCATGGCTGACCCCATGGCGCCAGCCACAGTGGGTGTCGTAAGTGCAAAATGCTGAATTTCTTGATTTTTATTCTTTTCAGCTCCTTTTTCGCTCCTTTTCTCGATTGAGGCCCCGATTACATTAAAAACCTGAAAATAAATAAAAACAAAGTAATAAAATAACAAAATAGCAATAAAGACCTATAATGCATGCGAAATCGGAGTCAGAAATACGATGAAATTTAGTGTTATCACATGTATGGAAGGGCGTGCCAACAAGCCATTACGCGTAACAGTGTGCATTACAGGTATGGGGAGCCTTAGTGGCACGGTGTCATACCATAAATTTTGACCCTAAGATTTTTCGCATCTCATTTGCATCTTGCATACAAACAAGATCACAAACTAGTTCGTTTATCCTTTTTCAGTTGCGGATTTGCGCCTCACAAGGGATCACCATTGCTTTTATTTGTTTTTTATTTGTATATGTTTACTAACCATTAATTAAAATTCAAAAAAATATTTTGTTTTGTTTTATTAACATTTTCAGGGGAAGAGCAGGTGAAAATGCCAAAAATGGCAGTCCCGCAACTCGAATGAATTTCACAAATAAAAAGTCGAAGTTGATCCGCAAATAATTCTAATTCATCTGATCAAGGATTTCTTAAGTTTTAATTGATTTATTCAAAGAATTCCAAGGTTCATGTGTTTATTTCCATGCCTTCTTTGACGCGCAAAAGAATCGAGCCGGAGCCATAGCAGTGCAAAAGAAAAACAAAAATTTCAAATTTTGCACTAAGTAACATGTTACCACCCCGGTAATAACCGGTTACCTGCGCATAAATTTGAAAATTTTCGATAGTAACCGATTACCCATATAAATTTGAAATTTTTGGCAGCAATTCAAACATTTCAATTTTGACACCAATTTCATTTTTTATCACTCTTGGAATATTCTAAACCATCTCCATTAATTCCCATACATCATTAAAATTAATTCCCACCATGAATCCTCACTAATCATCACTTTTTTCATAATTCCTCCAATCTTGATTTTCCAAGCCTAATTTTGAATTTCCAAAGCAAGCTCAATTCCACCAAATTTCCATACCTAAACTCTTTAAATATATGCCTTTTCTGATTCATTTCTCAAGCTTTTGATAGCCAAAAAATCTCTTGCAAATTATCTTCCTAAACCACAAATTCACTAAAGTTCTTCTCTCTCTTTTGAAAGTTATCAAGAATTCACCTCGAATTCTTGATCAACTTTGAGCTAAACCTTCATCCTTTTCATTTTTATTCATCAATTTCAGTAGATCAAGCTTGGTATTGGATCAATTTGAAGATTGTTCTTGGTAATTCACTTTTTCCATGGTTCCACCTTCATCATCAACATTCAAGATGTAGATCTTTGATGCTTTTAATTGTTGATCTTGTAGATCATAAATTGTTGTTTGATTGCATGGATTTCACTGGTTTTTAACTTTAAAATTCGTGCTAATTTATTTCATGATCATAAGGTGTTTGAAAAAAGTTTTGAAAGAAGGATCATGCTTAATTTTAGCCATTTTTTGATTCTGCACGCAAAGTAACAGGTTACCCTTCTAGTAGTAACCAGTTATTTGTGTTAATTTTACCCAAAAACTGCCTTTGTTTGAACTGGTAACAGGTTACCACTCTGGTAGTAACCGGTTACTCTGAAACAAAATTGAATTTTAGCTTGTTTTGGGGTTGTTTTTGGTTCATTTTCCCTCCTTTTCTCCTCTATTCTTATTTTTACATTGGGAAACATTTTTGGGACTGATTTCTCTTTAATTTCAATGAACTTTGGGTGTAGATTAGAGTGGTTAATATTCATTAGTCCAAATCTACCTCTAAGTGAATTATTTAATTCACTTTAGGTACTTTGCATTAGTGAGATATTTTCATACTTGAATCCACCAAAATAAGTGATTGTACTTAAAGATGAAAAAATACCATAAGTGTAACTCAATTTGGTATTCATCTTTATTTTTGTGCCACATTACGTTCGGGTGGCGATTTACATATCGTTTATCTCACATGTATTAACACTAACATCGTTAACCTTAATTGGTATTGGTCGGCCTCATTTGTAGGGTAATTACTTCGTAAATTACTCGGCGATTGCTTAACATAGACCTAAACTTGTCCTTAATTCGGAACAAAAATCCAATTGGATACTTGCACTTTCATGGACCGGACCTCGTGTTGGTCGCGTAATCCCAAAGTGGTTAGTCTTTTGTGTTAAGATCCACGACTTATGAAGCTTGATGTGTAGTTGCTTTAGGTTTCCTAATATTCTTTCAAGTTTCATTGAATTTGAATTTAATTGCCTCGATTAATCACTATAGTGTAAGATACTAAGCAAAACCAGTTGCCTTTCGATTATGGTGCTAAGTGCCTTGGTTACTTCTTTTTGGTTGTGGATGATTAAGTTCACCATACCATTATTATGTATATATTATTATACTATTGCTATACTAACATTTTAATTCTTTCTAGCACCTTATCCTCTTTATTTTTATCTCTTGCTCATATCTCTTTATTTATGCTATTTCATTCATCATATTGTTTATGTGTATATTCGCATTCTTGTGCTTTTACTTTTGTACATTTGGACACAAAAATATTAATAAAGGATTAAACATCTAAAAGACTTGTGACTTTAATCTTGGACTATGGCTACTATCCTTATCATCGGACTTGGAGTTTTGGACCTAGATTTTAGGATCATTCCCTTTGCTCGAGTTATTATGAATTGGAGACCTTAGTCCTCATTTGGTTCACTTGTTTATGAAGATGAAGTCCTAGTGTTGTTGATGCTTCGAAGAGTTCTCACCATGCGGTTAGATCATTCTTGCTTTAACTTTTACTTTAAGTCTTAGGATAGTGATAACGAGAAAATGTATCGATTATATTGCTATGTTTCATTACCGTTTTATCGCATAATCGTCGTTTTAACACTCGATTCCTCGAGTTTTCCTTACCATTTTGCAGGTACATTGTATACAGAGCTAAATCATGAGCCAAGAGCAAAAGGAACGAAAACAACCATAAAAAGATGAAGAAATGAAGAAACCTGCAAAACCTGCATATTTTGTAGCACTCACGGTCGTCACCTAGGTGTCACGACCGTGACACCCCAAAAGGAGCAATCACGACCGTGACATATCCCTCACGACCGTGACACTTAATTTACAAAGGACACGAACGTGATGCCCTTGTCACGACCGTGACAAGGGAAAAATAGGTTATTTGACTGAAGACTTGGTCACAACGTTACGTGCATATGAAATTGCCTACTTTCCAGCTGACCCTGTATCCACGTTCCTGGATTTTCTCAAATGCTCCTACGAAGCCCAAGCAAACAAGTTCAACCACCAGCCCATTAAATCTTCTATAAATAGCTTAAATTTTATGAACAATTTACAGAGTATTATTTTATCAATTTCTTGCGGAAGCTCTGCCGAATTATTTTACACCCTTATTATTGTTTCAGCATTATTTTCATTGCTCTATTTTTATTGTATCCAAACCCAACCTATAACAATTTCCAACATCAGGAAATTGTTATAAAATTTATTTGTTTCAAAGCCTTCAGATTTTTTAGTTTATTTTCGATTCCGCCAAATACTCCGAGCTTTCCGGTCTGTGGAAGAAGGAGTCTGCCATTTTATTGTTAACCAGGTTTATATTAATTTGCAATTTTATATTTATGTTGAATATTTATTTTTCTGCCATGAATGTTTCGCTTTATGTTTCTCTACCTCTGTCTGGTTCAACAAAAATGAGTAGCTAATTACCTTAGGGCGGTATGTAATTAAAACAAACTAAATCGGTAAAATCAACTATAGGCTTAAAATAATTAATAGCTTAGTATTCTGGCTGATACTTTTTATTATAAAATCGACCTTTTCGTTACGAGAGTAAGGAAAGTGTATTAGGTTAGGTCAAGACCACGAGAGTGTGAGATTTTAACCAGATAGCTAAAGTTAGGCATTTAAATTAAACACAACGAGAGCGCTTTAAAATAAATTAGAATTACTAAGTTTCCAAAAATTATCTCTAAACACTTATGGGCTAGCGAGAGCAGGCATAGGGCTTTAGGGGTAAGATCTGAGATAAGACCACGAGAGTGTGAGTTGAGGGTATTTAAACTGGTAACCTCTACAAAATAGATTAAGTGAACCATCTTTATAAGCCTAGGTTAGATTGACCCGCCTAAGTTAGCATAATTACATACCGACCGCCTTAGTATTATTTTATTAAACTTAAATTTAATTCCCGCCTTTAATCTTTAAAAACAACAAAAAATCGTGACAACCCTTCACCTTAGCTAAACTAGAAGTTCATCTAGCACTAAGTAACCATAGAGTCCCTGTGGATCGATAATCTTAAATATTACTTCGATAGGCTGTGCACTTGCAGTTAAGATACCGCTAGACACATAATTAGATACGTCTTTAGCCCATCAGATAGCCTCTTCATCTCCTCCCACTTCTTAAATTTTCAAAACTTCTCTCACTTTTCAAAACCTTCTTTGTTTTCAAACTTTAAATCGCTTTCATAATCAAACCTTGACTTAGGTCAAACGGTTTTTACTTTTTCATTTCATTTCTTAATAAATGCTAAACCACATAAGCATATTGAAACCTTTTTCAAAATACTTTAAAAAATGTAAAACTCATTCAATCCTTTTTGTGCCCTCGTGTACTTTTACTTTTAACCATTTTCACATGTTTAGATATGATTCATTCTTTTTAGCGGAAGTATTCGCTAAAGAATGACGACTTATCATTACATTCTAAAATCAATTCAACACGTTAATTTTTCACTATTTGTACCATGAAATATGGGGTTTTGATCTCACATTGCACGTTGTGGGTACGTAGGCTTGAGACGAACGTCTCGTCAAACACGAAAATCTTAAAAAAAACATTTCTCTTCTCATCTCTTCAATCTCATTTAAACAAACCATTTTTCAAACCAAAAGCAATAAATATTTTAAAGGGCTCCCGTGGAGTACCACATACATTTTGGGTGCGTAAAACCTTCCCAATTTGTAACCTATCCCCTTACCCGTTCTCTGGTCGATTATTTTAGCCTTTTGCTTTTAGATTCATTAGGATTTATTTGCTCTTTTTTCCTTTTCCATTTGGAATAAAATAAAGACCCGGTGGCGACTCTGTTTACTTTGAGTTAAGTTAACTAATGGCTTACACTCATGATTTTATCGCTACAAAGAAGTGGCGACTCTGCTGGGGAGTAATCTCTAAGTGGATTCGGCCTACTTTGATTTATTTACTGCTTTGGTTTGATTTCTTTGTTATTTGTTTGTTCTTTTTAGGTTTTGGGGATCCTATGTGAGTGAAATGGATTCTATATCCGGATCTGAGTGAACTTATAATAGGATGGTGATATTCGAAGTAATACGCGACGGAGTAGTCCAAAGCGATATTAATTCGATAATCTCCACTCAATTAGGCTCTCTCGGATTACTGATGACATGATAAGTATTCGTATCTTGGTATTACTTTTCCGACCTTGAGCTGATCATACTGAGGACCGTAGAACCCTTATCACATCCAAGCTAATTTAGGAACGTAGTGTGGAAGCTATCCAAGTGTAAACCTAAGATGGTTGTCACGCGATACTACACTCAGACGAGGTATTCTTGAGGAAATTATCGGTTGGGGAGTAGTCCAATGTACCGATGATATCCAAAGGATGATTGCTAACTTCGGGAACCTCTGTTAGAACCCTTTTGGTTTTCTGTAGGTACAATGAAGACAAACCTTAGTACATGCCTTTGTGGGTTGTTGGTTCCATCCCTTGACTCCATGCTCGTGATCCAAACCTTTAAACCTATGTGCTTTGCGGGATCTTGTTTGTGGTTGTTGCATCCATGCATTCATCATGATCATCATCCCAAATTTGTAGAACTTCTGAAATAGTTGAATATTACTATTCCGTTTACAAAAGCTATCACTCAAATGCCCTCGTATGCTATGTTTTTAAAAGAGATCTTATCTAATAAGAAAAAGATAGAGGATAACGGAACAGTTACACTTACTGCTGAGTGTAGCGCCATAATTCAGAATAATATGCCTCCTAAGCTAAAAGATCCAGGAAGTTTCTCTATACCCTGTGTAATAGGAAAATTCGTCATTGACAAAGCTCTATGCGATTTAGGAGCCAGTATCAGTGTTATGCCCTTAACGATTTGCAAAAGGCTAGACATGGGAGACCTTAGACCAACTAAAATGTCTCTTCAACTAGCCGATCGCTCTGTTAAATATCCTGTAGGCATACTAGAAAACGTCCCAGTACGTATAGGACAATTCTACATCCCTACTGATTTCATAATCATGGACATCTCTGAAGACTCCACTACACCTATCATACTAGGAAGACCATTCTTAGATACCGCCGGAGCTATAATAGACGTAAAGAGATGAAAGCTAACCTTTGAAGTAGGTGAAGAGAAAGTTGAATTTATTTTAACACAATTCTTACAATCACCAGCTATAGAGGATACATGCTATCTATTGGACGTAATTGACGAATGTGTAAGAGAAATGGAACTGAAAGAAACTACCTATTCTGAAATTATGAAAATTCAAATCCCTCCGATTTTCGAAGATGATAATTGGCGTGCACCGTATCAAGATGATAGTCTAAGCGAAAGTTTAGCACTTACACCGGACCCCATGCCAAGTAAAGATAAACCTACATTAGGATTAAAAAGTTTACCTAATAACCTAAGGTACGAATTCTTAGACATTGAATGTAAAAGACCAGTTATAATAAATTCCAGTTTAGGAACAATCGAAACAAAGAAACTTTTAGATGTCTTAAAGAAATATCCAACTGCATTAGGATATAACATATCTGATCTCAAAGGAATATGCCCTTCAATCTGTATGCATCGTATTCTGCTAGAAGAAGATTGCAAAACCTCCAGAGAATCTCAAAGAAGAATTAACCCAATCCTTAGTGTAATACCTCAAAATTTGCCCTCTCATTTTCATGCCATTTAGCATATCCTTTCATACATTGCATTGCATTTAGATCACAATTGCATCATAAACATACATGAACATACATCTCCATTTGAGCTTTCACAGGTTGCGACTGGCCTTTATTTCTTCATGCGGCACGTGCACAATAATCTCAGAAGAAGCCAAAAGTTCTCGGTTGATTCAGAGGAGTTTAAGCTGAATATCAGTTTTATGGTGCAGTTTGCAAAAGTTGTAACTTATGCTCAGAAACTCATTTTGGCTTGAAACTCAATAGTTTAAACTGTTTCGGTATTCTCTACAACTTTTGTGTTTGGCTCGGAGGCCAATTCATCAAGGAAAATGGCGGGAATTATTTGTTTTTGAAATTTCGGTTTCGCCGATTAACTGTGCTAGCGGTATTCAAGAGTTCGTAACTTCTGATTGGGTCACAAAGTCTGAGCGATTCATATGCCAAACGTTCCGTCTTGATATCCTTTCCAACTTTTGGGTTTTGGCCAAGAACTAATCCTTTGAAGAAGATCTCAGAATGTGCGAGTCTTTAGAGTCGACATAGTGAAAAACAGTGCTGAACCAATGAGTTTTGAACACAAAAAAATTCATAACTCTTGGCTCGTTCATCGAATTGATGTCGTTTCGGTGCCTAAAATTCCGTTTAGATGTTATCTTAATTATGTGAATTCAGTTTGGGTTAGGTCCGAGTGGAAGGATCTCGAAAATGCGAATTACCAGTAAGGTTCTTTGATGCAGTGCACTGTCTGTCAGATTTTGTAAAATTCATAACTCGGTCAATTTTCATCGGATTGCACCCGTTCTTGAAGCGTTGGTTCAAAAATTTTATCCTCTTCAAGTTCAAAGACAAATGCGAGTTTGAACGGTGCTCCAAAGATTATCGTTTTGGTTTATTTCACAAAACTGAAGTGCTGAACCGAAGAAAAAGGCTGAAAGTGGTTTCACGATAAAATTCATATCTTCCTCGTCGTTTGTCCGGTTGAGCTTAGATTTTAACACCAGGTCACTGACTCATAGATCTACAACTTTGCTGACAAAGTCGAGTCGAGATTATGCTCCTAAGAGGTTGACCTCGTCACATTTTCGAGTAGCGGACACCAAATAAGCCGAAAAAATAACTTATTCAGTGATGTCTTGCAGCTTAAACGTATCGATCGCACCCGATTTTAATCGTATGACATCCATTCTGTTTGCGTTACAACCTTGATTCAGAGACGGACGATATTATGGAAGGCTCAGAGTCGAAATTTCTTGCCGAAGATATTGTTATTTTCACTTAAGCCGAAATTCCACCTTTTGCCTTTCATTTTACACTCCACTATATATTCTTTTGACCCACAATTTGTCTCACAACTTCAATCATAATTTACAAACACCAAAAAACTCTCACAAACTCTCTCTAAAGGATCAAAGTTCATTCTCTCAATTCTTTCTCAAGAACACAACAACAACTTCATCAAGAACTCAAGAACACAACAATTCCGATCAAGCTTCCGGTAGCCGAGCCGCCACGAACCACCACCTCCGGTCAACTTCACCACCGTAAGACCACCATCTTCCGCCACCGGCAGCCGCACGGCCTCTCCTCCTCTCCTCCGTTCATGATCGCGTCTCACTTCCTTCGAATTCACAATTTCTTCGTCGATTCTTCATTCGGTAAGCTTCTTAAACTTTAATTCATGAATAATTGTTGAATTGTTTCTTGAATTGAATTTTGAAGTTGAATTAATCTTGTGGAGATTATGTGCATTGATTCATGATTTGATTATTGATTGATTCTTGATTAATTTATCCTAATAATTGTTGTGGTGCATGATTGAAAAGGCTTGGTAAAGTTGACATAGAATAATCGGTGAATGTTAGGTGTTTGACAAAATTCCTAAGAGAGCTAATTATTATGACTTGATATTGATTGAAGTGCTTGACTTTTGAATTCATGCTTGTTTCATTGTGTAAATTCGGAATATGATAGGTTGAAGCTTAATTGTTGATGTTGTTCATGTGTCGCGTGTCGATAAATGCGTTTTGGTCATAACTTCCTAACCGTAGCGCGTTTTCGCGAATGTGAATAGTGTAAATTGACTTTGTTGATTATTCCGGAGCCATTGGTAACCTTTTTAGTCGATTTCGGACAATTTTTCCCGGCTATTTCACTACTGCCAGCCGACGAAATTGGCCAAAAAGTATCACTTCCGAGCGGAATTTTCAAAATCCGATTGCATATTTGAATCCGTTGGCACGTTTGCAAGTTACCATGCGATTTTCGTTCAATTCCGAGTCGGTGATTTTTGACGCGTTTTTTCGTTTTAAGGCTTTTTAAGTTCGGTTTGGTGCAATTTTGATGCATTGATCTTATTTTGACTTGTATATATGTTTGTTGATCATTTTCCATTCATTGCATGTAAATTTGTTCGATTCCGGTTTGAGTTTGCATGTTGTTTATGTTAGAGCATAAGTGCTGCCCCGTTTTGAAACGTAAATTTCAATGCATGTCCATGACTCGTACATTCATCTTTCTATTTGATTTTGAGTTGTGAGACATAGGTGCAACTTCCGGTTGCACCTCTTTTTGGTTTCTAATGCGTTTGTTGAGTTCATGCAAGGTTCTCGCAAAGATCTTAACGACGGTTGTTTGGTTGGTATTCCACTTTATTTGTGGGATACCTTTGGATTCAAATGATATTTTGTGTCGTTGTTTTTGTTTCGATTATGGGGGATCTTCACAAAGCAATTATGGAAGATGAGCATTTATTTTGCTCATGGGAGATTACAAGGCTTGGCCTGAAGTCTTTTTTGGATTTCTTTTATGTGAAAGAATCGGCACTTCGACCAAGTAAGTAATCTCGATTCTCTACTTTAATGCATCATTCTAGTTGTATGCGACTTAGGATCATATAACTTAAGGTACATATTGAGCCCTCCAACCTGAGGAATTGGATTTATTTGTGATTTTTGATGATATGTATCGATTTCGGAACTTAGGGATTAGGTTACGAACCATTAGGATCGCTTCCTTTCACTTCCCCTTAAAATCCACTTTTTTGCCCGTTTCGTCGCAATTATTAAAAATAGTTTTAAGTGAGATAAAATTCTGGAAAAATTCATGAGTAATCCTTATCCTCTTAATTAATTTGTCATATTTTTTGTTTCCATATTTGGGTGGTTTTAATAATTAATTTGGATTTTAGATCATAATCTGTCCCAAAAAGGGGTGTTTTGGCATAAGAGACCGAAATCGTTTTTTCCCCATAGGTGTGAAACCTATTTTTTGTGTGTGATTAATCACTGTAATTTGTGACATTTTGATGCCCCTTAGGCATTTTTTTTCATAATTTTAGATTCCCTTTTTGATCCACTTTGTGGAGTTGTTTTTGGTGATCATGTTTTGTTACCTTGCTAGTCAAGGAATTGTTTTGGCACTTTGGTGCATAATTTTGTATAATACTTTTGGAAAATGTAATATAATGACTATATCATTCCAGGGATTTAATTTCATAATTTTTAAAGGCTTTTTGCTATTTTTCCATGTCACCTAGATCCTAGGTTGATTCATGTGTTTATGTGTCGCATAACCTAAGTGTTAAGAAGGCATTCATGCTATTTTCTTGAGGGGATTTTTGGTAGCTTTAGGAGTTGATTATAGGTCATTTTTATGTCTTTAATTCCAGTCATAGGTCACTTTTTGAACCATACTCATTTGGTTTGTTTTGGTGCTTTAAAGTGTATACTTATGTGAATTAACTTTAACCTAAAATAGATTCTCTTCTCCTCTAAATAATCACTTGAATTATGTGGAAATCATTAATTCATATTCATGCATTCTAATTGCCTCCCATACCTTGTATGCTACTGACCCATAATCATTTCATGCATATTCACATGGCATTCTTCCTTAACTTTCATCATGTGCGATCTTATGCGATTTTTGTTCGTTTCTTCTCATATCTTCTTCTCATTACTCCATATTCCTAATCCATTGCATCCATGATTGTATATTCATTAATCCATCTTCATAAGCATTCACTACTGACTTTGATGTTCATTTCATGTATTAATTCATGCTTGTAAGCCATATGCACTCATATTTCATCCTTGAACCCTAACTTGCATTTAGTTGAATTTATGTGAACTTTTTGTACATAGTTTGACATAGTTTGAATTTGTGAGGTATCCTAGCATACCTAGGGACCTATATCATGTAGCTACTGACTTTAGAAGTCATGTAACCTTTAGGTACCTTCACCTTTAGACTTAGGTCTTATTTTGAACCCTAGTTCCATTCTAGGACGTTTATGGTACTTAATCGCTTTCATGCTTTGATTTTACTTTCAATATGCATTGTCATGCTAACTTTTGTTTTGTAGGGGGGAAGATTGAGGTAAGCCTCACTTCATTCTTATCTCTTATGCATTTTAATTGTCTTTGCCTTAACACTTGGTGCTTGCTTATAGGTTTTCCCTTTCTTTAGAAACAACTTACCTTCCTTAGGAAGTAAGTTGATTTCTAAGTTCTATTTTCTTCTTTTCTTTTCTTTCTTAGGATTAGAATACCTCATTAACCATAGGATATCCCTTTTGTATATGATAAATAACTTAGGATTGTTTTAGTCCCCCTTTTAGGATTTTGTCCTTTTGTGATCCTTTTGGTTCTTTTTCTCTTCTCATCTCATAACTCTAAAAAACACTTTAATAAATCTGAAATGATACATTGATCCATAGCCTTATTCCATGAGGTATGCTTGTAGTCTTCCCATCTTGGGATAGTACATGTTTACCTTGTGATGCACAAGTCTGATCAAGGTATCTTATTCATAAAGAAAAGCATAAAAAACACTTCTTCATGTAAATAATCAAAACATCTAATAAGTAAACAAGTTAGTGAGCCTAAGCCCTAATCTTTGGGTTCAAGTTTTGGGGATCTTCTCCTTACTTGAGTGTGCTTGTTCTATTATTCCATCTTGGAATGTAGCGACAAGTGCACATTCCATTGGTGAGAGCTTGAGTTCACTTCCTTGTGACACACTCATAAAAGCTTCTAAAAAAACACAAACAAACAATAAACGTCTTTCCTTCGGGAATTCTTTTCTCATCTCATTCGCTCCGTACGCGAACTTGCTCCTACTTGTCACTTTGCAAGACAGTAACGCACTCGTCGTCCGAGCCTGCAACACCTGAGCATTGACATAGGCAGTTCAAGCCTTTAATCACAAGCAATTTCTTTTCTACCCCTAGTTAGGGGAACTACGGCGTCTCTGATCCTCATTATCCCGATGAGGTTAATAGGCAGTGGGGTAGGGCCCATTCGAGCACATTCTTTATTTTCCCTACATTTCCCCCTTTCTTTCCATTTTATTTTCCGATTCCCCTTCTCATTTTCATTCCAGTTCCCAGTTCGTGGTTCATTTGTTCAACAGCATTATTATTTCTCACCCTTTGAAACAAAACAAGCTAGCGTGGATCCCGTCGGGTACGACGGACGATCTGGGGTGCTAATACCTTCCCAGGTCGTAACCGACTCCCGAACTCAGATCTTTGGTTCGCAGGACCTTGTCCTTTCCTTCTTCCTTAGGTTTGTGCAACATTACCTTTCCCATTCATTCGGGATAAAAATGTCTGGCTGGCGACTCTAACCTTTCCGCGCCACTTTCGCGTTTGTACTAGGATGAAAATCCCGGGAGCGACAGCTGGCGACTCTGCTGGGGATCGAACCCAGAATCTCGGGTTCCCCTGTGAGTCTCTCCTAGCGCTTGTTTGTTGCTGTTTCATTGGGTGATGTTTGTTTGTTGTGGCTTGTTGTATGTTATTGTTGTTTATTTACAACTTTATTTACAGCTTTATTTACAGTTTTCAGTCTTTATTTACTGCATCATGTATATATACTGGACTGTCTGGACTGGTTTTCTTTGGTGGGATGGGTGTTACTTGTTATTGAGAGATATGAGCCAAGTACCCGGCTCGAGTGCACCATAGGACTTAGAGTGGTTCCACTTTGGCCTCATGAGATCTTGTCATGGGGGTAGTAGTGAGTTCCACACCCAGGTTGCGATTGTCTTGGAAATGTCTTGATTTGGGGATCTTCCTCTCTCATTACATGACCCTAACAGTTATGTGCAGTTGGGGACCGATCATTGAGAACCTTGTGGAAACATCCCTCTTTAGTGATGACAGTGGCAGCCCACATTTTGTGGCAAACCCATTCGCATCTGAGGGCCCACCTGGGGATCACATAGGATGACCTTGTTTCCCGGACTCAGCTGAGGCCTCCCTGCGTAGTATATAATGCCAAACCGATTCCCTGATTTGGTCATGAGCCATTTCTCGGAAATGGTGACAGTATTATTGCTATTCGGCTTTGAGAGTCCGTGATGTCTGACCCGGAGCCTTTTTACCCGTGAGATTGGGGAGTGTTTACAGGTGTGCAGGAACCCTAAACTTCAACATACCCACTTTGCCAGTATTGTTCAGTGTTCTATGGTTCTTTGATTCTGAGATCCGGGATTTCTATTCAGAGAGATTGTTACTGTGATTACCATGGTGACCCTGATATTGTGACTGTTATTATGACTCTCCACAGACACTTGGCTCGTTGTTCAGCTTCAATACCATCAGTGACTATTCTATTATGTGATCCAGTTCTACAGTTATTGGTTTCTCAGTTATGGGGTTCTGTACAGAGATGGTGCTGCTATTATGGTTTTATTCAGACACTTGACTCATTGCTCAACACCGACACCAACATCACACTATTGATCACACGTCTGTTGCATACATGACATCATAGCATTTCTGCATACATGTTCAGTTATTTCCGAGGATCACATATCTGAATCATGTTGTTGGATTTTTCTGTATCAAAACTTGAATTAAAGCAGATAGATTCCTCAGAAATAATTGAACATGGCATTTGCATACATCCTTGCATTCTTGACAGGTGTTCATAGAAAAATTCTTTTCCTGACTTGATTTCTCATCAGAATGGACAACTTGAATCACAATCATCAAGGTATATATTTGAAGCAGCTCCGGGAGGAGGTAATCGAAGGAAGACCCAACTAGGGCAATTCAGGGCCGATGTACAAGCTTTATTTCAAAGTCAGAAACTGCTGAAAGAGGAAGTCAACCAGATGAAGACTCAGATGAGTCTGGTTATGGAAATTTTGAACGAAGCTATTTTCATCCCTATTGAGGGGAACTACGCTGCTCTGATTCTCCATTGGTCAATGGAGATACGTAGGCAGGAGATCACAAGATCTTTCCGAGCAACCTTATTTATTAACTTTATTAACCTCTTCCATCAAGACTTCATTTGTTAGCATCCAACCTCAGCTTCCCAAAAGAATCCTAGGGGAAGAGAATACGGGTAAAGGCCAAAACAACTTGAGAAGAAGTTTGATCATATTTTGATGTCGTACGTGCAACAAGTTTCCTCATTTGCTCAGATTCAAATTGGTTGAGCTAGCCACATCAGGATCATCTCCGATAAAGCTTCCCTTAGGGTTTCAATTCCAAGTATGATTATCATTCTGGGGCACCTGGCCATTTAATTGAAGATTTCAAGTTTTTCAGAGACAAAGGTAAATACAAGGTCGCGAATTTGATTGACTCCAAGACTATTGTGTTCACACCAAGTAAACATGGGAATATGGCACCGAATCAGTAATAGATTGAACATCCAGACTGCTGACTGCTGAAAGCCTCCAAAAGCAATAAATCCAGACGGAGTTAGGCCTCCTCAATAATGGAAACCACGATGTGAATGCTAGATGCAAGTACCACTCAGGGGCATTTGGGCATACCATTGACAACTGTGAGGTGTTCAAGTACAAGGTGCAAAGGTCATCATGCCAGAAATTTTGCCCAGATATTGAAGTCTCCTCATCAAATTAACCTCCCAGTTTGTAAGGGCATCTTCAGAAGCGATAAGTCCAGACGGAGTCAAGTCTCCTCAATGACGGCAATGTTCAGCTTCTTTACTGCATTTTCATTTGTAGTTTATATTGTTTGTTTAAACATTTGTATGCATGCATGAAACTTATTTGTTTTTGAATGATAGCCATAATAAAATGCACATGTTTTTCTTGAAGTAATCCATTCGTATTCACTCATGATTTTGTGTATGTGCATTGCAATACCAACTATTGTGTTTAAACTCTATTAAGGAGGATGACGAAATGAAAACGCAAAAATCTCTAATTGTGTGCTTTTGAGAAAGACCCTGTTGATGATGTACATGCATTGTTTCAAATCCTAAACACCGGAGATATAAGGGAGATAGACCCTCGCCAACCCATTTGAGCCTTGAAGTAGGAGTTTCCTTTCGCATGAAAAAAAACCTTGCATTTAACCCAGGGGCAGGGTAGGCGTCAGTTAGTTTGACCGAGCGTTTAAATTTCAAAAAGGAGTGTACATCTGAGGATCCATTACCTATGGTTGTACCAAATCAAGAGGTCCAAAGACCAGAAACCACAATGGTTATCCCAATCAAGAGTCCAAAGACCGGAAACCACATTGGTTATTAATCATTGACCAGAGAATGAGGCAGTCACGACCCTTTCAAAGCAATCAAGATAAACAGTGTCACACGATTTGTTCAAAAAAAGAATAGGAAAAATGAATAAAAAAGCCCGCTAAGTCGAAACTTGAAAACAAGCGACTTAGGCAAAAATTAGGGCATCCCGCTGGACTTCAATCAAAGATTCACAAGAATCAGTCCAGGCAAAAGTTAGGGATATGAAAAATAATGCAAAAGCAAAAGACAAAAAGGATTACACAAGAAAGATCCTTGAACGAGGACAAAGTCGTGTGATACAGACACGGAAGACGAAGGGGTGACTGACTCCAAACAACAACTTGATTGGTGCTTAAACCGTTAGTGTAATTGGTTCCTCAACCATCACAAAACCCTTTTTGAGAGGTGAACGCTTGTGAAAGTTAGCTGAACATAGGAATGGAGAACATCACGAAGATGGGTGGGCACAAATAAACTTCGAGCCTATATCCTTTATTTTTATAACCGTGAACCAGACCACGATACAATCCTCAAAAGTCCTAATTGAAACAGGGTTATTTCGAGAGCATACTACCACAAGATCGCGTTCCTGACTCCTATGAGTTGTGCTAAAAGTTCTTTGTTGGTGTTGCATGTGCGTGCTTTCATTCATCAAAAACCAATGTCGTATTTAACCAGTGATTCACTCACGAAGGTTGGCGACATCTTTTTACAGTAAAAATTCAAGATTAACATGTGTGTTGCATTAGAATTTTCATTCTTAAAATAAACATTTTCTGCTTACATACATTTGTTTGGCATCATAAAAGTTTACATATGGAATCTCAGTCCAGAAGCTTAATCTTGCCAAGTTGAGAAGTCTGAAACTTCCGAAGGACAATCTATCGAGGTGAACTTTTCAAGAAAACTCCATTGAGTAGGGAATTTCCCAACAGTCGTGGTAAGAGCCAACTAATCTGGGGAAATCATGTCGAGCAATCTCTTCAAAGTTCAACCAAGCTGGGGCAATCACTTCGAGATTCAAATCTCTCAAAGAGCCATTAGTCTGAGGCATGTATTCAAATTTCAACCAAACTGGGGCAATTACTTCGAGATCCAATCTCTCAAAGAACAATTGGCATGGGTGTTTTCTTCAAAACACAGTCATTCAGGGGTGATCACTTCAAGACTTGTACTGGGGCAGGCCATCCTAAGAGCATGAGAAGTACTTTCTCCCGAAGACGGTAAATCCAAAGCACCTATCCAAAGGTAAAAATACTGGGGCATAATATTTCACGGTGATATGAGGTTTTTCATTAATCCTCATGAGGCAAATTTCTTTCATAGACCATGCAGTCTGGGGCAGTTATTTCGAGATCCGACGAATCTCTCCAAGAGTTTGAAGACACTGAGGCATTTCGTATGCCAGTTTTCTGTAAAATCCTTTTGAGACATTTTCTTCTGATGGACCTTAATCTGAGGCGAGTTGAAAATTGCAAAGAATCATTGTTCACTCATGATTAGTCGGCAACCTAGCAACCCATGGCTAGGGGCAAAGCCATTGTCGGCACAGTACTTCAAGAGTTGTTTCGTCGGCGGACTTCATTGATTAGAATTCCTTAGCAAGTCTCATTAGACAATTCCTTCTCCAGTAGTGCGACAAATGGAAGGTTACTTCTTGAGCAGAAAGATGTCATCGTCTCTCATCCCCAGCATGAGACGCCTTACATCTCTCATTCCCAACATGAGAGGATTTATCTCTTATCCCAGCAAGTGGCAACTTGAGCTCTTATCTTCAGCGGGAAGCTTTATCATTGACATTATCTATCATCCCCAGTAAAGTGGAAGCTGAAATTTCTCCCAGCAAGATAGCAGAAGGTGGGTATCATCCCCAAGCAGAAGTTTCCCTTCAGACAGGGGCAATTCTCAGCAGTATAAGGGGTGTCATTCCTCCCCAGCAGTTTGCTCCCTCAGCGGTGCCATGCCTTTGATTCCCCAGCCAAGTCTGAAGATGATCCGGTCCCCACAGAGTTCATATTGGATTTTCACCTCCGTCCGTGAAATATTTCTCAGCCAAGTTGCCATACTTTTGGGTATTTGATGATACAGCCAGGTATTCATCACCTCAGTCAGAGTTGAGTGTCCAGACCTCTTGACTTGTCTTCCCCTGTAGAGTTGTATCTCTTGCTGCCAATCAGGCATTTGTCTACCGCTCGTCTGCGTTTGTCAACACTCGTTTGTGTTATCCCTAAGCAGGTTTTTCCCCAGCAAGGACATATTACTGCTTTATTGTTGCTCGTCTGCATCTTTCAACACTCGTCTGTGTTAGCTCTGTGGTATTGCTCGTTTGCTTTCCCCAGCGGTGGTTTATGATTACTTTGATTCTGCTCGTTCGCAATTCCAAACACTCGTTTGTGTTTGGTTATATCAGTTGTTGTTTGCTCGTCTGCAATTTCCAGCATTCGTCTGTGCTTTGAAATGGTTACCTTGTTATTGCTCGTCTACAATTTCCAGCACTCGTCTGTGTTTGGTTATGATAGTTGTTATTGTTCGTCCGCAACTCCTCAACACTCGTCTGTGTTCTGATATGATATTTGTTGTTGCTCGTCAGCAACCTCCCAACACTCGTCTGTGTTTGGTATTAGATCATTCGCTGCACTCGTCTGTGCCTTGATATGTATTCTCTGTTGTTGCTCGTCTGCAACTGTCCAGCACTCGTCTGTGTTTGTTTAAAGCTCGTCTGCTTTTATCCCCCAGAAGTCGTTTGTGTTCTGAAGCTCGTCTGCTTTGCTTGGATACTCGTCTGTATCATCCTCAGCACTCGTCTGTGCTAGCTTACATCTGTATGTGAGGATTTGCTGTTTACCCTGGTATTTCTGTATTGCTACTTCAAATGCTCGTCTGTGTTTGAATTTCTGGTATTCGTCTATACCAGTGGCTGATACTCGTCTGTATCATTGCCTGAGACACTCGTCTGTGTTTCTCAGATCATCGTCTGATACTCGTCTGTATCATTGACTTATGGCACTCGTCTGTGTTATCTTGATGATCATCCAATACTCGTCTGTATTGAAGAGGTTTCGAATCCTGACAGTGGGAATTAAATGTCGAAATGATTACCGGTCCTGGCGTAACAGGTAAATCCGAAGGAGGCTCGTCTGTCTCAGGCACCAATTATTGTTGTTGCTGCACCTGGCGTAACAGGTTTGTTAAGAAGACTCGTCTGTCTTATACCATATATCCGCGGATAATATATGAAGAAGGTTCGTCTACCTTGATTGCATGTCTATCCCACAGACTTAAGTGCATTGCCGGTCCTGGCGTAACAGGTAAATCCGAAGGAGACTCGTCTGTCTCATGCTATATGCAGTGTTTGAGGACTCGTATGTCCAGTTCCTGGCGTCACAGGATTGTTTGAAGACTAGTCTGTCTCAAGTCATATATTCTGCAGTGTTGGAGGACTCGTATGTCCAGCTTCTGGCGTAACAGGTAAATCCAAAGGAGACTCGTCTGTCTCATATGCTTGAAGTGTTTAAGGACTCGTCTGTCCAGCTCCTGGCGTCACAGGATTTTGTTTGAAGACTCGTCTGTCTCAGTTTATATGCTTGAAGTGTTTAAGGACTCGTCTGTCCAGCTCCTGGCTTCACAGGATTGTTTTTGAAGACTCGTCTGTCTCAGTTTATATGCTTGAAGTGTTTAAGGACTCGTCTGTCCGGCACCTGGTGTCACAGGATTTTTTTGAAAGCTCGTCTGTCTCAGTTACAAGTTCTTGAAATGTCTGAGGACTCGTTTGTCCGACACCTGGCGTCGCAGGGTGGTTTGAAGACTCGTCTGTCAACTTGTTCTTATTCTAGATATCAGGTTCAACTTGGAAGAAGCTCGTCTGCTTTTTCTCCCCTTCAGTCACCAAAGCATCATTTGGTCGGGTTTATTTCCCGGTGTTGCATTCTTCGTCAGAGTGCAAATTTCTGGTCTTCTTGGTATTCAATCACAGTTTATCTTGAATGGTCGATAGCTCGTGCTACCGTCCTTTTCAGATTAACAGATGATTGAATAGGGGCAGCTGTAATACCTCAAAATTTGCCCTCTCATTTTCATGCCATTTAGCATATCCTTTCATACATTGCATTGCATTTAGATCACAATTGCATCATAAACATACATGAACATACATCTCCATTTGAGCTTTCACAGGTTGCGACTGGCCTTTATTTCTTCATGGGGCACGTGCACAATAATCTCAGAAGAAGCCAAAAGTTCTCGGTTGATTCAGAGGAGTTTAAGCTGAATATCAGTTTTATGGTGCAGTTTGCAAAAGTTGTAACTTATGCTCAGAAACTCATTTTGGCTTGAAACTCAATAGTTTAAACTGTTTTGGTATTCTCTACAACTTTTGTGTTCGGCTCGGAGGCCAATTCATCAAGGAAAATGGCGGGAATTATTTGTTTTTGAAATTTCGGTTTCGCCGATTAACTGTGCTAGCGGTATTCAAGAGTTCGTAACTTCTGATTGGGTCAACAAGTCTGAGCGATTCATATGCCAAACGTTCCGTCTTGATATCCTTTCCAACTTTTGGGTTTTGGCCAAGAACTAATCCTTTGAAGAAGATCTCAGAATGTGCGAGTCTTTAGAGTCGACATAGTGAAAAACAGTGCTGAACCAGTGAGTTTTGAACACAAAAAAATTCATAACTCTTGGCTCGTTCATCGAATTGATGTCGTTTCGGTGCCTAAAATTCCATTTAGATGTTATCTTAATTATGTGAATTCAGTTTGGGTTAGGTCCGAGTGGAAGGATCTCGAAAATGCGAATTACCAGTAAGGTTCTTTGATGCAGTGCACTGTCTGTCAGATTTTGTAAAATTCATAACTCGGTCAATTTTCATCGGATTGCACCCGTTCTTGAAGCGTTGGTTCAAAAATTTTATCCTCTTCAAGTTCAAAGACAAATGCGAGTTTGAACGGTGCTCCAAAGATTATCGTTTTGGTTTATTTCACAAAACTGAAGTGATGAACCGAAGAAAAAGGCTGAAAGTGGTTTCACGATAAAATTCATATCTTCCTCGTCGTTTGTCCGGTTGAGCTTAGATTTTAACACCAGGTCACTGACTCATAGATCTACAACTTTGCTGACAAAGTCGAGTCGAGATTATGCTCCTAAGAGGTTGACCTCGTCACATTTTCGAGTAGCGGACACCAAATAAGCCGAAAAAATAACTTATTCAGTGATGTCTTGCAGCTTAAACGTATCGATCACACCCGATTTTAATCGTATGACATCCATTCTGTTTGCGTTACAACCTTGATTCAGAGACGAACGATATTATGGAAGGCTCAGAGTCGAAATTTCTTGCCGAAGATATTGTTATTTTCACTTAAGCCGAAATTCCACCTTTTGCCTTTCATTTTACACTCCACTATATATTCTTTTGACCCACAATTTGTCTCACAACTTCAATCATAATTTACAAACACCAAAAAACTCTCACAAACTCTCTCTAAAGGATCAAAGTTCATTCTCTCAATTCTTTATCAAGAACACAACAACAACTTCATCAAGAACTCAAGAACACAACAATTCCGATCAAGCTTCCGGTAGCCGAGCCGCCACGAACCACCACCTCCGGTCAACTTCACCACCGTAAGACCACCATCTTCCGCCACCGGCAGCCGCACGTCCTCTCCTCCTCTCCTCCGTTCATGATCGCGTCTCACTTCCTTCGGATTCGCAATTTCTTCGTCGATTCTTCATTCGGTAAGCTTCTTAAACTTTAATTCATGAATAATTGTTGAATTGTTTCTTGAATTGAATTTTGAAGTTGAATTAATCTTGTGGAGATTATGTGCATTGATTCATGATTTGATTATTGATTGATTCTTGATTAATTTATCCTAATAATTGTTGTGGTGCATGATTGAAAATGCTTGGTAAAGTTGACATAGAATAATCGGTGAATGTTAGGTGTTTGACAAAATTCCTAAGAGAGCTAATTATTATGACTTGATATTGATTGAAGTGCTTGACTTTTGAATTCATGCTTGTTTCATTGTGTAAATTCGGAATAGGATAGGTTGAAGCTTAATTGTTGATGTTGTTCATGTGTCGCGTGTCGATAAATGCGTTTTGGTCATAACTTCCTAACCGTAGCGCGTTTTCGCGAATGTGAATAGTGTAAATTGACTTTGTTGATTATTCCGGAGCCATTGGTAAACTTTTTAGTCGATTTCGGACAATTTTTTCCGGCTATTTCACTACTGCCAGCCGACGAAATTGGCCAAAAAGTATCACTTCCGAGCGGAATTTTCAAAATCCGATTGCATATTTGAATCCGTTGGCACGTTTGCAAGTTACCATGCGATTTTCGTTCAATTCCGAGTCGGTGATTTTTGACGCGTTTTTTCGTTTTAAGGCTTTTTAAGTTCGGTTTGGTGCGATTTTGATGCATTGATCTTATTTTGACTCGTACATTCATCTTTCTATTTGATTTTGAGTTGTGAGACATAGGTGCAACTTCCGGTTGCACCTCTTTTTGGTTTCTAATGCGTTTGTTGAGTTCATGCAAGGTTCTCGCAAAGATCTTAACGACGGTTGTTTGGTTGGTATTCCACTTTATTTGTGGGATACCTTTGGATTCAAATGATATTTTGTGTCGTTGTTTTTGTTTCGATTATGGGGGATCTTCACAAAGCAATTATGGAAGATGAGCATTTATTTTTCTCATGGGAGATTACAAGGCTTGGCCTGAAGTTTTTTTTGGATTTCTTTTATGTGAAAGAATCGGCACTTCGACCAAGTAAGTAATCTCGATTCTCTACTTTAATGCATCATTCTAGTTGTATGCGACTTAGGATCATATAACTTAAGGTACATATTGAGCCCTCCCACCTGAGGCATTGGATTTATTTGTGATTTTTGATGATATGTATCGATTTCGGAACTTAGGGATTAGGTTACGAACCATTAGGATCGCTTCCTTTCACTTCCCCTTAAAATCCACTTTTTTGCCCGTTTCGTCGCAATTATTAAAAATAGTTTTAAGTGAGATAAAATTCTGGAAAAATTCATGAGTAATCCTTATCCTCTTAATTAATTTTTAATATTTTTTGTTTCCAGATTTGGATGGTTTTAATAATTAATTTGGATTTTAGATCATAAGCTGTCCCAAAAAGGGGTGTTTTGGCATAAGAGACCGAAATCGTTTTTTCCCCATAGGTGTGAAACCTATTTTTTGTGTGTGATTAATCACTGTAATTTGTGACATTTTGATGCCCCTTAGGCATTTTTTTTCATAATTTTAGATTCCCTTTTTGATCCACTTTGTGGAGTTGTTTTTGGTGATCATGTTTTGTTACCTTGCTAGTCAAGGAATTGTTTTGGCACTTTGGTGCATAATTTTGTATAATACTTTTGGAAAATGTAATATAATGACTATATCATTCCAGGGATTTAATTTCATAATTTTTAAAGGCTTTTTGCTATTTTTCCATGTCACCTAGATCCTAGGTTGATTCATGTGTTTATGTGTCGCATAACCTAAGTGTTAAGAAGGCATTCATGCTATTTTCTTGAGGGGATTTTTGGTAGCTTTAGGAGTTGATTATAGGTCATTTTTATGTCTTTAATTCCAGTCATAGGTCACTTTTTGAACCATACTCATTTGGTTTGTTTTGGTGCTTTAAAGTGTATACTTATGTGAATTAACTTTAACCTAAAATAGATTCTCTTCTCCTCTAAATAATCACTTGAATTATGTGGAAATCATTAATTCATATTCATGCATTCTAATTGCCTCCCATACCTTGTATGCTACTGACCCATAATCATTTCATGCATATTCACATGGCATTCTTCCTTAACTTTCATCATGTGCGATCTTATGCGATTTTTGTTCGTTTCTTCTCATATCTTCTTCTCATTACTCCATATTCCTAATCCATTGCATCCATGATTGTATATTCATTAATCCATCTTCATAAGCATTCACTACTGACTTTGATGTTCATTTCATGTATTAATTCATGCTTGTAAGCCATATGCACTCATATTTCATCCTTGAACCCTAACTTGCATTTAGTTGAATTTATGTGAACTTTTTGTACATAGTTTGACATAGTTTGAATTTGTGAGGTATCCTAGCATACCTAGGGACCTATATCATGTAGCTACTGACTTTAGAAGTCATGTAACCTTTAGGTACCTTCACCTTTAGACTTAGGTCTTATTTTGAACCCTAGTTCCATTCTAGGACGTTTATGGTACTTAATCGCTTTCATGCTTTGATTTTACTTTCAATATGCATTGTCATGCTAACTTTTGTTTTGTAGGGGGGAAGATTGAGGTAAGCCTCACTTCATTCTTATCTCTTATGCATTTTAATTGTCTTTGCCTTAACACTTGGTGCTTGCTTATAGGTTTTCCCTTTCTTTAGAAACAACTTACCTTCCTTAGGAAGTAAGTTGATTTCTAAGTTCTATTTTCTTCTTTTCTTTTCTTTCTTAGGATTAGAATACCTCATTAACCATAGGATATCCCTTTTGTATATGATAAATAACTTAGGATTGTTTTAGTCCCCCTTTTAGGATTTTATCCTTTTGTGATCCTTTTGGTTCTTTTTCTCTTCTCATCTCATAACTCTAAAAAACACTTTAATAAATCTGAAATGATACATTGATCCATAGCCTTATTCCATGAGGTATGCTTGTAGTCTTCCCATCTTGGGATAGTACATGTTTACCTTGTGATGCACAAGTCTGATCAAGGTATCTTATTCATAAAGAAAAGCATAAAAAACACTTCTTCATGTAAATAATCAAAACATCTAATAAGTAAACAAGTTAGTGAGCCTAAGCCCTAATCTTTGGGTTCAAGTTTTGGGGATCTTCTCCTTACTTGAGTGTGCTTGTTCTATTATTCCATCTTGGAATGTAGCGACAAGTGCACATTCCATTGGTGAGAGCTTGAGTTCACTTCCTTGTGACACACTCATAAAAGCTTCTAAAAAAACACAAACAAACAATAAACGTCTTTCCTTCGGGAATTCTTTTCTCATCTCATTCGCTCCGTACGCGAACTTGCTCCTACTTGTCACTTTGCAAGACAGTAACGCACTCGTCGTCCGAGCCTGCAACACCTGAGCATTGACATAGGCAGTTCAAGCCTTTAATCACAAGCAATTTCTTTTCTACCCCTAGTTAGGGGAACTACGGCGTCTCTGATCCTCATTATCCCGATGAGGTTAATAGGCAGTGGGGTAGGGCCCATTCGAGCACATTCTTTATTTTCCCTACATTTCCCCCTTTCTTTCCATTTTCTTTTCCGATTCCCCTTCTCATTTTCATTCCAGTTCCCAGTTCGCGGTTCATTTGTTCAGCAACATTATTATTTCTCACCCTTTGAAACAAAACAAGCTAGCGTGGATCCCGTCGGGTACGACGGACGATCTGGGGTGCTAATACCTTCCCAGGTCGTAACCGACTCCCGAACTCAGATCTTTGGTTCGTAGGACCTTGTCCTTTCCTTCTTCCTTAGGTTTGTGCAACATTACCTTTCCCATTCATTCGGGATAAAAATGTCTGGCTGGCGACTCTAACCTTTCCGCGCCACTTTCGTGTTTGTACTAGGATGAAAATCCCGGGAGCGACACTTAGCACTGTAGTGAAAGAAGAATTTAAGAAACTACTAGATGCCGGAATAATATATCCAATCTCTGATAGTAAATGGGTTAGTCCAGTACATGTAGTACCAAAGAAAGGAGGTATCACTGTAGTGAAAAACGCTCAAGTTGAATCGATATCGCAAAGAGTAGTGACAGGACATAGAGTGTGCATAGATTATCGTAAACTAAACAAAGCCACTCGAAAAGATCATTTCCCACTACCCTTTATAGATCAAATGTTAGAACGATTAGCCAAGCATTCATATTTCTGTTATCTTGACGGTTACTCAGGATTTTTCCAAATCCCTATCCACCCAGATGATCAAGAGAAGACTACATTCACATGCCCCTATGGAACGTTCGCTTATAGACGAATGCCCTTTGGATTATGCAACACTCCTGCAACCTTTCAAAGATGTATGATGTCAATCTTCGCAGATTTTATAGACAACATCATGGAAGTGTTCATGGACGACTTCTCTGTATGCGGGTAAAGTTTTGAAGGATGCCTATCAAATTTAGAAATGGTGTTAGAAAGATGTGTAAAAGTAAACCTCGTGCTTAACTGGGAGAAATGTCATTTTATGGTCAGAGAAGGAATCGTATTAGGACACGTGATATCCGACAAGGGAATTGAAGTTGATAAAGCTAAGATAGAAGTCATAAAAGATCTTCAACCCCCTAAAACAATTCGAGAAATACGAAGCTTTTTAGGACACGCCGGTTTCTACCGACGATTCATCAAAGATTTCTCGAAAATCACTAAACCTCTTACTGGTTTATTAATGAAAGATGCTGAGTTCATATTCAATGAAGATTGTCTTAAAGCATTCGAAACTCTAAAAACAGCCCTCATCACCGCACCAATCATGCAACCCCCTGACTGGAGATTACCTTTCGAAATCATGTGCGATGCGAGTGACTATGCTGTAGGCGCAGTTCTAGGCCAGAGGAAGGAAAAGAAACTTTATGCGATTTACTATGCCAGTAGAATCTTAGACTCTGCTCAGATGAACTACGCCACTACTGAAAAAGAATTGTTAGCAGTTGTCTTTGCGCTGGACAAATTTCGTTCTTACCTAGTAGGAGCGAAAATAATCGTCTACACAGACCATGCTGCTATCCGATATCTATTAACTAAGAAAGATGCTAAACCAAGACTCTTGAGATGGATTTTACTCTTACAAGAGTTTGATCTCGAAATAAAAGATAAGAAAGGTACTGAAAACGTCGTAGCGGACCATTTATCTAGAATAGAAGGTATTAAACCCGAACAAGTGCCGATTAACGATGATTTTCCGTATGAACAGCTGATAGCACAAATAGGAAGCGACCCAGTTCAGTTAGACTTAAATGAACCAGAACCCGTGGAAACAATCTAGACAACTGTAGGACTGCCATGGTACGCTGACATTGTCAACTACCTAGCTGCAGGAGCTCTTCTACCTGATCTAACCTATCAGCAGAAAAAGAAATTCTTTCACAATCTCAAACATTATTATTGGGATGAACCATTATTGTTCAAAAGAGGACCCGATGGAATCTTTCGTCGATGTATTCCCGAAGAAGAAATAGAAGATGTCATTGCTCAATGCCATTCATCTCCTTATGGTGGACATGCAAGCACTTCCAAGACTTGTGTAAAAATCTTACAAACCGGCTTATTTTGGCCTAATCTATGGAAAGATGTCCACATCATTGTTATAAATTGCGATCGGTGTCAACGCACCAGCAATATTTCAAGAAGAGATGAAATGCCTCAAAAAGGAATATTAGAAGTAGAAATCTTTGACGTCTGGGGAATAGATTTCATGGGACCATTCCCATCATCTTTCGGTAACAATTACATACTCGTAGCTGTTGATTATGTTTCAAAATGGATTGAAGCTATATCTTCTCCTACAAACGACACACGAGTAGTAATAAAGCTTTTCAAAAATATAATCTTTCCCAGATTTGGTGTGCCTAGACTCGTCATAAGTGACGGTGGCTCGCACTTCATTTCAAAAATCTTTGACAAATTACTATCTAAGTATGGAGTAAGACACCATGTGGCAACACCATATCACCCACAAACAAGTGGACAAGTCGAAGTCTCAAACAGAGAAATCAAACAAATCTTAGAAAAGACTGTCGCCATATCTCGGAAAGATTGGTCATCTAAACTTAATGAAGCTTTATGGGCTTATAGGACCGCTTACAAGACACCCATAGGAACTACACCTTTCAAATTAGTTTATGGAAAATCTTGTCACCTCCCGGTAGAACTAGAACACAAAGCTTATTGGGCGATCAAAACTCTCAATATAAACTATAATGCTGCAGGAGAAAAGCGAATCCTAGACATTAACGAACTAGAAGAATTAAGGCTAGATGCGTATGAGAATGCTAAGATATATAAAGAAAGAACTAAGCGATGGCATGATAAACGCCTATCTAGGAAAGAATTTAGTGTGGGAGACGTTGTACTCCTCTTTAATTCAAGACTTAGGCTCTTCCCTGGAAAATTAAAATCTAGATGGTCAGGACCCTTTGAAATAACTAGAGTGTTCCCGAGCGGAGCAATAGAAATTAAGGGTAGGAATAGTGAACCATTCATAGTAAACGGACAACGTTTAAAACATTATCATAAAGTTGAAAATAGAGATTATGCGAATAGTCTAAGGCTTTTAGAGTTGTCCACTAATTCCCCTGATTAATCTACACCTAAGCATTACGTCAGGCTTTTGACGATAAAAACAGCGCTTAGTGGGAGGCAACCCATTTACTCATTTACTCATTTAATTATTTAAATCATTTTTATCATTCTATTATTTTGTCATTTATCGTTTTACTATTTATTTATTTGTTTTGTCATTTTATAGTTTTATTTCATTATTACTATTATTGCCTTTAATTTATGCATTTTATTTCCTTATTTTTCCTTATTTTAATTTTAAATCACTTTTACAGATTTTCTAAAGTTTTTTCCACTTTCCTTCTCCCCCTGATTTGTTTCCTCCATATTTGCACTGACCATGGCTAACCAACCGATAAACCTTATGGAAACCAAATTTAGAGGTAGGAACCAAAGAATGAAATTTGAAGAGTTATCACAGAGGCCAATGGATTTGACCCTGTACCCGGATGATCTGACTATGGAAACCCTAGGTATACATGATAGCATCCTGTACTTGTTTAACCGACTTGGATGGGAGAATGCACTGATTCAACATAAGTTTGTGACTTACCGCGAGCTCACCCTTGAGTTCCTTAGCTCCTTAGTTTACCTACCCGAGCGCGGTTTTGGATTCAGGAAGGGATTTATCAGTTTCCGCCTATTTGGAATAGAATATGACTTTAACCATAAAGAACTAGCTGACTTATTAGGATTCCCTAGTGGACCCTTTGCTTTTACTACCACACAGGTAGAATTGACGGACATTGAGCTGGATTTCTTTTGGGGAACATTAACCGGAAACTACCACCCTGAACCAAATAGCATGAACAATGATGAGATACATAACCCAACTATCCGTTACTTCCATAAGATTCTTGCCCACACCTTCTTTGGAAAAGAAGAAAACCTTACCGGAGTATCTAAAGATGAGATATTCATTATGTCATGCTTCACTAATGGACAGCCTGTCAATGGTGTGCCTTTCATGATGCAAACCTTCACCCGAATCCAAGAAGAACCTGAATTACCTATATTAGTAGGAGGTCTTGTAACCATGATTGCTGATGCCTTAGGACTTAGATACCAATTGCACAGGTGCAACCGTTTAGGTACCATCCGTCCTATGAATCTTAACTTTTGCTTCAATCGCCATATCATAAGGAATTTAGGACATCCACCTTTCGAGTACCTAATCCGGAATGAGGTAGTAACCCTGTTCACACTACCAAACCATGCTAGAGTAAGTGTTCACAATAAGGATAATTGGCTTTATGAGTTAACCCCACCTGACTATCCATCTACTCCTGAAACACCTCAGTCTTACAAGATAAAAGATGATATAATAACCGATGTCGAAAGTGACCCTGAGACACCTCCTGGTTACCATGACATTGACCACACTGACGAAGTGATTGAAACCCCTGAAGTGAATCAAGTAGATTATGCTAACAACTTACAGAATATCATGAACACTCTTGAAGCTTACCAAACTGATATAAATACTGTTAAGGATGAGATTAAGAGCATGCGATTGGACATTATAGGTCTGACTGACATAACCTGTGAACAATTCTATCACCTGAACTCCGCAATCGAAGATTTGAAGAAACACTTTTGAAAATACTATAGTGATCTATTTATTTTACTTATTGTTTTCGTTCCTAGTTAGTTTTACTTTTCGCAAACAATTTCGTACCGTATTTTCATTAATGTAATTTCATTTCAATTACCATATGCAATGCACTTCTAGTTTACAAATTATTCCATTTTAATCAATTTATATGTTTTCATTCTATATACTGTTATGCTTAAATTGATTCATATTTTATACAATCTCTCATGTTTTACAAGTACTATATTGAAATTATTTATTATATGGTGTTTATATTTAATATTGAGTGAGAAATGATCAAAAATATTATATAAATTATATGAAGCGTGAGAGATAATGATTTCTGGAAATTATTCAAGGAATTCAACCCTCACGGTCGTCACACCCCCCTAACGATCGTGACAAGCTAAATAGCGTGTCACGACCGTCATCTCCTTGTCACGACCGTGACAACCCTAAATATAGAATTCGTGAGAAACAGAACTGTTTCTCTTTCGAAACCTCTTCATCTTCTTCCTCCATAACTTTCAAAACCACCCATTATCTCCCCCAACTTCCGTAACCTCCCATTACCAAATTAAAACTCATTAACCTCTCCATTATCACCACACCTATCACATTCTCACCTTCCAATATTTATCCGAACCATTATTTCTCTCATTTTATCACTTTTTCACAAAAAATCCAAACTCCTCATCTCCCACTTTCGTTCTTGCATGCAATGGATGCTATACAATTCAGAGAGGGTGAGAATGGAGAAAACCAGAGAGAAAGATTCATCTGATTCCAGAACCGCGGTGTGCAACCCACGCGTTATATCGACACTGTCTGTTTGAGAGAATTGGGAATGCTTACCAGTGTCAAGAGCCTACTTCAAAAAGTCGGTCTGTGGGATCTTTGCAGTCATCCCCATCCCACATCCGAGCTTCTGACATTGGAATTCCTAAGCTCGTTCCATTACATCACTCCTACCGGTTCTCAGAGTCAACTTACCGGCTTCGCTAAATTCAGATTGCATGGCCAGGAGTTCGAACTTTCGCAAAACAGGATAGCCGAGTTGCTAGGCTTCGATCACGGGAATGAAGCTCACCTCCGCATGCCGGATAATTTCAGTGAAACCGCTTTCACTTTATGGCACGACATAACCAACACCTGTGCCTCAGCCTTTCAGAGCCTTAATGCTACACACATCCACAACCCGACAATCCGATATTTTCACCGAATCATTTGCAACACCATCTTTGCACGAGAGAGTAACCCTAAGCTCAACTCCAAGGAGCTTCTGTTCTTATATTGCGCTCTAAATGACGAGCCAATCAACGCTGCCCCGTTCATGCTTTCTCACATCCAGGCCATTGCGCAAAGAGGCTCAACCCCATTTTTCATTGGCGGAATTGTCACCACCCTCGCCATTCAGTTGGGGCTTGGTGACTTGGTCGTAAATCAGCCTTTCAGAGACCCCGAGTTCCTAACGAAGAACTATTGCAGGTCCGCACACTTGATTGCGCAGAGAGAGGATGGCAGGTATAGCCCTGTTATCCACGACACTGTTTATCACCACATCATCCTGCCGTCCCGTGACCGCATCGATCCATCTAGCCGAGCCAACTGGCTCTTTGCTTTACCGGATGCTGCCGGCCACGCCCCCATTCATGATGATCAGGCCGATCCTCCAGCGGATGAGATGCAAGACGCCATGGATGCAGCTGAGCCTGTCCAGGACATTCCCGAGACATTCACCCGACAGCCTCCTGCACAGGAATACACTCTTGAGGACGTCCTCCGTGCGATTCATCAGCAAAACCAGATGAATGCCGCACTGGAGCGAAGGCAGAAGGAGCAACATGATGCTTTACTCCGCACTATTGCAACCAACCAGACAGCTACTGATGAGAAGCTCGGAGAAATTTTCAGTGAGCTAGAGGCTTTACGCATTGACATCACTGCTATTACCGGTACCGGTTCTGATCCTGAAGCGACTCCGACCAGACGCTCCCGCACCAGAAGCCGAGGCCGTGGTCATCAGCAGCCTTAGTTTTCGTTTTTGCTTATGTTTTTCATTTTCGTAGTTTGTATTGTACTTTTACCGCTATTATATCACAACATTGGGGACAATGTCTGATATAGTGTGGGAGAGGTACCTTTCATTTTCCGCATTTTCCCTTTTCGCATTTTTCCATTCCGTTGTATTTCTTTTCGTAAGTTAATGAAACGAGCAATTTTTGTGCTATTTTCTTTAGTTTCGAACTTTCCCCGTTTATTTAGCCATACAGAAAAAATATTTAATTATTCGCATTACCCGACTTACCTACGAAATCATAATTAGGAAGCTGAGAACGATTCAACAAGACCAATACAATCTTGACACCTTTGACTTCCCACTTAAGCGATTCCGTTCCGATTATCGTTACGAGTACACCTTAAGTTTCAGTTCAAAAGTAACCCCTAGTAGTTTATACTAGCAGTCAGCACCGTCTGAACACAAACCACGTGGGGAGCCGATGAATATAAGCGTCTGATGCCTAATCTAAAATAATCCTTCATATCTCGATGCAAATGAAAAGAAATTGCACCAAAGTACACGGTCGCATATAAGAAACGAGAATTATGAGAAGGAGTCCATTGCGGGTTGGTTCAGAGGTACTGGTTCTGAACTTGGAAGGGCGTGCTACGGCTCGATCCCCCACAACCTCCAAATCGGATAATGTATGTAGGGTTACCGCACTGGTGTACCAGACCCCGTGCTTAAAAAGGATCAAAGTCGCTAACCGGCTACTCCACTACGTGCGTGCTAAGGCAAAGGGCTTAATGTGATTGCGCTAGAATGAAACCGGGCGAAATAAGATCGAAAAACTCTAGGTGAAATCGTAAAGCAATTACCGATTGTTTCGTTTAACGGGAAGTCGACGACTTAGCTTGTTGCTTGTGTCATTAGTGTATCGTTAGTGTTTTATCAAAGTACCGGTTTATCCGACAAAACGATCCCTCGTACGGTTTGTTATGTGTATGCGTCGATAAAAACTTGTCCGACGATTTTCAACCGACTAATTGCTTGAGGACAAGCAAAGGTTTAAGTTTGGGGAAGTTTGATAACGAGAAAATGTATCGATTATATTGCTATGTTTCATTACCGTTTTATCGCATAATCGTCGTTTTAACACCCGATTCCTCGAGTTTTCCTTACCATTTTGCAGGTACATTGTATACAGAGCTAAATCATGAGCCAAGAGCAAAAGGAACGAAAACAACCATAAAAAGATGAAGAAATGAAGAAACCTGCAAAACCTGCATATTTTGTAGCACTCACGGTCGTCACCTAGGTGTCACGACCGTGACACCCCAAAAGGAGCAATCACGACCGTGACATATCCCTCACGACCGTGACACTTAATTTACAAAGGACACGAACGTGATGCCCTTGTCACGACCGTGACAAGGGAAAAATAGGTTATTTGACTGAAGACTTGGTCACAACGTTACGTGCATATGAAATTGCCTACTTTCCAGCTGACCCTGTATCCACGTTCCTGGATTTTCTCAAATGCTCCTACGAAGCCCAAGCAAACAGGTTCAACCACCAGCCCATTAAATCTTCTATAAATAGCTTAAATTTTATGAACAATTTACAGAGTATTATTTTATCAATTTCTTGCGGAAGCTCTGCCGAATTATTTTACACCCTTATTATTGTTTCAACATTATTTTTATTGCTCTATTTTTATTGTATCCAAACCCAACCTATAACAATTTCCAACATCAGAAAATTGTTATAAAATTTATTTGTTTCAAAGCCTTCATAATTTTTAGTTTATTTTCGATTCCGCCAAATACTCCGAGCTTTCCGGTCTGTGGAAGAAGGAGTCTTCCATTTTATTGTTAACCAGGTTTATATTAATTTGCAATTTTATATTTATGTTGAATATTTATTTTTCTGCCATGAATGTTTCGCTTTATGTTTCTCTGCCTCTGTCTGGTTCAACAAAAATGAGTAGCTAATTACCTTAGGGCGGTATGTAATTAAAACAAACTAAATCGGTAAAATCAACTATAGGCTTAAAATAATTAATAGCTTAGTATTCTGGCTGATACTTTTTATTATAAAATCGACCTTTTCGTTACGAGAGTAAGGAAAGTGTATTAGGTTAGGCCAAGACCACGAGAGTGTGAGATTTTAACCAGATAGCTAAAGTTAGGCATTTAAATTAAACACAGCGAGAGCGCTTTAAAATAAATTAGAATTACTAAGTTTCCAAAAATTATCTCTAAACACTTATGGGCTAGCGAGAGCAGGCATAGGGCTTTAGGGGTAAGATCTGAGATAAGACCACGAGAGTGTGAGTTGAGGGTATTTAAACTGATAACCTCTACAGAATAAATTAAGTGAACCATCTTTATAAGCCTAGGTTAGATTGACCCGCCTAAGTTAGCATAATTACATACCGACCGCCTTAGTATTATTTTATTAAACTTAAATTTAATTCCCACCTTTAATCTTTAAAAACAACAAAAAATCGTGACAACCCTTCACCTTAGCTAAACTAGAAGTTCATCTAGCACTAAGTAACCATAGAGTCCCTGTGGATCGATAATCTTAAATATTACTTCGATAGGCTGTGCACTTGCAGTTAAGATACCGCTAGACACATAATTAGATACGTCTTTAGCCCATCAGATAGCCTCTTCATCTCCTCCCACTACTTAAATTTTCAAAACTTCTCTCACTTTTCAAAACCTTCTTTGTTTTCAAACTTTAAATCGCTTTCATAATCAAACCTTGACTTAGGTCAAACGGTTTTTACTTTTTCATTTCATTTCTTAATAAATGCTAAACCACATAAGCATATTGAAACCTTTTTCAAAATACTTTAAAAAATGTAAAACTCATTCAATCCTTTTTGTGCCCTCGTGCACTTTTACTTTTAACCATTTTCACATGTTTAGATATGATTCATTCTTTTTAGCGGAAGTATTCGCTAAAGAATGACAACTTATCATTACATTCTAAAATCAATTCAACACATTAATTTTTCACTATTTGTACCATGAAATATGGGGTTTTGATCTCACATTGCACGTTGTGGGTACGTAGGCTTGAGACGAACGTCTCGTCAAACACGAAAATCTTAAAAAAAAACATTTCTCTTCTCATCTCTTCAATCTCATTTAAACAGACCATTTTTCAAACCAAAAGCAATAAATATTTTAAAGGGCTCCCGTGGAGTACCACATACATTTTGGGTGCGTAAAACCTTCCCAATTTGTAACCTATCCCCTTACCCGTTCTCTGGTCGATTATTTTAGCCTTTTGCTTTTAGATTCATTAGGATTTATTTGCTCTTTTTTCCTTTTCCATTTGGAATAAAATAAAGACCCGGTGGCGACTCTATTTACTTTGAGTTAAGTTAACTAATGGCTTACACTCATGATTTTATCGCTACAAAGAAGTGGCGACTCTGCTGGGGAGTAATCTCTAAGTGGATTCGGCCTACTTTGATTTATTTACTGCTTTGGTTTGATTTCTTTGTTATTTGTTTGTTCTTTTTAGGTTTTGGGGATCCTATGTGAGTGAAATGGATTCTATATCCGGATCTGAGTGAACTTATAATAGGATGGTGATATTCGAAGTAATACGCGACGGAGTAGTCCAAAGCGATATTAATTCGATAATCTCCACTCAATTAGGCTCTCTCGGATTACTGATGACATGATAAGTATTCGTATCTTGGTATTACTTTTCCGACCTTGAGCTGATCATACTGAGGACCGTAGAACCCTTATCACATCCAAGCTAATTTAGGAACGTAGTGCGGAAGCTATCCAAGTGTAAACCTAAGATGGTTGTCACGCGATACTACACTCAGACGAGGTATTCTTGAGGAAATTATCGGTTGGGGAGTAGTCCAATGTACCGATGATATCCAAAGGATGATTGCTAACTTCGGGAACCTCTGTTAGAACCCTTTTGGTTTTCTGTAGGTACAATGAAGACAAACCTTAGTACATGCCTTTGTGGGTTGTTGGTTCCATCCCTTGACTCCATGCTCGTGATCCAAACCTTTAAACCTATGTGCTTTGCGGGATCTTGTTTGTGGTTGTTGCATCCATGCATTCATCATGATCATCATCCCAACCATTTCTCAAGGAAAATAATTCAGATTATCGCAAATATTGGACAAAGAAAATATTTCTTTTTGTCAAGATTTTTCATGACCATATTCTCGATGTTGACCATGTTTGCAATAATCGAATTGTTTCTCTTAACATGGAAGTGAACATTGCATATCATTGCATTCTCACATATTATTGCATTCATCCGAGTTGTGTGGGAACTCATCCCGATTGTTTCCTTCTTTAGTTGTCTGTTGATCCGTCAAGCTGTTTCCTCAACACAAATACGGAACTAGAGTTTCTATCAGATTGAGAATGGAAAACCAAGAACAACATAACATGGAAGTCAGAATGGAAATTGATGAGTTGAAGACCAGTATGACCAGGTTCACTAAAATGATGCAAGTTATGATTGCTCGAGGTGAACCACCTCAGAGGACTGTGATTTCTGAAATTTCAACTGTTGTTGTTGACCCTCCTGTGATTCAGCAACCAACTTCTACTTGGCCATAATTTGGGTTACCTCCAGATTACGTGCCAATCTCTGCAACTACTCAAATGGTTGGTCCATCTTTTGTGCCAGTATTTTCAACTCCGACATTTGTCGAACCTTAACCTGTTGTGCATACTATTGCTCAAGTTACTTATCGGAATTTTCCTTTCGTGTACCATGCTACTGGTCCACAAGCTGAAAGTCAGGGTGAACCTGGATATATGGATGAAGTTAGAGAGCAATGTTTGACTCATGAGAAGAGGGTAAGAGGTTAAGAAGGAAAATATGTCTTTGGTGTTGCTGCAATAGACATGTGTTTGGTTTCTGGTTTGGTTATGCCTGTTATGTTCAAAGTTCCTGACTTAGAGAAATACAAGGGGCATACTTGTCCAAAAATCTATCTACTGATGTATTTCCATAAAATGGTTGCACATGCCAAGAATGACAAGCTGCTTATTCACTGTTTCCAAGATAGTTTGAGTGGTGCTTCTATGAAATGTTATATGGCACCTGACCTTCGTCAACTTCTAAACATGTCACAGAAAGAGAAAGAATCATTCAAAGAGTACGCTCAACATTGGAGAGAGCTAGCTGCTTAAGTGGAGCCACCTTTGACTGGAAAAGAATTAACCAGTTTGTTCAAGGACACTCTGCAACCATTCTTTTGGGAGAAAATTGTAGGAAGTGTTTCATTTGGTTTTTCTGACCTAGTCACTGTTGGAGAAAGACTAGAAAAAGGTATCCAGAAAGGTAAGATTACCAATGCTAAAGCTTCTAATGATGCAAGAAAGTCTCATGGGAACTTTCAAAAGAGAAGAGATGGTGATACTTGTGTTGTTTCAAATGAAAGGAAACATTATCGCCAACAACAACAATTTGTTCAACCATATGTAACTGCATTTGCTCCTGTTGTAAGGCTCAACCAACTCAAGCTCAAGCTCCTCGTCCTACTTCCGGACAAAATCAGTATCGCAATAGGCCAAACTTTGATCCTATCCCGATGACTTACACCGAGTTGTATCCTTCATTGATTAAAAGTGGTATGATTACTATTAGGTCTTCTCCTCCTGTTCCAAATCTTCTTCCAACTAACTATAGAGAGGATTTTCACTATGAGTTTCATCAAGGTGGAACGGGTCATGACTTAGAATACTGCTTCGCACTGAAGACTAGAGTGCAAGATCTTATCAGGAACAACATCATTTCCTTTCATGATACAAATCCTAATGTTGTCAACAATCCTTTTCCGAAGCATGAGAAGTGAATCTTCCAAACAACTTCAACAGTCAGATTATCTTCAAGGCCATAATATCAGACAAGACAACTCATCCTTGTTGCTGATGGATCATTAGGTCATTGTTTCATTATGTTTGCAATTTTCTTCAATTGTTTTGACTTGTTTGCTTTTAAATTTTATTTGTACTTCCATGTTGATTTTAATGAAATGAGCATTTCAATGTTTTGATTCAATTTCATTTACTATTTACATCTTTATGCTTTATATTTCAAGTTCATTTTTCTTTCTCAAGCTTTTACAATGATTGAGAGAGAATGACGAAAACGATATACCCATAATTATTGTTAGTATGCTTTCAATTGAGACTTGGCCGATGATATACATTTGGGTTATTCTGAAACAATCGTCGCGCAGCTGTCCAAGAAATGACAGCGTTGCATTTGCTGCTACAGTAGGTGCATGTGGTTCCGGACACCCCGTGTAGAGTTCAGTGGGTGTTGGAAGCAGACAAAATATTTTCGGTTAAGAGCTTCTATTCGGTTTTGTGTAAGTTTCATACTCCTTTTGGTCCTTTTAATAAATTTGATGAGGCTTATGTTTTAATTTGGAAGATGTTAGTGCCTCTTAAAATTAAGCTTTTTGATTAGAGGTGCTTTCTTAATAGGATTTCCTACAAAGGACTCTCTCCTTGTTAGAGGTTGTCCTTTTGTGGATATTAATTTGGATTATGTTCTTTGTCTTAATTTTATTGAATCGATAAATCATATTATTTTAGGGTGTTCTGTTTCCGTGTTGGTTTGGAAGGAAGTGGCGGATTGAATATGTTTTGCGGACTATTCATCCACGACATTAAAGATAGTTTTTTTTTTGCGGTGGAATGCTTTTTGCAAGCGGAATAGGGTGAAAAGTGGAATGAAATAGTGCATTTGGTTGACAACTTCTTGGTCTATTTGGAGTTTAAGGAATGGTATAATTTTTAGGAATGATTCTTAGAATGTGTTCGATTTGGTTTGGAACATCAAAATGTTGGTGTGAATATGATCTTTCATTGGAAATATTACTCATGCCAATAATAACATTTATGAGTTTACCAAATTTTCTTTGTTTTACTTGATATAAAATTCAATTGGATTGTAATTTTATTTGACTTAGCATTTTTTTGTTATAACGCTCTTTTGTAAGTAGACTTGAGAATCCTTAATTCTCTTTTTTTAATATATTTTGCTTAAAAAAAAATTAGTATAAAAAAAACTAGACCATAAGATCATTATATACCTTGGGTATTTTGTTAAATTAATTATTAGACTAATCAAAATAGAATAAATTATTATTAATATGAAGTTACGGCACTTACTTATTTAATCATTGTTTTATTAGAAAGTTAATGGAGTAATTTTTTTTTTTTTTGGTATAAACAAAAGATTGGGTGCAGTATCATAGTAAGAGTTAGAAACGTATATTATGAGATTAAAGGAGATTATTTGTCCACTCAATAGCTTAACGTTACCATTTTATTATATGTCTATTGCACATATTAATTGATAATAATTAAAGAGATGAATATTTTTCTAATCATCCTCATAATTTGTAACTATCTCATGCGAGAAGCATGCATCCAAATATTAAGGCGAATTCTTTGGTAGTATCTATGATAAGCTACAATTAATTCAAAAATCTAATTTTCTTAAAAGTTAAAAGTTACTATAAATAAGTTATTAAGCTGGCGTGAGTTCTATAACTGAATGTTGATTACTACTATATCAAACAAAACCTTACTGTATAAGTAGATTGCATGGGATATATAGATTTACAAAATGGAAATAATGATTATGAGAAAGTATCTAAAAATTCAATGAAGCTGGTGTAAAAAAATAACTAATCCTTGGCAATTATAAAAGAAATTACCAACATAATAAAAATAAAAAAATTGTATACTATCTAAACTTTTTTATATATATAAGAAAAAACAGAAGTGCCATTATATCAGATCAAACTGCAGTTACAGATGGTTTTGAAACATGATCTTCAGCTTCTTTTTTATTTCCACCCTGGCACCAGAAAAAAGCATATAGAAGAAGCTGAACAAGTCCAGAAATGACTCCAATACCATTGCTGATCTGCAATAATTAAAACAAAGACATATTAATTAACACTGAATTAATCAAAAAATCTTTGATGATCCTAAACTATATATAGTTATTTACTCATATAAATAACCATTCAATTAATTACCAGAACATAAATGTCAAGAGGGTGAATGAGAGCATATGTAGTCCAGCACAATCCATTAAGAAAGTTAGCCAAAGAGAGCCAAAATGGCATGTATTCAACACTCTTAGTTTTGATAACCTTTGCCTGTTCATAGCAAAATATTAAGATGAGTTAGGATTTTATTCTATACTTTGCTTTGTATGAGTTTAATTTATATATAAACTGACAATGGGATAGAAGTAACTTACCATAACAGTAAGAGGAGAAACATACATCAATATGTTGAAGATATCACAAATACTACCAACCGCCAAGGATCTCTTGGTAGTGCCATGCAATGCTAACATTGTTATAACAACAATGGCAGCAAAGAAAATAGCCTCAATGATAAGATAAAGAAGTAACTTCTTCTGAAATTTGAAAAAAAAAAAGATAGTGAGTATCATAATAGGAATGGTTATAACTTATATTAACAAGAAACTTAGCAATTCTAAAATATTGAAATACTCAACAAATATTTATGAAGCAGACAACAATGGCATAATATACCCACCCTTCCTTTGTTGTTGGAATAGACATAAAATATGGTGAGATAGACGAACTCGAAAACAAGTCCAACACCATTGATGGTAACAACCAAAAGACTATTTGGGTGCACAAAAGGCAATCCATAGAATACCCAAAACGCACAATTCATCAGAGTTGCTATGTATGGATCAGGTTTGAACTCCTCCACATCTTTCTTCTTTATAATTTTATAGAAAGTTGGACTGCACAATTAATTTCAATAGTTAATATCTCTTAATAAATAATCAATAATCAACCCATTATCACTTTTAAAATTAAAATTTCCAATTCCAAAATATAAATAAAAAAATTAAATCTAAAAGTTGTGACACAAATTAAAAAGAATAATTTAATTTTAATTAAAAGACACTGTATCTCTCGTGTAGATACGCAAAAATTTCATAAATTAAAAAAATGCAAATGAAAAAATTTGAGTTAAATGGAGATACCCTCACAACTGTGTAAAATAGAAATGTATCATTCAGTTATGTCATATAAATAAATAATTAATAAAATTCTGATTTGACAAAATTATTGGTTGACATTATAAAACTAATTAATTAAGACTGTAAAATTAATTTAGAGTCTCCTTGCATCATCCATTTTCTCAAAAAGTTTTTGAAGTGTGTATAATTTTATAGTAACTATAGAATGATTTATTAAAAATAAGCTAGATTTTTTTTTGCATGATCACAGTTTAAACAATGTAAATTATGTAATCAAGAACAGTATCACTATACACTATACAATGCAAAATCAATCACGATTCACGCATGATCTAAAACAGAGTAAACAGAGAAAGTGAATTTACGCTGGTGAGAAGAACAATCCGAAGGAGATAACATTCCCTGCATTCAACAAAACAGAACATTCATCAGAATCGATTATTAGAAAAAGTTAATATTATTCTTTCTTCATGCATGAATCAATTTTAACAGAAAAAACTGAAACTAACTGAAACTGATCGAATTTAACGCTAACAGAAAAATCTATGCAAATCTAAAACCTAACAGAAAAATCAAACTCGATTGAACACAAGAAGATGAAATAATTAACAAACCTATAATTTCCATAACAGAACATTAATTAAAATTAATTTAAAATTATTTTTCATGCACGATTAATTAATCAACAGAAAAAGTAACTATTCTTCATACATGATGAATCAATCAGCAGAAAAACATAAAATCAACTTAAACTGAAATTAAACACAAAATTGCATTAATCAATGAAAGCTCGAAGATAAAATCAAATTCATATTCGATTTGGCAATTGAAAAAGTGAAGAAAAAGAAGAAGTAATTAACAAACCTATAATGCCAACAATGTTACGAGCAACTGAAGCGTTCACCATTTTTGTGCACAAAAAGTGAAAACAGAAAAGACGAGAAAAGAGAGAGAAAGAATGAGAACAAGAACGAAAAGTGTGAGTGTGAACAAGAATCAGAAAACTGACGCTTATACAGTTTTTTTTTTTTTCTTTCTCTTTGGGCTTTCTAATTTAATTTTAATTTTTAAATTAAATGATAAGTTTTTTTTTGAATTTTCGTGATTATCTTCTTTTCTGTTCACCTTTATATTCGGAGTTAAGTAACTTCTTTTTTGATTTGAAAATTATTTGAAATTATATCTTATCTAGTCTAAATTAATTCTGTTACAGTGTTATGATAAATTCTGTTACTTTTTTAGTGACGTGTTATGATTAATTCTGTTACTTATTTTATGTGAAGAAAAAAAAATCAGTTTTTTTATTATGCTACAATTTATTTTAAAATTTTTAATTGATTTTAATATTTAATTATTTAATATTAATTAAATTCATATATTTGAGTTATTTAGGTTATTTGACTATTCTATTTAACCTATTAGTTAGACACTATGAATGATTAGAATTTTGCAAAATCATAAACTATGACTCTTATGAAGAATTTGAACTGTTACAAACAAGTTTCTAAGAATGGAAAATCTAGGAGAAGATTTTCACTTGGGGAGTATCAAAGAGCAGTTTCTTGGTCTAAGTATTCGGTGACACCTGGTGTTGCTATAAAGGGAGGAGAAGAAGAAGAATGGAGTGCTTATATGTCTCAGTTGTTTATTGGATCTAAATTTGCATCTGGAAGATATAGTAGAATCTATAGAGGTGTTTATAAGCAAAGGGATGTTGCTATTAAGTTTGCGTTTCAGCCTGAAGAGGATAAAGATTTGGCTGCTTTTCTTGAGAAGCAGTTTACTTCTGAGGTTGGTTTGCTTCTCAGGTTGCAGCATCCAAATATCCTCACTTTCATTGCTGCTTGCAGGAAACCACCGGTTTTCTGTATAATCACTGAATATTTAGCTGGTGGTTCATTGAAAAAATACCTGCATCAACAAGAACCCTATTCGGTTCCACACAAACTCGTGCTGAAACTAGCACTAGACATTGCGAGGGGAATGGAATATCTTCATTCCGAAGGGATACTTCACAGGGATCTCAAATCAGAGAATCTTCTCTTAGACAAAGATATGTGTGTAAAAGTTGCTGATTTTGGTAACTCATGCTTAGAATCTCAGTGTGGAAGTGCTAAAGGATTAATCGGAACATACCGTTGGATGGCTCCAGAAATGATCAAAGGAAAACATCATACTAAAAAAGTCGATGTTTATAGTTTCGGTATCGTTCTTTGGGAACTTTTAACTGGATTGACTCCGTTTGATGACATGACACCAGAACAAGCAGCATTTGCAGTTTCCTACAAGAATGCAAGACCACCATTGCCATCTGAATGTCCTTGGGCATTTAGTAACCTGATCAATAAATGTTGGTCAAGTAATCCAAACAACAGGCCACATTTTGTCGAGATCGTTTCAATATTGGAGGGATTCACCAAGTCACTTGAACGAGATTCAGAGTTTTTCTCGACTTACAACCGCGACCTTCTAATACAATTCTCGGTTGCTTCCCTATATGTAAGGTTCGCCAAAAATTGGTTACTTGCAAAGCAAAGCGATAGATGCTCTACTACTCAAGCATTTGAAGGTTTTCAAGTTATGTGTGTTATGTGAAGAATTTGTTATATTGAATCCAATGAACAAAAAATTTGTTCTTTTAATAAATGCAATTGTCTTCTAGTTGAATCAAACTTTTTAATTTAAATATAATGGTTAACATAATTAAATTTTCAGTAATAATAAGTTAGAGTCTGGAGTTTCAATTAGTTTTATGTTTTGCTGGAGTTGATATTAGTCATTGTATTGTCATGTCTTGTAAGTAGTTTAATAGTATTTTCTATTTTCAATCAATATATATGTCATAATTATTTGTTATGTGATTCAGTTATTTTTCTCTTTCTATATTTAATTATAAATTATTTTCATTCATTATTAAAATAGTTTTAGGGTAATAATAAACTTACCCATAAAATAAGAATATTCCCATAAAATATTGGATTTTTACTTATAAATTGGTAGTACGTAATACTAGTATCTATTGTTTTGCTACACCCAATGTAATTAATGTTTGGCAGAGTATTTATACACAAGTGCTGAACAAAAGAGTTAATCTTGCATTTATAGGTTTTAGCTTTTGCTAACTCATTTTATTAATAAACAAAAGTTTTTCTTAAATTTTTGGCCTTATATTTAAGTAAAGGTTAACAAATTTATGCATATTTAAGGCATTTATTTTAAAATTATCCCGATATTAATTATCTAATTAGTGGATGTCAATTTAATTAAAGTTATATTTATAATTAGATTATTTCTTTTACATAAAATCAAAAAATTAAATATATTTAGCTATCATTCTTAATAAATATTAAAATTATTTTTTATTATAAATAAGACCGGATAGTATCTAAATAGATTTTGATGAATGAGAAGACAGTAAAATGAACTTTTAATATTTTTAAAGTATAAATTTGTGATAAAAAAATTGTAAACTTGTTAATCTATATAAACTTGTGAACGACCTTACTCCAAATAAATTCACTTGTTCTAAAGATCAAAATAGTTAACTTTGATGAGATATGTGAAGAGCGTTGTTTGTATTTCAAGGTTTTTTTAGTCAAGTTGAGTTTTCGACCGGCAGTTGTGTTGAGGTCAAGATTGTTCTTAAAAGTGTAGTTGAAATTGTGTTGATGATGGAAAGTCACAAACTCAATTGTAGGGAATTCGACTAGGAATACTTGGAATAATTTGTGTATAAATACCCAATGATTGTAACTTTTCAAATTATGAACTTTGTAATTTTGATAATTAAAACACAGTTTGTGATCAATAAAATTTTATCACCATCATTTTCATATGAATCTCTTCACTTCTTTCCCTCTTTCTCAAACATAAAATTCTTTTTATATTCCGACGAGTTGGTATCATTGAGCCCGATTGCGATTTAGAGAGAATTTGTAATGGCAAACAGTAATACAACATAAACGCAATTTCTAACGAATCTACTATGAGAGGTGGATTGCGCAGACGAAGATCATGTTCAGATTGAAAGATGTGAGTATCATCGTTGGATGAGAATGCAAGTGATGTACAAAAAGTTATTGTTCCGGACTGACCTAATGACTAGACATGGTACAATCCACTCCTGCATTTTGGACGATCCAATAGACCAGAACCATCCCCCATTGAGGCCAAAGGGAACCAGTTTTCCCCTGCCCCTCTACCGAGGAGAGATGATCGGCCAACCTTGAACGTGGTTGTCATCTCTGTCCTTCTCAGGACTTTTGCCAGGCACCTGGAAGAAGTCACCGAGCAACAACCTCGGATAGCCCGTGCTCGGTATTACTTCTTGCTCGACGCAACGACCAGTCCGAGCAGGTCCGCCTATTCCAACGACTAGTTTCTGGCAGTTTACTTATTTTTTAGGGATCCGCGATCCAGACCCAAAATAGGAACCAATGACCAAGCTAGGGGGATTATATAAACCATCTCACATGAGAGGGCCAGGTATCAAATATTTACTCTAAGAATACTCACTTTGTACTGGCCAAATTCTCTTTCTGGTACTTACTTTAGCATCGGAAAAGACAACCTTTTTTTTCACAAAGCGCTAACATAGCTCTTCGGAAAAATTCGCTCAAAAAAAGTGCTTTTAAAGTGAAACCTTAGAGAGTGCTTTTTAAAAAGCGCTGCTAAAAGTCCACATCTTAGAAAGATTTAGCGCTTTCTAAGTTTGGACCAACTGAAGGCCTTTAGCAGCGCTTTTTAAAAAGCTCTATTATATGTAACATAAAGAAAACGCTTTTTTAAAAGCGCTCTCTAAAGTCCAATATATAAAACTTTTAGAATCATAAAAATGACAAACAGAGAGGTCGAACCCACGCCCTTGTGGTTCTTTAAACGAATATTATTATTTTTAATTTTTTTAATATTATTTTTCAATTATTTAAACACTCAAAATAAATTATTTTTGAATAATTTTTTGCACATTAATTCATTTATACATTAGAAATATTATAAACTAAATTATTTTAGCATTAGAATTGTTTTAGTATTTATTTACTAATATATTAGAATTTATTTATTTAATTTAATTTAATTCTAATAGTTTCTAATAATAATTTATTTATTTGAATATTATTGCTACAATAATTTAATTTATTATTTTTTGTATGGTAAGGATGCAAATAATATAGAAATTAATACAAAACATATAATATATACATTTTAAAAGTAAAGCATATTCGAAAAAATAATATAAAAAATATATAAAATAAAATAATTCTTTAGTGATAACCCTTATATATTAATATTTATAACATAATCAATGGATGTATCACCACCCCAGTGGTTAATGCGCTTCTACAATGCCTTTCCCAAACAAAAGGGCATGGGTTCACCCCCCCCCCCCCCCCCCCCCCCCCCCCCGGCCAGGTATCGAATATTTACTCTAAGAATACTCACTTTGTACTGGCTCAATTCTCTTTCTGGTACTTACTTTAGCATCGGAAAAGACAACGCCCCCCCCCGGCCAGGTATCGAATATTTACTCTAAGAATACTCACTTTGTACTGGCTCAATTCTCTTTCTGGTACTTACTTTAGCATCGGAAAAGACAACGCTTTTTTCACAAAGCGGTAACATAGCTCTTCGGAAAAATTCGCTCAAAAAAGTGCTTTTAAAGTGAAACCTTAGAGAGCGCTTTTTAAAAAGCGCTGCTAAAAGTCCACATCTTAGAAAGATTTAGCAGCGCTCTTGAGGGAAGCACTTTCTAAGTTTGGACCAAATGAAGGCCTTTAGCAGCGCTTTTTAAAAAGCTCTATTATATGTAACATAAAGAAAACGCTTTTTTAAAAGCGCTCTCTAAAGTCCAATATATAAAACTTTCAGAATCATAAAAATGGCAAACAGAGAGGTCGAACCCACGCCCTTGTGGTTCTTTAAACGAATATTATTATTTTTAGTATTTTTTAATATTATTTTTCAATTATTTAAACACTCAAAATAAATCATTTTTGAATAATTTTTTGCACATTAATTCATTTATACATTAGAAATATTATAAACTAAATTATTTTAGCATTAGAATTGTTTTAGTATTTATTTACTAATATATTAGAATTTAATTATTTAATTTAATTTAATTCTAATAGGTTCTAATAATAATATATTTATTTGAATATTATTGCTACAATAATTTAATTTATTATTTTTTGTGTGGTAAGGATGCAAATAATATAGAAATTAATACAAAACATATAATATATACATTTTAAAAGTAAAGCATATTCGAAAAAATAATATAAAAAATATATAAAATAAAATAATTCTTTAGTGATAACCCTTATATATTAATATTTGTAACATAATCAATGGATGTATCACCACCCCAGTGGTTAATGCACTTCTACAATGCCTTTCCCAAATAAAAGGGCATAGGTTCACCCCCCCCCCCCCCCCCCCCCCATTTTGTCATTTTTGGTGTTTATTAGCGTTTTTTGAAGCAACCTAAGACACCGCTTTCTTGTAAAAGCGCTCTCTAAGATTTTTTTTATAGTTTAAGCTTAGAGAGCGCTTTTATTAGAAAACGCTCTCTAAGGTTTTCTATAGTTTAACCTTAGAGAGCATTGTTATTAGAAAGCGCTCTCTAAGGTGATTTATTAAAGTAAATTCTTATATATTAATTTCCATTGCGTCGACGCATTTAGTGAGCAGGTCGACGCAATGGAATTCAAATTTTTAACAACTGGAGAGTTCAAATTGCACATTCTCTTATATTCTTCCCAAAATTCTTCCCACAATTCTTCCAAAAATTTATAATCTTCTCCAAAACCCTAAAACTCCTATTCTTCCCAAAATTTCTAAACCTGCTTCTCCAAATCTCTTCAACATCCTCATGGATTCAACAAAAGTTTATGCCAAAATGTCAATCTGATCTGCCTCAACATCTCATCCGTCTATCCCGGTAAGTGCTCTATCACTCCTTGGAGATGAAATTAGGGATTCATACAATAAGGAGTTCAAGGACAGAAAAATTATTCCACAATATGTCTATTCTAGACTTACTGCTAGTCAATTGCACTTGGATGTGGAATTCATAGACTATCATGGCTTAAATTCTTTCTTAGGGTTAAAAACTGAGTATAATGAGGATTTGGTTCGTGTGTTTTATGCTGGTATTATGGGATTATTTAAGGGCTATGAATTTGGGTTTACGATGGGAAATTCGGTTTATAAGGTTGATGCCAAAGTTTGGCAATCCATTTTGGGTGTCTCTCCAGCTAGATCACCAGACAAAGCCTTGATAACTGATGCTGGCCCTATTAGTGGTTTTAATTATAAGAATCACTTGAATGAGATGCTATGGGTTCCTTATGATAAAAATGTGGTAAATAGTGATATGTTCCCCAAAAAGTTCACAACTGGCTTAGTGAAACCGCATATCCGGGTTCTTCATTGGATTGTGTCGCATAATATTCGTCCCAAGAAAGAAGGATATTCCAGAATTGGCAAAGCCGAAGTAGCCTTACTTTATGCTCTCACAAAGAAACTTAAGGTTAATTGGCCTTACTATATTACTAATCACATTTTTGCACTGAGAGAAAAGAACAAGGTGGCCTTGAGTTATCCGTCTCTCATTCAATCCATCTTGATTAATGCAAAGGTTGTTGTGGAAGGGTTGCCTATGAAAACCATCAATCCAAATCATGAATTTCAAAAAAAACCGCTCACTCTTATGGGAAACTCATGGGATCCTGTTGAAAAGAGATTTATTGTAACTTTGAGACTTGGTAGTCATATGGATCGTGCGGATCAACTATAAAAAACTCCTAGTGGTGACAACGCTGAGTCTGATGAGGTAGATCATGATGATCAAACTCAGCCTATGGAGGAAGATCAAGGCGACTGGGTCAGAATAGGTGTACATGAACATGACTCATATGAAGACTATCGTTGGAATAGAAATGAATGGTTCTCTATGATAATCAAGGTTGGGGAGAGTGGCAACACACTGTCTGGACATAAAATCAGTCATCTTACCAGCCTCAATTTCAACCATCTGAGGCATATTCTCCACCAGAGTACACCTCTCCTTCTATTGATGAGCCGACTATTCGTGCTATGTTGCATAATATGCAACTTCAACAGCAAGAACACAATGAGGCTCAATATGCATGGAACAAAGAAATGGAAACACAAATCAAAGGTCAAAATGAAACTTTGAACACTTTAAACCATAATTTCGTCCAGTTTCTCGAGATGTATAAAAATGATAGGGGTTCGTCTTCCGGCGCATCTGGTCATATAGGGCAAAGGGGAAGATCTGGATAATACTGTGGCAGTCATTCGTAGTTCACCTCACCCGCTGCACGTACATCACATTTCATTGCATTTTAGTTTAGTTTAACTGTGAATTTTTAATGTATTGGCTATGTTGCTTCTATTTACATGTAATGATACTTCTATGAATTTATTTTATATTTATCTCTATTTTTCTATCAATCCCTTATTGCGTGTAAGAAAAGATTGAAAAATGAGTTTTTACACTGAACAGGTTGACCTGTATATCTTTTAGGTCGACACATTTTGTTCAGGAAATTTGTTTGGTGGGTTATGGAGCTTACAAGTCGACTCAGTATGTAAGAAGGTCGACCTTTCCTCTGGGAAAAAATTAAATGAAAATAAATCACAAATTTGCAAAAGGGGGGGGGGGTCTAACCCACTCCCTTTGTGAAGGGAAAGGCATTGTACTAAGGTATTAACCACTGGGGTGGCGATACATCCAATGTTTTAAACGCATAAATAAATATATAAGTTAATAGACTTTAGAGAGCGCTTTTCAACAAAAGCGCTCTATAAGGTATCCATAGTTTAACCTTAAAGAGCGCTTTTTATTGTAAGCGCTTTCTAAGGTAATTTATTAATTTAATTTTTTAAATTATCATAAATCCTACATAAGCGCTTTCTCAGAAAAGCGCTATCTAAAGTTAAATTCTAATAAATTTGTATTAGAATCTTCTAGGTCGACCTGTCCTCTCTGAGATCGACACATTTTATTCATGAAATTTATTTGCTAGGTTCTGGAACTTCCAGGTCGACGCAGTATGTAAGAAGGTCGACCTGCCCTCTGGGAATAAATTAAATGAAAATAAATCACAAATTGGCAAAAGAGGGAGGGGGGGTCGAACCCACGCCCTTTGTGAAGGGAAAGGCATTATACAAAGGCATTAACCACTGGGGTGATGATACATCCAATGTTTTAGACGCATAAATAAATATATAAGTTAATTGATATATCACCTTAGAGAGCGCTTTTCAACGAAAACGCTCTCTAAGGTTATCAATAGTTTAACCTTAGAGAGTGATTTTGATTGTAAGCGCTCTCTAAGTTGATTTATTAATTTAAATTTTTAAATTATCATAAAACCTACGAAAGCGCTTTTTGTAGAAAGCGCTCTCTAAGGTGAAATACTATGAAAGCACTTTCAATTAAAAGCGCTTTCTAAGGTCAAATTACTTTAAAATATAAAACTTTGCTTTTCATTTTCAGAAACCCCTTGTTTTTTTCTGAAGACCCTTCGCTTTCGCTCTAAAACCCTTCGCTTTCTCTCTAAAGTTTTCTAATCATCGCTTTCATAAAATTTCTTCATTTTGTCATCCTTGTTCATTGTTCATTGTTCTTGTTCATCGTTGCTGCATTTCGTCATCCTTGTTCATCGTTCTTGTTATCGTTACATTGCTTGCGTGAAGAAGAAGAAGAAGAGGTACGACGTACGTTTCATTCTTTCTGATGTTGTTGTTGTTCTTGTTTTGTTGTTGTTCATCGTTCTTGTTATCGTTGTTGTTGTTGTTGTTCATCGTTCTTATTTTGTTGATGTTTCGTTCTTGCTGATGTTGTTGTTCATCGTTGTTGTACTGTTCATCCATGCATTGATAAAGTTTAATGATTTATCTAATATTAACAACGCATAACTTTATGACATTATCAATTGATTCATGTTTTTATTAGGTTTGGGTTTTTATTAGTTTGTTGTTGTTGTTTTTAGTGTTCTCATTTCAAGAAGGATTAGAAATAGACATTATACTAGAAATAGACATTATTAGGTTGTTGTTGTTGTTGTTGTTGTTTTTATTCATGTTGATATTTCATTTTATTTGATAAACAAATTTCATCCATATGAATAGGCTTCAATACACATAAAGATATTTATTATGTGAAAATGTTGATATTTATAAAGTTTTTGGACTTAATTTTAAAGTTTTTGGATATTTATAATGTGAAACAATTTATATGCTTCTTTATACCTAGATATGGACTTGTTTGAGATGTTTGGTGTTAGAGCATACTTTGTATTAGTGACCTCTAATTAATGATATTTCATTTTATGATACGTGTACATGGGGATATCTTGGTAATTCTAACTTATCTGGACATTGTGTGGGTCTAGAAGTTGTTTATATCTCTACAGGTAATTAATTGTTCTCTCTCGCCACTTTAGATAGTTGTTCCTTTTTTTGTTTAGTTTAACTATGGATAAGAAATGGATGCATTCAAATTGGATGTCGAAAGAGTACGAGAATAGGGTATCGAAATTTGTTAAGTTTGTTGTTGCGCACGCCGAAAACCGTAGTCGAATGAAATATCCTTGGAAGAAGTGTTATTATGTGGGTCAGGTTGACGCAGATCAGTTGAAATCGCATTTATTGAGGCATGGAATTGATAGAAGTTATACATGTTGGCATTCACATGGTGAGAAAATTAACGAGAATTTTGAATCGGGGGATAATACGACCTATGCTTCATACGACAATGGCACAAATACATACGATTATGATCGAGTCGAAGATATTGCAGAAGCACTTGAAGAAGATCTTAAGGATTGTCCCCAAATGTTTGAGAGGTTGGTAAGCTATGCAGAGAAACTGTTGTATGCGGGTTGCACTAAATTCACAAGATTGTATGCGGTATTAAAGTTGTACAACTTAAAGGCGGGCAATGGATGGTCGGATAAGAGTTTCATAGAATTATTGACCCTTATGAAAGATATGCTTCCAGAGGATAATGTTCTTCCCAATAGAACATATGAGGCCAAAAAGATGTTGTGCTCTATTGGAATGAGCTATGATAAGATACATGCCTGTCCAAACGATTTCTCTTGTATCGAAATGAGTATGCATCATTAAATGAGTGTCCTAAATGCGGTGTCTCTTGGTATACGAAAAAGTTGTCTCCAGCAAAGGTCTTATGGTATTTTTCTATAATTCCGAGATTTAGATGCACGTTTCATAGTGAGACCGATGCAAGACACTTGACTTGGCATACAAATGAAAGAATTATTAATGGAAAGCTTCGAAACGGGCTTATTCACCACAATGGACGAAAATTGATGATGAATATCCTGAATTTGGAAAAGAAGCAAAAAACCTTTACTTGGCATTATCTACTGATGGAATGAACCCACACGGTCTTCAAAGTATCTCACATAGCACTTCGCCAGTCATCATTATGATTTATAACCTACCTCCATGGCTATGTATGAAGCGCAAGTATATGATGTTATCTATGTTAATTTCTGGGCCTAGACAACCAGGGAATGACATAGACGTATACTTGGCACCCTTAATCGAAGATTTAAAGTTTTTGTGGGAGAACAGTGTGGAGGTTTATGATGGGTATAGGAAAGAAAGTTTCAACTTGCGGGCGATGTTGTTTAGCACAATTAACGATTTTCCAGCATACGGAAATCTATCAGGGTACAACATAAAAGGTAAATATGTGTGTCCTATTTGTGAAGGTAAAACAGATTCGAAGCGATTGGAGTTTGGTCAGAAGACTTTCTTTCTCGGTCATCGTAGATTCTTAAAGTCTACTCATCATTATCATGGCTGGAGAAAATCATTCAATGGAGAACTAGAACAAGGTAGAGCTCCACCTACATTGACAGGTGATCAGATTTTTGAAAAGGGGAAAGATGTGAGTACTCATTTTGGAAAGCCTTTTGCACATACATTTATCAAGAGTGGGTGGAAGAAGAGATCAATTTTTTTATCTGCCATATTGGAAGTCGTTGTATGTAATACATTTTCTCGATGTTATGCATATTGAAAATAATGTATTTGATAGTGTTATTGGTACATTACTCAATATACCAGGAAAGTATAAGGATGAACTTAAAGCAAGAAAGGAATTGGTAAAGATGGGGATAAGAACTGAATTAGCACCCGTGAAGAAAGGAAGACGAACATATCTATCATCCGCTGCTTTTACTCTATCTAGAAAGGAGAAGAAAATATTGTGTAAGTTTCTGAGTGATGTTAAAGTTCCAGAAGGATACTCTTCCGATTTCAGAAGACTTGTGTCTATGAAAGACCTCAAGTTAAAGAGTTTAAAGACGCATGGCTGCCATGTTATAATGGAACATTTCTACCAATAGGTATACGTTCTATTCTTCCTGAAAAAGTAAGAAGCGCAATAACTAAATTGTGTTTTTTCTTCAAGGCAATTTGCAGTAAGGTGATCGATCCAACGATCTTACCAACATTGCAAAAAGAAATGGTTATTACTCTGTGTGAGCTTGAAATGTATTTTCCTCCATCGTTTTTTGACATAATGGTTCATCTAGTTGTTCATCTGGTAAAAGAGACTCAATTGTATGGACCTACTTATATGAGATGGATGTACCCTTCTAAACATTATATGAAAATATTAAAAGGGTATGTGAAAAACCAAAGTCGGCCAGAGGGTTGTATTGCCGAACGATACATTGTTGAAAAAGCCATTGAGTTTAGTATTGAATATCTGTCCAATGTACAATTAATTGGACTCCCCGAATCTCATATTGTCGAAAAAAAGAAGGAAAAAAGTTAATTGGAAATGAAGTTGTGACAGTATCAAGGGTCGAATGGGATCAAGTGCATTTTTATGTTCTGCACAATGAGAATGAGGTTGAGCCATATGTGGAAATGCACAAGGATGTTCTCCGAGGTTTAAATCCGAATAGAACTACGAATTGGATAGTGCGAGAGCATAATCGTAGTTTCATAACTTGGTTTAAGGATCAAGTTTATGCAAAGTATTATTCAGATCCCGCTTCAATAATAGAAAGATTGAGATGATTGGCATATGGTCCAAGTTTGGTTATGTTTTCTTATAGCGCATACGCAGTTAATGGATACACATTTTAAACCAAAGAACAAGATGATAAAAGTACGATGCAAAACAGTGGTGTCACTCTGGTAGCTGGAAGCAATGCACATTTTAAGTGTGAGAAACTTAAACCCCAAATTTGCAAATCTGTCATATTTTGGGGGTTATCGAGCGCATTTGGGTGTTTGATTATGAGAAGTTCCAGATTCCTATCATTTTTTGCAAGTGGGTTGAAAACAATAATGGTGTACGAATGGATAAGTCGGGATTTTTGCAAGTGGATCTTAATAGGGCGGGGTACAAAGATGAACCTTTTATTCTAGCCTCTCAATATAAACAAGTGTTCTATGTCAATGATCCGACAAGTACAAAGTGGTCTATAGTGCTTTTATCGAACAAAGTAATTGATGAAAACATTGGAGATCAAGGTGATATTGATGGTGATATTGAATCATTTACTAGAAATGATCATAATGCGGGTATTTGGATCAATCCAACCGTTCATGTTATTAAGAGACAGGTAGATCATATTCCAACCAAGAAACAAAAGAGACGTGCCTAAAAAAGGTACTAGTTATAAAATTATAGACTATATCAAGAAATGTTACAAATTAGTTGTCATTTTATATATAGCTTATATTCAATGGATTATGGATTATGGATTTTAATATATGTCATTTAATTTTTGTTTTTTTCTTTCTTACAGGTCAAATGGCTAGTAACAGGAGGATATACCCGAGACACATGATACACACGAGACAAATGAAGCTCAGGATGCAGCTTCACATGTAGAAAATGCAATAAAAAGAGGAATCAAAATTACGAAGTCAATCATCCGTGATAGAGATAAAGGGATCAAATATGATGTACATTGGAATGATGAAAACCAAGCAATTGAGCCTAACGGTTCAAAGTTGTCTTCATACATTGGTTCACTTGCCCTCCAGCACATTCCTATTACCTGTGATGATTGGAGGAATCCATCACTAAAATCCTGTAAAGATAGGATATGGACTATGATACAGGTACACTTTATGTTTATTAGATTTTTGTTGACGATTAAGTTTTTAATGTACTTATACTAACACACTTTATGTTTATATATGCATGTCTTTTTTAAACAGATGTCCTTTAATATTGAAGAAAGTCGGAAGAAGCTTTGTCTTCAAATGGTCGGAAGGAGACACATAGGGTTTCGAAACATATTATCAAGTAAATATCTGAAAGATAAGAATAAATATTTTGTTGAAGGAGACCTTCCAAAGTTGTATGCGGATTTGATTTCACCGGAAGAATGGGCCACTTTTGTAGCCAAACGGAAATCCGAAGAATTCAGTGTAATGTTATCTTTTCATGTATATTAATTGTATTATATACTTATTGCATTAGTTTGTTCTGAAATGACTTATGCTTGTTTATCCAGGATTTGAGTGCCACTAATCGCGAAAGAGCAGAAAAATGGAGTATCCATACAAAAAAGGGCGTATGGGATACAGATGGTTACAACAAAAATTGGTAAGTATATATAAATGCTATGATTTTATTAATTGTATTATTGTGTTATAATTGATGAACTTGTTATTTATCTCAATGTATAGTTACAAGAGTCTAAAAGTGAAGCCTCATCACTTCCGGAACATGTTTTGTAGAAGGAAGCTCGTGTGGGCAAGGATGGAGCTGTTACGGAAGATGTTCAACGCGTTTATGACGAATGTGTAAGTATAACATTATGTATTTAAATTAATCAAAATTTTACTAAAATATAATTAATTTTTAATCCCCACTAATTATTTCCGATATGTCAATGAATTTCAGGAGACTCTATCTAAATCCTTAACCACTAGTAAGGAGGATTGCAGGAGCATTCTTAGTTGAGTACTAAATGTTCCTGAGTATTCCGGTCGGGTGAGAGGTAAAGGTTATGGTGTGACTCCATCAACCTTCTATAAGCAACAAAGGAAAAAAAATTCAACCAACCAATAAGTCATGCAATCATTGGAGGAACTAAAAGCGCAAGTCCGTAAATTTCAAAAGGATAAAGAGAGATATGAAGCAGAAAAGTGCGGTTGCGGTTCTGGGATGAAAGATACTAGTGACAAAGCTAGTATCAATTGTCAAAATAAAATTCCCGAGGTAATTAGCTCATATTTCTTTTATTTAAATTAACACATTTATTTTAATTGACCTTTATACACATTAACAGTTATGCATTCATTATTGCTTCAGGGCATTTTATCTTGTCAGCTGTATTTGTCGTTATCGACTCATCGCGTGGTTGGCAAGGGAAAAGTGCATACCATAGCGGGAGAGTTACTTCACAATAACTCGCTCCCTGATGGTCATATGAAAGTGTCAGTTGATGTTGTTATTGAAAAGGATAAGGTGCTACCTATTCCTGATGCGGTTTCAGAGGCTAAATTGCTGCAAGATGCAATAAGTTCGTTTGTTGCATGGCCGATAGACCTTATTTCCGTTTCTATAGATGAGGAGGTATGTTGAAATCCATTATGAATCTCTTAGTATACAAATTTCAATCCTGAAACATTATGAAAATTATTCTGAACCATTACGTATATTTTTTTTACATGGTAATGTTAGACTCCTACAAAACCCGCACATCTAAGGATAAAGGGGTTTTGCGGGAAAACGAGTATGTTGCATCAGAAAGATAGGTACATTTTAAGTGTTATTCTATTATCTGAATTCAAAAGTTTCATGATTGTCTACTTTACCTAACTTATATGATTGTTAGGTTTCAGCTCAAGCTTCACAACAGATCACCAACAAGCTGAAAAAAGTTATTATGATCGTGCCGCCAAAAAAAGGTCTTTCTGCCTTTCATTTGTGCCTTCAAACACTTTTGTCAACATCACATGTGATGAAAACTGGTGTTGTTCGTCAAGTACAGTTTGACATGGCTTATAGTGGAGTTTAAGTCAATGTTTGATTTCATACACGACCACTGGATGAATCATGCGTGTACAAATTGATCAAAGAATTAAATCAAGTGGCTAAAAGGACTGGACACATGGCATTATTGTGGACTCACGCACACCATAACAACTTAGATCACTCAAGGAGGAATGTGATTTGCAAATGCCTCATTAATGTGTTGGCTTAACAAGAACCAGTGGATCATGAAAACGTACAATAGTGTTTTAAAGTTATGAAGAAGGTTAGGGCACTATTACGGCCACCGGAGAAGACCTCCGGTCATCTTCTCTAGTGAGCTCTGGTTAGGGAAAACATGAAAATTCACTAAAATGAAATCTAAAGCCATCAAAATGTTCACCGGGTTAAGTACATCACTAATCTAGGCTTAGTTTTCATTTATCACACATAAACAGTGCAAATCGAAGCCAAGAACATCCAACCTGAAAAATTGAATCTATGCACTTAAAGTGCCTATCTCCTAGCCAGAATCCAATAAGCTTCTATCAAGCTTCAAGCATCATAAAAACAATCAAAAAGCATGAAATCAAGCATAAAGAATTGAAGTGAAACCTGAATTTCAGATCTTCAATTTGTTGAGGAAAACCAGAGGTGAGGATCCAAATGTGCTTTATGCTTGTTCTTGATCCTCAATGGAGTGAAATAAACACTCAAAGCTTGTGGAATCTTGATGAACTGAAGAAAATGCAAAAATGACGCAAAAGCTTGTTCTTGAGGATTTTTATGAATTAAGCCATGGAGAATGTGTAACACTTGATGATGATGAAGAATAGATGAAGCTTGATGAGTGTTGATGAAGGATGAAGCTAGCTCGAAGCAAAATGAAGAGAAGCTTCGTCACAAAACCAGAGAAAATTCAGAGCAAAAACTTGGGGATTTTGGAGTGATTTTGATCAAATGAACATGGTAGTGTAATTCACTTATGAGATAGGCTTATATATGCATGATTAGTGTTAACTAACTCTAGTTAACAGTTAGAACTAGAGTTAGTTCTAACTTGAGGGTGAAGTGATCAAAATGAAGGGTGTGGAGTGGAATGGTGAAACTGATTTTGCTCAAATATGATCATGTATGGAGGTGCACATGTTTATTATAGTGAGGGTGATGTGAAGTGATGGAACTGACTTTATCAAAGTAATGCAACATGTGTGAGGTTCTTTACTTGCTTGATTTTCATGAAGCATGCATTGTTGCTATTGTGATCATGTAACCATGTGATAATGCACTCTAAGGCAATGCCTTGGTGATCAATAACATGTTAAAATGCTGCAAACAAGACTTGACTGAATGGAATCAAACATGAAATACATTGCCTTAGGCTGCAAGCAAACCAGATGGCATACATAACTCTTCCATGAAGTGTTTCTTCAAGCTCAAGCTATCAAATAAAGAAGTTCTTGGACTCAAATTGGAGTTAATGTTGCATACAACAAGATTTGTGTTCATATCAACATGGAATAGGACCTCCAAGTACCTCAAATATGCGCATGAAAATAAGAGATCAAAGTTGTATATTGGCTTGCAGGGAATTGGACATCTCTAGGGCATATGTGCTTATGACTTGATCAGGGTTGACATCACATTTTGATCCTCCATAATTCTCAAACCTTTGATCAAATAAAAAATCTCCAAGCATGAAAGTTGTAGAGGAGACACCAATGAAAAACTTTGATGTTTGGAAAATTTTCATTTGAGGTCATCTTGGTGGAGTAAAATGCCTTGACATGTTGCACACCACATGCTTGATGAAATGCATTTTCTGGCGCACGCAGGATGTTTGGCCTGACTTGGTTTGACTTGGATTTTGCCCTAGTTTGATCAAACTTTGATTGATCATAACTTCCTCAATTTTAATCCCATGAACATGATCCACCTATGGATTTGAAGCTTAGGATGCCCTCTTTCAAACAATCCAAGTGGAATTTTTGTTAAATTTAATTTTGGGAGAAGGCCTCTCTTGAACATGACTAAAAAATGGCCAAAACTTGCCATATTTGGAAACCCTAATTTTCCAAAAATGGTAAGTTTTGATTTTCTTGATTCTTTATGATTCCTCCATCATTTCTTGATCAAATTTTGTCCATGGACTCCTTGTAACATCCATTTCATGATTTTGATCTCAAAAAGTCAGGAGTTGACTTTTTTCTCTACACAGTTGACTTTTCCCCAATTTCTTGATTCTCAAGTAACTGACCAATTGAAGACCTTCTGAAATGATTCAATGGATAATATTTCAACTCTAAACACTTGACATCATGTGGAAAACAATGAGATCAAGTTTGAACCAAAATTTCCTTGGGAAGCTCCATTAATCAGAAACCCTAATTTTAGCCCCTTTTGTTATGAGGTGTTGCACTGCTTGAATTCTTTGATCAATCCACCTCTTTCTATGCCTTGAGGAATCAATTGAGATATTGTGGGATGTTGTGAACCCTTTGAAAATTGTTGTGAAGCCATGTGACCCTTCTATTTCTTTTGGATGATCATCAATACCACCAATCATTGATCACATGCACTATGCCTCTAACTATGATTGCTATGCTTCAACTTTTATGAAAGGATGTGGGATTATGTATGCAATATGATATTCTAAATTCCATGAAATGAGAGGCCAAATTTTGGGGTGTTACATGCGTCAAATAAGGGATGGAAATAAACACATGAACCTTGGAATTCCTTGAATAAATCTATTATAACTTGGAAAATTCTTGATCAAATAAATTTGAATTGTTTGCGGATCAACTTGAATTGTTATCAATGAAATTCATTCGAGTTGTGGGACTGCTATTTTGGGTATTTTTTGACCTGCTCTTCCCCTGAAAATGTTTATAAAAGAAAATAAAATATATTTTTTATTTTAATTAATGGTTAGTAAACATAAACAAATAAAAACACATAAAAGCATTGGTGATCCCCTGTTAGGCATAAACCTGCAACCAAAAAGGACTGAGGATCAAGTGCGATCTTGTTTGTATGCAAAATACATATGAAATGCATAGAAATCTTAGGATAAAAAATTAGGGTGTGACAGGACGTAGTAACCTCCACGCCATTGTTGTAAGCCTTAAGGCCAATACTTTTGGTACTTGTTGTCATACCCCAAATTTGTCCAACTTAATTTACATTGCATTAGGTCCTTAAATTTTTTAGTTGAGAATAATTCATTTATACTTATTCAAAGATAGTCAATTCAATTTTGACTTTCCGATCTTATTTAAATATTTTTTTGTTTTTTTAATTCATAAACAAATTCATTTTTTATCAAAATTATCATTAGTATAAAAAAACAAAATGCATCTTTTCATCTTTATAATACCTTTTATATAAATAAATCCATCTAATAATTACATTTTTTATTTCATTATTTATAGGAGTACATGAACTTTGTTAGAATAATATTAGAATTTTTTCTTAATTGCAACCAAAGCCCATTTTTTTTCCACTCTCATAAGGGAGAAGCCCATACACAAATCAGAAATTCAAAAACAACAAAGCAACATTCCCAGCTACTTCAAATGACCAATGAGCTGCCAAATGACCCACTTTCCATACCAAAATCCTTCAACAATGCATTTCATGTGATTTCATCAACATACCCAATTTTCTTCTCACAATTCCTCAACCATTCACTTTATGCAAGCAGTGAAAATAAAAAGAATTCAGTGAGGTCCATATATTCTAGAATGACATAATAAACACAAACAAAGAGAGTGAGTCACCTATTGGTTCCCCACTGAGATTATCCTTAACAGAATGAAAATCATGCATCTCACACACATAGTAGCAATATCCTCCAACAAACAAATTGGTCCTGCACAAATTTACCACAATAACGTCAAAAAAAACTCATCACAAATTCTCATCCCATAAAGACCCACCGAATCCTCCTCTATATAAGTCATCTCGTACACTCTCAATAAGAAGAAAAAAAAGGCTCTGAAAGCCACACAAAAAACCATTGCAAAAAGAAGAAGCCACAAAAATTCTGCCATAAACACAAATAACAAATCTACCTGCCTTCATTTCTTTTTCCTTCAAACCTCCTTTCAACCTTCTATAAAATTCAACACCATCATCATCCTCTCAAATCCAGCGAATAGCATAAACCTTCTGCAAACAAACTTTCAAACGCCTTCCTTAAACATAATCTCACCTCCAAATTCGTACAATCACAACGACCCTCTACCTTCAAAACACCTTTAAGTCGAGTCGAATCATCCTTCACCCCCAAACGAAAACCAAATCAGGAAAATCTGAAAACCAAAACAAAATCGAAAATTGAAAATCCGAAATCGTGAGAAAAACTCCGTGAAACTGCATACAAACACAAACCATGACGCAACGAACATGAGCACAAACAGAGATGAGGAAAACTAAATCGAGAGAGTAAATCTGTGTCAATAGTGTGAGATCGTTCATTTCAAAAGGGTGGATTTTCTTTGTTGAACCGTGATATGTAATGCCTTTCTACTGTTGGTTTGATTACTCTGTTTCCTTTCATTATTCTTATATTGAGGTTGGTTTTTTGTGTGGTTGTGTGTGTTCCTTGGGCTTTAAACCTTAAGCCAAACTGGATAGCTTTTTGGTTCACACAACACATAAACCCTACGATCTTTTTGATTGAATATCGGGCTTTTAAGCCCATCAGCTCACTAACACACACCAATAACACACAGTTCACTCCTTGTTTTCTTGTTCTTTTTTATTATTATTATTATGAATTGTTGTTGGGTTGGACCCATATGTTTTTATAAACAAATCCTGGAAATTCAACACCATTCCCTTTTTGTTTGCATATTGTTTACTTTATGTATTTATTTTGATTTCTTTCAATAAATCTTTGTGTATTATTTTAATTTATTTTATTTTTATTGGGATTATGATATTAAAGACCAATTTCATGACATTTGATTTTGAATCGACGTTGTCTAAATCGATATGAAACCATTTTACTTTATGTATTGTTTACTTTATGTCATAATCCCAATTTTGTTTGCATATTGTTTACTTTATGTATTTATTTTGATTTCTTTCAATAAATCTTTGTGTATTATTTTAATTTATTTTATTTTTATTGGGATTATGATATTAAAGACCAATTTCATGACATTTGATTTTGAATCGACGTTGTCTAAATCGATATGAAACCATTTTATTTTCTCTTATTTTTTGTTGATTCCTAGTTAATTTTAGATCATTTGTTATTTACCGACTTATTCTTTATTTGGGTTGATGATATAAAATAGGGTTTTTTAATATTCGATTTAATCGACGCTATTTAAACCAATATGAGACAATCCTTTCGTTTCTTTATTATTGCTAAATTTCTCGATTTTTTATTTATTTTATAATCGATGATATTATTATCCGATTTTTGACATTCGATTTAATCGACATTGTCTAAATCGATATGAGACCCCTTTTCTATTATTTTTATGCTTTCTAATTAATTTTAGATCCATTGTTATTTATCGATTTAAAGAAAAAGAAGAAGATTGGGTAGTAATTAAAAAGATTAATGAAGAATATGATAGTCAAAAGAAGAAGAGATTGTTACTTTAAAAGAAAATAAAAGTAGCGAGTTATTAGACATGTGACAATTAAAAACACATAGACTAATAAGGGACTTAGCTAAGAAATGTTTAACATAGTCAATGACTAATTTTAAATATCAATAGACTTAAGAATGTATTAGAAAGGAGTTTATAAAGATGATGACTAATTTAATATTGATTTGTTAGCCACATATCACTAATGTGTCATGTCAATATTTTTTTTCTTCTTATTTCGATAAACAACACTATCATTAATAAGGTATACTAGAAGTACACCCATAAGAATACGAGAATACTCCAACAAGATTATAAAAGGAAACCTACTTCAAAAACACCAAAGGAGATTTGAACCAATTGTAATAGCTACACCTTAATTCTTTTTTTATCTAAACTTCAACCATGACTGTGATGTTTTAATGATGCACATATTAATATCTTCATGCCTACCATTTCAACCATTGAAAATAATTTGATTTCTTGTCCACCATATTGTCCAACAAGTGGTAAACCATATAAATAAAGTCGATGTCTTGGAACTAAAGGGGATGACTTTTAAAATCCATTCAAATAAGTGGTTACAAACCTCCACCACTTACATCCATGGGATTCCAACCCAATTGCCAATCCTCCACCAAACGTCGACGATAACCGGACAAGAACATAAGACATGGTTAGTGTCCTCCATTCCGCCGAAACAAAAAAATGCAAACTAAATCATATGGATTTGAGTTTATTCCCCTAGCAGCCAAGTTCACTCTCGTTGGAAGTTTATCACAGAACGTTCTCCAACCAAATATTCGAACTTACAGAGAAATACTTGTCTTTCATGTGATTTCCAAAGCCTCCTTGGGAATAATCTCTACCAAACCAACACCCGAATGCAAACGCAAAGCTATGTATTAAGATTTTACAGTGAAAATCAGAATTATCAGGTTTCGACACAAACTTGTCTATAATCCCTAAACACGGACCGACCGCCTCCACCAACAATGTCTTCAGATCCTGAAATCCTAACTCAAAATAGGCTGGCAGATTTAGGCAAATGTTGTCAAAAAATCCAACTCCAGACACCATTCCCCCAATCTCCCATATCAGCAATTGCAACAAGTTTAGACAAAGAGCATGAAAATACATTCTAAAATAATCAATAAATAGGGCCTTGATCAAGAGAGAAACTGTACCAGAACGGAACATTAACACCAGTTCTAAATTTACAAGACAATTGATCTAAAAAACATCCAGCTTTCGACGAGTCCGCTATATGCATACAATCTCTCCACCATTGTGAATTAAGTCTATCCGACCGCTTCTTCTTCTTCAACATGATCCTTGAAATAATATCACCATATTTATATTCAAGTAAAGGACGCCAAACAAATCCATTATCAGTAACACACCTCCACGACCATTTAGAAAGGAGGGCAACATTAAAAGAAGAAAGGTATCTAATGCCCAAACCACCTTCCTCTCTAGATAAACAGACCTTGTCCCATCCTATCCAATCGATGACGTGATTCTCCGACTATCTAGACCATAAGAAATCACACTGAATAGCAATCAGATTCTTGACGACTGTTGAATGGGCTTAAAAAAGGCCAAATGATTGATAGGAAGTTTAACAAGAACTGAGTTAATAAGGAAAATTCTACCACCAATTGCAAGAAGTCTATTGCACCATGAAGATAGTCGAGACTTGAAAACATCAACCAATGGGTTCCAAAAGGCGCACGACCTATAGTTAGATCCAACGTCCAAACCCAAAAATCTAAATGGTAAATAACCAACTCTACACGCCCAAGAAAATTAGCAGCAACAATCATGATTCCAGGCTGAATACTGACTGACACCATAAAGACAGTTTTTTCATAAATTTATCTGTAGGCCTGACACTATCTCAAAACCTCGTAGTAGAGATTTGATTGCCCACAAGTCTTGCCAAGATCCATCACAAATAATTATTGTGTCATCCGAGAACTGCACAAGATTGATAAAATTCTCCCCTTGAATTTTGAAACCTGGCAGCATTCCCATTGTATTTGCATTCCTCAATAATTCGGCAGAGCATTCTACTACAAGATAAAATAGAAATGGTGACAACGGATCGCCCTGTCGAAGACCCCTAGACGCCTTGAAATCCTTGGTTAATCCCCTATTAACAATCATATATAAATAAAAATTCAAAGCGCCACCTTTGATCAATCAAATCCACTTAGGGCCAAAGTTCATGGCTTGCAAAACATCCACTAGGAATGGCCATTCTATGCAATTGTAGGCTTGCACAAAGTTAACTTTGAATGCTATGTGTCATACCCTAATTTTTGACCCTAAGATTTTTCGCATCTCATCTGCATTTCGCATACAAACAAGATCACGCACTGTTCGTTTATCCTTTTTCAGGTGCAGGTCTAGGTCTTGCAGAGGATCACCATGTTTAATTTCCGTTATCTGTTCATATTCACTAACTTCTAACCAAAATACAAAAAAATATGTTGCAGTTGCTTCTTCTTCTTCTTCTGTGTTGCAGGATTTAAAAGACAGGACAGTGAGTTTCAAGTCAAATGCGTTGGTTCAGTCACGATTCGACTCAGATGGACGTTTGACCTAATCTTGGTCAAACTATCAAATAGATCGTTCAATTGCAAGTTGCTTGTGCCAGTGGTTCATTTTTCAGACAGTGCGTATTCCAAGTTCAAGAATGTGTTATGTACGAAGTCATCAGTTATCGGGCAGTATTCTGTGAGAAGTTTGTTTTGAATCTTCATGTTCATCAGTTTATCAGTGGTTTGTCGGAAAATTTATGTTTCTCAGCATGAATTCAAATCACCAGGAAATTTTTTAGAAAATTTCAGTGATTGTGGCTGAAGTGGCAAGTTGTTTAATGGTTCATGTTTGGCTGTATTCATTATTATCGGTGGCTTGTGCAAGAAAAAAATCAGGAATTGGTCGTGGGCTTAAAAATCATCACTTCATATCCATTTATCCGTTCCATCCATTTTTATTCGATCCATAAAACATAATTTTTTTTTATATATAGCCATTATTCATTTTTATTCATGTTCCAATTTTTACCAATTATTCACATTATTCACTTTTCAAAATTCCTTTTTTTTTTCTTTTCGAATATCCATATTCCATTAATTCCTAATCACCATTTTTTATCCATTTTTACCATCCAATAATCAATTCTTCTTATTTTTTTTTATGATTTCCATATTCCAATTTTCTTTAATTCATTTCTTACAATCTTTCCTTTTAATCCATTTTTCTTTAATCCAATATTTTATATTCAATTCTATTCCTATTATTTTTATTTCCATTTTTTTTAGTCCCATTATTTCTTCTTTCATTTTATACAAAATATACAAACAAAAAAAAATATCATAAGCCCATTTTGATTCTTTCTATCATTATACAAAATAGTGATTAAAAAAAAGGGATAATGGTGAAATAATCTCAAAGCCTCAAACACTTTGCCCAAGCATCATACTTCACATGCTGTATTTGCTAGCCCATTCACGTGATTACCTCCAGCCAATTCCTCACTCTTCACGCAAGCAAAATAGGCAAGCATTTCACTGCCAGCCTCAAAGCAGGCCCCACACATCAATTCAATCAACAAGCTGCCAAGCTGCAAAGCCAACAAGTTCTCCTAGCATGCCCTCACGCGCATCCCGTAAGCCTCACCAACACACAGCGCAGCCGTATACACCCCAAAACTAAGCCGTATCCGTACATACTCCAAACCTTGGCCCAGCAAAGCAAAACCACGCCAGCCGAAACAACAAAAACAACAAGTCCTCAAGCCCAACTTTTCTCGCAGCCAAAACACAGTCACATCAGCTTCAACCTCACTAGCCAACAACTTCCCGCACGCGCAAGCCTGAAGCCGTACACAGCCTTTTTCATGTGACCCGCCGAAGCCAAACGAACACAACAGCCAGCAAACTCACAACAGCAAGCACGCATTACGCATCTATAAAACGCAAATTCAATTCAAACAAAACACAAACAAAGCCAGCAAGAGAAAAGAAAGGCAAGCGAGCACGAGAATTTCGTGAAGAGTTCAAAACGCATCACCTCATTGCAAAACGGCATCATCGAAATTCCTCTTTCCCTCTATAAAAACAAATCAACCTCACCTTCAATTGCAAGCTTAGAAAGCCCCATAAAATTCAGAAAAAAATCATATCAAGCTTCCGTCTCAATTTGTTCAGCTACCTTTTCCCAAATCCTCCATCAATTTTTCACTCTTCAATCAACCTTCCTTCAAACCATCAAAATCTTCAATCATTATTCAATCTCCACCTTCACAAGATTCAAATCCCTAAAAGTGAAATTCATCTGAAACTAATTTTCTCTTGCGATTGATCCGCGAATGAGAAAGAACAAGAAGAAATCGCAAGTTTGGAGAGTGAAATTCGGAAAAGAGGAAGAGAACCGAAGCTTATATTGGTGCGATTGAAACCGATTGAGAGAGGAAGAAGGTGAATAGTGATGAGAGGCTTTTGTTTTTTTTTGCGATGAAGAATAGTTTTAACTCTCTGTTTTTTTTGTTTCTTTCTTTTTTTAATTTGCTTCATTTTTATTGAAAGAAAAAGAAGATTTGCGTTTGGGCCTTTAAGGCCATGAGTTGTTTTGGCTGATGCTATCCACCATCCCCTACATGCGTGTCCTTCCCTCTCCCTACTTCCCTTTCTATTTTTTTTATTATTTTCCATTACTTAATTCCTTTTTTTGTTTGTTTCTTTTATATATTCTTATTTCTAATTTTTTTTGATATAAAACATTTTAGAAAAGTATATTATAAAAGATATTTTAGAAACGTATTTGGTAAAGAGTTTTAGAAAAAGATTTTTTAGAAAAGGTTTTTAAAAAAATTTTATTTCTATTTCTTCTTTGGATCTATTTTTTAGATCCATTTTTTCTTCATCTTTCTTTTATTTTTGGTCGATGACAATCTCCGATTCGTGATTGTTGATTTTCGATCGGTTTAATCTTCATTATTTCAAATCTATGGATGAATGATCATTTGGATCATTCTCCATACTTTGAGATCGTGATAGGTTGCCTTCGAGAAATTCAATGAAAATCTCGATTAAGATTAGACCGTTCTCTTTCTTTTAGTGTGACATGTTTTCGGAGAACGATTCATAATATCGTTTCTCTAAAATGTATTAACACGAATAGTTTCCACTTTAATTAGTGGTGGCCGACCTCATTTGTAGGGTAATTACTCCGTAAATTACTCGGCGATTGCTTAACATAGACCTAAAGTTGTCCCGATTCGGAATGCGATCTACATGGATCCGGTTGCCTCGATTTTATTCTTTTTGTGGTTGTGCTTGATTAAGTTCATCATACCACTTATTATGTAAATATTATAATAATGTGAATATACTAACATTTAATTTTAATCTCTCGCACCTTATCCTCTTTTATTTCAATCTCTTGTTCCCTATCTCTCTTATTATGCTTCTATATCATTCATCATATTGCTTATTGTTTATATTGTGATACTTGTGATTTTTCCTTTGTCCATTTGGACACAAAAATATTAATAAAGGATTAAACATCTAAAAATTGGACTTTAATTTCGGACTATGGTTACTATCCTTAGCATGAGACTTGGAGTGAGACTTAGATTCTAGGATCATCCCTTTGCTTGAATTGTTATGGAGTGAAGACTTTGGCTCCGATTAAGTTCACTTGATTATGAAGATGAAAATCCAATTGTTTCAAAGAATGCTTGCCATGCGGTTTGATCGTTCTTCCTCTAGCTTTTATTTTCAAGTTTTAGGATAGTCCCTTCATCTCTTCCCATCTTCTTCAATTTTCAAATCTTCTTCCTATTTTCAAAACTTTCTTTGTTTTCAAATTTCAAACATTTTCTCAATCAAACCTTGACTTCGGTCATGTGCTTTTACCTTTTCATTTTATTTCCTTAATAAATGCTAAACCACATAAGCATATCGAAACTTTCTTCTCAAAACTTAAAAAATATTCAAACTCATTCAATTGCTTTTGTGCCCTCGTGCACGTTTCTTTTAACCCTTTTTATGTTTAGATATGATTCATTCTTTGTAGCGGAATTATTCGCTAAAGAATGACGACTTATCTTTACATTTTAAAATCAATTAAACTCATTTGCCTTTTCACAATTTGTACCACGAACTACGGGGTTTTGATCTCGCATTGCACTTTGTGGGTACGTAGGCATGAGACGTTCGTCTCTTCAAACACCAAAATCTTAAAAAACATTCTTCTTCTCATCTCTTCAATCCTTTTTTCAAGCAAACCATTTCAAACCAAAAAAATGCAGTAAATATTTCAAAGGGTTCCCGTGGAGTACCACGGACAAGTCGGGTGCTTAAAACCTTCCCGATTTGTAACCAATCCCCGTACCCGTTCTCTGTTTGATTCTTTTAGCTTTTTAGCTTTTAAGATTCTTTAAGGTTTTGTTCGTTCTTTTTCCTTTTTCCTTTTGGAAATAAATAAAAGCGCGGTGGCGACTCTGTGTATATCGAGTTAAGTTAATCAATAGCTTACACTCACGATTTTACCGTTACACTATGTAGCTCTGTTTACGCCTATTTGCTAAATCTAACAGCTCGTTGACAATTAGGACTTCATCTAGCAATTATATCCTCTCCCATAGTATTCCAACATCTCAAAAAATCAATATTAAAATTATTCGGCCCCAGACTCTTCATGCCTTCTTCACCTGATACCGCCTCCAAAATTTCCTCATTTGAAAATTCTGCCACCAGCATGTCATTATCATCAATCAAAAGCTTGTTTAAACCAACCATATTCATTTTGATGCCCACGTTTGTAGCCTTGTTAAACCTGTTTTGAAAAAAATCTTTAGTGAAACTCTTTACTTCATCCGCCTCTAGTAGCATCTCTTTCTCTGCATAAAGCAAGGATAGGTTGTTTCTGCAGTATCACCCATTCAAAAGAGAATGGAAGTAACGAGTATTATAATCCTCGTCTGAAATCCATTTCGCCTTTTCCTTATGTTGAATCATGTTTTCCCTGTATTTCAAATCATTTCAGATTTTCTCAATTTTCAAACTTCTTAATCTTAGTGTTTCCTCTGAAATTGAGTCTTCATCACAATGCATAATATCCTCCAATTCCTTCAACTTTTTCGCGCTTGTCTCGATTTTAAGGTCCATCCAAACAAAGATGTTTGAGTTCCACCATCTCGGTTTGTTTCTTAGGATCCTGAATTTCTCTACAAGAACAAAGGTACGTAGGACTATCCTCCACTTGTATCTCCTTCCAAGTCACATCCATAAAATCAAGAAAACCTGGATTATCAAACCATCAAATGAAAGTTTTAAAGGGTTTGAGATTCCAATATTATTAACATCGTTAAATTGCATATTAATAGAAATAATTATATACTAAATTATAATATTAATAAGATTTGAGACATATTTAATTGCTTACCCTCAATTTATTTAAGTTGTTATAGCATAATTAGACATGACACTAGAACAGATTGGAAGACAATTTTGATCTCCCCATTTTTAAATTCTAATTCTTGAATTATTCTCGTTCATTCTTGATTCTCAAAGATGATGAAAATTTAAAACCCAAACTATTCTAAATTAGATTCAAGTATTCCAATCCCACCACCATCTATGAGTGGAATCAATTTTTTTAATAAAAAATATATAATTTTTCTAACATCAAGTTACATTACGAAGAGTAAAATAAAACAATTTCAAACAAATTACATACATACATTTCAAAAAAAACTTATCATTTAATTTAAAAATTAAAATTAAAATTAAAATTAGAAAGCCTAAAGAAAAAGAAAAAGAAAAAAAAAAAACCTATATAAGCGTCAGTTTTCTGATTCTTGTTCACACTCATACTTTTCGTTCTTGTTCTCATTCTTTCTCTCTCTTTTCTCGTCTTTTCTGTTTTCACTTTTTGTGCACAAAAATGGTGAACGCTTCAGTAGCTCGTAACATTGTTGGCATTATAGGTTTGTTAATTACTTCTTCTTTTTCTTCACTTTTTCAATTGCCAAATCGAATATGAATTTGATTAATGCAATTTTTGTGTTTAATTTCGGTTCTAGAATTTTTTTTTGTTCAGTTTCAGTTGATTTTATGTTTTTCTGCTGATTAATTCATCATGCATGAAGAATAGTTAACTTTTTCTGTTGATCAATTCATCATTCATGAAAATTAATTTTAATTAATGTTCTGATTTGGAAACTATAGGTTTGTTAATTGTTTCATCTTGTATTAAATCGAGTTTGATTTTTCTGTTAGGTTTTAGATTTGCATCGTAGTGTTAAATTCGATCAGTTTCAGTTAGTTTCAGCTTTTTCTGTTAAAATCGATTCATGCATGAAGAATGAATAATAGTAATAACTTTTTCTAATAATCGATTCTGATAAATGTTCGGTATGTTGAATGCAGGGAATGTTATCTCATTCGGATTATTCTTCTCGCCAGCGTAAATTCACTTTCTCTGTTTACCGTGTTGTAGATTATGCGTGAATCGTGATTGATTTTGCATTGTATAGTGTATAGTGATACTGTTCTCAATTACATTATTTAAACTATGATCATGCAAAAATAATCTAGCTTATTTTTAAATCACTCTATAGTTACTATAAAATTATATTCACTTCTAAAACTTTTTGAAAAAATGGATATTGTTATGAGAGTCTATATTTATTTTTACACTCTCAACTAAAAATCATGTATTACATCAAGCAGATTATTGAAATTTTAAATTATTTATATAACATGACTGAGTGATATATTTTTATTTTACATGGTAATTGTTATCTAAGATATTTAGTGTTTATTAATTAAAATTAAATTATTCTTTTTAATTTGTGTCACAACTTTTAGATTTTATTTATATTTTGGCATTGGAAATTTTAACTTTAAAATTGATAATGTGTTGATTATTGATTATTTATTAAGAGATATTAACTATTGAAATTAATTATGCAGTCCGACTTTCTATAAAATCATAAAGAAGAAAGATGTGGAGGAGTTCAAACCTGATCCATACATAGCAACTCTGATGAATTGTGCGTTTTGGGTATTCTATGGATTGCCTTTTGTGCACCCAAACAGTCTTTTGGTTGTTACCATCAATGGTGTTGGACTTGTTTTCGAGTTCGTCTATCTCACCATATTTTATGTCTATTCCAACAACAAAGGAAGGGTGAGTATATTATGCCATTGTCTGCTTCATAAATATTTGTTGAGTATTTCAATATTTTAGAATTGCTAAGTTTCTTGTTAATATAAGTTAACTTATAACCATTCCTATTATGATACTCACTATCTTTTTTTTTTCAAATTTCAGAAGAAGTTACTTCTTTATCTTATCATTGAGGCTATTTTCTTTGCTGCCATTGTTGTTATGACAATGTTAGCATTACATGGCACTACCAAGAGATCCTTGGCGGTTGGTATTATTTGTGATATCTTCAACATATTGATGTATGTTTCTCCTCTTACTGTTATGGTAAGTTACTTCTATCCCATTGTCAGTTTATATATAAATTAAACTCTTACAATGCAAAGTATAGAATAAAATCCTAACTCATCTTAATATTTTGCTATGAACAGGCAAAGGTTATCAAAACTAAGAGTGTTGAATACATGCCATTTTGGCTCTCTTTGGCTAACTTTCTTAATGGATTGTGCTGGACTACATATGCTCTCATTCACCCCCTTGACATTTATGTTCTGGTAATTAATTGAATGGTTATTTATATGAGTAAATAACTATATATAGTTTAGGATCATGATATATTTTTTGATTAATTCAGTGTTAATTAATATGTCTTTGTTTTAATTATTGCAGATCAGCAATGGTATTGGAGTCATTTCTGGACTTGTTCAGCTTCTGCTATATGCTTTTTTCTGGTGCCAGGGTGGAAATAAAAAAGAAGCTGAAGATCATGTTTCAAAACCATCTGTAGCTGCAATTTGATATATGATATAATGGCACTTCTGTTTTTTTTTTTTTTTTTTTTTTTTTTATGTATAAAAAGTTTAGATACTATACAATTTTTTTATTTTTATGTTGGTGATTTCTTTTATAATTGCCAAGAATTAGTTTTTTTTTTACATCATCTTCATTGAATTTTTAGATACTTCCTCGTAATCATGATTTCCATTTTTTAAATCTATATTTCCCAAGGAACTTACTTATATAGTAAGGTTTTGTTTGATATAGTAGTAAATAATAATCAACATTCAGTTATTTAACTCACGCCAGCTTAATAACTTATTCATAGTAACTTTTAACTCTTAAGAAAATTAAATGTTTTAATTAATTCTAGCTTATCGTAGATACTACCAAAGAATTCGCCTGAATATTTGGATGCATACTTTTCGCATGAGATAGTTACAAATGAGGATGATTAGAAAAATATTCATCTCTTTAATTATTATCAATTAATATGTGCAATAGACATATAATAAAATGGTAACGTTAAGCTATTGAGTGGACAAATAATCTCCTTTAATCTCATAATATACGTTTCTAACTCTTACAATGATACTGCACCCCTGTACTCTCTTTCATAAATCTTTTGTTTATACCAAAAAAACAAAACAATGATTAACTTTCTAATAAAACAATGATTAAATAAGTAAGTGCCGTAACAGAATTCTGGTGACGGATCAGAATTTGGCCAGCAGACTTCAGCAGTGGTTGACAGCGATTTCTTCAGGCTGTAACAGCTGATCGGTTCAGTCCATCCGGTCCAGGATCATAGGGATGTGGTGCGTTGGTTAGGGGATGAGAACGGTTCTTATTCGGTAAAATCCTTTTATCGGTTGGCGTTTTCTTTTCTTATTCCATTTGGCCCTGTGAACTAGAATGATGCAGCATTGGGTGTCGTTTGGAATTGTTTGGTTCCATTCAAAGTTAGAGCTTTTGCTTGGAGGAGTTTTTTTGGATTGTTTGCCTACGAAAATTTTGTTAATTGGTAGAGGTATTAGTCTTGCTGCCAATGCTACTATTTGCCCTTTTTGCGAGTTGGGTATAGAGACCGTAGAGCATATCTTGTTGAGCTGCAAGGTTTCGATAGTGGTATGGAAGGAGATTGCGGACTGGGTCGGTTTCAAATATTCGTTTGACGGGGACCTGAAGAAGAATTTCTTGGATTGGTTTGAGTTTTGTAAATTTAAGAAATTGACAAAAGGGTAGGCTAGGCAATATTTGGTTGGGGGTGGTGTGGAATATTTGGTTGGTTCGGAACGACATCATTTTTGGTAATTTGAAGTGGAATATTTTAGATATGGTTTGGAAGATAAAAATCTTTGTTTGGAAATGGTCAATGATGGGGGATATTACTTATCCCAATTGTAACTTATATGACTTCAACAAGGACCCCTTATTATTTATGTCTTAGGAGCAATTTGGTTTGTAATGTCTATTTTACTTTTTGGTGAGTTTAGTTCTCGGCCGTTATTTTTGTATTCAGGTGGAGTATTTGTACTCATTTTGTCCAATATATTGCTTGCTTACAAAAATAAAAGTAAGTGTTGTAACTTTATATTAATAATAATTTATAATAGATTGATTAGTTTAATAATTAATTTAACAAAAATATCCACGGTATGGAGATCTATCCAAAAGGATAGATACGGGGATTTGCGGTCTATAGTAGTCACACCAATCACATCCAAAAGTTACAGTCAAACCCACCGACGATTCCACACATATAGTAGTCACACCACCAGAATCCTAATGAGCGAACCGTCATTGCTCACACTTCCTTAACTTTAGTCTCAACAACATCTTAACAACCCCATTGTACATCTGTCCAAAATACAATCCTTTATTACTTCCTCAAATTATACTGCTAAAATCGTTTCCATACCGTATTCACTTCACGCTCTGCGGTAATCCTCTCATACCAAACATAATTCATCTTACTAGAGTTCTCCCGAAACCAATGTGCTTACTTTAACACTTAACACGACTTCATCCGGTCCATACCAAATGCTCCTCACGATATTAAATAAAACGTACTCTCTCTCTGGCATTATACCTTATACCACTCCTTAGGTAATTCAACATTTCTGAAATGATCCCTTACTAAAATATAACACCTTGATGTATCACTCTAAACTTGTAACTTCGTTCATAACCGGATATACAACTCTAGTCTTATATCCTTCATCCGGGGTATATTTGTCTCACTAGAAACGTGTAATCACATCCTTATGTTTCTCTTCACGTTTCACAACGACTTTAGGTTCCCATAAGTAACAAATATTCTTTACTTGTAACTTCTATCCACCCGTAAGGTATTATCCGAATATATTCTCTAAAATACTCTCGTTCCTCTATGATGCCACCACGATCTTAGAACTTAATTACTAACAATTAACTCATTTCTGAACCTTGCGTCACCCGTTCTACAAGCATATTCTCTTTTCGTGGAATGAGATTTCTCAACACTCTTGTCCATACCAGTGACCAATACTGATCCACTAGTAACTTTATGTATTCCTTGTTACACTGACCACTCACCTTGTAGATATTTGTATCTTTCAGACTCTATCCATTCCGAAATACTTCTTGAACAATACACTTCTCTACAACTTCATGTTACAGGAAGTACAACTCTTAAGAAGACTCCAACTGAGCTGACCAAAGCTCCCTCTGTTAACTCTTGGCTTGAACCTATTCTCACAACACAAGTCACGACAACACTTCAGAATCCTCATGGTCGCACAACCATGATTCTACCTATCACATACATAGCATTAGGCTGATCAGACCCAATACTACGTGATATGATATTAAGAATCATGTCGGCCAGACACACTTAAGAGGCAGGAAAGATTTACTTTTGATGTTTCAAGGCTAGGTCGAGGATACGACCTGCTCTGATACCAACTGTAACACCCATATAATATATATCTAGAATAATACCATACAGTGTTAATTTTTGGTACTGACACCATCATAAGTGCCTAATAGTATAATTCACATTCTTGACCAACTATAAAAATTCTATACAACAATGGTGCAAGACATGGAAGTTATACTAACACAACAATTCTAAGATCCAATACAATATCCATTATTGTACAAAGATACAAAAATACACAGCAGAAGACTATACCTATGTTTCACTTGAAACATCCCGAGCATAGCTCCACTTGTAAATCAAACCTGCAAAAGAAACCTGAAAAACAACAACAATAGTGAGGTGAGATAACAACATCTCAGTGGGTTCCCTATCTTAGAGTTCTTTCGGCTCTAAATGTTCAATTCTATCAATATTCAAGTCGGGGGACAAACCTAGACTTCGAGTTCACAACACAACTAGAGACATCACGGTAACAAAACGAAGCACACACACTAGGTGCTTAGAGGCATTTTTCCCCGCCCAGCCATAGCCGTAGCAGACGAGCACGGGTCACTCGATCCTCAACGTGTAGATAACTTTCCCCGCCCAGCCACACAAGGACGAGTACGGGTCACTCATTATCTACCCATAGATAACTTTCCCCGCCCAGCCACAGAAGGACGAGTATGAGTCACTCATTATCTATCTAAGGCACTTTCCCCGCCCAGCCACACACGAACGAGTATTTTAAAGAATTAATCAAATTATTATTATTTAAAAGAATTTAATCAATTATTATTTAAAAGAATTTAATCAAATATTTTAAAGAATTTAATCAATTATTATTATTATTATTTAAAATATTTAAAATTAATCAAATAATAATATTTAAAATTAATCAAATAATAATATTTAAAAATTAATCAAATTATAATTAATTGAAAAACAATTGGTGAAAGTCATATATTTAAATTTGTATTTGAATCGTTGGATATATCACCACCCTAATGGTTAAAACGCTTTTACAATGTTTTTCCCTATCACAAGGGCGTGGGTTCGAACCCCCCCCCCCCCCCCCCCCCCCGTCTTTTGTATTTTTTGGTTTTTTTGCGCTTATTGAAGTAAAAACTAACCAGGTTGACGCAGTTTAGTAAGTTTCAAAGTAATAAACTCTCTAGAGTCATCAGACATACTTCAACCAGGTCGACGCAATTTAGTAAGTTTCAAAGTAATAAACTCTCTGGCTTCATCAGGTCGACCTACCTTCTCAGGAGGTCGACCTTCCCTTTTGGGCCAGCCTTAGAAAGTGCTTTTGACTGAAAGCGCTCTCTAAGGTTGCCTTAGAGAGCTCTTTATGAGTAAAGTGCTCTCTAAGGGTTTTTATAAAATAAATGTAATTAAAAATCAGAAAACCTAAGAGAACGCTTTCCTCAGAAAGCGCTCTCTAAGGTTATTTTTAAGTTAAAATATTTTAATTAAAATTGACATTAGAAAGTGCTTTTTATGAAAAGCGCTTCCTAATGTCAATGATTATTTAAAATATAAAACTTGTCCCTTCATTTTCATAAACCCTTTCATTGTTTTCCCTCTCTTCTTTCGCTCGTTTTTTCTGAGAAACTTTTCATAAACCCTAAACTTTCATTGTTTTCGTTCATTCATTTATTGTTGTTGCATGACATTGTTCGTTCATTCATTCATTGTTTCTTCGTTCATTGTTTCTTCATTCGTTGTTCTCCATGAAGAAGAAGAAGAGGTAAGTCATTATTTAGTTCATTGTTGTTGTTGTTCTTGATGATTTAGTCATTGATTTAGTCATTGTTTAGTCATTGTTGTTGTTGTTGTTCTTGATGATGTAGTTTTTGTTGTTGTTGCTTCCATTGCCATTGTTGTTGTTGTTGTTGTTGTTGCTGCCATTGCCATTGTTGTTGTTGTTGCTGCCATTGCCATTGTTGTTCATCATCAGGTCGACCTGCCCTCTAAGGAGGTCGACCTGGTGTTTTGTTGTTGTCCACTTACCTGGAGGTCGACCTGGTCTAAGGAGGTCGACTTGGTGTTCTGTTGTGAGAAAATATTTAATTGAAAAATAAAAAAGATGTTGTGCTCTATCGGCATGAGCTATGATAAGATACATGCATGTCCAAACGATTAGTATGAATCCTAACTGATCCTTTGTGGATTATGTGATTTAGTGGAAATGGTCTCTGATTAGTATGAATCCTAACTGAAAATGTGAATTATAATATGTTTAATACAGGTTTATGCAAAAAAAAAGGGTAAAATTGGATTTTTAAAAATATCCAATTAAATTATAGGTATAGAAAAGACAAAGCTTTCTGGAAAAAGCATTGTCTAATGTTAAAATTATTGGAAAATATTAGAAAGCGCTTTAAATATTATATGGGAAAATATTATATGCACTTTGAAAATGTTAAAATTATTATTTAAGGCAAAAGCGCTCTCTAAAGATGTAAAAAAAATTATTTAAAGATTATATGCATACTTTAGACATCGCTTTTTAAGGAAAAGCGTCTTCTAATGGCCCACATTAGACAACGCTTTTTCCCAAAAAGCGTTGTCTAAAGATATATACAAAAACTAATTAAAATTTTATATTTATATATTAGACAGCGCTTTTAAGGAAAAAGCGCTTTTAAAGGGATACATTAGACAATGCTTCCTACCTTAAAAGCACTGTCTAAAGGTATATACAAAAATTAATTAAAATGCTATAATTATACATTATACAGAGCTTTATAAAGCGTTGTCTAAAGGCTCATTTAGAAAGCGCTTTTTAGGTAAAAAGCGCTTTCTAAAGTAGGCCTTTAACAACACTTTTGCCTTAAATTAAAGCGTTGTCTTTACCTACAACAGCGCAGGCTTAGACAACGCTTTTAAAGGCCAAAAAAAGTGTTGTCGTAGGTCTTGTTTGGCATAGTGTATGGTCTAGTTTTTCTATACTAATATATATAGTCTAGTCTTTTTAAAGAAAAATAAATTGAGACGTATATTAAAAAAAAAAATATTTGAGATTGAAAAGGGAATGGGAGATTTTTTTAGGACAAAATATCACTCAAACCACCTATAAATCAATGACCACAACGTTGCCATTACCTCACAAATAATAAATGAGTGAAAGATCGACTCTAAGAACCCACTAAATAAGCCATAGAAAATACTGTGAGGTTCAATTAAGACATGACACTTAAACATGTTCTCTCTAGTAGGGATCTTGTATTGATGGAGTTATCAAGAGAAAACAACCACATTAGATAAGACCCATCTAACCCAAATTAAGAATAATATCAGATATGTTTTGTTCTGCAGCCAGAATTATTGATGAATTGTTGAGAGAGACTCTTAACACGATGGTGCATATATTTGACGTGACAACATAGTGTTGTTCTGCAATGTTAGCACTCGAACTACCAAGTTAGTTATTGAATCAGAAAAGGGATAATGAAAGTTATGGGTGAGAATCATACCTTTAGTTTCATGTGTGATGATGTGTATATATATATATATATATATATATATATATATATATACATATATATATATATATATACATATATATATATATATATATATATATATATATATATATATATATATATATATATATATATATATATATGATGGGTGTTTATATGGCTTCAAAATGGAAATCAGGCATTTCCTTTACTAGGTCTTACGGGTGGCCCAAGATAGTTACCCCAAGGATTGTCATGGTATAGAAAATGAGAAGTATTTATAGAAAACTAAGCCAACTAAGTTACCAATAAAGGGGAAATGCCTAGAAGATATTATTAGAAGCTTGGAGAAAGATGCATTCTTTTGCTTTCTATATGGATTTTGCATTCGTTGATTCGTCGTCGTCTCCAAATCCATTTTATTTTCAACTATTTCCTTGACTCACTTCTTCTTCAGGTGATTTATAGCCCTCTTTCTCACATTTTGTTGTTTTGAGTTTTTATTTCTTTGCCATGACCAGTCTAGGAAATGTACCTACAAATATGTTAAATATCCCTAGGGGGATCATTCTTCATTGTCCACTAGAATAGAATACACTTATGTGCCAAAAAATAGATTGTTAGAGGTTAATCGACCCAACTTAAACATCATCGTTCTTAGAAATAATTTTGGGTCTTCTAAGGGTTTTTTAAAATATGGTGATGAAACCTATAATTCCTTTTTTAATAGTGTTAACGAGTCTTCTGAAGATGGTAAGTGGACGAATTACGATAGCCTCACCGTACGGGGTGTAGATGTTGTCACATCTTTAGGGTGGCACATGACCGAGACCCTAGTGATATAGAGTATAGGGATCACTATAATTTTTAAAGCCATTCTCTAGTTCATGACTGACACTACCATTTACATGATAGTTGGGAAGACATAGTTTGATAGGAGTATGAAGTTCTTGAGGAACCGATGGATGATGAAGAATACTGTCGAGTAGATCCATTTTGTCTTAGCAGTAAATGTAAGTTTTACAAGTATCGTATCTACAAATATTGGTGGTTTCAAAGACATAATAGCTATGATTTATTATTATAAATAAAATCGGGTTTTATGTTTGTTGTGATGAAGAAAAAGTAAATGGCGAGAAAAATATTTTTTTAACCTCTTTCTCCTTCATTACTTCCCACACACGCTTCTCCTGCTATGTTGTATGACATTCAAATAAATAATTAGATAATTATAATAAAAAGTAATTTATACAAAAATAACTTAACAAATAAATTAAATCACTTAACAAAAATAAATTAATTATACCTTAAATAACTCAAACCAAACTTATTTTTCAGTCCCAAGAACTTCTCTAAATCTCTTCCTAGATTTTTTATACTTTCACTGAATTACATAACTTATACACTGGGAAGCAGTCTGACTCGGCTCGAAACTGAACATTAAAATTTTTAATTAGTATTATATAAAAATTTAAATTATAACTTAAATTATAACATGTATACTTAAATAAATATTTATAACTTACGAATTTCCGCTAGGCCAAATATAATATCTTTCGTCAATGATATGAACCTCCTCATGATTACCAGTCTCCTTTTCATTATTGTCGTCGACCTCATCATCGACATCATAATCTTCCTCATTTGGCTCCTCATGATCATCCTCACAATCAGGTATATGTGTGGATGGTAAGGGTACCTGTGTGGGATGTGCGGTGCAGGACACCCCATACTGCATGACAAATGAAGGTAATTATGTGGGATGTGTAGTGCGGGATTCCCCAGACTATGGGGAAGGTGAAAAGATAGATCCCCCAGACTGCATGATAGATGAAGGTACCTGTGTGGGATGTGCGGTGCGTGATCCCTCATAATGCATGAAGGATGAGGGTCCCTGTTGGAATGGATAACTAGTAAAAGCTGGAGCCCCATATGGGCTAATAAAAGCTAAAGCCCCAAATGGGCTAAAAAAATCTAGAGTCCCAGATGGACTAATAAAAGCTGGAGTCCCAGATGGACTAATAAAAGCAGGATACTCATGAGAGGTGAGTAATGTCATTAAAGGTTGAGAACTGGCCATGGACTAATAAAAATTTAAGCCCTAAATGGGCTAAAAAAAAGCTAGAGTCCTAGATGGGCTAATAAAAGTTGAAGCCCTGATAACGAGAAAAAGTATCATTTTATTACTATGTTTCAATGCAGTTTTATCGCACTTTTATTGTTTTAACACCCAATTCCTCGAGTTTTCTTTGTCGTTTTGCAGGTATATCAATTATAGAGCTAAATCATAAGCCACAAGTGAAATGAGCAAAAACAACCATGAAAAGAAGAAGAAGAGAGGAATTCTGCATAATCTGCATTTTTTGTAATTGTCACGAGCGTCACCTAGGAGTCACGACCGTGACACGCTAAAGGAAGCAGTCACGGTCGTCACCAGTCCCTCACGACCATGACGCGCTAAATACAAGGATAACGCCCGTGACGCCCTTGTCACGAACGTGACAAGGGGAAATTAGGTTTACTTGCTGAGAATTGGTCATGTACGTGTGCTACGTGAAGTCAATATTTTCCTATCCTTCCGCAGACCCAGTAACTCAACTTTCCCTGGATTCTCTCAGCAACTACGAAGCTCAAGGCATTATTTCAACTGCCAAGCCCAAAGTACAATCTCTATAAATAGCTTAGTTTCAAAGAACAAAGGACATAGTTTTTATTTTAATTTTTCTTGCGGAAGCTCTGCCGTATTTCCATTGCACCCTAGTTCATTTATTTTTCCAGCATTTGTTCTGTTTTTGCTTTAGTTTTTTATATCCCAACCAAATCAAATAACAATTTCCAACATTAGGAAATTGTTATCATTTAATTTCTTTCAAAGCCTTCAGCATTTCTTTTTGTAATTTTATTTCCGATTCTGGTCCGCACTCCGAGCTTGCCAAATTGTGGAAGAAGGAGTCTAACATTATATTTGTTATTCAGGTTTTTAATTAATTCGCATTTAGATTAATGTTAAGAATTTATTTTTATTTCTTTATAATGCATATTTTATTTTGTATTCCTCTGTTTCTGCATCTGTCTGGTACAACAATCATGAGTAGCTAAACACTTTAGGCGGTATGTAATTAAAATACACTGAATCGGTAAAATCAATTCTAGGCTTAAAATAATTAAGAACTTAAAATTCTGGCTGTGATTTTTTATAATAAAATCAATCTTTTTGTTACGAGAGTAAGGAAAGTGTAATAGGTTGGGTCGAGACCACGAGAGTGTGAGATTTCAACCAGATAGCTAAAGTTAGGCATTTAATTTAAACACAGCGAGAGCGCTTTAAAATGAATTAGACTTATTAAGTTTCCAAAAATTATTTCTAAACACTTATGGGCTAGCGAGAGCAGGCATAGGGCTTTAGGGGTAAGATCTGAGATAAGACCACGAGAGTGTGAGTTAAAGATATTTAAACTGGTAACCTCTACAGAATAGATTAAGTGAACTATCCTTATAAGCCTATATTAGATTGACCCGCCTAAGTTAACATAATTACATACCGACCGCCTTATTATTATTATTAAACTTAAATTTAATTCCCGCCTTTAATCCTTAAAAACAACCAAAAATCGTGACAACCATTCACCTTAGCTAAACTAGTAAATCCTCTAGCACTAAGTAATCATAAAGTCCCTGTGGGATCGATAATCTTAAATATTACTTCGATAGGCTGTGCGCTTGCAGTTAAGATACCGCTAGACACATATTAGATCACGTCTTTAGCCCATCAAGTTTTTGGCGCCGTTGCCGGGGACCTTAATTTAGTTACTAGTGCACTTTAAAGTAGCATTGTCTAGACTAAGGTAACAACTATTTATTTTCTTAATCTAATTTCCCGAGTGTATGCCAAGTACTCGCTCTCAAGGCGAAGACTTGCAACCTCTAATCCCAGAATCGGAACGCTTCTTACACGTAAGAAGACGGATATTCGATTACGAACGAAATTACAACATTCCAGATCTTCAAATAGATCCACCTAAACTAGTCGGAACATCAAAGGACGCAGAGATGGCTGAAGAACCGAATCATCCACTCAAATATTACGCTAGTCCTTCGCAAGCTGAACCGCATTCCAGCATTGCCGCACCGGCTATCAACCGAAATGATTTCGAACTGAAACCTTCGCTGATATCAGCCGTGCAACAAAATCAATTCGCCGGAAATCCTACCGAGGATCCGAATCTTCATCTTTCGATATTTGTGTAGTACGCAAATACTGTAAAAGCCAATGGAGTTACCCAAGAAGCTATTAGACTACGTCTTTTTCCTTTTTCACTTTGAGACAGAGCGAGAGCCTGGCTTCAATCTCTACCCTCGAATTCAGTAACTATGTGGGAGGAACTAAAGAGAGTTTTCTTGACCAGATACTTCCCACCTAGCAAGACAGCTATGCTAAGAGCTCAGATCAACGAATTTAAGCAAAAGGAAAACGAATCACTTTTCGAAGCTTGGGAACGCTATAAAGATATGCTGAGACTTTGTCCACATCATGGATTAGTAGAATGGATGGTCATCCATACCTTCTACAATGGACTCTTGTACAATACAAGAATGACAATTGACGTTGCCGCAGGCGGTGCACTAATGGACAAAGAATATAACGATGCTTATGCGCTTATCGAGAGTATGGCTCAAAACCATTACCAACGGGGAAGCGAGAGAGTCGCAACTGAGAAACCAACAAAAGGAGGTATGTACGAAGTAAGTAGTATGGACCAAGTCAATGCAAAGTTTGACCAACTAAACCAAAAGATCGACAACTTGGCCATAACACCAACAGCCACCGTGGCTGCAGTAACACCTAACTGTGAGTTATGTGGAGTTCCAGGACATGATGTCCCTGATTGTCAACTATTAACAGGAATTCCCACAGATCAAGTGAATTATGCTCAAGGAAACCCATACTCAAACACATACAACCCAGGTTGGAAGAATCATCCGAACTTCTCCTATAAGAACAACAATGCTTTATACGCACCAGGTCAAGCACCAGCTACACCACCAGGATATCAAAAGACTGCTCCTAATGTCCCTAGAAAATCGAACCTTGAGTTGATGATGGAGAACTTCATAGCTAACCAATCTCAAACAAACAAGGACTTCTTGAACCAAAACATACACACTAGTGAGCAGATTAAGCAATTAGTGAGCAAGGTAGATGCATTAGCTACACATAACAAAATGCTTGAAACTCAGATTTCACAAGTAGCTCAACAACAAGCACCTACCGCTGCACCAGCTGGAGTATTTCCTGGACAACCTCAACCTAATCCGAAAGGACAGGCCAATGCTGTGATATTAAGAAGTGGCAAGGAACTTGACGGACCTACCGATCCAAGACTTGACAATCCAGCCATGTACCAAAAACCGGATAAACCGACTGAAATGGTGAATGAACCAGAAGAACAGGAAGATAATCATCAAGAGGCAGTGGAGAAAGAAAAGCCTTATGTGCCTCCACCACCCTATAAACCACCAATTCCGTACCCTCGGAGATTAACCAATTCCAAGACGGTGGGCCAGTTTAAGAAATTTGTTGAACTTCTGAAACAGTTGAATATTACTATTCCATTTACAGAAGCTATCACTCAAATGCCCTCGTATGCTAAGTATTTAAAAGAAATCTTATCCAATAAGAAAAAGATAGAGGATAACGGAACCGTTACACTTACTGCAGAGTGTAGCGCAATAATTCAGAATAATATGCCTCCTAAGCTAAAAGATCCAGGAAGTTTCTCTATACCCTGTGTAATAGGAAAATTCGTCATTGATAAAGCTCTATGTGATTTAGGAGCTAGTATCAGTGTTATGCCCTTAACGATTTGCAAAAGGCTAGACATGGGAGACCTAAGACCAACTAAAATGTCTGTTCAACTAGCCGACCGTTCTATTAAATATCCTGTAGGCATACTAGAAAACGTCCCAGTACGTATAGGACAATTCTATATTCCTACTGATTTCATAATCATGGACATCTCTGAAGACTCCACTACACCTATCATACTAGGAAGACCATTCTTAGCTACCGCCGGAGCTATAATAGACGTAAAGAAAGGAAAGCTAACTTTTGAAGTAGGTGAAGAGAAAGTTGAATTTATTTTAACACAATTCTTACAATCACCAGCTATAGAGGATACATGCTATCTATTGGACGTAATTGACGAATGTGTAAGAGAAATGGAAATAAAAGAAACTACCTATTCTGAAATTATGAAAATTCAAATCCCTCCGATTTTCGAAGATGATAATTGGCGTGAACCATATCAAGATGATAGTCTAAGTGAAAGTTTAGAACTTACACCGAATCCCATGCCAAGTAAGAATAAACCTACATTAGGGTTAAAAACTTTACCTAAGAACCTAAGATACGAATTCTTAGACACTGAATGTACAAGACCAGTTATAATCAATTCCAATTTAGGAACAATTGAAACAAAGAAACTTTTAGATGTCTTAAAGAAATATCCAACTGCATTAGGATATAACATATCTGATCTCAAAGGAATATGCCCTTCAATCTGTATGCATCATATTCTGCTAGAAGAAGATTGCAAAACCTCCAGAGAATCTCAAAGAAGAATTAACCCAATCCTTAGCACTGTAGTAAAGGAAGAAGTTAAGAAACTACTAGATGCTGGAATAATATATCCAATCTCTGATAGTAAATGGGTTAGTCCAGTACATGTAGTACCAAAGAAAGGAGGTATCACTGTTGTGAAAAACGCTAAAGGCGAATCGATATCCCAAAGAGTAGTGACAGGACATAGAGTGTGCATCGATTATCGTAAACTAAAGAAAGCCACTCAAAAAGATCATTTTCCGCTACCTTTTATAGATCAAATGTTAGAACGATTAGCCAAGCATTCATATTTCTGTTATCTTGATGGTTACTCAGGATTTTTCCAAATCCCTATCCACCCAGATGATCAAGAGAAGACTACATTCACATGCCCTTATGGAACGTTTTTCTTATAGACGAATGCCCTTTGGATTATGCAACGCTCCTGCAACCTTTCAAAGATGTATGATGTCAATATTTGCAGATTTCATAGACAACATCATGGAAGTGTTCATGGATGACTTCTCTGTATGCGGGCAAAGTTTTGAAGGATGTTTATCAAATTTAGAAATGGTGTTAGAAAGATGTTTAAAAGTAAACCTCGTGCTTAACTGGGAGAAATGTCATTTTATGGTCAGAGAAGGAATCGTACTAGGACACGTTATATCTGACAAGGGAATTGAAGTTGATAAAGCTAAGATAGAAGTCATAAAAGATCTTCAACCCCCTAAACCCATTCGAGAAATACGAAGCTTTTTAGGACACGCCGGTTTCTACCGACGATTCATCAAAGATTTCTCGAAAATCACTAAACCTCTTACCGGTTTATTAATGAAAGACGCTGAGTTCATATTCAATGAAGATTGTCTTAAAGCATTCGAAACTCTAAAAACAGCCCTCATCACCGCACCAATCATGCAACCCCCTGACTGGAGATTACCTTTCGAAATCATGTGCGATGCGAGTGACTATGCTGTAGGCGCAGTTCTAGGCCAGAGGAAGGACAAGAAACTTCATGCGATTTACTATGCCAGTAGAACCTTAGATTCTGCTCAGATGAACTACGCCACTACTAAAAAAGAATTGTTAGCAGTTGTCTTTGCGCTTGACAAATTCCGTTCTTACCTAGTGGGAGCGAAAATAATCATTTACACAGACCACACTGCTATCAGATATCTATTAACTAAGAAAGATGCTAAACCAAGACTCTTGAGATGGATTTTACTTTTACAAGAGTTTGATCTTGAAATAAAAGATAAGAAAGGTACTGAAAACGTCGTAGCGGACAATTTATCTAGAATAGAAGGTATTAAACCCGAACAAGTGCCGATTAACGATGATTTTCCGTATGAAAAGCTGATAGCACAAATAGGAAGCGACCCAGTTCAGTTAGACATAGATGAACCAGAACCCGTGGAAACAATCCAAACAACTGTAGGACTGCCATGGTACGCTGACATTGTCAACTACCTAGCTGCAGGAGCTCTTCCACCTGATTTAATATATCAGCAGAAAAAGAAATTCTTTCACAATCTCAAACATTACTATTGGGATGAACCATTATTGTTCAAAAGAGGACCCGACGGAATCTTTCGTCGATGTATTCCCGAAGAAGAAATAGAAGATGTCATTGCTCATTGCCATTCATCTCCTTATGGTGGACATGCAAGCACTTCCAAGACTTGTGCCAAAATCTTACAAGCCGGCCTATTCTGGCCAAATTTATGGAAAGATGTCCACATCGCTGTTATAAATTGCGATCGGTGTCAACGCACCGGTAATATTTAAAGAAGAGATGAAATGCCTCAAAAAGGAATATTAGAAGTAGAAGTCTTTGACGTCTGGGGAATAGATTTCATGGGACCATTCCCATCATCTTTCGGTAATAATTACATACTCGTAGCTGTTGATTACGTTTCAAAATGGATTGAGGCTATAGCTTCTCCTACAAATGACACACGAGTAGTAATCAAGCTTTTCAAGAATATAATCTTTCCAAGATTTGGTGTGCCTAGACTCGTCATAAGTGACGGTGGCTCGCACTTCATTTCAAAAATCTTTGACAAATTACTATCTAAGTATGGAGTCAGACACCGTGTAGCAACACCATATCACCCACAAACAAGTGGACAGGTCGAAGTCTCGAACAGAGAAATTAAACAAATCTTAGAAAAGACTGTCGCCATATCTCGGAAAGATTGGTCATCTAAACTTAATGAAGCTTTATGGGCTTATAGGACAGCTTACAAGACACCCATAGGAACTACACCTTTCAAATTAGTATATGGAAAGTCTTGCCACCTCCCGGTAGAACTAGAACACAAAGCATATTGGGCGATCAAAACCCTCAATATAAACTATAATGCTGCAGGAGAAAAGCGAATCCTCGATATTAACGAATTAGAAGAGTTAAGGTTAGATGCTTATGAGAATGCTAAGATATATAAAGAAAGAACTAAGCGATGGCACGATAAACGCCTATCTAGGAAAGTATTTAGTGTGGGAGACGTTGTACTCCTCTTTAATTCAAGACTTAGGCTCTTTCCTGGAAAACTAAAATCTAGATGGTCAGGACCCTTTGAAATAACTAGAGTATTCCCGAGCGGAGCGATAGAAATTAAGGGTAGGAATAGTGAACCGTTCATAGTAAACGGACAACGTTTAAAACATTACCATAAAGTTGAAAACAGAGATTACGCAAATAGTCTAAGGCTTTTGGAGTTGTCCACTAATTTCCCTGATTAATCTACACCTAAGCATTACGTCAGGCTTTTGACGATAAAAACAGCGCTTAGTGGGAGGCAACCCATTTAATCATTTAATCATCTTGTCATTTATCATTTTATCATTTATCGTTCTATTGTTTTATCATTTTATTGTTTTATGGTTTAAATTTATTATTGCTTTTATTTATGCATTTATTTTCTTATTTTCCTTATTTTAATTTTTAAATCACTTTTACAGATTTTCTAAAGTCTTTTCCATTTTCCTTCCTCCCCTGATTTGTTTCCTCCATATTTACACTAACTATGGCTAACCAACCGAGAAACATTATGGAAACCAAATTTAGAGGTAGGAACCAAAGAATGAAATTTGAAGAGTTATCACAAAGACCAATGGATTTGACTCTGTACCCGGATGATCTGACTATGGAAACCTTAGGTATACATGATAGCATCCTATACTTGTTTAACCAACTTGGATGGGAGAATGCACTGATAAAACAAAAGTTTGTGACTTACCGCGAGCTCACCCTTGAGTTCCTAAGCTCCTTAATTTACTTACCCGAGCGCGGTTTTGGATTCAGGAAAGGATTTATCAGTTTCCGACTATTCGGAAAAGAATATGACTTTAACCATAGAGAACTAGCTGACTTATTAGGATTCCCTAGTGGACCCTTTGCTTTTACTACCACACAGGTAGAATTGATGGACATTGAGCTGGACTTCTTTTGGGGAACCTTAACCGGAAATTACCATCCTGAGCCAAATAACATGAACAATGATGAGATACATAACCCTGCTATCCGCTATTTCCATAAGATCCTTGCCCACACCTTCTTTGGAAAAGAAGAAAACCTTACTGGAGTATCTAAAGATGAGATATTCATTATGTCATGTCTAACTAATGGACATCCAGTTAATGGTGTGCCTTTCATGATGCAAACCTTCACCCGAATCCAAGAAGAACCTGATCTACCCATATTGGTGGGAGGTCTTGTCACCATGATTGCTGATGCCTTAGGACTTAGATACCAATTACACAGGTGTAACCGCTTAGGTACCATCCGTCCTATGAATCTTAACTTTTGCTTTAACCGCCATATCATAAGAAATTTAGGACAACCACCTTACGAGTACCTAATCAGGAATGAAGTAGTAACCCTGTTCACACTACCAAACCATGCTAGAGTCAGTGTTCATAATAAAGATAATTGGCTTTATGAGCTTACCCCTCCTGACTATCCATCCACTCCCGAAACACCACAATCTTACAAGATAAAGGATGATATAATGACCGATGTAGAAAGTGACCCTGAGACACCTCCTGGTTACCATGACATTGCACACACTGATGAAGTGATTGAAACCCCTGAAGTAAATCAAGTAGAATATGCTGACAACTTGAAGAAAATTATGAATACTCTTGAAGTTTACCAAGCCGATATTAATACTGTTAAAGATGAGATTAAAAGCATGCGATTGGACGTTATAGGTTTAACTGACATAACGTGTGAGCAATTCTACCACCTAAACTCCGCAATTGAAGATTTGAAGAAGCACTTTTGAAAATGCTGTAGTGATCTGACTTATTTTACTTCCTGTTTTTGTTTCTAGTTAGTTTTAACATTTCGCAAACATTTTCGTACCTTATTTTTATTAATGTAATTTCCCTTCAATTATATCAAAAGCAAAACACTTCTAGTTTTACCATTCTACAATTTAATCAATTTCTATGATTTCCATTAGTTACTGTTATATTTAAATTGATTAATATTTTTATTTCTCGTGTGATGAAATTTGCTCTAATTTATGTTGATCTAAAAATATTATATATTGTTTGTGTTGGAAATAAAATGAGAAGTGATAATAAAAAGCAAAATTGCATTGAACGTGTGAGATAATGCATTCTGTGAAGAAAATATTATAAGATTTTAATCCCTCACGGTCGTCATCATTCTCTCATGATCGTGACAAGCTAATTAGCGCGTCACGACCGTCACTCACCCATCACGACTGTGACGACCCCTGTTATACGAATTCTGAGAAACAGAATCGTTCTTCTTCGCAGCAACCTCTTTTCCACTTCCACAAAAATTAGAAACCCCCCATTATCTCCTCATTATCCCGTAACCTCCCATTACCCTAAATAAATTCCATTAACCTCTCCATTTATTCCAAACCTCTCACATTCACTTCTTTCACTATAATCAGAACCAATTTCTTCACATTTTTCATTTTTCTCACAAAACTCAAAAACCTCTCATTTCTCATTCCCGTACTTGCATGCAATGGAAGAAATTCAATTTAGAGATGGTGAACATGGAGATAACCAACGACAAAAGTTCATCAGGTTTCAGAACCGTGGCGTTCAACCCACTCGGTATATCGACACTGACTGTTTGAGGGAGTTGGGACTTCTCAACGGCGTGAAGCTCCTGCTTATGAAGGTTGGTTTGTGGCACTTGTGCAGTCAACCACAGCCGACATTCGAACTCCTGACATTGGAATTTCTGAGTTCGTTTCAATATATTACACCTCCCGGTTCACAAAGTCAACTCACCGGCATTGCTAAGTTCAGAATGCTCGGCCGAGAGTTCGAAGTTACACAAACAAGGATCGCCGAACAGTTAGGTTTCGATCACGACGACGATGCTCATCTCCGCGTGCCGGACAACTTCAGCGAAACCGCTTTCACCTTATGGCACGAAATCACCAACACCCGTGCTACTGCCTTTCAGAGCCTGAATGCTACCCATATCCATAACCCGGCGATCCGATACTTCCATCGCATCATCTGCAATACCATTTTTGCAAGAGAGAGTAATCACAAGCTGAACTCCAAGGAGCTCTTGTTCTTGCACTGCGCCTTAAATGACGAGCGCATCAATGTTGCCCCATTCCTGTTGTCCCATATCCAGTCCGTAGCGCAAAGAGGCGCAACCCCCTTCTACATAGGCGGGATTGTCACCACCCTCTCCATTCAGCTGGATCTTGGTGACTTGATTATCCATTTGCCTCGCAGAGCCGCAGATTTGCTCACAAAGAACTATTGTAGGTCCGCCCACTTGATTTCTCAGAGAGAGGATGGCAGGTTCAGCCCTGTTATCCAAGGCACTGTTTATCACCACATCACCTTGCCGTGCCGTGACCGCATCGATCCGTCCAACCGATCCAACTGGCTATTTGCTTTACCGGATGCTGCCGGCCATGTCCCCATTATTGATGAGCAGGACGATCCACCAGTGGACGAGATGCAAGACACCATGGATGCAGCTGAGCCTGTACAGGACATTCCTGAGTCCTCTACCCAACAGCCACCTGCACAAGAATTCACACTTGAAGACGTCCTCCGTGCGATTCATCAGCAAAATCAGATGAATGCCGCTCTAGAGCGAAGGCAAAAAGAGCAACATGATGCACTACTTTTAGCTGTTGCCACCAACCAGAGGACGACTGATGAGAAGCTTGGAGAGATCTTTAGCGAGCTAGAGGCTTTGCGTATTGATATCACTGCTCTCACCGGCACCGGTTCTGATCCTGAAGCGACTCCGACCAGACGCTCCCGCACCAGAAGTCGAGGCCGTGGTCATCAGCAGCCTTAGTTTTAGTTTTTGCTTATGTTTTTCCATTTCCGTTGTTTGTAATGTGTTTTACCCGCTATTATATCACAACATTGAGGACAATGTCTCATATAGTGTGGGAGAGATACCTTGCCTTTTTCCGCATTTCCCATTCCGCACTTTCCATTCCGTTGTATTTCCCTTTCGTATTTTAATGAAACAAAGTAATATTTGTGCTATTTCTTTAGTTTCGAAATTTCCCCGTTTGTTTAGCCATACCAAATTTTTTTTTAATTTTATCTTCGCATTACCCGACTTACCTATGAAATCATAGCTAGGAAGCTGAGAACGATTCAACAAGATCAATACAATCTTGACACCTTAGACTTCCTACTTAAGCATTCCGTTCCGATAATTGTTACGACTACACCTTAAGTTTCAGTTCTAAAGTAACCCCTAGTAGTTTATACTAGCAGTCAGCACCGTCTGAACACAAACCACGTGGGGAGCCGATGAACATAAGTGTTTGATGCCTAAATCTATAATGATCCTTCATATCTCGATACCAATAAAAAGAAATTGCACCAAAGTACACGGTCGCATATAAGAAACGAGAAATATGAGAAGGAGTCCATTGCGGGTTGGTTCAGAGGTACCTGGTTCTGAACTTGGTAGGGCGTGCTACGGCTCGATCCCCCACAACCTCCAAATCGGATAATATATGTAGGGTTTCCACATTCGTGTACCAGACCCCGTGCTTATAAAGGATCAAAGTCACTAACCGGATACTCCACTACGTGCGTGCTAAGGCAAAGGGCTTAATGTGATTGCGCTAGAATGAAACCGGGTGAAATAAGATCGAAAGACTCTAGGTGGAATCGTACGCAATTACCGAATGTTTCGTTTAACGGGAAGTCAACGACTTAGCTTGTTGCTTGTGTCATTAGTGTATCGTTAGTGTTTTATTCTAGTACCGGTTTATCTAGCAAAACGATTCCTCGTATGGTTTGTTATGTGTGTGCGTCGATGAAAACATGTCCGATCATTTTTTTCAACCAACTATTTTCTTGAGGACAAGCAAAGGTTTAAGTTTGGGGAAGTTTGATAACGAGAAAAAGTATCGTTTTATTACTATGTTTCAATGCCGTTTTATCGAACTTTTATTGTTTTAACACCCGATTCCTCGAGTTTTCTTTGTCGTTTTGCAGGTATATCAATTATAGAGCTAAATCATAAGCCACAAGTGAAATGAGCAAAAACAACCATGAAAAGAAGAAGAAGAGAGGAATTCTGCATAATCTGCATTTTTTGTAATTGTCACGACCGTCACCTAGGAGTCACGACCGTGACACGCTAAAGGAAGCAGTCACGGTCGTCACCAGTCCCTCACGACCGTGACGCGCTAAATATAAGGATAACGCCCGTGACGCCCTTGTCACGAACGTGACAAGGGGAAATTAGGTTTACTTGCTGAGAATTGGTCATGTACGTGTGCTACGTGAAGTCAATATTTTCCTATCCTTCCGCAGACCCAGTAACTCAACTTTCCCTGGATTCTCTCAGCAACTACGAAGCCCAAGGCATTATTTCAACTACCAAGCCTAAAGTACAATCTCTATAAATAGCTTAGTTTCAAAGAACAAAGGACAGAGTTTTTATTTTAATTTTTCTTGCGGAAGCTCTGCCGTATTTCCATTGCACCCTAGTTCATTTATTTTTCCAGCATTTGTTCTGTTTTTGCTTTAGTTTTTTATATCCCAACCAAATCAAATAACAATTTCCAACATTAGGAAATTGTTATCATTTAATTTCTTTCAAAGCCTTCAGCATTTCTTTTTGTAATTTTATTTCCGATTCTGGTCCGCACTCCGAGCTTGCCAAATTGTGGAAGAAGGAGTCTAACATTATATTTGTTATTCAAGTTTTTAATTAATTTGCATTTACATTAATGTTAAGAATTTATTTTTATTTCTTTATAATGCATATTTTATTTTGTATTCCTCTGTTTCTGCATCTGTCTGGTACAACAATCATGAGTAGCTAAACACTTTAGGCGGTATGTAATTAAAATACACTGAATTGGTAAAATCAATTCTAGGCTTAAAATAATTAAGAACTTAAAATTCTGGCTGTGACTTTTTATAATAAAATCAATCTTTTTGTTACGAGAGTAAGGAAAGTGTAATAGGTTAGGTCGAGACCACGAGAGTGTGAGATTTCAACCAGATAGCTAAAGTTAGGCATTTAATTTAAACACAGCGAGAGCGCTTTAAAATGAATTAGACTTATTAAGTTTCCAAAAATTATTTCTAAACACTTATGGGCTAGCGAGAGCAGGCATAGGGCTTTAGGGGTAAGATCTGAGATAAGACCACGAGAGTGTGAGTTAAAGATATTTAAACTGGTAACCTCTACAGAATAGATTAAGTGAACCATCCTTATAAGCCTAGATTAGATTGACCCGCCTAAGTTAACATAATTACATACCGACCACCTTATTATTATTATTAAACTTAAATTTAATTCCCTCCTTTAATCCTTAAAAACAACCAAAAATCGTGACAACCATTCACCTTAGCTAAACTAGTAAATCCTCTAGCACTAAGTAATCATAAAGTCCCTGTGGGATCGATAATCTTAAATATTGTTTCGATAGGTTGTGCGCTTGCAGTTAAGATACCGCTAGACACATATTAGATCACGTCTTTAGCCCATCAAGCCCCAAATGGGCTAAAAAAAGCTAGAGTCCCAGATGGACTAATAAAAGCCGGAGTCCCAGATTGACTAATAAAATCAGGATACTCATGAGAGGTGATTAATGTCATTAGAGGTTGAGAACTGGCCATGGACATAGGATCTACCTAAGTTTGTGGGGGATTACACATGGCCGACTGAGGTGTGTGGCATACTACTACCCTCGTATGTTGGGACTTTTTACCGCTACCAATACATTTACCCTTATCAGAGCGGGGGGGCATTTTACCTATTCATAGAGAAAACACATTTAACATATATTCATCAACATAAATAATAAATCTAAAAAAAACATTCTCATCAATATATATTTATTAACACATTCAATAAAGGTTTCATCAAGTAAAATTACAAAAAAAAAATTATTTAAAATCTTCATCCATATCATTCTCATCATATGATGTGATATTGTCCTTGAATCTAAACTCTTCATGCTCTTCGTCCACATCATTTTCTACCAACAATATAGACGCATCAACTTGATCCCCCTCAACCATTGTATCAGACAAACTTGTAATTTGTTCAACTGCAATCACATCATTAATTTGTTAAACTTCATAAACTTGGTAAGCAACATCTTCCACTAGATATCCATTATCAATATGAACCAATGGTTTTGTTTTGATTACCACAAACCACCCTCGTTTACGTGGCATAATTGAATGATAAGGAACATATTATACTTGTCTAACAATATGTGACATCATGAAAGGGTCATACTCTTTGTACCTTCAGACCATTCATATCTCAACAATACCATATGTCTTATCTATTTTTGTACCTCTGGTAGATGGATTGTACCAATCACAAAAAAAAAAAAACAAGACAACTTTATTTTCCAATTCCAAGTAATTGTATACTAACTTGTAGATATGTTTGAAAAAGAAATATAAGTCTTCTTCACCACCATTTGTAACTCCTTTTACAAATACATCACTGTTTATGGTTTTTTCTCTTCAATCCATGTCTCAGTGTGAAATTTATATCCATTCACAAAGTATGTGAGTCATTCATTTGCACTTTGAATAGGACCTTCAGACAAGTTTCTTAAATAGAATATTTCTTGAGTCGACGCAATAATGCATGACAATTACTCCTTAAACCATGTTGGAAAATGAGCCTGTATATGACCGGAGGTTACTTGTACACTGGTGCTATGAAAATAGGAGGTGTTACATTCCCTAAAAAGAGACACAATATATGTTTCAAGGTAATAAGTTTTATATTCACATTGTAATGAAAATAAAACAGTTGGGGTATACTTACTCATATATGGTTTAACTTCAACACAGTTAATCAAGAAACAAACATGTGAAGATTGCATTTATTTTTTGGCCAAGCAATGGACACTCTTTTTTCCAGAGGGAAGACTTGGAAGCCCAAAGATTGATAAGGTAAATTGACTTCTTTTGTTAACACTTACAATATTCCTTATGATTCTCTTGGAGTTAACATAAGTGATTGAAATAATGACTGCAAAAATGAGATTTTTCCCGATTCAAATAATGTGAAAATATTGATCCTTCAAATTTAGCTTTATTTTTCACTGATCACTTTGAAATACCCATGAAAATTTCAAACGGATAGATACACCTATATTGAACAGGGCCGCCAAGATAAGCTTCATATGCAAGATGCACAAATAGATGTTCCATAGAGTAAAAAAACTAGGCGAAAATACTTGTTCCAACTTACAGAGAATGACTGTAATATTTTAGTCTAACTTATTGGTGTCATCCAATCTTAAAGATGACACACAAATATCTCTAAAAAATTGACTAATTTTAGTTAGTGGATTAAGCATATGATTGGGTAATGATTCGAACGTAATTGGAAGCAATCGTTCCATAAAACAAGGCAATCATAACATTTCATAGCATGCAACTTCCCAGTGTTAGCGTCAACACACCTTTCCAAATTTGAAGCATAACCATCCAATATCAATTATTTTAACCATCGACGAAGCGCTTTAGCATATTGGGAAGTTAGATTGTAATTATCCTTAAGTTCTAAATTTTTCCATTCGATTGACGCTTCAACTCCAAGTCTTTTCGATTACACAAAATTTGTATGTCTTGTATTGCCTTTTCATTGTCTTTTGTTTTGTCTTTAACATCCATCACTATGTTAAATACATTATCAAAAAAATTCTTCTCAATATGCATAACATCAAGATTATGGTGCAACAAATTATCTTTCCAATATGGGAGGTCCCAAAATATACTTCTTTTGGTCCAATTGTGTGTGACCCCATATCCATGATGCTGACAACCATGGATGGAGAAGACTTCCAGTCCCCTGTCAACATAGACACAGTAAGAAAATACTTCGTGTAAAAAAGGACCCGCTGGATAAAAACAGAATAAAGATCCAGGCAAAAATAGGCATCCCGACGAGCCAAAAACAGAATAAAAGGCTCGGGCAAAAATTAGGGAAATCTTGAAAAAAATGTACACCCGCTGAGTTGAAAAGCCACATCGGACAGCTCAGGCAAAAAGGGTATCCTGGTGGATTGAAAACCCGAAAAGGCGATCCACGCAAAAGAGAGAATAACACGAACGACTGCGATCTGCTAAATTCGTAACTCATCTGCAACTGAGGTTATTTTAAGGGTTGAAGATCAGTTCAATTACCTTTCTCAAGGGGCAGAGCAAGCGGATAGTCTTGAAGATATACGAGCCATAACCGGGTTGAAACTTGATGAGATCCACTTCTCACATTGCCGATAGGATAGTTTGTTTTCCTTTTTGGCTATTTCCTCTTTCCAGGGAATTGCTTCCTTTGTAATGCCTATTCATGGCCATCTTTCCGAATCAATAAAAATTCAATTTCAGTCAACTTGTGAATACCTGTTTCTTGTTTTTGTTATTCATCTAATATTGATTGATTGCGAAAACGTCCAGCAAATTGTGATTTATATTGTGTTGTGAACATTTGAATGCTTTCTAACTCATGCAGGAGGACAAAAACATTTAATGCAACTCTAAAAGGGTGTCAAGATGCCCAGATAATGATCAATGCTATGAGCCTGGGACATACAGGTCCCAAACTAACTCTCCATGTTGCAGACACTATTGATTGTGTTTATGCAGGTACAGGTACAGGTGTTGCTAACAGAGCTAAAAGCAGATTTCCAGGAGGAGCGTTTCATTATACTTGAACAAGAACAGGTGTTTTTCTGGGTGTCTCCAGTCATCCCCAGTATAGTTGGAAGTTGAAATACCCCCCTGCAAGGCAGCAGAATGTTGGTGTCCTCCCCAAGCAGAATTCTTCCTTCAACACAGGGGCAATTCTCAGCAGTACAAGGAGTGTCTTTCCTCCCCAGCAAGTTGCTTCCTTAGCAGTGTCATACTTCTAGTTCCCCGCCTAGTCAGAGGATTTTCACTTCCCCACCAGAGTACAAGAAGGGTCCATCTCCAACAGGGTCTTGGCTCTCCAATCTCAAAGTCCAATTTATTTTTGGTAGTGGCGGCTGTTCAGAGCCGGTGTATAGTTAACAGCTTTCCCCGCAGAGTTGTCTCCTCCTCATCAGGATGGATCAGATCAGTGCAGTGATCATCAGTTCCTCCCCAGTCAAGACATCTGGGATACTTGCAGTCTCCTTTCCGGGAGATCCTTTGTATTTGAATTTAGTAATCATCATTACATTTGCATCCTCCAAAGTGTAGCATTTCCATCCTCATGGAGCATTACGCCATAAATCCAAGCATACGCATGCCAGCATGGGCCAGTATTGAGGTATATTACATAAGACCTATAACATCTTCTCAACCTAAAGTACTCCTTCCAGAGGATATCAATACCATTTGCCAGGCATCCTTGCCTCTTCATGTCAATATTTGTCACTTATTCTGCGTCTTGTTTGGTACAACAGTCGCGTCGCAGGTTATCGTTTTGTACAACGGTCCTGTTTGTCTGGGCTCTCGTTTATGTACAACGATCCCATTCCATATTGTCCTATTTTCTTTGCTGTATTTGGTTATCGATTGAGGTCGGTATACCATTGCGTTTCCATTTGAGGATGGTTTCATGTTAGATCCGAGGATCTTTTGTGAGTTGTCATTCGAGGATGGCATTCTTTTCTTCAAGTCCTTTTGAGGTTGGTCTTGTTGTTGTAGCTATCATTCGAGAATGATAGACCATTCTGAGCTTATTGATTGAGGTCAGTTTGTCTCTTTTGCAAAGTCTGTCTGAGGTCAGTCTTTGTGTTTCTGGTTATCGACTGAGGTCGGTATACCATCGCGCCTCCATTCGAGAATGGTTTCGTGTTAGATCCGAGGATCTTTCGAGAATCGTCATTCGAGGATGGCATTCTTTTCTTCAATTCCTTCCGAGGTTGGTCTTGTTGTTGTGGCTATCATTCGAGGATGATAGACCATTTTTGATCTTATTGATTGAGGTCAGTTTGTCTCTTTTGCAAGGTCTGTCTGAGGTCATTCTTTGTGTTTTTGGTTATCGACTGAGGCCAGTATACCATTGCGTCTCCATTCGAGGATGGTTTCGTTTTAGATCCGAGGATCTTTTGAGAATTTTCATTCGAGGATGGCATTCTTTTCTTCAAGTCCTTCTGAGGTTGGTTTTGTCGTTGTGGCTATCATTCAAGGATGATAGACCATTTTGAGCTTATTGATTGAGGTCAGTTTGTCTCTTTTGCAAAGTCTGTCTGAGGTCATTCTTTGTGTTTCGGGTTATCGACTGAGGCCGGTATACCATTGCGTTTCCATTCGAGGATGGTTTCGTGTTAGATCTGAGGATCTTTTGTGAGTTGTCATTCGAGGATGGCATTCTCATCTTCAAGTCCTTCTAAGGTTGGTCTTGTCATTGTGGCTATCATTCGAGGATGATAGACCATTTTGAGCTTATTGATTGAGGTTAGTTTGTCTCTTTTGCAAAGTCTGTCTGAGGTCATTCTTTGTGTTTCGGGTTATCGACTGAGGCCGGTATACCATTGCGTCTCCATTCGAGGATGGTTTCGTTTTTAAATCCGAGGATCTTTTAAGAATTGTCATTCGAGGATGACATTCTTTTCTTTAAGTCCTTCTGAGGTTGGTCTTGTTGTTGTGGCTATCATTCGAGGATGATAGACCATTCTGAGCTTATTGATTGAGGTCAGTTTGTCTCTTTTGCAAAGTCTGTCTGAGGACAGTCTTTGTGTTTCTGGTTATCGACTGAGGCCGGTATACCATTGCGTCTCCATTCGAGGATGGTTTCATATTAGATCCGAGGATCTTTTGGGAATTATCATTTGAGGATGGCATTCTTCTCAACATATTTTATTATCCACCGAGTTCAAATTTCCAGGTTTTATTTCGAGTATTCAATCACTCCATGCCTTGAACGTCTAAAAGCTCTTGCAATTATTCGTTCAGGCCTGCAGATGATTGAATAGGGGCAGCTGTAATGCCTCAAAATTTTCCCTCTCATTTCCCCAACATTTTGCATAGCATTTAGCATAAATAAGTTCACAAATAACCAAAAACATTGCATCATGTATAGCATAGCTGAGGCATGGGTATGTGATCAATGATTTGAGCAACTGAAGGCATTACAAAGGCAATCAAAGGGCCACAAAGCTTCCCAACCTTGTGCGAAGGGTTCACGATATCCCACAAGTCTTCATTTGAAAAATGGTTAATTTCACCTTTCCCTCCACTTTTCTTTCCACTTTCATTCCACATTTCCTTTTATTCTTTCCCTCTTGTTTTTCCACTTCAATTCCACTCCATTTCCTTTGGATGTTTCTACCATGTTCTACCACCTTCTCCAACCCTAACCCTAACTAACTACTAACCTAACTCCATTTCCAAACCTAGCTCTAAGCCTAGCCCCTATATAATCATTAATCACTTCAATGCAAAAGGTTCCCAAGTTTTGGTTCCCAACTTTTCACTCTCTCACAATTTCTAGAATCACTTTTTCTCTCTCACTTTTCCTCCATTTCCCTTTTCACCAAAGCTTGTTTTGAAGAAGCTCTTCAAGTTTCACATTGAAACTTGAAGATCTTAAAGCTTAGCCTCCAACCTCCATTGATTGTGGATTGTAGAAGAAGAAGCTACTGATTTTTGTGAATATTTCGACTTATCGGAAGTGCAAGAAGGCTCAAGCATCAAGAACGCATTTATTTTGCGGATTCACGGTTTTCTTGGTTTTCTCTTCGATCAAGCTCCGATTCTCACAATATTTACCGAAGCACTTCTCCGCTTTGTAGGTTGGTAATCTAAAACCATGCTAGCTTTAAGTTATTCTCTTCATCTTGCCATTTTTGCATTCTTTAAGTGCTTTTCGTATTACTTATGGTTGATTATGTTTTCGTTACGTTTTGCTTGCGATTTGTGGAGTTTAATGGATTATAAGCTAGGTTGTAGCTTGTTATAGGTTCTAACATGTGTTAATAAGCCCTAATTAAGTAGAAATTCGTGTTAGCATGATTAGGTGGAGGTTAGGGTTGTTTAGAAGGAGGATTATGGCCAAAAGTACTTATTTCAAAAGCATTTTTCACTTTCTGTTCAGCGTTAACCGGTTAACGGTTTGGTTAACCGGTTAACGCATGCGTTTTTGGCTAAAATTAGTGTTGTCTGGGGTCCGTTAACGAGTTAATCGTTTGGTTAACCGGTTAACGCTGTTAGTTTTTGGTTTTTTAGCTTATTTTCTTGCTCAATTTTGCTTCCTAGTGCTTCTAAGGTTCATGTATGTTTAGGTATTGATTTTAGGGAATTTTTGGGTCTATTTCCAGTAGCCGATTCATTTGTTTCGAGTCGTTTCGACATGATTCCGTTCACTTTTCCATGTTTTGTGTTAAATGTGTAAATGTGATATAATTGATTCTTGATGTGTTTTGCTACACTTTAATCATTTGTTTCACATGTCAATTGCTTGCTTAAATTCAATGTGTGATTCATGATCATGATCTTTGCTTGTTGGATTGATTAAATGATTAAATGCCATGATTGATTTTTTGCCAAAAGTGATTAAATACTTCACATGTTCATGCAAGTTTCTTGTGCCTAATTGATCATATCTTAACATGAGTTCAATTCTGATTTTTATGCCATGCATGTGTAACAATTGATGCTTGTAGTGATACTTGTTCAATCTCATGATAAAATGCTTATTTTGTGCAATATGGAAAAGTGTGGTTATTCTTGTTGATCATTGTTCCTTTAATCAAATAAATGATGTAAATAAATTCACATGTTTGAGTTTATTTTGTGGTGTATGTAGATCCATATTAATTGATGTTAATGTGTTGTTTATCATTCACTTTGTGCACATAAATAAAAAGGATCAAATATGTCCCATGTTTTCATAGTTGTTTGTTAATATAGGTGTTGTAAAATACATGTTGTTTGTTATGTTTGCATGCTGTATATGACTTTTTACACCTATTTTCATGTTGTATGTTGGCTGTAGAAAGTTGCTTGTGCTTTGCTTTGTGATATGTATTTCATAGCTGTTTTTTTTTAGTTTAGGGGTTGTAGTAGATGCTGAATTTTTGTTGTAGCATTATTTAGTTCTTCTAGAATTAAGATAGAGTTTAGAAAGAGTCCTAGAGTTATTAGGATTTAATTGGTGTATGTTTGCTTTATTATTTTTAATAAAATGCACACTAATCTTTGTTTTGTAGGGAGGGAAAGATATGTTTCCTTACACCTTATCCTTTTTATTTTTTTATGCATTTTCTTTATGCATTTAATTCACCTTTTACTTCCATATTTGTTGTTGGTAGGGTTCCCCTTTGTTAGGACCAACTTATCTTCCTTAGGAAGTAAGTTGCATCTTTTTTCTTCTCTCTGTTCCTTTTTCTCCTTAGGAATAGAAAAGCCTCACTAACCATAGGACCACCATTTTAATGAATAACTTAGGGTTATGTCTTAGTCCCCCTTAGTTTTGTCCTTTCTCATTTGAGTCTTCCTTCTCATCTTCAAACAAAATCCAAAAAGACTTAATAAATGCATGAAAGGATCCCTTGTGTATAGCCTTATCCCATGGGGCACTTACATTCATTCCATCTTGGAATAGTGTAAGCTTGTCTAGAATGATGTACAAGTCTTATCAAGGGGGTTATTTCACAAAGAAAAATCTAAAAAACATTTTTTCACAAAATACAAAAACACTTAATAAAGTTCAACAAGCTAGTGAACTTAAACCCTAAACCTTGGAAACAAGTCTTGGATAAATTCTCCTTGCTTGGTGTGTTTGTTCTATTATTCCATCTTGGAATGTAGTGACAAATAAACATTCCATGGAAAAGAGTTTGAATTTACTTCCTTGTGCCAAATTCATACAAAACTCTTAAAAGAAAAAAACAAACAATAATCGACTATCCTGCGGGAACTTCTCTTCTCATCTCATTCACTCATAACGCGAACTTGCGACGACTTGTCTCGCATGCAAGACGGTAAACGCACTCGTACCAAACGAGCCTGCAACACCTGAGCATAGACATACGCAGTTCAAGCCATAAAAAACACAAACAAATAGTTCCAGCCTTAGTTAGGCGAACTACGTCGACTCTGATCCTTATTATCCCGATGAGGTACGTAGGCAGTGGGGTAGGGCCCATTCGAGCACATTCTTTATTTTCCCTACATTTCCCCATTCTTCCTTTCCATTTTCCATTCCAATTCCCTTTTTCCTTTTCTCATTTCAATTCCAGTTCAAGTTAGCAGTTCATTTGTTCAGCAACACTTTATTTTCTCACCCTTTGAAGCAAACAAACAAGCGTGGATCCCGTCGGGTACGGCGGACGGTCTGGGATGCTAATACCTTCCCAGGTCGTAACCGACTCCCGAACCCAGATCTTTGGTTCGCAGGACCTTGTCCTTTCCTTCTTCCTCAGGTTCGTGCAACATTACCTTTCCCATTCATTCGGGATAAAAATGTATGGTTGGCAACTCTACCTTTTCCGTGTTACTTTCGCGTTTGTACTAGGATGAAAATCCCGGGAGCGACACACGTCGAAAAATCGAATGAATCAGTATTTCTTCCCTCTTTTGTCTCTCTTCTGAGGTATAAAGACGTCATTTATCTCACCAAACACTTTCAGCAACAAGTATAAATCTAATTGGCTCTCATATTGTCAGGAAACTCTATGATGAAGATAGTAGTTGAAGCTCTAACCTTCTTACCCTTAATCCTCCCTTATGTGTCCCACTTCACCTTCTTACTATGAGGCTTGTTATGCTAAACCTTCGTCCACCCATTGCCACTGTAACCATCTGTCCCGTTTTTCATCGCAAACCCTAAAGGGAAAACGATGAAGATTCTAGAGAGGGAGCATACTTTCTGTCTCTAAAATCATCACTTGATTCAAATATGATTTTTTCCATGAATTTTTTCTTAAACAAATTGAAAAGCATAAGAAAAAGAACATTTTGATGATTATTTTTTCTTAACACTAAACACCTAGAATAACCAAACCAAAAGAAATAACTGCAAATAGAAAAGATATCTGAAATGTTCATAAAAGAGAAATAGGTGAAAATCATGACAATGTTAGAGAAGCTAAAGAACATAATTAGAAAATGAGGATTAGTAAGCTACCATTAGGAGCAATGACATTCCTCTCACAAATTATTAAAGATTAAAATCAAAACAAATTAATAATCTTATATAGAAGCATTTCCAATGCTTCATACATATTCAACACATAAGCAATTAAGGAAACTATGATGTGAATTAATTAGTATTCATCATCATGCTACTCTTGTTCTTCCATTAAATCTGATTTTATTAACACTAGTTGGTTTCATCTCAACATCACCATCTTCATTGTTTTCACCTTTGTTAAAACAATAACAAGCATATAGAATAAGCTGAACAATTCCAGAAACTACTCCAATACAGTTACATATCTACAAGAACAATGCACAAAATTGTTAAAGCATTTTATTCAATATATTTTAACAAAAAATAGAAGTAAATAATTTTTATTTAAAAAAATGAAGTTGAATTTTGATATAAATTAGAGACAAACAAATTATATTAATTTCAATTTTTTTATCTTTAAAACTTCAATATAGAATAAAAAATACTTGTTAGTCTTCAATTTACATTTATAATTTAATTTTTATAATATAATAATAATAAATACATAAAAGCAAACAGAAATGATAGATAAATAATTAATGAATTAATTACCAAAATATAAATATCAAATGGAGGAAGAAGAGCATATGCTGTCCAAGCAGAACCATTTAATAAGTTAGCTAGAGAGAGCCAAAATGGCATATACTTCACACTCTTAGTTTTTATAACCTTTGCCTGTTCATTATATATAAGATCAAGAGATAATTAATATAATTAAAGTATAATATAATAATAAATTTAATTAAATTTTACAAAATAAATTAAAATGATATAAATTAAATGAGACTTACCATGACGGTTAAAGGAGAAATATACATCACTATGTTGAAGACATCACTTATAACACCAACCACTAAAGATCTTTTTGTAGTGCCATGAAGTGCTAACATTGTTATAAGAACAATTGCAGCAAAGAAAATAGCCTCAATACCAAGTATAAGGACTAGTTTTTTCTGAAATTATTAAGAAGATATATGAATCGCATAATAAAAAATGTTATATAAAAAAATTAATTGAAAAAATTAAGAAAAATTATGTTTTTGAATTAGATATTCTTAAGGTTTAAGTAATCTCTTCGTTCATGTAAGTTAACGTCTTTTTATTTTTAATTTTTAAATTATTATATTTCTTGGGAATAATCCCTGAATCTTAAAATCATTTTGATTTTAATTCTATAGTAAAAATCCATAGAAAAATCCATATGAAAATATATAGATTTTAAATCCACAGAAAAATTTAAAGGAAAATCCGCAAAAAAACCTACAATTTTTTCTGCAAAATTTGTTTTCAATGACTAAAATAAAAAAAATATTTAACATTCAAGAACGATTTAAAAAAAAAAATAGAAACTAAAAACAAAAACACGACAACGAAATTATTTAAATCTATTCTTAAATAGGATACGAAATTTCTTACCTACGGTATTTAAAAATTTATATGATTTTATACACATAAAATATTAACAAAAGGAATAAAAAGACATGCTTACCCTTCCTTTATTGGTAGAATAGATGTAAAATATGGTGAGATAGAGAATTTGAATAACAACTCCAATACCATTGATGGTATAGACTAAAGTGCTGTTTGGGTGCACAAAAGGCATTCCATAAAATACCCAAAATGCACAATTCATTATTGTAGCTAAGTATGGATCTGGTTTGAATTCTTCTACACCTTTCTTCTTTATAATTCCATAGAAAGTTGGACTGCAATCATTAATCCATTCATTACATATTTATACAATTTAGTACATAATTATTATTTTGTTTTTTTGGAGAAACAAAAGAATTAATTAATAAAGAACTCACTAGCACAAGACATGCTAGTAGAAAATGATGGTCCAAACAACCCACACTTCAAGAAAAACAATCCCAAGACTATATTCATTAGACACATGGAAATTTCAACACAGACACCCAGAACATAGATAACAACATTTCAAATATACATTTAAAATATATTTTCAATACATTTTTATTTTAAAATATCTTTATAAAACAATATATAATTTGAAACAGAAGTAATAATACCAAGTGAATTATACTTCTGAAGTTTTGACAAACTCTTTTTATATGCTAAATAAAAAATTTCTTGGTGATGATGAAACTTGTGAAAGTATGAGAAATATTACCATAAATGGTGTAAGTTAAAGAAACACTTTTTATTTGAAATAGCATATATTTATAATTTTAAAGTTCATAGTGTTAAAATTTTATTTCATAAAATTACTAGTAATATCATTGTTATAAAATAAACTAACCAAAAATATTTAAATTTATTTTAACTGTTATATAAAGATAGAATAAATTTATTTTCATAAATTTTCATAAATCATTTTCTAATATAAAAAATTTATATAAACAAAGAAATATCATCAAAGAATGCAAAATGTTATAAACAAAGAAAAACAGATTAAGCAGAAAAAGGAATTACGCTGGAGAGAGAAACAAGCCGAAAGAGATCACATTGCCTACACACAAAAAACCACAATAAATAAAATGAATAAAACTATATATATATATATATATATATATATATATATATATATATATATATATATATATATATATATATATATATATATATATATATATAATTTTAATTTAATATATATATTTTTCATTCAAAAAATGAATATAACAGAGAAAAAAACCAGAAATTAGAACCATTGAAATGAAAATGAAGCACAAACCTAGAATTCCAACTGCTGTTCGAGCTATTGAATGGTTTCCCATTATTTTAGAAGCTCTTGTTTCTACAGAGAAAGTGCAAGAAAGAGAGAAGAGAGAAAGAGAAAAAAAGTTGATAGAGTGAAATAAATGAGAACTGAGAGACCTATTTATTGTTAAGGTTTGATTATTTATTTATTTATTTTAGAAATATAATATATTTAGATTTTTTATATACACTTTTTCATAATTAATTTTCACTCTAACTACTTTCGAGAAAAAAATTCCTTAAATACTCTAGTTCAAATTAATTTTCAGTCTGACAACTTTCTAGAATAATTCGTGAAATACTCTATTTAGGACACTGAACTTTTTACAACAGTACCAACTTTTTCTCATTTATATTTTTTGGTTTTTGTTTTGTTTGAGTGATGAAGTGGTTAATAATAGTTATGTTCGAGATTCCCATATGCTAGTATTGGTGCTAATGATATTGTACATTTTAACTTTGTCAAGATTTAGAGATATTGCAAAGTTTGAACGATAAAAATGTGTGAGAATCTAAATATCAAAGATTTGTAGAATTGTTCTTTTTCATATTTAAATAAAATGATAATAATCATAAATATTCACAAACACACAATCATAAAGTTCAAGATTTAAATCTTGGTGATAGTATCAATCTAATAATATTGATGTCTGTTAGTTAGACTAAAATTTACAAGCATTTGCATAATTATTATACAGTAAATGGACAGTATTTTATAAAAATTATCTATAAACAAATATTTTGAAGAAATTTAAGTTTTTTTATTTATAAAATCATAATCAAGGGCCAAGAAATATATTAGAGAAGAGAGAACATATACAAAAAGACGGGGACTAGGCCAAACCCCTGCTTAGATGATATTTTTGGTAAGAAATTTCTTGTCAAATCTTCAAAAAGTCTATTTTAATGTTGTCATTAGAAAATGCTTGCACAATGTTGGAATATAAATGGAGTAGGATTTTTGTTATCATTCCACAAAGATTGTTTAGAGATATATCGTCGTTCTACAATTGAAATTGTTTTAAACTTAAAATAACAAAGGGTTTTGGTTGTTGGTAACGAATCGTTTGCATAAGTTATAAGAGTTAACGATAAAAGTTATCGGATTTGAAATATTTAATAAAACATGCCAAGATTAAGGTTTGACAAACAAATTTATACATATATAACCGATAAAGCAAATGAACTCGTTTAGACGATGAATACAATCACATATCCTCTCAATATGCTTATCTCTAACACATATTGTGAGTTTTACCATTTTGATCATTTGATGATCTCTCACTCAAACTATCAAAATGATAACATTCAAGTACAATATTTATGAACATCAACTCTCATAACTATCTCTAACATATGTTCATTGATGGATAAAAATTCTAGATAAAGAGTTAGAGCATATTTCTCAATCATGAACCAACACAAAGAATAAACCATAAAACAAATTTTTTCACCAAATATTTATCATCCATAAGTTCATAAGCTTACATCAATGTCAATACAAACAAAAGAAAGGAATGTTTACCTTCTAATCTTGACACAAAAGGAGATTAGCTATCCATTGATACTGTAGCTTCACAAACAAGAAAATAGAAAAGAGGAACAAGCATTAACGATGATCTCTCGACTATTGATGCTCTGATTCTTTGAATATAAGATGCTACAGTGTTTTTAGGGTGTTTTCTCTAAGAAAAGAACAAGGGTCCAAGAAAAATGTTGAACAAATATATTTATAGAGGGGTTGAAAAATGTATAGTGTGCTAAGCATGCAGCAACGCACTATCATTTATTGCTAAACCTCCCTAGATCCCATTTAGCGGGCTCCAGACCGCGCTAACCGGACAACATACTGGAATTTGCTTTTCCTCGGGCTAGGAGCGCACTTATAACATGCTTCAAAAAAATGAAATTTCTTCAAAAATTCTTCTTAACAGCCTTCCATGCTCCAAGCTTCCAATTGCAATGTTAAAACCTACAATTATAAACACAAAGGGAAAAATCATCAATTATCAAATAAAGAACTCAAAAGGTGTCAACAACTAAACTATATATTAACACATTCTAGCACCTAACAAGTCTCCCCAACTTGCTTCTTTGTTTGTCCTCAAACAAAGGTAAGATAGAATAGAAACAAGATGAATATCATACCAGGCGATACAAATAACAAGCAACACATCACAATCAATCAAATGTTCAAATGGGAATAACCTACTTCACTCAAATGAGTCATGCTCAATATTTACAAGGGAAAAAACACTCTCATTAGCAATTGTGCCAGCATCCAGAATAATGCATGCATTCATCTACTCAATTCAACAAGGAAATCAAGGAAACAAAGATCTCTTAAGGACTTCTAAAGGTTGTAACTTGGCAAGGGTTAACAAGAAAAATATATTTATAAAAGGCAAGTGAATCAAAGTGGCAATCAAAAAAATTTCAAAAATGAAGAACATGTTGACTTAGTCAAACCTCAAATCATTTCAATCTTTTCCTTTCTTTTTCTTCTCTTTTCCTTCATGGTGCCCTCTCTCATCTGAATCAAATGCTTCTTTTCTTTTTTCTTTTCAAGCAACTCACTTTTGAGTGAAAAGTATAGCAAACAATACTTTTCATTTTTCTTTCTTTTTCACAAGAGACACCATTTCACCAAATCTTTTCTTTTCACACAACAAACACTCTCCCCAACTTTATATCACACCTTAATTTAATGACAATGTTCTTCAAGTCGGTTTTGGGCTAGGATTTAGATGATTTGTTTTAGAAGAGGTTGGAGGCTTCAAGTCAGTTTTGGAAAGCGGAGCATGCAAACGAGAGTATGCTCATGAAAAAAGCTAGTATAAGTAGATTGCAAATGGGGATTCTAATTCTATGTTTTTTCATAGAATGATGAAAAGAATATTTTGAATAAATAGTTTGTTAGGTATTGGGACTGCTAATGGTTTGATGGAACATGTGGAAGTTGTCAAAGTAGAGGTGAAGAATCATTTTGAATCTAGAATTTAGGAGATTGGTTATAATAGGTTAATTTTATCAGGAGTTTCCTTCAATCAGTTGTCTGATGAGGATAAAGTGTCTTTTGAGGTCCCTTTCTCTTTGGATGATTTAAATTGAAGGTTATTTGGTCTTGTGATGGGGACATAATCCTGGGTCTGGATGGGTTAAGTATGGTATTTTTTAAAGTTTGTTGGAGTTTTATGAAAGAATATCTTCTTTGGAAATTTTATGTGAATTCTTCATTACCAAAATCTGTAATTATGTATTTCTTAGCTTTGATACCTAAATCTATCAATCCTACTTCTCTCAACGATTATAGACTTATTTCTTTGTTTAATAGTCTTTATAGAATTTTGTTACTTACTTCCTGATTAAAGAAAATTTAGTAACTTGATATCCCATTGCCAAATGGATTTATCCTTAAGAGACAAATTTCATATGGTGTTCTTATCATTAATGACTTGGTGGAATATGTGAAGAGAAATAAAAGGAGTTGTATGCTAGTGAAGGTTAATTTTGAAAATTCTTATGATTGTGTGTCTTGATATTTTTTTTAGGTTTATGATGAGAAAAATCGGTTTTGGATCTATGTGGTTAGGTTGGATAGAAGACCTTATTTTTAACAGCTCGGTGTCCATTTTGGTTAATAGTAGACCCATCAAAGATTTCAAAATCTCTAGAGGTTTGTGCCAAGAGGTTCCTCTATCCTCGTTTCTCTTTTTGTTGGTGGTGGAGGGTTTAACCGATTTAATGTTATACCCAATGATGCTTGGTGATTATAAAGGTTTTCAAGTTAGTGAAGCAATTCACTTTGAGATTATTCAATTTATGGATGATACGGTGTTGATAGGTGAAGGTTCATGGAAGAATTTATGGAGTATAAAAGTGTTACTCAGAGGTTTTGAATTTTTGTGTAGATCGCAGATTAATTTGTTTAAAAGTAAAATCATGAGTATAATTTGAAATATTAATTCTTACTAGCAGCAACATATTTTTTGGCTTGTGGAATAGGTTCTCATTCCTTTGTGTTCCTTGGAATTCCTATTTGAATGAATCCTAGAAGAAGGGTGTCGTACCTCGAAAAATACGATCCTAAAACAAACAACAGAGTCGCCACCTAATTCTATTTATTCTACGAGAGAAAAAGGAGATATAGACACAACCTAAATAAAGGATATGAAATGGTCAACGAAACCACTAATCTAAGTTCGGGAGTCAGTTAGGCGAAGGGGAGGTATTAAGCACCCCTCACGTCCGTTGTACTCAACGGGAACCTCTTAGTTTAATTTGCGCTTAAAATGCTAACTTATTATTATTGTCTTCTTTTACTGATTAAAATTACCAAGGTTGCTTATTAAAGGGAAAAGAAAATTATTATTTGTTATGGGGAAAAGTTAAGTTTTTTATTATTGTGCTCGCGAAGGATTAAAATCCTCGTGCCTACGTATTCCCTTGTGCAATAGGAAAGTCAGAGCTTCGTAGTTCGTGCTACTACGATTTGTATTTTTTATTGAACGATTGTTTGAAAATGATTTATACTGCTAAGCATTGGCTTATCTGCTCGCGATAGGAGGCTGAAGCGCTAGCTTGTTTGCGAGATAGAAAGATTTAAACAATGTTCGTTTGAGAGAAGATGTATGATCTTTGTTAAAGTGTTTTAAATGAGAGGGCGAATGAACCACAACGCGTGGGGCTAGCCCAGGAGCGGTTGCATTCAAGAACGTGCGGAGTGCTAGACTCCGGAGTTCAGTTACTCGCTGATTAATTATGGGAAATAGTTTGTGTTGGTTGGTAAGTTTTAAGTTGCATTTGAAAAGAAAGAGACAAGTCGTCATCTCTAAGGGAGATATCCCGCTTAATCCACCACAAACATTTGGGGAATGAGAAATCGAAAGAAGCTTTAAACTTGGATACAAGGATCGACAAGCAATTCCACGTTCTTTCTTTGAGAAATAAAATTGGAAGAAGCTTTAAATTTGGATATAATGATCGACAAGCAATGCCACATTCTTCCTTTGAGAATAAATAAAAATCGGAAGAAGCTTTAAACTTGGATATGAGTACCGACAAGCAATGTCACATTCTTCCTTTGAGAAAAATTGTTTGTAAGATTTGATTTGTGTTTGTGGTTGATAGGAGGAACATATTTCCTATAGAGATGAATCATGTCTAATCCTTTGAATTATTTGAATACGAAAAAGTGAATGAATTGTCTAATCCTTTCAGTTATTTGTATAATTTATTTAAACGTTTTCGTGTTTTAGAAACGAGAGGATGAAAAAACCACATCGCGTGGGGCTAGCCCAGGAGTGATTTGATTCAAGAACGTGCGGAGTGCTAGACTCCGAAGTTCAGTTACTTGTTATTTGATTTGTGAATTAAGACGTGTAATGTCGTGCAGACGGCGATAAGAAGTGACCGACTTACATGTGTGCAAATGTAGGCGCGATGAATTGTTTAATTGATTTTGTGAATCGAGTGCTTTAAATACGAAAGGGCGAATGAACCACAACGCGTGGGGCTAGCCCAGGAGCGATTCACTCAAGAACGTGCGGAGTGCTAGACTCCGGAGTTCATTTTTTCGAGAATTAATTAGTTTGAAAGTTTTTTTAGGTGTTTTATGGTTTAGACACGATGGTGATGTACAAATAATCGGATAAACACCAATGTGGCATCAGGACTAAATTGAAACGCAAAAGAGATAAAGTTGAGTTTTAACGATACCTAACGGAGAAGGTCCGTTGCCTCTTCAATATGTGCAAGAGAAGTTTAAGATCATTTGTAGGAGCTTTGTCGTAAATCATATTAATCCTCAAGAGAATCAACAATCCGGATCAACAATGTTAGTTTAATCGACTCTAGCAAATAAATTCGACATGAACAATTTAAATAATAACAAAAATAAACAAATTAATACCAAAAGTAATTTAATTCATAAATTTTAACAACAAGAAGTTTAAATAACAAGGACAACTTAAATTAATAAATAAAAAAAATAAAAATAAAAAAGCAGGAGGGAGGTAAACAAAATGCAACGGAAACGACAGTAAAGAGTCTTAAACTTGGTCTACAAGCCCATTATCTTCTTCTTATGAATCTAGGAAATGGGTGTCGTTAGTGAACCGAAGGCGCTGATAGCAAGCTCAATGGGCCTGAAAGGGTTAGTCCAAACAAATTCCTACAAAAAGAAATTATTATTCAACAAAATTTATTTAGTTAATAGAAAAAATATAATGAATAAAATAAACTACAAAAGGGTTGACTAATAGAAAATGAAAGAGTAAATCAGCAACAACTCATTTCCTCAGATACAAATCGCCGCGTGGTTCTTCCCTCTCAACCTCACATCATCGCTCAAGCTTCTCTCAATACAGCGCTCTCCCTCTCTCTCGATTTGGTTTCTCCTCTCAAATCGTGGTTTTTTCCGGTTGAACATGATTTCGCGGAAGAGTGTGGCGTACGATAGCCAAGGTAAGACGAAAGCGAGAAGAAGAGACGCTTGTGGTTGTTTCTCGATGGCTTTTCAGCGTTCGCGGTTTGGATTTTTCGTTTGGGGTTGTGTTGAAAAGGTGGCGGATTTGAAAGTGTTTGGTGGTGATGAGTGGTGGTTCGCGGTTTGGTGACGCGGATCCGGCAGTGGCGAACGGGTTTCGCGGTGGTTGCGAGTTGGAGGTGATGAAGGTTCCGGGTCAGTTTTCGAGAGAAACCGGATCCGTTGGTGATAGGATTTTTGCTATGTTTGCGACGAATGCTCTCCATTTCGATTCAGATTTTGGGATTTAGCGAAAATTGGTTTCAACGCTTTTGATCTTAAGTCTGCTTTCGTTTCAAATTCCTGGTGTTCTCAAGACAGGGTTTGTTGTTCTTGTTTCGAAGGTTTGGCAATGTGTTTTGGTTTGTTTTTCTGGCTTCGGTTTCATCGTAGGGCTCCGGTCGGAGGATGAGTCGGTGGATGTGCGAAGTTTCGCGGTTGGATGCGTTTGGTCATGGGTGTTTGGGTGGTGAGTTGGTGGCTAGTGTTTATGTTGACCGGGGCGGTGGTTATGGAGTTACGGTGAAGAAAGTTGGAGGTTTATGTGGAGGATTGGAAGGATGGCGGAAGAGGTTTCAAAGTTTAATGTGAGTGGTATTTTGGTATCATTGGATGAAGGTGAGGATATTGGTCCAGCCTCCTCAGAAGAGGTACCTCGCGGTTTGATGAAGAGAGGTCCAGGAAAAGTGGGGTGTGTGATGCTGTGTTTATTTGGGAAAGAGGGAGGTTGTGAGGGTTGTTTGTGTTGGAAAATGATTTTTTTGAATATGTGATTTTGATGTTACTGTTGTTTGTTTTTGTTGTTGCTGTAGTTGCTTTGGTTGATGACGATGGAAAGAAGAAAAGAAAAGGTTCCTGTGATTGTTTGTGAGAGATGCTTATATATGGAGGGGTTTGAAATGGTTGTGTTAGGTGTTTGCGGAGATGGCGATGGGTTGGGAAACGAGGGAAGTTGTGAGGGTTGTTGTTTTTTGGTTGAAGAGTTGAAGGAGATGGAGTTCTTTTCCTTTTTTGTTCAATTCGAAGAAAAATGAAGATCCGTTATTGTTTGGATTCAAGAGTCTTTTGAAATGGACTCGGTCCCCCTTTCTGGTGATGAAGAAGAGCGTTTTTATCTCCCTTGAAGTGAAACGAACCCTTTCTCTTCTCTCCCCCATTCGTTTTTTTCTTTTTCCCCCTCTTTTATAAAATCAGCTTTTCTATGTTTGAAGTTTTTTCTTCAAATTTTGGTGGTGGCCCCCTATTTGTTTTTTTGTTCTTTTCTTTCCTTAGGTTTACACAGCCAGACTTTTAAGGTTCAGGAAAAGCTTTTTGGTCAATTTGGTGATATGTTGTTGTTGTTGTTGTTGCTTTCACACAGATTTTTCTTTTGATGCAGGCACTGGAAATGTATATTTTGGTGAAATTTTGGATGGAGTGTGTTGGAGGGTTTTACAGGCTAGTTTGAGACTTGGGCAAAAGTTTGTGAGAACCAAGGCTTATGTGGTTGACTGAGACAAACACAAATCTCTATTTTTTTGTATTATTTTAGACTAAATAATTTTAATTATCATTAAAAAAAACTAGTTCTAAATGAATTAATATATATATTAAACTAAAACAAAACCTACACATAAACTAATAAAAGGTTAAAATATGATTGATTAAAACTAAAAATATCTAATTAGAATAACCTAATTAATGATAACTAATTAAAAATAACCTAAAGTATAATTAAACTAATTTTATCTAAAAATTAAAATTAACCTTAAATAATAATTAAATAGAAATTAACTAAATAAGAATTAAACTATATTTATATATAAACTAGATTTAAATTAAACTAACTAAATATTAACTAAAGCTAACTTTAAATAAACTAGATAATGATTAAACAAAAATTCTAAATAATTTTAAAATCAAGAATAAAAATAAAAAATGACGCGGGATGATAAAATTGATTAAGAAAGGACATGATTGACGATTAATGGGATATTTTAACTAAAAATGCAAAATGATTGATTTTCGATATATTGGCAAAAAAAATGCGTAAAATGAACGAAAATCGAAAAATTTCTGGTCAAAATTTAGTGTATGACAGCTACCCCTATTTAATCATCTTGAACCTGAATGTACGAGTAACAAAGATTTTTGGACATTCAAGGTGGAAGAGGATTAAATATCAGAATACCTAAAATTTTGACTGAAAATGCGGATGAAATGATATGCAATGTAAAATGCAAGACAATGGCTATAACGCTGCTGGGAAGAAAACTGACACTACTGGGGGTTAGACGAACATGACTGGAGTACAATCCACACGGAGAATTTTCTCTTGACTGAAGCCAGACGACAACTGTCTACAAGTTCTAAGATGACTCGAAATCCTTTGAACAAAAATTCCACTTTGAGGAAATCTAACTGTCGAGATTTGAAACCTCAATTGGAAATACCTTCTGTTGGTGCATCAAAACGAACCGGAAATTTACTGCCGAGATTCTGGAACGAAAGCAAATTCTTCCGAAGTCTATTGGAGTCTACTGCCGAGATTACCAGAGAATCTAAGAATGGAATACCTTCTGCCGAGGTATCAAAAGGAACCAAAAATCTACTGCCGAGATCTTGGAAAGAAAACAAATTCTGTTGAAATTTGCTGGAGATCTACTGCCGAGATTACCAGAGAATCTAAGAATGGAATACCTTCTGCCGAGGTATCAAGATGAACCAAAAATCTACTGCCGAGATCTTGGAAAGAAAACAAATTCGTCGAAATCTGCTGGAAGTCTACTGCTGAGATTACCAGAGAATCTAAGAATGAGATACCTTCTGCCGAGGTATCAAAATAAACCAAAAATCTACTGCCGAGATCTTGGAAAGAAAACAAATTCTGTCGAAATCTGCTGGAAGTCTACTGTCGAGATTACCAGAGATTCTAAGAACGAGATACCTTCTGCCGAGGTATCAAAATGAAACAAAAATCTACTATCGAGATCTTGGAAAGAACAAATTTGTCGAAATCTGCTGGAAGTCTACTACCGAGATTACCAGAGAATCTAAGAATGAGATACCTTCTGCCGAGGTATACTAGAAATCTTCTGCCGAGACTTTCCAGAAATAAAAGGAATCACCTGTGGCCAAATCTTCTGCCGAGATTTAACTAAGGATGTCGTTGGATATAATTCTCACCATACTTCCCTTCTTCTGAAAGAGACAACCATATGATGGAGAAACAACTTTCACGCTCAAACTTCTCACCTTGTCTGGAAGAGATGCCATTTGACGGAAATTGGAAAATTACGACAAACTTCTCACCATGTCTGGATGAGATGCCATTTGCCGAAAAATAAAGAGATTCATACCAAACTTCTCAACGTGTGTTGGAGAGATGCCATTTGATAGAACCCTCGCCATATTTCCCTTCTTCTGAAAGAGACAACCATATGATGGAGAAACAACTTCGCGCTCAAACTTCTCAACTTGTCTGGAAGAGATGCCATTTGACGGAAATTGGAAAATCACGACAAACTTCTCACCTTGTCTGGATTAGATTCCATTTGCCAAAAATATAAAGAGATTCATACCAAACTTCTCAACGTGTATTGGAGAGATGCCATTTGATAGAACCATCACCATACTTCCCTTCTTCTAAAAGAGACAGCCATATGATGGAGAAACAACTTCACACTCAAACTTCTCAACTTGTCTGGAAGAAATAGCCATTTGACGGAAAAATAACTTCGCGCTCAAACTTCTCAACTTGTCTGGAAGAGATACCATTTGACGGAAATTGGAAAATCACGACAAACTTCTCACCTTGTCTGGATGAGATGCCATTTGCCAAAAATATAAAGAGATTCATACCAAACTTCTCAACGTGTATTGAAGAGATGCCATTTGATAGAACCCTCATCATACTTCCCTTCTTCTGAAAGAGACAGCCATATGATGGAGAAACAACTTCACACTCAAACTTCTCAACTTGTCTGGAAGAGATGCCATTTGACGGAAATTGGAAATTCACAACAAACTTCCCACGTTGTCTGGATGAGATGCCATTTGTTGGAGAATAAAAGTGATTCATATCAAACTTCTCAACGTGTACTGGAGAGACGCCATTTGATAGAACTGAAACCTTGCTGAGGATGAACAAACTGCTCGAAAAGAGAATGCCATCTGTTGATTTACTGGAAAATCCTTGGATAAGAAACAAGCTTCTAAAATAAGGAGACGGCCACTTGTTGATTCCGTTTAGAGGTCCAGGGATAAGAACAAGCTTCTCCAATAAAGAGACTGCCACTTTTTTTCAGGTATAAGTACTCCAAGAGAATGTTGTAGTAACACTGCTGGAGAACAAAATTTGTCTTCAATGGGGAAATCTTCAATAAATTCCTTCTGGGAGACAAAGTAATCAAAGGTGCAAAATAAATGCACTTTCCATCTGGAGATCCAGTTATCAAAATTGTCAAAGACCAAATTCAATCCAGGAACGAGCTGGAAAGAAACTGTCAAGCAAGACACTAACCCATGAGGAATGAACTCAACCGGGATTTATCCTATCCAAGTGTGGAAAGGAGAACTAAAGCAAAATCTTCCACGAGGGTAGAATCTCAGTGGGGAATTAGAAAGAATGTACATTTTCTGCCTAATGGCTAACAACTCTATTTTGAGAGAGACACATCACTTGGGGATAAACACGACCAAGGTGAAGGAAGTATGCATCAATGAATGCAACATGAATATGAATATGAATTCAATTATGATGTACATGTATGTATATGCGTTATGCTTATGCTGACAAACAGACAAAATAGACACAAGAGATAAACTGGTGATGAAATAAACATCACAACAAACAGATACTCGACCAATCTCGTCAAAGTGTACGCAATCACCGAAAATAGGGTAGAGATCCATCCATCGAGTAAAGTCCTACTTACAAAGCTCAAATCTCTTTGAGGAGAGGAATACACTTCATTCGGGAAATAAATCGAGACAAGTCTTCTAACTTCAACATCTATCAGAAGGAAGCAACCATACAAACTACGTTTGCTTAGGATGAAGTAAATTTGTACTCCGTTGGGGAGAGAAAATCAGATTCAGCTGGAGAAGCTTGAATCAAGGCTCAAATGGGGATACTAGACTTAGTATCTCACTTTAAGCATTAAGTAGTAAAAAACATCTACCAAAAAGTACTGAGTCATGCCCCTGACATATCAAAGCAACTTGGTATGAGGACCCTGTTATTTGGAGGTACTTGCAAGGTATATCCCAAGAGCGTCTTGCTTAGGGGAACATGCGGTCATGCATCCACGAAATGGTTTGTGAGAATAGATCATCTCAAGAGGATTTTATAGAAGACTTGGCATTCAAGATGCCCCAGTGTCTTCAACCTCTTGGAGAGATTTTGTCGAATCTCGACGTCACTACCTCAGATTAACTGTGTTTGGCACAAACGAGTCTTCAATGTTTGTCTTTTAGGGATGGTCAGACTGTGTAAGCACAAATTGGGAAATGACTTGCCCCTGTCTAGCAAAGTCTTCAAGCAACCTGCCCCTGTCTGGCAAAGTCTTCAAGCAACTTGCCCATGTCTAGCAAAGTCTTCAAGCAACATGCCCCTGGGGATGATCATTCTCTAAAATGGTTGTTTAACTACTCATCAAAGTTTCAAATCCCAAGAGATTAAGTTTATCACTGGTACTCATACATAGGATTCTATGATATCAAGCAAATGCTAACAAGCAAAAGATGTTAATGTTGAGACTATTAATGCAACACACATGTTTGTCTCGAAGCTTTTTGTTTTTTTTTTGTTTTGAAAGATTTTCACAATAGCCTGTGACCGAATCACTAGCTAGGATGTGATATTCATTTTTTTATAAAGCCAACACAATTTTTTGAGCAAAGCTCATGGGAGTCGGGCAACACTATCTCATTGAGTGTGCTTTCCAAATAAATCCTACTTCAATTAGGACTTTTGAGGGTTGTAATGTGGTTTGGTTCACGGTTTTAGAAATAAAGGATAAAGGCTCAAAGTTTATTTGGTGCCCACCCATTTTACGTGATGTTCTCCAATCCTATGTTCAGCTAAATTGACACATACATTTGTCTTGATAGCGTAGAGATGATGCTCCAAGGTCCGCTTGAAATGACAGTCATCTTATTTGTCCCCTATGAAATATCAGTGACCCCTTTGACTTTGATGTGGTGATCACTAAATCTTATGGATTTGAGGACTTCTTTCGATTGATTTATTTTATTCGGTCCCTAAGCCTCTCTTTAAGTGTTTGACTTAGTGGGATTTTCTTTTTTCTTTTTTTTTTTCAATCATTGGAAGGCTGGAAATTGTGACTGTCAAGTCATTGATTGTAGTGGATTCCCTGATAGGATGTTTCATCTTATGATTTGAATGTGTAACCAGATTAACTGAACACTACCCTGCCCCAGGTTAAGCACAAAGGGTTTTGAAATATCTGAAAGAAACTCCTACTTCTAGGCTCGAAGTGGTTGACTAGGGATTAACTCCTTATTTCTCTAGTGTTTGGGAATTTGAAACAATGCCTGTACATCGTCAGTAGGGTTTTAATCAAAAGCATTACGCTATAGAATTTGTGTTTTAATTTCGTCATCCTCCCTCCAATTCTCTGCCTAGGCAAGAGATGGGATAATATTGGCATTATAAAGTTGAAAAAGCATTATGAGTGAATACGAATGGATTACTTCAAAACAAACATATTCATTGCATTAATCATTAAAACAAATAAGTTCTTACATGCCAAAAACAAATGCATTAACAAAACATAGAAAAATACATATGAAAAGCAGCAAACGAGCTAAACATCTGAGAGGATAGCTCCAAAGCATCGAACGATCACGTGTATTGAGGAACTGGTTCCAGGCTCCAATAACAAACTGACTTGGACAAGACTCTTTTGAGTTTTTATCAGCACAGAGGCACTCCGTCCACAGATGGGATTCCTCCATTGAAGGCCAACACCCCGTAGTCGATCATCTCTTGAACCTTTTCCTGGAAGACTTTGCACTCTTCAATCGGATGCCCTAGTACTCCATTATGAAAATCACAACTGATATTTGGATTGATCCCACGTGGCCGAGACCTCGTGGCTCTGGTCTTTCTGGGTGTCATTATTGAGTTCCGGGCAAAATGAGACCATAATTGACTATAAGTCATTGGGATTGGGTCAAACTTGTGGGTTGCTCCTCCAGGACTGTTTGGAGATCTCCGTTGATTCTGACGCTGCTAACGAGTAGAATTTGGCTGACGCTGAGAAATGACCAGATCTTTGATCAAATAAATCAGTTGTCCTCTATCAATCTTCAAGCTGTGAATATCTTCTAAGAGTTCATTGTTCTCCTGCACAAGGTTTTCTACTAAAGTCTTCATTGTAGTCGAGAATATTCCCATACGATTTCTCAAAGTAGCGACTTCATCTCTAAGCTCTCTGTTTTCCTGCTCAAGTTGGTCCATCTTTCTCTGGTGACTGGTCAAGTACAGTTGACTGACAAAGAATAAGACACGTGTGAGTTGGATTGGTGGGAGGTGATATGCAATGCAAATGCAAATTCAAATGGTATGCGAACGAATGTAATGCTCCAGAATCACAAACAAACAGTTCCAAAATTGGATATAAAGGCAAGGTGTTGGATCCGAGGTACAAGAGCAGCTTGGAACCTCATAACTGGTAAGCCTTAAGTGGAAAGTTCTAAATTCTTTACCCATAAAGCCCACTCACAGTGTAGCTTCTATGGTGATGGTATTAGGAAACTCAAAGTCACAGACGTTTATCGTACCAACGCCCTGCCGCAGGCTGGCTGCATTGTGACGATAATGACGATAAGGTCTACCTTGAGTGGAGCTCTCATGCTAGGCCAACAAAGGGGCGAGCCCTCGGAGCCTAACATTACACAACTACCAAAAATGAAACAGGTTCTAGGGGGTCCCAGAATCACATCCCTTTCGTGAATTAGGTCTCGCAACAGGCTAGCTGTGTTGTGACAAGATCTATGAAAAGTCTAACTATCTGGGGGAGCTTTCATGCTAGGCGTGCAAGGAGCGAGTCCTTGGAGACTAACACTAATAACATCCAATTCTAACTTAGGTGTTCCCTCTTCTTTTTCAAAACTCAAGTACAAATTCATACCCGTGATATCCCGAGATCCAACAGGCAGATATAATGAGCAAATAATAAAGAAGGAAGCAATAGATAGAATATCAACAGTAAATAAAGAAGACAATCAAACAAGTCAACAAACAAACGCAAACTATCCTAAGCTAGGCTCGACTCTCTTATGCATCAAGCATACTCCCCAGCAGAGTCGCCAGCTGTCGTACCTCAAAAAATATGATCCTAAAACAAACAACAGAGTCGCCACCTAATTCTATTTATTCTACGAGAGAAAAGGGAGATATAGACACAACCTAAATAAAGGATAGGAAATGGTCAACAAAACCACTAATCTAAGTTCGGGAGTCAGTTACGCGAAGGGAAGGTATTAAGCACCCCTCACGTCCGTTGTACTCAACGAGAACCTCTTAGTTTAATTTGCGCTTAAAATGCTAACTTATTATTATTGTCTTCTTTTACTGATTAAAGTTACCAAGGTTGCTTATTAAAGGGAAAAGAAAATTATTATTTGTTATGGGGAAAGGTTAAGTTTTTTATTATTGTGCTCGCGAAGGATTAAAATCCTCGTGCCTATGTATTCCCTTGTGCAATAGGAAAGTCAGAGCTTTGTAGTTCGTGCTACTACGGTTTGTGTTTTTTATTGAACAATTGTTTGAAAATGATTTCTACTGCTAAGCATTGGCTTATCTGCTCGCGATAGGAGGCTGAAGCGCTAGCTTGTTTACGAGATAGAAAGATTTAAACAATGTTCGTTTGAGAAAAGATGTTTGATCTTTGTTAAAGTGTTTTAAACGAGAGGGCGAATGAACCACAACGCATGGGGCTAGCCCAGGAGCGGTTGCATTCAAGAACGTGTGGAGTGCTAGACTCCGGAGTTCAGTTACTCGCTGATTAATTATGGGAAATAGTTTGTGTTGGTTGGTAAGTTTTAAGTTGCATTTGAAAAGAAAGAGACAAGTCGTCATCTCTAAGGGAGATATCCCGCTTAATCCACCACAAACATTTGGGGAATGAGAAATCGAAAGAAGCTTTAAACTTGGATACAAGGATCGACAAGCAATGCCACGTTCTTTCTTTGAGAAATAAAATTGGAAGAAGCTTTAAATTTGGATATAATGATCGACAAGCAATGCCACATTCTTCCTTTGAGAATAAATAAAATCGGAAGAAGCTTTAAACTTGGATATGAGTATCGACAAGCAATGCCACATTCTTCCTTTGAGAAAAATTGTTTGTAAGATTTGATTTGTGTTTGTGGTTGATAGGAGGAACATATTTCCTATGGAGATGAATCATGTCTAATCCTTTGAATTATTTGAATACGAAAAAGTGAATGAATTGTTTAATCCTTTCAGTTCTTCGTATAATTTATTTAAACGTTTTCGTGTTTTAGAAACGAGAGGATGAATAAACCACATCGCGTGGGGCTAGCTCATGAGTGATTTGATTCAAGAACGTGTGGAGTGCTAGACTCCGGAGTTCAGTTACTTGTTATTTGATTTGTGAATTAAGACGCGGAATGTCGTGCAGACGGCGATCAGAAGTGACCGACTTACGTGTGTGCAAATGTGTAGAATCAGAATGCGCCTAAGAGGGGGGTGAATTAGGTGCTATCAAAATTTTCTCGATTCTTTTTCTTAGATGGATGGATTTTGCTTTTACGGTTAAAGAATAAAAATTGCAAAGTAGAAAAGTAAAGAACACACAGAGGTTTATCCTGGTTCCCTTCACAATCCGAAGGTACATCCAGTCCCCTTTCCAAACCGAAAGAGATTTCCACTAGTTTTCTTTAGAACAGTACAACCTATCACACCTTCAATGGTGAGGCCTACTTTCTAACAAAACTATACAAACAAGTGTGCAAGAACAATCCTCTTGCCACACTTACCCTTATGTCCAAACAATCCTTGGAACACAAGTCACACAATAGAAAGACACTTTCTATAATATTGTTTGAGTGAGATTACAATGAAATGATATCAATAAAATTGATCTTCTCCTATAATCAAGAATTCACTATAAATATTCAACACAAGTGTTCAAGACAAAATATGAAAATTATGAACTTATGAACACTTTTGAAAGATGAAGATAATTTGAATAAAGTGAATTTGATTGTATGAAAATATTTGAAATTATTCTAGGAGGTTGTTTATGAATTTGAAAATGTTAAAATTTATAATAGATGAAACACCTATTCAAAAAGGTATGAAAATTTGAAAAACAAATTCTTTTGAAAAGGTATAAATCCTTATGAGAGAAAATCATGAAGAGGTGTAAATTTAACAAAATATTTGAATTTAAAAAGAAACAATTTTTCAAACTTTCTTCAGTGTTAACCGGTTAACCAAATAGGTTAATCGGTTAACGCCTATGAACGTTACCACAAAATTTGAAAATTGTTGTCGTTAACCTGTTAACCCATATGGTTAACCGGTTAACACTGTTAAAATTCAGAAAAATATTTCTGTTAAAAGTGTTAAACCAGTTCCAATTTCATTTTCAAAAACTATGCACATGCAATAAAATTATGAAGATAATGTTGAACACTTGTATATTATATTTAAGAGTTAATTATTGATATACCTAAGCCTTGAGACAAGTCTTGAAAGTGTAGCACAAAATCTTGAATCGATCGGAAACATTCCATTGATGATGCATAGCCATGGTCTTGATCATTTGTTGACATCTCGACTTTTTGCAATCTGGAATGAGCTTGAATAATGTTGACGTAATCAAAACAAAGAACTTGAAGTATGCTTCTACATTCTCCCCCTTTTTGATGATGACAACCGAGAGAATTTGTGTACAAGCTTTGATCGATCAATCATGTTCTAGACTTGCTTCTCCCCCTATGTTCAACAGCTCCCCCTATCTAAAACAGAGGCAAAATTCTGCACAGAGAGATATTAGAAACCAAAGCCCTTCTCCCCCTTTGTAATTAGCAAAAAGGAAGAGAGGATCAAGCATAGATATGAAAAATACAGCATGAAATTCAGCATGATGTAATGTAGTATGAAAGCATATATGAACACATACACATAGCAAAACATAATTGGATTGAAACGGATAAGAGTACGAAAACATAAGCGAACCGAAATCAAAATTTCCTAACAAACTTAGGACTTATAACATAATATTTTAAATGAAAACAATAAAAACAACAAGACATGCATGTTCATTCCTCCTCCGACATATCATCACTTTCATCTTCACCATCTTCATCATCTTCACTACCGACTTCACTTTCATCTTCCTCTTCGGGTTAGTTGCGAGAACCGATAATCAATTTCCGAAGACTTTTGAGAGTGCGTTGGGTTTCACGGTGGTTTTGTTGAGCTTCTCGATGGTGAGTCATGATGGTGGTGTAAAGGAAGTCATTGGTTATGCCACCTTCGGGAAGAGGAAAGGATGGAGCGGAAGAACCATCGGCATATTCATAAGAACCATCGTTGCGTAACACAATTCCGGTATTCTTCACAATAGTAATCTCATTGATTTCATTTGCCGTAGCCTTCATGGCGATAAAAGGTTCCCTACCAATAACCAAGTCGGTTTGCTCAATGATCCGAGAAATGAGCCTAACATACGAAAGTCTTGTCTTCCAAGAGAGTTGTTGCTTCAAGTGATACATCATAGTAAGCATCCAATTTATCTTTACCCTTTTCTTGATAGCAAATAGAACTTGCATCTCCAAGTCGTTGATTTGAGAGTGGTTTGAATCCTTGGGCAGCAACACATAGCAAATGATATAGTGTAACAACCGATCATCAACGGTCAAATTCTTCGCATAGCATAAAGTTCTTGTAGTGCGCTGTCCCGATGTCACAACATCCTTTGGAAAACGACAGATTGAGTAATAATACTCCATTTTGTTGTAGCCGGACCAAATGTCATCCATGTGATTCACACCTTTGCGGAGAAATACACCGAAAAAAGGAATGTTCAAGGATGCAGCCAAAGCACCTAAAGCTTCCTTAATTTCACAATTTCGAACAAGAGTATGCAACTTATGTTTACCATGCCTATCCATGTTGAGAGAAAAATTGTGCATAAAAGATTGGACCAAATCCGGGTAAATTTTCCCATTGTCAGCAACAAAATCAAGCATCCTTTGAAATTCTAGCAATGAAGGAAATTTAAATGTTGGAGGTTTGAAGGATTTCAGAAGAACATATTTACCCTTAAGCAGTGGTCTGACTCTGACTTTGAAATCCAGCCTCCTCTTCTTGTCATACCCCGATTACTGCTAGACTTTGTTTCCATTGTACCAATAACATGGCGGAATATGAGGCATGTATCCTGGGTATTAAAACTGCTATTGATATGAAGATTCAGTTCCTTGATGTGTATGGAGATTCAGCCCTGGTAGTAAGTCAGATTAAAGGAGATTGGGATACCAAGCATGATAACCTCATTCATTACAGAGAGCATGTGTTGTCTCTGATCCCACATTTCAAAGAGATTACCTTTGAGCACATTCCACGGAGAGAAAATCAATTGGCAGATGCTTTGGCCACCATGGCATCTATGTTTGAGATTAGTTGGGATGATGAAGCTCCCAAGATTACTATTGATAGATTTGAAAAGCCTGCATACTGCAATGAGATTGATACAGAAGGTGCAGAGGAGAAGCCTTGGTTCTATGAAGTGAAAAGATATCTTGAAGCTCAAGAATTCCCTGAAGGGGCATCTGTCAAAGATAGGAAGTTCCCGAGGAGGTTTGCTGCTAAGTTCTTTTTGAGTAATGAGATTCTATACAAGCGTAATCATGATTCAACTATGCTTCGTTGTGTGGATAAGAAGGAAGCTACAGAAATTATGGAAGAGATGCATGATGGGACCTTTGGCACTCATTCTAGTGGTCATACTATGGCAAAGAAGATATTGAGAGCAGGTTACTATTGGTCTACCATGGAAGCTGATTGCTATCAACACTCCAGAACTTGTCACAAATGTCAAATCTATGCTGACAAAGTTCATGTACCTCCATCACCACTGAATGTGTTGACTGCTCCTTGGCCCTTTGCCATGTGGGGCATTGATATGATTGGTGAGATCAAGCCTACTGCTTCTAATGGGCATCGTTTCATTCTGGTTGCTATTGATTACTTCACAAAGTGGGTGGAGGCAGCTTCATTTGCATCTGTTACTAAGAATGTTGTGGCTCGGTTCATTAAGAATAATCTCATATGTAGGTATGGCATCCCTGAAAGGATTATTACTGACAATGGCTCTAATTTGAACAACACTATGATTACTGATCTCTGCACGCAGTTCAAGATTAAGCATCACAACTCTTCTCCGTATCGTCCAAAGATGAATGGGGCAGTTGAAGCTGCTAATAAGAACATTAAGAAGATAGTACAGAAGATGACTGTTACTTACAAGGATTGGCATGAGATGTTACCATTTGCTCTTCATGGTTATCGTACTACAATACGTACTTCAACAGGGGCAACCCCATTCTCTTTAGTCTATGGTATGGAAGCAGTTCTGCCCATTGAAGTTCAGATCCCCTCCTTGAGAATTATGAAGGATGCAGGCTTGGATGAAGATGAGTGGATTCAGACTCGACTTGACCAGATAAATTTGATTGATGAGAAGAGGTTAGCAGCAGTTTGTCATGGCCAGATGTACCAAAAACGGATGATCAAGGCTTTTAACAAGAAGGTTAAGCCAAAGGTATATCAGGCTGGTGACTTGGTAATCAAGCGTATCATATTACCACAAGGTGATCCTAGGGGCAAGTGGACTCCAACATATGAAGGACCATTTGTAGTCAAGACAGTATTCTCAGGAGGTGCCATGATATTGACTACAATGGATGGTGAAGATTTCCCACAGCCTGTAAACGCAGACATAGTTAAAAAATACTACGCATAAAAAAAGACCCGCTAGGTTGACAGGCCTAGGCAAAAATAAGGGCATCCCGGCAAACCAAAAGGGTTTGGGCAAAAATTAGGGATATATATAAAAAGATGTACACCCGGCAAGTCGAAAACCTGAAAAGGCGGCTTGGGCAAAAAAGGGTATCCCGGTGGATTGAAAACCTGAAAGGGCAATCCAGGCAAAAGTTAGGGATTAAAAGCGTATGACTATGTCTCGTTTAGATCACCCATGAAACTGCGACCAGTTGTACTACTTACTCAAGCTCAAAAAGATAAAGCTCAATCCAATCATTTCCGTCTCAACAGCAAGAAGATGAGATACTTGAAGGGCAATAGTAGAATTGAAACTCAATAGGATTGTTTCCCACATAGCTGATTCTTTTTGTAAAAATTTATGGCAAAATCCTCTTACCAGGGTTTATGTCTCTTTGTACAGATTTACCCGTGCATGGGTCACTTTTTGATATAAATAAATTCCATCTTTTGAATCCAGATTTACTTTTACCCTATTTACATAAGCGAAACGTCCATTGGTTGTGTTTGAATGTATGTATGCTTTTGAATATGATTGATGTTTACCAGAAATGTATGTATGCTTTTAATATGATTAATGTTTACCAGAAATGCATGAAAATGCAGTAATAGTATTTACTAAGGGCGAACGAGGGAAGGATTTCAACGAAGCTTCGCCGGTTCACCTATACAAGACAGTTACAAACTCTCAGTGGGACGAATCCATCTTCATAAAGTCTTATCTCCCCCGGAATTTATATCCATCTCTTTTATCCTCATACGGATGTTCGGGAAATTACTTTCCAATAAGAGTACGACGAACGAAGACGGGATATTATGTCTACAAACAAAGACGAAGGTTATATATACCTTACTATCCCCAGCATACGGGAAGTTATCTATACCCTGTTATCCCCAGCAGACAGAGGGTTATATATTCTTCAACAACAAATCGGGATTTATTTTCCCTGGCCAGCAGTTGTTATACAAGATATCCAGATGCTTCCGGCAGTATCATATCATACATACATCATTTACATCATACCATAACATATATATCCATAGACATATAGTACATTACCTAAGTGCATCATACATGCATACATAAGGCATAAACTAATGTTATTATAAAAAAGCTACCTTGTTACAGGTTAATCATCCAACAAGCAAACTTATGATCTTTGGGACTGCTTTATTGTAACCTCATGGTTACTTTATCCTCCTGATAAGCTTCTTATTACTTTGGGACTGCTTTATTGTAACCTCAGGGTTACTTTATCCTCCTGATGAGCTTCTTATTATTTTGGGACTGCTTTATTGTAACCTCAGGGTTATTTTATCCTCCTGATAACTTCTCATGACTTCAAGATTGCTTTAGAGTTATCATTATTGATTGCTCTATCCTCCTGAAGACACATCACATTATTATTTCAAGACTGCTTTAGAGTTATCATTATTAATGGCTCTATCCTCCTGAAATTATTACTTCAAGACTGCTTTAGAGCTATTGATTGCTCTATCCTCCTGAGGTCATATTATCACTTCAAGACTGCTTTAGAGCTATTGATTGCTCTATCCTCCTGAGGTCATATTACTACTTCAAGACTGCTTTAGAGCTATTGATTGCTCTATCCTCCTGAGGTCAGATTTACTACTTCAAGACTGCTTTAGGGTTATCATTATTGATTGCTCTATCCTCATGAAGACATGTTGTTACATCAATATTACTCCAGACTCCTGACAGCTCTCATTATACTGCTGAAGAACTTTCCCCTAGTGGCATCTTTAAGCCCACTCAATCATGTTCAACCAACCATCAATATCACTCTATGCACTGGTGAGTGCAAATTTTTGGGCTTTTGTGTTCAATCCCCTTCAACCTTCCAGGTCACGACTGGCAAATATACCAATCTAACCCCTCAGGTTTCAGAAAATTGAACAGGGGCAGCTGTTGCACCCCAAAATTTGCCCTCACAATACAAGACTTTGTGTGCTAAGAAGGTTCACAAGGTTCACAAGTTCTCCAACACTTGCATAACCTTTCATGAGGTTCATGAAGTCTACAAGCTACTTTATGAAGGTTCACAAGGTTCACAAGTCCCACAATGCTTATATAACCTTTCATGAGGTTCATGAAGTCTACAAGTTACTTTATGAAGGTTCACAAGGTTCACAAACTTCTCAACATTTACAAGACCTTTCATGAGGTTCATGAAGTCCACAAGTTGCTTCTTGAAGATTCACAAGGTTCACAAGCTTCACAATACCTCCCATGAGTATCACAAGACATCTAAGAAGATTCACAAGGTTCACAAAGTTCACAATTGGTCAAAGAAGTTGATAATTCCCTCAGACAATGCACCTCCTAAGCAGTGCATCCAAAACTAGGGTTTTGACTTTAATCAGGCTAAATGGACTTCCAATACCTCAAGTGAGTTTCATAACATCTTATATGTGTGTAAGAATCCCCATGACAAGTTTCAAGACTTTTCTCAAAAGTTTGCTCAGTCAGATGATCAGATAAGTCAAGATCAATCAATGCAGTTAAAAAGTCAAACTGAGGTCAACTGTGGTCAAACCAAAGTCAAACTTCATGATTTTTTGCCAACATCAAGTATATGAAGTAAAATTCACCATTTGATCAAGGGTTGATCATGATTCATCAAGGAGATTCCAGATCATCAATAATCAGGAGTTTCTAAATTAGGGTTTCCTCAGTAAAAGTCAACTGAACTTTGACCAGTCATAACTTCCACATACTTCATCACCAAGTCTCCATCCAAAGCTCATTTTGAAGGAAATTGAATTCTCTACAACTTTGATGTTGAAGGTTAAGTCCAAAAATGCTTCATTTGAAAGATATGATCTAAGACATTATAGGTCATTTCAAAAGTCAACAAAAAGTCAACAACTTCAAAAGGGCATAACTTGAGATTGGTAAATGATATGGATCTGAAACCAATGGGGTTGTTTAGAGGACTCTTCAAGCTTTCCAAAAAGTCCAAGAACACCCTCATACCTTTAAAATTGAGGGAGATGTGCCCTTGCAAAGTTGGGAAATTTTGTGATGGTCTATGTTGAAAATGGAGGCTTAAAAGTAATTCTTTCCAAATGGGCTGCCCAAATTATGACCCAATCCATTTCATAATAACTTGCACGAAATTAATTTAATTTATTCATAATTTTAATTATTTTATTTTTATTTATTATGATTTTTACATTAAAAAGTCATTTTAAATTCAAATAAAATATAAAATCATGAAAATAAATTTTAATTTTATTTCTAGAAAATCTTAAATCATATTTAAGTGTGATTGATACAAAAATTATGAAAAATCTCCAAAGATAGCAAGTCTTCATGATCAAATATTTGAATTTTACAACACCATCTTTTTCAATCTTTTTTGGATCAAATATCCACATACCCAATGAGTTTTTCTGACCTAATTCACTCATGTATATATGCTTAACACAAACCTAACACTCAGGGACGGATTCCAGCAGCCACAAGTAAGTTCACAAAATCAAAAAATCTTCCAAAAAACTCACTTTCGGTTTCTGATTTCCAGAGCTCCACAAGGTATTTTGAAGACATAGCAAGCTTCCTTGGACCATTTTGATCATAAATCATCCCCCATATGCATCCCATATGCATCCAATTGCTTAACCCGAACTCACTTTGGCCTTGAACATATTTGTTTCGAATCCATTGATTTACCATGTTTAAATTGTTTTTGATTGTTGTATGATGTTTAGAATGAACTCTAGAACGATTCTGGGTGGTTCAATTGGATTTTCCTTGCAGGTACAAGAATCCACCATGATTAGGGTTTTCGGCCCTCTTTAGGGTTTCATGATTTCCTAATGATAAATGGATTTGAAAGACATAGGACGATTGCAAAACTCAGTAGCAATTCAATAATATAATCAATTTGGTAAAATTTTGTTGTTTGGATTGAGTTTGTGATTCGCAGGGATGAAGAACCCGTAGCTATATTCGTAGGAAAATTCAAAAGGAAATTCGCAGGAAATTTGAATGAAGAAGACGAAGTTTGGCGCGTCCCTGGGATTCAAATTTTCTTTTATATTATATAGATTTGTTTATATTTAATTTGTACAGGTTGATGAATGGCCCAGTGGAAGGGAGCGTGTGTGTATTGGCAGCATGACCTGTGTTCGAATCCTGGTCATGGCAATTATTTTTGGTTTATTTCATTTACATATTGAATATCATATATTATTATTATTTGGTGGTTTGTCATCAGGATTGGCTCTTCCAGCCGGGTGGTGAAGCGCACGTTTGAATGTATAAAGGTCCTGGGATCAAATCCCACCCCAGGCCTTTTTTGTTCATTATTTTCCTGGATTTTCAAGGCAAGGCACAAAACAAAGTGGGTATCCTTTATTGTCACCTGCGCCTGGCTGGCTTAGTGGTTGGTGTTGTTGCTGGTAATCAGAAGGACATGGGTTCAAGCCTCACCCAGGTAAGTTTTTTGCAAATTCTTTTTATTTTAATTTCTTTAGTTAATTAGTGTTATTTTCTTTAACTAATTAGTGTTTTATTAATATTAATAAAAATTAAATTATGCATGTATATATATATATTTAAAAGCAATCCTTATGTTTTTTTCTAAAAAATTCAAACTTTTATTTTGCTCAACTTAAATTATTTTTCTTGATATATAATTAAATTGTAAGATATATGTTTATTTAATAATTTGTATAAACCCTAAAAAAATTTTCTAACAAAACCCTAATTTATAAAAACCCTAGTTATTTATTTATTAATTCTTAATGTAAATTATTATATATATAGAATATAATCTCTAATTCAATTTTTGGTAATAATCAATAATAAATTAAAATTTTGTAAATATACTTATAATTTATTTTTCTCTTTATGTAATATGTAAATATTCTTTTTATAACTTTTGTTTAGAAATAATTGAATTTATAATAATTAAATTTTGTATTTATAATATATTTCAAAATAACTTAATAACTGGTAAATTAAAATAATTATTTGTTCATTTTTTTTTTAAATATAATTGTTCATATTAAAAATTGTTAATCTCTTATTATTATAATTTTGGTTAATTTTATTTATTATTGTAATTACTAACCATATTATTTATTTTGCTTTATTAATTTTATATATATTTCACTAATCTTTATTATTTACTAACCATATTATTATTTATTATTATATTTTATTATTATGTTTCTAACCATGTTTATTATTTCTAATTATTATTATCACTAACCCCTTATCATTTATTTTTTATTATTTATTGCTTATTTATATTTTATTTATTTTTATTTAATTATTTTGCTTATTATTTTTATTATAATTTTGTAATTGTTTCCCGGATGTAATTTTGTAATTATTTTAATTATTTTTGCTATGGTTAGTAATTAGGGAGTGCTAATATGTATGTTATTTAAAATAAATTTAGATCATATTAATATAAGATAATTAAAATAAACACTCACACACACGTAAGTCGATTTTAATCGCCGTCTCACATTTCTAAGGTTATCCCTCAAGTTGCCTACGAATAATGGTCAAGTGGGGTGTATAAAGCAAGTCCCTTAAAATAGAAAATCATCAAAGTCCCTTATGGTTGCCTTTACGAATCGAGTCCCTTTCGAAAAATGATGATAGTCCCTCATATGTGCTTATTACACCCCACAGTTGCCTTCATAAATAAATTGTCCCTCACATGTCCCTTAACATCCAAAGTAAGGACTACCTACTCCTTAATAGTAGGGATAGTCTTACCAAGGAAAGGATAAAGAATAAGAAAGACCTTAAACATTAGGGTAGGTTACTCTTATGTACTTGCTCACTTCAAAAATTTTTCAAACTTAAACAAATTTCAAACAAATTTTCAAACAAGTTTCTTACACATCCGTACATGGATTATTATTAAACTATTCTGAAAATTTTTCTATTCACACACTACATTTTCAAAAAACAATTTAAAGTGAGCTTAAGTACCTAAGAGCCCATGGATAACCATGGATGAAAAGGGTGCTAACACCTTCCCTTTTCATAACCTACCCCCCGGACCCAAAAATATCTCTAAGGTCTTTCCTGTTCTTTTATAACCTTTCCTTATGGATAAAATAAAAGTCGGTGGCGACTCTTGCTATCCGCAACAAAACTTAAAGTCAGTTCTCCCACCGTGTTACAGAACTGGCGACTCTGCTGGGGATCTATTTAAGAGGGGTACCCTTAGGAATTAAGATCACTTTGAATTGTTTGCCTTGTTTGTTTTATATTACTTGTTGGGGTGCTCTTACGTGTAAAAGGTCCTAACCCGGATCTAGTGTACCTTAGGTAAATGGAAATAGACCAAGGAAACTGTACGACGTATATCGATACGGTTGATCTGGTGGCCATAGTTAGTGCGACTTCTTGGTTGGTGCTTATATTCCTTAAGTCAAGTTGAGGATAATATTGAGGCTGCCATATGTTGTCAATGCACTAACTAACTTTTAGAACCCTAGTTAACTCATCTTGGCCTTTAGAAAGTAGTGAGGTAACCGGCTTTGGTGCAGACTGAAGTTGGTTGACACTCGATACTACGCTCATTGAGATCTTGAACTTGGAGGGTTTTGGTTGGCAAGTAAGTTGCCTACTGAACAACCACCCTTGTGAAGGATCAATGATATTGAGATCCCTTAGAACCCGGTTACTTTTGTAGGACAGGATGAACCAACTAACTTCAGGGGAGGGTACTTACCTTAAACCTCATGCAAGCCTTTAAACCTAGGGCTATGGTGTGACTTGTTTGTGTGTGCCACATGTTTGTGATTGAGCATAACATCATGACATCATCATGCATCATAAGCATAGCATTTTCACTAACCATTTCAAGGACCAAAGGATTTATCTTTGTTCTTTGTTGCAGGTCATGGCTTCTGCTCGTAGAAACACCATCAGGATCAACTTTGTGGGCATACCTGCCAAGCTTAAAGAGTTGGTTTCTCAAGTGTCTGATCATTCCCAGTTCATCAAGAGACATGGTCACCTATTGGATCTAGTCACTTCAGGGTTCAATGAAGACATGATGAGTGTTCTGTTTCAGTTCTTTGATCCTAAACATCACTGCTTCACATTCCCCGACTATCAGCTAGTTCCAACCATGGAGGAGTTCTCTAAACTTCTGGGCATACCTGTTCTTGATCAAAGACCCTTCACAGGTTTGGAGAAGGAGCCCAAACCAGAGGTTATTGCTGCAGCCCTACATCTGAAGAAGTCTGATATTGTTCTAGAGACGAGAAGCGGAGTCAAGGGTATTCTTGCTAAGGTATTAATGGATAAAGCTCAGATGTTCTTGAAGGCCATGAGCTATGATGCTTTTGAGGAGATCTTAGCCTTGCTGATTTATGGCTTAGTATTGTTCCCCAATCCAGATCAGTTCATAGACGTTCATGCCATCAACATTTTCCTGAGTCACAATCCAGTGCCTACATTGCTTGGAGACATCCTACATTCTCTTCACACCCGTACTACAAGGGCAAGAGGAACTTTAATGTGCTGCATACCTTTACTTTCTAGGTGGTTTATTTCTCACCTTCTTCGCTCAGTAATGAAGAATGAGCAAGGGTTCAGATGGTCCAAGAGGATCATGTCACTTTCTCACTCAGATATCCATTGGTGCTCCAGATCTATGGAGAATGTCACCATCATTGACCGTTGTGGGGAGTTCCCTAATGTGCCACTTCTAGGCATAAGAGGAGGCATCACCTACAATCCATCTCTAGCTTTACGACAGTTTGGTTACGCCCGAAGTGATGGTCCACATGACATGTTGATTCAAGGCATTGTGTTTGATTACGACAACGATCTTCAGGGTTACCGTCAGAGATTCATACGAGCTTGGGGAAAGGTAAACAGGGTTGACAGCAAGACACTGGAGCCTAAGTACACTATTCCTATGGAGGCTTATCTCAGATGGGTACGATCTCGTGCTCAGACACTCATGATGCCATATCCTGCCGTCCTACCAGTTACCATGGAATCTGTTGCTGAAGGAGACACTGCTTATACCATCCTTCACCCAGACATGCCTACTGATATGGAAGATTTGCAGAGATCTTGGATCCAACTGAAGGAGCAAAGGGATACTTTCGAGGCTCATTACAAAGCAAGCCAAACAAGAATCCTAGAGCTAACAAAGCAGCTTCACGAGGAACGAAACCTCAACTCATACCTCAATACAAAGAGGAAACGTCCATGGGAGACTTAAAACCCCATCTTTTGTACTTATTTCATTTCCATTTTTGTAAGCCTAAAAGGCAAAACAAGTTATTACTAATAAAAAGTTACTTTCTTGTTTGTTTAAGCAAATTTAAATCCTGCGGTCCTTGAAAACATTGCATATGCATTCCCATATCATTTCATTGTATCACAGGTTTATATTGTGCACAGGTTTCTCATCTTCTCGCTGTTTATTTCAGCAATGGCTCTTGAACAATCAGTTAAGGATCTTCAGGCACAGAATGCACAGTTCCAAGAGCTGATCTTGAACCTGTCCAAGGGGCAAGATGATTTGAAGGCATTGCTGGCCAAGAAGACTAGGAAGACTAGAAGGTCTGCTGGGTTGCTCAACATGGGAAGAAGGTTCAAAGGTCCTGTCAAGACCAAAGAAGAGGTTGAAGACTATGAATCTGAAGAATCTGAGAAAGAGAGAGGCAGTCTCCACAATACTATGGGGGACTCTGATTCTGAGGCTAACTACTACCATGAGTCTAATGAAGACAAATTCAAGATGCTGGTGGATAGGATGGATGCCATGGAGTTGCAGAAGTCATCTGGGCTGGATTTTGAGGATTTGAGTCTGATATCTAGGGTAGTCATACCCATTGGGTTCAAAGTTCCTACATTTGTTGTCTATGATGGGGTCTCTTGTCCCAAGCTGCATCTGAGGTCATATGTCAGAAGGATTCAACCTCACACTGCTGATAAGAAGCTGTGGATCCATTTCTTTCAAGAGAGCTTATCTGGAGCTCAGTTGGAGTGGTATTATCAGTTGGAGAGTGTCAACATCAGAGACTGGAATGATCTTGCTGAAGCTTTCTATAAGCAGTATCAATACAATGCTGACTTAGCCCCCACTCGCATGCAGCTTCAGAGCATGTCTATGGGTGCCAAAGAAAGTTTTAAGGAGTATGCTCAGAAATGGAGAGATTTAGCTGGAAGAGTTCAACCCCCTTTGACTGATAGGGAATTGGTTGATATGTTCATGTGTACGCTGAATGGTCCGTTTTACAGTCATCTCATTGGAAGTTCATCATCTGGCTTCACTGAGTTGATCATGACAGAAGAGCGAGTAGAAAATGGTATAAAGAATGGCAAGATCCATGTGGGTACTTCTTCATCAAGTGCTGCAAAGAAGCCTCCCATTGGGAAGAAAGAGTCCAATGCTGTTTATGGTCAACCTGATCGTAACAGAAGGCATCAGTCTGTTAGTGCAGTTCATATTTCAAATCCAACTCCTGCAACAACAGAGCAGCCTCAGGGCAACCAACAGAGGGCTAGAAGACAGTTCACGAAGATCAACATGTCAATGGCTCAGGCATTGCAACATTTGTTGAAGGCTGAACTTATTACCCTAAGGGAGGCTCCTCAGAATCCCAATGTTACTTCTCCCAAGTACAATCCCAATGCACGATGTGCATATCATTCAAACTGTCCAGGACATGATACTAATAACTGCTGGGTCTTGAAGAACAAAATTCAAGATATGATTGATGCTGGAGAAATTGAGTTTGATCCACCAAATGTGATTACAGCACCACTGCCAAATCACGAGAAGACTGTCAATGCCATTGAGGAAGACATTGATGAAGATCTGCATGTCTATTCAGTTATGGAGTTGACCACACCATTGTCTGTTATCAAAAAGAGGTTAGTACAAGCTGGGATCTTTCCAGGTTGTCGTGAAGATTGTCTGTATTGTACCTATAAGCCGGATAGTTGCTTCATTCTGAGAGATGGCATTCAACGTCTCATGGATAAGTATACTATAGTGTTTGAAAGAAGATCAGCATCTGTAGATAGTATGGTAGATCATCTGACTCAGGGTAAGAAGATTGAAGAGGTTGACATGGTTGACAAAGTACCGGTAAGAATCACTTCAAAGGGTCCTATTAAAATTACTCGTCAGGGCCCAATCAAGATTACTGCTGAAGGTCCTGTGAAAGTTGTTGCTGAAGCCAGAGTGGCTCCTCTGATCATTACCACTCCTGGTCCTATTCCTTATACATCTGACAAAGCTGTGCCTTGGCACTATGGGTCTGACGTTTACATCCATGGTGTTAAGCAAGAGCCTTTACCTGATGTGCCTGTTGACATTGATAATATTGCTGGATCTAGCAAGATCACTCGTAGTGGAAGAGTCTTCTCTCCTCCAGATACTTCCAAGAATGCAGTTACTCCTGCTGCTACTTCCACCACTGATGCTCGGGGCAAAGGTCCTGTTATTGAGCCTGTATCTACTGATGTGCCAGCTGCTGATGATCTCTCTAAGCAGATGGAAGAGGTATTGAAAATCATTCGCAAGAGTGATTATGACATTGTTGATCAGTTAGGGCATACCCCCTCAAAGATTTCTATGCTCTCCCTATTATTATGTTCTGAGGCTCATGCCAAGTCATTGATCAAGTTTCTGAAGATGGCTCATGTACCCAGTGCAATTTCTGTTGACCAATTTGAGAACTGTGTTGCCCACCTGACCTATGACAACGGGTTAGGATTTTCTGATGCTGACTTGACCCCTGCCAAGAGGGATCATAACAGGGCCTTGCATATTTCAATTGAATGCAGGGGCACTACCCTGTCTCATGTGCTGATAGACAATGGTTCCTCTTTGAATGTGTTGCCTAAGGAAGTCCTGAACAAGCTGAGTCCTGAAGATGCTGTGTTGAAGCCCAGTAATATTGTGGTGAAAGCTTTTGATGGTTCTAGAAGAGTAGTGCATGGGGAAATTGATCTTCCAATTCAAGTTGGTTCTCAGGTGTTTACTGCTACATTTTATGTGATGGATATTCGTCCTTCATACTCTTGTCTGCTTGGTCGTCCCTGGATCCATGGGGCAGGTGCTGTGACCTCTACATTGCACCAAAAGTTGAGATATCCGGTGAATGGAAAAGTTGTTACTGTCTTCGGAGAGGAAGAATACTTTGTCAGCCATGTAAACACTTTCAAGTATCTGGAAGTGGAAGGTGAATACATTGAGACTCCGTGTCAGTCATTTGAAGTGGTTCCTTGGGTTGTTAATGATTGTGTAGCTCCTCCTGCTGTGAAGAAGGTTCCTGTGGTCACCAGAAAATCTCCAACAATGGCAATGGCCTCCCTCAATGATGCTAGAGCTGTGGTGGATGAAGGTGGTTGTACTATTTGGGGTCAGCTTCCTAATATCCCATACAAGTCTGACAAGTTTGGTTTGGGTTTCACTGCAGAGTCCCAGAAGGCTGTTCGTCGTGCTCGTGCTGCTCGTATCACCAATCAAGGGGTGATTAACGCTGTGGGAGATCAAGATGAAGACTACAACTTGGATGCATGGATTTTTCCTACTGTGGGTGCTGGACTCAACAATTGGAAAGCTGAAGATGTTATCCCTATCTCCTTTAGTCAGGAGTAAATACTATTACTGTGTTGTTGATTTTAAATTTGTAATTTATTGAACAATAAAACTTTCAAGCCATGTGCCTTACCCGGGGCACAATGGTGTGCTTGTTACGGGCTGCCATTTCATTTGCATACTTCATTCAATAAAATCAGTGGACGTTTCGTTTTCGTAAATATTGTGTTCCTTGTCTTTCTTTTATTTTATTTTTTGTTCTATCAGCTATGTGTTCTTACACACACCCACATCACTAAATGCAGATCCTCATCCACTCTGGATCCTGTTGATAACAGTTCTACTATTGCCAATTATAATTTCGAGAATCCGATCTATCAAACTGAAGACGGAAATGAGGACGATTGTGAAATACCTGTAGAGCTTGCTAGGTTGTTACAACAAGAAGAGAAAGCTATACATCCACATGAAGAGCCAGTCGAAGTTGTGAATCTGGGAACTGAAGAAAACAGAAAAGAGGTCAAGATAGGGGCTGATTTAGAGGACAGTGTCAAGAGCAGGTTGATTCAGATGTTACGTGACTATGTGGAGATCTTTGCTTGGTCTTATGAAGATATGCCAGGGTTGGATACAGACATTGTGGTTCACCGTTTGCCAGTGAAAGAAGATTGTCGTCCAAAGAAGCAGAAGGTTCGTCGTATGCGTCCTGAAATGTCAGAAAAGATCAAGGCAGAGGTAATGAAACAGTTCAATGCAGGGTTCTTGGCAGTGACTTCTTATCCTCAATGGGTTGCAAATGTGGTACCAGTTCCTAAGAAAGATGGTAAGGTGCGTATGTGTGTAGACTACAGAGATTTGAACAAGGCCAGCCCTAAAGATGACTTTCCACTTCCTCATATTGATATTCTGGTAGACAACACTGCTCAACATAAGGTATTCTCTTTTATGGACGGTTTCTCTGGTTACAATCAGATCAAGATGGCACCTGAAGATATGGAGAAGACAACATTTGTGACACAGTGGGGCACCTTTTGCTATAAGGTGATGCCCTTTGGTTTGAAGAATGCAGGGGCAACATATCAGCGTGCTATGGTGGCTTTGTTTCATGATATGATTCATCATGAGATAGAGGTATATGTAGATGATATGATAGCCAGGTCTCAGAATGAAGAGCAACACCTTGATCATCTGCACAAGTTGTTTGAGAGGTTGAAGAAATACAAGTTGAGATTGAATCCAAACAAGTGTACTTTTGGAGTTAGATCTGGTAAACTCCTGGGTTTCATTGTCAGTGGAAAAGGTATTGAAGTGGATCCTGCAAAAGTGAAAGCTATACGAGAGATGCCGGCTCCCCGTACTGAGAAGGAGGTTAGAGGTTTCTTGGGACGATTGAACTACATTGCAAGATTTATTTCCCAATTAACTACCATCTGTGAGCCAATTTTCAAGCTGTTGAAGAAAGATCAGGTGATGGAATGGAATGATGAGTGCCAGACTGCCTTTGATGAAATCAAGAGATATCTGCTGGAACCACCAATTTTGATGCCACCAGTTAATGGAAGACCCTTGATTATGTACTTAACAGTGTTAGACAACTCAATGGGGTGTGTGTTGGGGCAACATGACGAGTCTGGTCGAAAAGAGCAGGCAATATACTACCTTAGCAAAAAGTTTACCGACTGTGAAACAAGATACTCACTGCTCGAGAAAACTTGCTGTGCTTTGGCATGGGCTGCTCGCCGACTAAGACAGTATATGTTGACCCATACTACCCTATTGATTTCGAAGATGGATCCAATCAAGTACATATTTGAGAAACCTGCTCTCTCCGGAAGAATTGCAAGATGGCAAATGATCTTGACAGAATATGACATACAGTACACTACTCAGAAGGCCATTAAGGGAAGTATTGTTGCTGATCATTTGGCTCATCAAGCGGTAGATGATTATCAGTCAATGAATTTTGAGTTTCCTGATGAAGACATTATGATTATTACCAAAGAACCTGGACAATATGACGGACCTGAACAAGGATCCCGATGGACTATGGTTTTTGATGGTGCCTCTAATGCACTTGGTAATGGTGTTGGTGTTGTGATTAGTTCCCCTGAAGGTTGTCATACCCCGATTACTGCTAGACTTTGTTTCCATTGTACCAATAACATGGCGGAATATGAGGCATGTATCCTGGGTATTAAAACTGCTATTGATATGAAGATTCAGTTCCTTGATGTGTATGGAGATTCAGCCCTGGTAGTAAGTCAGATTAAAGGAGATTGGGATACCAAGCATGATAACCTCATTCATTACAGAGAGCATGTGTTGTCTCTGATCCCACATTTCAAAGAGATTACCTTTGAGCACATTCCACGGAGAGAAAATCAATTGGCAGATGCTTTGGCCACCATGGCATCTATGTTTGAGATTAGTTGGGATGATGAAGCTCCCAAGATTACTATTGATAGATTTGAAAAGCCTGCATACTGCAATGAGATTGATACAGAAGGTGCAGAGGAGAAGCCTTGGTTCTATGAAGTGAAAAGATATCTTGAAGCTCAAGAATTCCCTGAAGGGGCATCTGTCAAAGATAGGAAGTTCCCGAGGAGGTTTGCTGCTAAGTTCTTTTTGAGTAATGAGATTCTATACAAGCGTAATCATGATTCAACTATGCTTCGTTGTGTGGATAAGAAGGAAGCTACAGAAATTATGGAAGAGATGCATGATGGGACCTTTGGCACTCATTCTAGTGGTCATACTATGGCAAAGAAGATATTGAGAGCAGGTTACTATTGGTCTACCATGGAAGCTGATTGCTATCAACACTCCAGAACTTGTCACAAATGTCAAATCTATGCTGACAAAGTTCATGTACCTCCATCACCACTGAATGTGTTGACTGCTCCTTGGCCCTTTGCCATGTGGGGCATTGATATGATTGGTGAGATCAAGCCTACTGCTTCTAATGGGCATCGTTTCATTCTGGTTGCTATTGATTACTTCACAAAGTGGGTGGAGGCAGCTTCATTTGCATCTGTTACTAAGAATGTTGTGGCTCGGTTCATTAAGAATAATCTCATATGTAGGTATGGCATCCCTGAAAGGATTATTACTGACAATGGCTCTAATTTGAACAACACTATGATTACTGATCTCTGCACGCAGTTCAAGATTAAGCATCACAACTCTTCTCCGTATCGTCCAAAGATGAATGGGGCAGTTGAAGCTGCTAATAAGAACATTAAGAAGATAGTACAGAAGATGACTGTTACTTACAAGGATTGGCATGAGATGTTACCATTTGCTCTTCATGGTTATCGTACTACAATACGTACTTCAACAGGGGCAACCCCATTCTCTTTAGTCTATGGTATGGAAGCAGTTCTGCCCATTGAAGTTCAGATCCCCTCCTTGAGAATTATGAAGGATGCAGGCTTGGATGAAGATGAGTGGATTCAGACTCGACTTGACCAGATAAATTTGATTGATGAGAAGAGGTTAGCAGCAGTTTGTCATGGCCAGATGTACCAAAAACGGATGATCAAGGCTTTTAACAAGAAGGTTAAGCCAAAGGTATATCAGGCTGGTGACTTGGTAATCAAGCGTATCATATTACCACAAGGTGATCCTAGGGGCAAGTGGACTCCAACATATGAAGGACCATTTGTAGTCAAGACAGTATTCTCAGGAGGTGCCATGATATTGACTACAATGGATGGTGAAGATTTCCCACAGCCTGTAAACGCAGACATAGTTAAAAAATACTACGCATAAAAAAAGACCCGCTAGGTTGACAGGCCTAGGCAAAAATAAGGGCATCCCGGCAAACCAAAAGGGTTTGGGCAAAAATTAGGGATATATATAAAAAGATGTACACCCGGCAAGTCGAAAACCTGAAAAGGCGGCTTGGGCAAAAAAGGGTATCCCGGTGGATTGAAAACCTGAAAGGGCAATCCAGGCAAAAGTTAGGGATTAAAAGCGTATGACTATGTCTCGTTTAGATCACCCATGAAACTGCGACCAGTTGTACTACTTACTCAAGCTCAAAAAGATAAAGCTCAATCCAATCATTTCCGTCTCAACAGCAAGAAGATGAGATACTTGAAGGGCAATAGTAGAATTGAAACTCAATAGGATTGTTTCCCACATAGCTGATTCTTTTTGTAAAAATTTATGGCAAAATCCTCTTACCAGGGTTTATGTCTCTTTGTACAGATTTACCCGTGCATGGGTCACTTTTTGATATAAATAAATTCCATCTTTTGAATCCAGATTTACTTTTACCCTATTTACATAAGCGAAACGTCCATTGGTTGTGTTTGAATGTATGTATGCTTTTGAATATGATTGATGTTTACCAGAAATGTATGTATGCTTTTAATATGATTAATGTTTACCAGAAATGCATGAAAATGCAGTAATAGTATTTACTAAGGGCGAACGAGGGAAGGATTTCAACGAAGCTTCGCCGGTTCACCTATACAAGACAGTTACAAACTCTCAGTGGGACGAATCCATCTTCATAAAGTCTTATCTCCCCCGGAATTTATATCCATCTCTTTTATCCTCATACGGATGTTCGGGAAATTACTTTCCAATAAGAGTACGACGAACGAAGACGGGATATTATGTCTACAAACAAAGACGAAGGTTATATATACCTTACTATCCCCAGCATACGGGAAGTTATCTATACCCTGTTATCCCCAGCAGACAGAGGGTTATATATTCTTCAACAACAAATCGGGATTTATTTTCCCTGGCCAGCAGTTGTTATACAAGATATCCAGATGCTTCCGGCAGTATCATATCATACATACATCATTTACATCATACCATAACATATATATCCATAGACATATAGTACATTACCTAAGTGCATCATACATGCATACATAAGGCATAAACTAATGTTATTATAAAAAAGCTACCTTGTTACAGGTTAATCATCCAACAAGCAAACTTATGATCTTTGGGACTGCTTTATTGTAACCTCATGGTTACTTTATCCTCCTGATAAGCTTCTTATTACTTTGGGACTGCTTTATTGTAACCTCAGGGTTACTTTATCCTCCTGATGAGCTTCTTATTATTTTGGGACTGCTTTATTGTAACCTCAGGGTTATTTTATCCTCCTGATAACTTCTCATGACTTCAAGATTGCTTTAGAGTTATCATTATTGATTGCTCTATCCTCCTGAAGACACATCACATTATTATTTCAAGACTGCTTTAGAGTTATCATTATTAATGGCTCTATCCTCCTGAAATTATTACTTCAAGACTGCTTTAGAGCTATTGATTGCTCTATCCTCCTGAGGTCATATTATCACTTCAAGACTGCTTTAGAGCTATTGATTGCTCTATCCTCCTGAGGTCATATTACTACTTCAAGACTGCTTTAGAGCTATTGATTGCTCTATCCTCCTGAGGTCAGATTTACTACTTCAAGACTGCTTTAGGGTTATCATTATTGATTGCTCTATCCTCATGAAGACATGTTGTTACATCAATATTACTCCAGACTCCTGACAGCTCTCATTATACTGCTGAAGAACTTTCCCCTAGTGGCATCTTTAAGCCCACTCAATCATGTTCAACCAACCATCAATATCACTCTATGCACTGGTGAGTGCAAATTTTTGGGCTTTTGTGTTCAATCCCCTTCAACCTTCCAGGTCACGACTGGCAAATATACCAATCTAACCCCTCAGGTTTCAGAAAATTGAACAGGGGCAGCTGTTGCACCCCAAAATTTGCCCTCACAATACAAGACTTTGTGTGCTAAGAAGGTTCACAAGGTTCACAAGTTCTCCAACACTTGCATAACCTTTCATGAGGTTCATGAAGTCTACAAGCTACTTTATGAAGGTTCACAAGGTTCACAAGTCCCACAATGCTTATATAACCTTTCATGAGGTTCATGAAGTCTACAAGTTACTTTATGAAGGTTCACAAGGTTCACAAACTTCTCAACATTTACAAGACCTTTCATGAGGTTCATGAAGTCCACAAGTTGCTTCTTGAAGATTCACAAGGTTCACAAGCTTCACAATACCTCCCATGAGTATCACAAGACATCTAAGAAGATTCACAAGGTTCACAAAGTTCACAATTGGTCAAAGAAGTTGATAATTCCCTCAGACAATGCACCTCCTAAGCAGTGCATCCAAAACTAGGGTTTTGACTTTAATCAGGCTAAATGGACTTCCAATACCTCAAGTGAGTTTCATAACATCTTATATGTGTGTAAGAATCCCCATGACAAGTTTCAAGACTTTTCTCAAAAGTTTGCTCAGTCAGATGATCAGATAAGTCAAGATCAATCAATGCAGTTAAAAAGTCAAACTGAGGTCAACTGTGGTCAAACCAAAGTCAAACTTCATGATTTTTTGCCAACATCAAGTATATGAAGTAAAATTCACCATTTTATCAAGGGTTGATCATGATTCATCAAGGAGATTCCAGATCATCAATAATCAGGAGTTTCTAAATTAGGGTTTCCTCAGTAAAAGTCAACTGAACTTTGACCAGTCATAACTTCCACATACTTCATCACCAAGTCTCCATCCAAAGCTCATTTTGAAGGAAATTGAATTCTCTACAACTTTGATGTTGAAGGTTAAGTCCAAAAATGCTTCATTTGAAAGATATGATCTAAGACATTATAGGTCATTTCAAAAGTCAACAAAAAGTCAACAACTTCAAAAGGGCATAACTTGAGATTGGTAAATGATATGGATCTGAAACCAATGGGGTTGTTTAGAGGACTCTTCAAGCTTTCCAAAAAGTCCAAGAACACCCTCATACCTTTAAAATTGAGGGAGATGTGCCCTTGCAAAGTTGGGAAATTTTGTGATGGTCTATGTTGAAAATGGAGGCTTAAAAGTAATTCTTTCCAAATGGGCTGCCCAAATTATGACCCAATCCATTTCATAATAACTTGCACGAAATTAATTTAATTTATTCATAATTTTAATTATTTTATTTTTATTTATTATGATTTTTACATTAAAAAGTCATTTTAAATTCAAATAAAATATAAAATCATGAAAATAAATTTTAATTTTATTTCTAGAAAATCTTAAATCATATTTAAGTGTGATTGATACAAAAATTATGAAAAATCTCCAAAGATAGCAAGTCTTCATGATCAAATATTTGAATTTTACAACACCATCTTTTTCAATCTTTTTTGGATCAAATATCCACATACCCAATGAGTTTTTCTGACCTAATTCACTCATGTATATATGCTTAACACAAACCTAACACTCAGGGACGGATTCCAGCAGCCACAAGTAAGTTCACAAAATCAAAAAATCTTCCAAAAAACTCACTTTCGGTTTCTGATTTCCAGAGCTCCACAAGGTATTTTGAAGACATAGCAAGCTTCCTTGGACCATTTTGATCATAAATCATCCCCCATATGCATCCCATATGCATCCAATTGCTTAACCCGAACTCACTTTGGCCTTGAACATATTTGTTTCGAATCCATTGATTTACCATGTTTAAATTGTTTTTGATTGTTGTATGATGTTTAGAATGAACTCTAGAACGATTCTGGGTGGTTCAATTGGATTTTCCTTGCAGGTACAAGAATCCACCATGATTAGGGTTTTCGGCCCTCTTTAGGGTTTCATGATTTCCTAATGATAAATGGATTTGAAAGACATAGGACGATTGCAAAACTCAGTAGCAATTCAATAATATAATCAATTTGGTAAAATTTTGTTGTTTGGATTGAGTTTGTGATTCGCAGGGATGAAGAACCCGTAGCTATATTCGTAGGAAAATTCAAAAGGAAATTCGCAGGAAATTTGAATGAAGAAGACGAAGTTTGGCGCGTCCCTGGGATTCAAATTTTCTTTTATATTATATAGATTTGTTTATATTTAATTTGTACAGGTTGATGAATGGCCCAGTGGAAGGGAGCGTGTGTGTATTGGCAGCATGACCTGTGTTCGAATCCTGGTCATGGCAATTATTTTTGGTTTATTTCATTTACATATTGAATATCATATATTATTATTATTTGGTGGTTTGTCATCAGGATTGGCTCTTCCAGCCGGGTGGTGAAGCGCACGTTTGAATGTATAAAGGTCCTGGGATCAAATCCCACCCCAGGCCTTTTTTGTTCATTATTTTCCTGGATTTTCAAGGCAAGGCACAAAACAAAGTGGGTATCCTTTATTGTCACCTGCGCCTGGGTAGCTTAGTGGTTGGTGTTGTTGCTGGTAATCAAAGGACATGGGTTCAAGCCTCACCCAGGTAAGTTTTTTGCAAATTCTTTTTATTTTAATTTCTTTAGTTAATTAGTGTTATTTTCTTTAACTAATTAGTGTTTTATTAATATTAATAAAAATTAAATTATGCATGTATATATATATTTAAAAGCAATCCTTATGTTTTTTTCTAAAAAATTCAAACTTTTATTTTGCTCAACTTAAATTATTTTTCTTGATATATAATTAAATTGTAAGATATATGTTTATTTAATAATTTGTATAAACCCTAAAAAAATTTTCTAACAAAACCCTAATTTATAAAAACCCTAGTTATTTATTTATTAATTCTTAATGTAAATTATTATATATATAGAATATAATCTCTAATTCAATTTTTGGTAATAATCAATAATAAATTAAAATTTTGTAAATATACTTATAATTTATTTTTCTCTTTATGTAATATGTAAATATTCTTTTTATAACTTTTGTTTAGAAATAATTGAATTTATAATAATTAAATTTTGTATTTATAATATATTTCAAAATAACTTAATAACTGGTAAATTAAAATAATTATTTGTTCATTTTTTTTAAATATAATTGTTCATATTAAAAATTGTTAATCTCTTATTATTATAATTTTGGTTAATTTTATTTATTATTGTAATTACTAACCATATTATTTATTTTGCTTTATTAATTTTATATATATTTCACTAATCTTTATTATTTACTAACCATATTATTATTTATTATTATATTTTATTATTATGTTTCTAACCATGTTTATTATTTCTAATTATTATTATCACTAACCCCTTATCATTTATTTTTTATTATTTATTGCTTATTTATATTTTATTTATTTTTATTTAATTATTTTGCTTATTATTTTTATTATAATTTTGTAATTGTTTCCCGGATGTAATTTTGTAATTATTTTAATTATTTTTGCTATGGTTAGTAATTAGGGAGTGCTAATATGTATGTTATTTAAAATAAATTTAGATCATATTAATATAAGATAATTAAAATAAACACTCACACACACGTAAGTCGATTTTAATCGCCGTCTCACATTTCTAAGGTTATCCCTCAAGTTGCCTACGAATAATGGTCAAGTGGGGTGTATAAAGCAAGTCCCTTAAAATAGAAAATCATCAAAGTCCCTTATGGTTGCCTTTACGAATCGAGTCCCTTTCGAAAAATGATGATAGTCCCTCATATGTGCTTATTACACCCCACAGTTGCCTTCATAAATAAATTGTCCCTCACATGTCCCTTAACATCCAAAGTAAGGACTGCCTACTCCTTAATAGTAGGGATAGTCTTACCAAGGAAAGGATAAAGAATAAGAAAGACCTTAAACATTAGGGTAGGTTACTCTTATGTACTTGCTCACTTCAAAAAATTTTCAAACTTAAACAAATTTCAAACAAATTTTCAAACAAGTTTCTTACACATCCGTACATGGATTATTATTAAACTATTCTGAAAATTTTTCTATTCACACACTACATTTTCAAAAAACAATTTAAAGTGAGCTTAAGTACCTAAGAGCCCATGGATAACCATGGATGAAAAGGGTGCTAACACCTTCCCTTTTCATAACCTACCCCCCGGACCCAAAAATATCTCTAAGGTCTTTCCTGTTCTTTTATAACCTTTCCTTATGGATAAAATAAAAGTCGGTGGCGACTCTTGCTATCCGCAACAAAACTTAAAGTCAGTTCTCCCACCGTGTTACAGTGTCGGATATCAATGTGCTTTGTTCTTGAATGCATGACCGGGTTCTTCGTGATATTGATGGCACTTGTGTTGTCACACCGGAGAGGGATACAACCGAGATCTATACCGAAATCGAGAAGTTGTTGCTTAAGCCACAAGATTTGAGCACAACAACTTCCTGCTGCAATGTACTCCGCTTCGGCCGTGCTAAGTGCAACGCATGCTTGCTTCTTGCATGCCCACGACACTAGAGCATTCCCGAGAATGTGACAAGTACCACTTGTACTCTTTCTATCGGTCTTACATCCTGCATAATCAGCGTCAGAATAACCAATTAAAGAACAAGTACTACCTTTAGGATACCATAGTCCGACGTGCGTCGTTCCTTTGATATACTCCATGATCCTCTTCACGGCAGTGAGATGCGATTCCTTCGGATTAGCTTGAAAGCGGGCACACAAACAAACACTAATAATAATGTCAGGACGGCTCACCGTCAAATATAAGAGTGAACCGATCATACCTCGATACTTTGTAATATCTATTGAAGTGCCGGAAAGATCTTGATCAACATACGTTCCGGATCCCATTGGAGTAGACATCTCTTTGCAATTGTCCATTTCAAATCTTTTCAATAACTCCTTGCAATACTTGGATTGGTTGATGAAGATGCCATCCTTTGTTTGCTTGATTTGTAAACCAAGGAAGTAGTTCATCTTTCCCATCATGGACATCTCGAATTCGCCTTGCATCATAAGAGAGAATTCTTCGCAAAGATCTTTGTTTGTTGAACCGAAGATGATGTCGTCGACATAGACTTGAACAAGTAAGGTGTTACCCTTAAGATTCTTGATGAACAAAGTCTTGTCAACCTTTCCTTTAGTAAAACCTTTCTCACATAGGAAGTTGCTAAGGCGATCATACCAAGCCCTTGGTGCTTGCTTTAAGCCATAAAGAGCCTTCTTCAACTTGTAGACATGAGATGGATTCTTGAAGTCTTCAAAACCGGGAGGTTGTTTGACGTAGAATTCTTCATTGATGTAACCGTTTAGGAAAGCGCTTTTGACATCCATCTGGTACAACTGAAAATTCATAGAACAAGCGTAAGCAAGTAATAATCTAATTGCTTCTAACCTTGCTACCGGAGCGAATGTTTCATCAAAGTCGATTCCTTCTTCTTGGTTGTAGCCTTGTGCGACTAATCTTGCTTTGTTACGAACTATGATCCCATTCTCGTCAAGTTTGTTCTTGAACACCCATCTTGTGCCTATGATATGCTTGTTGTCCGGTCTTGGTACAAGAGTCCAAACTTGGTTCCTTTCGAATTGGTTGAGTTCTTCTTGCATAGCTATTATCCATTGATCGTCGCCTAAGGCTTCATCGATTTTTGTTGGTTCAATTTGAGACACGAACGCCATGTTGAGGCAAGCATCCTTGAGATTGAGTAGAGTTGCAACGCCTTGGCTAATATCACCAATCACTTTATCTATCGGGTGATCTCTATGAGTTCTCCATTCTTTTGTAAGATCTTGATGTTCTTCAATGGTTGGTGACTTCTCTTCTTGTGATATTGCTTGTTCTTTTGATATCTCCTTTTGTGATAGATCTACATCATCATCATCATCCACAATAATATTATCCTCTTTCGAGGGGTTAGTCTCATCAAACGAAACATGTATGGATTCTTCAATGGTAAGAGTACGTTTATTGAAAATTCTAAAAGCTTTACTTGATAGAGAATATCCAAGAAAAATACCTTCATCGGATTTCTCATCAAACTTACCAAGGTTGTCCTTACCGTTGTTGAGAATGAAGCATTTGCATCCGAAAATGTGGAAGAAAGATATGTTGGGTTTCCTTCCCTTGAACAACTCATAAGGGGTCTTCTTGAGAATAGGTCGAATATTGACACGGTTACTTACAAAACAAGCCGTGCTAACCGCATCCGCCCAAAAATATTTAGGAAGATTCGAGTCGCTAAGCATTGTCCTTGCAAGTTCCACTAGTGCCCTATTCTTCCTTTCTACGACACCGTTTTGTTGAGGAGTCCTAGGTGCAGAAAAGTTGTGAGAGATTCCATGTTCTTCACAAAAATCTTCAAATGATGAATTTTGAAACTCGCCACCATGTCGCTTCTTATGGAAACAATTGAGAGTGACTTCTCATTTTGAATTTGCTTGGCATACTTCTTGAATGCTTTAAAGACATCACTTTTCTGCACTAAAAACAAAGTCCAAGTATATCTAGAGAAATCATCAACAATAACTAATGCAAAAACGTTACCTCCGAAGCTTTTTGTTCTTGATGGACCGAAAAGATCCATGTGTAACAATTGGAGTGCTCTTGTAGTAGATATCACTTTCTTGGTCTTGAAGGATGTTTTGGTTTGCTTCCCTTTTTGACATGCGTCACAAAGCTTATCCTTGATAAACTTCATCTTTGGAAGACCAACAACTAGATCATGCTTTAATAATTTATTCAAGTGCTCCATGTGAATGTGAGCAATCCTCTTATGCCAAAGCCATGCATCGTTGTTGTTTGCCATTAAGCACTTCACCTTCAAGAGAGAGTTATCAAAAGAAATCAAAAAAATGTTATTAAATCGTTTACCTTTTAGCAAGAGTTCATGAGTGACTTCGTGTTCTATCAAACATTCCTCCTTTGTGAAGTTGATTCAGAACCCTTTGTCACACAATTGACTTATGCCAAGAAGGTTGTGTTTAAGGCCTTCCACATAAAGGACGTCTTCGATGATTGTATGAGGAGATGCACCAATGGTTCCAACTCCAAGAATTCTTCCTTTATTATCATCACCGTAAGTAACGTATCCTTTGGCCTTAAGTGATAGACTTGAAAATTTGTTGATATCGCCCGTCATATGCTTTGAACAACCGCTATCGAGATACCATTGAGTAGAAGTTGTTTTCAAGCATACCTACAAAACAAAGTCAAGTTTTGTTAGGTACCCAAATTGCTTTGGGTCCTTGATAGTTAGTACCCTTTTCAACCCACACATAATGCCCTTTAGCAACACCAATGTTGCGCAAATAGCAAGCATTAGGTGTATGGCCTTTGATTCCACAATAAAAGCAAATAGGTTGAAATTGACTTTTGAATTTAGGAACATATTTTTGTTTCTTAATAATCCTTTTCTTTTTATGACTTTGATGCATAGTTTTAACATTGTTAGTCTTTTCCTTAACAATTTGTTCACTAGCTTTTACGAAAATGGTTTCACTTGTGCTTGGTTTGGAAAACTTAGAATATCCTAGGCCGCTTTTATCATTTGGATATCTTTGGTGCCTAAGAATTTCCTCCAAGCCAATTTGACCTTTTTCATATCTTTCTAAAACTCTTTTGAGTTGAACAATTTGAAAGGACAATGACTCACAATTTTTACATGTAAGGCTTTGTTTTTCATCCTTTATCTTTTTTTTTCATCTTCAATGTATTTTTCAAAAGATTTATTTTGTTCTTCTAAGGATAATATTTTCTTCTTTTGGGATGAAATATTTTTGTACAAAGTCTTACATTCCTTAAGAAGTTCATCTATGACTTCTTGTACATCATTTTCATAAATAGAAAAGTTACTACTAACCTCGTCATATTCTTCATCGGAGTGATGTGACGCCATTAACGCCATATTTGCACATTCGTCGCTTTCCAATTCCGATGAGGAACTAACTTCATTGTCATCCCACGCGACATAAGCCTTTTTATTCTTGAAGTCCTTCTTGCCTTTGAATCCTCCTTTCTTCGCAAGTCTTGGACAATCCGGTTTTATGTGACCTTGCTTTCCACATTCATAGCATGTAACTTCTTGATTCGATGTGGATGCATCCTTCTTCCTGAAATGTTTATTCTTTTTAGGAAAAGAAGAATTATTATTTTTGTTAAAAAACTTACCAAGATTCTTAACAAGAAGCATGAAGTTCTCATCTTCGGAGATCTCGTCATCTTTGTCATCCTTCGTGTCAATCTTCAAAGCAATTCCCTTGGAATTTTTCTCTTGACTTTCATGCTTCTCGAGCCTTCCAAGTTCCAATTCGTGCTCTTGAAGTTTGCCGAATAGAGATGCGGATGTCATTGTTGAGTGACTCTTCTTCTCCGAAATTGCGGTCACCTTCGGTTGCCATTCCCTTGTCAAAGACCTTAGAACTTTCAAGTTAAGATCATCGTTGGTGAAGGTCTTTCCGAGTGCAATCAAATGGTTGGTTAAATGAACAAATCTTTTTTGTAACGCCACAATAGATTCTTCGGGCTGCATGCGGAACATTTCGTATTCTTGACTTAACGTGTTAAGCCTTGATCTTTTAACTTCTGTTGTCCCTTCATGTGTTTCTACCAAAGTATCCCAAATCTCCTTCGCCGATTTGCATTGTGATACACGAAAAAATTCGTCCATGCTAAGAGCACTTTGAAGTATGTTGATTGCTTTCTTCTCATTTAGGATCTTTCTTTTATCATCTTCATCATACATATTCTTTAACTTCGTCGTTCCAACACCGTTGATTACATTGACGGGATTATGCGGACCTTATTCGATTGCTTCCCATATGCCTTCTCCTTGGGCTTCAAGATGTGCCCTCATTCTGATTTTCCAGAAATCGAAGTATTCGCCGGAGAAGAGCGGAGGCTTATTACTACTTCCACCATCTTTGAAAACGGGATTCGAGTTTGCGGAAGCCATAGGATCTTGTAGGAACAGGTTACCTAAACCTGCTTTGATGCCAATTGTAGAATCAGAATGCGCCTAAGAGGGGGGGTGAATTAGGTGTTATCAAAATTTTCTCGATTCTTTTTCTTAGATGGATGGATTTTGCTTTTACGGTTAGAATAAAAATTGCAAAGCAGAAAAGTAAAGAATACACGGAGGTTTATCCTGGTTCCCTTCACAATCCGAAGGTACATCCAGTCCCCTTTCCAAACCGAAAGAGATTTCCACTAGTTTTCTTTAGAACAGTACAACCTATCACACCTTCAATGGTGAGGCCTACTTTCTAACAAAACTATACAAACAAGTGTGCAAGAACAATCCTCTTGCCACACTTACCCTTATGTCCAAACAATCCTTGGAACACAAGTCACACAATAGAAAGACACTTTCTATAATATTGTTTGAGTGAGATTACAATGAAATGATATCAATAAAATTGATCTTCTCCTATAATCAAGAATTCACTATAAATATTCAACACAAGTGTTCAAGACAAAATATGAAAATTATGAACTTATGAACACTTTTGAAAAATGAAGATAATTTGAATAAAGTGAATTTGATTGTATGAAAATATTTGAAATTTTTCTAGGAGGTTGTTTATGAATTTGAAAATGTTAGAATTTATAATAGATGAAACACCTATTCAAAAAGGTATGAAAATTTGAAAAACAAATTCTTTTGAAAAGGTATAAATCCTTATGAGAGAAAATCATGAAGAGGTGTAAATTTAACAAAATATTTGAATTTAAAAAGAAACAATTTTTCAAACTTTCTTCAGTGTTAACCGGTTAACCAAATAGGTTAATCGGTTAACGCCTATGAACGTTACCACAAAATTTGAAAATTGTTGCCGTTAACCGGTTAACCCATATGGTTAACCGGTTAACACTGTTAAAATTCAGAAAAATATTTCTGTTAAAAGTGTTAAACCAGTTCCAATTTCATTTTCAAAAACTATGCACATGCAATAAAATTATGAAGATAATGTTGAACACTTGTATATCATATTTAAGAGTTAATTATTGATATACCTAAGCCTTGAGACAAGTCTTGAAAGTGTAGCACAAAATCTTGAATCGATCGGAACCATTCCATTGATGATGCATAGTTATGGTCTTGATCGTTTGTTGTCATCTCGACTTTTTGCAATCTGGAATGAGCTTGAATAATGTTGACGTCATCAAAACAAAGAACTTGAAGTATGCTTCTACAAAATGTAGGCGCGATGAATTGTTTAATTGATTTTGTGAATCGAGTGCTTTAAATACGAAAGGGCGAATGAACCACAACGCGTGGGGCTAGCCCAAGAGCGATTCACTCAAGAACGTGCGGAATGCTAGACTCCGGAGTTCAGTTTTTCGCGAATTAATTAGTTTGAACGTTTTTTAGGTGTTTTATGGTTTAGACACGATGGTGATGTACAAATAATCGGATAAACACCAATGTGGCATCAGGACTAAATTAAAACGCAAAAGAGATAAAGTTGAGTTTTAACGATACCTAACGGAGAATGTCCATTGCCTCTTCAATATGTGCAAGAGAAGTTTAAGATCATTTGTAGGAGCTTTATCGTAAATCATATTAATCCTCAAGAGAATCAACAATCCGGATCAACAATGTTAGTTTAATCGACTCTAGCAAATAAATTCGACATGAACAATTTAAATAATAACAAAAATAAACAAATTAATACCAAAAGTAATTTAATTCATAAATTTTAACAACAAGAAGTTTAAATAACAAGGACAACTTAAATTAATAAATAAAAAAAATAAAAAATAAAAAGCAGGAGGGAGGTAAACAAAATGCAACGGCAACGACAGTAAAGAGTCTTAAACTTTGTCTACAAGCCCATTATCTTCTTCTTATGAATCTAGGAAATGGGTGTCGTTAGTGAACCGAAGGCGCTGATAGCAAGCTCAATGGGCCAGAAAGGGTTAGTCCAAACAAATTCCTACAAAAAGAAATTATTATTCAACAAAATTTATTTAGTTAATAGAAAAAATATAATGAATAAAATAAACTACAAAAGGGTTGACTAATAGAAAATGAAAGAGTAAATCAGCAACAACTCATTTCCTCATATACAAATCGCCGCGTGGTTCTTCCCTCTCAACCTCATATCATCGCTCAAGCATCTCTCAATACGGCGCTCTCCCCCTCTCTCGATTTGGTTTCTCCTCTCAAATCGTGGTTTTTTCCAGTTGAACATGATTTCGCGGAAGAGTGTGGCGTACGATAGCCAAGGTAAGACGAAAGCGAAAAGAAGAGACGCTTGTGGTTGTTTCCCGATGGCTTTTCGGCGTTCGCGGTTTGGATTTTTCGTTTGGGGTTGTGTTGAAAAGGTGGCGGATTTGAAAGTGTTTGGTGGTGATGAGTGGTGGTTCGCGGTTTGGTGACGCGGATCCGGCGGTGGCAAACGAGTTTCGCGGTGGTTGCGAGTTGGAGGTGATGAAGGTTCCGGGTCGGTTTTCGAGAGAAACCGGATCCGTTGGTGATAGGAGTTTTTCTATGTTTGCGATGAATGCTCTCCATTTCGATTCAGATTTTGGGATTTAGCAAAAATTGGTTTCAATGCTTTTGATCTTAAGTCTGCTTTCGTTTCAAATTCCTGGTGTTCTCAAGACAGGGTTTGTTGTTCTTGTTTCGAAGGTTTGACAATGTGTTTTGGTTTGTTTTTCTGGCTTCGGTTTCATCGTAGGGCTCCGGTCGGAGGATGAGTCGGTGGATGTGCGAAGTTTCGCGGTTGGATGCGTTTGGTAATGGGTGTTTGGGTGGTGAGTTGGTGGCTAGTGTTTATGTTGACCGGGGCGGTGGTTATGGAGTTACGGTGAAGAAAGTTGGAGGTTTATGTGGAGGATTGGAAGGATGGCGGAAGAGGTTTCAAAGTTTAATGTGAGTCGTCTTTTGGTATCATTGGATGAAGGTGAGGATATTGGTCCAGCCTCCTCAGAAGAGGTACCTCGCGGTTTAATGAAGAGAGGTTCAGGAAAAGTGGGGTGTGTGATGTTGTGTTTATTTGGGAAAGAGGGAGGTTGTGAGGGTTGTTTGTGTTGGAAAATGATTTTTTTGAATATGTGATTTTGATGTTACTGTTGTTTGTTTTTGTTGTTGCTGTAGTTGCTTTGGTTGATGACGATGGAAAGAAGAAAAGAAAAGGTTCCTGTGATTGTTTGTGAGAGATGCTTATATATGGAGGGGTTTGAAATGGTTGTGTTAGGTGTTTGCGGAGATGGCGATGGGTTGGGAAACGAGGGAAGTTGTGAGGGTTGTTGTTTTTTGGTTGAAGAGTTGAAGGAGATGGAGTTCTTTTCCTTTTTTGTTCAATTCGAAGAAAAATGAAGATCCGTTATTGTTTGGATTCAAGAGTCTTTTGAAATGGACTCGGTCCCCCTTTCTGGTGATGAAGAAGAGCGTTTTTATCTCCCTTGAAGTGAAACGAACCCTTTCTCTTCTCTCCCCCTTTCGTTTTTTTCTTTTTCCCCCTCTTTTATAAAATCAGCTTTTCTATGTTTGAAGTTTTTTCTTCAAATTTTGGTGGTGGCCCCCTATTTGTTTTTTTGTTCTTTTCTTTCCTTAGGTTTACACAGCCAGACTTTTAAGGTTCAGGAAAAGCTTTTTGGTCAATTTGGTGATATGTTGTTGTTGTTGTTGCTTTCACACAAATTTTTCTTTTGATGCAGGCACTGGAAATGTATATTTTGGTGAAATTTTGGATGGAGTGTGTTGGAGGGTTTTACAGGCTAGTTTGAGACTTGGTCAAAAGTTTGTGAGAACCAAGGCTTATGTGGTTGACTGAGACAAACACAAATCTCTATTTTTTTTGTATTATTTTAGACTAAATAATTTTAATTATCATTAAAAAAAAACTAGTTCTAAATGAATTAATATATATATTAAACTAAAACAAAACCTACACATAAACTAATAAAAGGTTAAAATATGATTGATTAAAACTAAAAATATCTAATTAGAATAACCTAATTAATGATAACTAATTAAAAATAACCTAAAGTATAATTAAACTAATTTTATCTAAAAATTAAAATTAACCTTAAATAATAATTAAATAGAAATTAACTAAATAAGAATTAAACTATATCTATATATAAACTAGATTTAAATTAAACTAACTAAATATTAACTAAAGCTAACTTTAAATAAACTAGATAATGATTAAACAAAAATTCTAAATAATTTTAAAATCAAGAATAAAAATAAAAAATGACGCGGGATGATAAAATTGATTAAGAAAAGGCATGATTGACGATTAATGGGATATTTTAACTAAAAATGCAAAATGATTGATTTTCGATATATTGGCAAAAAAATGCGTAAAATGAACGAAAATCGAAAAATTTCTGGTCAAAATTTAGGGTATGACAAAGGGAGGTGCGGATGTCAGTTGTTTCTAAGATCAGAAGTAAGCTTGTGGCTTTGCATGATAGGCATTTGTCGATTGGAGGAAGGGTGGTTATTTTGAAATCAATATTGAGTAATATTCCCATCTTCTTCTTTTCTTTTTATAAGGTTCTTAAAGCTTTATTAAAGAAACTATTATATTGCAAATAATGCTTCTTTGGGGGTGGAGTCGAGGAAAATAAGAAAATTAATTGGGTAAGTTGGTCTAAGGTTTGTGTGTCAAAGGAGGATAGAGGCATTGGAGTTAAAAATTACAAGAGATTCAACCTAGCTCTTCTTAGAAAATGGAAATGGAGGATTATGAGTGAGCAAATTTTTGTGTGGTTTGATTTTCGATTTTTCAGGTACGGTGACATGAGGATTTTATTGGCGATCTCTCATTTTGTGAAGAATGGTAAAAATAATTAATATCACGGTGGAAGGATATTTTTTCTATAGGAGAGCCTTTTGAAGAAAATCAAGAGTCATAATTTTCAAATTCCATGTCTTGTAAGCTTGGTTATGGAAGAAATATCGATTTTTGGAGGCATTTTTGGATAGGATAAAAACCATTATATGAGTATTTCCCCTCCGCGTTTATGTTTTCAGGGGATGATGGATTAAAAATCAGCGACATGGGAAAGTGGTGTTACGGGTCTTGGAGTTGGAATCTCGATCTTTTGTTGCAATTGATTTTGGAAGGTGATGCTACAAATCTGGAAGCTTTACGGGTTCTACTACACGATGTTTTTCCAGCTACTAATTTGAATAACATAATTTTTTGGTGGCATTGATGAATTTAAAATAACCGTTAGATATAAATTATAACATATTATTATATCAAACAATAATCAAGAATAATCAGAACGATGTACCTTGTTGGATTGAAGAGATTATCCACGGAGATAGTGGATATGAGAGGATTATTACCTTCATTGTTGTTTAGGGTTTCCAGAGTATATTCATTGTATAATGGGGCGACACTTAAATACCTAAACGGATGAGGGTAGAGACCTCTCATTGGGCTTAACTGAATGATCCAACCCATCACGGTTCATTCATGCACAAAACCCAATCAAATAAATTTATCAATAATTAGTGTTTAATAACAATTGACCATATTATAATTAATTAATAATTGATTATGTAAATCTATTTGATTAATTAAATAATTAATCTAACAATCTTCCACTTTGATGGCAATAATCAATTATTAAAATTTTAACATTAAATTACTAACTATGGTCAAAACACTAATCAATCAAAAGAAAAGTAAGTTTCAACGTTGCAGAAGTTGTATCTGATAGGGAAAACAAATCATAGATGTTAAAACTCACAACTTTATATAAAGAATGATGAATTTAGAGTGACATATTTAAGTTAAGAATAATATGTTATAAAGAATGACCCAAGCATATGAAAATGTTATTAATAAACTCCCACTAATCCAAAATATCATAAGATTTACTCATGTGTATAAGTCTATGGTTAGTGATTATACTAATGAGTTTTAAATTATAGGTCATAGAATATCCACATAGGTCTAAGAATAGTAATTAAATATAGGCATGCCCTATTACGAGAGTAATTACATTTAACCATAAATACCTTTATAACACAATATCATACTCGATAGGAGTATTGATATTTACTTGTACTTTCATATTATGACCCAACAAATGTGGATTATTGAATATAGAATAACACAATATTATTGCAGGCTAAATAATTATTGTGCCTTTTCAATATTGACTTAAAAATCAAATTATAATGTTTCTCGAGATTAAGAGAATAATATATATCTCAGTATAATAGAATAAGACTTCTTAGAGTTATTGTTCATTTAGAAGTCTTCTTAAAATATGTCATATTTATAATGTGCTCAAGAATATATGACAATATGAAAATTATAATCTGAAATTTTCAGATTATATTATTGTGTACACATGCAATCCCACTGATCCAATAATATAAAGATTTATTAGAGTCCACCAATATTAAATACTCTGATATACAATGGGATACAAATTTTATTTTTAGTGCAAAACTAACATAGAAGTGGTTTTCTAATATATCAACATTAGAGTTTTACAAACCCAACCACATATTTTGCACGTAAATAGAATATATCATCATATAGATACTTTCACATGAAAGAGTATGATGGTCATATAAAAGATTTATCATCTTTTGAGTGAGATCAAATCCATATAATTTTAAATAGAATATAGGATTTTATACAATATATTAATAATTCACTCAAAACTCAAATGCTACAAATATAACTACACACATTTGAGAAACATATTATGTTATACGCAACGGAAAAACATGAGATTTTAATTTAATTAATATTAAGGATATAACACAAGTAGTAAAAGATTTTCATCAATAACATAAAACTACAACATCCTCAATATAAGTCTCTATAAATAATATTATTTTAAATAAGTAATATTTATTTCTCATTTTTATATATAATTGACATGTTAAATTCTCTCACTTGATAGAGACTAATAATTGAATTATTAATTCAAGAGTTTATAAATATTTTAAAAATATTCATTTATTTTCTCTATCACCAAATGATCATGTCAAGTAACGTCATACCGATAGGGTATATCCATCACTTACATAATACAATGAGAATTGAAATCCATTTAAAAATAATAATAATAATAATAATAATAAAAATAAATAATTGAAATTCATAAAGTATTACATGCCTTTAATTAAAATTAATATCTTATTTCTTAAATAATAATTTCAACAATATTAAATAAGAAAGATAACAATGTACAAATATTATGTCACAAAAAAATTCTAATACCGATAGAGTACTCGAACAATAATTTAAATAATCATAAATTTACTATAATTAAAATAAATTTAATCATAATTAAAATAAATTTATTATAATATTTACTATAATTAAAATAAATTTAATTATTTTATTAAATAAATTTTATATAATTGTACCCACAATAGCTGCATTACAATTATACAAATTAAGAATACTTATATTTTATTCAAAATAGAAATATTTGTATAATTGTATCCACGATAGATGAGATTAAATCATACAAATTAATGATGATTATTTATTTTTTTCAGAATAAAACTCTTAAAATAATTAGATTTATATTATACTCATAAAAAAACTATATTTTTATTTAATTATTCATTTGAATATATAATAAGAAATCAAATTATGACGATATATTATTAATTTTATTTCTAAATATTCTGTAAAATTAATAATTTCATATAAATGCATTTTTTTAAAGGAGTAGGTAATATTAGAAATAATTTCTCCTTATATGCTATATAATTAATCACAGAGATTGAAAATAAATTATGATTAACCTTCAAGAGTATCACATTCATCCTTACAAATAGAGTCAATAAATCTTGATGATTTTAGAATATCACACTATCATCTCAAAAATGACTCATAAATAAGGATTAAATCGTTATATAAGACTCTAATTATAAATCAACATAATTAAATAATAATACAATTTAAATTAGACTTCTAGTATACTCAAAATAATTATCACACAATTATCACACATTTATAAGTAAACATGTAAAGATTGAGACAATCTAGAATATAATATTAATCATAAATTCAAAAACATGTTATTTACTGTCACAATCTTTGAGGCAAAATAATTTCATAATCTTATCATAATAATATTTGAAATTATATTACTATTAGAATAAGAATTTTAATGACAATATATATTGCTCAAATATAAAAGGTATATAATTCATAAATATATAATTTTAACCAAAATAATTATTTTCAAATGTGTAGTCAAAATTCAATATCAATTATTGTACCATATCAGTTAGCTATTGCTTGACAACCATTTTCTTTCATAGATTAGATTTTATTCCTTCTGTTTTATTTTATATTTTATGGGATTGTAAGCAACATGCATATAAAAGAGAAAAATGTTTTAGCAATATTCACCTAACAATTGCATAATTTAGAGATTTATAAGTATCAAATAAATACAAAATATACACCAAACCTTATTAATATATAATTAATTATTAAAATTAATATAATATAATTATAAAACCATGCCAGTATAAAATTGACCTATTAGAGTGGCTAATATTTTTTTCATTACTATATAAATCATTATATATATTAGCACATAATTTTGAAAAGACTCGTTTAATTTGGAGATTAATTTGTGATAGTGGAAGACTAGTGAGTGAGAGAGAGGTGAATAATTTGACAATAATTTAATTTAATTTTCATTATGCACATGTGGTTAAGGAAACCAAATCAATTGTTCAATTCATCATCTATATTTACGGTAATTTGAAAATCATGAGACGATAAAGAATAGAACATGTTTACTTTGAATCAATCCCCTTACATAATTTAAAAAAAAATATTTGAATCATATACCGTAGATAGATAGATATTACGGTCAAAATCTATTCAATTATTAACTAATGTGAATCAAAAGCATTTAGGACATTATGTAATTTTGATAGTTTAGGGATAATTCAATTCTTAGTTTGGGTGTGGCTTTTGGCGTCTAATAGTTTCAACAAGTCTATTGATTGTTTTGTTTGGCATGTCAATCCAGTTGCTTTCCTTGTGTAATTTGTTGGTTGTGTTTTTCGTTGGTTTCGTGTTGTATTCTTCGATAGAGCACCCAAGTACTTTTTATTATGAATTTTATTTTGCTTATAAAATATATGAAATTTCACAAATTTGACCTGGTTGATGAACCTTGAATACATGAAAGTTTTTGTCCTATCTATTATGTATGCTTTCACAAATTACATGAAATGGAGAGAAATCTTGCTCTCTCTTGAATTTGTGCATAACCAACATACTCAAGGATAAACTAAAACGGGAAATTATACCCGTGTATTCAAACGGATAGTTGTTAGTGACATGCATTTGCCATAAAAATGAATTTTTATAAAAAATAAAAAATGAAAAATATTTAATAAAATCATTATATTTGATAAGTTTAAATATTTATAAATTAATTAAAGAAAAAAATGTTTATCTAATAATGGAACATCCGTTCATTCGCATGTACCGGTGTGTTAAACGTATTTTTTTAAAAATGTAATAAAATTAAAAAATTAAAAAATAAAATTATTTAACCAAGTTTAGTATTTCCAAAATAATATATTTAATTTATATTTTTAGCACAAATATAATTATTTTATATATAAAAATATTTGGATGAACCTTTAGATTTTAATGTAAATATTAATTTTGTTCTCATTATATATACAAATATTTATACATTCATTTAGTTTTATTAAAAATTAACTAATAATATAATATTTATAAATATTGTTTTAATTATAAAAATAAATATTAGTAACATAAATAAAAAAATTTGTCTTTGTTTGGAGTCAAACGTTATTTTAAATATATTCACTTTTATTTTATTTAATTATATAAAAGAAATATAAAAACTCGTGCGTTCACATGAATTTTAGTATAGATATTTGTGCATTCGCACGAATTATGGTCTAAATAGCCTTGTGTTTGTATGATCTGATGTGTTACACCAATTTTTTTTCTTTCTAAAATGTAATCAAAATGAAAAATTAGAAAAACAATTTTTTTTAACAAATTTTTTCGGTGTTGTATGAATAAAAATTAACAACAGAATTAAATATTTTTTTTGCTCGCGTTCGGATTCATATATTATTTAAAATTTTAAACAGAGAAAGTTTTAAATTTTTAAACTTTACCATATTGGTACTCGTGTGTTTGCTCGGGTACCCGTCGGTGACGCATATTTGTTTACATTCAAAATTTGAAAATAAATATAATTAACAAAAATCGACAAATACAAAAAATATAATTTATTAAAAATAATATAATAAATATTTGTGGACACCGGTTGGACGACACGTATTTAATTTTTAAAAAATAATATATAGGAGAATAGTACAATTAAAAAAACGTATAACTCACTATTTCATATATTATCTTTAAAAAAATTGCATCTTAAATTAAAAATGATTTAAAAATAAAAATGTTAGTAAGATAAATAATTAAAAAAAAGAACATATTTTTTGCGTGTGTTCATTCAGGTACTCGTGTGTTACGCACATTTTTATCTTAAATGTAATAAGAATAAAAAAAAAGTGAAATACCAAATTATTTAACCAAGAAAGTCTATTACATTTAAAAGAAAAACATATTTTTATTTTTATTTAGAACATAAGAGGGGTTTGTAACAAACCAAAACCCTTACTATATATATATATATATATATATATATATATATATATATATATATATATATATATATATATATATATATATATATTCTTAAATATTATTATTTTTTATATTAATTATAAAAACATTTATACAATCATCTAATTTTATAAATATCAACTAGTAACATAATATTTGAAAATATTATTTTAATTCTTTAATTAAATACATTTTACTCGTGTTTAGATTTATTAATTATTTAAAATATATTTACTTTTTTTAAAACTATTTTATTTGATTTTTTTTTTGTGATCATAAAATAATTATGAATTGTTTAAATTAACGTATAATTTTAATGTCATTTAATTCATATGTTACTTATGTTTTTTGTCTAGTATCTATTTACTTATAAATATTTGTCTCATTTATTTTTTTATTAGTAATGTATTTAATTATAAATAAAATTTGAATAATTATAGATAAATTTTTGTCAAGAAAATATTCTTTCCAATTTTTATTATAAATAAAATTTATCTTTTTAAATTTAACTTTTTATATATATATTTTTTAATATCTCCACACTTTGAAAATCTAATATTTCTTTAAAAAATTGTTTAATTATTATATTTAAAAGGATGAAAAACAAAATTATTATGTTTAAAAGATTAAAAAAGTATTTAATTTTATAATTAAATGTTATTAAATCTTAAATTTAATTTAAAAATATATTAAATATAATTTATCAAAATTAGTTGAAATAGTTACAAAAAAAAATAGAATGATAGATATGGATCTATGACTCTCTAAATAGTCGTCTATAAAGATTTATTGCATGTGATATCATGATTATAAATAATACTAATTATTATTTTTTAATTTCATTTATCAATGATGTATGTGATAACAATGATGAAAGATTCATTCATTATTAATTTTATTATCTTTTATAAACACAGGTTAACTAATCTTTGATAAATTCTAAAATTATTTCTTTGATTCAAAAATTATAGTCTTAACTAACATTTTAAAAATTAAATATAAAATTATTATTTTTTAATATTTATGGTTTATATCAATTATTTTAAAATCCAATATAAAATCATGACTTTAAAAAAAATTTAAAAATCCAAACCTTTCGATGTCTCATATTTACAATATTCAATATCTGATATTTACGATATTGAATGTCTTATCCATAAATTATATTTTCCAATGAATGACTATTCAATATCTTGTCTAAAGATGTTTTTAGTATTTAATGTGTTTATCCTCTCTTATTATTCATCATTTATATCATTTTCTATAAATAATAATATTTTTCTAAAATAAACATAACCGCATATTTCATAGAATTCTCTCTCTCTCTCTCTCTCTCTATATATATATATATATATATATATATATATATATATATATATATATATATATATATATAACAGAAAAAAAATTTTAATTAAAAATAATAAAATAAATCATTACTAAATTATGAATATTATTTAAATTTTTTCATTTTCTTATTAGTAGGTCTACCACCTGAAAAAATAAATGAAATGAAAAAGATGTCAAAAGAATTAATAAAATTTATTTCTTTTCCACATATTCTTACGATAATATATAACAATGACATTGAATAATAATAATATTGATAGTATTAATAATAATAATCGGATAATATAATAATAATAATATATAATGATAATAGTTTCATAAAAATATTTCTGGAACATGTAACAATAAGACCAAATATAAGAGATTAAAAAAAATGCATACTAACATTTGGAAAAAATATGAATCGGTAATATAGTTCAGATCTGCAAAATATTTGAAAAATAAATACTAACACATATGAGTATTTAGATGTTGAAGTTTTTGTTCCATCTCATTATAGTTCAGATTTGCAAAATAAAAGTAACATGAACAATGATAAAAGTGAATGGAAAGAAAAAATAAATAAACAAAGAGAATGAAAAAGAGAAATAAATGGAAAGAAAAACATGTTATCCTCGTTTCCTTTTTCTTATCTCATCTATAAAATGTTACACCTTCATTTTATCATCATCATTCAAGATGTAGATCATTGGTTGTCTTTGTTGTTGATCCTTTGGATCATGTATTGTTGTTTGATTGGAGGGATTCCACTGTATTTTTCACTTTAAAATTCATTCCAATTCAGTTCATGATCATAATAAGGTGTTTTAAAATCTACCATATAAGAAAAATTAAGGTTGTGAAAAAGTCTCAATTGTCCTACCTTCTAAATTTGCCACCTCCACAAAATGGGGGCATTTTGTGCCTAAAAAAACTTTTTCCAACTAATTATGTCACTTAGTTCTATATCAATTACAAAGTTGTATTTTTTTTTGTCTTTCATCATTATATTACAATGGATTGATGATGTCATTTGTTCCAATTCAAATGATAGTTTACTATTTTCTCTTATTTCAATGTTACTTTAATTCAAATTTCAAATAAAAGACATATTTTTTGTTTCTCTTTCTTCTTCCAACCTTGCATCGTCCTTTTCCTCTCTCTCTCTCCCACTCTCTCTCTCTCTCTCTATCTATCTATCTCTCTCTTCCTCTTCTTCTTCCTAATCTCTTCTTTCTACTTCAGATTTAGTTTCTTTTATGGTTTAATAGAGATATTGTTTTGGTTTTGCATAACAAGAGACAATGAAGAAAGAAAAAAGGAAGAAAAAAACAGAATAACGAAGTAAAAGGAGAGACAAAAGAAATGTTATGGTACTATTAGAGAAACTGATATGTGGGTAAGAGATTTCAACCACCTCCATTTTGATTTTGTTTGGTTTTCTTATAAAGTTAGGGTTTTAATTTTGTAAATCGAGGTATGTTGTTTTTTAAGCATTTGTGGCGTTTTTTAGGTTATTCAATTTTAGCATTCAGATCTGGGGTCGTGGAAATGGATAACCAACGATGATTGTGGTGGTGTCCGAAATAAGTATTCGAAGAGGAGTGTGGTGGTGGGGGTGGAAATGGGTTTTCCGGTGATAATTGTGGCGGTGGTGGAAAAGGGTTTTTGGCGACGAGTATGGTGGTGGTCGAATTCGAACAGGTTTCTATTTGACATGTTCAATTCAAGTTCTCTACTTTTGTATGTCTTTGTTTCTTATGTCAGTCATGTGTCTTACACCTTGTATCTCCGTGCAGAATTGTATAACATATAATTTCGACTATTTGGAGATGATACCTCTTCCATCCAAAGTAGTAGCTGAATGAATATTACTTGGTCTATCTAATAGCCCAACAAGTGGCTTATAAAAAAGATCCAAAACAAAATGGTTGTTGATGAAGGTTTATGAGAGTGATAGTGAAAAAGTACTTAAAGATTGAAAGGGTGGTATGGTAGTATAAAGTTGGATTAAGGAATGAAGGAATTCTCACTTATTTTTCATTGGTTTTCTGTGAATTGAAAAACTGAGGCTTTATAGGTTTGACAGAAAACTGAAGAACACATATGATCACCTTTTTATGCTGCTTTTGATTTTGTTTGTTGGTAAGATATGTATTAGTGCATCCATTTCCTTTGTATCGATTTATGTTATTTATGCATTTATTGTTGCTGCCAACGAGCTATTGCGGAAACATGCACAGATACTGAAATTGGATGTTGTGACACCTTTGCTTCCTCTCCATGAAAATGTATTCTATGTTGGTACTGAAGAGGATACGACAATATATAGCTCTTTCTTGAATAATTATAGGATGTGTATTCCAGATGCACATACAATTCTCTATGGCAGTGTTACAAGAGTTCTTCTACCGCTGAGACGTAAGCTTCAGAAGTTGTATTATATATATATATATATATATATATATATATATATATATATATATATATATATATATATATATATATATATATATACTAGATTATATTGTAGTTGAAGTTTATAATACTATTGCTGCAAAATTATTATTAATAATATTTGGTATTGCGATTTTGCAGATTTTGGTCTTTCCAAAGTTGTTGTTGATGAAGTCTCCCATGTTTCAAGCATGGTTAGTACCATATTATTATTGTTGATGGAGTCTCCCGTGCATTCCTTGGAGGAGTTATTTGTGCAAAAGTTTGTAGGTTGCTCCAAGTGAGTCTTGAGAACTAAATGTCATGATATTTTCTCAGCAGCATCTATTTAGGGATGTTAATTCTTATACTTTTTTCTCAGCAATCATAGATATTTTGTTTTGAGTTTTTTCTTTGCTGAAGAAATTCAACTTATTTCAGATTATGGCTTAATTAACTCTTTAGTCAATTTAATTTACCTTGATTTTGGTTTTAGTTTCTGTGAAATGTTTTTCGTTGATTTGAAATCCTAAGATATAGAATAGATTGTTTATTGTCCTCATAACTTATTTGTTTTAGTCTGGTAATAATTTTCACATTGGAATATGCAAACCATTTTGATTAAAAAAATATTAAGGGACTATATATTGGAAAATCATGTTACCAGTATTGTATGTTGCAATTATTTAAAATTTATTTAAAACTTCAGTTCTATTATGGTACATATATGCCTTGAATTTCCTTTTCTGACGCAGGGTTTCAGTCTCATTAGTGTTGTTGTCACTTCCTGCAATAGTTTATTCATTGTGGGAAAAATATCAGCTCAAAGTAAATAATGAACTTAATGTTTTTAAAGTCCTTATTTTGGGAGTGAAATGATTAGTTGATGGTGCACATTGGTTTTCTGTTATTTTCCTTTTCTGTTTTGATGACTAATATAATTATGACATTGTTTGAAACCCGCTTGGACACATTTTATAATCTCTAATATAAGTATTTATTTTTTGTAGTCTTTGATGAACTTTGAACTTCCAGAACACGATGATGATTTTGAATATTAAATAGTCGAGGTAGACTTGCTTGTTGAAGAGACTATGTCTGAGTGGAATATTGGTTCAAATCCTCAGAAACTCGGGAACCTCTTTGATACATATTTTGTACGGCAACACGATCCTGATAGGTTTTTCTTTTCTTCCCCGTTCATTTTGTAGAGTTTGAGGTTTCTGAATAATAATAGTCTTTGTTTAAGTTACAAATGATCTTACCTTTTCTATACATTTTGTAGGGTTATGTATGAACCTGCATCTATAATATTAGGGACGACGTGACTTATAAGATTCCTCCATTTTATGAAACGTTGGCTGCAATGGTGAATCTTCTAAGCTTCTCAGATATCTGTCGATGACTTCTACCTTTAGGGTACATTGGATTTAGGCTTCTCAAGATGCTTTTTTTCTTTCTTCCATCATGATATGATATGAACCCCTGTTGTATATGTTCAAGTAATTACTGTTGAAATATCAGTTGAGCTTATATCTCCATTATCTCTTTCTGATTGTCTCAAAAGTGGGCGGAATGTAGAGGATTATATCAGAAATTCTCTTACATTAATAAAAGAGGCAGGAATAAATGCATAGGAATCTTCTGCTCTTTCAGACACCGCGATGAATCATATCATGGAAATATGGAAACAGTTGGATAAGCACAAAAATTCTAGATTGACATCAAATATTGAGGACAAATTAGCTTCTGCAGTAGTTGTAAAACCCCCTTTCTATACCCCCAAACAATCAATTAATTATTTAGGCACAAATTAAAAATTCCATCAGAGTATAATTAAAACATAGTATAAAAGAGGCATATCACATTATACATGAAATTAAAACATCTAACACCTGCTCATTTAACGATATAAAACAATGGGGTAACTTGTAACAGAGGGATTTAATCCTTACACCCATACCTCAACATTAAAATAACAACGGAAACTAAACATTAATCAACATCAAACATATATACTTATATATATCATCAAGTTTGATCCACAACATAATTCATGTTTACATAAACATTCATCACCAAGATACATATACAAATGCATCACATAAAGGCATCAAGCCAACCCTAGCTACCCGGTGCTACATATCAGAGCCGACCGATCAAAAGAATGAAGACATGCTTCACAAAAAGACCTCCAGCAAACCTACTCTGCAATGCCTCATAGAGCATCATAAAACAACAGAAGGGTGAGAAATATTATCATAATAAAAATTCATATAATTATATATCTTAACATAAAAATACACATATACATATTCTCACCACAATTCATCACTCATCACACATATACATCACAATGTATATATACAAACCAAGTATATTCATCATACACAATTTCACCATTTCACATCATTCTACATAAACATATACATTCATGTTTATTCATCAATTTCTACCACTCTGCATAAACATACATTATTCATTTTTATTCACCAATTTTCAATTATAGATGATAAATGCAAATCATAGAGACCGACTCACGGCTCTATGCAAATGCAATGCGGTACCGACTCAATCATCTCAAATTCACTCAGGAACTTATTGGAACCATCTCTCGTTACCTAAAGTAACTCTCCGTCGGGCATACGATGTTCACCTATTGCTCACACCCTACATGGACACACAATGTTTATGGATTGCTCACACCTCACACGGGCACACAATCTGATTGCTCACACCCCACATGGGCACAAAATCATTCGTGATTAAATCACCCATTGCTCACACCCCACATGGGGACACAATATTTATGGATTTCTCACACCCTACACAGACACACAATCATGTTGTAATAATCGCTCACACCCCACATGGGCACACGATGTTACAACGGATTCACATAGAATCCCACAATACAAGAATGTATACATTATGCTTCACATGCAAAATGACCCACAACATTCTTGAAAATGCATACATATTCACAATATAATTATGCATTCATCTCATACAATCACAAACAAACTATACACATTCGCATCAACATGCATTCATATTCACTTCACGAAATGCATTTATTTGCCAAACGACCACTATACCACAATCAATCCCACAATTCCTTAACTAATATAATTACGTTTTATCGGAAAAGTAGGGTAAAAATTACATCTTTTAGCATAATTAGTTTCTACATGTTTTTAGCTTCGAATCGATATATGGAACGTTTAAAACAGATACTCAGATCAAAAGTTATGAATTAAAACACGAAATTCCAACTTCCAGGTCTCGCTGAGCGAAAATGTTTCTGCATAGCTTGCTGCGAAAATGTTTCTGGATAGCTTGCTGAGCGAACACTGCGATTTCAGCAGCAGCTCAGTCGCACAACAGTCATAACAAAGGGTTCCAAAACCCCACCAAAACTCAACTAACATGATCATTAACATGTATTAACTATCATACTTCGATTATATCAAGTTTCAACCAATTAATCTACCAATTTCTTAGATTTTCATCAAAAACCCTAAAAACTCATATTCTCTAAACTTCTCCAAAACAAAACCCCAATCAATCTAACACATACATAATCATACACAATGATAAGATAAAAATATTTCACACCCTTACCCGATTGTTTCGATTCCTAGGAGCTATCTTGAAGAATTTCCAAGCTTTCCCTCTTTTCCTTCTCTTTTCTCTTCTTCTCCTTTTCTTTCCTTTCTATTTCTTTTTATCTCTCTTTTCCTTCTCTTTCTACTCTTATATCTTTCTATCTATTTATATTTCTATTTTTCTACCAAATATCATTTTTCTCACAAAATATAATTCTACATAATTTCTAACTTAACATTAATTAGCAAATGTCTAAAATACCATCCAATCTAATTTTACCCGAAAATTCTCAAAACGGTAAAATAATATAACACATTAACATATTACATAAACACACCAATTTCATAATTAACACAATTATCACTCAATTTAAATAAAAGACTCAACAAAAATTGGGAATAATCGAATCGGGGCGTTACAACTCTTCCCCACTATAGAAATTTTCGACCTCGAAAATATTACCTGATTCAAGCAACTCTGGATTCGACTCTCGCATCCCACTCTCTAATTCCCAAGTCATATTGCCTTCCAAGGCGCCTCCCCACGCTCCTTTTACAAGTGCAATATCTTTTCCTCTTAGGTTCTTGACTTCACGGTCCAAAATCCTAATCGGTAAAGCTTCCACCGTAAGGTTATCTCTCACTTCATCCTCGTCCGTAGGAATAACATGTGACGGATCCAGAACATACTTCCGAAGTTGCGAAATATGGAACACATAATGCAAATTCGAAAGATTCGGAGGCAACGCCACACGGTAAGCCACAACGCCAACTCGTGCAGTAATTTGATACGATCCAATAAAACGAGAAGTCAACTTCTTGGACTTCAAAGTACGACCCACACCCGTAACCGGTGTAACTCTCAAAAACACATGGTCGCCTTCCTAAAACTCAAGATCTTTCCCTATCTTGTCATGACAGCTTTTTTGTCTACTTTGAGAAGCTCTCATCTTCTCCCGAATAAACTTCACCTTCTCCGTCGTTTCTTGTACAATCTCCGGTCCAACTATCATTCTCTCACCGATTTCATGCCAACACAATGGTGTTAGACATCTCTGACCATACAAAGCCTCAAATGGTGCCATACCTATACTTGAATGAAAATTATTATTGTAGGTGAACTCAATCAACGCTAAATAACTATCCCAAGCACCACCTTGCTCTAGCACACAAGCACGCAACAAATCCTCCAACAATTGAATTGTCCTCTCGGTTTGACCGTCCGTTTGTGGATGATAAGCCGAACTCAATCTTAGCTTAGAATCCAAAGCCTTTTGCAAACTCTCCCAAAACCTTGATGTAAATCTAGGATCTCTATCTGATACAATACTCTTAGGAACTCCATGCAACTTCACAACCACAAAAACATAAATCGCGACTAACTTCTCCAAAGGATAACTAATATCAACCGGAATAAAGTGAGAAGATTTAGTAAATATATCAACAATCACCCAAATAGAATTATGACCTCTTCGCGTAATCGGCAATCCGGTTACAAAATCCATCGATATACTATCCCATTTCCATTCCGGAATATCCAACGGTTGCATCAAACCACTAGGCTTCTGATGTTCTACCTTAGATTTCTGACAAGTCAAACACGCATATACAAAATGAGCTACATCTCTCTTCAATCCGGATCACCAAAATATCTTCTTCAAATCTTGATACATTTTATTCGCTCCTGGATGAATACTTAAATTACTTCAGTGTCCCTCTTCCAATATCATCTTTTTCAACTCCACATCATCGAGAATACAAATATGACCACGGAATCTCAAAACTCCAAAATTATCAACCTTGAAATCCTCATTCTCATTCATCATCAAATCAACAAACTTCAAATCCAACTTTTGCTTTTCACATACGGTTGCAAGAAAATCATTCGTAACATGTAGCATACCAAGTCTCACACTTCTCGGCGTTATTTCACAAACTAAACTCAAGTCTCTAAAATCCTCCAAAAGTTCCCATTCTCTTATCATCAATGTGGACATATGTAACAACTTGCGACTTAAGGCATCGGCCACCACATTTGCCTTACCCGAATGGTAATTCAAACCAAAATCATAATCTTTCAAAACCTCTAACCACATTCTTTTTCTCATGTTCAATTCCTTTTGATCAAATAAATACTTCAAACTCTTGTGATCACTAAAAACCTCGAATCTTGCACCATAAAGATAATGCCTCCAAAACTTCAAAACAAACACCACGACCACTAATTCCAAGTCATGCGTAGGATAATTATTTTCATGAACTCTCAATTGTCTTGAATCATAAGCCACAACTTTTCCATCTTGCACCAAAACACCACCTAACCCAAACAATGAAGCATCACAATAAACCACAAATGGTTCCATCAGATTTGGCAAAATCAAGATCGGATTCATTGTCAATCTTCTCTTAAGTTCAATGAAACTCTCTTCACAATGAATATCCCAAATGAAATCCTTTCCCTTACAAGTCAATTGCGTTAACGGAAGTGCCAACTTTGAAAATCCCTTAATAAACCTCTGATAATAACCCGCCAAGCCTAAAAAGCTTCGAATCTCCGTAACTGATCTAGGAACTTCCCATTGCATTACTGCATCAATCTTGGATGGATCAACACTAATACCACCATCAGAAATAACATGTCCAAGAAAACTTACTTCTGACAACCAAAATTCACATTTTGACAACTTAGCATACAATTGTTTCTCTTTCAAAATCTGTAACACAATCCTTAAATGCTCTTCATGCTCCTCTTGAGACTTAGAATAAATAAAAATATCGTCGATGAACACAACCATAAAACGATCCAACTGCTCATGAAAAATACGGTTCATGTATTCCATAAACACACCCGGCGCATTAGAAACTCCGAATGGCATCACAGAATATTCATAATGACCATACAGTGTCCTAAAAGCTGTCTTTTGGATATCCTCTTCTTTCACACGAATCTAGTGATATCCTGATCTCAAATCAATCTTACTAAAAATACGCACACCAACCAATTGGTCCATCAAATCATCGACTTACTTTTGACAACCAAAATTCACATTTTGACAACTTAGCATACAATTGTTTCTCTTTCAAAATCTGTAACACAATCCTTAAATGCTCTTCATGCTCCTCTTGAGACTTAGAATAAATCAAAATATCGTCAATGAACACAACCACAAAACGATCCAAATGCTCATGAAAAATACGGTTCATGTATTCCATAAACACACCCGGCGCATTAGAAACTCCGAATGGCATCACAGAATATTCATAATGACCATACAGTGTCCTAAAAGCCGTCTTTTGAATATCCTCTTCTTTCACACGAATATAGTGATATCCTGATCTCAAATCAATCTTACTAAAAACACGCACACCAACCAATTGGTCCATCAAATCATCGATCCTTGGAAGCAGATACTTGTTCTTAATTGTCACCTTGTTCAACTGTCGATAATCAATGCATAACCGCATACTCCCATCCTTCTTCTTTACCAACAATACCAGAGCACCCCAAGGAGAAACAATCGGCCTAATAAATCTCTTGTCCAACAAGTCATTCTATTGTTTCTTTAACTCTACCAACTCTGATGCTGACATACGATACGGTGCCATCGAAATCGGTCTAGTACCTAGAACTAGATCAATAGAAAACTCAACTTCTCTTTCCGATGGTACATCCTTAATATCCTCCGGAAACACTTCTGGAAAATCACACACCACTGGGAACCCATTGAGTTCAACTTCACTCTCCACCGATAATGATGCAAACAAACCAAATAATTGAGCTTCGTCCACTAAAAGTTTCTTCAACTCTTTCATGGATAGGATACTCTCATCATCATCATCATCCAAAGAAGGAAACCTTACTAACTTGTGGTAGCAATCTATATGAACTTGATTAAATTGCAACCATTTCATACCTAAGATTACGTCCAAACCCTCCAACGGAAAACACACTAAATCCATAACAAAATCTTTACCATACTTGGTCAAAGAACAACTTACACACACCAAGGACGTAGTTACCGACCTTGAAGCAGGAGTCTTAATAACCATCTCACTACCCCAAGAAGACATAAACAAATTCAAACGCTTAGCGCACTCAAGAGAAATGAACGAATGAGTCGCTCCCGTATCAATAATAGCAACTAAAGGCGTACTGTTAATAAAACATGTACCTTTAATCAAACGGTCTGCAATAGTAGTGTCCTTCCCTGCTAATGCAAACACCTTTCCGCCCGCTTGAGCTTGCTTCGGCTTAGTACACTTAGTACTAATGTGACCCACTTCTCCACAATTGAAACACTTCATAACATTCCTTCTACACTCGGTAGTAGCATGTCCAAGTCCTCCATAGTTAGAATATTTCACTATGTTCTTCCCACACTCAAAAGACTTATGACCCATATCACCACACTTGTAACACTTAACGGGATCAGAACCTTCTCCTCCAGATCTCTTATCAAAGTTTCCCCTATGCTTGCCTTTATCGGCGGGTGTCACATAAGGCCCACTTCTAGCTTGTTTCTTTCTTTTCCTCTCATTCAAACTCTTGTAATGTGTAGAACGAGCCTTGTTATCCTCCTCGAAAATTCTACAACATTCCGTCAAATCCGAAAACCTTCTTATTCTTTGATATCCCACAACTTGCTTAATCTCAGGACGCAATCCATTCTCATACTTAATACACTTCGAGAACTCAGCAGTAGTAGCAGCATAGTGAGGATGAAATTGAACCAACTCCAATAACTTAGCAGTATAGTCCACCACGGACATACTACCTTGTTTCAGTTCAAGGAACTCCATCTCCTTCTTCCCTTTCACACTTTCAGTGTAATACTTCCTCAAGAACTCAGTACGAAAAACATCTCAAGTTATCTCTTCATCTTCTTCCTCAAGAGCTTGACTTCTACTGACCCACCAATCGTCGGTTTCTTCCTTCAGCATGTGCGATCTCATCCTCACCTTAATCTCTTCAGCACAGTCCATGACTCTGAAGATTATTTCAATCTCTTTTAACCAAACTTGAGCACCATCAGGATCAAATCTTCCTTTGAAGACCGGTGGTTGATTCTTCCTGAACTCATCATTAACATTCACATTCAGAGCACCCTGTACCGCCCTAGCCATTGCTTCCAAAGCAGCAACCATCGCATTGTCATTACTACCATCCATATTCCGATTATTCCCAAAAACAATAACAATGGTAAACAACAGTTCAACCATCACAACAACAAGACAGACACAATTGACTCGACACTGGCTCTGATACCACTTAATGTAACACCCCCTTTAATACCCCCAAACAATCAATTAATCATTTAGGCACAAATTAAAATTTCCATCAGAGTATAATTAAAACATAGTATAAAAGAGGCATGTCACATTATACATGAAATTAAAACATCCAACACCTGCTCATTTAACAATATGCAACAATGAGGTAACTTGCAACAGAAGGATTTAATCCTTACACCCATACCTCAACATTAAAATAACAGTGGAAACTAAACATTAATCAACATCAAACATATATATTTATATATTCCTCAAGTTTGATCCACCACCTAATTCATGTTTACATAAACATTCATCACCAAGATACATATACAAATGCATCACATAAAGGCATCAATTTAACCCTAGCTACATGGTGCTACATATCAGAGCCGACCGACCAAAAGAATGAAGACACACTTCACAAAAAGACCTCCAGCAAACCTACTCTGCAATGCCTCATAGAGCATCATAAAACAGCAGAAGGGTGAGAAATATTATCATAATAACAATGCATATAATTATATATCTTAACATAAAAATACACATATACATATTCTCACCACAATTCATCACTCATCACACATATACATCACAATGTATATATACAAACCAAGCATATTCATCATACACAATTTCACCATTTCACATCATTCTATATAAACATATACATTCATGTTTATTCACGAATTTCTACCACTCCGCATAAACATACATTATTCATGTTTATTCACCAATTTTCAATTATAGACGATAAATGAAAATCTAGAGACCGACTCACGAATTTATACAAATGCAATGTGGTACCGACTCAATCATCTCAAGTTCACTCAGGAACTTATTGGAACCATCACTCGTTACCTAAAGTAACGCCCCGTCGGGCATACGATGTTCACCCATTGCTCACACCCCACATGGGCACATAATGTTTATGGATTGCTCACACCTCACACGGGCACACAATCCGATTGCTCACACCCCACACGGGCACACAATCATTCGTGATTAAATCACCCATTGCTCACACCCCACATGGGCACACAATATTTATGGATTGCTCACACCCCACACGGGCACACAATCTGATTGCTCACACCCCACACGGGTACACAATCATGTTGTAATCATCGCTCACATCCCACATGGGCACACGATGTTACAACGGATTCACATAGAATCCCATAATACAAGAATGCATACATTATGCTTCACATGTAAAATGACCCACAACATTCTTGAAAATGCATACATATTCACAATATAATTATGCATTCATCTCATACATTGACAAACAAACTATACACATTCACATCAATTACGCTAAACGACAACGAACTCTTTCACTATCAACATGCATTCATATTCACTTCACGAAATGCATTTATTTGCCAAACGACCACTATACCATAATCAATCCCACAATTCCTTAACTAACATAATTACGTTTTATCGGAAAAGTCGGGTAAAAGTCGGCTAAAAATTACATCTTTTAGCATCATTAGTTTCTACATGTTTTTAACTTCGAATCGATATGTGGAACGTTTAAAACAGATACTCGGATCAAAAGTTATGAATTAAAACACAAATTTCCAACTTCCAGGTCTCGCTGAGCGAGGAGCGTGCTCGCTGAGCGAAAATGTTTCTAGATAGCTCACTGAGCGAACACTGCGATTTCAGCAGCAACTCAGTCACGCAACAGTCATACCAAAGGGTTCCAAAACCCCACCAAACCTCAACAAACATGATCATTAACATGTATTAACTATCATACTTCGATTATATCAAGTTTCAACCGATTAATCTACCAATTTCTTAGATTCTCATCAAAAACCCTAAAAACTCATATTCTCTAAACTTCTCCAAAACAAAAACTCAATCAATCCAACACATACATAATCATACACAATGATAAGATAACAATATTTCACACCCTTACCCGATTGTTTCGATTCCTAGGAGCTATCTTGAAGAATTTCAAAACTTTCCCTCTTTTCCTTCTCTTTTCTCTTCTTCTCCTTTTCTTTCCTTTCTATTTCTTTCTATCTCTCTTTTTCTTCTTTTTCTACTCTTATATCTTTCTATTTCTATTTTTCTACCAAATATCATTTTTCTCACAAAATATAATTCTACATAATTTCTAACTTAACATTAATTAGCAAATGTCTAAAATACTCTCCAATCTAATTTTACCCGAAAATTCTCAAAACGGTAAAATAATATAACACATCAACATATCACATAAACACACCAATTTCATAATTAAAACAATTATCACTCAATTTAAATAAAAGACTCAACAAAAATGGAGAATAATATCGGGGCATTACAGTAGTTGCAGTGGCCATATATTTTGAAAAAAAATAACATTTCCTATTTCATGAAAGCACAAAAGGGAACATAATATGAAAGACATTTAAGACAATATAATATTTTAAATCAAATTATATATTATCTATTTAGGGCTGTTCACGGTTAAGTTTCGTGAAAAAATTGAATCGAACCGAACTGAACTATAGTAAAAGTTTATTTGATTAGGAACCGAACCATTTGAATTTACTCAGAACTGAACCGAACCAAAATAATTGGTTTAATTTACCATTTAGAAATCCTGAACCGTACCGAACCGTTAGAAGATAAATTTTACCAAACCGAACCATTTATTAAAGAACCGAACCATTAAACTATTTTTCAATTTTTTTTAAAAACATTAAAACTTATTTTTATTATTTTTCATTTTCAGTTTTGGTTTGGTTCGGTTTCAGTTTCGGTTCAGTTTGATTATAGTTTTGGTTTGGTTCTAGAACCGTTTTATGCAATATGGTTTGGATCACTAGCCAAATATAAAGATTCGATTATTTTAACTTCAGTTCAGTTCGGTTCGACAGTTCGGTTCAGTTTATAGATTTTTTGAATAGCCCTATATGTATTATATATTATTATCTTAATAATATTAACCCAAATAATTATTTCGGTTGTTTTTATGATAATATAGGTCAATGTTGTTTGGCAGCCAATGACCATTACTATCAATTACTTAAAACTTGAATTTTATTTTATTTTATTATTGTAGATATAAATATAATAAATTTCAAGTTGTTTAATTTAGAAAAATTCATGTATATTATTATTTTTAATGCTGTTTTAATTGAAATTAAATGATATTAAATTTTAAATTTTAAAGAGATTATGAATTAAAAAAATATATGTTTCATTGATCAAAATAAGGAAAACATTTTAAAATAGATACATATTTATAAATTTGAACGTATCGAAGTAAACAATCCTAAATTTGATTTTACACATGTTTGTTGTAATCAATTGAATTAATCCATTGAATTATATAATATATGTAAAATCATATTTATAAATATTAAGTATTGATTGTTTAAACAATTGTCTAATATGACCTCTAATATGATCCATTTTAAACAATTGATCAATCATAAAATTTAAACACTAATTAATGGATATTATTATGAAATAAACACGGATTTATTATTATTATTATTATTATTATTATTATTATTATTATTATTATTATTATTATACATTTATAAAATTATAACAATATTTATATATTTCAAATTTATGATTTCACTAATACTAAATCTCTATCTTTTTAATTTCTTTTTTTTGTCAAGTTTTAAAAAATGAAATAAATTAATTTAACGGGAGAACATTCCTATTTTAAAGAATTTGATAACATTCATTTGTTATTGATAATATAATAAAATATATGAGATACATAACTTTTATATATGGGAAAAAATCAAGAAATTCAAATACTTTTCTAATATATTTTATTTATATAAACAATTATTTTCATATAAAATAAGATTTCTTTTTTATCCAAGTATTGAAAAATAAAATAAATAAATTTAACGGAAGAACATTATTTTTTTAATTAACTTTTCTTAATGTGTCATGATAACATTTATTTGTTATTGATAATATTATAAAATATAATAGATAAATAGTTTTTATATACAGAAAAAAAAAGTTCATACGGGAAAAATTCAAATACTTTTATGATACATTTTATTTTTATATACGAAATAAAATTTATTATTGTTTTATTATAAAGGGAAAATTGTATTTTTGATACAATTATTTTTATAACGAAAAAATATATATTATTGATACAACTACTTATAAATAAAACACAAAATATACTAATTATACAAATATTTTTATAAAAGAAAAAGTGTATCCTCTAAAATTAATTATTTTTCTTTATGTGTTTTAGTGTTACCTATTTTTTAACTATTTTATTAGTTAGGTTTTTTATTTCAACCACTACTCAATCGGTCAATAATATTTATTCTATTATAAAGTCTTATTTTTCTTAGTAATTTTGTCTTTTTATTTGAACAAAAAAATATTTATTTACGGAAAAAATATATTTTTGATTCAATTATTTTTATATTGATTTAAATATATAAGTAATATCATTTCAAAATTAATATTTATATATGGGAAAAATTATATAGTTGATTAATTTATCTTTAGGTATTGCCTATACTTTTCATGGCAATTTTTTTTTTTAAATTTTATTTATCAACAAAATAAATTTATCAATCAATATCTATATAGAAATAAACATTTTGTTATAACTTACCAAAAAAAATTTTTTTTATCGTAATGTTTATCACAATTGTTATCAAACCGATCTAATAAAAAAAAATTAAATACAATATATACAACATATTATATATTGATAAAATTTATATATAGGATAGTGTTAAAACAATATAATATTTATCTATGGGATAAAATATATTAATGATTAAAATACTTTTATATACAGGAAATAATTCTTTTTTTAATAAACGGGATCAACTTTACTACTACTCATCCAAATATTGAATAATATAAATTTATTTTTTCAAATATTTGAAATAGACTAAGAGAATTATTAAAAAAGATTGAGTATATATATTCAAAATAGTGTAAAATAAAATTAATATTTATATACGAGAACAACTTTACAATTGATACAATTTTTTAATTTCTAAATAGTGTAAAATAAAATAATATTTATAAATAAGAACAACTATTCAATTTTTCTATTTCTAAATAGTGTAAAATAATATTAATATTTATAAATGGGAACAATTTTACGATTGATTCAATTTTTTTATTTTTAAATAGTATAAAATAATATTAATATTAATAAACGAGAACAACTTTACAATTGATTCAAATTTTTATTTTTAAATAGTGTAAAATAAAATTAATATTTATAAACAGAAACAACTTTACGATTGATTCAATTTTTTATTTATTTCTAAATAATGTAAAATAAAATTTATATTTATATAAAGGAACAACTTTACCATTGATTCAATTTTGTTATTTCTAAATAGTGTAAAATAAAATTAATATTTATAAACGGTAAAAACTTTACAATTGATTCATTTTTTTTTAAATTTCTAAATCGTGTAAAATAAAATCAATATTTATATACGGGAACAACTTTATTATTGGTTCAATTTTTTTATTTCTAAATAGTGTAAAATAAAATTAATATTTATATACGGGAACTACTTTACTATTGATTCAATTTTTTTATTATAAATTGTGTAAAATAAAATTAATATTTATATATGAGAACAACTTTACTATTGATTCTATTTTTTAAATTATAAATCGTGTAAAATAAAATTAATATTTATATACGGGAATAAATACATTGTTAATAAAAACTATTTTTATAGAGGAGAGAAAATACTATTGTTATAAAAGGGAACAATTTTACCATTGATTCAATTTTTTAATTTATAAACATTTCCCTAATATAATTTATTGGTGCAATTTCAAAGGTCCACAACAGTACCCGTGCGTCCGCACACGTATCCTACTAGTTGTTTTAAATGAGAATTATGCTGAATTTTGACCAATTTTCTGCCTCTGGTTCAGTGTTAACCGATTAATCAGTTGCAATACAAACTGGTTAATCGGTTAACCAGTGTAAAATGATGCAAGATTTGAAATTTTTAACGTGTTAACCGATTAACCAAATGGTTAATCGATTAACACTAATCTAGAGGTAGTTTTTGGCTTATTTTTGGGACTAATTTCTCTTTAATTTTAATGGACTTTGGGTGTAGATTAGAGGAGATAATATTCATTAGTTCAAATTGATTTATAAGTGAATTATTTAATTCACTTTAGGTGCTTTGAATTAGTGATATATTGTCATACCTTGAATCCACCAAAATGAGTGATTGAATTTAAAGATGAAAGAATACCATAAATGTAACTCAATTTGGGATTCATCTTTATTTGTGTACGACATTGCATTCCGATGGCGATTTACATATCGTTTATCTCGCATGTACTAGCACTGACATCGTTAACCTTAATTTGTTTTAGCCGACCTCATTTGTAAGGTAATTACTCCGTAAATTACTCGACAATTTCTTAACAAAGACCTAAATGTGTCCCTACTTCGGAATAAAAATCCAATTTGATACTTGCACTTTCATGGACTGGATCCTCATGTTTTTCGCGTTATCCCAATGTTGGTTAATCATTTCCATTAGATCCACGACTTTTGAAGCTTGATGCGTAGTTGCTTTGGGTATCCCAATCTTCTTTCAAGTATTCATCGAATTTGGGTCTAATTGCATAGGTTAATCACTATAGTGTAAGATACTAAATGGAACCGGTTGCCTTTTCAGTTTTTGTCATTAAATGCCTTGTTACTCTCTTAGTTGTGGATGATTAAGTTCACCATACCACTATTATATGTATATATTATTATTATTACTACTATATTACTATTTTAATTTCCTTATTGCACCTTATCCTCTTTAATTTTCTTCTCGCTCTCTTATCTCCTTTATTTTTATTATGTTTTATCATTCATTATCATGTTTATGTTTATGTTTATATATCTTTGTGCTTTTTCTTTTGTCCATTTGGACACAAAAATATTAATAAAGGATCAAACCTCTAAAAAATGTGTTATCTTGATCTAGGAATATGGTTACTATCTTTTGCATTGGAATTTGAGTTTTGAACTTAGATTCTAGGACACTTTCACTTTGCTCTGATCATCATGGAGTTTGTACTTCAGCCTTTATTTGGCCATTTGCTAACTTATACTTTTAAGGATGTAACGTTTTTGCTTATGCTTGGAAGTATCATCAAGTTGGTTAGATCTTTCCTCCTTTATCTCTTTTATTTTATTTTTTGGATAGCCTCTTCATCTCCTCCCCTTCTTCAATTTTCAAAATATTCTCTCTTTTTCAAAGGATTTTTGTTTTCAAACTTTCACCACTTTAATAAATCAAACCTTGACTTTTTGTCAAGTGACTTTTACTCTATCTTTTCTTTTAATAAAAGTCAATGAACTTAATCATTTTGACTTCAATTCAAAAATATAAGAACCAAACTCATTCAAGTTGTTTTGTGCCTTTGTGCACCTTTTTTTTTCTTTACATGTTTAGACTATGAGCCATTTTTTCTAGTCGGGTGCAAGCCTCTCAATCTCCATGGTTTTAGTTTCATGTAATTGAGTATCTTGTCATTCGTGGGGATTTAGTGTCATACTCATCGATTTTATCCAAGTTGGCGCTCTCCCCATAATGATGTATGAGTCCATGCCTTCATTCTCATGGTAGATTTGTGAGGCTATCCACTTGAAAATGACAAATTGTCTTCACTTAATAAAATCAATCAAAACCATCCAATTTTCACTATTTGTACCACGACCTACGAGATTTTGATCTTACATTGCACATTGTGGGTACGTAGGTATGAGGTGGTAAACCTCTCCAAACACAAAAACATTAAAAATTAATTCTTTTTTGATCACCTCACTCTCATTTAACAAGCCATTTTCAAACAAAAAGAAATAAAATTTTCAAAGGGCTCCCATAGAGTACTAGGATATTTTGGGTTATAATACCTTCCATTTTGTAACCAACCCCTTACCCTTTCTCTGCTTGTTTCTTTAGCTTTTTGCTTTTAGATTCATTAGGAATTATTCGCTCTTTTTTCCTTTTCTTTCGGAATAAAATAAAAGCGCGGCAGAGACTCTGTTTACCTAGAGTTAAGTTAATCAATAACTTACACTCATGATTTCCCCACTACATTGACCACAAACCAAGATAGAGTTTTAAGTTTCCTATATTTCAAAGTGAACTGAGATTTATACCAGGATGACCACAAACCTACTGAGTTTTTTATATACTGGCTGTAACTCAGATACCAAGTGATATTTTAATCTAGACCGATCTCAAATCGATAAAGATTTAATCAGGATGAGCTCAAGAGTTATTGTGGAGATCAATTTATTTGTGCCTATATGCACCATCACTTGATAAATATGTTGTTAAGCCCCATTAATTGAGCAAACACATCAAGCACCATTTTGAGTAAGATACATAACACAATCACTTGATAAACAACTTGCCAAACACTATCACTTGAACAAACACATCAAGTATCATCACTTGAGTAAACAATATCCTTGAACATTAATAGTGATGAAGAATCATGTTAAAAGCATTATCAACATCAAAATAGAGTCAACACGTTGTTGCATTTTTCATACTTGCAAGCATATAGAACTAAGGATGTCAATTTGCCCCATTAGCGGAGATCCCCGCGGAGATTCCCCGTTTGGGGCCCAAAGATGAAGAATCCTCCCCCCTCTCCACAGGGACGGAGATGGGGAGCAAAGTTCTCCCAAAGACACTTTGGGGATGGGGATGGCGAACATATCCCCCGCCCCGTGGAGTCTCTGGCCCGCACTAGAATACCATAATATATATCATAATTAATATATAATTTAACATTTCTATGTAGGTTTATTTGTCTTTTCAAATAACTTGTTTTATAAACAAATGTAAAACGCATATGTAATGTTAGTAAAAGAGATAGATCTGAATGATTATTTTAAAAAAATTTATGTTTGAAAATATGGTATTTGTGAGTCTCGGGATTAAATATTGTTAAAGTAATATATTTATCGTAGATGATTAATTTATTAATTTATTATGGTTACTTTTTTTTAATTTTTTCTATTTACTTGGTTAAAAATAATAGATAAAAATTTATGTTTATAGATCTTCACAGAAACTCTGGGGATCCGCGGAGATCTGTGGGGGTGGCGTAGGGGATAAAATCCTCTCGTGGCGGGGACCCGAGACGAGATGAAGAGTAAATTCGAGGGCGGAGATTGAGATGAGAATGTATCTCCCGCCCCTGTCCTACCCCATTGACATCCCTACTTAAAACAACATAAAGTATGAGGATTGTGTGTATCTTTAAATAGTATTATTACGAACTATTTTGGCAAAGGAAAATCATCTAAAATCATGTTGATTTTTCTCAGAAGAGATAAAATTGCAAACCCTTCCAAATTGGACTCACTAATCGATTATCCAAAGGCATAATCGATTAAATATTAATGAAAATATGATTATTTAGCGCTTATATGCTTAAGATTTGATTTGATTGGGATTTGGAGGAAAAATAAGCTTTTCCATGATTGATCTCTTTTAGAATACTGAAGATATGAGAGGGAAAAAAAGAGAAAATGTAATCGATTATAATCTTAAGGTTAATCGATTTGGATGCGCATAACCTAAATACAATTGCCCCTAATCGATTATCTCTTTAGGGTTAATCAATTAGAAATCCTTTTTTGCCTCTTTATACTTTTTTGGGTCTTGGTGTACATTTGGGCTTGGACTTTTGCTTTGTCACCCTTTTTTCCTTCAACATTGCACTACATGGCTAGATATTTTTAGTTTTGCATGTTAATCTTGCTAAAGACAAATTTAACTAAAACCAAAAATATATTAATTATAAAATAATATTCACTAAGCATTAAAAGGACCATTTGCTAGACAAGTTTATTGAAGTTTTTCCGATTCAATTTCTATCAAAGTGTCTTATCTCTAAAATCTCAAATTATATACTCTTTTCTTTTATGCTTTTCTCATTGTTATAAAGTTAAAATAAAAATTAATCGATAGATTCTAATTATTAATTAATTTTATATAGATTTATTTCTCATACTTCCCACATGTTCAACACTAATAAAGTACATGACAAAATATTAAAATACATAAAAGCATAAGGAATCAAGAAAGCTAGGATTCATCATCATGCTCCAACTCTTTCACCAATGGAGATTTCATGCATAATACTAGATGGTTTCATCTCACGATCATTTTCTTCATTGTCTTCACCTTTCCGAGAACAATAACAAGCATATAGAATGAGCTGAACAAGTCCAGAAACTGCTCCAATACTATTGCTTATCTACAAGAACAAAGCACAAATATGTAACAACATTTTCTTTAATAAATTTTAACCTAAAATAATACATTATTAATACAAAAAACAAAGAGAAATAATAAACAAGTAATTATTAATAAATTAATTACCAAGACATAAATATCAAAGGGGTGAAGAAGAGCATATGTGGTCCAACACAAACCATTGAGAAAATTAGCCACAGAGAGCCAAAATGGCATATATTTCACACTCTTGGTTTTTATAACTTTTGCCTGTTTTTACAAAAACCAAAAAATAATTAATATAATTGAAGTATTTATGATGACAAATTAAATTTTACAATATCTATTAAATAAAGCTTACCATGATTGTAAGAGGTGAGACATACATCATTATGTTGAAGATATCACATATAACACCAACAATTAAGGATCTTTTTGTAGTGCCATGAACTACCAACATTGTTATAAGAACAATGGCAGCAAAGAAAATAGCCTCAATGAAAAGAATAAGCACTAGTTTTTTCTGAAATTATCAAAAGAAAAATTGACAAGTTATAAAATAGAAATCGCAAAACAATGATACTATTTTCGGTTATATTTATCGATTTATTGAATAAATAATATATTTAAACAAAATATTAATCAGTTGAATAAATTTAAAAAACAATATTTTTTTTTATAAATAGAATGAGAGGAAATATAAAGAAGGGATAAAAAAGAAACACTTACCCTTCCTTTGTTAGTGGAATAGACATAAAATATGGTAAGATAAACGACCTCAAATACAACTCCAATGCCATTGATGGTATAGACTAAAGTGCTATTTGGATGAACAAAAGGCATTCCATAAAATACCCAAAATGCACAATTCAACAATGTTGCTAAGTATGGATCTGGCTTGAACTCTTCCACAGCCTTCTTCTTTATAATTCCATAAAAGGTTGGACTACAAAATATACAATTTAATTAAAAAATAAATTAAAAATAAAGCATTTTATATATTTAATTTATTAAATACATTTATGTTTTAAATAAATAATATATCTCTTTCAAAAATATTTTGTTGACTAACATTTTCTTAGTCAAATAGTCAAATAGTGGTGGAATTTTCATCCCAAACATTGAAATTTGTGGTTATTTTTACTTTATTAATTTGTAAATTAGCATTGATGTCGACGTGTTAATATTAGTGTTTCATATGTTAAAATAGACTTTATAGTTTTGTTAATCCAACTTAATTAATTGTTAAAAAAATTATTCAATTGCATTGATGCCACTGCGAATTCACTTTTAAAAATAATATGATACGAGTCAAATAATTATGATCAATTTTAAAACCGTCTTTAGTAGCATGCAAGATAGAACATCGAATAAAAATTAAATTTTGGACTTACATATTATTTGATACACTTAAATCGTGAAAAAAATAAGATCTCTTTTTTATTTTGTTACGGATGAAACATGATTAATTTTTACAAAATCTAACTTAAGAACAATTTAATCTTTAATTTAATCTCACTAATATCTTAAATACTACCGTTTAATGGTTTATTTGGTTGAGCTTTATAAAAATATATATATATATATTTTTTTGTATTGTTATAAATCGATTTTATAATTTTTTTTAAATCTTAAGAAAAAATTATATTAATTTTTTTTTTATAATTTAAAAACTAATTTTAACATTATATATACATTATTGAATATCAAAATTTAGTCGAAATTATAATTTATTTAAAATTTTGTATCTCAAAAATAATTTTTATGAAAAGCTATTTGAAATAGATTCAAAATTAAATGATTTTTCTTATAAAAATTTTGATATCTAATTTTTTTTTCAATAAACTTATAAAATATCTAAAATAATAATTTAAGAATAACTATTCAAACCAAAATTTCCTTTAAAGTGTTTATAAAAGAAAATTGTAAATTTGTTTATACAAAATTACATTACACTATAAAAATCATTTTGAAAAAAATCAAAACAAATGGATCCTAATTTTATTGATTAAAATATGATTCACCATGCAAAGAAAAATGAAATGGACTTGTCCATGAGATTTTAAGTGGTTTATACTTTTTAATTTCAAAGACAAAGTTCAAAAATATAATATAAAAATAATTGTAAATAATATAAAAAATTATTTGTCCAATTTTTTTAAAAATAAAATGGGTTTGGATGATTATTTTTAAGATGAATATAGAGTAAATATCATCAAATAATGCAAAATCATATAACTAAAAAATAAAAGAGTAAACAGAAAAATGAATTACGCTGGTGAGAGAAACAAGCCAAATGAGATGACATTGCCTGCATACACAAAATAAAAAGAAAAATAAAAATATCAAAAACTATATATATATATATATATATATATATATATATATATATATATATATATATATATATATATATATATATATATATATATATATATATATATAATAAAACAAGAAACTAAAAAAAAAAAGAAACAAAAACCTATGATTCCAACGGTTGTGCGAGCTAATGATTGTTGCACCATTATTTCAAAAACTACAGAGAAAAAGAATGATAGAGAGAAAGAGAAGAAAAGTAAATTGATAGAGATAATAGAAGAGAATTAGAGACCTATTTAATGTTAAAATTTGATTATTTATTTATAGGTGAATACTCTGGTATTCTTGGATTTGGTTGGATACAGATCATTTTAACCAATAAAAAAACGGTAACTTTAACTAATAAATAAAGATTATTTAATGTTATGTTACTTTATTATTTTATTTTATTTTAAAATAAAAATTTTTTTTTACTACAATTTATATTAAAAGTACCAGTACCCAAATATTTATCATAAATACTTAAAAATTTGCCTTATTCATATATTTAATATGGAATAAAATAAAGTTGTTGTTATCCATTTCTATGTTGAATCTATTTTCAGGTCAAATGACTTTGCCTTTTCATATCTTTTAAAATTATCTTTGTTAAACAATCCATTAATATTCTATTGTTTATTTATATTTCATTGTTTTAAAATATTGCTTTCCTTTAATTCCTTATTATGAGAGATTTTTATTTATTTACTAAATAAATAATACATTAATTTATATAAAAAGTAGTTTTTTATAATATGAATTGTATAAAGTAAATGATATAATTGGTCAATTTATATATATATTAACAAAATTATATTCATAAATTAAATGCTTAATTAAGTCCCCTTTTATGAAATTGATTCTCCTATTTTAAATTTAAATAATTTTGATCTTATCTCATACTTTTATATTTAAAATTAACGATATTTCTATTTTCTAAATGATAAATTTTTTGTGATATATAACAAATCATCATATATAAATATATTGTGAATACATATGGATAAAAATATATTAAGAAATAAATATCTCCTCGATTTTGATGAAAAATACGAGAAAGAAATCGAAATTGTTTAAATTTAAAATATAGAGATAATTTTATGAATCGGATAAAATTGGGAGATCGAAATCATAATTTAATCTAAATAAAATAATATTACTTTTATCAAAATATTCTTATTATTTTTTGAAACATTGATTTCTAAGATAAATGTAAAATTTGTGATATTGAATTAAGAGTGAATTAAAAATAATACTAAAACGTGACTAATTAATAGTAGTGTTGAAAATTAAAAGACATATTTTTTAGATAAAATACTTTTACAAATAAAAATGAATAATATTTATATTATTTTTATGTATAAATCAAGTCAACTCAAATATTTGTTTGAAATTTGACTTGACCATTAATCAATTGAATTTGATTTATTATTGAAATGAATAAAATATATTTTATAATAAAATTTTCACCTCAACCAACAAACAATCTAGATAGTAATCATAGACACGGCTCTCTCTCTCTCTCTCTCTCTCTCTATATATATATATATATATATATATATATATATATATATATATATATATATATATATATATATATATATATTACTTTCTGAGGAATCAAAGGAGAAAAATTATGTCCAACCCCTTTAATTTAACCTGTTCTAATCTAATTTTAATGAAAATTTATTCGTATTTGATATTCGACATGACTTGAATGGGATTATCTCGAGCGAAGACAAAATATAAGAAATAAAATTTAATATTTTTTAAACAATAATATGTATTTTAATAAAGAAATAATAGTGTAAGTTTATGGTCGTCTTTTATTATTTTTTACACAAATTCAATTAATTCTTTATAATAGTATGTAGCTCACAAATTCAATTGCTTAACAAATCTTCATAACTTCATATTCCATTGCAAAGTTTCGACCCAACATTTGAGGATTTAAAGTTCTGTACATAGTGAATATACTATGTATCTTTCAAAAAACTATTGCATGATTTCTCCGTTTTACCCTTTAGCCAATTTCAAATTACACTAACTTTTGGACAAATAAGTAAATAACAAATGTCTCTATTTATTTTCCAGCCAAGACCATCTGAGGCAGACATATGTCATCACACCATTCGCTTACACAAAACCCAAGATTTCCCCCATCTACTATCTATCTTTCAAAAAACTGTTGCATGACTTCTCCGTTTTACCCTTTAGCCAATTTCAAATTACACTAACTTTTGGACAAATAAGTAAATAACAAATGTCTCTATTTTTTTTCCCAGCCAAGACCATCCAAGGAAGACATTTGTCATCACACCATTCGCTTACACAAAACCCAAGATTTCCCCCATCTACTATCTATCTATCAAAAAATTGTTGCATGACTTCTCCGTTTTACCCTTTAGCCAATTTCAAATTACACTAACTTTTGGACAAATAAGTAAATAACAAATGTCTCTATTTTTTTCCAGCCAAGACCATCCGAGACAGACATCTGTCATCACACCATTCGCTTACACAAAACCCAAGATTTCCCCCATTTTGAATTCTTAGATTACACGCAAAACACAATATTTCCTCTTTTTCATTATCGATTCAAAATTGATTTTTCCTCTCTCTTCCATTCTTCTTCTTCTTCCCTCATGTCCAATCTCTTCAAACCCTTCTCCGCCACCTCCACTCTCAACCACCCGATCTCCTCCGACACAACCACCACTCTCACAATTGAAACCTCCCTCCCTTTCATTGTCCACAACTGTGACCCCCTTCCCGCTCCAACAAGGACATCTTTTTTAGGCTCTTAATATTGTTGCTCTTTGGGATCTTCTTGCTAGTATGGTTTGTGAGAATACTCATTTTGAGTTTTTTTGTTTGTTTTGTTTGGTGAAGTTTGGTGGTTTTGAAATTAGGTTTGTTTGTTTTGTTGGTTTATTTGTGTTTTGTTTTGGGTTTCAGTTTTTAGATGGATTGAGAACTGTTGAAACGAGAGCTTCTAAGAGTCTTGCTTATTACAAGAGAGGGGATTACGTTCCTGGATTGAAGGTGAGCATGGTTTCGAACGTCATCTCTTCTGTGATGCTTTGTCTAAATCTTGGTAAGTTTAATTTAGTTTGAGTTCCTGTTATGTGTCGTTGTTAAGTGTTTGTGTTCTTGAATATATTCAAAACTTGTGTAACGTTTGGATCGTTTTTCATCTTCTGCCATGTTCGCTTTTTATCTTCTTTCATGTTCGTTTTTCATCTTCGTTGTTCATGGTATTTGTTGTTTTTTATCTCCGTTTGAATCTAGAATTTTTTATATTCTATGTTTAATGCTTCTGGTTTTTAAAAGAAGTTTCATGGAGTATTTAATGCTTCTGGTTTTTAAAAGAATTTTAGCATTGATCATTATATGTTATGTTTGAATTAAGGTGGATTTTCGGAAATCATGATGAGACAGCTAAATTTTATAAGCTTGTACAAATTTATAATGTGTTCTTAACAAATCTACATTGACATATAACAAATTATATTTACATGTTAAAAGAAAGAGAAATACTTAGAATCCATCTTGATTAGTTGTTTGGGCAATCTATGTTACAACCAATAATGGATGCTTACACACGTCTATCTTACTTATACTACATGTTTTCATTGTACCTTCTTATGTATCAGTCCCTAATCCTAGACATTAAACTTCCAATTGAACTAACTAAACTATATAATTTGAATACTAACTTTCACTTATTTATTTGAATATTATTTAAATATAATTTGAAAATAAAGATTTTTATTAAGGGACTGTTTTGATATTATTATTATCTATCAGTTGACAAATTGGTCCTCATACTTTTTCAAATATCAAAAAATATATGGTTGTTCAATTAATCATCTAGGCCATTAAGAAAGGTGAGGTTTGTTATTTGCAATTAACCTTATCCAAATTTTGTTTGCATCCATCATTCAATTATTATGTTTATTGTTTGTAAGACAAGTAGATTTTGCACTACTATTTTTATCATAACAAAGGTATTAGGCATGTGTTGTCAAGTTTGCAACTTATTTTTTAGATTGCAAAAAAATTGTTGTCTTAAAATTTCTATGTTTGGTCTTGGCTATGTTTTTTCTGTTCATTTGAGCATTATACAAGTATATCAAAATAATTTATCTCTAATATTATAATTAAATAATTCATTTTAAATTTACATATGTATATAAATATATTTTATATTGTATCAAATATTATTTCTATTTCACGGGTCACTATAATTACAATACATAATTATTTTAATCAATAATTATTTTAATTTCAAAGATAAAATCATTATTATCAAATTTTAAATTTTGTTCATCTCTCATGAGTCCTTTTTTCTATTTGTCTTTTAATACAATTGAATTTATATAAATTATTATTATTCATTTTAAAATTAATTGCTAATTTCAAATTTAGATGCATATATAAATACATTTTATAATGTTCCAAATTTATTTCGACATTTAAATTTATTTTATACCGTATCAAATAATTTTACTCATGCGGGAGCACAGGTATCTTACTAGTTATATATTGAAATGAGAGATCTTCTTCTGATTCTTGGATATTGTCCATAATTAATTTTTATTCAAAAGTATTATATTGTTATAATTTGATCAGCAAGGTGTGGTGTGTATTATAGAGGAAAGTTGTGTGCTTCTCTCAGGGTTGACCAATAAATTTGGTGGTCCCGTTCTATTTTCAAAAAGTGATCCAATTTTTGTGTATAAAAATATAATTAATATAATTAAAAATAATATATAAAAATATAATTATACATTAATTAAAAATAAATTTAATTATAATTTTTTTGATATTTGATCTATCTTTTATTTATTTATTTATTAAGTTTTTATCATAGTATTTTTTTTTATTAAATTTTTATTATGTCTAATAATATCAATGGAAAAATTACATCTTTTAAAAATTTTGGTCCTTCTAATATTTGAGGCTCTGTTCTGTAGAGCTTGCTGCTCTTGCACATGGCCGGCCCTGGCTTCTCTAAGTGTATTGTAGAAGAGAGTGGTGTGTTTTCTCTAAGTTTTGTGAAAAAGAAAGTGGTGTAATTTCTTGCTTGTGTTAGAAGAGTGTAAGAGGGTATTGAGTGAGGCTGATACAAAATCTAACATAGGAGAAAATCCTTTAAGGTGTGAAGAAACTAGATGTACCTTAAATTGGAAAGGGGATCTAGGATATATCATTGTGTCTTTTACTTTCTTGCACTTTATTTTTTCTGCACTTTTATTCAAAGTGCATACACTTAATTCCGAAAAAATGAAAGGGAAGAATCATTGATTAAAACAAGAAAAATACAGAAAACCTAATTCACCTCGTCTTAGGTTACACTTTATAGTTACAATTGGCATCAGAGTAGGTTGGTAACTTGCTCCTCGATCGAGATAGATATGACTTCCGCAAAACTATTTTTGATAGATGGTGACAACAACAACAAACCACCATGTTTTATTGGTGAATGGACCATTTGTTCCTTCAATTGTCATAAATAATGTAGAACCTAAAGGTGAAAGGCTATTGGAATGATGACGACAAGAAGAAACTGATGTATGGAAAGAAGGTAATTACATACTTGCATCGATATTAGGAATAGAAGAATTTTCTGAGTATTAAATTCTAAAACAACCAAAGAAATTCGGGATACATTGTAAGTAACACATGAAGACATGGTGGAGCCATCCTTGATTTTCAAAATAGATTTACACACTTAACAAATCACTTGATGGTACTTGGAAAAACATTCACTATTGATAACTAAAATCTCAAAGTCCTTAAATCATTGACAAGAGTGTGGCAACCAAAGGTAACAACTATGTCGAAAAAGAAAAGTCTTTTCAAATTATCTTCCACGACATTATTCGGAAAACTTCAAGAACATGAGTTAGAACTTAGAAGACTAGAAAAAAATGAAGATCAAGAAAATAAACCCAAAAGTATTTCCTTAAAGATGGAGTCAAAGGAAGCAATGCAGGATTACTTGTCAAAAAGTTTGGAAAATTTCTTCATAAAGATAAGACTATAAGATTTGGAAAAAGAAGAAAAGTTTTTAGGAAAAGGAAGACCTCAACATCAAAACAAAATTTTACTTGTTTTAAATGCAGGAAGGAAGATTGCCCATTGTTATCATAGTAGTGAAAGTGCCCATTGTTATCAAAGAAATAGGGCTTCAAAGTAAATAAAGAATTCAAATCAAATAATGCCTACATTTCTTGGGATGAAAATGACGTGAGTTCATCTGCCGAATCTGAAAATGAAGAATGTGAAAATTTTGCATCGGTGATCTTATACCATTCAAATGATGAATACGAGGTTAATGATTTTGAAATTAATGATAAACCTTTGTACGATGAGTTACAATATTACTTCCAAGAATTACATGAGGAATATTTAACATTTTCTAGAACATTTTCAAAACAAAAGAAAATAATTTTGTCTCTAGAAAGCAAGGCTAATGACACTAAAGTGGAATTAGACAAAGTCATAGAATGCAATAAATGTCAATCATATGAATCTAAATTTTTTGAATTAAACCATGTCGTAAAGAAATATGAGAAATATCAAATTGGTTTGGAATATGAGTGAAGTAGACAAAGATACTCAAATGATAAATGTGAGCTTGATTTCTCTAAATTTGATAAACCAAGTACAAGTAAAACTATATTTGTTATAGCATGTGAAAAATTCAACAACGTGGAACCAAAAAAGTGCATGTTGTAATTCATCATAAGACCTACATGTATGTCTATAAAAAATCATGTTTTAAAACCTATATGTTTTTACTGTAATATAAAAGGCCATACCATATAATTCATGTTATATAAGAAAATATGGTGTTCCTAATGGTGAGTATGCATGGGTCAAGAAAGGAATTAACCAAGGAGTACCCAAGCACGTTGGATACCTAACAATTTTTTACTTGTTTTATAGGCACGCTTGAAGACACTACCAACATGTTGTATATAGATAATGGTTGCTCCAATCAGATTTTCATCTCTTACTATAAAATCTAAAGGATTAGTAACATATTATTACAAAACAAAGGAAAAATTATTTCTATCGGAAAAGTTGGTACTCCTTCATTCACTATAACTGGTGATGTTCTATATGTTAACGGATTGAAGCGTAATGTCTAAGCATAAGCAAACTATGCTATAAAGGACTAAAGATGAAACCATTATATATGATGAAATTTCACATGAAACAAAGCTTGTAGGAAAAATAATCCACAATATATTCATGATATCATTGGATGACTTATATTAGAAACTTAAGTGTCTTGTGGTAAATAACAATAATGATGTGTAACTTTGGCGCAATAAAGTATCACATATTCTGATGGAGCATTTAAATAAACTAGTCAAGCATGACATGTCATTGGAATACCCAAGGTAAAAAAATTAAAGATAGTTTTTGTGATGCATGTCAAAAGGGAGAGCAAACAAAAGTCTTCATCAAGCCAAATAATATGGTGTCAACTACAATGCCTCTTCAATTGATCCGTATGGATTTGTTTAATCCCTCAATGACCATAAACTTTGGATGTAGCTTTTATGTTTTAGTTATTATTGATGAGTTTTCTAGATTCACTTGTACTTTTTTTAAGTATAGAAAAGTGATGCATTTAAACCATTCAAGAAGGAATGCAAAGCTGGTGCAAAATAAGAAATCCATGAAGATTGTATCCATTCAAAGTGACCATGATTCCTTTCGAAGAATTCTATGACGAAGATGGCATCTCCCACAACTTTTCAGCACTAATGACTCCTCAAGAAAATGGTGTAGCTGAAAGAAAGAACTGATATTTAGAAGAAATTCCAAGAAAAATGCTTGGTGAATCAAATCTTCCAAAATATTTTTGGACAGACACGATAAGTGCGACATATTATGTAAATAATCTTGTTAATATTATACATATTTTAAAGAAACACCATATAAGCTATACAAAGTAACAACACCAAATATTTCACATATCCATGTATTTGGGTGCAAATGCTTTCTTATAAATAATGGATAAGACAACCTTGATAAGTTTGATGAGAAATACGATGAAGGTATATTCTTTGGTTACTCTCTTACAATTAAGGCCTATAGAATTTTTAATAAAATAATTATCATTGTTGAATAATCTAAACAAATTTCTTTTGATGAATGTTACCCCTCTAGGGAGGAAAATGTTGTTTTTTATTTATGATCATGATGATTTAGTCGAAGTACCAATTAAAGGAAATATAAAAGATGATCATGTTAAACAATCAAGGCAACAAGATGAAGTTATTCATAATATCATAATCAAAATCATATTCCCCGGGAATGGAGAACTCACTGTGATCACCCAATCAATTACATAATTGGAGACATTAGTAAAGGAGTATCCACTATTCTAAATCTCAAGGATGCTTGCTTGAACATGACATTTGTTTCACAAATAGAACCTTCAAATATTAATGAAGCTATAGAGGACGCCCAATGGATATTTTCCATGCAAGAATAATTAAACCATTTTGGAAGAAACAAAATTTAGGAACTTGCTCCTAGACCTAATGGTAAGCACGTCATTGGAAATAAACAGGTGTTCATTGATGGGAATGTAATAATTGTTTGAAACAAGGAAATATTGATGGCTCAAGGTTATAATAAATAAGAAGGAATTAATTTTGACGAGACATTCCCTCTTGTTGCAAACTTAAAAAATATTCGATTATTGCTTGCATAGTCATGTTCCTTGATTTCTCAATTATACCAGATGGACGTCAATAATGCATTCTTAAATGGTTACATCAATGAATAGTTCTATGTCAATCAACCTCTTGGGCTTGAAGACTTCAAGAATCCTTCACATGTGTATAAGTTGAGTAAAGATCTATATTTATTAAAACAAGAACCAAGATCTTGGTATGATAGACTTAACAACTTTCTATGTGAAAGAGGTTTTTACAAAGGAAAGATGGATACACAATTTTTCATCAAGAAGATAAAATATCACACCTTACTTGTTCAAATCTATGTCGAAGATATCATATTTGGATGAAAGAATAAAGACTTACATGAAGAATTTCCAGAGATGATGCAAGGAGAATTCAAAATGTCTATGATAGGTAAACTAAACTATTTTATTGGATTTCAAATCAAGCAATCAAAGAATGGTATTTTCATCGATCAATCCAAATATTGCAAATAACGTTTGAAGAAATTCGATTTGGATAATTGCAAAAAGATTGTTACTCCAATGAGTTCAAGAACTTATGTTGACCAAGATGAGTATGTGTCCCCATTGATATGACAAAGTATTGAGGTATTTTTGTTCTTTGCTTATTTAATTGTAAGTTGTTATGACATCATGTTTAGTGTTTGCCTATGTGCTCGATATAAAGCGTGTCCAAAATAATCCCACCTCTTTTTAATATAAAAAAATCATGAAGTATCTGAAGGGAACCATAAATGTCAGTCTATGGTAATTGAAAGGTAATACATGTGATTTAGTTGGTTATTCTAACTCAGATTATGAATGTTGCAAAACTGATAAAAAAAATACAAATGGTACATGCTACATTCTTGGTAATGCTCTAGTTTCGTGGTCATGTAAAAAGAAAATATGTGTTTCTCTTAAGATTGAAAAAATTGTATGTGTAACATGTTTTAAGGTTAGGGTTGCTTTGGAATAACAACCTTCTAAGTTTGGGGAATATACAATAAAAAAGAGTTTATGAAAAGAAAATGATGAAAATAGCTACCCAAAGAAAAATAAAAATGAAAACTAAAAACTAAAATAAATGGGCAGCAAATAAATAATTTTTTTTGAAATGCTCAATAAATTTTAGTAAAGAGTTGAAGTGGAAAAGAAAAATGAAAATAGCTAATGGAGATGAATGAGAAAATGTAGTGTCTAACTCCAACAATTAGATCATTAACCTAAATTTATCCTACCTTAACATAATAAATTATTAGATGTTCTTCAAGCCTATGGTAAAATTATTTGTACATGTTTATTGAGTGAACATTTTTCAGTTGAGTGAATTAGTGAAAAGAGAGAAAAAGTTGAAAGATAATATGCAAGAATGAAGTCTTTTAAGCCATTTGTCACAAGGTATGAGAATGGAAAATATTAAGATGGAAGTATTCTAGTAAGGAGCGTAAACTTTGAAATTATCATAAAAGAAGATAAACTCCTAAATTTTCATAAATATTGTTTTTCAAGAATTTTCCTTGAAGATAAGGAAAAGTTAAAATTTGGGATTGTGATGACATTCCAACACACTATGTTTTTAGTGCTTAAATTTCTATTTTTAATACTTTTTACTATTAAAGTAATTATATTTTGTAGGTTTTAACAAAGAATCCACCGATTCTTAGAAAATACCAAACTATGGTGAAATTATCCTAACTAGACAAATTTCATAGTCTTTTGTTGTGAAAGTTACGATGTAAAAATAAGGAGAGGGACGGAACACGAAGAACAAAAGAAAATCAGAGAAAAATATATATAGTACATAAATTGTGGTGTGTTAATAGTTATCCGTGTCGCGATTCAATATGATCAAATAATAGTGGAGCTAAAAAGGCTAAATAACCAATCCAAACTCTATGTCTAAAGTGAAAATATAATTAAATGATCAAATTACGGCACACCTTGAAGGCATAATAGTGATATCGAGATCTAAAAGGTAAGACAGCGCGCCCATGGGCACAACGACGTGATCCCTACTTTCTGCCAAGACGTGGATGCATTTTAATTAATGGATTACGGTGTAAATATGGCATAGTGCGACGCGATCCTTTTAAATTAAAATGCTATCTATAAATTAAGAAATGTGTTTAAGGTGTTGATTATTAAGAGTGGTTTAAAATATAATATTGTCAGTTTGATGAATATATATATATATATATATATATATATATATATATATATATATATATATATATATATATATATATATATATATATATATATATATATATATATATATATATATATATATATATATATATTGGTTTTCTTAGAAATGGGTATGAATATTGTCTATACATGGAACAACCAAGAAATTTTGTAAAGAATAAGTTTAAGGTGTTGATTATGAGAGTGGTTTAAAATATAACTTTGTCTATATATATAAATTGATTTTTTTTCACTAAGAATCAAAGTCGATTTGAATCATATACAAGTAACTCTCAAGCCAATTGTCCACCAATGTTAAACAACAAGAAAATATAACTATAGTTAAACTAATAACTAACTTAAATAATTCTAACAAATTTCTAGCTAACTCTAACATACTAGATAAAAGTTGGGTAGTTAGTTCTAATACAATTGTTCCAAAAATAAATAATTTTCTTAGTATAATATTATTAATTTTAATAAGTTATATATAAAATTTTGTTTTAGGTTACTTCCTTCAACCAAAACTAAATTTGGATAAAGAGATTCCTACTTTCCCTTAAAATGCATACTTGGTTGTCATCATCACTTAATACAATATTTATTTTGTCTCTCTCAAAAGTTCCATATGTAAGCTAAAAACAAGCATTTCCATGAAAGTAAAGAACAAAATTAACATTGCATAAAGAAAGTGAGAACAAAAGTAACTAATAATGAAAATTGAGGACATACCTTTTCTCTTAACTTTTTTTAGTTGGATGAATATTTGTCACACTTGGCTTTATTTCTATACGGAATGAGCAATTTTGAAAGAGTTTGTGAAAAGGTTGATATTCCAAAAGTCTAGAAATATATATATATATATATATTAAAAGTGAGCTAGGAACTGTGAGCTTTATTGTGCTGGACTTGTAATTATATAAATTAAGACTTTTTTTGTTTTGTTTTGGTAGTTGGTTTTATTGATTATAATTGGAGAATGATGAAACAACGTGTTAATGTTGTATTTGATCTAACTATATAATATTGTATTAAGACAATAAAATTCCATAAGTAATGGAACATCAATTAGGTGAAATCAACATCATGCATGTGTCCATATTCTAGAAAATGCAGTGTTGGTGTACCATAGAATTATGCTTCAATCCATTTAGGAAAAATGGGTATTTTTAGATATGAATACAAGAAAATTATTCAGAAATTTAAGTTTCAATTTATCAATTATCAAAGGTTTATATACAAAACTTTCACATCAAATTAGTTCATAAACCTAAACATGGGGTCAAGTTTTGTATCAACTTGATGTGTACCATGAAAATGGTTCTCTATAATTTCAAATCCATGGAAATATATAGGATTCTCTTCATCTTGATGTTTTGTACAATGTACCCAATTTAGATTTGACTCCATTCATTGTTTGGTCATGTGATTAATGCATGAAAAATTAAATTTGGATCGTATCTCAATATTCATATCTTTGGAGTATAGTAGGGTTAGAGTTCTTTATGTTATTCCAAAAGTTACAGGTATGAAAAATAGAATTGTTTTGAAGTTTTGGGGTTATTCACCTAGTTGGTGAAAAGTATTAGTGTGAAAAGGTAAAAGTGATTCAAGAAGAATTAAATGTTTCTAGGTTTGAAGATATGATAGAGCTTTTACCAAACAAATTAAAATTTGTTTTTATTTTTAAATAATTTTAATTTTAGGAATTATTAGTTGAACTTTGCTATTTTAACACATAACACATGTTTTATACTATAAAGCAAAGATAGTTTGAAATTCAAATGATGTGGAGGTTGGTGGTGGAGTGGGTTGGGATCCGAGAGATTGATGGAAATTCGATTGAGATCATATGTTAGAGTGGTTCTTATGTTTAATTGGTTAGTGCCCAACCAAAGACTAATGCGAGTATTATTTGGATCTCAATTTGTTGGACAATATGGTGGTTTAGAAATCAGATTTTGTTTAATGATTTTACTAGAAATCATGTAGATATTTTTCATAGAGTGATTTTTAATTCTTGTAAATGGGTTGAATATTGGAATCATAGAAAATTTTCATACGATGAGTAGTTTAAATCTCCCTTGGATTTTTTTTGTAACATAGGAGATTTTGTTTTTGTTGGTGGTTGGTGGTTTTTGTTCCTTGTCCTTTGTTTGGTGTACATTTAGTATGCTCTTTTGAATATACCATTGATTATAAAAAAAAATAGTCTGACAGAGATTTTAAGGTAAAAAGTTATTTAAGAATTCACAAATTTTATACCTAAGAGTATAAGATAGCATGTATGTATAAAATTGCGTGTCAATCAGCCTTTTCTCTTATTAGTTTGACATCTAAACAATGGTCTAATAATGTATATGAATAGTTATTCATTGTATTAGATGGTTATTAATTGTGTGTTAGTTAGAAGTTAGTTATCCATTTATGGCAGTTACTTGTTTTTTTCCGAGTAACATAACTCTTTTGTATATAAGGATCATTCCACATTAATAAATAAAATGAGATTTTCTCTTGCATTAACAAATGGTATTATGAGCCCTTCCAAAGGGTCATGTTTTTTAGATGAATAAAAAAAATTGATTTAGGGCGGAAATTTCTAGTAATTCAGTTATCTTTATATCTCTCGGGTTGCAGCATTTAGACTCTTTCCATGGTGGATTCCTCAAAGTTTGCAACTCCTACAATTTTCAAGTTCGATGAAATATGTGATCACTAGTCTATGTTCATGGAGAATCTTCTTCATCCGAAGAATATTGGGATTTTGTGGAAAATGGAGTGATTCTTGCTCCACCAGATGCCACACCAGAACAACGCAAGCTAGCATAAGAGAGCAAACTTCAAGATCTCAAAGCCAATAATTAGTTGTTTCAAGTGATTGATCGTACGACTATTGAAACGTTTCTTGACTACTAAAAAAAGGCAATTTAGAGACGAAAATTAGTGAGGGAAGTAAATCTCTCACTAATTGCGATGAAGAGCAATGCTATTTAGTACGAATGAATTTGAAGAAGAAATGTAAGAATGTACACATGTTATTATTTTAGAGGTTAATTTTAAATTGATTTTAAATTTAACTTCCTTTTTAATAGGGATTATGGGGTAGTGGTGATAATGAATTGTTGAGATTTATTCTTGTATTTCTTGTTTTCACATTTTCTTACTATTAAGTATTTTCCTTGCGATGAATTTAGTGAGGGAAAATTGTGTACATGATTATTTAAGAATGAGTTAAAATTAGTGAAGACATTTGTGAGATAATTATTCCGTCACAAAAAATCTCACAAATTCCCTCACAAATTTAATAATCGTACATTTGGTGAAGGAATTTTATTTCTCACTAATACTTCCCTCACAAATTCCCTCATAAACGTGTTATATGTTTTTTGTGAGGGAAATATTCCCTCCCTAATATAATTTTTTATTTAAAATAATTTAAATTAAATTTTTTATTAATGACAATGTAGCTTAAATTTTAATAAATTAAATGTTAGTTTTCATGTTACAAAAATATAAATATTAATTTCATAATATTTGTATTTATAACTATTAATTTTAAATGAAAAGTATAAATATTAATCAGAATGAAAATTTTAATTAATATACCAAATTTACAATTGATTGATCGATAATTATAAGTAAAATTTGCCAAATTTATAAAAAGTAAAACAGGACACAAATGATAGATAATTAAAATCTACCAAATTTATTTAATAGAAAATAATTATATTTTATTTATTTATTTTTAATTTCCCTCCCTTGACTCCAAATTTATTAAGTTTACCTCCTACATTTTACAAATCAATGTTACTTTCCCTTTCACATTCCATAAATTAATTTCAATTTTCCTCTTGCTAAAAAAAAACAATTTCAATTTTAATTTTATAATGCAATACTATAGTGGATTCTTTGAAGGTGATGATAGATGGGTTACCTTTTGTAATCAATTTGAGAGAAGAACATCATAAACCTCTTATGAAGGATCCTGTTAGAACGGTGGTTTCTATGTCCGAATCTGAATCTTCATTCTCAGAGGATGAACTTCGTAGCGATTTCAATGATAACGGTGTGATGGTGGATACGAGGACTGATTCGGAGGATAACGAAGTCCTCATTTCGCCGACGTCGCCGGTGGTGAAGGCGGTTGCTTCTGTAGACGATGGTTCTCGAGGAAGGAGAGAGGTTTCGACCGATTATCCAGTGGTTAATGTTTTAGAAGTGACGGACAGTAGTGAAGTGTCTATGTCACAACAAGTAGGGGACAGTAGAGGTGACGCAGGTGGAGAGGTTAGGTGGGGTTTTTTTTCGATAAAGCAGTCCTTTCATTAAAAGGGACTTCCGTTTCTCCTTTTGAAAAGTTGGATGGTAGGAGTGTGGCAGGTGTAGTTGCGGATGAAACTGTGGGTATAGTGTCGGTTGACCCAACAGATAATGGAACCACTTTGTTAGGTGAATTTAATAGGGAGATGAAGTCTAAGGTGGGTGGGTCTTTTAAAGAGGGAGTGAGGAGGAAACGTGTAAAATCAATAAAGTTAAAACATTTTTATGGAGTGGATGATGGGCCCCTGAAGGGTAAAGGGATTAAGAGGAATAAATATTTTAATAGGAAAGTTCAGCTTTCCAAAGATAGAGTGGGAAGTAACACGTGAGAAGGAAGCTTTAATGAGGCTCCATCTGTTGCTTCTTCTGTTTTGCCGAATATTTTGAAGGAAAGTGAGATTTTTTTCTGTGCATGGGGAACAATCTGAATTTTCGAGTATCAACAGATGCAATAATAAACTTCTGGAAAATTTGGATTCTAATTTGGGCACTAAATTATGGCAGTCTATCTCTAATCTAGGAGTGGTGTTAGGTGAATCAAAGGGAGACTATCAGAAGAGAATATCAGAGTTAGAAAGGATTGATAAAGCAAAATTGTTAGGAAAGAAGGAGAAAAAGAATTGTTCGAAATGATTATCGGCTCTTCGAATATAAGAGGGGGAGGTAGTAGGGTGAAGAGGAGAAGAATTTCCCAAATCATTTCCAAGGGAAATGCTGATTTATTTTTATTGCAAGAAACTAAAATTCAAGATCTTTCGGAGTCGACGGCGCGGAGTTTTTGGTCGAATGAAGACATTAAGTTTTCTTTTGTTAATTCGGTTGGTATGTCAGGAGGTTTGATCATTTTATGGAAAGCAAAATTGGTGGAGGTTCTTTGTAGTTTTAAAGGTCCTGGTTTTCTTGGGATTAAGGTGAATTGGAAGGAAAAATTGTATTACATTGTGAATATTTATTCACCTTGTTCTCTTGAGTTAAAAAGAAATCTTTGGAGGAATCTCTTGAATTTGAAAGTATCTTTTCCGGAGGGGGAATGGGTGTTTGGTGGAGATTTCAATGCGGTGCGTAATTCTCATGAGAAGAGAGGGAAAACATCCTTTTCTTCGAGCTCAGAATGGATAGAATTTGATGATTTTATTTTAGAAGGTAATTTGGTGGATTTACCTTGTAAGGGGAAGAAATTTAGTTGGTATGGTGGAGATGGAAGAGAAAAAAGTAGAATTGATCGTTTTTTGGTGACAAATGGTGTAATCGATAGTTGGGGGATTGTGGGTCAATTGATCGTTCAAAGGGATATTTCGGATCATTGTCCTATTTGGCTTATGGTGGATAGATTGGATTAGGGTCCGAAACCTTTCAAAGTTAATAACGAATGGTTTTCTAATCCTAGGTTTTTTACTTTTGTTGAAAAGGAGTGGAACAAGTTAGTTGTGGTAGGGAGGAAAGATTTTATTCTAAAAGAGAAACTGCGTTTTTTGAAAGATAGTCTCAAATGGTGGAATATCAATGTTTTTGGTAAGTTCAATTTAGAGATGAAGGAGGGTATTAGGGAGTTGAATTTGGGGGATGATTTGGAGGTGAAGTATGGGGATATGGAGAGGGAAGATTTCTTGTTAAGAAAGAAGAATGGAGGAGGTAAATTTTGGCTTAATCTTAAGATTAAGGAGAACATGTTTTTACAAAAATCTAGATTAAAGTGGTTGAATGATGGCGATACTAATAGTAAATTTTTCCATGGAGCGGTGAAGGAGAGGAGGAGGCATAATTATATTGGTTCTTTGGAAACAGATCTTGGGGTTGTGGATAAAGTGGAAGATGTTAAGGAAGAGGTTAGGAGGCATTTTGAGGCCAAATTTGTTGAACTGGATAAAGAAAGACTTACTCTTGAAGGTCTTTATTTTAAGGGGATTTCTCAATCGGATAGGCTTTCTCTTGAAGCCCCTTTTTTGGAGGAGGAAATTAGGGAGGCGATTTGGAGTTGTGATGGATCTAAAAGTCTGGGGCCCGATGGTTATTCTTTTCTCTTCATTAAAAAGTGTTGGTCTTTTATGAAGGAAGATTTCATTGGGTGTTTTCAAAGTTTTCATTCCGAGGCGTTGTTATCTAAATCCTTCATCTCTTCTTTTTTGACTTTGGTCCCTAAGTCCTCTAATCCTCTCCACTTGGATGATTATAGGCCTATTTGTCTTGTTGGATGTGTGTACAAAGCTATTTATAAGCTCTTGGCGGATAGATTAAAGTCGGTGTTGGATCTGATCATTTTGTCTTGTCAAAGTGCTTTTGTTCCCGGTAGACAATTATTGGATGAAGTTTTGGTGGCTAATGAATTGGTGGATTTTGTTAAAAAGGAGGGAATAAGGGTTTTACTTTTCAAAGTCGACTTTGAGAAAGCTTATGATAAGGTTAGTTGGAATTTTATTAGATTTATGTTAAGAAAATTTGGTTTTGGTTTTGGTGTGGATGAAATGGATGGAAGCTTTAATTTTTACTAGTAAAATGTCAGTGTTAGTTAATGGTAGCCCAACTAAGGAGTATGTGGTTGAGAGGGGTTTGAGACAAGGAGATCTACTTTCTCCTTTTCTCTTTGTTATTGTAGCGGAAGGGTTGAGGGGCTTGGTATCTAAATCGGTGGAGAATGAAGAATATGAGGGTTTCATGTTTAGGGGTGTGAGTATGGTGGATATTCTCCAATTTGCGGATGATACTTTAATGATCGGAGGGGGAAGTTGGAAGCATATTTGGGCTATTAAATCGGTGTTGAGGGGTTTCGAAATTGTCTCGGGATTGGGTATTAATTTCCATAAGAGCAAACTTATAGGAATTAATATTAGTCCTCGGTTCATGGAGATGGCTTCTTTCTTCCTTTCTTGTATAAGAGAAGATAATTCTTTTGTCTTTCTTGGGATCCCTATTGGATTTATTTCCAACGGAATGGCAATGTGGTCGGATTTGATAGCTAAGATGAAAAAGAGGCTTGATTGCTGGAAAAATCGTTTTCTTAGCTTTGGAGGGAGAATCACTTTGTTAAAATCGATACTTTCTAGTTTATCGATTTTTATGCTTTCTTTTTATAAAGCTCCGGTGAAGGTTGTGAGACTTATTACTAGCATCCAAAGCAATTTTCTTTGGGGAGTTAAGGAAGGGAGTCGAAAAATCCATTGGGTTAGTTGGAAGGATGTTTGTCTTCCTATTGATAAATGAGGGCTTGGTTTGAGAAGGGTGGATGATTTTAATTTGGCTCTCCTTAATAAATGGAGATGGAGGATTTTGACGGAGTCAAATGCGTTATGGTACACCATTTTAAAAGAAAGATATGATGATGTGAATTTGAAAGTAGTGGATAATAGGAATGGTAATATCCGGAATTCCGATTTCTCCTTTTGGTGGAGGGATATTATTGGTTTAGAGAAAGATGGGCCGGAAAATTTGGTTGCTTCAAATGTTAGATTTTCTATTGGTAATGGTTATTCTACTTCTTTTTAGAGTGCTTGTTGGGAGGATGATACGAGTCTTAAGAGTTGTTTTCCTAGACTTTATGGTTTATCCCGTCTCAAAGAGGTTTCGCTTGCTTGTATGGGGTATTGGTTGGGTGAGAATTGGTTTTGGGGCGACTTTGGGTTACCTAATAATTTTGATGAAGATGTAGCCGAGGATGTTCTTTTGTTGCGCGATAAAATTCAGCATATTCGGCCTAATCTCGAGGTCCGCGATTCGGTTTCTTGGAGGACTATTTTGTCGGAGGCTTTTACAGTTAGTAGCTTTTATTCTTTACTTCAATTGTATCGCATTCCTTATGGCTCAATCCACTGTTTTGATATTGTATACACAATGTTTTGGAAGTTACAAGTGCCTTTTAAAATTAAGGCATTTAGTTGGAGATGTTTTCTCAATAGGATTCCAACTAAGGTTTTTCTTAAATTTAGAGGGTGTATAGCTTCGGATGATGATATTCGTTGTGTGTTGTGTAATTTGGAGGAAGAATCTTTGGATCGTTTATTGTTTCGGTGTAACGTTTCTTCATTGATTTGGAAGGATGTTGCAGAATGGATTGGGTTTGAGGATTTTCGTGCGAATAATATTAAAGAGAGTTTTTTGGAGTGGTGTTATTTTAGCAAGAGGAAAAAAGCGAAGAGAGGGAGGGAAAGAAGTTTTTGGTTGGCTACCATTTGGAACTTATGGTTATTGAGGAATGATATCATCTTTAGGAATGATAATTGGAATATTTTAGATGTGGTTTGGAGTATTAAGGTGCTTTGTTGGAGATGGTCTTTCATCGGGAAAATTATCGATATCAATTATTCCTTTTATGATTTTAGTAGGCTTCCTCTTTACTACTTTCATTAGGATTGATTGATTTTGTAATCTTCTTTAGTTGAGTTTGTATCTTGACTATTTGTAAGTGGTTCGAGAACCCCTTTGTTCTCGGTTTAATGTTATTTCTTGCTTACAAAAAAAATATTTTAGAAATCTTCGAAAGGCTTGTTTCTCATTTCAATTTGTCTAAATCCACTTACACACCAAAATCATCTTGTCCAGAAACCCATTATAACCCTAGAAGTTATGAAACCATATAACCCCCAAAGATAAGAAACAATCGTTCACAGTCTAAAATTGAACCATGCAATGCTTTAATGCCACCTCAATCTGATTTGTAGTTTCAATGTTTTGAAAATTAGGTACAGCTTAAAGTGTTTTTAAAAGATAAACATGTGCTTCCAATACAACCAAAAGCATTTTTCAAAGTTTCATCTAAAATATACTTCTTTTCTTTTGTTATCATTAACTTGTATGGTTTGATGTCTACAGGAGCATTATAGAAAGTTTTCTTAGGCCATCAACTTCCATATTGGGATCCAATTCTTCTCCTACTTCTTGAAATAAAATTTTAGAGTTTTGTTTTAGAACATACCTTTGATTGGATTGTCTTAGTTTCAAGAACAATGTTAGGGCTATTCTCCTTGTAATTTTTGTTTCAAGAACAATGTTAGCGCTATTCTTCTTGTAATTTTTGTTTCAAGAACAATGCAGAGTTATTTTATTTGTAAGATCTAATTTTAATATTATGATAAACATAAATTTTTAGTGTAATAATCATTTTCATTTTGTTTAATATAGGAATTCATTTTCACTATTAATATAATGAATTAAATAAGGTTGGAAATTTAAACAATATTAATTGCACTATGCAAGTTCTCACTAATTTGTGAGGGAAAAGAAATGTCACTAATTAATTGGCTTGTAAATTAGTGAGGGAAATAGGTTATGTCACAAATTTGTGACGGAGTAAATTTCTCATAAATATTGAGGAATTTATTATTCCCTCACTAATTAGTGACGAAAAATGTGTATTGAAGTGATTTTCTTCCTAATATTTAATGACAGAATGCTATAGTTAGTGACAGAGTAATTATGTGGCTATTTGTGACGGAATGTTAAATCCCTTACTAATATTTTGCGACATGTAAATTCGATACAAATATCGTTTTGTCACTAAATCCGTCACTAAAATGATTTGTGATGGAATTTTAATGTTTTAGTGACAAAAAAGTACCCTATCTAAATTTAAGTTTTTTAGTGTTGTTATTTGCAACATAACAAAAGATATTTGGGATTTCATGCGAAGGAAATACTGAGGTTCTACAAAGGTCAAGAGAGCTCAATTGTAGGCCTTGTGTTGAGAATTTAAGTTTCTTAACATGAAAGATAATGATTATGTTGATGAGTACTATGGAAGAACCTTTACCAATGCAGACAAAATGATTGCTCATGGTGAAAAATTGGAGCATGCCACAATTGTTGAAAATGTTATACGATTACTGAACCCAAAAATCAATTATGTGGTGTGTTCCATTAAAGAATCCAATGACGTTACAACTATTCCCATTCATGAACTGCAGAGCAGTCTTCTTGGTCAGGATAAAGAGGAAGAACAAGTGCTAAAGATCACAAATTATGGTTGTGGTGGTGGTAGCAGTCGTGCTAGGAGAGGTGGAGTAATTCAAGGTTGTAGTAAATGAAGGAAAAGTAGACACTAAACTAAATGCTTCAAGTATCACAAGCTAGGACACTATCAAAGTGAATGTCCAACCTGTCATGAATATGATGCCAACTATGTTGAATATGATGAAAATGAAGAATTGCTTCTCATGGCGGAATATGAAGCAAACACGAAAAACAAAAGTGATTTTTGGTTTCTCGACTCGGGGTGTAGCAATCACATGGTTGGAAAAAAGGGATGGTTGTTCAATTTCGATGGGAAATTCACAGAATATGTAAAGCTGAGAGATGACTCAAAGATGCAAGTGATGGGAAAGGGTAACTTGAAGTTATGCATGAATGGAATCATTCAAGTTATCACTGATGTGTATTATCTACTAAGTCTGGAAAAAAATTCCTAAGTGTTGGCTAGTTTATGTAAAATAATATTACAGTTGTGCTAACAAATGGAGGTTATAGAGTGTCTCGTAATGATAATGTTCGGGTCATGAGCGCTCAAATCTTATCCAACTAGATGTTTGTAGTTTCTACATCTATGATCTTGCCAGTGTGCTTAAACGCTAATACATAGAATGCCACACAATTATGGCATAGTAGATACGGTCACTTGTGCTTCAAGGTAATTGACACATTGATCAAGAAGCAAATGGTGAAAGGGATGCCAAGGTTGAAGAAAATGGAAGAAAAATGCTCTAATTGATTGATGGGAAAGTAATATAGATAAGTCATACCAAAATGTTTATCATTGAGAGCCAAGAAAAAACTTGAGTTAGTTCACTTTGATGTGTGTGAACCTATTAAAGTTGAATCTAATGGTGGAAACATGTATTTCATAACCTTTACAAATGACTTTAGTTGGAAAACATGGATTTACGTCATGCATGAAAGGCTAGTGCATTCGATGTTTTCAAAAAATTCAAGGTACTAATGGAAAAAGAATTTGGTAATCATGTTAAATGTCTTGGGACAGATAGAGAGGGTGAATTTACATCCATCGCATTTATTGATTTTTTTTCAATCTTCATTGCATCAAGAGGTAATTGGTCATTGCCTACAGTCCACAACAAAATGGAATATCAAAAAGGAATAACATAACACTGATGAATATGATCAGGTGTATGATGGCAGGAAGGAATGTTCCTAAGAGTTTATGTCCTGAAGCAACAAAATGAGCAGCCTATATACTCAACAAAAGTATTACTCTATCTATGAAGGACATGACTCAAGAGGAAGCATGAAGTGATGTGAAACCTCATTTTCATCATTTCAAGGTGCTTGGATGTATAGCTTTTGTGCACATTCCTGATGTGTAAAGAAAGAAGCTAGATGTTAAAAGAATCAAGTGTGTGCACTTAGGAATGAGTGAATTATCCAAAGCCTACAAGTTTATGATCCATTAGAGAATAAAATTCTAATAAGCAGGGATGTGTTAGTTGAGGAATCAAAAGGTTGGGAGTGGAATAAGAGTCATAAGAAGAAGAATGAAGAAGCAAATAGAAATTGATGATAATGAAGAGGAAAATAATGAATATAATAATCCCTCAATATATAAAGATATGCATATTAAAAAGTTTCCTCAAACTTAAAGGAACAATGTAGAAAGTGCAAGTGAGGAAAGTGTTACTAAGGAAGAAGAGCTTCATCCAAGGAAAAAGAAAAAACCAAGTTACTTTGATGATTATGAGAAGATGAATAAGGATGGAAATTGCAAAACCTAGCTGTCTTTTGTAATGGCAATGATCCTCATATATGATGAAGCAATAAAACATGAAAAATGGAGAAAGGCACAAAGAGGTTCATTCTATTGAGAAAAATGTCACATGGGAGCTAGTTAACCTACCACTTGGAGTCAAGAAGATTATGTGTGAAGTGGATTTACAAGACAAAATGCAATAAAAAAGAGAGGTTGCGAAGCACATGGCAAGAACAGTGGCCAAAGTATACTCACAACAATTTGGCATAGACTAAACTGAATTCTTTGCTCATGTGCCAATATGGGACACTATTGGGGAAATTCTAAATCTTGCAACTTTCCAATATTGTCAAGTTTACAACTTGATTTTAAAAGTGCATTTGTGCATGGTATATTTCTTGAAGATGTCTATATGGATTAACTCTTAGTCTATGAGAAAGGAGGAAGAGAAAAGGTCTATAAATTGATGAAAGCTCTTGATGGAGTTAGGCAAGCACCAATGGCCTGGTACAACAAAATTGAAGCCTACTTATGTCATGAAAACTTTGAAAAATGCCCTCATGAGCATACCTTGTTTGTGAAGCATAATAGAAGTAGCATCCTAATTATTAGTTTGTATGTAGATGACTTGATTTACATTAGAAACAATGATGATATGTTTTAAGGTTTCAAGGAATCAATGAAAAATAAATTTGTCATGACATACTTAGGTAAAATGATGTATTTCTTAGGAGTAGAGGTAAACCATAAAAATGCATGGATCTTCATACATCAATAGAATTATGCCAAAGATATCATTATCGGATTTGGCATGGATTAATGCAACGAGGTGTACAATCCCATTGTTCCTAGATGTCGGCTAATAAATCGCAAGCATGTTGATCTAACAAATTACAAGCAGGTGGTAGGATTCCTTATGTGCATGCTTGCAAGAATACTTGATCTAGCATGTTCAATGTGCTTGGTGGTTAGGTATATGGAAATACCTAAGGAGGTTCATCTAGATGCATCAAGAATAATACTTATATACTTGAAGGGAACTGGGAACCTTGGCATCTTATACAAGAGAAGTGACATGCTTGAGCTACAAGATTGGCCAGATTTTGACTATGTAAAGATAGCGATGACAAGAAAAACCATTCAAGTCATGTGTACATGATTGGTTTAGGATCAATCTCTTGGTATTCAAAGAAGCAACCCATATATATATATATATATATATATATATATATATATATATATATATATATATATATATATATATATATATATATATATATATATATATATATATTAGGTTTCACTTACTAAGAGACCTAACTAGAGATGGACTAATTAATATATGTCACTATAATTCAGAAAATCAACTTGCAGATGTCTTAGCAAAGTCTTTGAAGCTATATTATTTTTGCTTTATGAGGACAAGGCTTGGAGTATGTGACTTGGAAGCAATTTGATAGCTAGTTTATTTAATTTTAAATTTTCTATATTTTCATAATAGGGAAGTGTTAGTTAGTCTTTGAAGATATATTCTTTTTGCTTTGTTAGGGAAGTGTTTGTTAGGTGACCAGTTACTAATTGTGTGTTAGTTAGAAGTTAATATCCATTTATGGCAGTTACTTGCTTGCAATTAACATAAATTTCTTATATATAACGATCATTCCATATCGATAAATAATAGGAGATTTCCCCTTGCACAAACATTAATATGATTGTAATTTTGAAAACTCTCTTTTAATTATACAAACATTTATTTTAGGTGTATTTTTATACAATGTTTTTATATGGTTTTTTTTTGCAACAATTTACAAAAATGATGTTTTCAAACAACACCATAGTTTCAGATGCGCTATGTAAATAATGGCGGTTTTACATTAGCCGCCATACAGACTACTACAATATACTTAAGTGTAAATTACTTTGTAAATAATGATAGTTTAAACAGACACAATTATTCTTATTTTTCCTATTTAAATGATAGAAAACTTTGACTGTTATAACTGTCATAATTTTCACATTTTTCATTAAGAAAATGATTCAATATCAATAAACCAACAAGTATCATCTTCAAGTTGATAGAATCAAATACTGATGAGAAGAAAGCTTTGTAATTATGCTATCACTTAAAGAAAACTCATAAGCACGAGATCTTCACATATATAAATATTTCAACAGCTCAAGATGGTTGTACATTAAAACACAACCAATAATAAATCAAATCATGTTTTATCGATATTTTACAATTAAGTTTTTTTTATATATGCAACAAAATAAATTATAGGTATATAATGGGTACACCACATCAATTTACATGAGTCAAAACACCACCAAAATAGAATACACATAACATCCTACTTCAAATAATCTATAGGAGATTTGGTCTAATTATAAAAACTACATTTCGACGATCTAAATTCCAACCACAGCCAAGAAGTTTGAATAATACGCATTGGAATATCTTCAAGTCTTCCAATCATATTATTGAAAATTGAAGGTTCTTGGTTTGGTTTCATATGTTGAAAAACATTATCATTTTCCTTGATGTCTAATAAGATGTCCTTGACATGCTCGAAGATCTCCTGGTGTGCAGTGCTTCTGTGATGTCAGATCAGGTATTGTAACATATGTCTTGACAGTTTTGGGACTATCTAAATACTGAAAGTTTTGATTTAATTTCTATTTGCTTAGCAGGTATTTGATCTCTTGTTTTGCTCCAGGTTGTGTGAAAATCAAGGGAGTATTAATGTCAAAATCAGAAGCTGCTTGCGTTAGATTTTAAAGATTATTGAAGATCTTTTCTTGCTTGATTCATGTAATCTTTTTTGAGGAAGTTTTTGATCAGATCCAGGCCCATTCAGAATGCTTTATTTTTGGTGTTTAACCTAATTGCTTTGTACGAAATATTGTATTATTGTGAGACTGGGTGCTTTTGAGTTTTTAGGGTTTCCTTGTGTGTGTTTTGTGAGTCATTCTTACATCACCTAGATGTTTGAATTGGACTGATGCTTTGAGTTGTATTTTTGTCCACTCTAAGCTTTTAAGCATGAGTGTATGTTCTTGATCAAAGATTTTAAGTAAGATCAAGGTGTTTTGTTTTTGAAGAGTGTTCTTCTGTTTTCTTTGAATTTATTGGTTTATTATCGCAGTATGTTATTGAGGGGGTGAGATGGTGATTTATCATATCTAGATGTAGTATTCTAGGTAGAAGTTGCACTGGGTAGGTTCAAGAGAGAAGTTGTAAACTGGGACAGTTTAGGCTTTGAATTGTTCTACTAATTGTGGATTTCCTTCCTGGCTTGGTAGCCCCCAGAGTAGGTGAGTTTGCACCAAACTGGGTTAATAGTTCTCTGTGTTATTACTGCTTTTGTTATATATTGTGTTTACCTTGTCTTTACTCAAATATTGTCGTGACATCGTATTCGACATCACGTATCTGATACCAGAATTTCAACTGGTATCAGAGCAGGCATCCTTCTCTGAATCTGGGTGAGATCTAGGGAAGTTACTTTCTAGTATAATGGACAAGGAACTGAGTTTTGTGAACAGACCACTAATTCTGGATGGAACTAATTATGATTACTGGAAATCAAAGATGGTTTCCTTCTTGAAGTCATTAGACAACAAGGCCTGGAAAGTTGTTCTAAGAGGATGGAAACATCCTGTTGTTAAGGACAAAGAAGGGAATGATACTGAAGAGTTGAAGCTAGAAGAGGACTGGTCTAAGGAAGAAGATGAGCTTGCTTTGGGAAATTCTAAAGCCTTGAATTCCATATTCAATGGAATTGACAAAAATACCTTCAGATTGATCAATACTTGCATTGTTGCCAAAGATGCTTGGGATATTTTCAAAACTACTCATGAAGGTTGTTCCAAAGTCAAGATGTCAAAACTTCAGTTACTCTCCACAAAATTTGAAAACTTGAGGATGAAAGATGGTGAAAGTATTTATGATTTTCATATGAATATCCTTGAAATAGCTAATGCATCCAGTGCTCTTGGAGAAACTATATCTGAAGAAAAGTTGGTAAGAAAAGCTCCCGGATCTCTACCTAAGAGATTTGACATGAAGTTAACTACCATAGAAGAAGCTCATGATATTAGCAAGATGAGATTGAATGAACTTATTAGATCTCTTCAAACTTTTGAGATTGGCATAAGTGACAAATCTGACAAGAAAAGCAAAAATATTGCTTTTTCTTCCAACATTGATGATGGAGTAGAAGAATGTGATCTGAACAATGAGGACGGTCTATCAATTTCCATAGTTTTTATTGGAATACAATTCAACAAAGTAATGAAAAAGATAGACAGAAAGTCAAGATCCAATGTCAAGAACACCTCATCAGACATCAATAGGTCAAGTGATTCTGGCAGAAAGATAATGACTGAAGAGAACACATTGCAAGGAAAAGAAGTTCAGTGCTATGGTTATTATGGTTTTGGGGCACATTAGATCTGAATGTCCCACATATCTCAATAATCATAAAAAGGGTCTTACTGTGGCCTGGTCAGATGAAAACACTGGAAGTGAAGCTGAAGAAGAATCTGCTAAGAATGTTACTGCTCTAACTGGGAGATATTATTCTGATATCAGTGATGATGAAGTCACATATGATGAATTAGCTACATTCTATAGAGATTTATGTCTTAAAAATGAAGAAGTTTGTCAACAACAAGAGGAACAGAAGAAAATCATATCTCAACTAGAGACTGAGAAGGAAGAACATCTGAAAACCATTTCCAAACTGGAGAATGAGGTAACATTGCTAAACTCCACTCTTGATCAAATGATCAAGCATGTCAGAATGTGGAATAGTAGTTCAGAGACACTTAATGAGATTCAGCAAATTGGGAAGACAGCTAGAGATGTGTCTGGACTAGGTTTTAACAAAAGAAGAGAACCTGTATCAGATTCTGCTCATTCTAAGTTTACACCAAAGATGTTGAATTAGATGTCTCAACATTGTAACAGAAGACATGTAAATAAAAGAAGTAGAAATTCCCATAGATGGAGGTGTCACTACTGTGGAAAGTTTGGTCACTTGAAGCCTTATTGTTTCAAACTATGTGGATATCCCAAATCCTCCCCTCAGCGTGTTCTATTTCAGAACATACCTAAGGACATAAAGCAATGGATTTATAAGGTTGGTCACAACAACTTGATAGCTCATTGTAACACCCTAAAAGTTGCCCTCTCATTTTCATAACATTTGGCATACCATTCCCATACATTGCATTTCATTTAAATCAAGAGAAGAGAAAGCATGCATTCATTAGTTGAGGCTTAAGGTGTGTGATCAGTTGATTTGCAAAGTTATGGTCATTCAAAGTCAAAGAATAAGAGCAAAGTTCCTACCAACAAGCCTTAAGGTTCTCTTATGTTCCATATAATCTCAATTGAATCTTCAAGTCACTGGGAGGTGTAGATTTACCAGGAAGTTCAAGCAGTGCAACATCTCCTAATAAAAGGGGCCAAAATCAGGGTTTCTGATTCAAAGGGCTTCCTGATGAAATTTTGGTTCAAAATTGATTTCAATTATTTCCACATGATATCAAGTGTATAAGGATGTAATATTGTTCCTTGAATCATTTCAGAAGGTCTCCAATTGGTCAGTTACCTGAAAAATAAAAATAAAATGGGAAAAGTCAAATGTGCAGAGGAAAAAGTTAACTCCTAACTTTTTGAGGTCAAAATCATGTTCCATAAGTTAAATATGTTCAATGGTTGAAATTTTATCAAGAAACGTCAAGAGAATCATGGAAAAATCAAGAAATCATAAACCTGCCTAAAATAGAAACTTAGGGTTTCCCTTTTTGGCAAGTCTTAAGTCATTTTGCACCTCACTTGCAAGTCCTCTTCCTTCAAGATAAAGGTATCAAACTTCAATCCTAAGTTGAGCCAATTAAAGATCACATCATAAGCTTCAAAGATATAGCAAGAACACCTCCCTTGGATCAAAATTGAGGGAGATATGATCAATCAAAGTTTGGCAAAAGTAAGGCCACTTTGCCTAGAAACCAAGTCATGGGCGTGCCAGGGGCCAGACATTTCATCAAGCAGGTGGTGTTCCAAATGTCAAGTCATTTTTCTCCATCAAGAATGTTTCCAATGAAAATTTTCTAAACATCAAAGTTGTTCATTTTTGTCCCCCTTAACAACTTTCATGTTTACAGATTTTCCATAGGATCAGTGGTTTGGAAGATATGAGAGGTCAAACGTAAGGTCCAAAGTTGATTGTTCTATAGGCCATGGTGCCCAAGGCACACCCAGATCATCAGGCCCCATATGAAGCTATATGTGATCATGTTCCATGGTATTTTTGAAGGATCTAAAGGCTTTATCTCATCTGGTATTGAACATCAACAATGTTCTATCTTATTTTATCTTTCCAATGACTCCAAAAATGCATCATTTCATGCCTTGTGCATGAAGAAATCTGCTTAAAATTCCATTGTTTTCATTGATGCTTTCTGCCAAATATGGAAGGGAACTATGCATTTTTTGATTATTGAGGCATATCAGTTCATACACATACACATATTACATTGGTTTTCATTATTTTAAGCTAACATGATCATGCATACATACACGAGTGATGCTCCAAAGAGGAAAATGAGAAATTTGTATGACAAGGTAATGTTGTAATATCATCATACCATCAATGCCATTGGTTCAACATTACACCATGAGTTCCATGATCTTCATACACTTGATCAAGGCCTTACATAATTCAGCTCATACTCACTTCCAAAGTTTAAATTGCAAGTTGCTTCATTCACCTGCATTGATCATTGCATCTCACATAACCTTGGTTCTAACTATTAACAAAGGTGGTTAACAGTTTACCATAGGTATATAAGCTCATCCTAACAGATTTTAGAGGACACTTCATCATTCTATCACAATTCAACTCAAACTTCACCTTCATTCTCTCTTAATTTCGTGCAACAAACTTCACATTGTTCATCACCATCTTCATAAATTCATCATCATCAATGGATTCTGAGCAAGATTAAGTAAGTATTGATCCATTTTCATGAGCAGAGCACTAAGTTCAACTTGGATTTTCTCTCTAGTTTAGCAAGAATCAAAGATCACATAGCCTTTATTTGGCTCAAATCAAGTGCAACAAGCTTAGGAACCTCATCTCTGGATTTCTTTCGCCTCTGAAAACTCCAATTTGAAGGTTTCAGTCCAAACTTTTCTTGCACGATTTCATCAATTTTAAGTTTGTTTTATGTTAACTGTAGCTTAATAGAAGCAGTGGAACATCTGGGTAGTTGATAGGCTCCATAGGAGCATAGTTCAGTTTTTAGAGCAAATCTTATTTTCGATTCTTGTTGTGTATGCTTTATTTGTGAAATCCAAGCACGGATTTGTGATCTCAATAGATTCAGATTCATTTTTATATAAGTGTCGCTCCCGGGATTTTCATCCTAGTACAAACGCGAAAGTGGCGCGGAAAGGTAGAGTCGCCAGCCAGACATTTTTATCCCGAATGAATGGGAAAGGTAATGTTGCACAAACCTGAGGAAGAAGGAAAAGGACGAGGCCTTGCGAACCAAAGATCGGGGTTCGGGAGTCGGTTACGACCTGGGAAGGTATTAGCACCCCAGATCGTCCGTCGTACCCGACGGGATCCACGCTTGCTTGGTTTGTTTCAAAGGGTGAGAAAATACGAATGCTGCTGAATAAGACCGCTACTGAAATAAAGGGAATGGAAAACGAGAAATGAGCTGAAATGAGAATGAAAAGAAAGGGGGAAATGTAGGGAAAATAAAGAATGTGCTCGAACGGGCCCTACCCCGCTGCCTACGTACCTCATCGGGATAATGAGGATCAGAGTCGACGTAGTTCGCCTAACTAAGGCTTACACTCATTTGTGGTTTTTAGGATGACGTTGCCATAGCTCTAGCTCAGGTGTTACCGGCTCTGACACGAGGGTGTTTACCGTATCGCTGTTTGAACTGTCGAGACAAGTCATGAAGAGTATGAGATGAGAATGAGAAGACGTGACTTCTTGGTTTGTTGTTTTTTAGAAGAAATGTTTTGAATTTGTTTGTGAACGGTCTTGTACTAAGACCTATCCATCGCGGGAAGTATTTATACCTCGCCCCGAAACAGGACGCGTATAAACACTCCGCAACAAAGTCTCGTGTCGTACAAGATTGTTCGGTTTTTATTAAATGTTTTATTGTTTTTCTTTTGAGATGAGAAAGAATGACTCAAATGGGAAAAGGGACAAAAACTAAGGGGGACTAAGACACAACCCTAAGTTGTTTATTCAATATCACGGAGATCCTAAAGGTTAGTGAGGTTTCTAATCCTAAGGAGGAAGGAAAAGAAACAAAGGAAAAAGGATGCAACTTACTTCCTAAGGAAGATAAGTTGGTCCTAACAATGGGGAATCCTACCAATCACAAACATGGAAGGAAAAATGAATTAAAAAGCCTAAAAGAAATGCATAAAAAATAAAGGATAAAGTGGAGTAAACTTACCTCAATCTTCCCCACTACAAAACAAGTGTTAATGCACATTTTTATTAAAAAGAATAAGGCAAACACACATTAATTAAATCCTAATTAAACTTGGACCTAAACTAGACTCTATTTAAATCCTAAAGGAACTAGAAAAAGCTAGGACAAAAATACAGCACCTATTACAGCCCCTAATACACAAATAGCTATGAAACTAAGCCTAACACCCACCAGCTTTTTACAGCCCGCATGCAACATGAAAAAGTAGGTGTAAAAGGTCAAATGCAGCATGCACACAACAAACAAATTTTACAGCAGCTATATACAAAAACAGCTATGAAATGCAAAATTCAGAATTGATTATTTTCATTTTTTAATGCACAAACTCAATTAAAAATGCACTAAACACATCATGAACACACATTTGAACATAGATCAACATATAAAAATGCAAGAACATGAACATTTTTGATGATTATGCAAGAATACACCACATGGTTAATTATGCAACAAGTAAGGCAAAAATGTAACACATAAACATGCATATGAACATGGCATTTGAACATGGTGATTATTGATTATGAACATGCAATATATGATTCAACAAACACACTAAACTCAATGCAAAATTCAGAATTAAATGGATAAAAGTGATGCAACAAATTCTACCAAATGCACATACATACATGATTATGCAAAATGCAACATACATCAACATAATGATACAATGAAATGCAAAATGATTTAATGCAATGCAAACATGTAAAACAGAATGCAACATGATTATTATGTGTCAAATAATGCACAAACATGGTAACAACATGCAAGAAACCAAGATATGCACAAATAAACACAAAAATGCATAACACGCGACATGAACGGAATCGTGTCGAAACGACTCGAAATGGGGGAACTAGCTACTGGAAATGGATCCAAAAATTCCCTAAAATCACTACCTAAACATGTATGAACATTAAAGGCACTAGGAAGCAAGATTGAGCACTCAACTAAGCTAAGAATCCAAAATTCAACAGCGTTAACCGGTTAACCATATAGGTTAACCCGTTAACGGGCAAAAAATACAGCATTTTGGCCAAAAACGCATGCGTTAACCGGTTAACCAAATGCGTTAACCGGTTAACACTGAACAAAAAGTGAAAAATGCTTTTGAAATAAGTGCTTTTGGCCACAATCTTCCTTCTAAATAATCCTAAACCCCACCTAATCATGCTAACACTAATTTCTACTTATTTTGAGCTTATTTACACATGCTAGCACCTATATCTATTAACACCTTAAATCCTAAAGCAACAAAAATCACAAATCACAAACAAACATAATCGAAACGGAATTGATTTTAAACAAAGCAAAAAAAACACTTAAAGAATGCCAAAAGTGGCGAGATGAAGAGAATAACTTAAAGAAGAAGTGATTAAGATCACCAACCTACGAAGCGGAGGAGTGCTTCGGTAATTGTTGCAAGAATCGGAGCTTGATCGAAGAGAAAACCGTGAAAACCGAGAAACCGCAAAATAAATGCGTTCTTGATGCTTGAACCTTTGCACACTTCCGATAAGCCGAAATCTTCAACAAAATCACTAGCTTCTTCTTCTACGATCCACAATTAATGGAGGTTGGAGGCTTAAGCTTCAAGATCTTCAAGTTTCAATGTGAAACTTGAAGAGCTTATTCAAAGAAGCTTTGGTGAAAGGAGGGAAAATGGAGGAAAAGTGAGAGAGAAAAAGTGATTATGAAAAAAGTGAAAAATTTGGAATTGTGGGAACCCTTTTCAATGAAGTGATTAATGGTTATATAGAGATTAGGCTAGGAGTTAGGTTTGGGTTTGGGGCCCAAAAATTAGGTTTGGGATCCAAAGTTAGGTTTGGAAGTTAGTTAGGGTTAGGGTTGGAAAAGGGAATATTCCTTGGAATATTCCTTGGAATATTCCTTGGAACACTCTAGAAGATGGTGGAAGGTGGTGGAAGTTTCCAAGGGAAATGGAGTGGAATTGAAGTGGAAAAATGAGATGGAAAGAATGAAAGGAAGTGTGGAAAGAAAGTGGAAGGAAAAGCGGAAAGAAAAGGGGAGGAAAGTGGTGAATTCTTCCTTTTTAATGGGTTAGCTTGAAAGTGGTGTGGATTATTTTTGGTACATCATTTTCTCTCGAACTCCAATGTTTGCCAAGCCTCGATCGACCACACACCTCATGCAAAGGACGATGAGTGACTTATTTATTATTTTTTTTCAAATGCGATGCGATGATATGCGGAATGATGCAAGAATGAAGCGTGAATCGCTCGAGGTTGATGATAAATAAGAGGGCAAATTTTGGGGTGTTACAGCTGCCCCTATTCAATCACTGTAGACTTGAATGGATGACAGCAGCTGCTTTCAGACATTTGAAGTATGCAGGGATTGAATACTAGAACAACCCGAAAATTTGCACTCGGTGGAAGAGAACAGGGAAATAAACCCAACCATCTAAACTCTGCTTGTGGAGAACTCGGACATGAAGAGTAGCGAATTGGTGAATGTTTTTGGAATATCACTGGGAGATTGTTGATTTGTCACGCTACGGGTGGACTTTGGAAATTGCCACGCTGCGGGTGGACTTTGGAAATTGCCACGCTTCGGGTGGACTTTGGGAATGATGCCACCCTGAGGATGGACTTTCGCCAATCTGCGGTTGGACTTCAAAATACTTTGCCACACTACGGGTGGACTTTAAAGAGTTGCCACACTGCGGGTGGACTTTAAAGAGTTGCCACACTGCGGGTGGACTTTTGATATGATGCCACCCTGAGGATGGACTTTGGCCAGTCTGCGGCTGGACTTTAAAACACTGTGCCACACTGCGGGTGGACTGCTGGATAATTTGCCACACTACGGGTGGACTTTGAGATATGATGCCACCCTAAGATGGACTTTGGCCAGTCTGCGGCTGGACTTTTGCTCACCACGGGAGACTTTTGAAACTTGCCACCCGAAGATGGACTTTGGCCAGTCTACGGCTGGACTTTTGCTCGCTACGGGAGACTTTTGAAACTTGCCACCCGAAGATGGACTTTGGCCAGTCTGCGGCTGGACTTTTGCTCACTACGGGAGACTTTTGCTCACTACGGGAGACTTTTGCTCACTACGGGAGACTTTTGCTCACTACGGGAGACTTTTGCTCACTACGGGAGACTTTTGCTCACTACGGGAGACTTTTGCTCACTACGGGAGACTTTTGCTCACTACGGGAGACTTTTGCTCACTACGGGAGACTTTTGAGATTTGCCACCCGAAGATGGACTTTGGCCAGTCTGCGGCTGGACTTTTGCTCACTACGGGAGACTTTTTGCTCACTACGGGAGACTTTTGCTCACTACGGGAGACTTTTGCTCACTACGGGAGACTTTTGCCCACTACGGGAGACTTTTGCCCACTACGGGGGACTTTTGCTCACTACGGGAGACTTTTGCTCACTACGGGAGACTTTTGCTCACTACGGGAGACTTTTGCCCACTGCGGGGGACTTTAGAGATTTGCCACCCGAAGATGGACTTTGGCCAGTCTGCGGCTGGACTTTTGCTCACTACGGGAGACTTTTGCTCACTACGGGAGACTTTTGAGATTTGCCACACTGCGGGTGGACCTTTTGGTCACTACGGGAGACTTTTGCTCACTACGGGAGACTTTTGCTCACTACGGGAGACTTTTGCCCACTGCGGGGGACTTTAGAGATTTGCCACCCGAAGATGGACTTTGGCCAGTCTGCGGCTGGACTTTTGCTTGCCACCCGAAGATGGACTTTGGCCAGTCTGCGGCTGGACTTTGAAGCTTGCCACCCGAAGATGGACTTTGGCCAGTCTGCGGCTGGACTTTGAAGCTTGCCACCCGAAGATGGACTTTGGCCAGTCTGCGGCTGGACTTTGAAATTTGCCACCCGAAGATGGACTTTGGCCAGTCTGCGGCTGGACTTTGCAATTGGAATTGCACGGTATATTGCCCCATGACACTGGGGATATTATGTCTTGAGTATTGTTGATGAACTGGTGACTGTAAAAGAAATTCCTGACGCGGAAGTGATAAGTCTCTGTTGACTCTGTGGGGAAACACAATGATCGCGAATTCAATATCAAGTAGCCCTGTGGGGATGACATCTCTGTTTGGAGAGGAGCGTGAATAATTCATCTGTCCCGAATTATCACCTTTGCCAAAAATAAATTGGACTTTTAGATTTGAGGGCCGTGCCCGGGGATACTCGGACTATTGAGGAATATCCACTCTTATGGATCTGCTGGGGAGGAGAATGATTTATCTGAAATCTTCTAGGGGAATAGGAATTGCCTTAGACCTGTTGGTGATGACAACACCGAGACACGTCCTGCTGAGGAGGAAAGATTTCAAGTTGTCTCGTGCTGGGGATTAGTTGCTTCTGCATGGATTTTACCTTTAAGAGGATTTTACAAAAAGACTTGGCGTCTTTAAACTCTTAGGTATTGTAACGACTGCATGAATCAATGTGATGACCTCGCTGAGGAGGTAACCATTGCCAATGTGGATGAATTTGTATCTGTCAGAAGTGCTGAACGAGATAGTTGACTTGACAAGTAACCACGGTATTCTAGACTCCGGGTAAATGCTTCTGATCGTCTGTCTTCGGGAAAGAATGAATTCTCGTACTATTAGGGTGGCCTGCCCCAGGATGAGTACTTGAATAGTTTTGCTCTTGACTGACTAATCTTCGCTCTTGGAGAGATTTGAATCTCGGAGTGATTGCCCCAGTTTGACTGAAATTTGAAGGGATTGCTCAACATAACTGCCCCAGATTGGCCCAGTACTTTAATTTTGAAGAGATTGCTCGACGTGACTGCCCCGGATTAACTGGCTCTTACCATGACTAATTGGGGAAATCTCTGCTCAATGAAGCTTTATTCGGATAAGTGCACCTTGACGTGACAGTCTTTCAGAAGTTTTAGACTCCTCAACCTGGCAAGCTTGAGCTTCTGGATTGAATTTCCGTATGTGAACCATTTATGATGCTCAACAAATGTATGCAAGTGAGAAAATGTTTATTCTTAGAATGAAAATCCTAATTCAACAAACATGTTAATCTTGAAATTTTGAAAATGGATCGTTAACTTTTGTGAGCGAATCACTAGTTAAGATACGACCTTTATTTGAATGAAAGTATGTACACGCAATACCAACAAACACCTTTTAGCACAACTCATAGGAGTCAGGAACGCGGTCTCGTGGTAGTACGCTCTCAATTTAATCCTGTTTCAGTTAGGACTTTTAAGGGTTGTATCGTGGCCTGGTTCACGGTTATAGAAACAAAGGATATAGGCTCGAAGTTTATTTGCGCCCACCCACTCTTCGTGATGTTCTTCATTCCTACCTTCAGCTAGTTTTCACAAGCATTCACCTTTCATAAGGGTTTCGTGTTGATTGAGGAACCATTGCTGCTATCCGTTCAAGCACCAATCAAATTATTGTTGAGAGTCAGTCACTCCTCTATCTTTTGTGTTTATGCCACACGACTTTGTTCTTATTTGAGGATCTTTCTTGTGTAATCCTTTCTGTCTTTCGCTTTTGCATTATTTTGCTTATCCCTAACTTTTGCCTGGACTGATTCTTGTGAATCTTTGATTGTGAAGTCCAGCGGGATGCCCTAACTTTTGCCTAAGTCGCTTGTTTTCAAGTTTCGACTTAGCGGGCCTTTTCTTTTCTTTTTTCTTTTTTTTTGCATTTTGAACAAGTCGCGTGACATTGTTGTCTTGATTGCTTCACGAGGGTTGTGACTGCCTCATTTTGTGGTCGACGAAGGATAACCATTGTGGTTTCGGGTCTTTGGACCTCTTGATTAGCATAGTAGAATGCAATGGATCTTCAAATACACTCCTTTATGAAAGTTTGAACGCTTGGTCTGACTAGCTGATGACTACCCTGCCCCTGGATTACATGTGAGGGTTTTTTTTATGTGAAAAGAAACTCCTACTTCAAGGCTCGAAGGGGTTAGCAAGGGTTTATCTTCCTTATATCTCCAGTGTTTAGGATTTGAAACAATGCCTGTACATCGTCAACAGGGTCTTACTTGAGAGCACACAATTCAGAGATATTGCGTTTTCGTTTCGTCATTCTCCCTCATAGAATTTAAGCATGACAATTGGTATTGCGATATACATATGCAAAATTATAAGGGAATGCAAATGAATTTACTTCAAGAAAAACATGTGAGTTTTATTATTTCTGACATTCAAAAGCAAACAAATTTCATATATTGACAAATGTTTAGCACATAAAAGAAACTACAAATGGAAATGTAGTACAGAAACTGAATATTGCCATAGTTGAGGAGGCTTGGCTCCGTCTGGACCTGTCAGTCTTGGATACTTTCGACGATCAATAGCTCTTTTCACAGACTTGTGATCTTCGATTTGCAGTTGCATGCTCAACCATGGCAGTAACACTTCCTCTTCTAGCTATACTGACTCTGACACAAGACATCTGAAGGAAAAAGTGAAGCTGGGGAGTAAAGTTGCCCCAAAAGTTTGCTCGGAAAGACCTGACGATCTTCTGCCTACGTATCTCCATTGACTGATGACCAATGAAGAATCAGAGCGACGTAGTTCCCCTCAATAGGGATGAAAAACGAACAATGAAGAAAGGCAATCTCATACATGCCATCACTGAGAGTATTTGAATACTGCTGGCTTTATTTGCTTCATGAATACCCTGGCGTCCTGGGTGATCAGCTCGAAGACTTCAGCTTAACGTGAACCATCTGGTAGAATAACCGCAACACCGGTTCCATTATGACTAGGCATCGGATTATGGAGTACATTTGGGAGAGGAGCGAAATTGATCGCCTTGGAGTCAACTAGGTCCTGTACCTTGTTCTGAAAGGCCCAACATTTCTCAATACTGTGCCCCTGGGCACCTGAATGGAATTCGCACCTGGCGTTAGCATCAAAATTCGGAGGTAGATTGTCAGGAGCGGGAGGTCTCATGGTACGAAGCTCGACCAGGTTCAACTTTAGCAGCTCTGGAAGCAATACAGCATATGGGCATGGGACGGGGTCGAGTCTGCGGTTTCTCGCTCTTGTTCTTTCTTGGAACGGTCTCTGTACCTGTTGTTGCTGACCCTGTGGACTCTCTTGGGAAACTGAAATTGGATGCCGACAAACGACATCTGAAGGGAAGAAGTTGATAAATGAAGTTGATAAATAAGGTTGCTCGGAAAGATCTTGCACGATCTCCTGCCTACGTATCTCCATTGACCAATGGAGAATCAGAGCAGCGTAGTTCCCCTCAATAGGGATGAAAATAGCTTCGTTCAAAATTTCCATAACCAAACTCATCTGAGCCTTCATCTGGTTGACTTCCTCTTTCAATAGTTTCTGATTCCGAAATAAAGCTTATACTTCTGCCTTGAATGGCCTCAGCTGGGTCTTCCTTTCAGTTACCTCCGCCCGGAGTTGCTTCAGATACATACTTTGATGACTGTGATTCAAGTTGTCCATTCTGATGAGAAATCAGACCAGGAAAAGAATTTGTCTCTGAACACCTGTCAAGAATGCAAGGATGTATGCAAATGCCATGTTCAGTTATTTCTGAGGAATCTATCTGCTTTGATTCAAGTTTTGACACAGAAAAATCTAACAGCATGATTCAGATATGCGATCCTCGGAAATAACTGAACATGTGTGCAGAAATGATATGATGTCATGTATGCAATAGGCATGTGATCAATGATCTGATGTTGGTGTCGGTGCATGGTCTCAAAATCCAGATATCACAATAATCATCCCTCTGATCCGGGGTTCATAACTTAAGAACAGAAATCCAGATCACAAAACTGAATCAAAGGCAAAGTGGGTATGCTGAAGGTACCAGGGTTCCTGCAAACCTGTAAACCCCTCCCAATCTCACGGGTATTGCTACTCGGGTCAACATCACGGACTCTCAAAGCCGAATAGCAATAATACGTTCACCATCTCCGAGAAATGGCTCATGACCAGATCAGGGAATCGGTTTGGCATTATGTACTACTCAGGGAGGTCTCAGTTGAGTCCGGAAAAACAAGCATCCCTCATAAGTTCTCCAGCTTCAAGCACTGAATCGAGAAACAATAGTACATTCATCCCGAAGGGTACAATACTATCGTCATACGAACAGTTTGCTTTAACTGAATTCCTATGAGAGAACCAGGCCATCCTATGCGAGTTCCCAATGGACCCTCGGATGCGAGTGGGTTTGCCAACAAATGTGGTCTGCCACTGTCATCACTGGAGAGGGGTGTTCCCATTAAGGTCCTCGAAGATCGGTCACCAGATGCACATAACTATCAAGGTCGTACCCTGAAGTGAGGTAATCCCCACACAGAATAGTTCCAAGACGGTCGCAATCTGGGTGTGGAACACATCGCCACCCATCATGGTGAGATACCATAAGAGTACAATGTCTGTCCACGCTAATCCTATGGTGCACTCAAGCCGGGTATTTGGCTTATCTCACAGTAACTCCCACCCACAGAAAAAATGAAAACCAGCACAGCCAGACAGTCCAGTATAATATGATGCATGGAAAATAAAATACTGAAAGCGGTAAATAAATGCTGTAAAGTAAAGCTGTAAAGTAAAAACTGTAAATAAACAGTAAAGCTAAACTAAAGCACACAGCAACAAACAGGTAAACACCCAAAGAAACAAAACCAAACAGGCGCTAGGATTGACTCTACAAGGGAAACCGGAAGAATCAGGTTGGTCCCCAGCAGAGTCGCCAGCTGTCGCTCCCGGGATTTTCATCCTAGTACAAACGCGAAAGTGGCGCGGAAAGGTAGAGTCGCCAGCCAGACATTTTTATCCCGAATGAATGGGAAAGGTAATGTTGCACAAACCTGAGGAAGAAGGAAAAGGACGAGGCCTTGCGAACCAAAGATCGGGGTTCGGGAGTCGGTTACGACCTGGGAAGGTATTAGCACCCCAGATCGTCCGTCGTACCCGACGGGATCCACGCTTGCTTGGTTTGTTTCAAAGGGTGAGAAAATACGAATGCTGCTGAATAAGACCGCTACTGAAATAAAGGGAATGGAAAACGAGAAATGAGCTGAAATGAGAATGAAAAGAAAGGGGGAAATGTAGGGAAAATAAAGAATGTGCTCGAACGGGCCCTACCCCGCTGCCTACGTACCTCATCGGGATAATGAGGATCAGAGTCGACGTAGTTCGCCTAACTAAGGCTTACACTCATTTGTGGTTTTTAGGATGACGTTGCCATAGCTCTAGCTCAGGTGTTACCGGCTCTGACACGAGGGTGTTTACCGTATCGCTGTTTGAACTGTCGAGACAAGTCATGAAGAGTATGAGATGAGAATGAGAAGACGTGACTTCTTGGTTTGTTGTTTTTTAGAAGAAATGTTTTGAATTTGTTTGTGAACGGTCTTGTACTAAGACCTATCCATCGCGGGAAGTATTTATACCTCGCCCCGAAACAGGACGCGTATAAACACTCCGCAACAAAGTCTCGTGTCGTACAAGATTGTTCGGTTTTTATTAAATGTTTTATTGTTTTTCTTTTGAGATGAGAAAGAATGACTCAAATGGGAAAAGGGACAAAAACTAAGGGGGACTAAGACACAACCCTAAGTTGTTTATTCAATATCACGGAGATCCTAAAGGTTAGTGAGGTTTCTAATCCTAAGGAGGAAGGAAAAGAAACAAAGGAAAAAGGATGCAACTTACTTCCTAAGGAAGATAAGTTGGTCCTAACAATGGGGAATCCTACCAATCACAAACATGGAAGGAAAAATGAATTAAAAAGCCTAAAAGAAATGCATAAAAAATAAAGGATAAAGTGGAGTAAACTTACCTCAATCTTCCCCACTACAAAACAAGTGTTAATGCACATTTTTATTAAAAAGAATAAGGCAAACACACATTAATTAAATCCTAATTAAACTTGGACCTAAACTAGACTCTATTTAAATCCTAAAGGAACTAGAAAAAGCTAGGACAAAAATACAGCACCTATTACAGCCCCTAATACACAAATAGCTATGAAACTAAGCCTAACACCCACCAGCTTTTTACAGCCCGCATGCAACATGAAAAAGTAGGTGTAAAAGGTCAAATGCAGCATGCACACAACAAACAAATTTTACAGCAGCTATATACAAAAACAGCTATGAAATGCAAAATTCAGAATTGATTATTTTCATTTTTTAATGCACAAACTCAATTAAAAATGCACTAAACACATCATGAACACACATTTGAACATAGATCAACATATAAAAATGCAAGAACATGAACATTTTTGATGATTATGCAAGAATACACCACATGGTTAATTATGCAACAAGTAAGGCAAAAATGTAACACATAAACATGCATATGAACATGGCATTTGAACATGGTGATTATTGATTATGAACATGCAATATATGATTCAACAAACACACTAAACTCAATGCAAAATTCAGAATTAAATGGATAAAAGTGATGCAACAAATTCTACCAAATGCACATACATACATGATTATGCAAAATGCAACATACATCAACATAATGATACAATGAAATGCAAAATGATTTAATGCAATGCAAACATGTAAAACAGAATGCAACATGATTATTATGTGTCAAATAATGCACAAACATGGTAACAACATGCAAGAAACCAAGATATGCACAAATAAACACAAAAATGCATAACACGCGACATGAACGGAATCGTGTCGAAACGACTCGAAATGGGGGAACTAGCTACTGGAAATGGATCCAAAAATTCCCTAAAATCACTACCTAAACATGTATGAACATTAAAGGCACTAGGAAGCAAGATTGAGCACTCAACTAAGCTAAGAATCCAAAATTCAACAGCGTTAACCGGTTAACCATATAGGTTAACCCGTTAACGGGCAAAAAATACAGCATTTTGGCCAAAAACGCATGCGTTAACCGGTTAACCAAATGCGTTAACCGGTTAACACTGAACAAAAAGTGAAAAATGCTTTTGAAATAAGTGCTTTTGGCCACAATCTTCCTTCTAAATAATCCTAAACCCCACCTAATCATGCTAACACTAATTTCTACTTATTTTGAGCTTATTTACACATGCTAGCACCTATATCTATTAACACCTTAAATCCTAAAGCAACAAAAATCACAAATCACAAACAAACATAATCGAAACGGAATTGATTTTAAACAAAGCAAAAAAAACACTTAAAGAATGCCAAAAGTGGCGAGATGAAGAGAATAACTTAAAGAAGAAGTGATTAAGATCACCAACCTACGAAGCGGAGGAGTGCTTCGGTAATTGTTGCAAGAATCGGAGCTTGATCGAAGAGAAAACCGTGAAAACCGAGAAACCGCAAAATAAATGCGTTCTTGATGCTTGAACCTTTGCACACTTCCGATAAGCCGAAATCTTCAACAAAATCACTAGCTTCTTCTTCTACGATCCACAATTAATGGAGGTTGGAGGCTTAAGCTTCAAGATCTTCAAGTTTCAATGTGAAACTTGAAGAGCTTATTCAAAGAAGCTTTGGTGAAAGGAGGGAAAATGGAGGAAAAGTGAGAGAGAAAAAGTGATTATGAAAAAAGTGAAAAATTTGGAATTGTGGGAACCCTTTTCAATGAAGTGATTAATGGTTATATAGAGATTAGGCTAGGAGTTAGGTTTGGGTTTGGGGCCCAAAAATTAGGTTTGGGATCCAAAGTTAGGTTTGGAAGTTAGTTAGGGTTAGGGTTGGAAAAGGGAATATTCCTTGGAATATTCCTTGGAATATTCCTTGGAACACTCTAGAAGATGGTGGAAGGTGGTGGAAGTTTCCAAGGGAAATGGAGTGGAATTGAAGTGGAAAAATGAGATGGAAAGAATGAAAGGAAGTGTGGAAAGAAAGTGGAAGGAAAAGCGGAAAGAAAAGGGGAGGAAAGTGGTGAATTCTTCCTTTTTAATGGGTTAGCTTGAAAGTGGTGTGGATTATTTTTGGTACATCATTTTCTCTCGAACTCCAATGTTTGCCAAGCCTCGATCGACCACACACCTCATGCAAAGGACGATGAGTGACTTATTTATTATTTTTTTTCAAATGCGATGCGATGATATGCGGAATGATGCAAGAATGAAGCGTGAATCGCTCGAGGTTGATGATAAATAAGAGGGCAAATTTTGGGGTGTTACAATAAGGATCTTGCATTTTGGTTGACCTGCAACCTGGTCTGACTAGAGAGTGACCGAAGAAGATGATCGGAATCTTCTCCGGTCGGTGAAGTTTATAAAACCCTATCCCGACTCAGTTTAAAATGTGACCCTTAGATTTTCCTGATCCAACGCTCCTCATTATGCTAGCGCATTAATGAGGAACTTCTCTCTCACGTGCCTTGAATTTGAGTCTGAGTGCGTGCATGCATATATCCCTATGTTAATTAATGTGCACTTTGGATCCTGGTCCCTCATATCACATACCTTAGCTTTTGTTGACTGAATCATACGCGTTGGATATATTGCATGGCTTGGATTTGATCTTGTGTGTTGACTAGATTCCATAGTAAAGTGTTGAATAGCGTTTTTGACTGGACTAGGATCAGACTGCTATCTTCACCCCCATTGCGAAGCCCATTACATTTTTAAACGTGTAAATTGCTATATCTGAACCCCCTGGCCTTTCTCATCCATTTTATTTTCTTTTTTGCCATAGTTTTCATTTTATTTTTCTAAAATCATTTTTAAGCATCTAAAAATCATATAAAATATCATGCATATCATTTTCACATTTAAACAATTTTGCATATTGTCGTACCTCGAAAAATACGATCCTCACGAATGCGGTCGCGGATGGGCTGACTTGAGAGTCGCCACCTAATTTTGATTTATTCCCAAAAAGGGAAAGGGAAAATATAGATAAAACCCGGGAAGAAAGGATAAAGACAAGGTCGTCAGAACCATTGCCTAGGTTCGAAAGTCGGTTATGCATGGGGAAGGTATTAGCACCCCCTACATCCATCGTACTCGATGGGAACCTTCTAAGTTGTTATGCTCGAAAGGATGTCTATGCCTAATGAATTACTTGCTAAAAGAGGAAAATGATTTAAATTTTATTATCTTTCTTTAGGAGTCGAATTGCACTAAAGACTATGGGTAGTTTATTCCGAACCAACAAGCCAAGCGTCTTGCGACAGAATAATCGGAGCGAATAACGAGAGCTCGTAATCCTCCTTTCTACCACTTAAGGCTCGTGGCGTACAATTTTCCTCATATTATTAAAGTATTTTAACACCTAAGACCACTTGACATTGGATCAAGGGTTTGGATTTAAAAGAACCATCTTGGTAGGTCGATTGCGAGGCATAAAGCGATCCCGAAGGGTGAGTACGAAATGGAGGTTAAGGGTTAAATGGTTATGCGAGATCGATTCCTAGTCCTAAACTAACGCGGAGCCGTTGGAGCTCCAATTAAACCGAAAGCGTCAAAATGTAGCTCTTTAACTATCTTAGAATCGATTCAAAGTTAGAATCATTCTATGAGAAGTCGAGCGTCACTTTTTAGTCAAACGATTATTTAAATAAAAGAAATGCGATAAAAAAATACAATTGGTCTCATATTGACTTAAACAACGTCGATTTATTGAAATCGAATATTTAAGTCGTTTGTTATATCATCGACCATAAAAATAAAATAAAGTCGAAATAATAAAATAAGAGTTTGGCCTCATATTTAATTTAAATAACGTCGATTTATTTGAAATCGAATATTTAAATATTTATTCATCGGCCAAAATAAAATAAATAGAGATAGTGGGAAATAATAAGGAAAATAAACATATGGCCTCAAATTAGGGGATAACGTCGATTTATTAGAAATCGAATATCACCATTTATCATTGGCCGATTAAATAATAAAGTCGATAAGTACTGGATCCAATATTAATTAGAAACCATGAAAAATAGTAAACGGTCTCATATCAATTCAGACAACGTCAATAAATTGAATGTCACAAATCGGATGATAATATCATAGACCAGATAATAAAATAAAATAATGAATTATATTAAATTAAGTTAAAGTTAAGAAAATAGTTAAAAAAAAGAAAATGAAGAAAAGTCCTAAAAAGATAGGACCTGAGATTTGAACTCAGGTCCCTTACCTCAATAACAACACTCAAAACCAGCTGAGCCAGCATGCGCTGGTGATAACCATTTGCATCAAAATCATTATATTATAAACCTGCCAAAACAAAATAATTATGAGAAAAATGTGGGAACCTTGGATTCGAACCCCTGCCCATCAGACAACAACCAAACACTCCAGCCACTAAGCCACATGGGGCGCGTCTGCTAAAACACCAACAATCAATCATAATATATTAAGTCACATGAATAATGGAAAAATAAACAAAAAGATGTTGTCACCAAGGATCGAACGCAGGTCACAACCAACAACACACGCAAACCATTACCATTGGGCCAAGCAACGTTAACTGATATAATACTAAAACAATTCAATAAAATATTAAGTCAAAGATTCAAATTCCAGCTGCACGTCAAGCATCTTCATCTTCTTCCTTGTACCTACAGAATTTCCTGCGAATATACTTATGAATTTTCCTGCGAATTCTTACTTTCAAGAACCTGCGAAATTGGATCTCTTATAATACGTAAAATTTCAATAAATTGATTATATAAACATGATCCATATATCAAACCCAGTTCAATGACGTCTTTAGAACTCATTTATATTGGTTTAATGGAGAAACCCTAAACGGCCACCCTAAACCCTAACAATGGCAACTTCTTGGTCCTACATCGAAACTCAAATTAGATTATCCAGAAACGTTCCTGAGCTCATTACAAACACAAAACAACAATCAAACACAATTTATCATGCACGAATATTAGAAAACGAAAAAATCATAAAAGTGCAATAACATTGATTCGGTTTATGCAAATGGTAATGGTTTTGATGTTGTGGATGATCGAAACATGATCAGTGAGCCTCAAGGAAGCTAAAGCAACCTTTATTTTGTCTTGAAAGTGTCTCTAGGTCAAAAACCAAATGTGACTTTTTGTGTGAAAATTTGAAGTTCAATGGTGTTCTTGGAGGCTCTCAAAATCGTCCCTAATGCAATGGTCTTCTTGTGTTTATGTAGTAGAGTGAATTAGGTCAACAATTTTGTGGATTTGTGGGCTTTATGATGTAGCTTGATCATGAAGAAATCAAATATTTGAAAATCACCAAAAATCAAATCTAACAATGCCAAATTGATCAAGCACGAATTTGGATGTGATCAATCAACTTTAAACAATGTTTATGACCTTTTAGAACAAGAATCAAATTTAAATATTGAGTTTTCATATTTTATTTTAATTTAAATTGATTTTTAATGAATAAAATCAAAATAAATAAAAAATAAACTATAAAAATATGAATAAATAAGATTTGATTCGTGCATGATGTCATGGTAGAGACTGGGTCATAAAAATGCAAGCCCATGTGGAAAGAATTGGTTCTAAGACCCCATTTGCTCAATAAACCTCTCAAAAATTTCCCAACTTTACAAAGGCGAAAATCCTTCAATTTTAAGGCTATGAAGGTGTTCTAGGATATTTTGGAAAGTTTAGAGAGTTGTCTAACCAACATCTTTGGTCTCATGTCCATATCCTTTACCATTTTCAAATTATGCCCTTTGGAAGATGTTGACTTTTTGTTGACTTTTAAAATGACCTATAATGTCTTAGCTCATACCTTCCAAATGAAGCATTTTTGGGATTGGCTTGTGAGACACAAAGTTGTAGAGAATTAAATTTCCTTCAAAATTAGCTTTGGATGGAAAAAATTTGATGAAGCATGTGAAAGTTATGGCTGGTCAAAGTTCAGTTGACTTTTCCTGTGAAAACCCTAATTTAGAAACTCCTGATTCTTGATGATCTGAAATCTCTTTGATGAATCACGATCAACCCTTGATCAAATGATGAATTTTACTTCATAAACTTGATGTTGACAAAAAATCATGAAGTTTGACTTTGATTTGACCACAGTTGACCTTAGTTTGACTTTTTAACCACTTTGACTGATTTTTGCATATCTGATCATCTGACTAAGCAAACCTTTTGGGGAAGCCTTGAAACTTGACATAGGGATTCTTGAAGACATGTGGGATGTTATGGAGTTCACTTGAGGCCTTGGAAGTCCATTTAGCCTGATGAAATCCAAACCCCTAGTTTAGGGTGCATTGCTTAGGAGGAGGCTTTGTCTGAGGGAACTTCCAAGCTTTCTGACTAATTGTGAACCTTGTGAACCTTGTGAACCTCTTAGGACACCTTGGTGCATAATGTCTTGACTAGGTGAATGAAAATTTTGGGGTGCAACAATGGGGTTGCAATCTTTCCATCTCTGGAATCGGCCTCGTGGACGACCTGGAGGCTGTCGTCGTCACCGGTGGCATAGTTGACGAGGGCCTGGTTGTGGTTGTCATCGTGTTCGCTAGTCATGCTAGTTATTTGATGAAAAGGGTTAAGCTTTGGTCCTTTGTTTCAAAAGACGGGGAGAACTATCTTTCCCATAGATGGCGCCACTGATATGACCTGATCAGGAGGAACCTTCCAGACTATCGTAGCTTTTGCAGTGGAGAAAGAGGGGGGTGTACCTGCAAGGTACTTCGATGACAAAGTGAGAGTATGTTATGGAATAAGAGCAAGTACAGAAAAGGTAAGTTAAAATAGAATACTTGACCCTCTAGTGAAATAGGGGATTTATAGTGTGCCTCTAGCACTGGGCCAAAGTTCTCTTCATGGGATGGATCAGTTAGGTCCATAGAGGGAACTGTCAGGGTTTTCATAGGAGGAGCTAAGACCTAGAATGTGGTCTTTCCTCCGGTCCAACTATTCTGCTAATCTAGGAGATTAGTGCGAAGATGGTTGACTGAAGGGCACGAGTACGTGGGGGAGATATTCTCCCCATGCCCCTTAACTCGAACTGGGTCATGCCCGACACTCCTAGTGCCAGGCCCAGTCCATAACACCCCCATTATGTGAACACATCCCCCACTTACATAACCATAAATGACATATGGTGTCTCCGAAGCATTAGCAATGATGTTTGAATTGTTAGCTCGGGAGTTAATAACATAACATCTGGCTATAACAGAAACCTCATTTCCATACACTTCCTTGTTTTTGCCAAAAATAACATAATTCTTAATGAAATTATACAAGTTTTGACCATAATCTATTGCAGGTGTCAACGAATTAAACATGTTCATATCAGAGGAAAATCTCAATTGGGAATGTTCCTTTGGAATGCCAGCAGCTAAGTAAGCCAAATTCATAGCAGAATAATTAGAATTTAAACATTTGTTAACTTCAATTGCAGAACAAATTTTCAAACACACTATCTTATATTCCTTAAAGTTCATCCTCCTGTCAAACCACGACGATGAAGTGTCCGAAAATTTCATGATTGTGTACTTTAGAAATCCATCTCCATTGAGACAATTCAATTTTTTCTCCTTACACACCCTCCAGACCAATCAAATGACTCCTATTTTGATTGAGATTGAGGTATAAAACAATCCAAGTATTCACACATTGGAAAGTCATTAGTATTGCAGTTAGAGTTGATACCACACAAGGCATAATCAGCACATTGGTATGCAGGACGAGTAATGGTCACCTCCCAATTATGTGTTTTATTTGACCATAGAAAACGCTGCGAAGTTCCATATTGATCTAACAACATTCTAGAAATAATTGAATTGTCTCATTGATAAGAGACTTCCTTGTTAATTAACACAAATAAGAGATTATAGATTTTATGCATTGCAATATAATATTGCCTCTTCAAAGCCTTCATCACCACATGTAAGACAAACTGATACCTGAGGTAATTGAATTCTCCCCCACGCACTAGCGAGAACATCCATCTCCAATTCCACTTGAGAACTTCCATCTTCAGTTTCAATACTGACCGTGGGAGTGACATCAATATGTGCTACAACTTGATCTATAGCTGCAACAACGTCTGCCATAGATCCCACAAATGGGTAGATATCCTTGCACATGGTGACATTCAACTTGCCCTCCCGTAACAAAAGCCATTGGCTTCCACATGAACACCAACATTTCCAACAACAATAGTTGCCACATGACTATCATGTGTTTCAAGACTTTCAACCAGATAAATGTTGACAACATTCTCCCTTGGAAGAAACCAATGCTCCACATGATTTTCGTGGAAATCCGGTGCAACAATAAAATGTCTCAAATAATTCGTAACTAGCCTCGTAACTGCAGGAAAATCATGGTTTGAGACATTTTGTTTGCTTCTACTATACTTATAGGTTTGAAATATTTCTCCGTGCACAAAATCCACCGATATGCATCTTCACTTGTATAAAAAATTGGAATATTCATCTTTCAGATTATCGATTTAGACTAAACAGGCAAGAGATCAAGAATAAAAGCACCAAATTAATAGGAAGTTTTCCAACCAAAACTATGAACTAGGATTTCTACAATAAAAAGGGAAGAACACAAAAAAAATAAAAAAATAAAAGGGGAAGAACACCCTAAAACTATACTGATTTTTTCTTGAAAACTAAGCTTTTTTATTAGTATTTTCAAAATATGTAAAATCTACTTTTTTTTACATATTTATTTTTACCAAATTTTTGAAAAAATACGGGGTCTTACATGCATTTTTATTAAAATTTTAAATTACGGATAAAATAAACATTCACACATATTGACAATTTCAAAAATGCTAGTAAAATGTACCCAAGATACCACATTTTTCAAAAATGCCGCCCTTTCTGGATTTTTGATAGCTCTTTTATTTAATTTTTATTTTATTTTTTTCTTAAAAAATCTATAAAGTTTGTCAGTGGTCATTTCGATTTTTTTTTTTTTCATTTAAATCAATAGTTCATTTTGTTTGTTTTGTTTCATTTTCGATTTTTTAATTGGTTAAATTTTTCACGCACCAATTTTTTTAAAATATTAATAAAAGTGCATATCAGATTTTTTTTATTTTATTTTATTTTATATTAATTATGAGCCGGGTAAAATTTAAGGGTGCCAAGATACTTCTTCGTATTGATATACCATCTGTTTCTCATATATTGAATTGTTACTAACACCTCACACTTGACTAGCCACACTTCCACATCTCTAAAAAAATATTCATAATAATATTATATTGATATATCATCTTTATAAAAAATATAATAGAATATAATTTACAGTGTAGAATCTTATATTTATTATTCTCTTTTAAATAACGTTGATTAAAATTCTATATTAGTGTTTTTTTAAACAAGACCATTTTATTTTATTTTTATTTTTATTTTTATAGTCTTTAAAGTCAAATTATTTACTTTCCACCCATTTTTCGAATTTTGTAAAAAAATTCTTTCATCTTGAATGTGTTATATATAATGAAAAATCTGAACAGGGTCTTCTAAAACCAAACTCAATATATCAATAAGATTTCAATTAATAATTTAAATTTCAATAAGTGAGTATTGTTTTTACTACCTTACTTTCTTTTATAGTACCATTATCCCATTTTATCTATCTATTTTTTTTTTTATGATGATTATGTATGACTAATTTTTTTTATAAATAAATTTTGATTTAAGAAAGAATAGAACAGAAGATATATTATAATACCATAAGATGTAATAAGATAGTAATGTTTTTCAAGAATATCTTCAAATAATTCTATAATTTAATAGAAGTTAAAAGTAAAAGAATGTTTGTTATAGAGATGAACATTTCTACAAAGTAGATATAAATGTTAGAGAGGTAGAGTTAGATGAGAATGGGAGAAAGGGAGGAATATACTTAAAAGAAAATGTAAGAATGAAAGTGAGTGAGATGAAACGATGGGAAAATACTGCCTTTGTAAAATAAAATAAAAAATAAAAAAAAAAACAATTCAACGAAGTGTATGAAATAAGTTTGATGTTTGAAATTTGAAATTCAAATTTTAAAGAGTGGAAAATAATAGATTGTGATTAGTTGGAGTGGAACTAATCAGACCTTTAGTTGTGAAAAGCATAAATTGTACAAAGAAATTAATTGAAAAGGATATATGGAAGAAACAAAGCATTTGGGGAAGAATTGGAGCCGACATTTAGTTAGTAAAAGTAAATTTTAACAAAAACATGTCCTTATTTCAGACACGTGGCAGAAGTTAGAGCAAGGTGTAACACGGTGGGAGAACTGACTTTAGTTATGTTGCGGATAGCAAGAGTCGCCACCGACTTTTATTTTATCCAAAGGAAAGGCATAAAAGAACAGGAAAGACATTTTAAAAGATTTTGGGTCCGGGGGTAGGTTATGTAAAGGGAAGGTGTTAGCACCCTTTACATCCATGGTTATCCATGAGCTCTTAGTTACTTAGCTCACTTTGAATTGTTTTTGAAATGTGAAGTGTGTGAATAGAAATTTTCATAAGAGTTTGATAATGATCCATGTACGGATGCGTAAAAAACTTGTGTTTGAAAATTGTTTGAAATTGTGAAGTGTTTGAAAAAAGGTTTTTGAATAGTGAGCAAATAACTATGAGGAACCTACCCTAATTTTTAAGTCTTTCTGTTCTTGAATCCTTTAAATGGTAAGACTATCCCTATTATTAAGGAATAGGTAGTCATTACCTTGGATATGTGGGACAAGTAAAGGGACATCTGTTTAATGAAGGCAACTGTAGGGTGTATTAAGCAATTTTGGAGGGACTGTCATCATTATTCGAAAGGGACAAGATCATCACGAAGGCAACCATTAAGGGACTTGATCTTTTATTGTTAAGGGACTAGATGACTTTATTTTTGAGGGACTTTTTCTTTATACACCCTACTTGACCTTTTTGATTAGGCAACAATGAGAGGTAACCCTAGAAAGTGAGATGGCGATCAAAGATCGACTTACGTGTGTGAGTGTACAATTTTAATATTTATCTTTTAAGTGATCTAAATAAATTTAAATAACATACATATTTACACTCCCTATTTTTACTAACCATGACATAAAATAAATAATTTAAACATTTAAAAAAATATTACATCCAGGAGCAATTACATAATAATGATAAAAGCAATTTAAATAAATAAGCAAAAATAAAATAATAAACAAAATAAATAAGCAATTATAATTGGGTTAGTAGAAATAATGATAATAATAATTTAAAAAAATAAATGGGGTTAGTAATAAGTATATAAACATAATTAATAATAATAACAAGCAAAAATATTAAAATAATTAAAAGATCAAATTTTTATATGAACAATTATTTAAGATTAATAAGAAAAATATAAACAATTGTATTAATTATAAAGTTTTAAGTTATTTGTAAATTATATAGAAAAATAAGTTAATGATAAACATATTATAGAAATAAATATAATTACAAAATTAATTTAACAATTTTTTTATTTATTCCTAAGCATATATGCAAAATTAAAATATAAACAATTTAGGTCATATTTAAAAAATAGGATTAATTATGATTATATTTACAAAATTTAACTATATTAAATAAAATATATACATAATTAAAAAATGTAATCCTACATTTATATTTACAAATTTAAAGATTATAATAACATTTTATTCACTAATTAAAATATAAACAAGAATTACAATTAGGTTTTTTAGAAAAATATTTTAAGGTTTATAAGTTTATAAAATAGAATTAGGGTTTTAGAAATTATTATGATTAAATTAGGGTTTGTAAAAATAAATTAAGTTTTATATACAAAAAAGTTAAATATTAATCTAATTATTATAATATATACATATTTTTAATTTTAAATATATAATAATAAAAACTAAGTTTAGAATAAAAAAACAAATTAGAAAACATTTACATATTATTTTTTATAAAACTATCTAAACATACTAAACATGATTATATTTAATTAATAACAATATAATTAACAAAACAATGAAATAATAAAAAAAATTGCAACTTACCTGGGGCAGGGATTGAACCCACGCCCTAGGTATCACCACCCTTAGACCAACATGACCTCCACTGGGCTGCGCATGCATTGTGAACAATGGATGAGTACTGATCATTACATATCAAACCTGAAAAATACAAAGAAAATGAACAAAAAAACGCTGAAGCAGGGATTCGAACCCCTGCCCTGGCCTTCACACGCGCACAAGCTTACCACTACACCATCAGCATCATTCAACAAATTAAATACAAATAAAACTATATAATATAAAAACAAATTTGAATTCCAGGCTGCGCGCGAAAACTTCTTCTCCTACCTCCAGACCTGCAAAATTTCCTACGAATTTTGCTAGGGTTTTTGCTGCGAATTTCGTTTCCTAGGATTTCCTGCGTTTAACCAAACATCAAGCAAACAGCAATATTTTATGAAATTGATGGGTGCATTACATTCCATGAAGTCTATACAACACAACCATGGTTCTATAATTCATTTATAGCTGATGAATCGAAGAATCCCAAAACGGCCGAAAAACCCTAACTATGGTGGTTTTCTATTCCTGCATCGAAAATCAAATTACCTTGCCCAGAAACATTCACAAGCTCAATACAAACATAAATCCAGCATCAAAATCAATTTATATTACATGTATGTATGAAAACGAAAAAAAAATAAATGTCCCAATGTTTGAATTCGGTTTGTGCTATATAAAAGGTTTTGGATGCAAATGAGAGTTGGGATCGCATCTGGGATGTTCAAGGAGTGTTGCTATGTCCTCAAATTACCTTCTAATGCCTTGTATATCCAAATCCGAATTTGAGTTTGTGAGAGGTTTTTTGAAATTATGAAACTTACTCTTGGGGCTGGAAATTCGTGGCTTGTGTTAGGGTTGTCTCAAGTACTTATAGAGTGATCAATTTAGGTCAAAAAATTTGGTCATTGTGTGAGAGATTTGATTGGAAAAGATTCAAAGAGATTATGCCTTAAAAATCAAATATCTTTGTATGAACACCTTCTATTTTAGGCAAATCAACATGATCTTCTTTCCACTTCAATACCAATCACTTTTATGATTTTCTAGAAGCTCAATCATATTTAAATCTTTGACTTTTATATTTTATTTTAATTTAAAATGATTTTTAATGAATTAAATCAAAATAAATCAAAATAAAATGATAAAAATCTGTTTTTTTTTTACTTGGGTCGTGCATGAAGTTATAGTATGGATTGGGTCATCATATGGCAAGCCCATTTGGAAGAAATTGGTTTTAGACCTCCATTTTCTTCATAAACCAACCAAATATTTCCCAACTTTGCAAGGGCACATATCCTTCAATTTTAATGGTATGAGGGTGTTCTTGGACATTTTGGAAAGCTTGAAGAGTCCTCTAACCAACCCCACTGGTTTCATGTCCATATAATTTACCATTCTCAAGTTATGCCCTTTTGAAGTTGTTGACTTTTTGTTGACTTTCAAAAGGACCCATAATGTCTTAGCTCATATCTTCCAAATGAAGCATTTTTGGGCTTGGCTTGTGAGACACAAAGTTGTAGAGAATTCAATTTCCTTCAAAATGAGCTTTGGATGGTGACTTGGTGATGAAGCATGTGAAAGTTATGGCTGGTCAAAGTTTAGTTGACTTTTACTAAGGAAACCCTAATTTAGAAACTCTTGATTCCTGATGATCTGAAATCTCCTTGATGAATCATGATCAACCCTTGATCAAATGATGAATTTTACTTCATATACTTGATGCTGGCAAAAAATCATGAAGTTTGACTTTGGTTTGACCACAGTTGACCTCAGTTTGACTTTTTAACTGCTTTGACTGATTTTGACTTATCTGATCATCTGACTGAGCAAACTTTTGAGAAAAGTCTTGAAACTTGTCATGGGGGTTCTTAAACACATATAAGATGTTATGAAGCTCACTTGAAGTCTTGGAAGTTCATTTAGCCTGATTAAAGTCAAAACCCTAGTTTTGGGATGCACTGCTTATGAGGTGCATTGTCTGAGGGAATTGTCAACTCTTCTGACCAATTGTGAACTTTGTGAACCTTGTGAACCATCATAAGATGTCTTGTGAACCTTGTGAACCTCATGGGAGGTCTTGTGAACCTTGTGAACCTCATAAAGTGACTTGTAGACTTCATGAACCTCATGAAAGGTTTTGTAAGCATTGTGAATCTTGTGAACCTTGTGAACCTCATAAAGTGACTTGTAGACTTTATGAACCTCATGAAAGGTCTTGTAAGCATTGTGAATCTTGTGAACCTTGTGAACCTTCTTAGCACACAAAGTCTTGTATTTGTGAGGGCAAATTTTGGGGTGCAACACAAGGGTTGAATGGTCATAATCAGAATAACTACTTTTTTAGCTGTGGAATTAGATATGAAGTTTTTGTAGAAGTCGATACATGACTCGATACTCCTGTCTGACAAACCGTTGAACCATGGTTAGACAAATCCTGTTAAAATTAGTGCAAATAATTTTCAACTGAAATTTTTGTCAGCATGGAAGTAATTCAACTGCTCATTGATGAGTTTCGCGTGTTTGTTAAGATCTTCATTTCCATTATAATTGTTCAATTTAATAGGTTTTTCCAACGACTTCGGTATTTGACTATCAAAGATTCTGGCGTATAGAGGATGCTTTTGCGGATTTTTTGTCAGTGGCTTCTTTACCTGACTATGCGAAGAAGTAGGGTTGTCTCGGTCCTCCTCGGAGCTTTAAGGAGGAATCAGATGCTTCTTGCTCTTCTAGTTGTTCTACGACTTTGGAGTTTCGTCCATTCTTAATGCAGTCAGCTCTGAGATGACGGTTTGTCTTCTCTTTGAATTGACCTCTTGCGCGGTATTTCCATGTGGAAGAGCATTGTGTAGGCTTATTTCAAGGCGAGACAACCTCTCTTCTATCACATATGCATTTTGTTTTCAAACGATGTTATTCATGTTATTAAAAAATTTATTGGTGCCTTGAATTTCGAGATTGGCACTCGCAACAGTTTGGAACCAGGCATCGCTTCTGGTTGTGAAACTGGTGATGATATTGAAGGTTTGATAAAAGGTATGCGAGCATTTCTTACGATCTGGGGAGGTTGGAGAACATATGAATGCAATGAAGTCTCTACTAGTGCTTGAGTTTTCTATAAGCACTGTTGAGTTCTCACAACTTAAGCAGGAGCTAATTTGCGTTAGGCAGTTGAATGCATAACTTTAAGCGGTAATCTGGATGTACAGAAAGTCAAGTTTGATTCGTTATTATAGAATAGATCAAACACAATGGATTTAGTGCTTGATTTTAAAGATCAGGATTCGGTGAATTCAAGAGGTTTTGAATCGAGGAGTCGAAGAGAGAACTCACGGTTGTAGGTTATGCAGGATTCCAAAGTTGATTCCCACAATTGATGTCATTGTATTATACTAGAACTAAAATTGATCAGAGAATTGTTGATTGCGACGAGCCACATAGGATTTGGACTTCAATTGCGGAGGAGGAAAGATTGACCTGCATGGTTATCACTTCAACGCTTAAGTCATAGTGTATGAGAAGAGTGAATAAATTTTGAATTTGAAATTCTTCGTGTGTGTCCTTTATATAGTGGGGGTGGTTATAACAATCTGTTATTGGCCAGGCATGTGATGCAGGAAACCGTTAGATAGATCTTGAATTTGAATCATCTATATTTTTTCTTAAGATAATTCCCGTATATCATGAGCATTCTAAATAAGTCGTGACTTCCTCTTTCCTCTGAGTGATTGGATATATATATATATATATATATATATATATATATATATATATATATATATATATATATATATATATATATATATATATATATATATATATATAATTGTCAATTTTAAGATAAAACATCATCACTTTAAAACTTAAAAATGTGGATGAAGACCAAAATTATGATAGTATGGGAAATCAGTAAAGCAGATAAAAAATATTAAGTAATTAGAAAAAAGTGGGCACAGTTTCCACTCTAGGTGGCAAAAATATCCTTTCAAAATATTCTAAAAATTTGATTTAAACAAATTCCTCTATTTGTCACTTTTTAATCACTTTTTTCACAAGCAACAACTCATTATTGAAATAGTGAGTGATGGTGCTTCTTATTTTCTTATACTAAACTACAAGTATAGTGTTTGTAATGTAATACTTGGTTACCACAAGCATCACTAAATCACAAAGTGGATGCTCCTCAACCATAGAGAATGAGTGGTGATAGGTAAAAGAGTAATCAGAATAATAGTTATTTTGTCACAAATACACACAATTCTTGTGTCATTATCTAAAAACATAACCCTAGTCATGCAATGAATTTAAATGCTGAAATTGATCTCTCATATTAGTCGGTTTTCCGATCCAATATCAACAAAAAAAAAAGTATATAGTTCAAAATCGTTAAAAAAATCATTTAACTTAAATAATTAACAAATTAAAAAAAAAAACTAAATTCGAACTTTGATTGAAACAATAATGTTTTTTCGACTAACCTTAGATTTAAGATTTAGGGTTTAAGAATATAAATATGTAAATAGTTGTTGAGTAAAAGCTTTCTGAATTTAAAATTTGAACTTTAAGAATTAAAAAGAAATAAAAAAAAGTGGCACTATCAACTTTATTTTTGATCACGATCTTAATTTATGAACCATACATTGAATAACAGTTGCCAACACTTGGAAAACATATCTATACAAAAGCATTGTTCTTTAGTTTTTACTAGGTGCCAATGTAACAGTCCTCTATCGTTTTCCTTACTTCCTTTATTAACTTTTCATTATTTTCCAACTTCTCCACCTCTTGATATTTTTATGTTCAACAAATCATCGCATTCCACTTTTTCTAAAGCTAAAAGAAGAAAACTTGGACAATATTTACTACAATATTATAAACATCATTAATATGGTGTGACACAAAAGAGTAGAGAGGTTTGTGTTTTTTAAACATTTAATTATTTTTTTCAGTTGTCGGTGATGAAAAATATGTTGGTAGATATTAAACTCTTAATTAGTAAAGTTAAATGAATCTTATTTTATCATTATTACTTCAAGACCCTAAAATATTGACATAATCACTTTATATATTTTTCCAGAGAATTTAATCCCTCTACTTACCGCTGAAGAAAGATCATGCACAAAATTATTTAATTTGTTCTTTTAGTTGTTTTATTAATTGAAAAGTGGCCTACCATGGCCTTTTTACCGATCACTAGCCTTTTTGAAATTTACACACTTTTTTCATATCACAAATAAATCATATTCTCACTTATGATATTGACAAGCAGAATCTAATATATATATATATATATATATATATATATATATATATATATATATATATATATATATATATATATATATATATATATATATATATATATATATATATATATATATATATATATATATATATAGAATATGATGTTGAGACATCTTATATGTTACTTATAAACATGATAAGACATACACATCAGTACTTAAAATATCTGATATATCAGAGTCAAATATGTTTCAGAATGTTGTGACATCTGATAGGACATTCAGTTCAGGTACTGTATAAAACATAAAACTGAAAAGCTATAAAGAACACAGCAGAATTGTTAACCCAGTTCGATCAAATCAATCTACTATGGGAGCTACCAAGCCAGGAAGGAAATCCACTATGTAGTATCAATTCAAAGACTTCTCAGCAAACACCTACAGTTTACAATCTTCTCACTTAATCACTACTTCATATATTCATTATTTGCAAAGATCATTTACATACATTGTTGTTATATTTGTTTTACAAAAATAATGTCAATTTTACAGTACTTACATATATATATATATATATATATATATATATATATATATATATATATATATATATATATATATATATATATATATATATATATATATATATATATATATATATATATATATATATATATATATAAGAATAAAAAATGGAGTAAGAATCGGAAGTGACTTTTGATGCAGTGGAGAGGGACCTGACCTACAATATTAGCTCTACAAGTCAGTACGTGAGAGAAAATGTGAATTCAAATTCGCTATTTATTAGGAATGAATTGCGGAGATTCGTTGGATGCACTTGCAGTTGAGATATTTGCTATCTTCACAAGGAAAATTCTTGTGTGTTTAAAAGATTCTACAAGACTATTGTTCCCTCGGTGTGGTCGATCGAGGTCGATATGCCCGGTCCTTAACAGATTCCCCTCAAGTTTGTGTCTATAGTCAGCAAAGCATTGGTTTGTTAATTCAACTTCGGTTGTCGACCACTCTCATGTTTGTGTTTGGAAGTGCAAAACAAAATCCTTCTTCTCCTTGAGAATTCGTGCATTTAATGCTTCATGTCTCAAACGCTCTTTCATAAGTGTCATCATTATAACTTTTGGGAACTGAAACACCCGAGTTTTGCGTGAAAGTGATTTTGACGTGTTTGATAAGACATACCTCCTTTTGAATGCTAAATCATATCTCTTTAAGAGTCAACGTTGATTTCTTTGAGTTTTTTCCTCAGTTTGGCGTTTCATTTTTTTATATCTGAAAAGTTAGTGCATTATAGGTAAGAAAAAGACATAAGTGTGCTAAAAAAACCCAAAAGAGTGTTCCATTTTCTTGGGTGGATTTTGTTTACTCTTCAATCGTTTTCGTTTTTGCCATGATCGATAGTCTGGATGGAGCCTTTGTTGAAGTTGGTCCTTCATTTGATTGGGGTACCTTAACTCCCACCAAGGATGAAAGGATATGCAGTACGTATGACAATTGTGTTATTCTTTTTTATGAGTGCATTATATATGTCATGGGTCTTTGTCTATCCTTTACTGTCTTTAAGAAAGAAGTTTTGAAGCATCTAGAAAACGATCTTTCACAACTTCATTTTATACGCTCTACGTATGTGAAGGTCTACTAATTTTGGTGTGAGTACTTGAAAAGAAAGCCTTATGTGACCCTTTTATTTCATCTCTTTAAGTTTCTTTGTGGTCATGTGGCTTGAATGCGAAGCAAGGTTAATTTCTTTGGAACTGACTGAGCATGACTTTGGGTAAGGGTGACAAATAGGCATGTTTACAATGTTTAGGCTCGTCCCGCAAAACCCCACAAAAAATAAGACAATATATTTGAAGGTGTAGGCTTAAAACCTTGCCTTTCCACGCATAAAAGTGAGGGTCAGACGAGACAGGTCCATGGGCATTGAATCTTGTAGGCCTAAAATTACAAAACTGTATGTAAAAGTTTGATCCCACAAAAGTCTGCAAGAAAAACAGGGTGGAAACATTAATGAGTGTGAGCCTAAAAGTTTGACTTGTCCCGTGAAAAAGTAATCGTAAAACGGGCATGCCCGACAGGCCGAACCTGTTTTTCCGCCCCTAGCTTTGGGTCTCTTTCTGAGCTATAGCCTTTTGAAGATCGGTTATTTCTAGTCATCCTCATCGGCCCAAAAGCTCATGAGACGGTTTGCGCCTTTGGGGATAGAGTGGAGGGAAGACGTTGTCGAATTGTTACCCAAATACTAGATTGAAAGTCACTTCTTATGGAGAACATTATATATGTATACAAGGAGGAGGACCTCACTACAACAAATTTGTACCATAAGAAACTATTGATGATCTTTATCAATAACTTGGGTTACTTTAGGAGTGATACCCCTACGGATGAGGCCGACCGGAAATGCTTGTAGCGTCTTATTATTGATGTTGATTATTTATTATTTTTCTTTTTATTTTTAAGGTAATGTTGATAGTTTGAATCTAGTTTTAGAATTTATTTACTACATTTTGTGCAAATTTTATTTTCATAGAAAAGAAAGGAACTATACACATATTAATAGAAAAGTCAAACAATTGGAAACTCCTAATAAACTGTTGATTTATTTTGCATCTCATCTCAAGTTTTTAGATCCATTTTGTTTGCAGAAAAAATAGGGGATTATGATGTGGAGAATCAACAACAATATTCTCAAATTAACATGTTACATATACATTGATTAATTTTAATAATCACATGTTTCTAGGTGGGAGCTAAGTGGCATCAAACGTGTATTGTTCCCTTGATTCCATATTCATGAGATGCTTGGAAGATGAGAGAATAATATATTGTTAAAATTTGAGTAACGTAGTTAAACAATCACTCCAAGAAAGATTCTCATGTTTTAATTATTGTTTTGTAGTAAAGGATAAAGCAGATAAATCCATTTTGCTTGTTATTAGGACGAGTGGAAGGATCACTTTGTTGATTATTTTATTTTCATGTATTTTCTATTGGGTCAAGATATATATTCCCGCATAAATTAACCAATGAAAAGATGATTAGTTGACACATTAAAGGTTGATACAAATTTATCAAATATTCTTGACACCAAAATATATTATGTCATACATTATTATTTTCAAAATTGTATCAAGACATTCTCTAACAAATCTCACATGGAGTTATAGTGAAAGACAAAATTTCAAGCTTTGTTTGTGAGTTTAGAGGAGAAAGGAGGAGACATTCCAAGCACTTGATATGTGATCCGGATCCTATATTTAATTAATTTGTATAAGTCTTTTGATAAGCAAATTCCAAATTTGCTTCTCAAAATCTCAAATTTCATCACATCCAAAACCTTGGTAAATATATCAGCTAGGTGATTCTCAGTGTTGACATGCTCCAGAGTTATAATTTTATCTTCAACAAGATTTCTAATGAAGTGATGCTTGATGACTATGTGCTTTGTTCTGCTATGTTGAATAGGATTTTTTTTGAGATATTTATGGCACTCAAGTTGTCATAGTCAGAGTCATGACATCTTATGTGACATTATATTCAGACAACATCTACTTCATCTACATAAGTTGAGAACAACTGCTTCCAACTGCTATGTATTCAGCTTCAACGATAGATAGAGAAACACGGTTTTGCTTCTTGATAAACTAGGAGATCAAGTTATTTCCCAAGAAGAAACATCCTTCAGAGGTACTTTTTCTATCATCCTCACTTTCGGCCCAATCAGCATCACAATATCCCATTAGAGTGAAATTTGAGTTATGAGAGTATAATAAATCATAGTTAATAGTTCCATTCACATAATTCAAGATTATATTGACTTGATTAATGTGACTCGCATTAGGTTCATCCTGGTATCTAGCACATACCCCAATAGCAAATGTTATATTGGGTCTACTTGTTGTAAGATAAAGCAGACTACATATCATACTTCTGTAAAGACTCTGGTCAACGCTGACTCCTTTATCATCCTTGGATAGGTTTAGGTGTGTTGGAGCAGGAGTTCTCTTGTGAGAAACATTCCTTAAGCCAAACTTCTTCTCGATACTCTTTGCATATTTCCCATGACAGAGAAATATAGTCTTCCATTTGCTTTACTTGAAGACCAAGGAAGTAGCTTAATTTACCAACCAAGCTCATCTCAAACTCCGATTGCATTTGTTTTACGAAACGTTGAAATATCTCTTCTAACATTCCTCCAAACACAATATCATCCACATAGGTTTGAGCTATCATTAATTTTCCTTCATTCTCCTTGAAAAAAAGAGGCTTGTTTATACCTCCCTTTCGGTATCCATGATTAACAAGAAACTCAGTCAGTCTTTCGTACCACACTCTTGGAGCTTACTTCAGAGCATTCTTAAATTTAAACACATGATTAGGAAAGTCGGGATCAACAAATTATTTGGGTTGTTCAACATAAAATTCTTCATTTAGATACCCATTAATAAATTCACCCTTGACATCCGTTTGATATAGCTTGAACTTCGGAAAGCATGTCACTCCTAGCAACAATATGACTGACTCTAGTCTAGCTATTGGAGCAAACGTTTCATCAAAATCTACCCCTTCTATTTGATTGTATCCTTGTGCTACAAGTCTGGCTTTGTTTCTGGTGATAACTCCTTGTTCATCAGACTTGTTTTTGTACACCCATTTAGTTCCAACAATATTAATTCCATCTAGTCTTGGCACTAGATCCCAGACTTCATTCCTCTTGAATTGTTCCAATTCTTCTTGCATGGCATTGATCTAGAATTCATCAGTCATGGCTTCCTTGACATTCTTAGGTTCAAGTTTGGAGACAAAATAGGCATTTGAAACAACATCCCTAGACCTGGTCGTTACTCCTTCATTCAGATATCAATTATGAGTTCCTTTAGGATGATATTTTTGAATTCTAATGAATGGTCCTTTGTATGTTGGTTCATTATCTTCTAGTCTAGGTTCTGGTTTAGGTACAACTTTAGGATCATTCTCAGGTTCATTTTTTTCTCATGTATCTTTGTCATTTTCAGGAACATCACTCATGGGAAAGAATGTCCCAACATCCTCTGTGACATCAGTTTTTGTAAATGAGTCATCAACGACTACATTTATAGACTCCATTACAACTTTAGTTCTAGATTTAAACTCACTGTAGGCTTTACTATTTATGGAGTATCCAAGAAAAATTCATTCTTAACTTTTAGGATCCATATTTCTTCTTTGTTCTCGATCTGACAGTATGCATCATTTGCTTCCAATGACATAAAGGTACTTGATCTTAGGTTTCCTACCTTTCCAGAGTTCATACAAAGTGGCAGTTGTACCCAATCTGATACTTACTCGATTAAGTATATAGCAAGTAGTATTCATGGCTTCAGCCCAAAAAATAGTAAGGAAGCTTTTTGGCATGAAGAATGATCATTGCACACTCTTCTATAGTCATGTTCTTTCGCTCTACAACACCATTTTATTAAGGGATGATGGGTGACGAGAATTCATGACTTATTCCTTCAGAGGAACACAATTCATTAAACCAGTTGTTTTCGAATTCCTTTCCATGATCGCTTCTGATTATGATAATTCTTCACTCCTTCTCTCTTTAAATTTTCTGACACAAGTATTTGAAAACTTTAAATACTTTAAATTTCTCTTTGATAAAGTTCACCCATGTGAATCTTGAGAAGTCATCTACCACAACATAAGCATATCTTTTTCCTCCTAGACTTTCAACCTAGATAGGCCGCATTAAGTCCATGTGAAGTAGCTCCAAAATTTTTGATGTGATAAGATGTTGGCGCTTCTTGTGAGACGTTCTAGTCTGTTTTCCAATCTGACATTCACCACAGATTCTTCCTTCATCAATCTTTAAACTAGGAACACCTTTAACTGCTCCATTTGATATGACTTTTTTCATCCCTTTTAGATGAAGATACCAAACATTTGATGCCACAATTTAACTTCATCCATTTTTGACATTAGGCATGTGGAATTTGTTTCTTGAGGGGACAACATGTAACAATTATTTTTAGATCTAAGTCTCTTTATGATAACTTCATCTTTCTCATTAGTTACCTAGCATTCAAACTTAGTGAAGTTGACTTTGAAGCATTGGTCACATAGTTGACTTATACTTATTAAGTTGGTAGTTAATCCTTTAACAAACATCGCATTTTCAAGACTAGGAAGCCCAACAAAATCAAGCCTTCCAATACATTTTATCTCACCTTTTGATCCATCTCCAAAAGTAACATAGTTTGTTTAGCGTGATCTAATATCAGTCAAGAACTTTATGACATCAATCATGTGTCTAGAGAAGTCGTTGTCAAAGTAACAGTCCTCTTTAGCAGAAGCTCTTAGTGAGGTGTAAGCAATGAGTGTAAGTGATGCTTCCTTGACTTTATGATTGTCATGTTTTCTTCTAGGTTGTGCATCGGGTTTAGGATAAACATGCAATTTGTAATAGTATGGTCTTAAGTGGGCTAACTTGCCACAATAATTACCTCTCAAAATTTGTTTCTTTCCTTTTTAATTCTTCTTTCTTTTTTGATGGCTTTTTGGATGTTGAGACATTTGTTCAGACATGGTCTGATTCATTGTAAACTTCTTATCTTTCTTCGTAACAACCTGGTTATCATAACCAGGTCCTGCACTATTTCCAGCATTTCTCCCAGTTTAAAGAATCTCATATAGCACTCCATAACCATTGTTAAGCATTCTGATAGATTTTGTCATTAATGCAAGCCTTAAGTTGAGCACATTAACTTCTTCAAGATTAGAGATAACAGACATTTGCTCCAGTCCTTCAGTATGGAGTTTATTTATAAGAATATGTTGCTCAGTTCCTATTTGAATTATTTCTTCACTTCTGAGCGATAATTCTTTATGTAAGTTAACCAGTTCATCAGCGGAAAGCTCTTCTGTATTAGTTTCATTGTCAATATGACAGACTCCAGTAAAAGGATAAACGTATTTAGCAGATTCTCCTTCACTTTCTGAGTCATATTCTGAACAAGAAGCAGCTAGGCATTTTTTCTATTTCTTAATGTAGGTGGGACATTCAGACCTTACATGTCCAAATCTCTCGCATTCAAATAATTTGATTCCCTTGCCTTGATTGTTTTTATTCTGGTTCTTCTCCTAAATGTCTTCCTTTTGTTAATGTCGTATGGCTTGTTCTTGACATCTTGTCTCGGACTCTAGTTATTTACTAGTTGATTGAACTATTTTTCAAGTAGCCCGACAGCCTTAGGCATACTCCCCTTTGTTTGTTAGTTTTCTCTATCTTAGTTGGATGCAAAGGCTAGGTCCTTTTTCTTTTCAGTCCTATCACCTCTGATCCCGACTTCAAAGGTTTGAAGTGACCCAATAAGCTCATCAACTTTCAGGGTGTTTATTTCATGAGCTTCTTCAATAGCAACACTTTCATGTCAAATCTCTTTGAAAGAGACCTTAGAATTTTTTGAACCAATTTGGCTTCAGAGATCTTTTCTCCTAGAGCGTCTGACTGGTCTGCTATATCCACAACCATCATATGATAATCCTAAATTCTCTATTCCTCTTTCATATTCAAGTTCTCGAACTTGGTTGTAAGAAGTTAAAATCTTGACATCTTCACTCTAGACATCCCTTCATGAGCAGTCTTTAGAATCTCCCACACCTATTTTGCAACAGTGTACTTGATGATTAGTTTGAAGATGTTTTTGTCCACTCCATTAAATAAAGCATTCAATGCTTTGGAATTCCCTTGAGATTGTTTATCATTTTCATCATCCCAATCTTCTTCAAGTTTTACCACATCAGTGGTTATATTGTCCTTGTCTTTGACCATTGGAGGATTACATCCTTTCACCACAACTTTCCAGGCCTTGTCATCTATGGATTTGAGAAAGGCAACCATGCGAGATTTCCATTAATCATAGTTTGTTCCATATAGAACATGTGATCTTCCCACCATTCCACCATCCTTGTGAATCGTACCATAAAATATCATCCCTGAATCTCTCCCAAAAACGAAGTCGGGTGTAAGCTCTTGATGCCAATTGAAATCCTAGTGTAGCAGATTATAGATGTCCTATGAGATGTCGAGACAACTGCTATTTTTTTTCATACAATGAAGAAGATGAACAAAAACAAATATAGTTGCAGAAAGTAAAGAACATGCAATCAATTATTTACCCAGTTCGGTGCAACTCACCTACTACGGGGAATACCAATCTAGGAAGGAAATCAACTAAATAGTATTAATTTGAAGTGAAACAACCTCTAGTTTCCAAATTGTCACTTAATCACTACCCGTGTTATATTTCTACCTAAGACTCTTCCTAGGTCGAGACCTTTCTCAATTCCTTAACAATCACAATGTGATAAAGAATACACTTTATGCTTCAAATCCATAGAGTAACCAACACTTTATAACTCAATAAAGTCGTCCTTCTCTTAACATCAACTTGATCTATGAGAGGTTCACAAAACACAAACCCTAATACTCTTTGCTTCAGTATTTATTGTTGTTATCAAACTAGGGCTAAACCATCCTATTTATAATAATAAAATTGACTAGGTCTAAGCTTAAAGATGCAACAATTCTAATCCCACAGAATCTGCAAAACATTCTCCAAGAAAATAGAAACTTTTTCAATTTTTAGTTTCTAAAACAAATCTCCCTGATTTGCGATCTTTAAGTTTTCAATATCTAAAAATCTTCACATTTGGATGCCAGCTAGGATCACATAATACTCAACAAAATATTTTTTAATTTTTACAGAAAATAACAGTTACGAAAATTGTAACAGACAAAGATGTTGAATAGCTTCTGCTGGAATATCGTATCTGACATCTTCCAAAAACCTACTCTTCTTCAAAACAGAACATGTTCTTCAGCATTTTAGAACATCTTATCCAACATGTCAGTGATAGGTTGTATTACTAAAATTAATGCCAACCATAAATGGACAGAAATAACAATATGGTTGTACCCCCTGGATACTGTGAACTTACTACCAATAACATTGTGTGCAAATTAAAAAAAGGCCTTATATAAGCAATGACCGTGAGCATGGTTTAGAAGAATCACCAAAGTTATGATACATTTGGGATTTAAAAAAGTAAATGAGATCATACTCTATTTATTAAACCTTCTGAGACAATGGGAGAAACATTTTTATTAGTGTATGTGGATGACATTATGTTAAAAGTTGATTATGAGAAGGAGCGACAATTGTTAGGCGAAAACTTAGCCAAGAAGTTTGAGATTAAGACCTTGGGAAAACTGAAGTACTTTCTAGGAATTTAAGTTTCCCACTCTAGGAAAGGAATATTTATATCTTAACAAAAATACATTACGAATATTCTATAAGAGACGAATAAGACAACATGTAAGCCTACAAGTACACCAATTGATCCAAGTGTTAAGTTAGAGAATGCTGAAGAAAATATTCCAGCTGATAAGGGAATGTATCAATCAAAGGAGATTCAGTTACAAGTTATGGTCTGAACTACGCAAAATTTAAAAGGGACTCTTGGTAAAGCTTAGTTTGCCAATGTTGCTTTTGTTGTAAGCTTTGTTTTCCAATTCATGCACCAATCAAAGGAGATTCAATTACAAGTTGTGGTCTGAACTACGCAAAATTTAAAAGGGACTCTAGGTAAGGGAATTTTGTTTGAGTGGAATATAAGTATGATCCTTGAAGCGTATAGTTAGTATGACTATGCAGAGTCTGTTGTGATTGAAATAACAACTACAGGATATTGTACTTTTTTAGTCGGGAATCTTGTGACTTGGAAGAGTAAATAACAAATTGTTGATCTAGATATAACGTTAAAGCAGGACTCAGAGCAATGGAAAAAGATATATGTGAGCTAATTTGGCTGAAATAATATTATAAAACTTGAAGATAAAGAGTGATAAACCAATGAGACTTTATTGTGGTAATAAATTTACTATTAGCATAATTCATAATACAATGCATCATGATATAAGCAAACGTATTGAAGTTGACAAACACTTCATCAAAGAAAAGTAGATAGTTGTCTTATTTGCACTCCATATGCTTTTCACAAGACAATGTTGAAGATCTTCTAACTAAGGGGTTGAACATCAATAACTTTGAAAATATTGTTTCCAAGCTGTGAATGATAGAGATTCACTCACCAGTTTAAGGGGGTGTTGTAAATCAAATTTCTCTCGTTGAGGGTGAGTGTGAAGATGATCTAATTTGAGTGGAAAGTAATAATGGATATTGATGTCTTAAAAATGTGTGTTATAAAGGTAAATATTGTGAATTTGTTAAGATCTTAACAACTCAAATTGGAATAATATGACATGACTTGAAAAAATATGTGGAAACTTCATATTCCTCCTATATAGAGTCTTAATTTAGAGAATCCTTAAGGAGATTGTTCCTGTGTGATATAATCTCATTAAGATTGATATAAATGATTTATTTTTCCATATTTACCATAAAATTTATTAGACTATAGATCACATTTCATGAGATCTAACAAAGCTATAGATATTTGATTATGCTCTAATTTAAGTATTAAATTCAATGATACCCCTAACATATCAATGAAGGAATGACTTTTCCATATCATGAATACTATTAATATTGACCGTATGAGTTACATTTCCTCGATCATTGACAACATTTGGTTCAATAGAAATGTAAATATTAGTGAAAAGTGTGACATGTCTATTAGATATTTTGTCCCAAAAAACTTGGCAGAGTGTTTACGATTATCAACATGCTTTCAATATCGGGCTTAACAATTGTAGCCCTTTTAGCAATAATTGTTATGTTCCTCAATTAAATAATTGTATTTTACCTTAGAATATTTGTAATCCTTATTCTGATCCTCAAAGAATTGGTAATAGTTCATCCTAGAATCCCTTATCGCAACTTCAATAAGTAGAAAAAATATTATCGGGACAAGAAAAGAAATAATCAAAACTAAGATAATAAACAATATTTTCAAACAAAAAATAAAAATAAAAAAGTGGAAAAAGAGGAGGGACACACATAAATGTTTGTTTTAAGGTGAATTGTGAAGCCTACCTTGATACTAATGGCCATTGGGAGTGAAAGTGGCAGTTCTTGATAAAGAAGATTTTGTTCTAGCCAGTATGACATGGAAGAAGATTGGATTTGATAATGCTTTAGTCATAGAAGAACATGTAATGCTTCAAGCTCTTAGAATTTAGACTCAACCTTACAAAAATTATTTGTAAGGTGATGAATTCTCACATTCATAAACATACTTTCAAGACATATTTTGTCATATGTGGGACTCGTTAACACACCCTTTTACCCCCAACACTATTGATGGGTGGATATAAATGGTCGGTGGTCTGTTAGTGAAAAACTGATAGCAGGAAAACTGATAGTCGGTGGTCTGGTCGGATCATAAAACTGAACCAAGGTATGAAGAATTCCCTCTGGTACATCGGTCTTCTAAATGAACAAAATGTTACCATAACATTTCCGGAAATCATCAGTATCAACCACCAAAGTTCCGAGCTTTCTCAACTCTCCTAAATTAGGAATCAGGAAACTGTACTTCTGAGTATTCCTCCTTTCGATATTCAAAACCAAAGACATCTAAAATATTTGCAAAAATGCCTATAAGTCCCTTGAAATCTTGAGAACAATGCACATGAGTGTATGTATGAAACAAACACAAAAAAGATCGCACAAAGCACACGGGTCAAGGTTCTGAGTCACGAGCATGAAGTCAAGGGATAAGAACACCAACCAACAAAGGTATGTACTAAGGTTTTTTCTTCATTGTACCTGCAGAAAACCAAAAGGGTTCTAACAGAGATTCACGGAGTTAGCAACCATCCTTCAGATATCATTGGTACATTGGACTACTCCCCAACCGATAATTTCCTCAAGAGGACCTCGTCCGTGTGTAGTATCACGTGACAACCACCCTAGGTTTACACCTGGATAGCTTTTGCACTATGTTCCTAAAATGGTCTGGATGGGTTAAGGGTTATACGGTCCTCAGCATGACTAGCTCCAGGTCGGAAAAGTAATGTCATGATACGATTACTTGCCATGACATCAGTAATCCGAGAGAGCCTAATTGAGTGGTGATTATCGAATTGATATCATATAGGACTATTTTGTTGTGTATCTCTTCGATTATCTTCGTCCTATCATAAGTTCACTCAGATCCAGGTACAGGATCTATCTCACTCACAGAGGATCACCAAATCAAAATAGAACAAGCAATAACAAACAATTCAAACCAAAGTAATAAATAAATCAAAGTAGGCCGAACTCGCTTAGAGATTACTCCCCATCAGATTCGTCAATTTTCTATAACGGGGAAATCATGAGTGTAAGCTATCAATTAACTTAACTCAAAATAAACAAAGTCGCCACTGCACTTTTATTTTATTCCAAAAGGAAAAGGAAAAAAGAGCTAATAAATCCTAATGAATCTAAAAGCAAAAAGTTAAAGAAACAAGAAAAGAAAGAGTAAGTGGGTTGGTTACAAAATGGGAAGGTTTTAAGCACCCAAAATGTTTATGGTACTCCACGAGAGCCTTTGAAAAATGTATTGCTTTTGGTTTAAAAATGGTTTATTTAAATGAAAACGGGGGGATGAGAAAATAATTAATTTTTAATGTTTTTGTGTTTGGAGGGGTTTACCACCTCATGCCTACATACCCACAATGTGCAATGTAACATCAAAACCTTGTAGTTCGTGGTACAAATAGTGAAAACTGGTTGATTTTGATTGATTTTATCAAATGAAAACATTGTCATTTTCAAGTGGATAGCCTCACAAATCTACCATGAGAATGAGGGCATGGACTCATACATCATTATGGGGAGGGCGCCAACTCGGATAAAATCAACGAATATGCCACTAAACTCCCACGAATGAAAAGATACTCATTTACATAAAACTACATCCATGGAGATTGAGATACTTGCACCGACTAGAGAAAAATGACTCTTAGGCTAAACTTGCAAAGAAAACAAAAAAAAAGGTGCACAAAGGCACAAAACCACTTGAATGAGTTTAATTCTTTTTATTTTTTAAATTGAAGTCAAAATGATTAAGTTCATTGACATGTATTTAAGAAAAGAAGAAGTAAAAGTCACTCGACAAAAAGTCAAGGGTTTATTTATTAAAAAGGTGAAGGTTTTTAAACAAGAATCTTTTGAAAAAGAAGGAAGTTTTTAAAATTAAGGAAGGAGAGGAGATGAAGAGGCTATCCTAAAAAGAAAATAAAAAAGATAGAGGAGGAAAAATCTAACCAAACTTGATAACTTTCAGGCATAAGCACAAGAGTTTCATCCTTAAAAGCATAAGCTAGAAAATGGCCAAATAAAGAGTAAAGTAACAACTCCATGATGATCAAATCAAAGGGAGGGTGTCCTAGGATATAAGTTCAAACTTTAATTTCAATGCAATGGATAGTAACCAGAGTCCAAGATCAAGATCACAAGTTTTTTAGAGGTTTAATCCTTTATTAATATTTTTATGTCCTAATGGACAAAGGAAAAAGCACAAGGATATAAACATAAACATAAACATAAACATAAACATAAACATAAACATAAACATAAACATGATAATGGATGATAAAGTATAATAAAAGCATAATAAAAGTAAAGAAGATAAGGGAGCAAGGAGGAAATTAAAGAGAATAAGGTGCAAGAGGGAAATTAAAATAGTAATAATAATATATTCATAGTAGTAGTATGGTGAACTTAATCATCCACAACCAAAAGAGTAACCAATCACTTAGTGCTAAAATCGAAAAGGCATCTGATTTCGCTTAGTATCTTACATTATGGTAATTAACCGATGCGATTAGACCCAAATTCGATGAAACTTGAAAGAAGATTGGGATACCCAAAGCAACTACGCATCAAGCTTCAAAAGTCATGGATCTAATGCAAATGATTAACTACCTTGGGATGAAGCGACCAACACGAGGTCCGATCCATGTAAGTGCAAGTATCCAATTGGATTTTTATTCTGAAGTAGGGACACATTTAGGTCTATGTTAAGAAATCGCCGAGTAATTTATGAAGTAATTACCCTACAAATGAGGTCGGAAAAAACCAATTAAGGTTAACGATATTAGTGTTAATGCATGCGAGATAAACGATATGTAAATCGCCATCCGAAAGCAATGTCGCACAAAAATATAGATGAATACCAATTGAGTTGCAATTATAGTATTCTTTCATCTTTAAGTTCAATCACTCATTTTGGTGAATTCAAGGTGTGAAAATATATCACTAATTCAAAGCACCTAAAGTGAATTAAATAATTCACTTATAGATCGATTTGAAATAATGAACATTAACTCCTCTAATTTAAACCCAAAGTCCGTTTAATTTAAAGAGAAATCAGTCCCGAAAATGTCACCCAATGTAAAAATTAGAATAGAGGGGAAGAAGAACGAAAAGAAGGCAAAACAGTCTCAAAAACAAGTGAAAAATTCAATTACGTTCCAGAGTAACCGGTTACAACCAGGCTGGTAACCAATTACTCAGTTCAAAAACGCAGTTTCTGGACAAAATAACACTAAGTAACCAATTACTAACAGACTGGTAACCGATTACTCTGCGCGCAATAGTAAAAATTGGCCAAAATTCAACATGATCCTTCTTTTAAAACAATTTCCAAACACCTTATGATCATGAACTGAATTGGCGCTAATTTTTGAGTGAAAAAAACAATGGAATCCCTGCAATTAAACAATAATTTATGATCCAAAGGATCGACAACCAAAAGCACCAAAGATCTACATCTTGAATGATGGTGATGAAAGTGTAACAATGGAGGAAGATGAATTACCAAAAACAAACTTCAAATTACTCCACTGGCAAGCTTGATATATTGAAATTGATGAAGAAAAATGAAAAGGATGAAGTTTTACCTCAAAGTTATTTAAGAATTCAATGCAAATTCTTGATAACTTTCAAAATAAGAAAATGAGCTTTAGGTGATTTTTGTAGTTTGGGAAGAGATTTTGCAAGAGATTTTTTGGCTATCAAAAGATTGTGAAATAAATGAAATGAAGCCTTTATTTAAAGACTTTAGGTATGGGAATTTTGTAGAATGGAGCTTGCTTTGGAAAATCAAAATTAGACTTGGAATTCAAATTTGGAGGGAATTATCAAAAAAGTGGTGATTAGTGAAGGTATAAGGTGGGAATTAAATTGATGATGTATGGGGATTAAAAGTAAAATTGGTGCCAAAATACCAAAGTTTGAATTTGCTACCAAAATTTTCAAATTTGTATGCTGGTAACTGGTTACTCAGTGCAAAATTTGAAAAATATTTGCTTTTCTTTGCACCGTTGTGGTTCCGGCTCGATTCTCTTGCGCGTCGAATAGAGGTGGAAATAGGCTAGGTCAAGCTAGGCTTTGCCAAGCCTAAGCCCGACCTGCCCAAAAAACGGAAGCCTAAGTCTGGCCTGTAGCCTGTCATGGGCTTACTTTTAGGCCTGATTCTGGCATTTTCTAAGGCCTGGTTAGCCTGTTAGCCTATATAAAAGCCTATTATTTTAGACATATGTAAATAAGCAATTAAAATAATGTTTAAATAAATTAACAAACTAAAAAACAAATGAGACTAAAAAATTGGTTGCATTGACTTATTTTAACTTATCTATTAACATAAATTTTGTGAGACAGTTTGTTTAAGATAACTTATAACATTGTCCATAAGGTGTTTTCATCTTATTTTCATAAGCTCTCCAAGATAACCAATTTTTATTTATGTATTTTAGTTCAAAGTACAAAACATAACATAATGATAATAAAAAAATTATTTATATTTATTTAGATAGGCCGGCCTGTTAGGCTAAAAAGGCTTTTTTCATGGCTTGAGGCCTAGCCTTTTTAACTAAATAGGCTTATAAAAAAGTCTAGGCCTTTTCTATTTAAGAAAAAAGCTTGACCTAGCCTGAGTCTGTGTAGGCCTAGGTCGTAGGTTCCTTTTATCGGCATGGTCTGTTTCCACCCCTAGCATTGAAGAAGGCATGGAAATAAACACATGAACCTTGAAATTTCTTGAATAAATCTATTTAAATTTGGGAAATGCTTGATTAGATAAATTTAAAATGTTTACAGATCAACTTCGACTTTTTATCAATGGAAATCATTCGAGTTGTGGTACTACTATTTTGGGTATTTTTGACCTGCTCTTTCCCTGAAAATGTTAGTAGAAGAAAGCAAAATATTTTTGGATTTTAATTAATGGTTAGTAAACATAAACAAATAAAAACACATAAAAGTAATGGTGATCCTCTGTGAGGCATAAACCTGCAACCAAGAAGGATAGATGAGCCGGTGTGTGATCTTGTTTGTATGAAAAATGATGTAAATGCAAACACAAACTTAGGGGCAAAAATTAGGATATTACAACTGCACCTATTTAAGTTTCTTCAATTTGGAGATATGAAGATTGACATCTTCGTTTCTACAAGATGGGAGATACTTAAATATAGAAAACCCAATTTTTTGCCCTAAGAGACCATGCAATGATATGAATATGATATGCAAACCCATGATCTTTGTGGGGAGAATACGACCACTAGAGGAAAGCAAATCTTGGGGACACAAGAAGAGAATCCTGCTGGGAAAAAAAACAGATAACAAGAGAGTTTACCAGGAAAATAAATCACTGGATAACCGACTCAACTTATGGAATGAGTGTGTATGAAAATAAATCAAAACACAATCAGGAAAAGACTTAACAAAGAAGGATACAACTTCACTGGAGGAAGCATCAAAGGAACAAAGTATTTAGATTCACTAGACGGAGGAATACTGAGATGGGAAAGGGATATCTACTACCGGTTACTGGCTAGAGATACAAGTAAGCAAAGGATACAACATCACCTACTACCGGTTACTGGGTAGAAGAAAAGGTAATGAAAAAGTGATTACTACTAATTACTGGGCAGACTCACCAATAATATGAGGAACAAAATTATCGACTACCGGTTACTGGGTAGGCGAACCAACAAAAATATATCATCTACTACCTGTTACTAGGTAGAGAGTGGCAAAAACATAAGGAACAAAATTACCAACTACCGGTTACTGGGTAGGTGAACCGAAATATACGTGGAACAACATTACCGACTACCAACAAGGGTAGGCGAACCAAGATATATGATATTATCTATTACCTGTCACTGGGTATAAAATATGTAGATAATAAATCTCAACTACCGGTCACTGGGTAGGAGCAAAGCAAAAAGCTTAAAAATAAGGAATACTGACTATTACCGAGTAATAGGAACAAAGGTAACCAACTAAAAGGGAGAAATACCATCTACTACCTGTCACTTGGTAGAAAATATGTAGATAATAGACTCGCAAGGAAGAAAACCCACTAATATACGAGTGATAGCTTAATTTCAAAGTGATCAGTCATAAGGGGGCCAAAGTTCAATCCAAGAACAAGTTGGAGAGGAACAGTCAAACAAGACTCATCCCGAGGAGGAAATATCTTGACCAGGGAAAATTCCATCTAGATAATAAACTGGGGAGGAAGCTGAATCAAAATCATCCACGAGGAACAAATTCCATGGGGAATTAGAAAGGATAAATAATTTCTACTTAATGGTCAACACTTTAAACTTGATGGAAGACAACACGTGCACTCCATGGGGAAACTTCACACTAAAGAGTGGGGATCAAATGATATCAAAAAATGCAAAAAAAATGAAAACATATGATGCAATGCACACAACAGAGGCATGAATATGTGTATGAATATGATGAAAAAATAGACATAAAGATAAATAACAGGTGACATAAACACCATAACAACCGGGTACTCGGCTAATCCCAAAGCGACAAAGCTAGGGTATCCTGCTAGAGATTCAACCTAAAATCCTGCAGGGAAAAGAAAAAAGCCATCATAGGAATAAAATCCTACTACAAGGCTCAAATCAATGCTGAGGAAACTACTACTGGGGATTCAATCCACAAGTCAGTTTGTAACAATCATCAAGAATCCCACTCTGAGGGAATAACGAGTTTGGCATTATATATGTTAAATTAACATGGTCTAGAATTTGGAAGAACATGACAAATAAGATGTCCTGACATGGTGGCACATTAAGGATGGGGGTTATAAGGACTGGCAGATGTTGACCCAGATGTTGAAACATTTGCAACTATCATGACAACATTATTATCATATGCTACAGACAAATACTGAGCCAAATGTTGAAACATCTGCAACTGTCATGACAATATTACTGCCATGTGTTACAGACAAATGTCATGACGTCTTGGTCTATAGAGCTGGAGTGCTAGGTTTTTTATTCAAATTATGCAGAATATTCTATAGAATATTATTCTATCACATGTGGAGTTGTTAGAGTTGTTTTAAAGGGCTAAGAGATTCAAGATGCATAATGTTTTTACCGGTATTTTCAAGGAGAATACTTAGGTTCTAATTGTTAAAATATTTTGGAGCTTATGAAATAAGTCCTAACCTAGATGAGAATGTCTTGGAGGTTTATTTTGTTGTTCTGGAACATGTCGAAGAAGATGTCCTACGACATTGCATACGACATCGCGCCTGTGCTGAACTAGATTGATTAGTTCTATTATATTTTAACAGATGCAGAATATTCTGGAGATATTATGAAATCATATATGGAGCTGATTTAAAGGGGTGTTGATTTAAAGATCTGGAAGATTCAATCAAAATTCAAAAAGAAATAGATGCTTTCCTAATAAGGATATATTTTGGAAGATTTGATTGAAGACCTATTTTGTAGCAGAATCTTCTGTAGATTTGTAATAACATATTTGTTGTGTTTTGAAGGTCCAAATCCAGTTAGGAAATAGGTTATAAATAGAAGCATTGTAACCTAGTTTTATTAACAAGCCGTGAATAGAAAATATGCAAACATCAGGGCTTTGTTTGTAACCACTCTCTAGGAGAGTTGCTATTTGTGAGCCACTCTTTTATATTATGATATTAGGGTTGGATTGAGTTTATTGAGTTGTAAGTTTTCCACTCTAAGCTTTTAAGCCTGAGTATTTGTGTTATTGATTGAAGCTTTTAAGCAAGATCAAGTTTTGTCTTAGAAGAGTGTTCTTCTTTCTTTGTAAGGTTCTGTTGGATATCACTGAGGTGATTTAGGGAGTGAGATGGTGATTTCTCATATTTAGATGATGATTTCTAGGTAGAAGTTGCATTAGGTAGGGATTAAGTGAGAAGTTGTAAAATGGGATTGTTTAGGCTTTGAATTAATACTGCTGATAGTTAATTTCCTCCTGACTTGGTAGCCTTCAGATGTAGGTGAGTTTACACTGAACTGGGTTAACAATCCTTGTGTTGCTTATGCTTTTCAGTATTGTTATTGTTATATTCACTGCCTTCCTGTTTCTATTAGACCAGATATCTCGACGTCCTGTAGGACATCTAGGATCTATTATACCAGAATTTCAGTGTTGGGGAACACCAACAATACAAACTCTTCCACACTCCTTAGGGAAAAGAGGGAAAGTCTCTTTAAACTTTGATGGGGATAATAAGTATCCTTACAACTCTATTAGTGATAGAGGAACATTCCCATATTCCTTACTGGGGAAAAAATATTTCTACTAGGAAATAAGCTATGAGCATGAACATCAATTTCTGCAGGGGATGATCAACATATTTCACCAACTCTGCTTGGGGAAAGGGTGCAAAACCTGCTGAGGATTGTAATAAACCTGCCGAAAACCATCACATGAAGATCCATTGGGGAAATGAAAGAAAATCCTTTGGGGACATTCATCACTGTAAAGTTTGGACTTGTCGATCTACGTGGGGATACCACAAGTTAACAATCATAACCAAAAGTCAAGTCGCAAGGGAGTTTAAATCAATACTTAACACTAGGTAAGGAAAACCTATCAACTATCTTCTATATCAATAAATTTTCTAGGGGATGAAATCATCTCAAGCCGAGGAACACAAATCAGTTGAGGATTCCACTATATAAACATTACTTCTCAAGTCGAGGATAATCTGCTGAAGAAGATGTCAAAAACTCAGTTGGGGATTCCTTTGACAGAAATATTGCTTCTAACAACTCTTCTGGGGAAGAAATCGGAACTCAACTAGAGATGTTCACACAGTAAACAATTCTCGTTCCTACTTGTTTTTGGAGGAGAAAAATATTAATAATATCAAAATGCGAGGATTACTCAAAGATCATGTTCGGAGAAACATCCAGATCAAACCCTATTTTGGAAGAGGACAGTTACACACATCAAGACTTTGTCGTCCCTGGAATAACTATTGACATTCTTTTCTTAATCATAAATCAAAGAAAAATGTTGTTATGAACTTCAAAATTTCAATTTATTAAATTTGTTTAAAAAATTATCATAAAAAATAAATGAAATTTTGTAAACAGAAACAACATATAGAGTTGCAAACAAATGGGTAAAAGCCCAAATTTCATTGATAGAATGGTAGTCAGCAAATGGCATGACTCCATGGATCATTACAAGTTTGAAAAATCGTAAATACATGAAAAATGGCTACATTGAAATATAATGATCACTATTCTCCCTATCAACTTTGAACTCCATTGTAACTAGAACTTTGGTCAAGGACGAGTAAATAAGAATATTTGATGGGAAACTCTATTAAAAGATAGAATCTGAAATCCTCGGTTGTTTCAAATGATCTAATCTGATCTGATGCAGTTACTTCCCAAAATCCCTAACTTTTTCCTAGATTTCCCTTTCGGGTTTTAAATCTACCGGGATTATTATTTCTATTTATGTCTCTAACTTTTCCCTGGACCTCCCTTTCGAGGTTTCAATCCACCGAGATGATCATTTTTGCCTAAGTCGCCCTTTTGGGTTTTTAACTTAACGAGTTGCTCTTTTATCCTTTTTAGGCGAAGTATTACTTGACTGCATCAACATTCACAGGACGAGTGATCTCCTCACCATCCATAGTTGCAAGAATCAATGAACTGCCAGAGAAGGATTTCTTATCAACATATGGGCCATTAAAATTAGGAGTCCACTTGCCCCTAGAATCAGTAATGAAAGACTAGATCTTTTTTAGCACGAGGTTGCCTTCTCTGAATACATGAGGTCTTACCTTCTTGTCAAAAGTTTTCTTCATTCTTTGTTGGTACAACCGACCATGGAACAACACCGTTATCCTTTTTCCTCAATCAAATTCAACTAATCAAATCTACTCTGAAACCATTCAGCCTCAGTCAACTTGGTTTCCATCAGAACACTCATAGGTGGGATCTCAACCTCGATGGGAAGCACTGCTTCTGTACTATAAACAAGTGAGAAAGGGAGCATCTGATGCCAATCCTTATATGTCACAACCATCTTCTGGATGATCTTCTTGATATTCTTATTTGTAGTTTCAACATCCCCATTCATCTTCGGTCTTTAAGGAGAAGAATTGTGGTGTTGAATCTTGAATTCTTCACAAAGCTCTTTCATCATCTTATTATTCAAGTTCGAACCATTATTAGTAATGATTCTATTCGAAACACCATATATGCAGATAATATTATTCTTGATATACCAAACCACAACTTGCTTAGTCACATTAGCAAACGATGTCGCTTCTACCCATTTGGTGAAGTAATCAGTAGCCACAAGGATAAAATGATATCCATTCGAAGCCTTGGGTTCAATCATGTCAATCATATCAATTCCCCACATTTTTTAAGCCATTGCATGCCCATTGGCATGATTACCAAAAGATCCTTCATGAAGTTCTTTCATTAACATGTCTGCTTCGTGTCTATCCACGCATCTGAGCAGAACCATGTCAAAATTTCTCTTGTACAACACATTTCCATTAAAGAAGAAATTACCTGCTAATCTCCTCAAAGTCCTCTTATCTTTACTTAATGCCCCAAGTGGGTATTCCTGACTCTGTAGAAATCATTTAATATCATGATACCAAGGCTTGTCATTATGGACCTCTTCAACTGCAAACACATGTGTTGGTCTCTCAAGACACATCACATTAATCATAAGAACTTCATTCCATTGATTCACCTTTATCAAAGAAGTTATGGTTACCAAAGCATCTGCCATCTGATTTTCATCGCAAGGCACATAATAAAACTCAACTTTAATTAAGAAAGTTGATATCCTCCTGGCATAATCCCTATATGGAATCAAGTGAGGTTGATGAGTTACCCACTTACCCTTGATCTGATTAATTACGTATAGTTCTGTGATTGGCAGAAATTTTGATAAAACAAGATATTATCCCAAGATGTCATGATTGATGTCTTGACATGTGGTTCTAAGAATCTTGCAGGTGTGTTTATGTTGTTGCATGAATCTGTTCATGATGTCAAGTCAAATGTTCTGCAGGTGTGTTTGTGTTGTTGTAGGAATCTGTTCATGATGTCAAGTCAGATGTTCTAACATGTGATAATAGAACATATAGTCAAAATGTTATGTTTATCTGCTGCACAATTATCTTTAGTGTGTTGATTTATTGCGCATTGTATTGGAGATAATATTAGAGCATGTTTCTTGTTTTGGAAGGTTCAGATGTTCCTTTTTCAAGAAGTTTGGTATTAAAAGATTTAAAGTTCAATCAGTGTTTAATGAAGATATTTTCTGACTATTTTCATTGCCCAAGTCCATGAAGATCGTTTTCTACTTAAAGTGGTGAAACCCTAAATGAAAGTTAAAGAGTTTAGAAAAAGAAGTTGCACACTCAGATTTAGGGTTTGGTGTTGTCTTGTTTTTTGTGAGCCATTCACACATCACTTTGTTGTTTGAATTGGACTGAATTTTTGAGTTGTATTTTGCCCACTCTAAGCTTTTAAGCATGAATGTTTTTGAACTTGATTGAATCTTTTAAGCAGATCAAGTTTTTGTCTTGGAAGAGTGTTCTTCTTTCTTTGTAAGGTTTTGTTTGACTATCACAGTGTGTGATTGAGGGGGAGTGAGAGGGGTTCTCTTATCTAAGAGTTCTTAGATAGAAATTGTATTGGGTAGTGATTAAGTGAAAAGTGTAAACAGGGTGGTTTAACTTTGAATTGATACTACTGATAATGGATTTCCTTCATGGCTTGGTAGCCCCCATAGTATGTGTGCTTGCACTGAACTAGGTTAACAATTTCTTGTGTTACTGCTCTTTTACTTTATATTTTATTTACCTTGTCAATGTTCAGATATTAATGTCATGACATCTCTTTCGAAATCACATATATGATACCAAAATTTCAATTGGTATCATAGTAGGCATCATGCTCTGTATCTGGGTGAGATCTAGGAAAGTTACTTTCTGGTATAATGGACATGGAGGTGGAATTTTTGAACAGGCCACCCATTATGGATGGAACTAATTATGATTACTGGAAGCTAAGAATGGTTACCTTCTTGAAGTCTTTGGATAACAAGGCTTGGAAAGTTGTTCTGAAAGGATGCGAACATCCTGTTGTGAAGGACAAAGATGGAGAGGATACAACAGAATTGAAGCCAGAAGAGGACTTGTTTAAGGAAGAAGATGATATTGCTCTTGGAAACTCCAAAGCATTGAATGCCATATTCAATGGAATTGATAAAAATATTTTCAGATTGGTTAACATATGTGTTGTGGCTAAAGATGCTTGGGACATCCTCAAAACTACTCATGAAGGTACCTCTAAGGTAAAGATGTCAAGACTCCAGTTGCTCACCACAAAATTTGAAAACCTAAGGATGAAAGATGATGAAAGTATTCATGATTTTCATATAAAAATCCTTGAGATAGCTAATGCATCCAGTGCTCTTGAAGAAACAATCTCTGAAGAAAAATTGGTAAGAAAAACTCTCAGATCCCTTCCTATGAGATTTGACATGAAAGTCACTGCTATAGAAGAAGCTCATGACATTAGCAAGATAAGAGTTGATGAACTTATTGGATCTCTTCAAACCTTTGAGATAGGCATGAGTGACAGATCTGACAAAAAGAATAAAAACATTGCTTTTTCCTCCAACACTGAAGATGGAATAAAAGAATATGATTTGGATGTTGATGAAGGCCTACCAAATGCCTTAGTGGCTATTGGAAGGCAGTTTAATAAAGTGATAAGAAGAATGCAGAAGTCAAGACCAAATGTCAAGAACATCACATCTGACATCAGTAAGACAAATGAGGTTTAACGAGAGACAAAAGCTGAAGAGAACTCTCCTCAAGGAAAAGGAATGCAATGTTATGGATGTGAAGTTTTTGGTCACATTAAACCTGAATGTCCCACATATTTCAGGAAACAGAAGAAGATTTTTACTGTGGCTTGGTTTGATGAGGATTCTGGAAGTGAAATTGAAGAAGGGTCTACTAAGGGTGTTACTGCTCTAACTAGGAGATATTACTCATATTCTAGTGATGATGAATTAACCTTTGAAGAACTAGCAGCCTCCTACAATAAGTTGTGCCTTAGAAGTGAAGATGTATCATCAACAAGGAGAGAAATAAAAGAAACTCATAATCCAACTGGAGACTGAAAAGAAAGGACATCTTGAAACTATTTCCAAGCTGGAGAATTAGGTAACATTTCTAAACTCTAAACTTGGTCAAATGACCAATCTATCAGGATGTTGAACAGTGGTTCAAATACGTTAGATTAGATTCTTCAAGTTGGAAATTTAGCTGGAGATGTGATTGGTCTATGGTTTAATAGAGGGAAAAAAACATATCTCAGATCTTGTTCACTGTGAGATCAAACCAAATATGTTGAATCAAATGTCTCAACATCATAACAGAAGACTAGGAAACTACAAAAGAAAATAATTCAGAGATGGAGATGTCATTATTGTGGTCGCTTTGGTCATATAAAGTTGTCGCACCTCGAAAAATACGACCTCGCGATAAGAAAAATACCGCGGATAAAAAATAAACAACAAAGTCGCCACCGAACTAATTTTATTCCAATTAAGGAAAAGGAAAATATCGAGAAACCTTTTGAAAAAACGGATGGATAGAACAAGGTCTTTGAAACCAGATTCTAGGTTTGGGAGTCGATTCCGTAAGGGGAAGGTATTAGCACCACTTACGTCCGTTGTACTCAACGGGAACCTCTTAGTTTAACTTGCGGTTTAATGTTGACTTATGCTTTCTGTTTTCTTCGAATAATAAAATAAAGGCGAACGATTCTAATATAAGGTTAATAGGGGAATGGGTTGTTTTGTTCCTAGGGTGCTCGGCAAGGAGTAAGATCCGTGTGCCTACATATTCCCTTGTGCAATGGGAAAGTCAGAGCTTCGTAGTTCGTGTTACTAAGGTTGGTTGGTTGATTTTTTTTAATGAATGATTATTTAAACCGCATTCCAACTACTAAGCGTTGGCTTGTCTTCTCGCGATAGGAGGCAGAAGCGCTAGCTTGTTTGCGAGATAGAAACGATTTAAATAATGTTCGGTTAAAATTTTTTTGATTCGATTGGTGTTTTAGGAACGAAAGTGCGAACGAACCACGTCCCGTGGGGCGAGCCTCAGGAGCGTCCATTCAAGAATTCGAGAAATGCTAGATTCCATAACTCAATTCTTTCGTTATTTGATAATATCGATTAAGTGCTTTAATTACAGAAAGTCGAATAAACAACGTCCCGCAGGGCGAGCCTCGGGAGTGTTCATTCAAGAATTCGAGGAATGCTAGACTCCAGAATTCAGTTTTTCCGTTATTTAATTAAGGAAATATTTGAAGTATTCGAGTTTGGAAGCGGTTTGATGGCGAGGCACGACGCGCTCGGCTTACATGGGTTTGCGAATCGATTAAAGCGATAAAATGCGGAAAATAAATTAAAGACAACTATTCGGAGGCGTTGGACCTTTTTAATCGAGCGCGTCGAAATATCATTCTTTAACTTCCTTAGAATCAACTTAAAGTTGAAATCGTTCTATGAGTAGTCGAAACAATTTGTTGGAATGCGATAAATAAATTAAATAAATTGACTAAATTAAATTGCAGAAATAGAATAACAAATATGATATAATAAATTAAATTGATTAAATTGATAATAAATTAAATTAAATTAATAAATTAAATTGCAGAAATTAAATCGGAATAGAATACGAAATAATAAATTAAACTGATAATATGGTAAATAGTTGGAATAATACAATAAATAAATTAAACTAAATTAAATAATCGAAATAAAAAATAAATGGTAATTAAAAAACAAATCTAACTATCTAGGCCTCATATTAATCAAGTTCTACTGATTTAATGAAATCGGGTAGACCACTTGATTTTTTATCATATCATTGGCCCGTAAAAAATAAAAGTAATTAAAATACGCTATTAAAATAAACATTAGAAATTAAACATAAGAATCAAATAGTAAAAAGAAAATTAAATTAGAAAATATAAAATAGCAGGAAGGTGACGTGTGTGCTTGGTGTGTGTTGGTAGCAACAAAATCTGGGCTTAAAGCCCAATATAAAAAAAAAAACACTGATGGTGTTTGCACTGGTTAGAAGTGTGTATCTGGAAAACCAATGGATTCAATAAGATTATAACATGGATTTCACGATTTAAAAAAAACCACGGTGTTCTTCTCCAACCTTTTTCCAGAAACTAAACGGTGGTTCTTTCCTCGAATTTTTCCGTCCAAACGCTTCTCTCTCTCACGGCAAGCTCGGAGTTCGGTTGAAGCATGGTTGTTGCTCGAGGGTTTGTGGCTTCAACGGTGAGGTTTCGTGGGTCTTTTGCTCGGACTTGTGGATTCACGGTTGTTCACTCGGTTTCCGACGAATAACTTTTTCGGCGGTAAAGGGTGGTTCCGACTCGGTGGTTTGTCTCACGCTCAGATCGATGCAGTTTCGCGAAAACGGTATGGTTTGTTCGGATTTAGGTCTTTTTGCGGTGAAGGTGAGTTTTCACGGAAGGTGAGGTTCGTACAATTGCGTTTCCGGTGGGTTTTCTGTATTTTCCGACGGAGGCGGTGTTTGAAAGTGATGGGTGGTTTTCGGATCCGGGTCGGTTTGGGGGTTATTTACGGTCTGGTTTTGAAGGGGTTTTTGGTTCATTTTTTTGAGTTAGTTTTGGTGGTTGTGACGATTTGTTTGAGTCCATTAACGATTTTATATCATCCTTTCTTCATCTCAAGGTTTTTTCAATTTTATTCTGTTTTGGTTTTTTTCTGTGATGAAGATGAAGATGGTGGTTCATTGGGTTTGTTTTTATTCTTGTTTTTTGCAGGTAAAAGATGGTGAGTGGTGGAGTGTTTATTTGAAGTGAAGGGTGGAGTTTTGTGGTAAAGGAAATGAATCTGAGTTTTTTTTTTTTTTTGAAGCTTGAAGTTTGTTATGGATTTGAGCAGGGTGAATTTAGGCTATCCCCGCTTTTCTGGAAATGAGGATAGGATTATTATATAGAAATCATGGAGGGTGAAATGGAGAAATTCAATTTGGATAAGAATGTTAATGATTTGTTTGTGGGTGCGTTTGCGGAATATTGAGTTGAAAAGTTGTTGCTGAGTGTGGTGAAAAGTTGTGCGTGGAAAGAAAGAGAAATGTGGGGTCAAGTGAGTGCTGAAAGAAAAAGTGGAAAGTGGTGAGGTGATGTTGTGAGGTGAAATTGGTATAGAATATGTTGTCACATGATGGTAATAGAAAAGAACAAAGATTAGAAGAAAAAGTTATAGTCAATGAATTTGTTTGAAAATAATAATAATAATAATAATAATAATAATAATAATAATAATAAAAAGTGAATAAAATAATTAAAATAAAAAGTATATAAAATAAAATATAATAATAATAATAATAATAATAATAGAAATAATAAGCAGTGAATAATAAAAAATAATAACAATGATAATAAAAATAAAAAGTTAATGATAATAATAATAGTGGAAAATGGTTTAGCAATGGAAAATTATAATAGAAATGGTTATAATAATAATAATGATAGTAATAATAATAAAAGAAATGAAACATACTAATAATAATATAAGTAATAATAATAGAAATAGTAGAAAATGAAAATACTAATAAAAAATAATTAAAAAAAATATTAATAATAAAATAGATTTTTTTGTAATTTTGATAATGAACTAAACAAAAAAATAAAATTTATAATAAAGAGAATAAAATGCATTTTTTTGGTTTTAATTTTTTTATGAAAGAAAAAAAAAGATAGAAAGAAAATGAAAGTGAGAATTGGACAAATAACCTCCACAAAACACCACACGCGCAAACACCAACAAACCCAAACTGACTCGATATTTTCGCGCAAAGGAAAATGACATATTTTTGGATTTTTGAATAATGGTTAGACAGAAATTAAAAATGGTACAGGTAGGACAAATTTGAGGTATGACAGATGCCCCTATCGAATTGACATAGATCGAGTAAGATGAATTGGCTCACGTTCAAACTTTCACGGTATAAGACAATTAGATACTAACAGACTCCGAATTTGTCCAATAAAAGAAAATGTGTAATGATAAAAGCTAATGATTTAAAACTGGAAAAAGTGAATTGTGTCTTGATTGAAACTTTTAAGTAAGATCAAGCTGGTGTGTATGAAGTGTGACTTCAATTTTATTAATCATTGTAAAGATCACTGTGTGATTGAGGGGGAGTGAGTAGGTACTCATATCTAAGTAGAGTCTTAGGTAGAAATTGCCTTGGGTAGATATTAAGTGAAGGATTAAACTGATTGGTTTAACTCCATAATTAATATTACTTATATTGGATTTCCTTCCTGGCTTGGTAGCCCCCAGATGTAAGTGTGGAGATACACTGAACTGGGTTAACAATTTCCTGTGTCATTTAATTTACTAGCTCATTAATTTTTGTTTAAGATTTCATGTGTCTAAACATCTGATTCGACATCACATATCTGATCCCAGAATTTCAATTGGCATCAGAGCAGGCACCCTGCCTGTATAACTGGGTGAGATCTAGGGACTGCAAATTTTGGGAACATGGACAGAGATGTAGGATCTGTGAATCGACCACCTATATTGGATGGATCCAACTATGATTACTGGAAGCCAAGAATGGTAGCATTTTTGAAATCTCTTGATAGCAGGGCTTGGAAAGCAGTTAACAAAGGATGGGAGCACCCTGTCAAAGACAATAAGGATGGGGCAAAAGTGATGAAGCATGAAGAAGAGTGGAGCAAGAAGGAAGAAGAGTCATCACTTGGAAATTCCAAAGCCATAAATGCCCTATTCAATGGCATTGACAGGAACATATTTAGGCTTGTGCATCACTGTGAGCTAGCCAAGGATGTATGGGACACTCTCAAAACTACTCATGAAGGAACATCAAAGGTGAAGATGTCAAGACTTCAACTTCTCACCACCAAGTTTGAGAAATTGAGGATGAAGGAAGATAAGACCATTCATGAGTTTTACATGAACATCCTGGAGATTGCTAATACTTCTGGTGCCTTGGGAGAGAAGATGAGTGATGAAAAGTTGGTAAGGAAGATTCTCAGATCACTGCCAAAGAGGTTTGACATGAAGGTTACTACCATAGAAGAAGCTCAAGACATCTGCACAATGAAGGTTGAGGAGCTCATTGGTTCCCTTCAAACCTTTGAGATGGGAATGAATGATACAATTGTGAAGAAAAACAAAAGCATAGCCCTGGTCTCAAACACTGATAAAGAAGAAGAAAGTCATGAAGCAGGCTCTGAGGACAACTTATCAGAATCAATTGCTATGCTTGGAAGACAATTTAACAAAATTCTCAAAAGAATAGACAACAAGACAAGACCAAGTGGAAGAAACTCAACCTCTGAGAATAAAAGACCTTATGACTCTAATAGAAGGTCAAACTATGATGAGAAGACTAACCAAGGAAAAGGGATCCAATGTCATGGATGTGAAGGATATGGACACATTAGAAGTGAATGCCCAACCTATCTAAAGAAGCAAAAGAAAGGTCTCTCTGTGTCCTGGTCAGATGAAGACTCAGGTAGTGAGTCAGAAGAAGAATCTGCAAAACACATCACTGCTCTAGCTGGAGTATGTGAAACTGAAGGGGGATCTAGTGATGAGGATCTGACATTTGAAGAGCTTGAAGCATCTTACAGGATGCTGTGTAAAAGGAGCACTGAAGTATGCATGGAAAGTAAACAGCAGAAGAAGCAGATTGAGGAATTAAAGGCTGAAAAGGCAAGTCATCTAGAGATCATTGACACTTTGAAAAGTGAAGTCAGCCTACTCAACTCCAAAATGGAGCATATGTCCAAATCTGTCAGAATGCTGAACAGTGGCTCAAACACACTGGATGTCATTCTCAACAACAACAAGCACTCATGGGATAGGACTGAGCTGGGATTTAATAAAGCTCAAAACTTTGAAGCTAGCACCAGCCAAACAACTCCAAATCCCATGAAGTCAAACAAGATGTTCAAGAAGATGTCTCAACATCATGACAAGAACATGATGAAAAAGAAATATCAAAGATGGAGATGCCATCACTGTGGAAGGTTTGGTCACATCAAACCTTTTTGCTACAAACTGCATGGATACCCAAATCAGAGTTCCCAACATCTTCCTAAGCAGAAGACAGAGGTCACCAAGAAAATCTGGATACCTAAAGCTAGTATTTATACTGATCAAAGCTACCAGTACATGCCTAAAAACAAGTTCAACAGGCAACCTTGGAACTCTAGAGATGGACACTACACAGGGCAGATGCATCAAAGGAAACCTCACAACAGGAAAAAATGGTCCAAGCAGGTTGTTGCCTCTATAGCACACACATCTCTCAAAGTATCTGCTAAGGAAGACTGGTATTTTGACAGTGGTTGCTCAAGGCACATGACTGGACTAAAGAATCTGCTGGTAGACTTAAAGTCACACTCATCCAGCTATGTAACCTTTGGAGATGGAGCAAAGGGGGAAATCAAGGGAGTTGGAACCCTGGACTGCTCAGGTGTACCAAGTCTAGATGGTGTGCTGTTGGTAAAAGGATTAACTGCTAACATGATCAGCATAAGTCAGTTATGTGAACAAGGTTACAGTGTCAACTTCACCAAAACTGAGTGCATAGTTTCTGATAAAGAACAGAAAGTTGTCATGAGAGGAGCCAGATCAAAAGACAACTGCTATATGTGGGAACCCCAAGATTTCAGCCTCACATCTACTTGTTCCTTAGCCAAAGAAGAAGAAGTGAAGTTGTGGCATCAAAGACTGGGTCATCTCCATCTCAGAGGAATAAAGAAGATCATATCTATGGAGGCTGTAAGAGGGATCCCAAGACTTAAGATTGATGAAAGTAAAGTGTGTGGTGAATGTCAAATAGGCAAGCAAACCAAGATGTCACACCCAAAGCTCCAACATCCGACAACTTCCAAAGTCTTGGAATTATTGCATATGGACCTTATGGGACCAATGCAGGTAGAGAGTCTTGGTGGAAAAAGATATGCCTATGTGGTTGTTGATGACTTCTCAAGATATACCTGGATAAGCTTCATCAAAGAAAAGTCTGATGTGTTTGATGTATTTAAAGATCTGTGCCATAGAATCCAAAGAGAAAAGGCAAGCTGTGTGGTCAGAATAAGAAGTGATCATGGAAAGGAGTTTGAGAATCAAAAATTCTCAGACTTCTGTTCTTCAGAAGGGATCAATCATGAGTATTCTTCTCCCATCACCCCTCAACAGAATGGGATTGTTGAAAGGAAAAACAGAACTATTCAGGAGTCAGCTAGAGCCATGATTCATGCCAAGAAGTTACCCCTGTACTTTTGGGCTGAAGCTATGAACACAACATGCTACATCCACAATAGAGTCACACTAAGAAAGGGAACTTTATCCACCATCTATGAAGTCTGGAAGGGTAGAAAACCTACAGTCAAGTACTTTCATGTGTTTGGAAGTAAGTGTTACATTCTGGATGATAGGGATCAAAGAAGGAAGATGGACCCTAAGAGTGATGAAGGGATATTTCTTGGATACTCCATAAATAGCAGAGCTTACAGAGTATTTAACTCCAGAACCAAGGTTATAATGGAGTCAATAAATGTGATTATTGATGATGCCTATGCAAAGACAGATGTTGCTGATGATGTTGGAACATCTGCTGACAATCAAACTGAAGTTAAAACAGAAAGTGATAATCTTGACTTCACTTTAACTGAGGCAAGGTCATAGCAATCAAACAAACCTCCCTCCATCAGAATCCAGAAAGATCATCCTAAAGATCTGATAATTGGTGATCCCAACAGTGGTGTCATCACTAGATCAAGAGAGATGATTTTAGGCTCCTGCTTTGTTTCAAAGATAGAACCTAAGAACATCAAGGAAGCTCTGAATGATGAGTACTGGATCTCTGCTATGCAGGAAGAATTAGGCCAATTTACAAGGAATGAAGTATGGGATCTTGTTCCTAGGCCTGATGACATTAATGTGATTAGCACTAAGTGGGTGTACAAAAACAAGTCTAATGAGCAGGGAGTAGTTACCAAAAACAAGGCTAGGCTTATAGCTCAAGGATATACACAAATTGAGGGGGTAGATTTTGATGAAACCTTTGCACCAGTAGCAAGGCTTGAATCAATCAGACTACTCCTAGGAATTGCTTGCATCCTAAAGTTCAAACTATTTCAGATGGATGTTAAAAGTGCCTTTCTAAATGGGTACCTTAATGAGGAAGTATATGTGGAGCAACCAAAGGGATTTGTTGATCCAAGCTGTCCAGACCATGTATATAAGCTGAGGAAGACTCTGTATGGTCTAAAGCAAGCTCCCAGAGCATGGTATGAAAGACTGACCACCTTTCTCACTAAACATGGATACAGGAAAGGAGGAATAGACAAAACCCTATTTGTAAAGGATGAAGAGGGAAAGGTTATGATTGCGCAGATATATGTGGATGACATAGTGTTTGGTGGGATGTCAGACAAGATGGTTAAACATTTTGTGACTCAAATGGAGTCTGAGTTTGAAATGAGCCTAGTGGGAGAACTAACTTACTTCCTTGGACTACAAATCAAACAGATGGAGGACTCCATGTTCATATCCCAAAGCAAGTATGCAAAGAACACTGTCAAGAAGTTTGGGATGGACAATGCAAGTCACAAGAGAACACCTGCCCCCACTCATTTAAAACTGACAAAGGATGACAAAGGTGAGAGTGTGGACCAAAGCTTGTACAAAAGCATGATTGGAAGTCTACTATATCTTACAGCTAGCAGACCAGATATAGCTTTTGCAGTAGGTGTGTGTGCAAGGTATCAAGTTGAACCAAAAGTGAGCCATCTAAACCAGGTTAAGAGGATCTTGAAATATGTAAATGGTACCTATGACTATGGCATAATGTACTCTCATGGTTGTGAACCAATCCTCACTGGATTTTGTGATGCTGACTGGGCTGGAAGTGATGATGATAGAAAGAGTACATCAGGAGGATGCTTCTTTCTAGGAAACAATTTAATTTCTTAGTTCAGTAAGAAACAAAATTGTGTGTCCTTATCCACTGCTGAAGCTGAATATATTGCAGCTGGTAGCAGTTGTTCACAGCTGGTATGGATGAAACAAATGCTCACAGAATACAATGTCCCACAAGATGTCATGACATTGTACTGTGACAATTTAAGTGCTATTAACATCTCCAAAAATCCTATCCAACACAGCAGAACTAAGCACATAGATATCAGACATCACTTCATCAGAAACCTTGTGGAAGAGAAGGTGATCACATTAGAGCATGTAGCCACAGAGCTGCAATTAGCTGACATATTTACTAAGGCTTTGGATGCTACCCAATTTGAAAACCTAAGGGGTAAATTGGGAATCTGCATATGTGAAATATAGCAGTTATGGAAAAGTGCCAGCATGTCTCATGACATCGTGTGGCATGATCACCAGATGGCAACACTAGTCTAGGCAATAACTGTTTGTATTCCAATCTTAAAAATTCCAATAGCAATGGATTCTATAAATGTGCAAACGTGCTTTCAACTCCTCACATCCTCATTAGCTCCACTGAACGTTTTGCATGCTACAGCTGAATCTCTAAACTCATCCAAATCTATCAAACCTTTACACATTTCCACTACAATCGAAAAAATGTCTCAACATCAAAACCCTAACTCCATTGACGAGGGTCTCAATCAAGAAGACATGGTGAATGCAACTCCAATATCTATAGTACCAATGGATGCTACTCCTATAAATGAGATCAGAGGAAGCATTCCTATTGCTTAAAAACCCAGGACTCCCCATGCAAGAAGACCTAAGGAGCCAGTCTTCAGCAAAAGCAAGGGAACTCCTTCATCTTCCAGCACCCCCAAAGCTTCTGCTTATGTGGACGCATCAATCAAACAGCTTGTAAACAGGATCCTTGCTGAACAAAGAGTTGTGCCTGGGGTGTCTGTTCCCCTGAACAGTATGCCTTCTCCTCAAGATGACCCAAGCAACCAGGCTGAAGAGGACATACCTGCTCCATAGGATGTCCCAAGAAATGTTGAAACACCTGAGGGCCAGGACAAAGCCCCAAATGATGATGATAAAGCTACTGATGATAAAGCTACTGATGATAAAGCTACTGATGATCAAGCTCCTGATGATCAAGCTGCTGAGAAAGAGGCTTCCCAACCTCCACCTATTGAAAACCTAGATGATGACTCTGACACAGAGATCATAACATCTGTTAATCCTAGCATAGCCAAGAGGCTTAGGGCTAGGAAGGATAAGAAGCCAGCTGCTCATGCAACTCCTGAGAAGAGACAGTCAACTCCCAAGAAGGACAAGGCCAAAACTGTTTTTGGACCTACAAAACAATGGAGTAAGGTCAGCACTCAGAAGAGGAAGGCCACAACTCCATCTGACTCTGATGTTGAGGAGGATGTTCCAACATCCCAACCCAGGAAGAAGCCAGCACCTCCTAGGACTGCCACTGTTGTTCCTGAAGCATCCCTGGACAATGTGTCCTTCCACCATGTCTCCAGTGTAAGCAAGTGGAAGTATGTCTATCAAAGAAGGGTGGCTTTGGAAAGAGAGCTGGGTAGCAATGTTTTGGAATGCACTGAGGTAATTGATTTAATCTCAAATGCTGGTCTATTCAAAACTGTCTCCAACTTTTCCCCTTGCTATGAACTACTGGTAAAAGAATTCATAGTCAATTTACAAGAAGGGTGTGCTGATGGGAAATCTGAGGATTTCAGGAAGGTATATGTTAGGGGAAGATGTGTAGATTTCTCTCCTAGGGTGATAAATCAGTACCTGGGGAGAGAATCAGATGGGCCAAATGAGCTTGGCAAGACTGACAACCAAGTCTGCAAAATCATCACAGCCAACCAGGTCAAGTCATGGCCAGTCAAAGGCAAACTATCTGTCAGCTTGTTAACCAGAAAGTATGCTATGTTGCACAGGATTGGAACAGTCAACTGGGTCCCCACCAACCACACCTCATCTATAGCTACTGGGCTTGGAAGGTTAATCTGTGTTATAGGCACCCAAACCAAGTTGGATTATGGGGCATATATCTTTGATCAAACTCTCAAGCATGCAGGAACCTCAGCAATCAAGCTTCCAATAGCCTTCCCATCACTGCTTTATGGAATAATTCTCAACCAATATCCAGGAATCCTTACTGACAAGGATTCTGTCTGTAAAAGGGAGAGTCCACTGTCCTTTCACTACAAACTGTTTCTGAGTCATCATGATGCAGATGTTGAAGCACCAGGTGGGCCATCTGCTGGGCCATCTGCTGTCAAGACTCCCATATCAAAGGCAGCCCTGATTGCAGAGCTCAGGACAACCTGCAAAGAGCTGGATGAAAGGAAGCAGAAGCTTAAGGACATAATTCAAAGGCTGGAGCTGGAATAGGTTGCTAAGAATGTTGATGAATCTGATGCTGAGTCTGAAGATGCAGAAGATACAGAGTATACTGAGTCTGAGTGAAGCTGTGACTGTTTTGCTTTGTATTTCTGAATGTTTTTTTTTCTGTTTCTTTTTCTGTAATGGTTGGCCCCTAATTTCTGTCTAACAAGGGGGAGAAGTGTATTGACCAGTTTGATGAACAATGCTGATGTTATATTTCTGTCTTCTGAACTAAGTTATATTTGAATGTTCATTGGTATATCAAAGTCTGTTGAACAAGTCATAGCAGTATACATACATGTTTGAGGGGGAGCAAATTATTAGCTCTCACATGATTCAACAGAAAATATCTCTGCTGCTCTCTGATAAAACCAGAAGATTGTGTTAGCCAAAAATTAGCCAAAGGGGGAGTTTGTAGATGTTAAGAATTGGCAGAATTTTTGACAAACAAGAAGTTATGAACTTAGTTCAGGATGTCACACCAGATGTTGTGACATTAACAAACAAAGTAAAAGTTATGAACTTAGTTCAGGACATCAGGATGTCACACCAGATGTTGTGACATCACAAACCTGCTATCTGACTTAAATGATGCATAACAGAAGTGATTAAATTAAGGAGATAATATCTGGAATTAATTGTAAAAGGATAAGCACTCCAAGGCGCATCTTTAGGAAGCTTAGTTATCTAGTTTTAGTGTAACAGAATAACTAACTCACCTTGATTCAAGGAGATAACAAACTAACTCACCCTAATTCAAGGTGATGACTGTGGGATTTATCAAAGTCTGGATAATTTGCAAAAAGCCCACAAACCAAGCATCTATTTAAGGATCTGAAACACTCAAGAAAAGAGCACGAATTTTAGAAGACTGTAAAGGGTGTTTGTGAAGCTAGTTATATTTAAGCAGGTTTTAATTGTTTGTCACTTTATGAGCTTTTAAGCAAAAAGTGAATTGTGTCTTGATTGAAACTTTTAAGTAAGATCAAGCTGGTGTGTATGAAGTGTGACTTCAATTTTATTAATCATTGTAAAGATCACTGTGTGATTGAGGGGGAGTGAGTAGGTACTCATATCTAAGTAGAGTCTTAGGTAGAAATTGCCTTGGGTAGATATTAAGTGAAGGATTAAACTGATTGGTTTAACTCCATAATTAATATTACTTATATTGGATTTCCTTCCTGGCTTGGTAGCCCCCAGATGTAAGTGTGGAGATACACTGAACTGGGTTAACAATTTCCTGTGTCATTTAATTTACTAGCTCATTAATTTTTGTTTAAGATTTCAAGTGTCTAAACATCTGATTCGACATCACATATCTGATCCCAGAATTTCAAGGATGATAAGGCAAATGACTGGAAATAAAATCACTTATCACCGAAGAATGATAAGGCGAATAACTGGAAATAAAATCACTTATCACCAAAGGATGATAAGGCAAATGACTGAAAATAAAATCACTTATCACCGAAGGATGATAAGGCAAATGACTGAAAATAAAATCACTTATCACCGAAGAATGATAAGGCAAATGACTGAAAATAAAATCACTTATCACCAAAGGATGATAAGGCAAATGACTGAAAATAAAATCACTTATCACCAGAGGATGATAAGGCAAATGACTCAAAATAAAATCACTTATCACCAGAAGATGATAAGGAAAATGACTGAAAATAAAATCACTTATCACCAGAGGATGATAAGGCAAATGACTGAAAATAAAATCACTCATCACCGAAGGATGATAAGGCAAATGACTGAAAATAAAATCACTTATCACCGAAGAATGATAAGGCAAATGACTGAAAATAAAATCACTTATCACCGAAGGATGATAAGGCAAATGACTGAAAATAAAATCACTTATCACCAGAGGATGATAAGGAAAATGACTGAAAATAAAATCACTTATCACCGAAGGATGATAAGGAAAATGACTGAAAATAAAATCACTTATCACCGAAGAATGATAAAGCAAATGACTGAAAATAAAATCACTTATCACCGAAGGATGATAAGGAAAATGACTGAAAATAAAATCAATTATCACCGAAGGATGATAAGGCAAATGACTGGAAATAAAATCACTTATCACCGAAGGATGATAAGGCAAATGACTGGAAATAAAATCACTTATCACCGAAGAATGATAAGGAGAATAACTGAAAATAAAATCACTTATCACCGAAGGATGATAAGGCAAATGACTGAAAATAAAATCACTTATCACCGAAGGATGATAAGGCAAATGACTGAAAATAAAATCACTTATCACCGAAGAATGATAAGGCAAATGACTGAAAATAAAATCACTTATCACCAAAGGATGATAAGGAAAATGACTGAAAATAAAATCACTTATCACCAGAGGATGATAAGGCAAATGATTGAAAATAAAATCACTTATCACCGAAGGATGATAAGGCAAATGACTGAAAATAAAATCACTTATCAGCGAAGAATGATAAGGCAAATGACTGAAAATAAAATCACTTATCACCGAAGGATGATAAGGAAAATGACTGAAAATAAAATCACTTATCACCGAAGGATGATAAGGCAAATGACTGAAAATAAAATCACTTATCACCGAAGCATGATAAGGCATATGACTGGAAATAAAATCACTTATCACTGAAGAATGATAAGGCGAATAACTGAAAATAAAATCACTTATCACCGAAGGATGATAAGGCGAATAATTGAAAATAAAATCTCTTATCACCAAAGAATGATAAGGCGGGTGAAATCACTTATCACCAAATGATGATAAGGCGAGTGAAATTTAAAAACGACTCCTGTCACTAAAGGGAAAACCGAGTGGCTGGAAATTAAAATAGTTGAAGAGAAAAGATTCAATGGGGAACAGCCACTGAATCCGCCGAGGAGATGCCTGGAATCTTCGATTGATCCTGGATCCTGACTTATGCACGCATGCTTGATATTTTTTGAAATGGTATTCCATAATGACGGAAATACGATGCAAGTATTTATGTACTGCTGAAAGTTAAAATGTTGGGAGTATGAAAAGTTGATTTATTTAGGTATGCATATGATGCACATGCTGTAAATGATGCATAATGATGCATATGAGGTGATTGGAAAATGAAAGGTGCCATCTTGGGGGACTTTTAGTCTGGTAGTTGCCAATAATGATTGGACTTTGGGTGGGTGGAGGGTTTGATTCCACGACACTCGATCTTCGATGATGTATGGTCAGAAGATGGATCTGAAAGCTCCAAGTTTGGTTATTTGTTGGTGAGAGAAGCGACTTAATTGACACATGAAGACTGATTTTGCTTTGAATGATTGCCAACGTCTAGCAAGGACTTCCTGTTCAGCTGGGGAAAAGAGATAGGAAGATTTTCTCCTTGTTTGCTTGCCCTTGTCTGTAGGGTATTAGAAAGAATTCTGGTGGGGAAACTTTGAGAGTGACCATGACATGATCTGCCCCAGTGTCTGGATTTGGTAGGTGTCTGCCCCTGATTGAGCCTTTGAAGGTGATCTTGCCCCTCGATTGAGCTATTTGAGAATGGTTTTGCCCCTGATTTGACAGTTGATTTTGAAGAAGTATTGATTCATGTTAGCACTAATGAAGTTCAAATTTCTCTTTTGATTGCCCCTTGTTGGGATGTCTTGATGTCAAGCACTGAATTGCAATTAAATTATTCATACGCAAATGGTAATGTTAATGTCAAGGTCATGCTAGTTTTGAAAAATCAATTTATTTGAATGCTGTGAAAGTGTGAAGAATGAACCGTTAGTCCAAACGAGGTGCTTGATTTAGAAAGTGCGTGAAAGATGTATCAAGAATAATGTGCAATCGAGATTGAAGATTAGCAAATATATAGGAGTCGGTTTACGCAACCTTTTTGGTAGCATGCTGTCATAATAAATCGCGCCTCAATTAGGTCTTTTGAGGGCTGTAACGTAGTCTGGTTCATGGTTCGAGAAACAAAAGACATAAGGCTCAAAGTTTGATTTGTACCCACCCCTTCTTCGTAATGTTTTTTTCCAGTCCTATGTTCAGTTAATTCTACACATGCATTTGTTTTGACTTTGCAAGAGTGAAGATGAAGCTTTAAAGTTCGCTTGAAGTGGCAGTCATCTTATTTTGCTGGTGACCATTTGATTCTTGATTTAGTGGTCACTGATATTTTTTTTTGCTTTTGCTGAGGATCTGAGCTCCTATTTTTGATTTGTTCTTCTTTTTTCATCTAAGTCTCCCTTCGGGTGCTCAACTTAGTGGTTTTCTTTTCTATATATTTTTTTTGTTTTTTTTGTTGAATGTTGTGACTGCCAAGTCATTTGTTGATGGTCCTCCGATGGGATGTCTCATCTTGCAATTTGAAAGTGTAGTCAGGTTAACTGAACAACTACCCTGCCCCGGGTTAGATGTAAGGGTTGTATCCGAAAGAAACTCTTACTTCTAGGCTCGAAGTGGTTGACTAGGGATTAACTCCTTATATCTCTAGTATTTGGGAATTTGAAAGAATGCATGTACATCGTTGACGAGGTTTTATCTGAAAGCATACCGCAACAGTTATGGGTATTTTGTTTTCATCATCCTCCCTCAAATATTTGCTAAAGTGAAGCGAGGGAATATTTTTGTGATTTTTGTGATAAATGATAAATAATGAGCAAATGTGAATAGATTGATTCAAAACATGCATAAACATAATATTAACAAAACAAAGTACAAACGATAATGTTCAAAGAAAATAGTACTTAACAAACAGTACAAAATAACAAAGATGCGAAAATGATAAATGGCGACGACTACCTTGATTTGAGGAATGAACTTCTCTTGATTGAATGCTTCGAAGTTGGAGACCACTCAGCTCGATCTTCAACAACCCCTTCAAAAGCTTTACTTGCTGGCACCGTGCGACAGCATTGGATTGTTCTGGACACTTGAATTTCTTTGAATGAGGGTGAGATCCTTAGAGTTGATCATATCTTGAATCTTGTGTTTGAAGGCATGGAAATTCTCGATTGTGTGACCTGGAGCGCCTTTGTGATACTCACAGCGAGCATTGGCATCAAAGTTCCGGGCGTTACCATCCTGAGGTGGCATATCTTTCAAAGTAAGAGATCCTTTTGCCATCAGTCGATTAAAGATTTCGGAATATGACATAGGCAGGGGATCAATGTGTCAATCAGATCCTCTTTGTTGATATGGTGGGCGCTGTTGAGGAGCGCGTTGTTATTGTTGTTGTTGACCAGGCCGTTGTGGGTAGGCTGGTTGCTGGTATGGGTTGGGCGCATACTGCGCAGCTGCAATCATAGGATATGGACGTGGTTGATAATCTATCTAAGGCGGAAATGGAGCTTGAAAGGCCTGTTGATAAGGCATTGGAGGAATTGGCTGATAAGGCATAGGAGCATATTGTGCAACAACAACATACGGGTACTGATAGTAGGGGATTGAAGTAGGCGCACTTTATTGAGGTTTCCTACTTGCAATAGAAATGGCATTTGTTTCACCCTTTTTGTACCCGTTGAAAGGCTTCTTGACACTGGCTTGGCTGTTAGAACCTCCTTGGATCTTTCCACTTTTTAGAACTTCTTCGATTCTTTCTCCGACGATTACCATGTCTGAAAATCCAGAAGATACGCTGCTGATTAGCTTCTCGTAGTATTGCCCCTGTAAGGTACCCATGAAGATGTCAATCAATTCACGGTCAACCAATGGTGGATGCACTCTGGAAGCTAACTCCCTCCAGCGCTGGGCGTACTCCTTAAAGGATTCGCTCTCCTTTTGAGTCATACTCTGAAGTTGAGTACGATTCGGAGCTAAGTCAGTGTTGTACTTGTATTGCTTTTTGAATGCATCAGATAGATCAATCCAAGTACAAACATTGTTGCGTTCGAGCTGCATGTACCATTCTAGAGATGCTCCAGACAGGCTGTCTTGGAAGCAATGGATCATGAGTCTATCGTCTTTGGCATGAACGGCCATTTTTCTGCAATACATCCTCAAATGGAGTTCAGGACAACTGAGACCTTTGTATTTTTCGAATTCTGGCAGTTTGAACTTAGCAGGGATGACAACATTTGGAACTAAGCACATGTCTGAGGCACTCAGAGAAGTTGAGTTGTGTCCTTCCATGATTCAGAGTTTTTCAGATAACTCGCGACACATCTTCATAGCTTCAGATTCTTGGACAGCATGAGGATTGGCGATCGGAACAGCAGTATGCATCTCATACTCAACTTGATGATCCTCTTCAGCATGAGGAAACTGGACTTGAGTTGGAATAGGTTGAGCTTGATGAATAGCACCAACAGTAACACCAGAGGTAGGTATTGGTTGGGAAGTGACTTCCTCAACAGCAGGAGTGAAGCCTGGAGGCAAACCATAGACCAAAGGATTTGGAACTGGAACTGAAGGCATTGCGCATGAGGTGGATCCTTGCACTAGAGCATTGTTCATTGCGGCAGCAGCTTCGCGACGTTCTTCCATCCTAGCCAAAGCTTGTATGGTCTCATAAATCTGGTCAATCTTGTTCTTGACCGAGTCAATCTCTTCCCTCATAGTAGCTTGTTCTTCTTGAATCATGCCCATCAGTATTCTAGTGTTGGCTCTAGTTAGATACGGGCGTCTAGCACGATACGGGTGTCGGGAAACCAGCTTGATTTACTGAAGATGAAGGAACATGCAATGAGTTTACAGCTTTGGAATGAAATTCAAGATGAACAATTAATGCAAATGAAATGAATATGCATATGGATGCAATGCAAAATCCAGGATCACGAGTATAATCTGCTCTGAGGTGAACCATAGTAACGAGTAAATAACCGGTATCTCTTGATAAAAGTAACCTTAATAGGTAGACTCTTATAGGATTGTTCTAAGTTCTTTACCCGTAAAACCACTCACAGGATAGTTTCTACGGTTATGGATAAGATACTCAAGGTCACGGACGCTGATCGTACTAACGTCCTGCCATAGGCTAGCTGTATTATGACAATAATAACGATAAGATCTACCTTGAGTGGAGTTCTCATGATAGCCGTATGAGGAGCGGGTCCTAAGAGACTAACACTACGCAACTACCAACATTGAAATTGGTTCTAAAAGTGGGTCCCAGAGTCACAACCCTTTCATAAATCATGTCATGCGACAGGCTAGCTGTGTTATGACAAGATCTACGAATAGGTCTACTCTCTGGGGGGAGCTTTCATGCTAGGCTTGCAAGGAGAGAGTCCTTGGAGACTAACACTAATAACTTCCAATTCTAAACTAGGTGTTCCTCTTCTTTTTCAGAGCTCAGATGCCAACCCAGGATCCAACAAGAAGGTATGATAATAATCATAATAAGAAGAGCGAATAAACAAGCATAAATAAAAAGCATGAAGAAAACAAATAAGCAAAGTAAACATTGATCGCAAAGTAAGCTAAGTTAGGCTTGACTCTCTGAATCTCTACTCCCTAGCAGAGTCGCCATCTGTCGCACCTCGAAAAATACGACCTCGCGAAAAGAAAAATACCGCGGATAAAAAATAAACAACATAGTCGCTACCGAACTTATTTTATTCCAATTAAGGAAAAGGAAAATATCGAGAAACCTTTTGAAAAAACGGATGGATAGAACAAGGTCTTTGAAACCAAATTCTAGGTTCGGGAGTCGATTCCGTAAGGGGAAGGTATTAACACCCCTTACGTACGTTGTACTCAACGGGAACCTCTTAGTTTAACTTGCGATCTAATGTTGACTTATGCTTTCTGTTTTCTTCGAATAATAAAATAAAGGCGAACGATTCTAATATAAGGTTAATAGGGGAATGGGTTGTTTTGTTCCTAGGGTGCTCGGAAAGGAGTAAGATCTGTGTGCCTACGTATTCCCTTGTGCAATGGGAAATTCAGAGCTTCGTAGTTCGTGGTACTAAGGTTGGTTGGTTGATTTGTTTTAATGAACGATTATTTAAACCGCATTCCAACTGCTAAGCGTTGGCTTGTCTGCTCGCGATAGGAGGCGGAAGCGCTAGCTTGTTTGCGAGATAGAAAAGATTTAAATAATGTTTGCTTAAAAAATGTTTGATTCGATTGGTGTTTTAGGAACGAAAGTGCGAATGAACCACGTCCCGTGGGGCGAACCTCAGGAGCGTCCATTCAAGAATTCGAGGAATACTAGATTCCAGAACTCAATTCTTTCGTTATTTGATAATATCGATTAAGTGTTTTAATTACAGAAAGTCGAATGAAAAACGTCCCGCGGGGCGAGCCTCGGGAGCGTTCATTCAAGAATTCGAGGAATGCTAGACTCCAGAATTCAGTTTTTCCGTTATTTAATTAAGGAAATACTTGAAGTATTCGAGTTTGGAAGCGGTTTGATGTCGAGGCACGGCGCGCTCGGCTTACATGGGTTTGCGAATCGATTAAAGCGATAAAATGCGGAAAATAAATTAAAGACAACTATTTGGAGGCGTTGGACCTTTTTAATTGAGCGCGTCGAAATATCATTCTTTAACTTCCTTAGAATCGACTTAAAGTTGAAATCGTTCTATGAGGAGTTGAAACAATTGGTTGGAATGCGATAAATAAATTAAATAAATTGACTAAATTAAATTGCAGAAATAGAATAACAAATATGATATAATAAATTAAATTGATTAAATTGATAATAAATTAAATTAAATTAATAAATTAAATTGCAGAAATTAAATCGGAATAGAATACGAAATAATAAATTAAACTGATAATATGGTAAATAGTTGGAATAATACAATAAGTAAATTAAACTAAATTAAATAATCGAAATAAAAAATAAATGGTAATTAAAAAACAAATCTAACTATCTAGGCCTCATATTAATCAAGTTCTACCGATTTAATGAAATCGGGTAGACCACTTGATTTTTTATCATATCATTGACCCGTAAAAAATAAAAGTAATTAAAATACGCTACTAAAATAAACATTAGAAATTAAACATAAGAATCAAATAGTAAAAAGAAAATTAAATTAGAAAAAATAAAATAGCAGGAAGGTTACGAGTGTGCTTGGTGTGTGTTGGTAGCAACAAAATTTGGGCTTAAAGCCCAATATAAAAAAAAACTGATGGTGTCTGCACTGGTTAGGAGTGTGTATGTGGAAAACCAATGGATTCAATAAGATTATAACATGGATTTCACGATTTAAAAAAAAACCACGGTGTTCTTCTCCAACCTTTTTCCAGAAACTAAACGGTGGTTCTTTCCTCGAATTTTTCCGTCCAAACGCCTCTCTCTCTCACGGCAACCTCAGAGTTCGGTTGAAGCATGGTTGTTTCTCGCGGGTTTGCGGATTCAACGGTGAGGTTTCGTGGGTCTTTTGCTCGGACTTGTGGATTCACGGTTGTTCACTCGGTTTTCGACGAATACCTTTTTCGGCGGTAAAGGGTGGTTCCGACTCGGTGGTTTGTCTCACGCTCAGATCGACGCAGTTTCGCGAAATCGGTATGGTTTGTTCGGATTTGGGTCTTTTTGCGGTGAGTTTTCACGGAAGGTGAGATTCGTACAATTGCGTTTCCGGTGGGTTTTCTGTATTTTCCGGCGGCGGCGGTGTTTGAAAGTGATGGGTGGTTTTCGGATCCGGTTCGATTTGGGGGTTATTTACGATCTGGTTTTGAAGGGGTTTTTGGTTGATTTTTCTGAGTTAGTTTTGGTGGTTGTGACGATTTTATTCAATTTTATTCTGTTTTGGTTTTTTTCTGTGATGAAGATGAAGATGGTGGTTCATTGGGTTTGTTTTTATTCTTGTTTTTTGCAGGTAAAAGATGGTGAGTGGTGGAGTGTTTATTTGAAGTGAAGGGTGGAGTTTTGTGGTAAAGGAAATGAATCTGAGTTTTTTTGTTTTTTTTTTTAAGCTTGAAGTTTGTTATGGATTTGAGCAGGGTGAATTTAGGCTATCCCCGCTTTTCTGGAAATGAGGATAGGATTATTATATAGAAATCATGGAGGGTGAAATGGAGAAATTCAATTTGGATAAGAATGTTAATGATTTGTTTGTGGGTGCGTTTGCAGAATATTGAGTGGAAAAGTTGTTGCTGAGTGTGGTGAAAAGTTGTGTGTGGAAAGAAAGAGAAATGTGGGGTCAAGTGAGTGCTGGAAGAAAAAGTGGAAATTGTGGTGAGGTGATGTTGTGAGGTGAAATTGGTATAGAATATGTTGTCACATGATGGTAATAGAAAAGAACAAAGATTAGAAGAAAAAGTTATAGTCAATGAATTTGTTTGAAAATAATAATAATAATAATAATAATAATAATAATAATAATAATAATAAAAAGTGAATAAAAATAATTAAAAAAAAAGTATATAAAATAAAATATAATAATAATAATAGAAATAATAAGCAGTGAATAATAAAAAATAATAACAATGATAATAAAAATAAAAAGTTAATGATAATAATAATAGTCGAAAATGGTTTAGCAATGGAAAATTATAATAGAATTGGTTATAATAATAATAATAAAAGAAATGAAACATACTAATAATAATATAAGTAATAATAATAGAAATAGTAGAAAATGAAAATACTAATAAAAAATAATTAAAAAAAATATTAATAATAAAATAGATTTTTTTTGTAATTTTGATGATGAACTAAACAAAAAAAATAAAATTTATAATAAAGAGAATAAAATGCTTTTTTTTTTGTTTTAATTTTTTTATGAAAGAAAAAAAAAGATAGATAGAAAATGAAAGTGAGAATTGGACAAATAACCTCCACACAACACCACACGCGCAAACACCAACAAACCCAAACTGACTCGATTTTTTCGCGCAAAGGAAAATGACATATTTTTGGATTTTTGAATAATGGTTAGACAGAAATTAAAAATGGTACAGGTAGGACAAATTTGGGGTATGACAAAAGCCATCATGCTATAGTTTATATGGATTCCCTAAGCATGTCTTCCAAACTAATACTAATCAAAACACCCCTATGAACAAAAAGCAATAGATTCCTAGAGTTGATGCTACTAGTCTAATAGCCCATACTTCTTTCATGGTTGCAGATAAAGAGGATGGTATTTTGATAGTGGTTGCTCTAGACACATGACTGGAATTCAAAATCTCATAGTGGACATCAAGTCTCACTCCACCAGCTATGTGACATTTGGTGATGGAGCCAAGGGAGAGATCAAGGGGGTTGGAAAGATGAATTGTTCAGGAGTCCCAAGTCTCGATAATGTGGTGCTAGTAAAAGGTTTGAATGCCAACCTGATTAGCATCAGTCAATTGTGTGATCAAGGGCTCAATGTTAACTTCACTAAATCTGAATACTTAGTTACTAATGAAAAGAGTGAAGTCATCATGAAAGGAGTCAGATCTAAAGACAAATGTTATTTATGGATTCCTAAAGTTTCTAGCCATTCCACCTGCTGTATTCTAGCAAAAGAAGAAGGAAGGGCATGTAGTGAATGCCAAATTCAAGAGCAAACCAAGATTTCACACCAGAAGATTAAACATCTCACTACTTCAAAGGTGGTGAAACTTCTTCATATGGACTTGATGGAACCTATACATATTATGAGTCTTGGTGATTTTAGTGCTATTACTGATAATAGGAAGAGAAAAAAAGGAGATTTCTTATTTGTAAAGAAAAATGTTATAGCTTGGTTTATTAAGTAACAACATTGTGTTTCTTTGTCTACAGCTGAAGCTAAGCACATAGAAACTAGAGATAGTTGTTCACAAATAGGGGTGGCAAAACGGGCCCGGCCCGTTGGGCATGCCCGTTTTAACCGCACTTTAGTGCAAGGTGGCCAAGGGTTTAGGCCCTCACCCTCTAAAGTGTCCGCCCCGCCCCGTCCTGTTTTTGTCGAGGGCTTTTGCGGGCATCCACATTTACTTCAAATTTTGTATTTTTAGGCTTAAAAAGTGCAATGCCCGCGGGCTTTCCCCGTACCACCCTCACTTTTTTTGCAGAGAGGGCTTAGGTTTTAGGCCCACATACTCAATTTTAACTGCCCCGCCCCATTTTCTTGAGGGCTTTTGTGGGGCTAGCTTAAACGGGGCGGGCATGCCCGTTTGCCACCCGTATTCACAACTGAAGTGAATGAAACAAATTCTAGCTGATTATAATGTCCACAGGATGTCATAATATCATATTGTGACAATATGAATGATATAAACATCTCCAAAAAGCCTAATAGGTCCAAATACATTGATCTCTATCATCAGTTTATAAGAAATTTTGTTGAAGACAAGGTGATTGTCTTAGAATGTGAGACTACAGAGAAGAAATTGATTGACAATTTTACTACAACTTTGGATGCAAATTTAAGGGGTAAACTAGGAATCTGCATTTTTGAGAGATTATAGCAATTAGCAGCGTGTGAAAATAGCACTGAAGGCTCCATTTTTTTTAAAAAGTTAAAAAGGCATTTAATGTTATATGAAAATGTCTTTAAGCTTTCCGTATATTTCCAACAAAAATCTCACCATTATCAACCTCATTCATTTCAAGATTCTCCTTGTGTGTCTCTCATACGCTACCCTAATCTCATTAGTTCTAACTCCAAACACTCCCTCATTCTCCATACCTCCAAAATTCCTTTGTGTAATCTCACGAAACACACCCTCTCACACCTTGTGATGTCTCAACAACAGACTTCTCCTTCCTCAAAATCCTTTGATTCTTCTTCAAGGGTTAGGGCACAAATGAATGTTTCTTTTGATGAAGCTCTGGATGTGGCTCCTCTCTTCATGATTCCTTATGGTGATAATGATGCGAAGAAGTCCAGAACTTCTCCTATCAAAGCTTCTGGAGGCTCGTCTAAAGGTAACTCATCCAATACCCCTTTTTATTTGACTGCATACAACAAGTAAAAAGAGGGTAGTGCTTATATGGATAGGACTCTCAGGAAATTTATTACTAAAATTCAGTATGAAGGACACAATTTTACTGGAATTTCGACACCTCTCTCGGTGGGTTCATGTCCTCCTCCTAAGGCTGATGTTAAATCCTCTCATTCTAAGAAGGGTTTTGATAATGAAAACCTGCACAAGCTCGCTAGCTTTGTGTTAAATGATGCTGGAACGAATGTTGAAACCTCTTCTACTAGGAAGAATATGGCTTCTGAGTCTACTGAAAGAAATACTGATAACTCTAAAGACATTGTTGATTTGAATGATGTCCCATATGATGATGAGTTGTTGATAAATTTCAACCCTAGTATGTCCAAGAGATTAAAGAAAAGAAAGGGTAAATTTGTTACTCCTCCTAAGTCTGGGAGCAATGATGCTACCAAGAAAAGGAAGGTTACTATGTTTAACTCTGATTCAGCGTACAATGTTGAAGATGATAATGAGAACATCACACCTATGAAGAAAACTGTTGTTGGACCATTAAAATCCTTGAGTAAAGTGGTGACCAAAAAGAGGAAGATTAGAATTGAATTTATCTCTGATGATGACATTGAAGATGATGGCCAGGACATCACACCTGTGAAAAACTCTGCTATGAAGAAGACTGTGGTAAAGGTTCATGATGCTTCTCTGGATAATATATCCTTTCATTATGCTGCTAGTGTGAGAAAATGGAAGTACATCTACCAAATAAGGCTGGCTCTTGAAACAGAACTTGGGAATGATGCTTTGGAATGAAAGGAGATAGTAGAACTTATATCCTTTGCTGGTGAAAGAGTTTATTGTCAAACTTACTGAATATTGTGCTGATGGGAAGTCTAAGGATTTCAGAAGAGTATATGTTAGAGGAAAATGTGTTAGCTTTTCTCATGAAGTGATCTATAACTATTTTGGGTAGAAGTTATGATGCTTAACCTGAACTAGAAGTCTCTGATAATCAAGTGTATAAAGAAATAACTACTAACCAAGTCAAAATTTGGCCTATGAAGAAAAAACTTTCTGCTGGTATGCTTAGTGTGAAGTATGCAATGCTACATAGAATTGGTGATGCCAATTGGGTGCCTACCAACCACGCCTTAACCATTGCAACTGGGTTGGGGAGATTAATTTATGTTGTTGGGACCAAGACTAAGTTTGATTATGGTTCTTATATCTTTGACCAGACTATGAAGCATGTAGGTAATCTGGCTGTGAAGTTTCCTATAGCTTTTCCCTTTCTTCTTTGTGGAACCATCTTAAGTCAATACACTGGGATTCTTGTTGACACTGACTTTGTATGCAAGAGAGACTGCTTTTTACTTTCATTATAAGTTGTTTGTAGGAATGCATGTCCTTGATATTACTGTGACATCTGCTGGAACATCTTATAATAGTAAACCTGCCAACAAGTCAGCTGTTATTTCTCAGCTTAAAGATTCTTGCAAGGAGCTAGAAGCTAGGAAGAAAAGGTTTGAGAGGTTAATCAGGTTGCTTGAGCAGGCTAAAGATGCAAGTGCTGAGAAAAATGATTCTGATGGTGAAGACAATGTTGATGGTGAAGGCTCTTCTAAGAGTGACTCAGGTTCTGATACTGATGATGGTAGTTCAAGTTCTGATGAAGACAAGTGATTTTACTGTTTAATTATGGTTTTAAAATTTTTTTGGTTTCTTTTGACTATAGTTCAAAAAAAAATTTGTTTTGGATATGTATGAGCATGGTTTGTAAAACCTATGACATGGTTTCTGCACTTTGTTCTTGGGTCTCTCTTATGGATGGCTCTGGTTGGTATTCTTTTAGCCTTTTGGTTGTTCTTTAATAGATAACTCTGTTTAATTAGTTTGTCTAATTATGGCTAAAAAAAGGGAGTAATATCCATATGTCTATCTGTTTTTGTTGGTTCTTATGGTTCCTTAGTTATGTCGTTTGAGGGAGAGAACTGCTTTTCCTGTGTTTGGAGCTATGGATGATGTCTAACCAGATGTTCTATCTTGTGCTTATCAGTTTTTTTTGCTGCTAGTGATTGTAAAACCCTTTCTACCCACAACAAAATTAATCATATTATTTAATAAAAAATCAGAGTTCTACATGAAAGGGTGATAACGAGAAATCGTATCATTTATTTAGCATATTTCTAGTCTGTTTTCAATGCATTTTGATATAATTAACTCCCGATTTTTCGCATTTTTTCAGGTATAATATTTGTCAAGTCAAATAGATGCAAAGTGAAGAGATGAAGCAAATAGACATAAGACAGATCAAAGGACAAAGCATAAAACAAGATTCTGCATAAATTGCAGCAGTGACGGTCGTCACACATCTCTTACGATTGTCATGAATCCTTTAGCGTGTGACGACCGTCACACCATCCTTACGATCGACACGCGCCCATAAACATGCCAAAACGCTCGTCATGGGCGTTACGTTCCTTTTAATTATAAACTTTAAATGCAGAGTTGTTTGTAAACAGAGAGAGAGACTTCCTCGTCCACTTTCCTGAGTTTTCTCAACATTTACCACACGAACTCACCAAGTCTTCCTATCTTTCCTCAAGGAGTGGGCTGAAATAGGATCTATTATTTCTCCAACTTCCATACCCTTCCTACTCTATAAATAGCAACATCAACATAAGGAAAGGGGGGGGGGGGAGTTTTGCTGCACCAATTCTTACCGAAGCTCTGCAAAATTTTTACTGTATTCTTATTCTTCTTTTGCTTTCACTGTTTATTTCTTTTCAATTCAACTTCCTGTAAGTAATAGTTTCCAACATTAGGAAACTATTACATTATATTATGTTTATTGTTTTCTAGACTCAGAACTCGTATTCAAATTCCGAGAAGTTCCAATCTTGCTGCCATTTGTGGAGAGGGATCTACGAGGATAGTTTCTTTGTATCAGGTTCTAAGATATTGCATTATAATTTTTATTGTTTAATTATTATTTATTATTCATTAAGTTTTTTTATTTAATTAATTATCATTGTTTTTCCTTTTTAATTAGTATGTCTAGCTAATCTAGTAATGTCGGTATGTAATAATGGTAACCGGACGGGTTAAATTAATGCTAAGCTAAAAGTTCTAATTAACTTAATTTCTGGCTGAGACTTTTTATTATTAAAATCAAGATTTTTGTTATGAGAGTAAAAAGAGTAGAAAAGGTTAGGATCAAGACCACAGGAGTGTAAGGTTTTAACCGGATAGCTAAAGTTAGGCATTTGTTTTAAATACAGCGAGAGCGCTTTAAACTAAATTAGACTTTATTAAGTTTTCAAAGAGTATTTTCTAAACACTTATGGGCTAGCAAGAGCAGTCATAGAGCTTTAGGAATATAATCTAATACAAGACCACGAGAGTGTGAGTTGAGGGTTTTTAAACTGATACTTTCTACAGAAGCAATAAAGTGAAGTATTTCTATACGCTTAGTTTTGGTTTAATCCGCATAGGTCTACTAAGTTACATACCGACCGCCTTATTGATATAATCTTAACCTAAGTAATTTTCCCCTTTAGTTTACCTTTAGAAACCAAATTTGTGACAATCTTCGCCTTAGCTAACATAGCAAACAATTATAGCACTAGAGTGACAACATAATCCCTGTGGGTTCGACATCTTTTTATTACTACGCGATAGGCTGTGCACTTGCAGTTAAGATACTGTTAGACGTTAGGTCGATCGCACATCAAGTTTTTGGCACCGTTGTCGGGGACTTTGTATTTAGTCACTAGTGCACTCTAAAAGTGTGCAGTATAGTCTAAGGTAACCTATTTATTTTCCTAATTCTTATTCACCGATTGTATGCCAAGTACTCGCTCACAAGGCAAAAACTTGCAACCTCCGATCGCTGAATTAGAGCGCTTTTTACATTTAAGAGGTTGTATAGTAGAGTACCAACGAAGGTACAATATTCCTGATCTTTTAGCTTATCCACCTGAATCAGTTGAAAACCAAGTAGGAACACCTAAAGAAGCTGGGATGGCCAAAGGAGAAGAAACGCATCCACTCTCGTATTACGTTGTTCCCTCGCAAGTTGAACCCCATAACAACATTGTTGCACCCGCTATCAATCGAAACGATTTCGAGTTGAAACCATCGCTAATATCAGTTGTGCAACAAAACCAATTTTCCGGAAATCTTACCGAAGATCCGAACTTGCACCTGTCGATATTCGTGCAATATGAAGATACAGTTAAAGCGAATGGAGTTACCCAAGAAGCAATCAGACTACGTCTTTTTCATTTCTCATTACGAGACAGAGCAAGAGCTTGGCTCCAATCTCTGCCATCGAATTCAGTCACCACATGGAATGAACTGAAGAAAGTCTTCTTAGCAAGATACTTTCCACCTAGTAAAACGGCTATGCTAAGAGCTCAAGTCAAGGGATTTAAGAAAAAGGAAAATGAATCTATTTTCGAAGCTTGGGAACGATACAAAGATATGCTGAGACTTTGTCCTCATCACGGTTTAGTAGAATGGATGGTAATCCATACCTTCTACAATGGTCTCTTGTATAACACAAGAATGACGATAGACGTTGTCGCGGGCGGTGCTTTGATGAATAAAGAGTATATTGAAGCTCGTGAACTTATCATGAGTATGGCTCAGAACCATTATCAGTGGGGAAGCGAAAGAACTGCAACAGAGAAACCAATAAAAGGAGGGATGTACGAAGTGAGTAGTATGGATCAAGTTAATGCTAAATTTAATGCTCTCGCTCAAAAGATAGATAGCCTAGCCGTAACACCAAAAGATATATTCACTAATGCAAAGTACCTTAAATGAATTGAATAATCCACTTAAAGGTAGTTTTGAATTAATGAACATTAACTACTCTAATCTACACCCAAAGTTCATTGAAATTAAGGAGAAATTACTCATAAAAGTGCTTCCCAAGGTAAAAATAAAAAGGAGGAAGAAAAAGAAAGAGGAACTAAAAAGGGGCTTAAAACAAGCCAAAAACACCATTCTGACTTACGTTAACCGGTTAACCAATTGGTTAACCGGTTAATGCAGGCAAAATCTGCACAATTTTAAAATTTGTTAACCGGTTAACGTTGTACCAGAAGCAGAAAAATGCAGAAAATTCAACACGATCCATTTTGAAACCTTTTCTCAAACATTTGATGATCATGATCTGAATTTGCACGAATTTTAAAACCAAAATACAATGGAATCCCTGCAATCAAACAACAAATAAAGATCCAAAGGATCTAGAATCAAAGGCACCAAAGAGCTACATCTTGAATGTTGATGGTGAGTATGGGTTTATGGAGAAAGATGAATTACTAAAAGCACTTCTTCAAATTGGACCAAAGCAAGCTTAGATCTACTGAAGTTGATGAACAAAAGAAAGAAAGGATGAAGGTTTAGCTCAAGTTAGTCAAGAATTCAATGTGAATTCTTGATAACTTCAAAAGAAAGGAAGTGAGCTTTGGAGAATTTTGGTGTTGGGGAAGTATTTTGCAAGAGGTTTTGTGGCTATCAAAAGCTTGGTGAATGAATGAAATTATGGTTCTATTTAAAGACTTTAGGTATGGGAATTTGGTGGAATGGAGCTTGTTTTGGTAATTAAAATTAGGCTTGGTAATTGCAATTTTGGTGGGAAATGGAAAAGAGTGGTGATTAGTGAGGGTTTATGGTAGGAAATGATCAAAGTGATGTAGAGAAATCAGAAACCAGTGGATCTAGAATATTCCAATTAAATAAATGATCTAAGGGTTCTGAATTTGAATAAAATATTCAAATTTTGCACTGGTTAACCGGTTAACCAAGCCAAAATTTGAATATTTTATTCAAATGAGGTTGCTTGGTTATTCTGGCCCGATTCTTTTTGTACGTCGAAGAAATAAACACATGAACCTTGGAAATCCTTTGAATGAATCAATTAACTTGGGAAATCCTTGATCAGATAAATTGAATTATTTGCGGATCGTCTTCAACTTTTGTCTGTGAAATTTACTCGAGCTGCAGGACTGCTATTTTTTGGCATTTTCATATGGTTCCTCTTCCTGAAAAGGGTTAGTAAAAGGAAACAAAAATATATATATTTTTTGGATTTTAATTAATGGTTAGTAAACATAAGAAAATGAACACAAATAATAATTAAAAAAACGGTGATCCCTTGTGAGGCATAAACCTGCACCCGAGAAGGATAAATGAACCAGTGCACGATCTTGTTTGTATGCAAGATGTATATGAGATGCGAAAAAATCTTAGGGTAAAAAATTAAGGTATGACACACACGAGTTGTGATTAAACTTTTCAAGAATGTAATCTTTCCAAGATTTGGTGTACCTAGACTCGTCATTAGCGACGGTGGCTCTCATTTCATTTCGAAAATATTCGACAAACTACTATCCAAGTATGGAGTCAGACACCGTGTAGCAACAAAATAAACTTCACATGTCATAACATATAAACTTCACACCTGCATAATGCTTAAATCACATGTCATAACATAACTTATGTCATCCTGAGTCACACAAGAGTTTTACCATAAAATATAGCCAATCAAAACATCTACACATGGAAATGATATCCCACTTCCACTCTAGAATATTCAACGGTTGCATCATACCTAATAGTCTCTGATGTTCAATCTTAGACTTCCTACAAGTCAAACACGCATACACAAATTCAACAACATCCTTCTTCATACCGGGCCACCAAAACAATTTCTGCAAATTATGGTACATCTTCATAGCACCAGGATGAATACTCAATCGACTATGATGTCCTTCTTTTAAAATACTCTTCTTAATTTCCGGAACATCGGGAATAGACACTTTATCCCGGAATCTCATCATACCATTCTCATCAACTCGAAATTCACCTCCATTACCTTGATTAATCAAGGTCCACTGATCAACCAACTTCAAGTCAGATTGTTGTCATTCACTGATCCTTTCCACAATTTCATTGGTCAACTTCAATATTCCCAACTTTACACTTTCAGACGTAGCTTCACACAACAAACTCATATCTCGGAATTGTTCAATCATTTCGAGTTACTTCACCATCAACATCGACATATGCAACGTCTTTCTACTCAAAGCATCTGCAACCACGTTTGTCTTGCCAGGATGGTAATTCAAATCAAAATTAAAGTCTTTCAACAATTCCAACCATCTTCTATGCCTTATATTTAGTTCCTTCTGATCAAACAGGTATTTCAAACTCTTGTGATCACTGAACACCTCAAATTTCGAACCAAAGAGATAATGTCTCCAGATCTTCAACACAAATACCACCGCTTATAACTCTAAGTCCTGTGTAGGGTAATTCCTCTCATGAACTCTCAATTGCCTGGAAGCATAAGCAACCACTTGACCATTTTTCATAAAAACTCCTCCAAGTCCCATCTTCGATGCATCACAATATACTATGAACGATTCATTCAGATTCAGCAAAATCAACACCAAGCAGTTGTTAACTTCTTCCTCAACTCCACAAAACTCTTTTCACACGAAACATCCCACACATAAGCTTGGCTCTTTCGAGTCAACTGAGTCAAAGGTAGCGCCAAATTCGAAAAACCCTCTATAAACTTCCTATAATAACTTGCTAAACCCAGAAAACTTCTGATCTCAGTAGCAGAATTATGAGTCTCCCACTACAACACTGCATCAATTTCGATGGATCAACAACTATTCCACCACTAGAAATTATATGTCCAAGAAAACTCACTTCTTGTAACCAGAACTCACACTTCGACAGTTTAGCATATAACTTCTTTTCTCGCAACACTTGCAATATAATCCTCAAATGCTTTTCGTGATCCTCTTCTGTATTGGAATAAATCAGAATATCCTCGATGAAGACTACCACAAATTTATCCAAGTACTCATGAAAGATTCTATTCATGTAATCCATGAACACACTGGGTGCATTGGATACACCGAACGGAATCACCGTATACTCATAATGACCATACCCCGTTCTGAAAGCTGTCTTCGGAATATCATCAGACTTAACACAAGGTTGATGGTAACCAGATCGTGAATCAATCTTGATGAATACACAAGCTCCTACCAACTGATCCATCAAATCGTCGATTCTCGGAAGTGGATACTTATTCTTGATAGTAACCTTGTTCAAGTGTCGATAATCAACACACAACCTCATGCTATCATCTTTCTTCTTAACCAACAACATAAGAGCACCCCACGGAGAAACACTAGGTCGAACAAACTTCTTCTCTAATAACTCTTCTAGTTGCTTCTTCAACTCACTCAACTTTACAGCAGACATCTGATACGGAGCCATATATACAAGACTAGTACCAGGTAACAAATCCACTATAAACTCAACTTCATGCTCTGGAGGTAAATCATGTATATCCTCCGGAAATACATCAGGAAACTCTTGAACAACCGTCAAATACATGCTCGAAGTCTTCCCTTTGATTGCAACGATGCAAACATTACAAACATTTGAGCTTCGTCTTCTAATAATTCCTCTATTTGTCTAGCCGTCAAGAACAACGACTCACCATGATCACCAATTTCAGGAAATTCAATAGTCTTCGCATAACAACTAATATGCACAAAATTAAACTCTAACCAGTTCATTCCAAGAATAACATCAATATGGTGTAAAGGAAAACACACCAAATCCATTAGGAAATACTTCTCAAAAATTGTCAAAGGACACTTCAAACAAACAAGTGTAGTAGTAACAGAACCATTAGCTGGCGTCTCTATTACCATACCACCATTCATATTAGACAACTTCAAACCCAACTTATTAGCACACTCAAGATAAATAAAAGAATGTGTAGCGCCAGTATCAATGATAGCAATCAAGTCAACATTGTTAATAAAACAAGTACCTCGGATTAGATTATCCTTCTTAGGAGTCTCAGAACCAGTCAACATAAACACTATGCCATTGGTTTGACCAGAAGTAGCAGTCTTCCTATGCTTCTGGAATTGGGTGCTAATATGTCCCTGTTCACCGCAATTAAATCTAGTTGGACCTTCATTCGGACAATCACCAACCCTGTGACTTTTATTGCCACATCTATAGCATCACACCACTAGATTAGTGCAAACATATGACTTGTGACCAAATTCACCACAGTTATGATACTTGGGAGGAATAGAACCTGCTCCCCTACTTGGCTTCTTCCCCTCTGAACGTTTCTGATTCCCCTTCTCAGTTGGAGTCACATAAGGCTTTCCTCTAAACTGACTTTTCTCTTTCTTCTCGCTCAGCTGCTTGTAGTGATTAGATCGAGCTCGACTATCTTTATCATAGATTCTGCTCTTATCCACCAATTCATCATATCTTCGGTTCTGCTAACATCCAATTCCTTGCTTGATCTTTGGTCTCAACCCACTCTCAAACTTTAGATACTTTGATAACTCAGCATCAGCACGGTTGTAGTGAGGACAATACTTCACCAGCCTCTCAAACTTGGAAGCATACTCTGCTACCGTCATACTTCCTTGTTTCAACTCAAGGAATTCTACTTCCATCTTGCCACGAGCATCTTCTGGAAAGTACTTCCCCAGAAACTTCTTCCTGAATACTACCCAAGTCACTACAGTACCAACATCTTCCAAATGCTGACGAGTATTATCCCACCAGACTTCAGCCTCTTTAGACAAAAATATGTGTACCAACCTGCACCTTCTGTGCATCTGTACACGCCATCACTCTAAAAATCTTATCAATAGCCTTGAGCCACTTTTGAGCATTAAACAGTTCATGGTAACCTTCAAACACCGGCGGACTATTACTCTAGAACTTCTCCAAAGCACGAAACTCATCATATTCATTGTTCCAAGCAGTAGCCTCCTCCAATGCCACAACAGCTTCCGAAAGTGCGCATGTGTTGTTTCCATCCATTATGCACAAAACTCACAACATAAGATAAGAATAATCGTTAATAATAACGACCGACACAGACTAATAACAACGACACACGACCTGACAGACCGACCTTCTATAATATCACTAATGTAACACCCTTTCTACCCACAACAAAATTAATCATATTATTTATTAAAAATCAAAGTTCTACATGAAAGGGCATCACATTTTCATCATAACATCATGTAAACAATAAGTATGTGTCATGTCCCGTAACATGGGTTGCAACTTATGTCATAAATAAAACAAAACCTTAATTCATGGCAGAAGATCATTATTCAACATCTTAATCATCATGATAAAAAGGATTCAATTATAATTTAAAACATCATCCTCAAATGTTAAAAACAACCAAAACAAAAAATATAAACCAAGTGTTCCCCAGTGTTACACAACACAAAGCAGAACACCACCTAGACTCTATAAACAACAAAAGACGCACTCTGAGCTACTTCCGATCACCAAACTATTCTTGAGAATCTGCAGGATGACATAATTGACCATCAAAAAAGGCAGTCAGGGTGAGTAATCTGAATTCAATAAAAATAATACAAGACTGAATCATAAGAAACAAATAATCATACAACAACTACAACGAACTCACCCACTATTCGCTGTCAAATTTTACGAACAATCGTTGGTTTCTAATTTATGTTTAAATTAGTTTACTTACAGGACCAACCATACAAGTCCTAGGACATAGGTGCAAATTTTGATCGACAATATAGTGATCTTAACAATCTCATGATTTCAATCTTTTATAAGGTTGTGTATATGTTTGTATGATTAAAAGAAAAAGTAAAATGTGTTTGACGAAAACATAAAAGAAATGAAATTCTGGAAAGTATAAAGTAAATTGACTGGAAAAAAAGTAAAAGACTTCTAAACGAAAATAAACTTGCAGAATGCAGAAATTTAAATGAACTTGAACTTTCATTAAACTTGACAAATGTAAAATTGGTGTTCACACGTACATTTTTCCAGAAATTAAACTCTTTTCTCTCACACAGTTACTTTGAGTATATTACAGGAATTTGTACAATATTTTCACACACAGAATTCTGACAAGAATTGCCCTATTTATACACAAACTAAATAACTGTCCCTAACAGACAAATCCTACAAATACGACACTTGGTCTTCGACATATCTTCTTTTAACCAAACGCTTCTATCACACCTTAAATTTTGATCGGATTCTTTTTCTAAATTTTTCATTCATCTGACGCACTTTATAGCAATATCGTAGGTCGGTCGTTCTTGCATTTTTCATTAAACATTTCATTAATCATACAGTTTACCATCCATTGTTTTTTGTCATTTCTTATTCTTAATTTTAGAATTATTTAGAAATAGTTATCTCAGTTTATAATTTATTTTCTAATTTAGTTTAGTTTAAGAATTAGTTTTATAGTTTAAATTTTATTTTAGTTTATATCATTTATTTATTATTATCAATTCAGATTTTGTTTAATTTTAGTTTAAGTCTAATTGATTAGTTTTATTTTAGATTTAGTTTTGGTCTATATTTTAATTTAGTTTATATTTTGTCTAGTTTACGATAATTTTAGATTAATTAGAGTTAATTTAGAACGTATTTTTTAATCAATTTAAGTTTTATTAGTTTATTTCTAATTAGATTAATTTATTTCAATTTAGTTTAATTTGGTTAAGATTAAATTTAATTCAGTTTATATTTTTATTAGTCTTAATAGTTTGATTTATTTTTATAATTTAATTAGTTTTTGTCACAAATTTCCTTCCCCAAGATTGTGCTCCCCATCGTACAAAACCATCAACACTACCATCCAAACTTCCTGCTATACCCTACACATATACAACAGTCTGAACTTGCCACTGACCAAAAATCACTTCAAAAAAACACAAAAGGAGGCTTGTTCAGAAACCTGCAAAAAAAAGTATAAAAAAAAGTTTCATAAGATTATCAAGGTTTTTTTTTTACACACAAAAGTGGAGAATTTGAATTTATAAAGGGGAGAGCAACAAAACAGGGAAGGGGGAAGAACAAGAATCCGCAGAACAAAAAAAACACTCATAAAAAGCCACCCACATAACCGCAACCTCACGGTGAACGAACCAAAAACCGCACTCACCGCCCTCACCCATCGCGTTACCCACCTTCAATCACCATTACCTTCACCATCCCTCACCTTCATCTTTCACAAATCCTCCACCTCAACCCTCACATCCATAAAACACAGTAAACCAGAAAAGAAAAAAATGAGAGTGTGATGACAAACTAAACAAACCGCAAACTTTCTTCAACCTCAAACCAACTCCAAAACTATGAAACCATTCCCTTTCAAACACCTTCAATCACACCATCTTCATCATCGTAACAACCGTCAAACCTTCACATGAGATCTAAAAAATGGAAAAGCAGATCTAAAACACTGAAACTGAAACACATTAAGCAAAACAAAATCGAAAGGCAAATAACATCATCGAACTGCCTCACCGTGAGAACCCCTCGCTGTTATGAAACTGTGTACAACCCGAATGCAAAACTCAGAACCGAAAATTAGAGAGGGGCATGTGAAGGTTCGCACAAGTTTGAGAAGGAGAGGTTGTGCAAGATCGCGTGAAAGCGATTATACCATTTGAGGGTTGGCTTCTTCATATTTTTTCATTTGCTTTGATTCGTATTTGAAAGCGTGAGATTGTACCCTGTTTTTCAACTTTTTTTTTATTTATTTTTATTTTATTTTGTTCTCATCTCGTTATTGTTTTAGGTTAGTTTTTTGTGAGTTGCGCTTTGAGGCCCATCAGTTTCCTTTACATAACTATGCATCACTCGACAAACCCCTTGTTTTTTATTGTTTTTTTTTTGTTGCTTTTATTCTATGGTTAATGGTTTTTTTAGTTATTTTGTTTGTTATTTGACATTTTATTATTATCCTCCTATTAAATTTTAGGGCCGATGATATAACAAAAAGTCATGATTAGTCGATTTTGATAAATCGATAATTTGTGACCAATATGAGTCCATTTAGCTTAGTTTATTTTATTTCATAGTTTATTTTATTTTATTTAGTCTATTTATTTTATTTCCACATTTTAATACAATATAAACGCTCTATTCCTCATAGAACGGTTCTAACAATTGAATTGGTTCTAAGGTAGTAAAAGAGCTATATTTTGGCGCTTCCGATTTTATTATCAAGCTCTGACGATTCCGAATAATTAAGAAACTATACACATGCTTTCTCTTAGGCAAAATACAATGAGACCCTTTATTTCATTGCAATCCCGTGTAATTTATTTTGTATTCCTCTCCCGATTTCCACTTGTACACAATTTATTTTTCCTCTTTTATTTAATGTTTCGATCGCTAGGAGCACCCCCAGAGACTAGGAATCGAATCCACCTAACTAATCAAACAATTAACCTCCATTTGCATTTCACCTGTAAGTCGAGTGCTTCGCGCATCACCATCTAACTTTTCTAACTTAATAAGCATTCAAACTTTTAATAAATATATGAAAGAACTGAACTCTGGAGTCTAGCATTCCACATAGTTCTTGGGTGGATCATTCCTAAGGACAGCCCCACGGGACGTGATTCATTCGCCCTTTCATATTCAAACACTTAAAACATTCAACTTCCTCAAAAGGATGAGACATGATTCATCTCCATAGGAAAGATATTCCTCATATTCCCACAAACACAAACAAATCAATTTTCTCAAACAATTTCTCTCAAGGAAGAATGTGGCAATCACTTGTTGATCATATATCCAAGTTTGAAGCTTCTTCCATCCTCTATTTTCTCCCTTAAATTTGTATGGTGGAATAAGTAAGATATCTCCCTCAAAGATAACGACTTATCTCTTTCTTTCAAGTCCAACTTAAAACCTACCCAACAAATACTCAAATCATTTTCCATATTAATTATGAGAAAGAAGTGAATTCTGGAGTCTAGCATTCCACATAGTTCTTGAATGGATCATTCCTTAGGCCTATCCCACGGGATGTGATTCATTCGTCATTTTGTATTTCAAGACAACTAATTATTACATATCAATTAATGAAAGAACTGAATTCTGGAGTCTAGCATTTCATGGGTTCTTGAGGCCAGCCCCATGGGACGTGATTCATTCGCCCTTTCATTCTTAAAATACTAAACAAGACCAAATATTTCTCTAAACGAACATTGTTTAAGCTCTTTCTATCTCGCAGACAAGCTAGCACTTCAGCCTCCTATCGCGAGTAGATAAGCCAATGCTTTGTAGTTAGAGAGCGTTTTAAACAATCTTTCATTAAAAACACCAAAAAATCGTAGTTACACGAACTACGAAGCTCTGACTTTCCCATTGCACAAGGGAATACGTAGGCATAGGGATTTTAATCCTTCGCGAGCACAATAATAGAAAATTTAATCATTTCTCCGTCATAAAGCACCCTAATAAAAAATTAACCACTTTCCCCTTAACAATAATAATAATAATTATAATATTCATTTCTCTTCAAACAAACATTTTAGCAAATCATTTAGAAGACAAATACTTAAATCAACACTTAATCGCATAGTTAGACTAAGAGGTTCCCATTGAGTACAACGGATGTGAGGGGAGCTAATACCTTCCCCTTGCGTAACCGACTCCCGAACTTAGATTAGTGGTTTCGTTGGCCAGTTATTATCCTTATTAGGTTGTGTCTATATCTCCCTTTTCTTTAATTAGAATAAATAGAATTAGGTGGCGACTCTGTTGTTTTTCCCGCGTCCATCGCGAGGATCGTATTTTTCGAGGTACGAAATCTTCCACACGTCCTTCTGCCAAACGTCTTAATCTTTAAAATTTGAATCTCTTATTTGCATCGAAACGACGCATCCCTTCAAAGTTGTCAAACTCATCAAAAACAACCCTTGCCATCTGACTATGTCGAAAACATCAAAGGACATTCTCCAATTGACTTGGTCAAAAGTTTCGAAACACTACCTTCATCTAGCCTTGTCGAAATTGTCGAAACATCATCATTTCCTAACTCTGTCGAAAACGTCGCAAAACATTCTTCAAATTTATTTGGTTTAAATTAACTTCTGAGAACATTTTCTTCTTTGATCGAAATGTTGTTTTGGACTTCATTTTCATCGCGTCGAAAATCCTTGTCTACAAATTGCCCCCCAACAAAGGTTTTTCGACTACTTTGGAGAAAAAATCATTTTCTGTCGAGAATTATTTCGATGTCATATCGCCTTTATCATTTTCATCATTTCCAAGACTAGATACCCCAAATCCCTAGAAATCTTCATCATCATATATTTTCTCAGAAATATCAACTCAGCCCACGTTTCTGACACTACTTATCATCCTCTAAAAGCTAGGAAATCATAGACTTTCCAACTGCCATCAACCCCACTTTCTTCACAAAAACATTTTCCACGTGGCCCAAGATTCAAACTAAACTTAACTGTTTCAATTCCCTTTTTTTATAAATATCAGTTCATCTCTTCCTTCAATCTTTTTATGCAATCTTCTTCTTCTCTAAGCAAAAATATATCCTTTCAACTGCAAAAATTTCCTTCAAAACAACAATGGCCTCCATCAAATCTTCCAGCAGCAAAAAGACCAAGAGCTCTACTTCACTCCCATACGCACACATGCTGAATGGACCTAACTTTGTTGGAAATCAACAATACATTCCAGAGCCTCCCAATGAAAAGAAAAAGGCTAGCATATACAAGTCTAAGGTAGTAATTCCTATATTGGTTTCTGGTGTTTGTCATTCTATCTTAGGACCTCTCCCAAACCCAGACACTAACCCAGATAGGTTAAAAGAATACTTCCCTTCGTATCAACGCCTAAAACCCATAGGAGTTGGGGTTAAACCCAAGCAAACTGAAGAACCAACTGAAGGTTCAAATTTGACCACTGATGAAGGTCTGAATTTTCTCCATCTAAACAATGCTAGGATCTTTAGAACTAGTCCCATGGCGAAAGATCCCTCTGACTATCTTGCTTGGTTAGAAAAGATTGAAAAAGTCATGACACACTTTTGGAAAGAGATAGGGATCTTTGACTTAATCCAGATGTCGAAAATAGGACCCAGCTATTGCCCCCAACATGATTTTAGCTTCCCTCTTTTTCTGGGATAGCACTTATAACAATTTCCACCTCCCTTGTGGAATGGTCACACTAACCCTTTTTGACCAGCCATCTGCGGGCCTAGTCCCCTGGGTTGGAATTTCGACCCTACTATTCAAAACCATGACTCCATTGGTTTCGACACCAGCAAAGCCTCATATTCCGTCTTCATCAACCACTACCATGATAAGACGACTGACACGGTGTCTAAAGAAGAGCACATAGCCTTCTTAACTTTGTGGTTGTCGAAGTATGTATTTTTCTCCCGCTCTCTACAAGTGGCGAAAAATTTGTCACCATAGCTAATCAACTCGAAGATGGAATCAGATTATGCCTGGGCAAGATGATCCTGGAAAACCTGTATGAGTCCTTGAGCAAAAGTGTAGACTTTCTGAAAAACTGTCACCGACAAAGGGAAACTTAGCATATCAGGACCCCTTTGGCTATAACAATTTTTGCTTAATGCCACTTTTGAAACCTCTATTCCTGTCAAGAATATGGTGGATGAAGAAGAAGTAAAAAATAGGATTGTCGAATGGCCTAGACTAGCACAACTAACACCAAATGATGAAGGGCTCAGTCTTCGACAGGCTTTCACAAGTAACGTCATGATATTCACCAAGAGGTATAACTTTACTCCTTCTATGGCACCTTTCGCCAACAGAGAAGTTGGTCCTGAATGGTTTACCACACAACCTCCTTTTGAGATGGAGAAAGAGGAAAGTAAATTTATCGACATTTGGGAATCATTCCTGGTCCCTAAGCTCTTTTCCTCTCACCACAATGTGACAAAGACCAAAATTTCCCTAATCGTTTATCAACCCAACTTAGTTGCTAGACAATTGGGACTGGTCCAGTCGAAACCAAAATCCATCTTTCCAAAGAAAGGCTCCATCCTCTTCTACAACTCCTACCATTTTGAAGAACAAAGCCTCCAATTGGCGAAGAAATATTTCGATGATTCTCTTGATATCTGCCTAGTGGTTTTTCGACCTTCTTTTCTTTGTACCCATGAATTTGATGTTTGGTGGAGGGAATACTACCGCACCAACTTAGTCGAACCATAGGCGAAGCAGTAGTGACTTTAAAACATAAGTTGACGGAAAGATTGGAAAAGTTGAAATTGCCTTCATATGTTCGACCAGAACAACAATATGAACTGGATTTCAATCTTTATACACCAAGGTTTCCCCCTCTTCCTTCTGCTGACTTTGGTGTGGCGTTGAGCCCTCCATTTCCAGATTGGTTCGTTTGTGGGGATTCCATAAAACGGCTTCGACAAAAAAGAAAAAATCTTGTTGAGCGTGTGGTTCCGACTAAGTTCACTTTAGATAACTACAAAGGACACTTTCATATTGGAATAGAATATGTTCGCGTGGAAACTCCCATTCTTGAAGGTGTTTAACAAAAACATTTTTCTTAATTTCGACATTATAACTGAATTATATTTACTTCTATGTCCAGGTAAGTCAAAAACCGCCACCTACGCCCAAAAGAAAACAACCAGAAGAAAAGATTTCTAGCGAAGAATCTGGTGATGAATCACCAGAACCAAGCCTGCCCCAAAAAAAGAAGAAACCTACAAAAGCTCCTGCTCAAAAATCCAAAACCAAAGTAGACAAAGAAACTCCTCCACCAAGTCCAGTTGCGAACGTGCAAATAAGGGACACATAAGGTGGGAACTCCAGTTTTCACACTGAGATTCCTCATGTAATTCCTGTTTCGACTGTTAATCTTTATCTTCTTATTTTATTTTTCTTTCTTAATTTTGGGCTATTCGTAGACCAATCTAGACGACACGCCTGAAAAGAAGAAAACGAAACAAGATGCTCCAACTCATCAAACTACTAGCCCATCACCCTTTTCTCCTCAAAATCTGACAAAGGTGACAGAGGCGGAAAAACCAGCATCGTCTGATTCTCTTTAATATTCTCACGACCATTCTCCTTCTCCTCCTCCAAAAGTAGATGCTCACCAAAAGAGTGAAGACCTGAAAACTGACGCTGAGGTCGAAGATGATAATGTCAAAAAAGGAGTAACTGGTAGTGGTGATGACAAGTCGAAGGACGAAAATGTTGGCTCACACCAAGGGCAACCAAGTCAACCAAATCCTGACTCACAGAAAGGGGGATCAACTGGTTCGACAAGTCTTTCTCGTGAAAAGATTGAAAATCTTAAAGTGCAAAAGCCCTTGGAGTATCTTATAGTTGTACTCAGTGCCTGTTTCAACTTCCAAGACTCCTCTCAAAGTACTTCGACTACTTCAGGAGCCACTTCCAGCGTGCATTCTCTTGAAACTACCATGGCTGAGATCATGACGAAAATTCTTGATGTGGACTTGTTCAAGGTGTCGCTCCCCGGATTTTCATCTCGGTGCAAAAGCGAACCGTCGGTGATGTTGGAGGTTGAGGTTGAATAGAGTCGCCAGCTAGGAATTTTTATCCCGAAGGAAAGGTAATGCTGCATAAACCTAAAAAGATATGGATAAGACGGTTGCGAACCAAAGAGACTGAGTAAGAGGGTAGGTTACGACCTGGGAAGGTATTAGCACCCAGATCGTCCGTCGTACTCGACGGGATCCATGTAAACTTGATTGTGTTTTAAAAGGGGATGGTGTATGTGCTAAATTGTGCATAAAAAGCTGGGGAGAAAAGGATGTACAGAGTGTCAGTGCAAGAAGAAAGTGAGTGCTAAAAATTGAGGCTGAGGAAAGAGAACTGGGAGGAGAAGAGGGGGGAGACAAAGAGACTTTTGTTCGATAACTGTTAAGTTATGCCTACGTATCCTCTCGTGCAATGAGGAAGTCAGAACACCGTAATTCGACTCAAAGAGACTTAGTGTTTTTGTTGTGAACTGCTTTCTTGTCTATGCTCAAGTGTACGACTCGTCTGGCTCAAGTGCTAACTGTCTTGCATTAGACGGGAGAAGCAAGTTCTCGTTTTCAGAGTGAATGTGATGAGAAAAGAATCCCGGAGGAGACGTTTATTGTTTGTTTTGTGTTTTCACTTTTTTTATTGTTTTTGGTGTTTTGCATAAGATAATGAGCTTAAGCCTTAATCAAGGGTCGTAAACTCATTATATCACCCCTGATTAGGGATAATGAGTCTACTTAAGTATGAGATGAAAATCTCAACTTAATTACCCTAATGATGTAGGATTAAGATCATTAACCTATTTGTGATTATTAAGTGTTTTTTGGATTTTTTGTGTGTGTTAAGTAATGAGTTTAATCTCTAATCAGGGATTAGTGAACTCATTACACCATCCTAAGAGAAGGATAAAAGATGAGAACACTTAAGATGAGGAAGACTCCTCAACTTAATTCATGGTTAGGGATTAAAATCATTATATAACAAGCCTTTATTAAAGTGGATTTTAATTAAAGGTTAGATTAAGAAATGGATTTTATGTTTGTAAGACTAAACCTGAGAGGGACTTGTCCATTAAACACTAGGGTTAGTCCCTCTGAACCAACAGGTAGAGATGTAACCCTAATATAAGGCCCAAGTTACGAGCTTAAGTCTTAATGATTATTAGGTGTTTTGATTAGGAGCTGTAAGCAACTTAAAGGTTTAACACTAAGTATTAAAGTTATACACTCCATCCTAAGATAAGGATACATGCATAACCCTAATTCAGAGTCTTAAAACATTAACTGTTTAGCCTTGATTATGAGATAAGAAGCAGAGACTCAAGGAGACTCAAAGGTAAAAACTAGGGGAGACTATGTACAACCATAAAGTTATCATGCTTGGATATTTCTATGGTTTGTGAGGCTTAGAGAAAGATCTTCAAATGGCCACCAAGGAAGAAGAAGCAGATGAAAAGAGAAGAGACAGGAGAATAGGTTACTTACTTCCTGAAGAAGTTAAGTAACCTAAGAGAAAGAAAGGGAGCAAGAGAGAACACAAATGAGTCAAACTCACTTCAAAGACAAATAAAGATGCAAATGAAGAGATAATAAGAGGTTGGATGTGGAGGCAAATCCACATCCTAAACAACTTACCTGAAGCCCCTGAAAAGTTAGTATGAATGCATAAGATGAGAAACAAAAGAAATAAGGCAAGTGAAGATGCAATGATCAAGACCAGAAGTGAAAACACAATGCAAATGTAAATGATGCAAAGACATGTACAATGTTTATGCATGATCATATATGAGATGGGATGCAAAGGAAGGCATGTTAGAAGCTTGGAATCACATGAATACACATAAGAAGTAATGGATGCAAAACATACCAAATGGATGCAAGAATGATCAACCAATGTTCACACATGTCCTAAGGTATCTAAAATGACATACCAATGAATGAGATGCCATGACAAGTTCATATGATGAAGGTATGCAAAGATGAATGCAAATGAACATGGCAAATTAGGGTTTTAAGAAAGTATGAGATGCATATGATCAAAACAGAAGCAAAACACATGATAAAAATTTGAAATTGCAACCAAATGAACCCTAAACACACATAAGATCACTCCCCAAAGATGGAAGTCAGAAGCTATACCAAAGTCTAGTTATTGTTTTTCTAAGTTAGGCCAGGGTTTTGAGTACTTCTTCATGAAAAATGCCAAACAAATAGAAAATGCAATGCAAAAATATGAGTTAAATGCCCTAGATACTACATTCAAATTTTTAAAGGATGCAAAAAGAACCATATGCAAACTCATCTTGGTTGATCATAAATGAAGTTTTGAAGTTAGGGTTAGAAAAATAAGACATTTGGAAACCCTAATTCATGGTTAATTGTCAAAACATGATCAAACCCTAAAAGAAATTTGTAAGATGAGTTTGTAAATTGTTCTAAATGTGTAAGAATGCTTCATGAATTTTTTTGGTGATTTTTAAATACCTAAAAGTATTTTTAATTAATTAAAATGAATTAATTAATTAAATAATACAATTAAATGATTTAAAAATAGATTTTAATGCAAAAATTAAAAATTAAAATGTTTTTTATTTCTGAAAATTATTTGAAGACAAAATGCAAAAGATCAAAGTTTTATAAAATGATTTACTATTTTAAATAAATATGTGAAATAAAAATGAAATAAACAAAATAAAAATGCAAATTAAAATGAGAGGCCCAGATTGCGTGGAGGTTGGATCAAAGGCTAGGATTGCAAGTCAGCTTGACTTGAGGTATGAGGGATCAAGGGTCCAGGTTCAAATTTGGGCTTCGCGCGTGATCCAGTGGCCATGGTTCATTCTGATTTAATTAATTATAATTAACTTAATTAATTAAAATTAGGGTTAAGTGATGAATATGGGCCACTCGTTCGCTAATTAAAAACAGATCCCAGGGCTCACAATCAATCTAGAAAACAAAACCCTAATTAACCCTAATGACTTTCAGGTGACCGGAGATAAGCTTCGGTCATCTTCTCCGGCCAGCCCCAACCCTAACTTCATCTATAGCTCACTAAAACTCACAAAACCTGCCCAGAAATGATCCTCTAACATCATACTACACAAATCAATCATCAAACAACATTTAAATCACATGAATCAAGCAAATCGAAGCAAACATTTTTCACGGGCAAAATTTCATAACATCAATACATACTCATTTCTCACTCATTTTCAATTCTAAACACATCATGATGATCAGGATAACATGTAGAATCAATTTATAACAAGAAAACGAGGTTCTGGAAAATTTGTTCTTGATGAATACCTGAACTGAAGTTCTTCAAACTGGAGCTTTCAGGGCCTCCCTCTTGTGCAAACCAACTCCACTGGTCCCCCTTGTGCCAATGGCAACTTTGAATGGAGTTTATAATGGCTATTTTGAGAGGTTCAGTTCTGGTTCAGCAGAATTCGTGTTTCTTGTTTAGGGTGTTTCAGGCCATGGTGATGGGTGGGATTTGTTCCTTAGGTGATTTGTGGTTGATTGGTGAAGAAATTTTTGAAGTTTGATGGCTGAGGAGTGAGAATCGAAGAGATGAAGTTTTGAGAGGATTTTTTGTAATCTGAAGTGTGTGTGTTCTAAGGCTGAACGGTCGGCGAAAGGAGAAAATGAAAGTGAAGTGAATAGAGTCTCCAGCTAGGCATGTTTATCCCGAAGGAAAGGTAATGCTGCATAAACCTAGAAAAAGATGGATAAGATGGTTGCGAACCATAGAAACTGAGAAAGGGGGTTGGTTACAACCTAGGAAGGTATTAGCACCCAGATTGTCCGTCGTACTCGACGGGATCCATGCTTACAAGATTGTGTTTAAAAGGGGGAAGTGTACGTGCTATCTGTGTGAAAAAGCTAAGAATAAATGTACAGGTGTCAGTGCAAAAGGGTGAATGCTCAGGACTGAGGCTTTTAAAAGAATGCTGGAAGAGGGGGGATGACAAAGAGACTTTTGTTCAATAACAGTTAAGTTATGCCTACATATCCTCTCGTGCAATGAGGAAGTCAGAACACCGTAGTTCGACTCAAAGAGACTGAAAATAAATTGATTATGAACTGCTTGCTTGTCTATGCTCAAATGTATGACTCGTCTGGCTCGAGTGCTAACTGTCTTGCAATAGACGGAAGAAGCAAGTTCTCGTTTGTGAATGAGAGTGATGAGAAAAGAATCCCGGAGGAGACGATTATTGTTTGTTTTTGTGTTTTCAGTTTTGTTATTGTTTTTGGTGTTTTGCATAAGTTAATAAGCTTAAGCCTAAATCAAGGGCTTGTAAACTCATTATATCCTCCCTGATTAAGGATAATGAGCCTACTTAAGTATGAGATAAGCATCTCAACTTAATTACCATGATGATGTAGGATTAAGATCATTAACCTAATTGTGATTAATTAGATGTTTTTTTGTTTTTTTTAGTGTTAAGTAATGATTTTAATCTCTAATCACAAATTAGTGAACTCATTACACCATCCTAATAGAAGGATAATAGATGAGAACACTTAAGCTGAGGAAGATACCTCAACTTAATCCATGGTTAGGGATTAAATTCATTATATAACAAGCCTTTATTAAGTGAATTTTAATTAAAGGATGAGATTAAGAAGTGGATTTTATGTTTGTAAGACAACTTGAGGGGGACTTGTCCATTAAACACTAGGGTTAGTCCTTCTTAACCATAAGGAAGAATTAGAACCCTAATGTAAGACCCAAGTTACAAGGTAAAGTCTTAGTGATTATTGAGGTGATTTGATTAAGAGGTTTAAACAAATTAAAGGTTTAACACTTAGGATTAAAGTTATACACTCCATCCTAAGAGAAGGATGCATGCATAACCCTAATTCCCAAGTCCTAAAACTTTAAGAGTTTAGTCTCTGATTATTGAGATGAGAAGAGAGACTCAAGGAGACTCAAAGGTAAAAGCTAAGGGGGACTAAACACGATCCTAAGATTATCATGCTTGGATGTTCCTATGGTTTGTTAGGCCTAAAAGAGAAGATCTTCAAGGAAACCACCAATGGAAGAAGCAGATGAAAGGAGGAGGAAGCAGAAGAATAAGTTACTTACTTCCTAAGAAGGTAAGTAACTTAAAGGAAGAAATTGAGAGAGATGGAACATAATTGAATAAAATTCACTTCAAATACAATTTAAAATGCATATGAAAGAGATAATAAGAAGTGAGAGGTGAAGGCAAATCCACCTCCCAAAATAACTTACCAAAACTTCCTGAAAAGTTAGTATGGATGCATAAGTTATAAAGCATGAAGAATGAATTGAAATGAGATGAAATGAGATGCAAAGACCAAAGTCAGAAGTGTTTATGCTATGCAAATGTCATGTGAGATGATGCATTATCATACAATGCACTTATGAATGATCATACAAGGATGGGATGTCATGAAAGCATGCTTAGAAGTTTGAAAACACATGGATGTTTATGAAATGAAATGAATGCAACACATGGAACATGAATGAATAAATGATCAAGCAAGGTTCTAACATGTACTAAGATGTCTAAGATGACATATGAATGCTTGAAATGTCATGGCAAGTTCATGTGATGATGTTATGCAAAGGAGAATGCAAATGAACATGAGAAATTAGGGTTTTATGGACATGTGAGATGCAAATGAACAAAATAGAAGCATGCAACATGATAAAAATTTGAAATCAATCTCAAACAAACCCTAAACCTATACAAAGTCACACCCCAAAGGAGAAGGTCAGAAGCTAATCCTATTGAAAGTTATGATTTTCCTAAGTTTTCTAGGGTTTTTGGGTGATTCAAAAGGAAAAATGAAAATCAAATTGACAATGCAAGATAAATTCATGGGGAAAATGACTTATAAACTACATGCAATATGTGAAACAATGAAAAAAGAATCAAGTTCAAAGTCTTCTTGGTTAGGCAGAAATGATTTTTCAAAGTTAGGGTCAAAAATTGTGATTTTAAAGACCCTTAATTCAAAGAAAATTGAGAAACTATGATCAAACCTAAAAAGAAATTTGTGTGAAGAGTTTCAAAATGTTTCTAAATGCATTGGAATGGTTCATGATTTTTTTGGTTATTTTTATAAACCTAAATGCATTTTTAATTAATTAAAATACTTTAATTAATTAAAAATAACATTTAAATAATTTAAAAATACTTTTTGAATGCAAAAAATAAAATAAAAACTATTTTTGGGTTAAGAAAAATATTTAAAGTCAGAATGCAAAGTTTCATATTTTTTTGATAAGTTTTGCTATTTTAAAATAATTATGCAAAAGAAATGAAAATAAAATGAAATTAAATGAATTAAAATGCAAAGTAATCACATCTGAGGGTCCAGATTCAAACTGGGATGGAGGGAGTTGACCACGCGCGTAAACCAAGGGCTTGGATCAAATCTGACTAATTAAGTTTAATTAAATTAAATAATTATGGATTAATGCTAATGAACTAATTTGGACCACTCATTTATGCGCTAACCTTAAGATATAAAGGCCCACATTCAAACATGATTAAACCCTAATTAATTATACCTAATGACTTTCAGGTGACCGGAGCTAGCTCCGGTCGTCTTCTCTGGCGAGGCAAAAATCCAGAAACTCATACAAGCATCAAAACTCCTAATTTCTTGCCCAGAATCACTCCTCTAACATCAAAGAACATGAATCCACAAACAAAAATCATTTATCATGCATAACAAAGATGAATCGAAGCCAACAAGTTTTAGGTCAAAAATTTCAGAAGCTTTGTACATGCTCATTTCTCAATCATTTTCAAAACAAAACATATCAGAGTGATCTAGAGAGCATGTAGAATCATTTAGAAACTTAAAACAAGAGTTCAGGAAAAAAAGTTCTTGGTGATTACCTGAGTTGAAGCTTTGCAAACTGGAGCTTACTGACCTCTTCCTTTGTGCAAAATGCCTCCAATGATCCCTCTGATGCTTCTGAAAAGCTTGAATGGAGTTTAAATGAGCTGGCTTGAGTGATTCAGTTCTGATAACTCAGAAATCATGTTTGTGTTATAGGGTGTTTCAGGCCATTGTAATGGTTGGGAAATGATCCTGGAGTGTTTTTGAGTTGATTGGTGGAAGAAGTTTGAAGTTTTGATGGTTGTGTTATGAAATTCGAAGAGAGGAAGGTGTGAGATGATTTTTGTGATTCTGAGCTTGTGTATGGATTCAGGCTTGTGTGTTGTGTTGTTTGAGGTCCTTGAGGTTCACATAAGTCATGCTGATTGGTTCAGAGAGTTGGTGTGGCATAGTTTGATTGGTATGGGCCAAATTGCAAAACGTCAAGGTTATGTGTACTTGAATCATGGCACGGGTCAGAGCTTGTTTGAAGGGGTGTCTGGCCTCAGCTTGCATCAAGGATTGCCTTTGGATCAATCACTACGCCAAAACTGCTTTTTAACAGCGCATCTTAGACAGCGCTTTTAAGAGAAAGCGCTGTCCAAGTTTAAAATTTAAAAAAAACACGGAAAATGTTCCAAAAAAATAATGAAAGCGCTGTCTAAGGGGGGGTCTTAGACAGCGCTTTTAGAAAGCGCTGTCTAAGACCCCCCCTTAGACAGCGCTTATAGAAAGCGCTTTTAAATATTCACCTTAGTCAGCGCTTTTGATAAAGCGCTGTCTAAAGCTTTTAAATTTAAAAAAAAAATAAAACCATAAGCGTTGTCTAAGGGGGGGTTTAGAAAGCGCTTTTGAAAAGCGCTGTCTAAGGCATACCTTAGAAAGCGCTTTTCCCAAAAGCGATGTCTAAGGTCTTATTAAAATTAAAATTCAGACTTCTATTTTCGTTCTCTGTTCTTTCTGTTTTCCCTCCTAACAGCGAAAGCGAACCCTAACAGCGAAATCGTTCGTTCTTGAAAGTGTTTCAGCCATTGATTGTGCTTCATTTCTTCACTTTTTCACTGCGTTTGAAGAATCGGTTTCATTGCTTCTTCATTCATTCACCGCCGTTGAAAGAATCGGGTTCATTGCTTCAGTTCTTCGTTACAGGTTTCAGTTCTTCAGTTCTGCGTTTCATTTCATTTGTTTGACGAATCGTTCCTGGTATAATCACATTACGGTATGTGTTTGACGAATCGTTCCTGATATAATTGCTTTTTTTTTCTGGTTGTGGTTGGTTATGGAAAAATCATTTTTTCTGTTCTACGTTTCAGGTTTCATTTCTTCAGTTCTTCGTTTCATTTCTGTAAGTAACTTGTTAGTTTACATTTCGGGTTTAATTGCCATCGCTATATATGTTTTCAGAACAAAGTTCAGGCTGATGTAATGTTTTTTTATGTTTCTAGTTACTATTTTGAATGTAACTTGTATGCACCCTTTATGCAGGTGTTTATTGTGTTCTCTGTATTAGCTGCTCTGCTGTTTGAGGTTTTTGCTGTAGCATTTTTAAAAGGTATTCTTCTTAGTACTGGTCTTTATAATGCCTTTCACCTCTTAACTTTGATCAATCTTTTTATATGCTTTTTATTTTATTGTGATAGATTTTTGTCTATACATACATTTAGTTGTACATATCATTTATGTTCTGTTAGTGTTGCAAATTTTCTTGGTATCATCTTATGATATTTTCTTTATGTCTTTTTTGTTTTCAAATGCTGATTTTGTGAGGAACCCATATGGGGGATAAATGGTTATATGTATATGTGGAACTTCCCTTTAAATGAAATGTTAATATCGATACAACTTCGAACTTTTAAAGAGGGAAAAATCTTGGTCACAAAACAAGATTTCAAAGAAAGGGTGAAGAGTTACTTTCACAGCTTGGTAGTTGGAGGCCATAGGATTTTATTGCACTTAGATAGGCTATTCACTAGAATGGAGGGCTAATATTACACCTTGTATCCTAGGATTCAGGAGTCTGGGGTAAGTGAAAGATCAAAGAGAATAGACAGTTGCAAGGTAGTTGGACTAGATATTTTATTTATACCTGAGACATAGATTGGACGAGGAGAAGACTGTATAAGATTACTCACATCTAATTGTTGTTTAGTGAAATTGATGTCTAAGATGATTTATGACGAGCGAGGTAGAAATACTTTTATCCATATCTTATGAAGTTGACTTCCAAACTAAGCAAATTATAATGAATTTATCTCATGTTTTGTATTATGAAGTTGTGTAAAAGGGTAATTAGTAGAGATTATGACAAGATACGCTACAGAATCTTAATTTGGTTTTATACCGTGGAGGTTGACCACAAGAACAATTTACTTATCGTGAAGAGTGATAGAGATATTGGACAAATAAAAAAGACTTATTGGTAACAAGTTAAAAAATGCCATTAATTTTTCTATTATTTGAATATTTTAACTAATATATTTAAATTTTATTTATCATTAATTGAGTGTTCTTTTAAATAAGTAGGAAAACCATGGATAAAACATGGATCTGTGCCGATCGAATGACCAAAGAGTACGAGAGTGGGGTTGCGGAATTCGTTAAGTATGTTGTTCAACACGCTGAAAACCCCAGACGAATGCATTGTCCTTGCTTGCATTGTTGTTATATTGGTAAGGTTGACGCACATGGATTGAAATCGCATTTGCTGAGGCATGGAATTGATCAAAGTTATCAGTGTTGGATATTTCATGGTGAGGAAATTAACGGGAATGTTGAATCGAGTGGAAAAAGAAATACGACCTATGCTTCATACGACAAAGACACGGAAACATATGATTGTGATCGAGTTGAAGAGATTGTAGAAGCACTGGAAGAAGATCTTCATGATTGTCCTGAAATGTTTGAGAGGATGGTAAGCGATGCAGAGAAACCGTTGTACAAAGGTTGCACTAAATTCTCAAGACTTTCTGCGGTATTAAAGTTGTACAACTTAAAGGCGGACAATGGATGGTCGGATAAAAGTTTCACAGAGTTGTTGGCCCTTATGAGAGAAATGCTACCGGATGATAATGTTCTTCCTAATCGAACCTATGAGGCAAAAAAAATGTTGTGCTCTATTGGCATGAGCTATGATAAGATACATGCTTGTCCTAACGATTGCATTTTGTTTCGTAACGAATATGCAACGTTAACTGAGTGCCCCAAATGCGGTTTGTCTCGATATAAGAAAAGATTATCTCCCGCAAAAGTCTTATGGTATTTTCCGATAATTCCGAGATTTAGGCGCATGTTTCGTAGTGAAACCGATGCAAGACATCTTACTTGGCATGCAGATGAAAGAATCACCGATGGAAAGTATCGGCATCCGGCTGATTCACCACAGTGGTCGAAGATTGATAATGATTATCCTGAGTTTGGATCAGAAGCAAGAAACCTTCGATTGGCATTATCTACTGATGGAATGAACCCACATGGTCTTCAAAGTATTTCACATACCACATGGCCTGTGATTCTTATGATTTATAACCTACCTCCGTGGCTATGTATGAAGCGTAAGTACATGATGTTATCTATGTTAATCTCTGGGCCTAAACAACCAGGTAATGACATAGACGTATACTTGACACCTCTGATCGAAGATTTAAAGATTTTGTGGGAGAACGGTGTGGAGGTTTATGATGGATATAGGAAAGAAATTTTCAATTTGAGGGCGATGTTGTTTGGCACAATTAATGATTTTCCAGCATACGGGAATCTATCTGGGTATAGCATTAAAGGTCAACGTGCGTGTCCTGTTTGTGAAGACGGAACCGATACGATCCGATTGGAACTTTGCCAGAAGAATGTGTTTCTCGGTCATCGTAGATTCTTACATTCTAAACATCACTACCGTGGGTGGAGAAAAGCATTCAATGGAGACACCGAACATCGTAGAGCTCCACCCGCATTGTCAGGTGAACAAGTTTTTGAAAAGGTGAAAGATGTGCGTACTGAGTTTGGCAAGCCTTTTGCACATAAGATTGTGAAAGGTGGGTGGAAGAAAAGGTCGATATTTTTTGAATTGCCATATTGGAAGTCTTTGTACGTGAGACATTTTCTCGATGTTATGCATATTGAAAAAAACGTATTTGAAAGTGTTATCGGTACATTACTCAATATAAAAGGCAAGTCTAAGGATGGCCTTAAAGCAAGGGAGGACATGTTAAAAATGGGAATGAGAACTGAATTAGCACCCGTGAAGAAAGGAAGACGAACATATCTACCACCTGCTGCTTTTACTTTATCTAGAAAGGAGAAAAAAATTTTGTGTAAGTCTCTGAGTGAAGTTAAGGTTCCAGAAGGATACTCATCTGATATCAGAAGACTTGTTTCTATGAAAGACCTCAAGTTGAAGAATTTGAAGACACATGATTGTCACGTTATAATGGAACATTTTCTACCGATCGGTATACGTTCTATTTTGCCAGAAAAAGTAAGAAGTTCCATAACTAAATTGTGTTTTTTCTTTAGGTCAATTTGTAGTAAGGTGATCGATCCCGAGATCTTACCAACACTACAAAAAGAGATTGTAATTACCTTGTGTGAGCTTGAAATGTATTTTCCTCCGTCTTTTTTTGACATAATGGTTCATTTAGTTGTTCATCTTGTGAAAGAGACACAGTTGTGTGGACCAGCTTATATGAGATGGATGTACCCTGCTGAACGGTATATGAAAATATTAAAAGGGTACGTGAAATCCCGAAGTCGACCAGAGGGTTGTATTGTTGAACGATACATTGTTGAAGAAGTTGTTGAGTTTTGTACTGAATATTTGTCTAACGTTCAATCGATTGGACTCCCCAGAGCTCAGATTTTCGACAAAATGGAAGGTAAAAAATTAATTGGGAATAAAATTGTGACAATATCAAGGGATGAACGGGATCAAGTTCATTTGTATGTTCTGCACAATAATAATGAGGTTGAGCCATATGTTGAAATGCACAAGGATGTACTCCGAAGGTTAAATCCGAACAGAAATGAAAATTGGATAGTTATAGAGCACAATCAAAGTTTCATACAATGGTTGAAGGATCATATTTATTTGAAGCGCTCTTCAGATCCTTCTTCGGTAACAGAAAGGTTGAGATGTTTGGCATATGGTCCAAGTTTGCATGTGTTTTCTCATAGCGCATATTCAATTAATGGATACACATTTTATACCAAAGAACAAGATGATAAGAGTACTATGCAAAATAGTGGTGTCACCGTGCTAGCTGAAGCAATGCATATATCAAGCATGAAGGACTTAAACCCCAAATATGCAAATCTGTCATATTTTGGAGTTATTGAGCACATTTGGGTGTTTGATTACGAGAAGTTTCAGATTCCCATCTTTGGTTGCAAGTGGGTGAATAGTAGTGGCATACGAATGGATAAGTCTAGATTTTTGCAAGTTGATCTTACTAGGGTGGGGTACAAAGATGAACCTTTTATTCTAGCATCTCAGGCTAAACAAGTGTTCTATGTGAATGACCCGAAGAGTACAAAATGGTCTATAGTGCTTTTCTCTAACAAAGTGACTGATGATAGCGGTGTCGATCAATGTGATATTGATGTTGAGAATGAGTCATGCATTAGACGGAATGAGTTGAATAGAAATGATGAAGTTGAGGATCTTATACCGGATGAGTCATATATAAGAAACGATCATAATGAGGGAATTTGGATCAATTCATCCGTATGCATTGCTAAGAAACAAGTGATTAATATTCCAACAAAGAAAAGAAAGAGATGTTAGTGACTTAGGTAAATTATCCATGGTTTCTTTATTTTATTTTTTCGATTGTTTTGATTATAAGTTATATGTGATAATGCATGATTTCCTTATTTTTTTGTTTTCAATTACTTTGATTATAAGTTATATATGATAATGCATGATTTCTTTATTTTTTTGTTTTCAATTGCTTTGATTATAAGTTATATTTGATATTTGATGGTTTCCTTGGTTTATTACAGGTTAGACATGGCTGATGACCAACCTGAGGAAGTTCCTAAAAAAGTATCCGCGGAAGAAGAAATTCGAAGAGGCATCACAGTAATGAGAAGGGTGGTCCAAGGAAGATCTCGAGGCATCATACTAGATGTCTATTGGAGCACCCAGGGACAGCTTATAGAACCTAATGGGCATACCTTAACTAGTTTTATTGGTGCACTAGTAAGGAATGAAATTCCCATTACATGTGATGATTGGAGAAACAAAGAGCTGAAAGAGTCCAAAGATAAAATTTGGAGTGAGATAAAGGTACAATTATGTTTTTTCAATTATGTTTTTTCAATTACCGATACTAACTATCAATCTGTATGTTTTTCTTAGCGATGTTTTAACATCGAAGAAGAAAGAAGATGCTTTTGTATGAAATTGGCCGGAAAGCTTCTAAGAGGGTTTCGGACATTTTTATCATCCAAGTTCCTTAAGGATGCGGATGGTAATTTTGTGGATGCGGAGCTTCCCAAAAAATATGAAAGTTTGATATCGGCTGAAGAATGGGAAGCTTTCAAATCCAAAAGACAAGACCCGGTTTTTCAAAGAATAAGTGCTACAAATCGGGAAAGAGCATCAAGTCCCGCATATCCGTACCGAAAAGGACGTGTCGGATATGGACGTTTAGAACAATCCATGGTAAGTATTTTTAAATTGCGATAACAAATTTGTTCATCATATATTAGTTTTATCTGATCAAATTGTATGACTTAATGTGTAGCTGCAGAAGGAGGAAAGTTCAGAAACTTCTCTTCCTGCACATGTTTTGTGGAAGGAAGCCCGTGTGGGCAAATCTGGAGTTCCTCAAGAAGAAGTTTTACACGTATACCAGAAATGTGTAAGTATAACATTTTTTCATTAATTGAATAACATTTTTATAGACAAATATTTGACAAGTGTACGGTATTCATCTGATTTTTCAGGAGGAGCTATCTCAGTCTTTATCTCCCGATGATACTAGGAGCATACTTGGTCGGGCATTAGATGTCCCTGAGTACTCTGGTCGGGTGAGGGGTAAGGGATTTGGAGTCACTCCGACCTCCATGAGTATTAAAAAAGGAAAGGCTCCTAGTAATCGGGAGCTTCATGAAAGAATGGAAGCCATGCAAGCTGAGCTTGATGCATTGAGGAGAGAAAGAGAGGCTAGCGCCTCAACAGTATACAGAGATGCTTCGGACAAAGACAGCATCAACTGTACCTTTCAGCCGAACATTCCAGAGGTAATTACATATAATTGTCTTAAATTGAACTATTTGCTTAAATTATGTATTTGACATATATACACATTAACGATTTCTTGTTATTATTGGTTTTAGGGCATTTCCCATTGTCAGCTGTATTTGTCGTCACCATACTATCGGATGGTTGGCAAGGGAAAAGTGCATAACGTTAGCGGAGTATTACTCCACACTAGAGAGCTCCCTGCTGGATGTTTGAAGGTATCAGTTGATATTGCAGTTGAGCCGAATGCAGCATTACCATATCCTAGCGATGATTCGGATGCAACAACGGTGCACGAAGCAGTAGGTTCGTTTGTTGCATGGCCGACAAACCTCATATGCGTAGGATATGAGGTATGATTAAAACTTATGTTAACTTTCCTTGGTATATTCAAAGTTTAAAATTTATGCTTAAAATTTTACTTACATATTTTCCTATGTTAAATAGACTCCCACACAATCCAAATCAAAAGAAACTGCGATTCCACGGCATACCGAGTCCACGGTTTCAAGAAAAGAGGTAATATACAATTATATGACATATATTCATGGAAGTTGTTACATTCTTAATTTGATCTAACTATTTATATGACATGTAGGTTCAAGAAAATGAGGCTAGCAATGCCTCCGCACAACAAAAAAAGGAGGTTAGCAACGCCTCCGCACGGGTACAAAGTTCTGGTGCTAAGAAGTCCGTAGCTAAGAAAAAACCTACCACCAAGTATAGGTCGTGCCTCAGGACATTTCTAGAGATGACCGATATACCGACCGGAGGTATTCGGACTATACCTATGGAGGTAGGGATTTTCGGCTTTGATTACGAACAAATGATTGGTAATGAGGACTTCATGCAAGTTTTTGGTCGTGAAGAAATCGGCGTCAACGTTGTCAATACATATGTTAGGTAAATTCGGACTACTTTGTTTTATTAATTAAACAACTTATTTTAATGATGTTTACTTTATGTTAATGATGTTTTTATATTAGGTTTTTGTATGACAAATTGATGCGCCCCAATGGTTTGGACGTGTCATTCGGATTCTTAGCACCCGCGACCGTCAACTTAGGTTTAATGATAAGTAGACCGGATACCGTGACGGAGTACGTTCTTCGGATCCTCGTGGAGAATAAAAATGCGGAGAAGTTGTTTTTTGTACCGTTTAATACCGGGTTAGCATTTCATTCTAAATTCATCTATTATAATTATTTTCCAAGTTACCATCTAACATTTGCCTAATCATTACAGTGGACATTGGTTGTTGCTCGCAATCAATCCTATCCGAGAAATTGTGTATTATCTTGACTCGTTAGGAAATGATTGGACAACATACCCGGTTATGAAGGACCTAATTGACACGTAAGTGAGAATGTTCAAAAATTTTCTTAGTTTATGTGAATTGTTCTAATTGCTTCATTTTTATTTTATTAGCGTCCTACAAGCTTTTCGTGCCCAACGAGTTATCCAGACCTCAAGGAGGGGCGCCAACTCCATTTCATGGATTAAAGTGGCGGTATATTTTTAATTACCGCGTTTTTTATTATATTAGTGATGACTACACTTGATAAAACTTAGGATTTATAATTCATATTTTTTTTCATATGTAGTGTCCTCTTCAACGTAATCAAATAGATTGCGGGTATTTCATGTTGAGGTTTATGCGAGATACTCTCATGTTGGGCCGATTAGAGATTCCCACCGATGTATGTATTTCTAACTTATGAGTTATTTTTATATTTACACATATCTCATATAATTAAATAGTTGGAATTAATTCAAAATATGTTATATTATTATGTAGTACTTTGATGAATTCAAGTGTGCATCTTATACAAAGGATCAAGTGGACGAAATCAAAGAGGAGTGGTGTCAATACATGATAGAGCTCAAAGTGTGTAATTAATGTGTACATTTGTAGTAGTATATGTAATGACTTATAAATGTAAACATAAATTTGTATATATTTTGATACATTTATGGCAAATTTGGTTTGAATTGGTTAGCCAAATTTTGGTAAAAAAAGGCCAAAATGGCATATATAAAATGTGATAATTGACTGCAAAAATCTGGTTGAAAACAGGTACCAATTCTGGTTTATAAACCTGGAAAAAATGTGGTTACAAACAAATCCTACAAAAAATTTTGTATACCTTAGACAGCGCTTTTGCCAAAAGCGCTGTCTAAGGGGGGATTAGAAAGCGCTTTAGGCAAAAGCGCTGTCTAAGGGGGGGACTTAGACAGCGCTTTTGGCCAAAGCGTTGTCTAAGGTATACCTAAAAAAATTAAAATATGAGGGGCTTAGACAGCGCTTTTGGCCAAAGCGCTGTCTAAGGTATACCTAAAAAAATTAAAATAGGAGGGGCTTAGACAGCGCTTTTGGCCAAAGCGCTGTCTAAGGTAGGGGGCTTAGACAGCGCTTTTGAAAAGCGCTGTCTAAGGTGTACCTAAAAAATTTAAATTAAGAGGGTCTTTTAAAGCGCTTTTGGCCAAAGCGTTGTCTAAGGGTGGGGGATTAGACAGCGCTTTTAACATTTTTAAAAGCGCTGTCTAAACCTTTAGCAGCGGTGGTTTAGACAGCGCTTTAAAGCGCTGTCTAAGGCTAAAAAAAGCGTTGTCTAAGGTCTTGTTTGTTGTAGTGAATGTTATGCAGCTGGAAGGCTTGGATGAAGAGTTCTCATGGTTTATACAAATTTCCCTCTTTGATGTTTCTTGTGATTCAAGTCATGAAATGCCTCAAGTCTTAGGCCAATTCTGATATTTGGATGCTCCCTTGACATGTTGTAACATGTTTTTGCACATTAGAAGTCATTTAGAAGCTTGAACATGCCAAAATGCAAAATCCCTCTTTGACATGAAACTTGAAATTATGTGATTTTTGTCAACTTTGAAAGGACATATCTTGAGTTCTAGGATGAATCAAAACATGTTCTTGTACTTTTTGAAAAGGGAAAGAACTAATCTACAATTTTCATGCCCAAGAATTTTTCATTTGAAGCATTTTTGGTCATGAAAGAGGAGGTTGAAAAATCTTTCCCAAAATGGAAAGTTTGCATTTCAAGTCATTTCCAAAAAAGGCAAGTTTGAAATTGGCTCAAAATTCTTCAATCTTGTGAACTTGCAACCACTTCTTAGATCAAATAAAGATCATTGAACTTCAATTTGATGAAAATGACCCTTTGGTTCCATTGTTGGGGGCCTCAGATGCCCTGATTTTGACTTAACTTGCTCAGGAAGTTACCCAATGATCAGATGACTTCCACAGTGAATTTCTTCATCAAACTTGGTACACATGATCCTTATAACATATTAAGAACATTAGAAACAATAATGACCAAAATATTTGGAGTTAAAGACTCTGAAACCAAAACCCTAATTTTGGTCATCTGTGTAGTGAAAACCCTACCTCTGCTTTCATGCCTTTGCCAATTCTTGTGATCCCTTGACTTTCATGAACTTTGGGGATCATGATATGATCATAGAACACACATGGACCCTCTTGGAAAGTTTTAAGACCTTTGGGATGGCTCAGATGAACTCTTGGATTGCTCAGATCACAAACCCTAGATGCAGATGAAATTGAACTATGCAGTGAAGCAACACATGCAATATGAGATAATATGCTTATGCTAATGCAAAAATGAAAGATCACAAGCCATGGTGTGATAAAAAGTGAGGGAAAATTTGGGGTGTTTACAGTGAGCTGCTATATCTCTCCCATAATCTTTGAATAGGTCATGGAGTAGGTTTGTAGAGGTTGTTGATCACTATTCCAAGAGTATGGGAGAAATTGAAAAAATCCAAGGTTTGGTGTACTTGAGGTATGGCATGGGACAGAGGTGATTTGAGGGTTTGGGCTGCCTCAGCTGGCTTCAAGGAGGGCCTTTGGATCGAAAGTTGTGATTTTTATGGCTTGATTCAAGAGTTCTCATAGATTTTGCATTTTTCCAACTTTGACATTTCTTGAGAAGCAAGTCATGAAAACCCTAGGTTTTTGGCCCAATTCTTATCTTTAGAAGTTTTTTGATCATGGCATGATGTATTTGAGTGGATTAGAGGTCATATAAGGGCCTTAAATACCATTTTGCACATTTTCCTCTTTGACATGAACTTGAAAATTATGTGATTTTTGCCAACTTTGATCCATCATAACTTGAGTTCTAGGATGAATCAAGAGGAGTTCTTGTACTTTTTGAAAATGGGACGATCCAATCTACAACTTTCATGTTTGAAGAAAATTCATTTGAAACCTTTTTGGTCAAGAAAGAGGAGGTTGAAGATTTTTCCCAAAATGGAAAATTTTCAATACAAGTCATGCCCAAAAATAGAAACTTTGCAAATGGCTCAAAATTCTTCAATCTTATGAACTTCCAAGAATTCCTAAGATCAAATAAAGATCTTAGGACCTCAAAATGATGGAGATGACCCTTTGGTACCCTTGATGGAGGCCTCAGATGCCCTGATTCTGACTTTTCTTGCACAACAAGTTACCATTTGATCAGATGACTTCCACAATGAATTTTTGCTTCAAATTTGATACACATGCTCCTTATAACACATATAGACCAATAGAATCAAGAATGGCCAAAAAAAATTAGTGTAAGGGCCTCAAACCCAAAACCCTAATTTATGGTCATCTGTGTAAGAGCCCTGAGCCTGCCTGGGTGGCTCTGTAATATCTTATGATCTTTTGACTTTCAAGAACCCTTGGAGGCATAATATGATCATAGAATACTCATGGACCCTCTTGGAATGCTTCAAGGCCTTTGAGATTGCGCATACCTCTTCTAAGATTCACCTGATCACAAACCCTAGCTATGCAACTATGCAGTGAAATAACTATGCAGTGTGAGATGGTATGCTTATGCAATGCAATATGAAGGATCACAAGCCAAGGTATGAGAAAAAATATAGGGAAAATTTGGGGTGTTTACACAAGGTCTTAGATGAAAATTCGACTGCTTGCTTCGACTTGAAGAAGATCCTAAAACAAGTCAACATCTTGGAGTCTCCTGCTGAAGTGAGCAACTTTGTAATGGACCTGACTACTCTGATCGACATGGTGAGTGCTGACCTGAATCGTCTCAAGGACTTTGCAAAACAAATCTCCAAAAAATCTGAAACCCAACTTGCTGAATGGGAGAAGGAGATATCTAAACTTCAAAAGAAAATCTCCCAGGAGCAGAAACGCAAAGAAACTCTTCAGAAGCCTAATCAGAAGGAGATAGACGAAGATCTAAAGGTAGGGGTTCATCATGCTGAAAGGGCTCAACTACTTACCCAAGAAATTGAAACCCTTTCGACCAACAAGAGCTTTTGTGATCGTCGACTCCAAAATCAGAAGAAGAAGTTTGATGAGATGAAGAAATCTTTTGGAAATATTCAATTGTAATAGGAGTAGTTTTTTGCTTTATTTATCTCTTAGCAACTTTATGATAATCTTATTTTGTAATGGCATTAATGCCATTTTTTCTGGCGAAGAAACACCATTATTTTATGTTATGTGAAGTTATTATGCGTTTATTTTGACTTCTTGCAATGTTGGTTTGTATTTTTTCAAATACTTTCCATTTATCTTTAGGATTCTCATATCCTTTCCTATTTCTTCAATTTCAAATGCGCCATTAAAAAAAAATTCAAAACTTGGAAAGGTTCCTCCCACTTAGGAGACCATTTTCCCATTAATTTATCTTTTCGATCCATAGGGAGGATCACCTTCCACACGAAGTCACCAACTAAAAGAGTTTTGCGTTTTACTTTCTTGTTATAAAACTTTTCGACTCTTTGCTTTTGCCTCTTCACCAATCCAGTGCATGCAACCTCTCTTCATCTAGATCAACTAATTCATCCATCATCATACTCCAATATATGTTTGATGGGATTTCATGATGCCACTGAATTCAAATTGATTGTAAATAAATTTTGACTGGTAGAAATGCATCATGACCATAAGTTAATCTAAATGGGGTAGGGTGTGTAGCTTCTTTAGGAGATGTTTGACAAGCCCATAGAGCTTGATCCAAAGTTTTATGCCAATTTTTGGGTTTCTTGCCCACGTGCTTTTTAATCAAATTAATCACAACTTTATTAGTTGCTTCAACTTGACCATTTTCCTGAGCATAGTAAGGTGTCAAAGTAAGGAGTTTAAATCCTACTTCTTTTGCAAATAATTGCATTTTTTCCAGTAAATACTTTTGAATAAGGAGTTTAGATCCTTGATCTGTAGTTATTGCTTCTGGAATTCCGAATCTATAAATTATATACTTTTGAATAAATTATATCACTGTTTCTTGATCCACATTTACTAATAGTATAGCTTCGATCCACTTGGTAAGAAAATCGATTCCAACTAGGATGTACTTCTTCCCTTTTGAAGAAGCTGGTCGAATTTCGCCAATTAGGTCTAAAGCCAACCACTGAATGGCCAAGGCTTCACAATCAAATTCAACTCACATGTAGGGACGTGTGGTATGTCTGCATGCAATTGGCACTCTTGACATCCCTTGGCGAATTCGACACAGTCTTTCAACATTATTGGCCAATACATTCCTTGTCGGAATAGTAACCACTTCATTTTGTGGCCTGCTTGATGTGCACCACAAGCCCCACTATGTACATTCGACAAAGCTATATAAGCTTCTTCTTTGCTCAAGCATTTCAACAAAACTCCCTCTGAAGTCTTTTTGAAAAGTTCATTTCCAAAAAGTACATAACTCAGAGCTCTGTACTTAACTTTTCTTTCGACCTTCATATTTGGGTCTTGTAGATAATCATTGATGGGTTTTCTCCAATCTTCGACTCTTGAATCATCTACATTGAAAATTTCAAAATTTTCTTCATCGCCATATCCTAACTTTATTGTTTCCAAATCTGATGCAGACAACTTGGTGGATATGACCCTTCCTCTGACTTTAATAGCCTTTTCTAAATTCTCTTTTGATACCTTATACCCAGATGCAATTTGAGCAAGGTCATTTGCTTCTTGGTTCTCCAACTGGGTACATGTCTGATGGCCATGTTGTCGAACCTTTTAAGGAGTCTATTGGCTATTACAAAGTACATGATCAAATTCTCTTTGACTCATTTGTATTCTTTGGTTAGTTGTTTTACTACCAATTCAGAGTCACCCATGATTTCGACTCTTATTGCCCCCAATTCCAACATGATTTCAAGTCCAGCAATCAAAAATTCATATTCTACTTCGTTATTAGAACGTAGCCCTTCGAATCTGTACTTTTATTTTATTGGAATTTAGTTAGGAGAAATTATCAATGTTCCAACACATGTTCCATTCTTATGACTGGAACCGTCGAAATATAGCTTCCATGATTCTAATTCAACATATTCCACTCCATTTTCGTCTATTGAGTGGTCTGTTATGAAATTAGCAACCACTTGTCCCTTTACAGCCTTTAAAGGCAAGTATTTCAGGGGATATTCAGTTAATGCCAAGGCCCACTTCCCAATTCTACTATGTAAAATAGACTTAGACAACATATATTTTATTACGTCGAAATAGGAAGAAATATAGACATGAACATGTTTGATATAGTGCTTTAACTTCATACAAGAAAAATATACACATAAACACAATTTTTCTATAACACTATATCTAGTCTCGGCATCGTTCAGGACTCTGCTAAGGTAGTAAATGGCCCTTTCGATGTCATTCTCATCTTCTTGACATAGCATGCTTCCTAGTATTTTATCTGACGCTGAAATATACAACCTCATGTTTTTCCTTCGAAACAGAGACATCAAAATAGGAGGACTGGATAGGTATTCTTTGATTCTATCGAACGCGACTTGTTTTTCTTGCCCCCATGCAAAGTCTTCCTTCTTCAGTCGAAGTAGAGATGAGAAGGCCTGCATTTTTCCACTAAGGTTGGAGATAAATCTCCTAAGGAAGTTGATTTTCCCTAGCAGAGACTGCAGTCCATTCTTTGTTGATGGCGCTTTCGCCTCCATTATGGTCTTGGCTTTGTTTTCATTTATTTCGATCCCCTTCTTGTGGACCACAAAGCCTAGGAAATCATCCGCCTTCACGCCAAAAGCACACTTTATGGGGTTCATTTTTAAGCCAAACTTCCTCATCCTTTCAAAGGACTGCCGAAGATGGTCTATCTGACTCTTTCCTGAAACAGACTTAATCACAATATCATTAATGTAAATCTGCATGAAAGTTTCAATAAAATCATGGAAAATTGAATTCATAGCACGTTGATAATTTTCTCCATCATTTTTAAGACCAAAGGGCATTACTACCCATTCATAAGTTCCAATTTCCCCAGGACAACGAAATGTTGTCTTAGGAACATCTTCTTTGGCAATAAAAATTTGATAATAACTAGAGTATCCATCTAACATGCTTAGGTACTCATGGAATGCTGTCAAATCTATAAGCATTTCTGCTACCGGCATAGGGTATTCATCTTTTGGGGTAGCTGAGTTTAAATCTCGAAAATCAATGCATAGCCTTAAATTGTCGTTTTTCGTAATTATAGGAACTATGTTTGGAATCCAATCAACGTACCTGGCTGTGCGAATGAATTTGCATTTTAGAAGTCTTTCGACCTCCTATTTTATTTTCGATAGAATTTTTGGTGCAAAGTGCCTTGGCAGTTGTTTCACTGGTTTTTTCCCTTCCAATATTGGCAGCTTCAATTCGACCAAGCTCCTGTCTAAACCAGGAATTTCATCATAGTCACATGCAAAACAATCCTTGTACTCATGTAGCAATTGGACTATTTCGACTTTTAACTGAGGGTCCATCTTGGCACTTATATAAGTTGGGCTTTTTTATGCCCCCAGTCCCATATCTATTTCTTCTAATGGATCTTGTGCTACCATTTTCATGTTGGTTGAAATTGGATCCTTTTCGAACCCCAAAGGTTCGTTGTCATCAATGGCGTCAAGCTTTTGATGTTGCCATTGGCCCATCTGGCTGTTTTCACCATTTTCTTCAACGTCTATCTGAGGACTTTGATTCTTTGAGTCTTTTCGTTTGGCTTCGACAGCCATATACTTTACTTCGACCTCCAGGGCCGCTTTTAGTTTATTCTCGGCTATGTAAGTCGTAATTCTTTCAAGTGCTGTTTTTTCAGTCATCTTCATCAAATTCACTCCCCCACCCAGTTGGTTCTATATGGGTGGTTGCCCATATAAAATTTGATTCATCAACCACTTCTTTATCCCACTGATACCCATATGTTGGGTGGAGATTGTAGCGGAAAAATCATAAGTGTAAGCTATTAGTTAACTTAACTCAAGGTAAACAGAGTCGCCACCGCGCTTTTATTTTATTCCAAGAGGAAAATGGAAAAAGAGCGAATAAAACCTAATGAATCTAAAAGCAAGGAAGCTAAAGAAACACATCAGAGAAACAGGTAAGGGGATAGGTTACACAATTGGAAGGTTTTACGCACCCAAAATGTCAGTGGTACTCCACGGGAGCCCTTTGAAAAATTTACTGCTTTTGGATTGAAAATGGTTTGTTTGAAAGAGATTGGAGAGATGAGAAGAGAAACGTTTTTTATATTTTTGTGTTTGAAGAGGTTTAACGCCTCATGCCTACGTACCCACAAAGTACAATGCGAGATCAAAACCCCGTAGTTCGTGGTACAAAATTTGAAAAGAAACAATGAGTTGAATTGATTTTAAAATGTAGAGATAAGTCGTCATTCTTTAGTGAATAATTCCGCTAGAAAGAATGAATCATATCTAAACATATGAAAAGAAAAGTGCACGAAGGCACAAAAACAATTGAGTGAGTTTTGAATTTTTTAAAGTCTTTGAGAAGAAAATTTCGATATGCTTATATGGATTAACATTTATTAAGAAAATGGAATGAAAAGGTAAAATCGCTTGACCTAAGTCAAGGTTTGATTGCGAAAACGTTTGAAGTTAAAAAAAACAAGAAGATTTGAAAATAGGGAGAAGATTTGAAAATTTAAGAAGTGGGAGGAGATGAAGTGACTATCCTAAGAAAATAAAATAAAGAGATAAGGGAAGAAAGATCTAACCAAACTTAATGACATTCCAAATTATGAGCATGAGAGTTCCATCCTTATAAGCTAGCAAATGGCCAAATAAAGGCTAAATCCAACTTTATGAAGATCAAGGCAAAGGAAGTGTCCTAAAAATCTAAGTCCAAATCTTCACTCCAAATGCTAAGGATAGTAACCAATAGTCCTCAAATTAAAGTCACAAGTTTTTTAGAGGTTTAATCCTTTATTAATTTTTTTGTGTCCAAATGGGCAAATAGAAAATCAATCAACAAATAATAAGAGAAAATAAAAAAAAACATGATATGGATGAATAAAGCAAAATAAGATAAAGGCAATAATAGTGCAAGAAATTAAATGTTAGTAACAAAAGAAATAAAAATGCAAGAATCTAAAATATTAATAGTAGTAATAGTATAATAATATTCATATAATAATGGTATGGTGAACTTAATCAACCACAACCAAAAAGGAAAGTAACCAAAATCGAAAGCAAACGGATCCGCTTAGCATCTTACACTATAGTGATTAATCAAGGCAAACCGAACCGAATTCAATGAAATTTGAAAGGCGATTGGGAGACCCAAAGCACCTACGCATCAAAAATTCACAAGTCTCAATTCTTGAAGCAATATGATTAACCACTTTGGGATTACGCAATCAACAAGAGATCCGGTCCACGAAAGTGTAAGTACCCAATTAGATTTTTATTCCGAAGTCGGGACACATTTAGGTCTATGTTAAGCAATCACCGAGTAATATACGAAGTAATTACCCTACAAATGAGGCCGGCCACCACCAATTAAGGTGCACAATGTTAGTGCTAATGCATGCGAGATAAACGATATATAAATCGTTATCCGAACGCGATACCGCACAAAACTAAAGGTGAATACAAAATTGAGCCGTACTTATGGTATTCTTCCATCCTTAAGTTCAATCACTCATCTTGGTGGATTCAAGCATGAAAATGTATCACTAATGCAAAGTACCTTAAATGAATTGAATAATCCCCTTAAAGGTAGTTTTGAATTAATGAATATTAACTACTCTAATCTACACCCAAAGTCCATTGAAATTAAAGAGGAATTACTCCCAAAAATGCTTCCCAAGGTAAAAATAAAAGGGAGGAAGAAGAAGAAAAAAGAGGAGCCAAAAAGGGGCTTGAAACAAGCCAAAAACATTATTCTGACTTGTGTTAACCGGTTAACCAAACTGCGCTATTTTTAAACTGGTTAATCGGTTAACTCTGTACCAGATGCTGAAAAATGCATAAAATTCAGCATGATCCATTTTTGAAACCTTTTCTCAAACATTGGATGATCATGATCTGAATTTTGCACGAATTTTAAAACCAAAATACAGTGGAATCCCTGCAAGCAAACAACAAATAAAGATCCAAAGGATCTAGAAACAAAAGCACCAAAGATCTACATCTTGAATGTTGATGGTGAATATGGGTTTATGGAGGAAGATGAATTACCAAAAGCTTTTCTTCAAATTGAACCAATACAAGCTTAGATCTATTGAAATTGATGAGCAAAAGAATGAAAGGATGAAGGTCTAGCTCAATTTAATCAAGAATTCAATGTGAATTCTTGATAACTTCAAAAGAAAGAAAGATGAGCTTTGTAGAATTTTGGTGTTGAGGGAGTATTTTGCAAGAGGTTTTGTGGCTATCAAAAGCTTGTGGAATGAATGAAATTGTGGTCCTATTTAAAGGCCTTAGGTATGGAAATTTGGTGGAATGGGGCTTGCTTTGGTAATTTGAATTTAGGTTTGGTAATTGGAATTTTGGTGGGAAATGGAAAAGAGTGGTGATTAGTGAGGGTTTATGGTTGGAAATTGATCAAAGTGATGTAGAGAAATCAGAAACCAATGGATCTAGAATATTCCAATTAAATCAATGATCTAAGGGTGCTGAATTTGAATAAAAAATTAAAATTTTGCACTGGTTAACCGGTTAACCATTTGGTTAACCGGTTAACCAAGCTGAATTTTGAATTTTTTGTTTAAAAATAGCTGCTTGGTTCTTTCGGCCCGATTCTTGTGTACGTCGAAGAAATAAACACGTGAACCTTGGAGATCCTTTGAATGAATCAATTAACTTGGGAAATCCTTGATCTGATAATTTTAAATTATTTGCGGATCGTCTTCGACTTTTTGTGAAATTTACTCGAGCTGCAGGACTGCTATTTTTTGGTATTTTTATATGGTTCCTCTTCCTGGAAAAAAAAAAGGTTAGCAAAAGGAAACAAAATATTTTTGGAATTTGATTAATGGTTAGTAAACACAATCAAATAAAACAATTAAAGACAACGGTGATCCCCTGCGAGGCATCCTAACCCGAGAAGAACCGTGCAATCAGTGCGATCTTGTTTGTATGCAAAATGCAGATGAGATGCAAAGAAATCTTAGGGCAAAAATTAGGGTGTTACAGAGATATATTGAGCAATAGGCATTATCAGTCGCCTTTAGGTCGAAATCTGTTGGACTACATGGGGGTATGTGAGCCAGATTCTTGTCGAAACTCAAACGGTCAACATGGTTTACTTCATACATGAAGTAACTCTAGTCTGCTTCTATGTTTTCGACTACTATTACGTTTTTTCATACTATCATTACATCATGTCATCATGACTACTATTAAGTTAGCATACTTAAACATGTAATAATTTTTTTCCATCAATAACATAGCAACATGGCACGATAAATCAGACATCAAAAATCACCCAACAGAAGAAACATCATTTTCTGAAAATACAAGGCTCGCTAAGCAAGAAAACCGTAAAACCCTGTGATTTCTACAGAACTCAGACACACCCAAAACATCCCTAAACCTCACCAAACATCAGGAAAACAATATAAAATGCCCAATTACCATATTATCATCATAAAATCATCACTATTAACAACATACAACAACTAATTACCACTATCTACCAACAATTACCCCCAAATACTAGGTTTTCATCCCAAAACCCCTCTTTCCCATAAAAAAATCATATACTATGAATATGGAATAAGAATTTTCCCCATGCCTTGATCAATGAAGCCTTCTCTTTCACTCTTGAGCAAAACCCTTTTAGTCTCCTTGTTCTTCATAGCAACCTTCACCTTTTCCAAAAACAAGATTGTGAGAACTTTTTGATAGTATCCTCTATTATCATAACAATATTAATAACAATATTAATAATTCCCAATATTATTATATCATTATCTTAAATAAAATAATTCTTTATTTTCCACAAAACACCATTTATTTCCACTTATTCCTAAATAATTACATCTGATAATTAAATAATGAAATTAGGGTGTTATAATGATTTTGTGTTCTATTGGTTGCTCTACATTGTTTTAGACAAAATTTGCCAATGGGGGAGATTGATAGTTCTGTGATTGGCAGAAATTTTGATAAAACAAGATATTATCCCAAGATGTCATGACTGATGTCTTGACATGTTGTTCTAAGCATTTTGTAGGTGTGTTTGTGTTGTTGCAGGAATCTATTCATGATGTCAAGTAAGATTGTTGTACCCCAAAATTTTCCCTCCCATCTTCAAGATGATGTGTCTCAAGAGGTCACTCAATAGTCACAAGATTCTCAATTGGTCAAAGGGATTGAAGGTCTCATCAGACAAAGTCTCCTCCTGAACAATGGATCTTAGAACTAGGGTTTTGAGTTTCACCAAGAAAAGTGGACTTCCAAATCCTCAAATGGATTTCATAACATCCCACATACCATAAAGAATCCTCATGACAAGTTTCAAAGCTTTCCCAACAAGTTTGGTCAGTCAGATGCTCAGATATTTAAAAATCAGTTAACTTGGTCAACAAGTCAATTGTGGTCAACACAAAGTCAAACTTCAATATTTTTTGTCAACATCAATATTATAAGGTAAAATTCATCATTTGATCAAGGGTTGATCATGATTCATCTAGGAAACCTTAGAATCATCAAGAATCAAGAGTTACTAAATTAAGGTTTTGTGCAGGAAAAGTCAACTGAACTTTGACCAGCCATAACTTTCACATACTTCATCAAAAATTTCCCATCAAAGGCTCATTTTGAAGGAAATTCAATTCTCTACAACTTTGTGTCTCACAAGCCAAGTCCAAAAATGCTTCATTTGAAAGATATAAGCCAAGACATTATAGGTCTTTTTGAAAGTCAACAAAAAGTCAACTTTTTCCATGGCTCACAATTTGAAAATGGTAAATTATATGGACATGGGACCAAAAGGGTTGATTAGAGGACACTCTAGCTTTCTAAAAACTCCTAGAACACCTTCATGGCATTAAAATTGAGGAATTTATGAATTGTCAAAGTTGGGAAATTTTCAAGAGGTATATGAAGCAAAAAAAGATCTAAACTCAAGATTTTGTCAAATGGCCCATAATATTGCAACCCAAACTTGAAGATGAGGTCATGCACGACCCAATGGTCAATTGTTCTGATTTTTATAATTTATTTTATATTATTTTGTATTTTAATTATTAAAATTCAATTTTAATAGAAATAAATTATGAAAATCAAATATTCGATCTAATACTTATTTTGGGATCAAAGATATGGCATTCAAGTTGATTGGAAATCATTCAAGACCAAAATAGTATGTGTATATTTTATTTTTGGACAATTATGGGGGATTGATTTTCTTCATTCACAAGCAACTCACAAAACTCACCCAAGGCCCATTCTTTTTAACCTAATTCACACTACTATAAAGACATAACAAGAATACAAGGCTGGGGACGAAAAATTCAGAGCACAAAACCACTTTCAAACTTCAATTTTTTCAAAGAAAACAAACTTTCGGTTTTGGTGTTCAAGGTCGTTTCAAAGCATTCCAAAGGTATCAATGCATTCCTTGATGTTCCCTGAACACATACCAAGCATTGATATCATCCAAAACATCACATAACTCCTAACTGTATCGTGTTTTTGTTCTTGTTTATGCGTTTTTTGATTCCATGTATACTCTTGTTTTAAAATGCATTTGATGATTATTTATTGTTTGTGATGATGCAAGGAAGGTTTCTGGGCAATTACATTGAAGCTTCATGGCCTAAACTGTGTTCCACCATTATTAGGGTTTAAACCTTAAAATTGGGGGTTTATAATTTAGACAATTTAAATGAATTCTAATGACATGTTTGAACTGTTAGTGATATGGGGATCATATTGGTATGATCAATTTGGAAAAATCGTGCGTAATACGAATAATATGATGTTCGTAGGTTTACCTACGAAAGAAAATTCGCAGGTAATGTTGCAAGAAAATTTGCAGGTAAAAACGCAGGTCCTGAGGTAGGAGATGAAGTCTGTCGCGAATTCAAAATTTGAATATTTGTTTTTTTATATAATTTAATTGCTTCAGGTTTATATCACAAAGGCACGTTTGGCCTGGTGGTTGGATGAAGGCGCATATAAGCCATAGGGCGTGGGTTCGAACCCAGTCTTAGGCATTTTTTTTGCTAACTTCTTATTTGTTTCAGTTTTATTATATAATGCATTAGTTTGAGGTTTATTACCAGAGGCGCGCTTGGCCCAGTGGAGGTGTGGTACGCATATGATTGAGTCTCATTTTCATGCACATGTTTTTGTCAAACAAAAACACCCAAGTCAGTTCTCCCAGCGTGTTACAGAACTGGCGACTCTGCTGGGGACTACTTAGTAAAATAGGGGTTACCTTAGGAATTAAGATCACTTACTTATTTGATTTGATTGCTTTATCTTTAAGGGATTGTTGTGGGGTTACTGTGTGAAAGATCTTAACTCGGATCTAATGTACCTTAGGTAAGTGGCAATAGACCAAGGAAATTGTACGACATATACCGATATGGTTGATCTAGTGGCTACAGTTAGTGTGACTTCTTGGTTGGTGCTTAGTGTGTTGATTTATTGCGCATTTTATTGGTTATAATATTAGAGCATGTTTCTTGTTTTGGAAGGTTCAGATGTTCCTTTTTCAGGAAGTTTGGTATTAAAAGACTTGAAGTTCAATCAGTGTTTAATGAAGATCTTTTCTGACTATTTTCATTGCCTAAGTCCATGAAGATTGTTTTCTAGTCAAAGTGGTGCAACCCTAATTGAAAGTTACAAAGTTTAGGAAAAGATGTTGCGCACTTAGATTTAGGGTTTGGTGTTGTCTTGTTTTTTATGATCCATTCACACATCACTTTGATGTTTGAATTGGACTGAATTTTTGAGTTGTATTTTGTCCACTCTAAGATTTTAAGCATGAGATTTTTTGTTCTTAATTGGAGCCTTTAAGCAAGATCAAGTTTTTGTCTTGTAAGAGTGTTTTTCTTTTGTTTTAAGGTTTTGTATGACTATCACAGTGTTTGATTGAGGGGGAATGAGATGGGTTCTCTTATCTAAGAGTTCTTAGATAGAAATTGCATTGGGTAGTGATTAAGTGAATAGTGTAAACAGGGTGGTTTAACTATGAATTGATACTAATGATAGTGGATATCCTTCCTGGCTTGGTAGCCCCCAGAGTAGGTGTGTCTACACCAAACTGGGTTAACAATTTCTTATGTTACTACTCTTTTACTTTATATTTTATTTACCTTGTCAATGTTCAGATATTAATGTCACGACATCTCTTTCAACATCACAAATCTGATACCAAAATTTTAATTACCAAGGTTGAATCTCCATATACATCAAGATTCTTAATCCTTAAATCAATAGCTTCCTTAAGACCCATAATACATGCTTCATACTCAGCTTCATTACTAGTACATGGGAAAGTCAATCTTGCAGTAAAAGGAATATGTGAACCATGGGGAGTAATGATCATTGCCCCCAATTCCTTTTCCACGTGAATTCACAACTCCATCCAAAACTATACCCCCTCGAGATCCAGGATCAGGCCCTTCCTCAATCAAAGGCTTATCACAATCTTTCACTTTCAGATATATCACATCCTCATCGGGGAAATCAGCCTTAACAGACTCGTAATCATCAATCGATTGATGTACCAAATGGTTATCCAGAATACTTTCTTTAAAAGATTTTTTAGCTCGGTACTCAATATCATATTCAGACAACAACATTTTCCAACGAGCAATCCTCCCATTTAAAGAAAGATTTTCAAAGATATACTTAATCGGATCCATTTTGGATATCAACCAAGTTGTATGATTCAACAAATATTTTAATTAGAGGAATACCAAGTGGAATACTAAGTAGTGTTAGATATGAATGTTCTGGTGAAAATGGTGATTGGGACTGGTTTTATGTACTATTTTAGGGTGAAAATCGCATGGGAGAAGTGCATAAATCGCAGGGTTTTTCTGCTTGTTTTTCCTTGCCTACTTAGAAAGGGATCGCTCGCTTAGTGATCTATTGCAAATTTTTGCCTCTTCGAGGCAGTAGCTTGCTCGCTTAGTGATCAGTGATCTTTAGTTGTAGTTTTCAAGCCGTTTTCGTGGTCTTTTGCGTTGTATTTCGTTTGTTTGAAGTATTTCTTTCACGTTTTCGTAGTAGTTTTCTTAATATAGCATGCAAGTTTAGTTTTAGTCTTTTTATCTATTTTTATCTTTGGTATGTGTTATGTGGTTGTTTTGTGATGTGTTTTCAGGTCAACATCTAATCGGTTGTTCGAAGCCTTCGAAAAGATGATCCGAGTGTGAAAAAAACAGCAAAATAGGATATCATAAGCACAACACGGGTGCCAGTGTTGTACAACACGACCCGTGTTGTGAAGGTCGTTTGAAGAGGGAGTCTATGGAAGAAAAGGAGGAAACCAGTGTTATGACACGGGTGCCCGTGTTGTACAACACGGCCCGTGTCATGGAATCTGAAGAAAAGGACTTTTGAGAAGACTCAGAGACACAACACGGGTGCCCGTGTTGCACAACACGGCCCGTGTTGTGAAAACCAGAAAAAAAAACTGATATTTTTATGTTGCTGCGATATTTTCAGAGGGCATTCTGGACATTTCACGATGTTTTTAGAAGACTGATATATATTAGATGATTAAGAATGAAATAAGGGCACTTTTTGATTTGGGGATTTTGGGATTGAACGATAACAGGAGAAGAAGGATTGATCAAGAGCGGAAGCGATTGACGATCCAACCGATTCTACGTTAATTGTAATGTCTCTATATTATTGCTCAGTTTTTATTTTTGTTATGAACATGAGTGGCTAAACCCCCCAATGCCAGGGGGTGTCCCTGATTTGCATTATGTAATGACAATTTGAATTCTTGATTTTTGAGATTATGCGTTTAAACCTGTTTCTTTATTTTATGCAACGTTCTTAATGCTTTATCGTTTTTGGAAAATTGGGTAATTGATCGTAGTTAGGATTTGGTCTGACCAACCATCCCAACTTTGTTGCATAATTTTTATCACGGTAAATATTACCGAGGAATTGGAATATCCTGTGAAAACCATTTTTATGTCAGAATTATTGCTTGATATTCTTCCTTGCCCATTGAGGAATTAAGGTCGAGGAAGAATACCAAAGGTTTTTCTCTAAAGGAATTTTGGAAAAACATTATTGAACATAGGAAAGAAACTTTTTGAAGCATGTCTCTGTAAAATTGAGATATTATTAAGTCATTGCAATGCAAATTATACACCGTCCCTGGAATTATTCTCATATCTGTGCAATCTCTGTTTTCGTTTACATTTTAGTAACTTTAATTCTATTTCATCTAAAAACAAACTATCAACCAAAACTTTTGTCCAATTGAAATCAATTCATTAAAACTTATTTCGGTACGCAGTCCTTGAGATCGATATTTGGGATAACTCCCTTCTATTACTACATCGGTAAAAATAGTACACTTGCTATTTTTCCGATCACTTAGCAAGCAAGAGGGTTGCTTAGCGAGACCTGTGGGAGTGAGAAATTGTGTTTTAAATTCATTAAAATTCATGAAAAAATGAGTTTTATGTTTTAGGAAGGTTGGTGTGTTGTTGATGGGGTGTGAGCAGGTTTATAGAGATTGTATGTGCATTTTGTTAATGTTGAATGTTGTTGTGTGGGACTTGTGAATACATGGTGCATGTTTAATTGTGTATGTATTGTTGATTTAAAACTGTTAGAATGGGCATGAATATGTATGAAGTGTTGTTGTTGTTGCATATTGTCGTCATTGTTACATGTTGTCAATGTGGATGAGGTGATTGTGTTCAATCACGGTGTAGGGTGTGATCATGAAATAGGGGTCATACTGGACCATCAAATAGGGGTCTAGGGTGTAATCATGAAAGAGGGGTTGCATTGGACCATGGAAAAGGGGTCGAGAGTTCCGACAGGAACTGGATCATGAAATAGGAATCGATTATTTATACCACATGCATTGAGTCTATGATTGAGTCTCATTTGCATGCACTGTTGTTGATGTGTATGACATGGATGTATATGTTGTTGATGTGTATGGCATGGATGTATATTTGGTTGATGTGTATGACGTGCATGTATATGTTGTTGATGTGTTTATTGTAGATCTGTAGTCGGGTTGTGATTCTTGTCATGATAAGTGTGTTGTTGTTGTACTTGTGTGATATATGCCTTATATTTATATCATTTTCCTCTTTTAATTGATGTAACAATCTCACCCCTTCTGTTTGAATGATGCCTCTATGTGGGTAACGTGCAGGTGTTCAGACGTAGTTAGAGTTCATGGTTGGTGAAGTAGAAGTACTTCACGTTAGTGGTGTCTGCTCTGATACGTAACATGGGAGTCGGGAACGTCGTTTTATTTCTTTTGTTCACTTATTATATTTTGGAGCTTGTTGATGTTGTTTTAGAAGTTTTCAAACTATTTTCTATTTTAATGATATCATTAAAGTTCGGCTTTTCCACTGCTTAATTTGAAGAATTTTTTGTTTCATGTTATGTATCAAATTTTAAGAGCATGTTTTATGTTGATTGAGAGTAGTACCTTGAATTTAAAATGATGTTTTACTATGATAGTGTCGTATTTTATTTATTAAAAATGACGGAGAAAATTCGGGGAGTTACAGGACGTGGAAAACGTGTCTGAACAAGATTATTCTCAATCAAGGATGGAAATAAATCTGCATACAACATTGGAATGGGATCAAAATCTGGATTTTAATGACATTGTTGAGTACCATTTTGTTGCACACGGGACTTCTGATAATAAGGCAGATACTTTGGAGCCACGGGCACAGTAGGAGCCACATTAATCACCGGAGTTACTGAAGCTACATGTTGCTGATGACGAATTTCTCGACCACGAGGTCTTCTATACCCCTCACAAGATACAATATTAGTCTCACCTTTTTTCTTCTTACCAAAGCCAAACCTCTTAGAACTTGAACCAGTATTACATTCTTTACTCAATCGTCCCTCACATACACCTACTTCTAGTCGTATCCCCATATTCAACATTTTAGTGAAATCACTTGGAGTGCTTGCAATCATCTTCTCATAATAGAAAGAACCCAACATCTTCAAAAAGATCTTCGTCATTTCTTTCTCTTCTAATGGAGGAACAATCTGAGCTACAAGCTCGCACCATCTCTACACATACTCTTTGAATGTTTCTTTGTCTTTTTGAGACATAGCACGGAGTTGATCTCTGTCTGGTGCCATATCAACATTATACTTGTATTGTCTCACAAAATCCTCTCCCAAATCATTGAAAGACTTCATTTGGTTGCTGTCTCAACCCATATACCATCTCAAAGTTGCACCAGTCTGACTGTCCTGGAAGTAATGAATCAGAAGTTGATTATTGTCTGTTTGAGTAGTGTAACACGGTGGGAGAACTGACTTTAATTAAATGTTGCGGATAGCAAGAGTCGCCACCGACTTTTATTTTATCCAAAGGAAAGGGCATAAAAGAACAGGAAAGACCTTAAAAGATTTTTGGGTTCGGGGGGTAGGTTATGTAAAGGGAAGGTGTTAGCACCCTTTACATCCATGGTTATCCATGGGCTCTTAGTTACTTAGCTCACTTTAAAATGTTTTAAGAAGTGTAGTGTGTGTTTAGAAATTTTCTTAAGTACTTTATAATGATCCATGTACGGATATATATAAAGCCTTTGTTTTGAAAATTATTTGAAATGTGAAGTGTTTTTTTGAAATGTTTTGAAAAGGTGAGCAAGTACATAAGAGAAACCTACCCTAAGTTAAATCTTTTCTGTTCTTAAATATCATTTAAATGGTAAGACTATCCCTATTATTAAGGAATAGGTAGTCATTACCTTGGATGTATGAGGGACAAGTGAAGGGACATCTGTGATTAGGCAACTGTAAGGTGTATTTAGTAATTTGAAGGGACTTATCATCTTTATTTGAAAGGGACAAGATCATTTACAAAGGCAACCATGAAGGGACTTGATCTTATTATTTTTTAAGGAGCTAGATGATATAAATAAATGAAGGGACATTGCTTTATACACCTTACTTGACCTTTTTCTTTAGGCAACATGAGAGGTATCCTTAAGGAAGTGAGATGGCGATCCAAGATCGACTTACGTGTGTGCGTGTACAAATTCATATATTTATCTTTAAGATTAATGATCTAAGTTCAATTTTAAATACAAACATGTTTACACTCCCTATTTTACTAACCATGGCATTTTAAAATAAATAATAAGAAATTCTACAACTATTACATAGTGGGTACAATTACATTATAATAATTAAAATAATTAAAATAAATAAGCAAATAAATAATTAATTAAATGGGTTAGTAATAATAAACAAAAAAATAAGTATAAGATGGTTAGTATAACAATATAATATAGAAACAAATAAAAAGTTCAAAATTAAATAATTATTTTTAAGAATTTTAATAAAAGAAATAAATAATAACAATTATATACTAATAAATATAACTAATAGTTCTAATATTTTAAATTTATATACATATTATAAAAAATATTTGTTAATTTTAATTAAGTAAGCATATAAAAATAATAAATTAAGTTCATGAAATAAAGTTAGGGTTTTTAATTGTTTAGAAAAAAAAATTAGGGTTAACTACTTAATCTAATCCTAATTAAATTATTTATATGAAAAACTTACATACAATAATAATATAAACAAATTACAAAATAAATATACAATTAAAATTTACAAACAAATAAATTAAGATTTATGATATAATTAGGGTTTATAAAGAAAATTAGGTTTTTTAATTAACAAATAATAATTTATTCACATAAAAAATGATTTAATTATATTTTATCACAAAATTAAGGTTAATAAAAATTAGGGTTAGAGAAAATTAGGGTTAGGGAATTAAGGTTTTTAAAAATTAGGGTTTTGATTAAAATATATAATTAATCTATTTACAAAAATATAATACATATATATATATATATACTTATTATAAAATAAATATAAATAATTTAAATTTTTAAGAAAAATAAATTATAATTTTTAAGAATATGGAGAAAATATTATAATGTTATTTAGAAATTATTTTTTATAATTTATATTTACTAGTTTAAACAAAATAGCATTAATATAATAAAATAAATTGAAAATAAGGAAAAAATAAAGAAATTGACCAAAAAGAAAGGACCTGGGATTTGAACCCAGGTCCTCTTACCTCAAACACACAGCACAAAACCAACAGGGCCAGCGCACGCTGGTGATCTATTTACATCACCAACTCATTATATTATCAACCTGCAAAAAGAAATAAATTAAAGCAAAAAATCAAACGCACACAACCAGAATCGAACCCTGGTCTTTCCCCCAAACACGCATACGCCTTACCAATTGAGCCACCAGCGCTTGGTGATAATAATCTGTAAATCAAACATAATAAAATAAAACAAATATTTAAACAGAAATTCGCGCCAAACTTCATCTTCCTCGTTTGAATTTCCTGCGAATTCTCCCACAACTTTTCCTGCGAATTTACCTGCGTGCGAAATTAACAGAAGAACCTAGGTTTTTTTGAAACCTTAGAAACACGTAAAATTAGAACAAATTGACAATGGCAAATGATTTCCCATATCTCATACAATTGAAACACAGTCTTAAAAAGATATTTAAATGGTCTAAAGAGGAAGATCCCAATTTGAAGATCCAAACCCTAGCAATGGTGGTATGCGGATACGGCCATGAAACTTCAATAAAATCATCCAGAAATCCTCTATGTAACCTCACAAACAATAAACCAGAGTCAAATCACATTAATAATGCATGAATAATGGAAATCGAAAAATCAAATTTTCAAGAACAAAAGCAATTCGGTTTGAGCTTTTTAGTATGATTTTGATGTTAATGATGATAGGAACATGTTTAGAAGGCCTTTAGGAACATTTTTGTGTGTTCAAACCTTTTGTAAACACCTTAAATCAAAAAATCTGAATCTCACTTTTCTTGGTTTTTTTTTAAATTTGTTTAGTGTTCTTGAGGCTGCAATTTCGTGTCCTTTAGGTTGTGATCAATTCCTTGTATATATATGAATGATATTAGGTCAAAAAATCATGTCACACTTTGGATATTTTGATCATTTGAATATTGAAAAAGATTATGTCTTAAAACTTGATTTTCATTTGATCCAACCTTGCTATTTTAAGACAATCCTCATAACTTGTGTATCAATCTAATCCAAACAATATTCATGACTTTCTAGAAGCAAAATCCTCTTTTAAATATTTGATTTTATATTTTATTTCAATTAAAATGATATTTTAATGAATAAAATTCAAATAAATATGAAATAAAAAAATAAAAATCAGAAAATAAGTGGGTGGGTCGTGCTTGGTGTTTTCATAAAGATGGGATGGCAATTTGGTGGGCTCATTTAGCAAAAATTTGATTTCAGGCCTTATTTGCTTCATAAACTTACCTAAAATTTCCCAACTTTGCAAGGGCACAAATCCTTCAATTTTAATGCTATGAGGGTGTTCTTGGACATTTTGGAAAGCTTAAAGAGTCCTATAACCAACCCCATTGGTTTCATGTCCATATCTTTTACCATTCTCAAGTTATGCTCTTTTGAAATTGTTGACTTTTTGTTGACTTTTAAAAGGACCTATAATGTCTTAGCTCATACCTTCCAAATGAAGCATTTTTGGGCTTGGCTTGTGAGACACAAAGTTGTAGAGAATTCAATTTCCTTCAAAATGAGATTTGGATGGGAAAAATTTGATGAAGCATGTGAAAGTTATGGCTGGTCAAATTTCAGTTGACTTTTCCTGAGGAAACCCTAATTTAGAAACTCCTGATTCTTGATGATCTGAAATCTCTTTGATGAATCATGATCAACCCTTGATCAAATGATGAATTTTACTTCATATACTTGATGTTGGAAAAAAATCATGAAGTTTGACTTTGGTTTGACCACAGTTGACCTCAGTTTGACTTTTTAATTGCTTTGACTGATTTTAACCTATTTGGTCATCTGACTGAGCAAACCTTTGGGAAAAGTCTTGAAACTTGTCATGGGGATTCTTAAACACATATAAGATGTTATGAAGCTCACTTGAAGTCTTGGAAATCCATTTATCCTGATTAAAGTCAAAACCCAAGTTTAGGATGCATTGCTTAGGAGGATGCATTGTCTGAGGGAAATGTCAAATCTTCTGACTAATTGTGAACCTTGTGAACCTCATGAGATGTCTTGTGAACCTTGTGAACCTATTAGTACACAAAGTCTTGTCTTGTAAGGGCAAATTTCTGGGTGCAACAGTTGCCCCTGTTCAATTTTCTGAAACCTGAGGGGTTAGATTGGTATATGTGTCATTCGTGACCTGGAAGGTTGAAGGGGATTGAACACAAAAGCCCAAAAATTTGCACTCACCGGTGCGTAAAATAACACTGATGATTAGTTGTATATGCTTGAGTGGGCTTGAAGATGCCACTTGGAAGAATTGGATATGGGCTTAGAGATGCCATCTGGAGATGGGCTTGGAGATGCCATCTAAAGTATCAGGATGTGATAATGCCTTTATGTTGATACTGGATATCAGTACTAGGTCTTCGTATAGGCCGTCTCTGAATTGTCTATGCAACATGATTTGAATTGTTGAATGGATCAGTAGAAATAAATCTTCGTGATGATTATCTCTTCTGGAGGTATCTTGGATTAGGGAATGGATCTTTGTACAGACCGTTTGCCTACTCTCCAAGGTCAAAAGAACGTCAGGATTAGTTCTTCTAAAAAATATTTTGAACCAGGGAATGGACCTTTTTACAGACCGTTTGCCTGCTATTCAAGGGCCAAAAGAACGTCAGGATTTGTTCTTAAGGGTCAAAAGAACGTCAGGATTTGTTCTTCTGAAAAAGTCTTGAACAAGGGGCCAAAAGAGCGTCAGGATTTGCTCTTAAGGGTCAAAAGAACGTCAGGATTTGTTCTTCTGAAAAAGTCTTGAACAAGGGGCCAAAAGAGCGTCAGGATTTGCTCTTAAGGGTCAAAAGAACGTCAGGATTTGTTCTTCTGAAAAAGTCTTGAACAAGGGGGCAAAAGAGCGTCAGGATTTGCTCTTAAGGGTCAAAAGAACGTCAGGATTTGTTCTTCTGAAAAAGTCTTGAACAAGGGGCCAAAAGAGCGTCAGAATTTGCTCTTAAGGGTCAAAAGAACGTCAGGATTTGTTCTTCTGAAAAAGTCTTGAACAAGGGGCCAAAAGAGCGTCCGGATTTGCTCTTAAGGGTCAAAAGAACGTCAGGATTTGTTCTTCTGAAAAAGTCTTGAACAAGGGGGCAAAAGAGCGTCAGGATTTGCTCTTAAGGGTTAAAAGAACGTCAGGATTTGTTCTTCTGAAAAAAGTCTTGAACAAGGGGCCAAAAGAGCGTCAGGATTTGCTCTTAAGGGTCAAAAGAACGTCAGGATTTGTTCTTCTGAAAAATGTCTTGAACCAGGGAATGGATCTTTTTACAGACCGTTTGCCTGCTATTCGAGGACATATGGAGTAGTGTATGGATCATTTCTGACCCGTTGTAAGTTGTTGATATTGTTTTACCTGCGTATAACTATCCTGCAAGGGAAATGTTAGTTTATGCATTATGTACGCATGCATAGTATGATGCACCTAAGTAAATGTATTATGTACTTATGGATATGTATGTTATGGTATGATGTAAATGATGTATGTATGCATCATGCAGCCTGAAGTGTCTGAATATCTTCGTATAACAATTGCTGGCCAGGGAAAATAAATCCCGATTTGTTGCTGAAGAATATGAGGAACTCGTTCCCGTCTCGTTTGATAATATAGTATTCATAACCTCCCGTCTTCATTCGATAGTATGGTATCCATAACCTCCCGTCTTCGTTCGATAGTATGGTATCCATAACCTCCCGTCTTCGTTCGTCGTACTCTTATTGAAAGAATATATTCCCGACTATCCGTCTGAGGATAAAAGAGATGGATATAAATTCCAGGGGAGATGTGACTCGAAGTATTTATGAAGATGGATTTGCCCTACTGGGGGATTTGTAACTGTCTAGTGGGGATGAACCGGCGAAGCTTCGTTGAATTCCTTCCCTCGTTCGTCCTTAGTAAATACTATTACTGCATTTTCATGCATTTCTGGTAAACATCAATCATATTAAGCCTTTTATGCATTTCTGGTAAACATCAATCATATTCAAAAGCATACATACATTCAAACACAACCAATGGACGTTTCGCTTATGTAAATAGGGTAAAAGTAAATCTGGATTCAAAGATGGAATTTTATTTATATCACAAAGTGACCCGTACATAGGTAAGTTTGTACAAGGAGATAGAAATCCTAGTAAGAGGAATTCGTCGTAAAATTTTTACAAAACAGAGAAAATCAGCTATGTGAAAAATAATCCTATTGAGTTTCAATTCTACTATTGCCATTATCTTCAAGTATCTCATCTTCCGCTGTTGAGACGGAAACGATTGGATTGATCTTTATCTGTTTGAGCTTGAATTAGTAGCACAACTGGCTGTAGTTACATGGGTGATCCAAACGAGACATAGTCATACGCTTTAATCCCTAACTTTTGCCTGGATTGCCCTTTCAGGTTTTCAATCCACCGGGATACCCTTTTTTGCCCAAGCCGTCTTTTTAGGTTTTCGACTTGCCGGGTGTACATTTTTTATATATATATCCCTAATTTTTGCCCGAAGCCTTTTGGTTCGCCGGGATGCCCTTATTTTTGCCTAGGCCAGTCAACCTAGCGGGTCTCTTTTTATGCGTAGTATTTTTTAACTATGTCTGCGTTTACAGGCTGCGGGAAGTCTTCACCATCCATAGTAGTAAGTATCATGGAACCTCCTGAGAATATTGTCTTGACTACAAATGGTCCTTCATATGTAGGAGTCCACTTGCCCCTAGGATCACCCTGTGGTAATATGATACGCTTGATTACCAAGTCACCAACCTGATATACCTTTGGCTTAACCTTCTTATTAAAAGCCTTGATCATCCGTTTTTGGTACATCTGGCCATGACAAACAGCTGCTAACCTCTTCTCATCAATCAAATTTATCTGGTCAAGTCGAGTCTGAATCCACTCATCTTCATCCAAGCCTGCATCCTTCATAATTCTTAAGGAGGGAATCTGAACTTCAATGGGCAGAACTGCTTCCATACCATATACTAAGGAAAATGGGGTTGCCCCTGTTGAAGTACGTATTGTAGTACGATAACCATGAAGAGCAAATGGTAACATCTCGTGCCAATCTTTGTAAGTAAGAGTCATCTTCTGTAGGATCTTCTTGATGTTCTTATTAGCAGCTTCTACTGCCCCATTCATCTTCGGACGATACGGAGAAGAGTTGTGATGCTTAATCTTGAACTGCGTGCAGAGATTAGTAATCATAGTGTTGTTCAGATTAGAGCCATTGTCAGTAATAATCCTTTCAGGGATGCCATACCTACATATGAGATTATTCTTAATGAATCGAGCCACCACATTCTTAGTAACAAATGCAAATGAAGCTGCCTCCACCCACTTAGTGAAGTAATCAATAGCGACCAGGATGAAACGATGCCCATTAGAAGTAGTAGGCTTGATCTCACCAATCATATCAATACCCCACATGGAAAAAGGCCAAGGAGCAGTCAACACATTCAATGGTGATGGAGGTATGTGCACTTTATCAGCATAGATTTGACACTTGTGACACGTTCTGGAATGTTGATAGCAGTCAGCTTCCATGGTAGACCAATAGTAACCTGCTCTCAATATCTTCTTTGCCATAGTATGACCACTAGAATGAGTGCCAAATATTCCATCATGCATGTCCTCCATAATCTCAGTTGCTTCCTTCTTATCCACACAACGAAGCAAAGTTGAATCATGATTGCGCTTGTACAAAATCCCATTACTCAAAAAGAACTTAGCAGAGAACCTTCTCAGAAACTTCTTATCTTTGACAGATGCCCCTTCAGGGAACTCCTGAGCTTCAAGATATCTTTTCACTTCATAGAACCAAGGCTTCTCTTCTGCTTCTTCAGTGCCAATCTTATTGCAGTATGCAGGCTTCTCAAATCTATCAATAGTAATCTTGGGAGCTTCATCATCCCAGCTGATCTCAAACATGGATGCCATGGTGGCTAATGCATTTGCCAACTGATTTTCTCTTCGTCGAATGTGTCCAAAGGTAATCTCTTTGAAATGTGGGATCAAAGACAACACATGTTCTCTGTAAGGAATGAGATTATCATGTTTGGTATCCCAATCTCCTTTGATCTGACTTACTACCGGGGATGAATCTCCATACACGTCAAGGAACTGAATCTTCATATCAATGGCAGCTTTGATACCCAGGATACATGCCTCATACTCAGCCATGTTATTGGTACAATAGAAACAAAGTCTGGCAGTAATCGGGATATGACAACCTTCAGGAGAACTGATCACAACACCAACACCATTACCAAGTGCATTGGAAGCTCCATCAAAAACCATAGTCCATCAGGATCCTTGTTCAGGTCCGTCATATTGTACAGGTTCTTTGGTAATAATCATAATGTCTTCATTAGGGAACTCAAAACTCATTGACTGGTAATCATCCACTGCTTGATGAGCCAAATGATCAGCTACAACACTTCCTTTAATGGCCTTCTGAGTAGTGTACTGTATATCATATTCTGTTAAGATCATTTGCCATCTTGCTATTCTTCCGGAGAGAGCAGGTTTCTCAAATATGTACTTGATTGGATCCATCTTCGAAATCAATAAGGTAGTATGAGTCAACATATACTGTCTTAGTCAGTGAGCAGCTCATGCCAAAGCGCAGCAAGTTTTCTCGAGCAGTGAGTATCTTGTTTCACAGTCGGTAAACTTTTTGCTAAGGTAGTATATTGCCTGCTCTTTTCGACCAGTTTCGTCATGTTGCCCCAACACACACCCCATTGAGCTGTCTAATACCGTTAAGTACATAATCAAGGGTCTTCCATAAACTGGTGGCATCAAAATTGGAGGTTCTAGAAGATATTTCTTGATTTCAACAAAGGCAGTCTGGCATTCATCATTCCATTCCATCACCTGATCTTTCTTTAACAACTTGAAGATTGGCTCACAGGTGGAAGTTAATTGGGAAATAAATCTTGCAATGTAATTCAATCGTCCCAAGAAACCTCTAACTTCCTTCTCAGTACGGGGAGCTGGCATTTCTCATATAGCTTTCACTTTTGCAGGATCTACTTCAATACCTTTTCCACTGACAATGAAACCCAGGAGTTTACCAGACCTAACTCCAAAAGTACACTTGTTTGGGTTCAATCTCAACTTGTATTTCTTCAATCTCTCAAACAACTTATGCAGATGATCAATATGTTGTTCTTCATTCTGGGACCTGGCTATCATATCATCCACATACACCTCTATCTCATGATGAATCATATCATGAAACAAAGCCACCATAGCACACTGATATGTTGCCCCGGCATTCTTCAAACCAAATGGCATCACTTTATAGCAAAAGGTGCCCCACTATGTAACAAATGTTGTCTTCTCCATATCTTCAGGTGCCATCTTGATTTGGTTGTAACCAGAGAAACCATCCATGAAAGAGAATACCTTATGCTGAGCAGTGTTGTCTACTAGAACATCAATATGAGGAAGTGGAAAGTCATCTTTAGGGCTGGCCTTGTTCAAATCCCTGTAGTCTACACACATACGTACCTTACCATCTTTCTTAGGTACCGGCACCACATTTGCAACCCATTGAGGATAAGAAGTCATAGCTAAGAACCCTGCATCAAACTGTTTCATCACCTCTGCTTTAATCTTTTCTGACATTTCAGGACGCATGCGACGAACCTTCTGCTTCTTTGGACGATAATCTTCTTTTACTGGTAACCGGTGAACCACAATGTCTGTATCCAACCCTGGCATATCTTCATAGGACCAAGAAAAGATCTCCACATAATCATGTAACATCTGAATCAATCTGCTCTTGACACCATCCTCTAATTCAGCCCCTATCTTGACTTCTTTCCTGTTTTCTTCAGTTCCCAGATTCACAACTTCGATTGGCTCTTCATGTGGCTGTATAGCTTTCTCTTCTTGTTGTAATAACCTAGCAAGCTCTACAGGTACCTCACAATCATCCTCATTTCCATCTTCAGTTTGATAGATCGGATTCTCGAAATTATAATTAGCAATAGTAGAACTGTTATCAACAGGATCCAGAGTGGATGAGGATCTGCATTTTAGTGATGTGGGTGTGTGTAAGAACACATAGCTGATAAAGGAAATAATAAAAGAAAGACAAGGAACACAATATTTATGAAAATGAAACGTCCACTGATTTTTATTGAATGAAGTATGCAAATGAAATGACATCCCGAAACAAGCATACCATTGTGCCCCGGGTAAGGCACAAGGCTTAAGAGTTTAATTGTTCAAGAATTACAAATTTAAAAGTAACAACACAGTAATAGTATTTACTCCTGACTAAAGGAGATAGGAATAATATCTTCAGCTTTCCAATTATTGAGCCCAGCACCCAAAGTAGGAAAAATCCAAGCATCCAAATTGTAGTTTTCATCATAGTCACCCACAGCATTGATCTGATCTTTCATAATCCCCTGATTGGTGATACGAACAGCACGAGCACAACGAACAGCCTTTTGGGACTCTGCAGTGAAACCCAAACCAAATTTGTCAGACTTGTAAGGAATGTCAGGAAGCTGACCCCAAATAGTACAACCACCTTCATCCACCACAGCTCTAGCATCTTTAAGGGAAGCCATTGTAGGAGGCACTCTGGTGACCACGGGAATTTTCTTGACAACAGGAGGAGCTTCATAATTATTAACAACCCAAGGAACCACTTCGAACGTCTGGCACGGAGTTTCAACATATTCACCTTCCACTTCGAGATATTTAAATGTGTTCACATGGCTAACTATATATCCTTCCTCTCCGTAAACAGTGACAACTTTTCCTTCTACTAGATATCTCAGCTTCTGATGTAAGGTGGAGGTTACAGCACCTGCCCCATGGATCCAGGGACGCCCAAGCAGACAAGAATACGAAGGAAGAATATCAATTACATAAAAGGTAGCATTGAAGACCTGAGAACCTACTTTGATTGGGAGATCTATTTCTCCGTGCACCACTCTTCTCGAGCCATCAAAAGCCTTCACCACTATATTACTGGGCTTCAACACAGCATCTTCAGGACTAAGCTTATTCAGAACTTCTTTGGGCAACACATTCAGCGAGGAACCATTGTCTATTAACACATGTGACAGAGTATTGCCCCTGCATTCAATAGAGATATGTAGAGCCCTGTTATGATCCCTCTTGGCCGGAGTTAAATCAGCATCGAAGAAACCTAGCCCATTATCATAGGTCAAGTGTGCCACACAATTTTCAAACTGATCTACAGAAATCTCATTTGGTACGTGAGCAGTCTTCAAAAATTTAATCAAGGCTTTGGCATGAGCCTCAGAACACAACAATAAAGACAACATGGAAATCTTGGAGGGAGTATGCCCCAATTGATCAACAATGTCATAATCACTCTTGCGAATGATCTTCAATACTTCTTCCATCTGCTTAGAAAGGTCATCAGCAGCTGGCACATTAGTTTGTATAGGTTCAATAACAGGGCCTTTGCCCCGAGCATCGGTAGTAGAGGTAGTAGGTGGAGTAACTGTATGCTTGGAGGTAACTGGAGGAGAGAAAACTCTTCCACTTCGTGTGATCTTACTAGATCCAGCAATATTATCAACATCCAGATTTTCACCAACAATAGGTGCATCAGCCAAGGATTCTTGCTTAACACCATGAATATAAACATCGGACCCATAATGCCAAGGCACAGCTTTATCAGAAGTATATGGAATAGGACCCGGAGTGGTAATGATCATAGGAGCCACTCTAGCTTCAGCAACAATCTTCACAGGGCCTTCAGCAGTAATTTTAATTGGACCCTTACGAGTGATTTTTACAGGTCCCTTGGAAGTAATCCTTACCAGCACTTTATCAACCATATCCACCTCCTCAACCTTCGCACCTTTAGTTATATGTTCAACCATGCTCTCTACAGAAGGTGTCCTCTCAAACAATATAGTGTAATTGTCCATGAGGCGTTGAATTCCGTCCTTCAATCTCCAGCAACTATCCGGCTTATAAGCACAATAGAAACAATCTTCACGACAACCTGGAAAGAACCCAGCTTGTACCAACTTCTTCTTGATAACAGATAATGGTGTAGTCACATCTGCAACTGAGGAAATACGTGAAACTTCATTAATGGCATTGAAGGTCTTTTCATGATTTGGCATGGGAGCAGTAATCACATTTGGAGTACCCGGAGGGTCAAACTCAATCTCTCCAGCATCAATCATATCCTGAATTTTATTATTCAATATCCAGCAACTATTGGTATCATGTCCCTGACAATTTGAATGATATGCACATCGTGCGTTAGGATTGTACCTGGGAGAGGTAACATTGGGATTCTGAGGAGGGTCCCTCAAAGTGATGAGTTCACCCTTCAACAAGTGTTGCAAGGCTTGGGCCAGTGACATGTTGAGCTTAGTGAACTGTCTTCTAGGCCTCTGTTGATTTCCCTGTGGTGGCTCTGGTGTTGTAGGAGTAGGATTGGAGATATGAACTGCACTCACAGATTGATGCCTCCTATTACGATCAGATTGACCATAAACAGCATTCGACTCTTTCTTCCCGCTAGGGGGCTTCTTTGTAGTACTGGATGAAGAAGCACCCACTTGGATCTTGCCACTCATTATACCACTTTCTACGCGCTCTCCTGTCATTATCAACTCAGTGAAGCCAGATGATGAGCTTCCAATAAGATGACTGTAAAAAGGACCATTCAACGTACACATGAACATATCCACTAATTCCCTATCAGTTAGAGGAGGTTGTACCCTACCAGCCAAATCTCTCCACTTCTGGGCATACTCCTTGAAATTTCTTTAGCACCCATAGACATGCTTTGTAGTTGCATGCGAGTAGGGGCTAGGTCAGCATTGTATGGATATTGCTTATAAAAAGCCTCAGCAAGATCATTCCAATCACGGATGTTGACACTCTCCAACTGATAGTACCATTCCAATTGAGCTCCAGATAAGCTTTCTTGGAAGAAATGTATCCACAACTTCTTATCAACAGTATGGGGTTGGATTCTCCGGACATAAGACCTCAGATGCAGCTTGGGACAAGAGACACCATCATACACTACAAAAGCAGGAACCTTGAAACCAATGGGTATGACCACCCCAGATATCAAACTCAGGTCTTCAAAATCCAGCCCAGAAGACTTTTGCAATTCCATAGCATCCATTCTATCCACCAGCATTTTGAACTTATCTTCATTAGGATCATGATAGTAGTTAGCTTTAGAATCAGAGTCCCCCATTGTATTATGGAGACTGCCTCCCTCTTTCTCAGACTCTTCAGACTCATAATCTTCAACCTGTTCTTTGGTCTTGACAGGACCTCTGAACCTTCTTCCCCTATTGATGAGGCCTCCTGACCTTCTAGTCTTCTTAGTCTTCTTGGCCAGCAGTGTCTTTAATTCATCCTGCCCCTTGGACAAGTTCAGGATCAGCTCTTGGAACTGGGCATTTTGTGCCTGAAGATCTTTGACTGTTTGTTCAAGAGCCATTGCTGAAATAAACAGCGAGAAGATAAGAAACCTGTACATAAGAAACCTGTGATGCAGTGATATGATATGTAAATGCGCATGCAATGTTTTCAAGGACCGCAGGATTTAAATTTGTTTAAACAACCAAAAAGTAAACTTTTATTAGTAATAAATTTGTTTACCCCTTGGGCTTACAAAATGAAATGAAATAAATACAAAAGATGGGGTTTTAAGTCTCCCATGGACGTTTCCTCTTTGTGTTGAGGTATGAGTTGAGATTCCGCTCCTCGTGAAGTTGCTTTGTTAGCTCCAGGATTCTTTCTTGACTTGCTTTGTAATGAGCCTCGAAAGTATCCCTTTGCTCCTTCAACTGGATCCAGGACCTCTGTAAGTCTTCCATGTCAGTGGGCATGTCTGGGTGAAGGATGGTATAAGAAGTATCTCCTTCAGCAACAGGCTCCATAGTAACTGGCAGGATGGCAGGATATGGCATCATAAGAGTCTGAGCACGTGATCGCACCCATCTGAGATAAGGTTCCATAGGAATAGTGTACTTGGGCTCCAGAGTCTTGCTGTCAACCTTGTTCACTTTTCCCCAAGCTCGTATGAACCTTTGACGGTAACCTTGTAGATCGTTGTCGTAGTCAAACACAATACCCTGAATCAACATGTCGTGTGGACCATCACTCCGAGCGTAACCAAATTGTCATAAAGCTAAAGAAGGGTTGTAAGTAATGCCTCCTCTTATGCCTAGAAGTGGCACATTAGGAAACTCCCCACAACGGTCAATGATAGTAACATTCTCTATAGATCTGGAGCACCAATGGATATCTGAATGAGAGAGTGACATAATCCTCTTAGACCACCTGAACCCTTGTTCATTCTTCATCACTGAGCGAGGAAGGTGAGAAATAAACCACCTAGATAGCAAAGGTATGCAACACATCAGAGTTCCTCGTGCCTTTGTAGTACGAGTATGAAGAGAGTGCAGAATGTCTCCAAGCAATGTAGGCACTGGATTGTGACTCAGAAATATGTTGATGGCGTGAATGTCTATGAACTGATATGGATTGGGGAACAACACTAAGCCATAAATCAGCAAGGCTAAGATCTCCTCAAAATCATCATAGCTCATAGCCTTCAAGAACACTTGAGCCTTCTCCATCAACACCTTAGCAAGAATACCCTTAACTCCGCTTCTCGTTTCTAAAACAATGTCTGACTTCTTTAGATGTAGAGCTGCAGCAATAACCTCAGGTTTAAGCTCTTTTTCCAAACCTGTGAATGGTTTTTGATCAAGGACAGGTATACCCAGAAGTTTGGAGAACTCTTCCATTGTAGGAACCAGCTGATAGTCGGGGAATGTGAAGCAATGGTGCTTAGGATCAAAGAACTGAAACAGAACACTCATCATGTCTTCATTGAACCCTGAAGTTACTAGATCCAGTAGGTGACCATGTCTCTTGATGAACTGGGAATTTTCAGAAACTTGAGAGACCAATTCTTTAAGCTTAGGAGGTATTCCTACAAAGTTGATCCTGATAGTGTTTCTACGAGCAGAAGCCATGACCTGCAACAAAGAACAAAGATAAATCCTTTGGTCCTTGAAATGGTTAGTGAAAATGCTATGCTTATGATGCATGATGATGTTATGCTCAATCACAAACATGTGGCACACACAAACAAGTCACACAATAGCCCTTAGGTTTGAAGGCTTGCACGAGGTTTAAAGGTAAGTACCCTCCCCTGAAGTTTAGATGGTTCATCCTGTCCTACAAAGTAACCAGGTTCTAAGGGATCTCAATATCATTGATCCTTCACAAGGGTGGTTGTTCAGTAGGCAACTTACTTGCCAACCAAAACCCTCCAGGTTTAGGATCTCAATGAGCGTAGTATCGAGTATCAACCAACTTCAGTCTTCACCAAAGCCGGTTATCTCACTACTTTCTAAAGGCCAAGATGGGATAACTAGGGTTATAAAAGTTAGTTAGTGCATTGACAACATATGGCAGCCTCATATTATCCTCAACTTGACTTAAGGAACATAAGCACCAACCAAGAAGTCGCACTAACTATGGCCACCAGATCAACCATATCGGTATACGCCGTACAGTTTCCTTGGTCTATTGCCATTTACCTAAGGTACACTAGATCCGGGTTAGGATCTTTCACACATAAAGAGCACCCAACAAGATAAGTATAAAGCAAACAAGGCAAACAATTTAAAGTGATTTAATTCCTAAGGGTACCCCTCTTTTATTAAATCCCCAACAGAGTCGCCAGTTCTGTAACATGGTGGGAGAACTAACTTTAATTAAATGTTGCGGATAGCAAGAGTCGCCACCGACTTTTATTTTATCCAAAGGAAAGGGCATAAAAGAACAGGAAAGACCTTAAAATATTTTTGGGTTCGGGGGGTAGGTTATGTAAAGGGAAGGTGTTAGCACCCTTTACATCCATGGTTATCCATGGGCTCTTAGTTACTTAGCTCACTTTAAAATGTTTTAAGAAGTGTAGTGTGTGTTTAGAAATTTTCTTAAGTACTTTATAATGATCCATGTACGGATATATATAAAGCCTTTGTTTTGAAAATTATTTGAAATGTGAAGTGTTTTTTTGAAATGTTTTGAAAAGGTGAGCAAGTACATAAGAGAAACCTACCCTAAGTTAAATCTTTTCTGTTCTTAAATATCCTTTAAATGGTAAGACTATCCCTATTATTAAGGAATAGGTAGTCATTACCTTGGATGTATGAGGGACAAGTGAAGGGACATCTGTGATTAGGCAACTGTAAGGTGTATTTAGTAATTTGAAGGGACTTATCATCTTTATTCGAAAGGGACAAGATCATTTACGAAGGCAACCATGAAGGGACTTGATCTTATTATTTTTTAAGGGACTAGATGATATAAATAAATGAAGGGACTTTGCTTTATACACCTTACTTGACCTTTTTCTTTAGGCAACATGAGAGGTATCCTTAAGGAAGTGAGATGGCAATCCAAGATCGACTTACGTGTGTGCGTGTACAAATTCATATATTTATCTTTAAGATTAATGATCTAAGTTCAATTTTAAATACAAACATGTTTACACTCCCTATTTTACTAACCATGGCATTTTAAAATAAATAATAAGAAATTCTACAACTATTACATAGTGGGTACAATTACATTATAATAATTAAAATAATTAAAATAAATAAGCAAATAAATAATTAATTAAATGGGTTAGTAATAATAAACAAAAAAATAAGTATAAGATGGTTAGTATAACAATATAATATAGAAACAAATAAAAAGTTCAAAATTAAATAATTATTTTTAAGAATTTTAATAAAAGAAATAAATAATAACAATTATATACTAATAAATATAACTAATAGTTCTAATATTTTAAATTTATATACATATTATAAAAAATATTTGTTAATTTTAATTAAGTAAGCATATAAAAATAATAAATTAAGTTCATGAAATAAAGTTAGGGTTTTTAATTGTTTAGAAAAAAAATAAATTAGGGTTAACTACTTAATCTAATCCTAATTAAATTATTTATATGAAAAACTTACATACAATAATAATATAAACAAATTACAAAATAAATATACAATTAAAATTTACAAACAAATAAATTAAGATTTATGATATAATTAGGGTTTATAAAGAAAATTAGGTTTTTTAATTAACAAATAATAATTTATTCACATAAAAAATGATTTAATTATATTTTATCACAAAATTAAGGTTAATAAAAATTAGGGTTAGAGAAAATTAGGGTTAGGGAATTAAGGTTTTTAAAAATTAGGGTTTTGATTAAAATATATAATTAATCTATTTACAAAAATATAATACATATATATATATATATATATATATATATATATATATATATATATATATATATATATATATATATATATATATATATATATATATATATATATATATATATATATATATATATATATATATATACTTATTATAAAATAAATATAAATAATTTAAATTTTTAAGAAAAATAAATTATAATTTTTAAGAATATGAAGAAAATATTATAATGTTATTTAGACATTATTTTTTATAATTTATATTTACTAGTTTAAACAAAATAGCATTAATATAATAAAATAAATTGAAAATAAGGAAAAAATAAAGAAATTGACCAAAAAGAAAGGACCTGGGATTTGAACCCAGGTCCTCTTACCTCAAACACACAGCACAAAACCAACAGGGCCAGCACACGCTGGTGATCTATTTACATCACCAACTCATTATATTATCAACCTGCAAAAAGAAATAAATTAAAGCAAAAAATCAAACGCACACAACCAGAATCGAACCCTGGTCTTTCCCCGAAACACGCATACGCCTTACCAATTGAGCCACCAGCACTTGGTGATAATAATCTGTAAATCAAACATAATAAAATAAAACAAATATTTAAACAGAAATTCGCGCCAAACTTCATCTTCCTCGTTTGAATTTCCTGCGAATTCTCCCACAACTTTTCCTGCGAATTTACCTGCGTGCGAAATTAACAGAAGACAATGGCAAACTTCATCTTCCTCGTTTGAAACCTTAGAAACACGTAAAATTAGAACAAATTGACAATGGCAAATGATTTCCCATATCTCATACAATTGAAACACAGTCTTAAAAAGATATTTAAATGGTCTAAAGAGGAAGATCCCAATTTGAAGGTCCAAACCCTAGCAATGGTGGTATGCGGATACGGCCATGAAACTTCAATAAAATCATCCAGAAATCCTCTATGTAACCTCACAAACAATAAACCAGAGTCAAATCACATTAATAATGCATGAATAATGGAAATCGAAAAATCAAATTTTCAAGAACAAAAGCAATTCGGTTTGAGCTTTTTAGTATGATTTTGATGTTAATGATGATAGGAACATGTTTAGAAGGCCTTTAGGAACATTTTTGTGTGTTCAAACCTTTTGTAAACACCTTAAATCAAAAAATCTGAATCTCACTTTTCTTGGTTTTTTTTTAAATTTGTTTAGTGTTCTTGAGGCTGCAATTTCGTGTCCTTTAGGTTGTGATCAATTCCTTGTATATATATGAATGATATTAGGTCAAAAAATCATGTCACACTTTGGATATTTTGATCATTTGAATATTGAAAAAGATTATGTCTTAAAACTTGATTTTCATTTGATCCAACCTTGCTATTTTAAGACAATCCTCATAACTTGTGTATCAATCTAATCCAAACAATATTCATGACTTTCTAGAAGCAAAATCCTCTTTTAAATATTTGATTTTATATTTTATTTCAATTAAAATGATATTTTAATGAATAAAATTCAAATAAATATGAAATAAAAAAATAAAAATCAGAAAATAAGTGGGTGGGTCGTGCTTGGTGTTTTCATAAAGATGGGATGGCAATTTGGTGGGCTCATTTAGCAAAAATTTGATTTCAGGCCTTATTTGCTTCATAAACTTACCTAAAATTTCCCAACTTTGCAAGGGCACAAATCCTTCAATTTTAATGCTATGAGGGTGTTCTTGGACATTTTGGAAAGCTTAAAGAGTCCTATAACCAACCCCATTGGTTTCATGTCCATATCTTTTACCATTCTCAAGTTATGCTCTTTTGAAATTGTTGACTTTTTGTTGACTTTTAAAAGGACCTATAATGTCTTAGCTCATACCTTCCAAATGAAGCATTTTTGGGCTTGGCTTGTGAGACACAAAGTTGTAGAGAATTCAATTTCCTTCAAAATGAGCTTTGGATGGGTAAAATTTGATGAAGCATGTGAAAGTTATGGCTGGTCAAATTTCAGTTGACTTTTCCTAAGGAAACCCTAATTTAGAAACTCCTGATTCTTGATGATCTGAAATCTCCTTGATGAATCATGATCAACCCTTGATCAAATGATGAATTTTACTTCATATACTTGATGTTGGAAAAAAATCATGAAGTTTGACTTTGGTTTGACCACAGTTGACCTCAGTTTGACTTTTTAATTGCTTTGACTGATTTTAACCTATTTGGTCATCTGACTGAGCAAACCTTTGGGAAAAGTCTTGAAACTTGTCATGGGGATTCTTAAACACATATAAGATGTTATGAAGCTCACTTGAAGTCTTGTAAATCCATTTAGCCTGATTAAAGTCAAAACCCAAGTTTAGGATGCATTGCTTAGGAGGATGCATTGTCTGAGGGAAATGTCAAATCTTCTGACTAATTGTGAACCTTGTGAACCTCATGAGATGTCTTGTGAACCTTGTGAACCTCTTAGTACACAAAGTCTTGTCTTGTGAGGGCAAATTTTGGGGTGCAACAAGTAGACATTTTCATTGCATACATAATCAAGTGACTCAGAGAACAAAAATTTCCCTTATACTTCTCAAACTCAGGCAATTTGAACTTGTGAGGAACCTTAGCATTAGGAACCAATCAAATATCATAAGCATATTTTCAAAATAACTCCTTACATCTCAAAGTCTTAACTTCTTTCTTAATTTCATCAAACTGACCTTGAAAATCATCAAGCCTTTCATTTACACCAGCACCTTTACTAGGTTCAACATGGTAAATCACTTCATCTAGATGTGGAGTAGTATGAATCACATGCGGTGTCTCCGTCATCACAGGCTGAAGAGGAGAAAACTTAGAAATCTCAGGAGGAGGAGGATGATAACCCTCGAGAATGAAATTAACCGGCATTACCCCATGGTGTGCTAGCGGGCATACGATAACGAGGAGAAATGAAAATTTCCTCATGAATTGAAGCAGTGACAATCTCAAAGATGATTGTCCGCTGAACTGGAGAATTAGGAGGAGGGGGTAGCTAATTCTGAGTAGCCACCAGACTTTCCATCATGGCAGTTATCATTTCCAAACTATCTTTCAGAGTTGTGACTTCTTCGCGGAGCTCGAGTTTCTCTTGTTATAGAGTTTCCAACATATTCCTTGATTAGCTCGAGTACCGTAACGATGAGTCAGCTTGCCAAGGGAACACTGGATGAAGACCAAGAAACACATAAGAACCCTGTAGAAATCTCAGGAAGCAAGACCAATGCAAGCATGATGCATAGTATGCAAAATGCAAAATGCAAATATTTCAAAGGACTATAAGGTAAATTGCAATATTTATAAAAGGATAACACATTTTAAAATACTGAAAAAATTATTCTTATTAATATCAAAAGAGAGGATTACAACTTTGCAATACAAGTCTCAACAATCCTAATACATGAGAAGAAATAAAAATAAGCCTATGGGATCATATCTGATGAAACCCCAAAACCAGGCTGATACTTCAAATGAATTCTTCCAATCTCTTTCTTGTACTAGATTTCCATGTCTTCCTTATCCTTCACAAGTTGATCCACAACAGTTTTCCAAGTACCAGAAGCAGGAGGAATAACAGATGAAGTACTAGAGGAAAATATATCCTCTTGCACTCTCGGTCTCTTCATGACACGTCACTCAAGTAGCTCAATGAGATCATCTTTCTCTTTCGATTTCTCTTACATAGTTGACTTCTTAAGTAACCATGCTTATTTCTCTCACTTCATCTTGTCTAACTCTTCTTGAAGCACAAATTTCTTATCCACATGAGGGATAAAGGCTGACAAAGGAAATATAGGAAACAAAGGTTCCTCAGGGGGATAAGGCATCCTGATCTTGCAAGCTCTAGATCGAACCCACTGAATATAACACTTGGAAGGAGCAAGGTGTTGTCTTCCCAATGACCTTTCTTTTTTTGTTGAACCAAATGCCAAGAATGATTGATCCTTTTCTTCATCTCTATATGATCCGCACCATTAAGAAAGAAGAAACTTGATAATGAAAGATTACTTGGTACTTCCTTTAAGCAATGCCCAAACTGTCGTCTTGCAAGGATAGGGTTGTAACTAATTCCACCACGTGTACCAAGAAGAGGTACGTTGGAAAACTCTCCATAATCATCAATAAGCACTCCAGTGTCATAATATGAGCCATACCAATTCATATTTGCATGAGTAAGAGACATAAGCCTTTGAGACCATCTTCGCTTTTCTCTATTCTCAATGAATATGTCAGACTTTAGTAGGTGCGAAATAAACCATATATACATAAGAGACGCACAACAAACGATCTATTCATCACCTTTGAAAGTCCTATGGTGAATAGAATGATACATATCTCCAAGAAAAGTAGGCATTGGATTTCTCTTAAATAAAATCTGAATAGTATGCTCGTCAACAATTCCATCTAGGTTTGGAAACAACACAATACCATAAATGAGCAAAGCGATAATGGCCTCAAATGCATCTCTATTACCCATGTCGAGAGAAGTAGAAGCTTTCCCCATTAAGAACTTAGCATTGATACCACGAACATTCCCTTTAGGAATAACCCTTCCCTTAAGATCAGATTCCTTAAGACAAAGGGCTTTGGCAATGACTTTTATTGTAAGCTTTCCTTCTAAACCACTGAAAAGAAACTCCTTGTCCAAAATCGACAAACCCATCCAATAGGAATACTCCTCTAAGGTCGGCACAAGCTGATAATCAGGAAAGGTGAAACAAGGATGCAACGAATTATAAAAATGAACCAAGGTATGAAGAATTCCCTTCGGTACATCGTTCTTCAAAATGAACAAACGTTTACCATAAAGTTTCCGAAAATCATCAGTATCAACCACTAAAGTTTCGAGCTTTCTCAACTATCCTAAATTAGGACTCTTGAAATTGTACTTCCTAGAATTCCTTCTTTTGATATTCAAAACCAAAGACATCTGAAATATTTGTAAAAATGCCTATAAGTCCCTTGAAATATTGAAATCTTGAGAACAATGCACATGAATGCATGAGTGCATGTATGCAACAAACACAAAAAAGATTACATAAATTACACGGGTCAAGGTTCTGAGTCACGAGCATGAAGTTAAGGGATAAGAACATAAACCCATAAAGGTATGTAGTAAGGTTTTTCTTCATTGTACTAGCAGAAAAAAAAGGGTTCTAACAGAGGTTCCCGGAGTTAGCATCCATCCTTCGAATAACATCGGTACGTTGGACTACTTCCTAACTAATAATTTCCTCAAGAGGACCTCTTCCGAGTGTAGTATCGCGTGACAACCACCCTAGGTTTACACCTGGATAGCTTTCGCATTATGTTCCTAAAATGGCTTGCATGGGTTAAGGGTTCTAAAGTCCTCAGCATGATCAACTCTAGGTCAGAAAAGTAATTCCATGATACGATTACTCGCCATGACATCAGTAATCTGAGAGAGCTTAACTGAGTGGTGATTATCGAATTGATATCGCATAGGACTACTCTGTCGCGTATCTTTTCGAATATCTTCGTCATATCATAAGTTCACTCATATTCGGGTACAGGATATATCTCACTCACAGAAGATCACCAAACCAAAACAAAATAAGCAATAACAAACAAGTCAAACCAAAGTAATATATAAATCTAAGTAGGTCGAACCCGCTTAGAGATTACTCCCCAATAGAGTCGCCATTTTTCTGTAGCGGGGAAATCATGAGTGTAAGCTATCAATTAAGTTAACTTAAAATAAACAGAGTCGCCACTGCGCTTTTATTTTATTCCAAAAGGAAAAGGAAAAAAGAGCGAATAAATCCTAATGACTCTAAAAGTAAAAAGCTAAAGAAACAAGCAGATAAAGGCTAAGGGGGTTGGTTACAAAATAAGAAGGTTTTAAGCACCCAAAATGTTTGTAGTACTCCATGGGAGCCCTTTGAAAAATTTATTAATTTTGGTTTGAAAATGGTTTGTTTAAATGAGAATGGGAGGGTGAGAAAAGAATTAATTTTTCAATGTTTTTGTGTTTGGAGAGGTTTACCACCTCATGCCTACGTACCCACAATTTGCAATGTAAGATTAAAACCCTGTAGTTTGTGGTACAAATAGTGAAAATTGGTTGGTTTTGATTGATTTTATCAAATGAAGACAATTTGTCATTTTCAAGTGGATAGCCTCACAAATCTACCATTAGAATGAGGGCATGAACTCATACATCATTACGGGGAGGGCGCCAACTCGAATAAAATCAACAAGTATGCCACTAAACCCCCACGAATGACAAGAGACTCAATTACATCAAATTATAACCATGGATATTAAGAGACTTGCACCCGACTAGAGAAAAATTACTCATAGTCTAAACTTGCAAAGAAAACAAAAAAAGGTACAAAAAGGCACAAAACCACTTGAATGAGTTTAATTCTTTTTATTTTTTGAATTGAAGTCAAAATGATTAAGTTCATTGACATTTATTTAAGAAAAGAAGAAGTAAAAGTCATTTGACAAAAAGTCAAGGTTTTATTTATTAAAGAGGTGAAGATTTTTAAAACAAGAATCCTTTGGGGGGAAAAAGGAAGTTTTGAAAATTGAAGAAGGGGAGGAGATGAAGAGGTTATCCTAAAAAGAAAATAAAAGTGATAAAGGAGAAAAGATCTAACCAAACTTGATGACTTCCAAGCATAAGCACAAGAGTTTCATCCTTAAAAGCATAAGCTAGCAAATGGCCAAATAAAGGCTAAAGTACCAACTCCATGATGATCAAAGCAAAGGGAAGGTGTATTAGGATCTAAGTCCAAACTCCAATTCCAATACAAAGGATAGTAACCATAGTCCAAGATAAATATCACAAGTTTTTTAGAGGTTTAATCCTTTATTAATATTGTTGTGTCCAAATGGACAAAGGAAAAAGCACAAGGATATAAACATAAACATGATATAGGATGATAAAGCATAAGAAAAGCATAATAAAAGTAAAGGAGATAAGGAAGCAAGGAGGAATTAAAAGAGGATAAGGTGCAAGAGGGAAATTAAAATATTATTAATAATATACACATAATTGTGGTATGGTGAACTTAATCATCCACAACCAAAAGAGTAACCAAGCACTTAGTGCTAAAACCGAAAAGGCAATTGATTATGCTTAGTATCTTACACTATGGTGATTAACCAATGCGATTAGACCCAAATTCGATGAAACTTGAAGAAGATTGGAATACCCAAAGCAACTACGCATCAATCTTCAAAATTTATGGATATAACGCAGATGATTAACCACCTTAGGATGATGCGACAAACACGAGGTCCGGCCCACAAAAGTGAAACTATTCAATTGGACTTTTATTCCGAAGTAAGGACATATTTAGGTCATGTTAAGCAATCGCCGAGTAATATACGGAGTAATTGCCCTACAAATGAGGCCGGCCAAAACCAATTAAGGTTAACGATATTAGTGTTAATACATGCGAGATAAATGATATGTAAATCGTCATCCAAACGCAATGACGCATAAAAATAAAGATGAATACTAAATTGAGTTACACTTATGTATTCTTTCATCTTTAAGTTCAATCACTCATTTTGGTGGATTCAAGGTGTGAAAATATATCACTAATTCAAAGTACCTAAAGTGAATTAAATAATTCACTTATAGATCAATTTGAACTAATAAACATTAACTCCTCTAATCTACACCCAAAGTCCATTGAATTTAAAGAGAAATCAGTCCCAAAAATGTCTCCCAAGGTAAAAATAAGAATAAATGGTAAAAAGGGGGGAAAGGAGACAAAGTGGTCCCGAAAACAAGTGTAAAATTCAATTTTGTTTCAGAGTAACCGGTTACTAACAGGCTGATAACCAATTACTCTATAACACCCATATAATATATATCTAGAATAATATCATACAGTGTTAATTTTTGGTACTGACACCATCATAAATACCTACTAGTATAATTCACATTCTCGTCCAATTCTAAAACTATACAAATATGGCACAAGACATGGAAATCATACTAAAATAAAAGTTAAGAACAATACAATATCCATTATTATACAAAGATACAGAAATACACAGCGGAAGACTAAACTAAGCTTCACTTGAAACATCCCGAGCATAGCTCCACTCGTAAATCAAACCTGCATAGGAACCTGAAAAGCAACAACAATAGTGGGTGAGATAACAACATCTCAGTGGTTTCCCTATCTTAGAGTTCTCTCGGCTCTAAGGGTTCTATCAAAACCTAAATCAAGTCTTTATTCGAGGAAAACGACCTTAAGTTCACACGCCTCACTCTAGTAGGAACCACGTCCAAGAGTTCTACAAATCCTACTATCAATAATGATCATTACTCCCCATGGTTCAAATAATCATTTTGCTGCGAGGTTGACTTTTCCTTGTACCAATAATGAAGCTGAGTATGAAGCATGTATTATGGGTCTTGAGGAAGCTATTGATCTGAGGATTAAGCATCTTGATGTGTATGGAGATTCTGCCTTGGTAATCAATCAGATCCGGGGTAAGTGGGTAACTCATCAACCCCACTTGATCCCTTATAGAGATTATGCCAGGAAGATATCAACTTTCTTCACTAAAGTTGAGTTTAATTATGTTCCTCGTGATGAGAATTAGATGGCAGATGCTTTAGCAACTATAAGTTCTATGATAAAGGTGCACCAATGGAATGACGTTTCCATGATCAGAGTGATGCGACTTGAAAGACCAGCTCATGTGTTTGCAGTGGAAGAGGTCCCTGATGACAAGCCTTGGTATCATGATATTAAATGTTTCCTCCAGAGTCAGGAATACCCACTTGGGGCATCCGATAAAGATAAGAGGACTTTGAGGAGATTGGCAGGCAATTTCTTCCTGAATGGAAATGTGCTTTATAAGAGGAATTTTGACATGGTCTTGCTCAGATGCGTGGATAGACACGAAGCAGACATGTTAATGAAAGAAATTCATGAAGGATCTTTTGGCACTCATGCTAATGGGCATGCAATGGCTAAAAAGATGTTGAGAGCAGGTTACTATTGGCTAACAATGGAGTCTGATTGTTGCAAGTATGTGAAAAAGTGTCATAAGTGTCAAGTGTATGCTGATAAGATTCATGTGCCACCAGCTTATCTCAATGTGATTTCTTCCCCGTGGCCTTTTTCTATGTGGGGAATTGATATGATTGGTATGATTGAACCCAAGGCTTCGAATGGACATCGTTTTATTCTTGTGGAAATTCACTACTTCACCAAGTGGGTAGAAGCGGCATCGTATGTTAATGTGACCAAGCAAGTTGTGGTTCGGTTTATCAAGAATAACATTATCTGCAAATATGGTGTTCCGAATAGAATCATTACTGATAATGGTTCGAACTTGAATAATAAGATGATGAAAGAAATTTGTGAAGAATTCAAGATTCAACACCATAATTCTTCTCCTTATAGACCGAAGATGAATGGGGATGTTGAAGCTGCGAATAAGAACATTAAGAAGATTATTCAGAAGATGGTTGTGACATACAAAGACTGGCATGAGATGCTCCCTTTTGCTTTGCATGGGTATCGTACATTTGTCCGCACTTCAACAGGGGCAACCCATTTCTCACTTATTTATAGTACAGAAGCAGTGCTCCCCGTCGAGGTTGAGATCCCATCAATGAGAGTTCTGATGGAAGCCAAGTTGACTGAGGCTGAATGGTGTCAGAGTAGATTTGACCAGTTGAATTTGATTGAGGAAAAGAGAATAAAAGCTTTGTGTCATGGTCGGTTGTACCAGCAAAGAATGAAGAAAGCTTTTGACAAGAAGGTCAAACCTCGTGTATTCAGAGAAGGCGACCTCGTGCTCAAAATGATTCAGTCTTTCACTAAAGATTCTCAGGGCAAGTGGACTCCGAACTATGATGGCCCATATGTTGTCAAGAAAGCCTTCTCTGGCGGATCATTAATTCTTGCAACTATGGATGGTGAAGAGATCACTCGCCTTGTGAATGTGGATGCAGTCAAGAAATACTTCGCCTAAAAAAATAAAAGAACAACTCGCTAAGTTGAAAACCCGAAAGGGCGGCTTAGGCAAAAATGAGCGTCTCGGTGGATTGAAAACCCGAAAGGGAGGTCCAGGCAAAAATTAGAGACATAAACAAAAATAATTATCCTGGTAGATTGAAAACCCGAAATGGCAATCTAGGCAAAAGTTAGGGATCATGGCAAGTAACTACGTCGACAGACTGGATCACTTGTAACGGCCGAGGATTTTAGATTCTATCCCTCATAAGAAGTGCCTATCAAAGATTCTTTTTCACTCATCCTTGACTGAAGTTTCGGACAGGGTGGAGTTCAAATTTTATAGGGAGAATAGTGATCATTGTATTTCAATGTAGCCCTTTTCCATGTATTTACCATTTTTCAAACTTGTAAAGATCCATGGAGTCATGCCAGTTGCTGACTACCATTCTATAAATGAATTTGAGCTTTTATCCAATTGTTTGCAACTCTTTATATTGTTTTTGTTTACAAAATTTCAATTTATTGTTGATGATGATTTTTGAAACAAATTTAATAAATTTAATCTTTGAAGATTATAAAAACATTTTCTTTTGATATGTGAACAAAGAAAGGATATCAATAGCGACTCCAGGGATGGTAAGGTCTGGATGTGTGAAACTCTTTTCTCCCAAAGCAGGGTTTGATTCGGTTGTATCCATGTGAAATTCCTGAATGGTCTTGGCAGGTTGATGTTAATGATGTTTTGTTCCCCAACAATAAGCATGAATGAGGATTGTATGAATGTTCTTAGTTTGAGTTCCAATGTCTTCCTCAGCTGAGTTTTGATCTTTTCCTCGGCAAGTTATCTTTAACTTGATAAGCATTAGGAATCCTCAGCCGAGTTCTTGTTCCTCAGTTTGAGTTGGTTGCATCCCTGAATAGAAGTATTGATATAGCAATTAGTTTAGAGGTTTTTCTTTCACCTAATGATGGGTATTGATTTAAAATCCCTCGTAACTGTGTTTTGGCTATGACGTTAACTTCTGGTATCCCCATGTGGGTCAGCAATTCCGGAATTTTCAGTGATGAATGATCTCCATAGAACTTTCCCATAGATTCCCAGTAGGTCTGCATGAGTTAGTAGTCAACAGGTTCCTATGTGATCTTCAGCAGGTCTTGCACTTTATCCCCAAGTGGAGCAGGAGAGGTATGACAGTTATTCCTCGCAAAGTTTGATTTTATCAAGAATACTTCTATCCCTAGCAAGGATTGTGGAAGCTTTTCCCTATCCTCGGCAGATTATTACCTTTCCTCGGCAGGGTGATATCCCCATGCAGAGTGGATTTTTTAGGCTCTAGTGGATTATGCTTTATTTGCATCACTGGTATATCTTTATCTTGTTTTCTCAAACGGAGTTATGAATATATTTGTCCCCATCAGTGTTCAACAGGGACATTTCCCTCTTTCCCCAAAGAATGGAAGATTTTGTTGGTGTTTCTCCAACATGTTATCCTCTCATAGTGGAATTAATGATGTTATCCTTTTACAGACTCTCGAAGATTGCTTTGTGGATTGGATCCCTAGCAGATGTTTTCTCAGTATGAGTTAGGCCTTGTAGCAGGATTTTTTTCCTTTGATGGCTTTTGATGTTCCCCTGCAGGATGTCAAGTTGAATCTCTAGCATGTTTCCCTGCATTGTTGCATTGGGATTAGCCGAGTATCTGGTTATTGTGGTGTTTATGTCACCTGTTGCTTGTCCTTATGTCTTTTTTGTCAGCATATTCATACGCATAAGCATAGCATCATTTGCTTGCATTCTTGCATTGATCATTGTTCCCTGCTCTTTGGTGTGGATTTTCCCCACAGAGTGTGTGTGTTGTCTTCCTCTCAAGTTTAGAGTGTCAACTCTTAAGCAGAAAGTGTTTATTCTTTTTAATTCCCCACTGAGTTTGTTTCTTGTGGATCATGTTGATTCAGTTTCCTCCCCAGTTTATTATCTGGATGGAATTTCCCTAGTTGAGATATTTCCTCCTCGGGATGAGTCTTGTTTGACTGTTTCTCTCCAACTTGTTCTTGGATTAAACTTTGGTCCTCTTTGTGAGTAATATTGCTTTAGAATTAAGCTATCATTGTTTGATAGTGGGCCACATTTTCTCTAGCTTGAGTATATTACTTTGCAATTAAGTTATTAGTTATTTGATAGTAGATAATATTACCAAATTGATCAAGCTCTTTTACTTGTACTCCTACCTAGTAAATCCGGTAGTCGAGAGTTCTTCTTACCTAGTAAAAAGGTAATAGAAGTTATTTCCCTTTGTTTGAGCTCCTACCCAGTAAATCAGGTAGTTGATAATGTTCCTACCCAGTAAAAAGGTAGTGGAAGCTATCCCTCTTTGTTTTGCTCCTATCCAGTAAATCGATAGTTGAGTCCCTTATATTTCCTACCCAGTAAACAGGTAGTTGATGATTCTTTCCCAACTCAGTATTCATCCATTTTTTGGACTCGAATATTTTGTTTGGTTGATATTCTCTGGCAGAGTGTTTACTTTTCCTTGATTAAACCTTTTACCTTGATTATATCATTTTTTTCCAAGTTGAATCAACTATCCAGTGATTTATTTACCTCTTAAACTCTTTTGTTGTCTGTTGTTTTCCCCAGCGGGATTTTCTTCTGTGTCCCCAAGTTTTTGCTTTCCTCTGTTGGTCATATTTTCCCCACGGAGATCTTGGGCTTGCATATCATATTCATATCATATCATGTTCTCTTAGGACAAAAATTAGGTTTTCTGTATTTAAGTCTCTCCCATCTTGTAGAGACGAAGATGTCAATCTTCATATCTTCGGATTGAAGAAACTTAAATAGGGGCAGCTGTAACACCCTAATTTTTGCCCTAAGATTTCTTCGCATATCATCTGCATATTTGCATACAAACAAGATCACACTGGTTTCTTGGTTCTTCTCGGCTGTAGGGTTTATGCCTCACAGGGGATCACCGTGTTTTTACCTGCTTTATTCGTTTATATTTATTAACTTCTAATCAAAATACCAAAAATATGTCGCAGTTTGATTCTTCTTCTCCGTGTGTGCAGGATTTCAAAGATAGGGCGGTGATTTTAATTTAGATGTGGTTGTTCAGTTATGATTCGATTTAGATGGACGTTTGACCTAATCATGGTCAAACTATCAAAGATTGTTGCAACTGCAAATTATTTGTGCTAGTGATTTATTTCTCAGATAGGGCGTGTTCAAAGGTCAAGTTTTGTTGTGTGTGAAGTTCATCAGTTCATAAGAGGATCATTTGTGGATTTATTTTCCTCAGCACGGATTCAGATAATTAAGGCAATTTTCAGACAATGGTTGTGGCTTGAGTTGCGAATGGTTCAGTAGTTTCGTGATGGATGTGTTCATTTAATCAAGTGGCTTGTGAAAAAATCAAGAATTTGTTGTGGGCTTAAGACCAGATTTCATCCATTATCCATTTTCGATTAAACCATTTTTATTTTTAATTTCCAATATCCATTTTATTCAATAATCTTTATTTCCCATTTTTTTTCTTTCTCGATTATCCATATATCCCATTATTATCCAAATAAACATTTTCCATAACCATTTCCAATTATTATCCTATATAATCTATTTTCGTTTTTTCATCCAATATTACTAAATCCATTTTTTTAATATTCTCATTATATTTTTAGGAATTTTCTATATCCATCATTTTCTTTTTCTTTTTTTTTCTAAATATCCAACATTATTATTCAATTCATATTAACCATAAGCCCATTTTTTTAGCCCATCTTATTCCATTTTTTTTTACACAAAATAAATAAATAATATAAAGCTTTTTTTTTACAGCTGAAGCTCATTACAGTCACACAATATTTGTTATATCACGTGGTCTTCTAAGCTTCATCATCAGCTCACCAAGCCAACTATTTCACATTCACATCACGCAAAGCCCAGCCGAACCAAATGCAAGGCAAATTACATCAAGAAGTCATACGACCACAAGCCCAAAAACTCAAAATGCAACACACGAAATGTCGTAGCAATTAGAGCAAAATGCATAAGCTGTTACCATCAGCTCAAAACATCAGCTGCAAACACACAATTATCATGAACGAAAACGCAGCAAAACCAGAACGAAACGGCATCAGTAAACGCAATCCGAAAACGCACATCACACCTGCAAAACGCAAGGGCCAGATGAATAAAACGCAGTTAAAAAAAATATACATCAGCAAGCACAATCCTTATGACCAAGTCAAAACGCAAACGCAAACAACACCAAACGGCACGCTTTCACTGCATATTCAAAACGCCAATTTCATTGATCCAAAAGGCGGACGAAAATAAATCAAAACCGCAACTCACTTCCTCTTTGATCCCTCTATAAATTCAACCAAACTCTTCTTCAATTTCAAGCTTCAAAAGCCATACTAAAATTCTGCAAAAATTAAAAACCCCAATTCTGAAAATCAAAGTTTCAATTTCATCTTCATCACCTTCAAGCCTTCATCAAATCCGGAATCCCTTTAATCTTCTTCAACTCTCCAAATCGACATCATCAACAAAGCAAATCGGAATCGAGAACGATATAGAAGAAGAGTGATGCGAGATTGATGAAGCGATGTTTCTAGCGTTTGATTAGGAAAAGAATAATGTCGACGGTTTGTTTTTGAGAAAGAAGGTGAGGAAATTACGGCACTGTGGCTAGGAAGAAGAAGAAGTAGCCTTCTGATTATTTTAATTCCTATTATATTTTCCTTTTTTTGTTTTCTTTTTTATAATAGGATTTATGTTTGGGGCTTAGTGTGTTTGGGTCCATTTCTTACTATTATCACACCACCATTATCCTGCGCCTCCCTCTTTCTTCATTGTTTTTTTTATATGATTAGAAATTTTCTTAAGAAAAGAAATTTATAAGAAAATCTCTAAAAAAATTTAAGTGCTTCATTTTATTTTCTTTGACATTTTTTTTATATAGTTGTTTGGTTCCTTTTATGGATTTTATATTAAATCCACTTTCGTTCATTTTTTTTATTTTTGGTCGATGAAAATCGTTGATTCGATGATTGTTGTTTTTTGAAGATGTTTAACCTTCATTATTTCAAATCTATGGATAAATGATCATTTGGATCATTTTCCATACTTTGATATCATGATAGGTTGCATTTGATAATTCAATATTAAATCTCGATTAAGATTAGACCGTTACCGCTTTTCTTTTTGTGAGACATGTTTTCGGAGAATGATCTATTATATCATTTCTCTAACATGTATTAGCACAAATATTTTCCACCTTAATTGGTGGTGGCCGGCCTCATTTGTAGGGTAATTACTTCGTAAATTACTTGGCGATTGGTTAACATAGACCTAAATGTGTCCCGACTTCGAAACAAAATCTAATTGGGTACTTACACTTTCGTGGACCGGATCTCTTGTTGATCGCGTAATCCCAAAGTGGTTAATCATATTGCATTAAGAATCGAGACTTATGAATGTTTGATGCGTAGGTGCTTTGGGTCTCCCAATCGCCTTTCAAATTTCATTGAATTTTATTCGGTTTGCCTTGATTAATCGTTATAGTGTAAGATGCTAAGCGGATACGGTTGCTTTTCAATTTTGGTTGCTTTTGGTTGTGGTTGATTAAGTTCACCATACCATTATTATTATGTAAATATTATCATATTATTACTATACTAATATTTTATACTTTCGCACTTTAATTGTCTTTGTTTTATTCCTTACACTTTAATTGCTTTTATTTTTTATATGCTTTATTATGCTTTATTCATCCATTGTCATGTTTAAATTTCTTGCTATTATTTTGCTTGTGCGATCTTTCTATTGGTCCCTTTGGACATAAAACATTAATAAAGGATTAAACATCTAAAAGACTTGTGACTTTAATTTCGGACTATGGCCACTATCCTTAGCATTGGACTTGGAGTTTTGGACTTAGATTCTAGGATCATTCATTTGCTTGAGCTATTATGGATTGAGGACCTTAGCTGATCTGGTTCACTTGTTTTTGAAGATGGAAGTCCTATTGTTTCAAAGAATGTTCACCATACGGTTTGATCGTTCTTCCTTTAACTTTTACTTTCAAGTCTTAGGATAGTCCCTTCATCTCTTCCCACTTCTTAAATTTTCAAATCTTCTCCCTATTTCAAAAATCTTCTTTGTTTTCAAACTTCAAAACATTTTCACAATCAAACATTGACTTAGGTCAAGCGGTTTTACCTTTTCATTTCATTTCTTAATAAATGTTAAACCACATAAGCATATCGAAACTTTCTTTTCAAGACTTTAAAAAATGCAAAACTCATTCAATTGTTTTTGTGCCCTCGTGCACTTTTCTTTTCATATGTTTAGATATGATTCATTCTTTCTAGCGGAATTATTCGCTAAAGAATGACGACTTATCTTTACATTTTAAAATCAATATAACTCATTGTTTCTTTTCATATTTTGTACCACGAACTACGGGGTTTTGATCTCACATTGCACTTTGTGGGTACGTAGGCTTGAGGCGTTAAACCTCTCCAAACACAAAAATATTAAAAAATAATTCTTTTCTCATCCCTCCACTCACATTATACAAACCATTTTCAAATCAAAAGCAGTAAATTTTTCAAAGGGCTCCCGTGGTGTACCACGGACATTTTGGGTGCGTAAAACCTTCCCATTGTGTAACCTATCCCCTTACCTGTTTCTTTGTTGTGTTTCTTTAGCTTTTTTTTGCTTTTAGATTCATTAGGATTTATTCGCTCTTTTTTTCCTTTTCCTCTTGGAATAAAATAAAAGCGTGGTGGCGACTCTGTTTACTTTGAGTTAAGTTAACCAATAGCTTACACTCATATTTTTTACCGCTATAGACTCCAACTGAGCTGACCAAAGCCCCATTTGCTAACTCTTGGCTTGAATCTACTCTCACAGCACAAGTCACGACAACACTTTGGAGTCCTCATGGTCGCACAACCATGATCCTACCTACCACATACATAGCACTAGGCTGATTAGACCCATTACTACATAGTATGATATTAAGAATCATGTCGGCCAGACACATTTATGAGGCAGGAAAGATTTACTTATGATGTTTCAAGGCTAGGTCGAGGATACGACCTGCTCTGATACCAACTGTAACACCCATATAATATATATCTAGAATAATATCATACAGTGTTAATTTTTGGTACTGACACCATCATAAATACCTACTAGTATAATTCACATTCTCGTCCAATTCTAAAACTATACAAATATGGCATAAGACATGGAAATCATACTAAAATAAAAGCTAAGAACAATACAATATCCATTATTGTACAAAGATACAGAAATACACAGTGGAAGACTAAACTAAGCTTCACTTGAAACATCTCGAGCATAGCTCCACTCGTAAATCAAACATGCATAGGAACCTGAAAAGCAACAACAATAGTGGGGTGAGATAACAACATCTCAGTGGGTTCCCAATCTTAGAGTTATCTTGGCTCTAAGGGTTCTATCAAAACCTAACTCAAGTCTTTATTCGAGAAAAACGACCTTGAGTTCACACGCCTCACTCTCGTTGGAACCACGTCCAAGAGTTCTACAAATCCTACTATCCCTAGCTAGGATATTACCTTTTACTCCTCATGGGACTCGGTATAACACCCATCTCAATCCTAAGGTCACTTCTCTATAAGGAAACAAAACAAGATGGAATATCCATATAACATTCTCGACACTTCATGTGGGACTCAATGTAATACCCACCTCAAGCGTAAACCATGCTTCCCGTGGGACTCAGTGTAATACCCATCTCAAGACTTATCATTTGCTTCCCGTGGGACTCAGTATAATACCCACCTCAAGACTTATCATTTGCTTCCCGTGGGACTCAGTATAATACCCACCTCAAGATTTATCATTTGCTTCCCGTGGGACTCAGTGTAATACCCACCTCAAGATTTATCATTTGCTTCTCGTGGGACTCAGTAAATACCCGCCTCAAGACTTATCATTTTCTTCCCGTGGTACTAGTGTAATACCCACCTCAAGACTTATCATTTGCTTCTTGTGGGACTCAGTGTAATACCCACCTCAAGACTTATCATTAATGACGGTACCTCAAGCCTTTACGGATGCTTCCAGTGGGACTCAGTGTAATACCCACCCCTAGACTTACTCAAGACTTTTCGGAGGATACCGCGTATAACGCATCATGGATTCGCAACGACATAGGATGAACCTAAGCATCTCACAAGTCATATCATCTAACAATTTCTAGTTACAATATTAGACCACACTATTGGTTTATGGTAAGATTTCCTAACTCTTCCTCCATCCTTGATACTTTTGGTTATATAGTTTTCAAACATATAACTCTAACATTCTAGTCTAATTATCATCATTAAACTAATCTCATTGTCTCTATTTTCATTCAATCATCACGATTATCACATATTTTCACAACTTGCACAACTAACATAATTACCACAATTCCTTAGCTAACATAATTACGGTTAATCGGAAAAGTCGGGTAAAATTCGGGTAAAAATAACATTTTTCGGCATCAAAAGATAGTTCATGTTTTTAGCTTCGAATCGATATGTGGAACGCTAAAAACGGATACCCGGATCAAAAGTTATGAATTAAATATCAAAATTGAAACCTACAGGTCTCGCTGAGCGAGCCCTCATCTCGTTGAGCGAAAAATCTTCTGGATTTCTCGCTGAGCGAGCTATACCAGTTCAGGAAATTCTAGGCTTACGGGAAACAACTCTTCCAAGCCCAACTCAACTCCAAACATCAACCAATACAGAAAAACATAGCCAAACATGATCATAGACATAATGTGAGTATTATAGTTAAGTTTTAATCGAGTTTTAACCATTAAACTTTCAATTTCTTAGATTTTCCAATAAAACCCTAACCCACAAAATCTCTAAAACTCAACCAAAATCAAAGATAAAAGCTTCTAACTAAGAACCCACCTCGAGAGTTGAAGATTGGTGGAAAGAATGAGCCGATTCGACGGACGGATGATGGAGAATGATGGATTGAAGCTCTAGGTTTTCTCTTCTCCTTTTCCTTCTCCTCCTTTTCTTTCTCTTCCTTTCTTTTCTTTATTTCCAATTCTCTTACTAACTTTCTCTCTTTTCTTTTTCCTTTTATAATACTTAACTTATTTTCCTTATTAACCAAACAAATTATATCTCTCAATTACTAATATTAATGGGTCCAATTTGAGAGTATCCAAAAATGTCTCTGAGCTGAATATTTAATAAAGCCTCTGCTTCAGATAATACTAATTAATCTTAATTAATATTATCCAGAGCGTTAACTAAAATACGGGGTATTACATACTCAGTTCAAAAACTCAGTTTCTGGACAAAATAACACTGAGTAACCGGTTACTACCAGACTAGTAACCGATTACTCTGCGCGCAGTAGTAAAAATTGGCCAAAAGTTAGCATGATCCTTCTTTTAAAGTGAAAAACAGTGGAATCCCTGCAATCAAACAATAATTTATGATCCAAAGGATCAACAACCAAAAGCACCAAAGATCAATATCTTGAATGATGGTGATGAAGGTGTAACAATGGAGGAAGATGAATTACCAAGAACAAACTTCAAATTACTCCACTGGCAAAAGTTTGATTTACTTAAATTGATGAAGAAAAATTAAAAGGATGAAGGTTTAGCTCAAAGTTATTCAAAAATTCAATGCAAATTCTTGATAACTTTCAAAAGAAGAAAATGAGCTTTAGGTGATTTTTATGGTTTTGGAAGATATTTTGCAAGGGATTTTTTACTATCAAAAGCTTGTGAAATAAATGAAATGAAGCCTCTATTTAAAGTCTTTAGGTATGAGAGTTTGGTGGAATGGAGCTTGCTTTGGAAAATCAAAATTAGGCTTGAAATTCAAATTTGTAGGGAATTATCAAAAAAGTGGTGATTAGTGAAGGTATATGGTGGGAATTAATTTTGATGATGTATGGAAATTAAATGCAGATGATTTAAAATATTTCAAATGTGATTAAAAGTGAAATTGGTTTCAAAATCCCAAAGTTTGAATTTGCTGCCAAATTTTTCAAATTTGTGCGTTGGTAATCGGTTACTGCCAAGGTAGTAACCGGTTACTCAGTGCAAAATTTGAAAAATATTTGTTTTTCTTTGCACTGTTGTGGTTCCGGCTCGATTCTCTTGCGCGTCGAAGAAGGCATGGAAATAAACACATGAACCTAGGAATTCCTTGAATAAATCAATTAAAACTTGGGAAATTCTTGATCAGATAAATTTGAAATGTTTGCAGATCAACTTCGACTTTTTATCAGTGGAATTCATTCTAGCTGTGGGACTGCTATTTTTGGTATTTATGACATGCTATTCCCCTGAAAATGTTAGTAGAAGAAAGCAAAATATTTTTGGATTTTAAATAATGGTTAGTAAATATAAACAAATAAAAACACATAAAAGCAATGGTGATCCCCTGTGAGGCATAAACCTGCAACCAAGAAGGATAGATGAGCTAGTGTGTGATCTTGTTTGTATGCAAAATGATGCAAATGCAAACACAAACTTATGGGCAAAAATTAGGGTATTACAGATGGGTCATCATGAGTGGGAAACATTCACATTGGGTCAAACACTCGCCTAAAAGTCAAATACTCACCTAAACAAGTGAGATGGACACCAATATTCACCTAAAACCTTAAGGCGATATGTGTATGGGTTCTCTTAATTATAAAGTGTTCAACCTCCACTTTTCTAAGCAATATGGGATTTAGAATTCACATTTTTTCTCAACACAACTCACATTTATTTCTCAACAATCTCCCCCCCCCCCCCCCCCTAAGTGGAAATTCTTTCATCCACATGCTTGTACTGCCGTTGAGAGACACATTTATCGTGTCATGGAGACTTCAATGGAACATGTCGTCTGGCCATCATGTTAGGAAGACTTTAGGAAGACTTTCGACATAAGGAGTTGGTCCCTTACTCGAACCACGACTTTGATACCACTGATAGGTCGCCATGAGGGGGAAGCATTCACATTGGTTCAAACACTCACCTAAAGGTCAAAGACTTACCCAAACAAGTGAGATAAACATCACATATTCATCCAAAACCTTAAGGTGATAGTGTATGGTTCTTCTTACTTATAAAATGTCCAACCTCCATTTTTCTAAGCAATGTGGGACTTAGAACTCACATTTGTTTCTCAATTGTCATTACGGTATCAAGATGTAATACTAAACACTATAAAAATATGTCTTATTTTGAGAAGACTATTTGTTAGGGAGTCTGGAGAGCGAAGCGTCGAAAATATCAATAAGTTAAATGTTCAGAATTCAAGAGATTTTGACACCACATATTCATCCAAAATCTTAAGACAATAAAAGTGTATGTCATTTCTGTTATATACCCAACTTTTCATCCATTTGTATTTGAAGTGTGATTTAATCAACTCATACTTGAATCCTAACACTATTTTCTCTCATTTGAAAAAACTAGTCAATATGGCAAGTCATTTGTTAGTTTGCTATGTTATACACCATCTAAATCATATTTAGATATAAGGTATGCTCAAACCCATATTAAATATTGTAATTCGATATCATTTAATCCACGCAAAAGAAAAAAAAAATCCTTTGATTCAATTTGCTTAGTTTTCAAATATATATTGATATATTGTGAAAGTGAAATGAAAAAGTTGAGAATATGATATTGGCATTAGAATAGAATATGGGAATTACGCGTGCATACTGCGTCTCACTTCCCAGCAGCATCTGAAACAAAACGTCCTTCTCACAAGTCCAAACAAAACAACTTACCACTACCACCCTATTGCTTAAGTTAAGAATCATATTATATATTACACCTGCCTCCTTTTCCAAATTCTCTAATACACAAAACTCTTTCTTACTATTACATCAATAACTTTTATTTATCACATTTCATATTTTTCCCAACGAAATTCATGACTATTTCTTTTACTTCAAAAATTATACTAAATTCTTTTCTAAAATTTATTTAAATTCATTTTAATATATATATATATATATATATATATATATATATATATATATATATATATATATATATATATATATATATATATATATATATATATATATATATATATATATATATAACCTCTCTTCAAAATTGTTTTTATTTTTTATCTATTATTTGTATCAATCATTGTGATTAATTATGTTAGATATTGGTTTTATATTTGTATTATTTTATTTGTTTGATGTTTGATTGTTTGGCTTACAAGAGTTTTCTTCCTAGTTGATTTTTATACCAAAGGCTGTTGGTTCATGAATCAGTCAATGTTGGCGGTTGGTTCATTCATCATGTTGAGAAGTGAAAACACGCACACGATTTTTTTAGTATTTGGTTTTGTGGCCATTCGCGAGTTTGTTAGATAGTATTGTGTATGTGTGCGCGTGCGCGCGTACATGTGTGTGTGTGTCTATGTGTGTGTGTGTGTGTGTGTGTGTGCGCGCGCGCATACATGCGTATGTGTGTGTGTGTGTGTGTGTGTGTGTGTGTGAGAGAGAGAGAGAGAGAGAGTGTGTGTGTGTATGTGTGTGTGTGTGTATGTGTGTGCGCGCTGCATTTTAGTGTATTCTAAATCACTTTTGTTGTATTTTAACTATAAGTAAACCCTTTTGGGTTGATTTCGTTGTTTGACCCTGATTAAACACGCGTCTAGAATCGTATTAATCGAAGTGTGAATATTGATATTGAGTACACCATAGCTACTAAAATACATATGGATATGTGTAAAATGTAGTCATCTCAAACTACAGTACAAGATAAAAGATTAAATGTCGATATAATCTAAGATCCAATATCCAAAATGTGGGACAAACCTAATACACTAATACAAAATAGATAAAACGAGTCTTCAAGGCCTTCACTCCACCTTTACTTTGGCCCGAGCTACCTGAAATAATCAACATAAATGGGTGAGATTCTACATCTCAATGGAGTTCTAATCTATACCACAAATCTACTTGGCTCTAAGGGTTATCCAGAACTACTTATGACACTAACATCCTAATTCTTTACGAGATATCAATAAAGCCTAATAAAAGGATTTGAGTTCTATCGCCCTCTGACGATGAGAGAATGTTAACATATTATTAACCATATTTTACGTGCATAGAACAACATACATCTCATTTGCATTATACCCTGCATTGAAATTCAAATTAAATGCATATTTGAATTTACATCTTTCACATTGTGTCCCTCTTGGAGTGTAACCTTTACATATGTCATGTTTAAGAGTGTGAATGTTCACATTACGCCCATCTAGAAGTGCAGATAGATGTACGTGAATTATTTCATCATATTACGCCCCTCTTGGAGTGTGTTATCACATTACGCCCCGTATATGAGTCGGGTCGACATATTATGCCCCACTAAGGAGTCTGAATGTGTGTTCACGCTCATCCCATTCACATTACGCCATAATTAGGAGTGTGAATAGTTGAACGTCAATCATCTCACCGTATTATTCTGCATTTCGGAGCGCGGGTGGATGTACGCAAATTGTATTACAACATTACGCCCTTCTTTGAGTGTGGTCATCACATTACACCCCAATTCTAAGTGCAATTACCACATTACACCCAATTTGGGGTGCGGGCATGTGTTTTAAAAAGTAGGGGAAATTCAATCATACTTTCATTATTCTTTACAGATTAATACTTCATTAGGCAATCACAATGATGTCATGTCATTATGGCTCGATCTATTGGAGCATTGTACTTAGACCGTTATGACTCTGTTGGAACGAAAAAGGCGATCTCCCAAAGTTAGGGTGAACGCGGTCATGTCGTGCCACCCAACATGGGTGTGTTGTCCTAGGGTATCCCCCCTATAAAATCCATAAGGCGACAAGGGTACCTCGTGTTGGTGAACACAGACCGTGTTGTGCCTAGAAACACATGTTCCGCATTTTTTTGCAAATTACCCATGAACTATTCGTGGAAAAATACATATTACGTGGGTAACTTGAATGTCTCATTTTCCTGCATAAATTTCAAACAACCACCAACACAAGCATGCAAGTATACATTTTTGCAAAAATTAAGTAAGAAAAGTCTAACTAACTATGGTGAATTATCAAGGTTTTCAAACATCACAAAAACATGCATTTTGCATAATTTCAATTAAGAATCATTAAGAACATTCCTAGCTATAGCCAACCTTCCCCACATGCATTAGATTCCTAGGATATCCAAGGTCATAACTTAAGGTAAGATCCCGACCTTTAAAACAAAATATTATTTTGAAGATAAGATGAGATGATGGTGATGATTTCTTGAAGAAAGATCTTCTACTAGATTGATTCCTCTTCAATTTTCGTAATTTTTTGAACATGTAATGAGGTTGTCTTTGATCAAGACCTCTTCTCTTTCTCCTTTCTAATTTTTGCCCCTCTCTCTCTCTCTCAAATTTTGAATTCTAGAAAGAGATACAAATTGAAAAAATGAGGATTTCTTTGTTTTGGCTTAAAAAAACTTATCTAAAATTAACACCATACCCTTGTACTTAGTCCTTTTTATTAACCATGGTCATTCATCTTTTAATTTAGATTAGTGTTATATTAGCATTGCTAATCTCTCTTTAATTAACCTTTTCTACATTCTAATCACACTTAGACAAATTATGATCATTACATCCTCCCCTCAAATTAAAATATGTCCTCAAATTTAAGAATTTATTTGAACATATGAGGGTAGTTTGCTCGCATTTCTGACTCTAGCTCTCTAAAATTAAAATATGTCCTCGAATTTAAGAATTTACATGAAAAGATAAAGGTAGCTTTCTCGAATTTCTGACTTTAGCTCCTAAGTAGCATTGTAGGGATGTGACTCTTCCCACATCACTTTCACAATGAATATCTCCTTATCACCAAGTTTTATTCAACACAATAGTTTTCTACATTTTCTCCAACACAAGACTTCATATGGTGTCATCCCGATGCTTTAATGGTAAAAAAAAAATTATAAAAAAAATAAAGTAAAATCTTAACATAAAACTAATATCATTTATTTATCTTTTAACTATTTTAGAAGTAAGCCAAATGTTATGTTTAAAAGCTTTAACATAAAATAATGTATATTTTATACTAACATCTTAATTTATTTATATTTTTTCTCCTCGATCTATAATAAATATTGCAATATAAATATTAACTATTTATTTCTTAAAATTCAATAAAAGAATATTTTTTATTATTATTTTCAAGTTCATTACATAACTATAATAAAAATAAAAGATAAGAAATAAAAAAAAAAAGTCAGAGGATGATGGGTTCAATGCATGGAGGAACTATTTTAGAAATCTAAACAAAAATAAGAATGATATATTCAATGTTTGGTTTAATTAAGTGTCTGCCACTATTGTTCCCCAACAAATTTATGTGACAACATCATGTTAGGAGTATAACAGTAGTAATAACTATAAATGTCAAAACAATAATATTAGTATAGTTTGGTCTTTCTATTCAAAAATGGACACCTATATATTTTTCAGATCTTGAACTTAAGCCCCACCATGTGGATTTAATGCAATCCACTTCTTTTTAGCATTTGTTTTGGATCTTTCTTGTATAGTTTAATAAACAAAGTTTGTTATGCGTTGGAAATGTTGGCTATGTTGAAAGCATATGGAGAATTTTAGAGATTTAACAAGAAACATAACCATGTGGCCACCTTAGATGTTTTGATTCTACTTACTAAGCCAATATTCCATCTATTGTGAAATCTATTGATGTGTAAAAATTGTACCGGGTGAGAATCAAGTATGAGGAAGAAGATTTATATTGATTAGAAAATGGAAGATTAAACATTATATAAATGAGAGAACTCACATATATATTATCTTACGGTTTTAGGTGGATATGTGGTGTGTCTCTAACAAATATATGTTTCAAGTAAAAATGTTCTCTCGTTGACCCCGAATCGCCCCAATAGTCAATCTTAAAATATTTCATTTTTGAAAAAAATTTGAATCTACAATCGTCTCAACTTCATAAAGAGTAATAGTAGCTTCTTTACCATAAATAAGTACATTCTTTAAATCTCAAAGTATCTCCTTAGTGTGCTCAACAAAGTATAATCTTATCCTCATCATTAATTTTCACCTTAATATTCTCTGGATCATCAATGATCATGTGAAATTCTATCAACTACTCCAATATTCACTATATTCAGAATGAATAGAGTTTTTATTTCAAATACAACATATGAGCCAAAAATTTGGTTATATACAATGACTTAATCTTTCCCCACATTGAACTTGGAGTATTTTCCTTAGCAACTTTCCTTAGAATTTTATCCCTGAGGCACAAGATAATAGCACTTCTGGCCTAATCCACCATCTCAGTCTTTATCCCTGAGACTCAACAAATCCATAATAGGCCAAAAATGTTACCACAAACAGGTCACTGAACCAAAATGATCGATCAAATGCATATGAATCGCCTAGACCGATTCAAAGTTCCAATTTTGTCGTGCATCACCCCCGCCTATGCGGCTCCATCGCCCTCTATCGAATTTTCTGTTACTCTTCGACTTTCTACAACTTTGATTTATGGCAGTCTCGAAATACGTTTTCCTTATCTTCTGTGTTGGGAGTTCGAGTAGTGTCAAAAGTATCAATTGGGTCAAATGTCCAGGATCCAAGAGACTGACGCCACATATCCACCCAAAACCTTAAGGCATTATAGTTATGGTTCATTTCTCTAATATACCCAACATTTTATCCATTTATAGTTGATGTGGGACTTAACCACTCACACTTGAATCCCAACAATCTCCTTAACAAGTGTGAGTCACTCATATCACTAGCATTGATCTGTACTATGAACCATTTACGCTCTCCCACTGAGCCTAAGTATGGTTGTAATACCACTATTAAGGAGTCTGAGGAGTGTCGAAAGTATCAATGGGCTAAACCTCTATGGACCCAAGAGACCTTGACACCACATATTTACCCAAAACCTTAAGGCATTAGGGGTATGGATCATTTCTCTTATTAACCCAACATTTTATCCATTTCTAGTCGTGGTGAAGATATCTTATCCATCAATTACCTTGCTAATTTATCTTATTTGAATCGTCATTCAACAAACTTGAACAAATTCAAGTATAACTTAAACCTTGATCTTTCCGCTTACATTTATTTGCTTCCAACCATCTTTTTAAGCTTAGGTAATCGAACAAGCTCACAATTATGGTTCTTCAACCATGTTTGGCTCTCTTTAGTTTTGAATTCCTTCTTGAAGATCTATGTTGTTTAGTTTTACAACCCTTCAACCAGATTCAAAGCATAACTACTAAGGTCATCATAATTGTATCCTAGAGATGGTAGAATCCACCTTCTTACCTTATAACACGTCAAATGATAAACATAGGTCATTGATTCGTTCTCTCACTATTATTAGTATCCATAACATGAATCTCCATATCAAATTGATTATTATGTACCATAGTTTCTAATATCTTGATTTCTAAGTCTTTACTCTTACTCCTCTTGTGGAACTCACTAAAAAGTAATACATTTATGAATGGTAAAAATTGATCCTATAGTTTCTATTTCCTATATATCATAATCTTTATCACCTCTAACATAGTCATTGAAGGCACAATTCACAACCTTACCATTAAAGTGGATTAGCTTGATTTTATCAATAGGCACGACTTTGAAGACCTTCAAATTAGAGTAGTCTTCATGTTTCCTACTATTAACCTCCATATGTATCTAGAAAGTCTATTCATGTGAATGGAAATATGTCCACCGGGTAAGTTGTGTTAGCACCAGCCTTACTTATGAAACTTCATGTCAACTCAGCAGTTAAATGTATCTTTATCCCTTGTCTCCAATAAAACTCATTAGAGTGCACTGAAATAACCTTCAAAATTTTACTATGTCTTGACCCCAAATCTCATAGTTTGTGATTGTCATGAAAGTATTCACTAGCTAATGATGGATCAATAACATTTAAGCCTTCTAATATATATATATATATATATATATATATATATATATATATATATATATATATATATATATATATATATATATATATATATATATATATATATATATATATATATATATATATATATATATATATATATATATATATATATATATATATATATAACCCACGTATTTTAGACATTTTATCCATGATCACTCCACCCTATGAAATATTTAACACCTCATTTTCAACTTTAGTCTAATATCCTAGATCATCAAACATGTTTATGGATAAAAAAAAAATTTCGTCTCTAAAACATACCTCGCATTTTATAAAAGGAACTTATGATCACCAGACATTTTAAATCTAATCGTACCAACACCTGAACCTTTCAAGTCTTATTGACATCAAGAAAAACTACTCCATCTTCCTCCAGATTTAAAATCTCGATGTATTCTTTCCTTAGAGAAATGTGATAAAAACTTGACTCAATTACCCAACTCTCTTCAGCCTCCAAACTAGAAACCACTAATGCATCAGCGCTATTATAACTACCCTCATTTGAGGAAACAATAATCTAAATAACATCTTCATCATCCTCTATCTTGGAACACCTTCATGAAGGGACTGGTTTTAAAACACATAAATTTTTTAACTTTGAAATGTCAAACCTCAAGGATTTGAACGTCCATCTATGTTCATTTCCTTCTTTTGAGACACTCAATCAATCACTATTTTGTCAATCTTAAAATGTTTCATCTTTGAGGATTTCTTAGATCTAGAATCGTTTGAACTTCATGAAGAGTAATAGTAGCGTTTTACTACAAATAAGGACATCCTTGATGTGCTCAAAGTATATCAGTAGTGAGCTCAACAAAAGTATAGTTGTATCTTCATCATCAATCTTCACCTTAATATTCTCTATATCATCAATGATCTTGTGAAATTCTATCAACCGCTATGTTATGGATAGGTTCACTACATTCAGAATGAATAGTTGTTGTTTCAAACATAACCTATGAGTCAAAAATTTGGTTATATACATTGATTCAATTTTTTCACACATTGAAGTTGAAGTATTTTCCTTGGAAACTTCCCTTAAAACATTATCCCTGAGGCACAAGATAAAGGCACTCCTGGCCTAATCCACCATCTCGGTATTTTCTACTTTTGTTAGGTGTGCACACCTTGATGCCTCTCCCTTTAATGCTTTAACACACTTCTCTTGAGTTAAGATTTCTTACATTTTCCCTTTCCACGACCCAAAATCTTTGTCTACGTAAAACTTATTGGTCTTCTATTTATAACCAATGGCGCTCACTTGTAAACAAAACCTCTTTTCCTAATGGTGGGTACCATTCATTATGAACACCAAAAACACATAAAACTCATCGAACGTTAGAGAAAAAGTTCATACATACCTAAAGTTGATGGAAGTCAAATCAACCTTTCACAAGTTGTTCCACTTATTTTTAATGGGAAAAACTAGAGTTTTTTAATCAAAATACCCAACATTTCAAATTTCTTTTTCAAACTAACTTAATTTCTACACTAATTCTCACTAAATTCATATTTCAAACAAATCAATTTTTTTTATATAGAGAGAGAACATCAATGCAGTTGACGCTCACTACACTTTTCATGAGGTGAGTCATTGTCATTGTGTTTTTTAGTTAAATTTTAGTTTCTTACGGAATTTTATGAAGATTTTATCAAAATTCGTATTTTCTAAAACCAAAAATTTAAAAGGATTTTATTAAAATCAATTGGAAATTCCGCAAGAAATTAATTATAAGTAAAAAAATACAGTGACACCAATTACAATGGTTCCATTTCATGAAAAATACAGTGAAAATTAGTGTAGAAACTAGATTAATTTGAGAATAAGATTTGAAATGTTAATATTTTGATTAAAAGAAATGATAACTATATGTTATCCCTAAATTTCGACGCTAGCAATTAATGAGGTCATTTGGCTTAATAAAGAGTTTTCTTGTTATAGGCTAAAAGTGAGGTTTTCGACCTTATTCATTAAAAGGATGGGAGTTGAAGGAACCCACTTACAGGTTCTGTACTTAGAGAAATTCTGAGTTGAAATATTTTCTAAGTGTTGCGGTGATTCGACCATGCAGCAATTCGACGAAAATGGAAGTTACATGAGTTTGACACGTTCAAGTTTGGAGGAAAAATATGTAATTTTCAATTCAAATACAGAGACAAGTGGCGCAAGATCAAGCTTCTTCAGCACGTTAGTGGAACAAGTGTCATCGTCTTAGGATAGTCTTAGGAAGAAACTATCGAAAGCGGTTACTTTGTAATGTATATAAATAGCTTAGTCTAGTGTTAGAATAAGTGTGGAAATCATATGTATTAGTAACTCCGTATACTCAAAGTATCTGCATGTAGAGAAAAGAGTGCAGTGAGAATGTACGTGATTGAAACACCACCAATTTATCTTCAAATGTCAATTTATCTTCAAGTTATTTATCTTTGAATTCATTTAAACTTTCAAATCTTTTATGTTAAAGCAATTATCTTTCAAAGTCATTTACTTTTCAAGCAATTTATTGTGTTTCCTTTACAATTTATGCCCTTTACTTTTCTAGCACTTTAACATTCTGCCTTACACTTATTTTTCCTTTACATTTGCAGTCATTTAAATTCCCTTTTCTTGTCTTTAATTCTCATTTACCTTCAAGTTTTGTCTTTACTTTTCCTTTAAATCTTCAAGTCTTGCCCTTTCTTTTATTTTACTTTGAAAGTCCTTGCTTTTACTTCATTTTCTTTTATTTTAAACACCTTCCGAATCATGTTGAAGGATTCAAGACCTTTTTTCCAAAAATATTACAAGTCACAAACTTTTTAGCACATGTCTTAGGATCAATTTGGTCGATCATGTGAGTAACTGAGAGTATTTTGGTATCTTCAGAGGACCAGCGGTTACCAATTTTGGGGGTAAACATTATAATAATTAAAAAGAAAATAAAGATACATTTAAAATGTACAATATCTCTAAGAAGCTAAAGAATTAAAATTACGAAAATTGATTTTTATGTCATTTTAAAACTATATTACTTTTTTCATCAATCAAATAAGATAAGAGAAAGGTTTTAACCATTTTTTCCTCATTTCCTTTCTACCAATAACTTAAAATTCATCTTATTTTCACTCTCAGATTCTTTTCTTTCATAATTATACGTAGATGTACTGTCACATCCCTAAAATGGATTAGACAATGAAGGATTGAAACTTGAGAATGTACTCTCTAATTCTCAAGTTTGAGTTCCTCGTGTATTTGGTATACTAGTTAATACAAAGTTTTACTTTACCCTTGATTGGACAATAACCCCCCCCCCCCTCATTTCTTCTCTTCCTCGTGGACTAGTTGATTTTTAGGTCAGATATCGAGTTTTTAAAACAAAACAAAAAGTATTTTCTTTGTTAAGGAGTCTTGGGAGTGTCAATAGCGACAATGGGTCAAATGTTTTGAACCCCTAAGAGATTTAGACACCACGTCTTTCTTATATATCCAGCATTTCCTCTATGTTTAGTTGATGTGAAACTTAACCACTCACATTTAAATCCAGTAATCCCTCCTTTAAATGTGAATCACTCACATCACGCGACTAATTTACACTAGGATGTCACTTTCGTTCCTTAGCCAAATCTAACAAAGGTTGTTGTACTTGTACCACTTGTTGACAAGTCTAAAAAGTGTCGTAAATACCAATAAAATAAGCATTCATTATTCAAGAGACACGTCGACACAACATCTTTACCCAAAATATTAAGGTAGTGAAAATATTATTAGCTCGTTTATATATTTAACATTTTCTCTATTTCTATTCGATGTGGGACTTAACTATTCTGTAGAATCCAAAAATTTCTCCTATAAGTATGAGTCACTCACATCATTAATTTTTAATCTACACAAGAATCTCACTCTTCATCCCCATCAAGTCTAACCAAGACTATGAAACCACTTGGTTGGGAGCCTAAGGAGCAGCGAGAGTATAGCAATGGAGTCAATGTTCAAGACTTATGAGACATTGTACTACATATTCATTCAAAACTTTAAATCATTAAGTATATGAGTTTTCTCTCTAAGACATTCATTTTCTCCATTTTCTAATTGATGTGAAAATTTTATCACTCACACTTGAATTCCAACAATCTCCATCTCCCCGTCCCTAGGTGAGTTACTCACGTCATTAATCTTGATATACACTAGAATTTCACTTTCGTTCCTCCGCCGAATCTAATCATGACTTTGATATTATTAATTGGAGAATCTAAAAGTGTCAAGCGACAATAAAATAAACTTATGGACGTCTAAGAGACATAAATACCACATTTCAACCAAAATTTTAAGATAATAAAAATGTACTCAACATTTGCTTGATTATTATTCGTATCGATTTTAATCACTTCCACGTAAATTCCAACACGCGTGGTTGTTTAAATTTATTGTGAGTTGAATATAATCATATTATCGAGTGGGTGAGGTAAAGAATAGAATATTAAAATTAAGTTTGAATTCAATTTCCAACTCTAACAAATACTTACAAATAGGGATGGCAACGGGTCAGGTCGGGTGCGGGTTTCACACTACCCAAACTCGCACTCGAAATCAACACCCGAACCCGAACCCAAACCCAAAGGTTATTCGGGTGGCAAAATAACACCCGCACCCACACCCGTTGGGTTCGGGTTTTTCCACCCAAACCCGAACCCGTAACAAAAACACAAAATTAATTTTTTTTTCAAAAAATTTAATTAGTTTTCAATTTTATATATATATATATATATATATATATATATATATATATATATATATATATATATATATATATATATATATATATATATATATATATATATATATATATATATATATATATATATATATATATTACTTAGTTAATTATAAGAAGGATTATAAGTTCTATTTATTACTATAATATTGTTGCTTACAAAATAAGATTTCAATTAAAATTTTGCATACAACAAGATATTTTGCACACCCCTAATTATAATTAAAATTAAGGTCTTCAATATCTTAACATTATAATTAAAATTAAATTCTACAATCTACAATTAAAATTAAAATTAAAGTATTCAATTAAAATTAAAATTAAAGTATACAATTAAAATTAAAATTAAAGTTTAAACGGGTGTAGTTTCGGATTTCGGGTGTGAGTTTCACACTACCCAAACCCGCACCCGAAATATCGGGTGGCACCCGAACCCAAACTCAAACTCAGTCAAATCGGGTTTTCACCCGTTGACTCGGATTCGGGTGCAGGTGGGGCCCGTGGGTTTGGGTCTGCCTGCCATCCCTACTTACAAATTAATTTATATATTAATATTGATTCTTTCAACAACAAAAATGAAGATATAATAGAATATGGGGATTTAGAGTGTGTGACAGTCCCAAAAAAACAAGATCTAGAGAGTAATAGATAAAATCTCCGAGGTAAATACTAAATAAGTGAATCTAGTATTACTCAAACAAAAAGTCAACTTTTAAGGGTAGTTAAGTAATTTCACAAACGAAGAAACTACTATAAAAGCCACGTTCCTATGCTCTGAAAACTTTAGTCACAGAAGACATCCAGTTTCAGGCTGACACACTCACCACAAAATCCCGCCGGAAAACCCGTCTCCGGTGACCTCTGTTCCTCTAACTCCGGCGAACCCTCAAAGTTCGAAACTGAATCAAAGAGAAGACCACCGGAAGCGGTGGTTTTGATCTTACTGTGCATGATGGGATCTTGCATATGTCCGTTAGAAACTCCGGCGAGGTTGCTTTGGACAACAAGTTTCTTCCGTCATAAGTTAATGATCTTTTAATCCATACCCCAACAAAGATAATTCAATAAAAATACCAACTTTGAATTAGAATTAGAATTAGAAAGAAACAAAGAATCGTTTCTAGTTCTGAAAAATTACTAGTAAAAAGTGAGAATTTAGCACACCCTTTAACGTGAAGTTTGAACCTTTGAAGTTGAAAAATGGAGTCTGGTCGTCTTTACTTTGATACCTCTACTTGTCGTGGTAACAACAGCAACATGAATATGCTCTTCCTTGGGAATGCTGATCTTGGTTTTCGAGGTGATTTTCTCTGTTTTTTTGCAATCTGTTGATTTTTCATGTTGCCCTTTTATTTGAAATAGAAAAAAGTTGCTTTTTTTGGTAAGGAAAAAGCATGGTTTGAATTGGGTTTTTGTTAAAGGAAGCAACTTTGTTGAGTATTAGAATTGGGTTGTGAGGAATAATGAATTAGGAATTAGGGTTTTGATTTGTGATATAGATGTTTTGATTGAAGTATTTGATGTAGAAAAGAGTGTAAATTGATGGGTTTTTAATGTTTTTGAATTTTGTTATGAAATGAAAGTAGGAAGGTCAATGATGAGCATGGAGGAAGGCTCGAAAAGGAGACCTTTCTTCACCTCGCCGGATGAATTGTATGATGAGGAGTATTACGAGGAACAGTCGCCGGAGAAGAAGCGCCGTCTCACTTCCGAGCAGGTTGGTTGGCTGCCTGAGTTAATCTGTATTTGTATTGGTCTTTTCATTATGTTATGAATTTAGCGTTTAATGCAATATGTTGAAAAAGGAAGGGTTGACTTTCAATTGAAGTTGATTTTGTAGCTATCAAATGATTGAGTGTGAAAGTGAAACCATTTATTAGCGTTTGTCTAGGTGAAAGAGTTTTAGATCATTTCTGTCGATCAAAAAATTTCGGTAGGAGCGAGATCAACTTATTGAATATATAATAATATATTTTATGAGTCTTTCTCGCTTCTACTGAAAGTTTTTGATCGCCGAAGAAGAATTGAACTCATAGGTGGTACTGATTATCAACAAGACTAATATTCATTTTTAATGATAAATGTGTGGTTTGATGAATAGGTCCATCTGTTGGAGAAGAGTTTTGAAGAAGAGAACAAACTTGAGCCAGAGAGGAAAACTCAATTGGCCAAGAAGCTAGGGTTGCAACCTAGACAGGTGGCTGTATGGTTTCAGAACCGTAGGGCTAGATGGAAGACAAAACAACTTGAAAGAGATTATGATGTTCTTAAGTCTTCCTATGATTCTCTTCTTTCAACATACGATTCCATTGTTAAGGAGAATGAGAAACTCAAATCTGAGGTATTTATATTCATGTCGAGATTAATTTTTATACACCGTCAGAGACATCATATGCGTGACTTTAGAAGTAGTTACGACTAAAATCGTATATAAGAAAATTTACGTGTATTAAAGTGTGTTACTATTAATAGTTAGATTTGGCTATGCTAAATATGCACACTGAGAATTTGATGAACTCTACAATGATTAGAGTTTTGCATAGAAAAGGTAAAGAATAGAATATAAATTGTCTGTCAAAAGTTGTTGGTTTGAGTTTCTGTATGGGATAGAAATTAGAATTTAGTGGCTTTACAATCAGAAGTCCATCATAAGAAGCAAATTTCCACTTACCATAGAAGGTGATTGGGAGCTATCAAAAGAGGTCCTACACATAAGATTCTACACTATAATAATCACATACTATCAAAACTTAGCATCTGTTCTGAACCCCACCTGGTTTGAAATAAAGGCCTTTTCAAAGTAACTATTCGAATATACTTATTTATATGCTTAAGACTTCATTTTGTGATAAAGACTGGTGAATTTTTTAAGAGAATGTATGAAAAGTGGACCATAAAATAGTTAACAAGTGGAAGTTGAAATTTGGATTACCTTACTAAGTAATAACATACATGTTGACTATTTCTTTCTCAGGTGGTTTCCTTAAATGAGAAGTTTCAAGATCAAGCTAAAGATATGCTTGAAGAGCCTTTGTTAGACAAGAAAGTTGATCCACTTCCGGTGGACATAGCTCAGATTTTCGGCATGAAATTGGATGAGCACGTGAGTTCTGGAAGCGTTGGAAGTGCGGTGGTGGACGAGGGTAGTCCTCGTGTTGTTATTGACAGCGTTGATTCGTACTTTCCAGCTGACAACTATGGTGGATGCGTGGCCCCTATTGAAAGAGTTCAATCAGAGGAAGATGATGGAAGTGATGATGGGAGGTGTTGTTTTGATGTGTTTGTTGCATCTGAAACTGAACAACAAAACCATGATGGAGAAGGGTTGAATTGGTGGGGTAATATGTATTATGTTGCATGAAGCAACATTGCTTTCTTATTAAGTTACGTAAGAAATTGTATAATTAGAGATGCATCATGTAATTTGGACGCATATGAAATGTCCCTAAGCCAAGCTTAGTAAATAAAAAGTCCAGTAATTTGGGCATTGACGTCCTGTATTGTACTTCCAAATTTACAATAAACTATTGAAGTTAAAACCTAAAGTTAAGTGTGGTTGTGTGTAGATTTAATCTTTCTATCTCAAGTAAATAAATTCTCTACTATCATGGTCAGAAAATATTTGGTTTCGAGTACATTTTGCAGTGATTTCATGCTAAATGAAAGGAGGAACGATAGTTGAATACTTTAAACGTGTTTTCATACATAAAGTTTTGCAATGGATTGATCAATAGAAAATTGTTGTTATGTATTAACCAACTATCATTAAATCTTTGATTGGAAAATACTGCCCAAGCTCTCAACAAAATATTACCATCAGAACATAATCACCTGACAGTTTGTTTACTAGTAAGAAATCTTGGCCAATAAATTTCATATCATGTCAGATTTTGATGCTGCATAACAGATAGCATTTCTAATGAACTAGTAAGAAACTGAGAAAGCTTAAGAAACCATACAACCTACACCCCAGAAATCAAAATAGTTCTGCCCAACCTACATTCAGCCCTTTGGTAGGTGCCAAAATATATAAGCATGCTGTTAAAATAGCTTTAACAGAAGCAGGGAGAAGAATTATACCGACCAAGAAGATAGCAGAATTATAGAAACATATGCACATAAAGAAATTAAACAAAACTTTGCTGAGCTAAGTTAGTCCAAAAAAGCGGATGGAAAAATGCATTGACACTAAAATTTCCCCTGCATTCTAACACATCAGCAATGCCCAAGACAATGAAGGGCATGCGTGTGCAGGACTTTTTTGGGGGTGAAACAGAATGTATAAAGAATGAAATATTGCCTACAACTGCTCAACTTAACATTATCCGACTTCCATCTTTTTTTAGCTTCTTTTCTTCTATTCCTTCTTTACATTAATTCCATTTGTATACATTTATGGATCATAATCTGCTAGAAAAATGAAAAATATAATATAACACTTCTCGGTATGGAGCAACCAATTGGACAGCTGCAGCAAAAACCATTTCAAAATTGGACGCGTTGTCATAATTCCTTCATACTGGTGCCCTCTGAAAGCGGATAATCCTACATATTCTACATATAGCCAAAAACGAGCATTCAAGTTAGCAGGTCAGCTTTACCTATATGTACAAGAAGCGCGCAAATGACACCAGCACTGCGGCTTCGCCCTTTAATAACCCGAGGTTGGCCCCATGACCTTTTCATCCAAACTCATGCAACCTTCGATGGCCATATCAGACCACAAAAAGTGGACCAGCTTTCTGATTTTCTCAGGCAAGAATACAGTATGAGATTAACCATCCGATTCCTTTCTTTTCCTGTTTGACTTCCGGCTTGCTTTGGTTTTATCTGCATCCACGGTGATTGCCAGTTTCTGTTCTGCTACGGCAGGAGGATCAGAGCTGTCAGTTAAACTTGAATTGGGCATTTTCTCATACATAATGACTGAATCAAGAGAGTATATTCGAAGAGCGAGGGAAGGCAAAGTAGAAGATTTGGCAGCAGCAGAGAATGATGACCAGTACCACCAGTCATTCCTTAAAAACTCCGTCTTAATCATATCCTCCAGTGCTATTGTTGCCTGAATCATCTGAGAAATCAGAATAAACTTCAATCAACATTTGCAATATTAGTTTAATCTGTGATTTACTTGGATTAGAAAAATAGCATAATAAGAGTTCAAGTTCAAGTACACATAAAACATCTACTTGTTGATTTGGAGTAAATGTTCAACGGGAAGTCAACAAAGTACTATCTAACGAGTTTTAACAAAGTACCCAGCAAGCTGTGCTGAAGTATTGAAATTCTAAAGAATGAAATGTATCACATGTGGCTTTGAAATGGCTGAAAGCCCGTTAATGGACAAATACATAAGTCAGAGTCAGATTAGACAAACCTCATAAATAGTCTCAGCAGATTTAACAAATGCACGCCAAGCCTGTCTTCTGTCCAACTGTGCCTTTGATGGTCTTAGAGCAACTTCAGGAAGTGCAGCATCCATATCAAGTAGATTAATCTTTAGTTGCCTCAAGATATGAGAAACTTTACCAACTAGTGGTCTCAAGGACGACGAAGGAACCACGCAGCAGCCATAGACCCCCATATCTGAAGCAGGATTACAAAAAGATAACTTTCCAACTCGTTCTCCTAATTTACTGGATTTTCCTGTTTCATTGCTCTCATTTGCAGGTAAATTCTGAGTGGATTTTCCTGATTTATTGTCATGGCATATGCCAGCACCATCAGTGTTTTCCTGAGAAACCCGGTTTTCTGAAGCTTTAGAGGCACCACCAACAATGTCATCGCCCTTTAGGGATAAGAATGGCATAAAATCACTAAGAAAAGGAGATATGGAAGGAACAAATGATGGGACACCATCTGAACCAATAAGACCAATTTCTCCGACAAGTTTCTTGTTGGAATCATCTGTCACAAACTTTGAGCATATATCTTCAAAATTAAATGGGCAAGAAGAACCTTCATTTGAAAATTTAATCAAATTCAAATTTAGCTTGGAACATTTATTGATTGAGGTTCCAGCTGTTTCTGCATAAGGTTTGGGTTTTTCATGTGAGGTATCACATTTCAAGTTCCCTCTTCCTTTAGAAGATCCATTTTTATCTTTATTCATCTCCAAGGCCAGAAGTCCTGCATTACATTTGCCATCATTGTGTACCTCAAATTCAACATCAGTCAAAAAGGTTTTGTGGCAATACAAGCAATGATTCCTAGAAGGCCATATGGGTTCTAGGCATTCACACCTACACAGCTTTTCATCAGTAGTAGTTCTGTTCTTTTTACTTTGCTTCTTCACTACCTCAGCATTATCCAACTCAAAGTGGGGACCGTAATTCTTTTCCAGCAAGGAAGTGGCCTTTGTAAGAAGAGAATTAGATGGTGTATTTCTAGGCCCTTGGTCATCAACCTGACATTCAGTGTTCACATTAACAAACTCTTGAAGTTTATGTTTTGGCGCCAGCATAATGGAATCTCTCAGCTCTTTTTCTTTAGGGTCATTATCTGTTAACCAACCCAATAGCTCTTCGATTTCTGAATCAGTTTCATAAGCAATCCAAGGTGAACTATTGCCTGAAGCATCAAGTGGTTGTGAACTCAAAGGAGAGCAGTCCTTGATCAACCCTAACATCTTATAGTTATCCTTCTCAGATAATGCCCAGTGCTGTAGAGCAGAAAACTTATCAACAAAATCTTTGCTAACTGACAATTCTTTTCTATGCTGAAGAACAGCACTTGCATCAACAACTATACGTGAACGTTCACTGGGTGTACCCAAAGCCCAGTATAGTCGACCAATGGAATCAATACCTAAAAATTCCCGGCGAACAGGGACCTTTGACAGCTGTGATCCTATGCTGGTTATAGAGTCCTGCAGTAGCGAAATATTATGCTTGATGGTATTGAGCTCGTGGTGGTATGGTTCCAACTCACTCACGGCATTTTGGGAAACTTCAACAGGCAGGCATTGTCCCTGCTGCTGGTATGACGCAGAAGTAGATACATCCCTTACCTCACATTTCTGGTGGATACCCTGAATATGAGTTGCTCCACTGTAACCATTTATTCCTTGAGGCATATGATTTGGGGATGGAAAATACTTGAGGGATTTATCTGTACATGGAGACTCCAGAACCACAGGAACAGTCCTAAGTTGTCCTTCTATGGAATTCATATTTTGGCTGTCGGAATCTGAATGTGTCGCGGATATGCTTTTATCAACACTATTGAACCTAGACTTCTCTTTAGGTATCTCTTCTGAAGGTATATCAACAGATACCCCGAGACCATTAGGATTGGTGGTTGCAGTGTGTGGCTTAAAAAGACATTTACTTGTATTTGAGAACAAAGATGTGAACCCATCCTTAAGACCAACCTCCCCGTTGGTACTTTGTGACAACAAATCAAATTTTGCAGCTTTTGTGGATAAAACATCTTCCTTAATTTTCAGGTTTTTCCACTCCACAGAAAGTGCACGCAATTTCTGATGTAACTCAACAGATGACTCTGCACACTGCTCAAGATGCTGTCGTATCAGGGAAGAGCTGAGCAACTCGCCGCATAAGAACTTGAGAAGGAGCGTTCTCTGCAACCATTAAAAAAACATTAGCAAATACCAAATGAGAAGATGCTGTATAAGCAACATGCCATCATTAATCAAGTTGCATGCAGAACATTTTCAACTAGATAATAGTCAAATCAAGCATCACAACAATGTTTATAATAGCTCAACTAAAAAATGCGTTTTTGCTTAGTAAGCAATATTTGATGATGAAAAACCATTATAGATAAAAAGGATGCTCTGTACCGAAGGGAATCAGGATATGGGAACCAGCCATTGGAAAAGTCAATGGACAATAAATATATGACTAAAACAATCCTGTTAAGATTCAATCAGTTGACAGCAGTTTACCATTACCAAAAGAAAAAATTGTAGTAGCACGTATGTAGTAAAATATAACAAAGATCCAGTGCAGAATAGAAGACCATGGCATACTGCCAGTATAATAAAAAAGTTCATATGCATTAGCCGAGTGAAAGTATAAGGAAACATAAATAGGTGTCCATCAACAAACCTCTCCCACACTGTACTCCCAATATTCTTTATCTTCCATTACACCCGATAAATGAGTTAGTGCTTCCAAATAAAGACAGATAAGTTCTCCCTGGAATTTTTTTCTACTACTTTTTCCAGTAATCTTTGCAGGTTCCGTGACATCTTGTGCTGAATGTTTACCACCTATGCAAGATGGACAGTACCAATTTCCTTCAGGGATCCTTGCAAGTGGAGGATTCAAGCAATATTTATGATACTCGGCATCACAAGTATCACATAGTAGAACACTGTCATCATCCCTATCAACGCCGCATACTTTACAAACTCCCTCATCCCAAGGGGCCTTCGGAATATCATTTGTTGATGCAATGAAAACATCAACTTCTTTTTTCATTTCTGCACTCAAGCATCCCAATTTAGCATACTCTGCAAACTTTTGGACATAGGTGACAACCTGTAACCAAGCAAGACATGTAAATGTTAAATTAATAATTGAGAGAATGATACTGATTATATATGCACCATCAAGGTACCAACCTCCTCATCGTATAAAAGTTCAAAATTCTGGGATAACTTTTCCGCAAGTTCAACTAAATCCAGTTGATCCCCAAAAGCAACGCGGACATTGCTCCACAGCTGCAACATCAGTACAATTTAGTGCCCTCCAAGTGTCCAAAAGTAATATATACTGTAAGAGTGACTTGCATCTAGCAGAAAACATATTAGAGGCCAGTATTTGAGTTTTGAAAAAAGCAAACAGTGTTTGTCCTTGAGCCATGTACTCAAATAGGACACAAGCAAACATAAAAACACTATAAAAATGGCCTTTACAAAGAGGAAAAAAACATACCATAATAGCAGAGAGAATTTGGAGCTTAAAAGGGAAGAGTAATCTAAAGAAAATATTTAGCAGACTGCTTGTTTAGGCAGTCATAGTTTGATAGTACGCATACCTCACGAACATCCTCAAGAAAAGCTTCATGAGATCCACCATAAGCTCCAGAAGCCAATCTTAGATCAATAGTTCGGAAATCAAGAGGACGGGCCACCATAGCTGGAGATCCAAGAAGCCCCTCGTCATCGTTATCAGAAGAATTTACTAATTTTCTTCCCAACAAATTGCAAAAAACTTTTGAATCATCTGCCGCAGCTGCACGGCGTAATACAAGGCGGCATTGCTTCATAATAATGTCAGAAATAGATATAAAAATCTTTTTCCTTTCCTTGTTGGTATTCGGCTGCCCTCCATCAGTTACCTCCTTCAACACTGAAAGAACTGCTTTCTGTTTATAAACAACAAGGATATCCAACTCAGGGTTGTGCTTCATTAAAAAACCATGCAAATTAAGAACAAATAATTTCAACCAGATGATATATCACACTGTAATATAGATAATAACATGAAGCTTTTAGTTTTGTCAGTATATATTTGTATGATCTGAACAGTTTGAAGTATGAAACTGAATTTCTGCAATGACAAGGGGAAGAAATATGTCTGAGCCTTGACTAACCATATGGTTAAGACTTGTCAAACACTTCCATAATTCCATTAGATACCATGTGTGTATATCACGATGTCTTGATATTGTAATAGGTGACGACAAAAGGGGGTAATACAAAATACCTTACAGGGTTTTCTCGAATGCATGTGGAGCGAAAGTTACAAATTACAAGATCGCTTGTCCTTCATTTATTACGTATGAAAGAGAAACTTAAAGAATTTAAAGAAGAAATAGTAATAAATGATAGAGGGTATTAGGAAAATATCATTAATGTTGCATTGGAATTGTAAAGTGATTTATAATTTGGGACATTCTCTTTTTGAAGTGACTTATAATTTGGAACAGAGAGGGAGTAATATGCAAGGAAAAATATTTCGTGAAACCATGTCATCAGCGCAACCAGGGAACAAAAATAGTAGTTTCACACTAGTCTTAATCATTAATATGTACATGCACCCACAAAATAAATAAATAACTACAATAAAAGAGAAGTGACACTGAAGAGCACCTTTGTTGGTCCAGATGCATTTCCCTTGTACATGGCCTTACTTATTGAGTGTTCCAGTATTTTCCTTGCCCAATCTGGCGGATTCTTATCTAAAGCATCATTAACACACTTTCTGATTCGGGTTCCCACATTTGTTGGTAGCTTTCTGACAGGTTCCAGCACCTGTGCCCATTCAGGAATTTTACCATCATTCGCCAATTTCATTTCAGAAGCATCCTTTGCATCAGACTCATCTTCTTCCATGATGAGTACATCATTTTCTCTGCTCAACGAACCAAAAATCTTCGTTGTTGCCTCCGCAAGCAACTGAGAGCAAAGTTTTAAATATAAAAAAAGTAAAAAATAAAAAAAAATGCTTCAGTGCTACATCTATCACTCAGTTTAAATACTTAAAGTCTAGAAAAGTTCAAACAGCCGCAAGGCATAAAATCTAAAGGCAGTGTATAACACAGGGAAGATACTTCCAGAAATCGAATAGCAATATGAAACCTGCATTCAGGCCGTACCATTCAAACCTGAAGAGAGCAGAGCTAAAACTAGTTAAAATGCCTATACCGGTCCATCACATGTGCCAGTTCATATAAGGAAAAGTGCGAGTGAGAAACTCAGACAGTACAATATTTTGACAAGCATTTTATGAACACCATGTTTGCTTAAGCATAATGAACTGAGTTGTAATGACAAATTAATTTAGATCAAGACCCATATATTAGCACTGTGAAGAGAGGGAGAGAGAGTATAAAATCATATTAGACAAGGTCAAGATTAAATTTGCCCATCATGTCTTAAGACAAAACCTAAGCTCTTACCAGTGCATCAGCTTCCATCCCAGCCACACCAGTAAGGGACCCACACAGCAAACCACCATCACCTCGTAAGCAACGAAACACTTTACCACTTTCACGGGCAGTAATTTCCGCAGACTCGAGGTTACCATCCATTGATAAGAAAGCCAAGATATATCTACGAGCTAGTTCTGGCCATGTCAATTCATTAATAGGAAGCATATTGACTTTAGTTCGTTTGGCAGGAAATGCACTATCTATATCTTTCCTTCTTCCTCGTCTACCCCGAGCCTCTCCAGGTTCAGAATTTGGATCCACCAGAGCAGCCACCTTTGATTGCAGTTCACTTATTAGCACTCTTAGTAATGAATTATGGGCCTTGGTCAATGCTACACCAAAGCATCTGACATAGGTGAAAGATGCAAGCTTAACTTGGGCTTCCTCTTTCATAGCTTCTGTTTCCACATGAATAAAAGAACTTTCTGTGGAACCTGATGGACCAGCTTCACTTATTAGTCGACAATCATCATTACCCCCCTGTGAACATAAAACTTGATTTCTACCCATTCCCCTCTCCAATTTCTCATGGAACTCTAATTCATCAAACCATGGGTTGATAAGTTCCTTCTCAAGCTCCTCCAATAACAATGGTTCTTTCAGGTCTAGAATTTCATGAAATCGATCTAAATGCTCCCAAACCTGAAACACAAACAAAAGAAAATGCAGGACTGTGCATCATAGCAATTGAAAATAAAAACAAAGAATGCAAGAGTATAAAATAAAGATATGAGTTTCACTATATACAGGTACATATATACCTCAAAAATGTCACCAATGAGTTCAGTAGGAGCCCTAGAGCACAGAGGTTTCCCAGGAGGTGGACATCGGTCTTCCTTAACAAAATTCTCAGTCAATCTTGCCTTCTTAGGCCTTCTATATAAACCTTGAACAGCTGCTGCTTCATCTTGAAATTTTGATTGACCTTTACATTCGACCACTAGGAAACCATTTTCCACTGTTGGTAATGAAGAGCTATTAGTTCTACTACTCAAAAGTTCATATTGCAAAGAATCCTGCACACCAGGAAGTTGTTCCAATACTTCTTGCACAAATTCAACATCTAATCCAAATCTATCCTGCTCCAACCATTTTCCTAACAGCTCATAGAGACCTGTCATACCACTGTCTGCATAAAGTGTATCTGGAATGCTGACAAACCCAGGATAACCACAAAATTTATCCAACGAAGGGAAGTGGGTATCCCTTTTTCCATTCCTTAAACCCCATTTATGTAAGTCCATTTCACTTCCAACATGTTTACAATATAATTTAAGAGTTCCTTTCTTCTTGCAGATATCCTTGCAAGCACTGACTAACTTTTGAGAAATAAGTTGCCATGCTGAGAATGGGGACCGCTCTTCAACCAAAACTTCACCAATTTCATCACCAAAATCCATATTATCAGCAAATGAATTTCCAGTATTATCTTGAACTGAACCAGCAACTGGCCTTAATCCTTCTGATGCATATGCTTCATTTGAGCAACTGGCAACACAACTTAAGATGTCGTTTTCTGTTGGGGCACAAGGTTCTAAAAGGATCATCTGGATACTCTCGTCACCATCAAAATCTATACTATCATTAGTCTCTCTCTGACCTTCATTGGTTTCGCTTACAAATTGACAATGACTTATTGAAAGGATGGTTGACCCATCTGGAATAGGAAACTCTGAGCATGAACACCTTTTAATCCTAAATATAGGTCCAGAATCACCACCATCCAAAACTTCACACGTAAAAAGAGAGCCAGTAATCTTGTCATGCCAGGAAGATTTATAACCCACAGGAAAGGTAAGGTTAACATCATAATATGAAGGTCTCCCATCAACTTTTCCCAAAGAAAGAACATAAAAGTCCTGAAACTGCAGAGGAAGTCCATCCTGAAATATATAAAACAAAACAAAAAATCAGGCAGGAATAGCTAATTTTAATTTCACTATAAGAATTCATGAACATTATGCATTAGCGTGTGGAAAAACAAAACCAAATAATTTCCACAATAAACAAGAGGAGAGATCAATTAGATTCACTTACAGTGGATTGATCAGGGTCGGTGTGACTATTCTCTTTTCTTCCAATCTCAGTGGCTTTTGGGATAGTCCCCTGAGCATTAGCACATTCCATAATTAAACCATCAGAAGAACAATCCTTATAAATACTATTGATCGTGGTTCCCTGCTTTTCTGCATAACCATTGGCTGCCAGAGTTCTAGAAGACTTCCGTTTTCTGGATATGTGAGGCCCACCTAAAGAAAGAGACATTTCATTTTTTATGTCAGATTCCATGGAATTGTAGCCAGACGGCAGCCCCAGATAATTAGCTACTTCATACACAGAATCAAATATCTTTCCATCGGGGGCACAATAAACTGCATACAGGTCAGGGCTGATCATTGATTGTCGAAGTTCCACTCGCCAACCTTCCTCCAGTACACCATGCCTTTCAGATATGAAATCTCTAAGAGCCAGCAAAATTGACTCATTTGGACTCTGAGTCTGAGATGGTACTTCCTCAAAGCTTCTAGCCATTGCTTGGGTGTGATTCAATATATCCTCAAAGCCCACTCTAACAGCATGTGTCATGACTCCAGATGCCCTTTGCAAGCCAATCGCATTCCCATTGTAGAAGGTTGAATATGTCACTGGATCACCAAATTGATTGGTACCAAAAGATTTATCACCCATCGTGTGCTTTCTAAAACCAAAGTGAATGTAAACAGTAACTACTTATAACAACTGGGAATCATGAAACTTAAATTATCACCTTAACAAATGAAAAGAGACAGACGGAAACAGTTTCAAGCTTATAATAATACAAAGTAAACCAAAAATTGGCAATTGGCAATCAAGCTAAACAAAGCATTGCAGTGTCAGTAACAAGTCAAACATCAAGAACATCAGTAGTATGACATGCATGCATGCTTAATAATGCTATGTTGAAATCATCTCAGAGTTACAATCTAATAACTGGGAACTTATGAAGTTGGTTTAAAATGTATTGAGTAATTTGAAACAGGAAAAGTGCAAGCCACTCGGCAAACCTATTAAAAGTTAGGTAAGTAGATAATATTAGTTAATTTACAGTTAAAAGAATTGGACGTGGACACAGCTAGTCAAGTACCATATTGCAAATTACTTGTTATTGAAGGCTGAATGACCCACTTAATGGGATAAAGCTTGGTTGTTGTTGTTGAAGGCAACAATGAGTAGTGACCATGTGGTAGGATTTGATCTGATACAGAAAGGCACAGTGCCAGTTCCGGCAATACTTACGCATGAAAAAATCAACCATGAAATAAAAATCTGTCGATAAATGAAAGGGTACAAAGAATAGGTAACTAGAGCGTTTTGCATTTGTAAGCTTGATACTCTGAAGAACTAGCCCTTCTTACAAACAAAAAACACTATAAAAAGGTCTTAGACTTTCCAAATCAAAGTGAAAAGTCAGCCTAAAATAAATTCCCCAATTTTATAGGAACTCTAGATTCATATAAGATATCTGGAATTGAGTGTGAAATCGGAACTTAGAAATTGGAATTGATACTGTACCTATAATTCCGATTTTGATTTCTGTTTGAATATCCTTTTAGAGCTAGAACCATAATTTCAAACAACAATTCCATGGTGTTACAGAATACCTACCCCTGGAACTTTGAAATTCTTAACCAACACCCTAAAGATTGTCAATTCCAAGTTATTGAAACTGTATGCAACACAAAAAAAAAAAATATATATATATATATATATGTACTGTCCCTTATGCTTCTTTAGAGTAGCTTCACCTTTATTGGCAGAAAAACTAACTTTACTAGTGCACTGGAACTACAAAGATTAACTGTGCCCTCTGAAGCATGGGTATTTCTAAAATGATGAAGTACCGGTACCGGGTACTCTTACCGTACTCATGATACTTCATTTTTTCTCATTATTCGATTTTGATAGAAATTTGTAGTTTTCTCAAATATCAATATAATACATTTATGTGTTTTAATTTTTTTGTTATTATATCTTATCATTATTTTTGGTTTTTTCAATGTTTTATAGTTATATTTTGTTATGAACCTAACAATTTAGTTCTCTACTCATACATTTTTATAGAAAATTCTTATTACTTATTAACGTACCCGTATCTTGATTTTTTTTTAAATGCCGTATCCCGTACCAGTATCAGTACCCGTACCTATGCATCATAGACTGTGCCATTTCCATACATCAAGGCTGCTGCTGCTGCAGTGGTGTCGTAGGTACCAAACTAGAGTTTCACTCATATATCACAGAATATTGAATCTCTTCCGCCCATTTTCCCCAAGGTCTTCTATCACGTGCCACAAAACTTCCTGTGGGTGGTCAAAATGAGCCTTATTACTCACCAACAGCAAATCACTTTCCGGAATAACCGGTAGCAAAAGACAGTTTAGCAGCGAGCCACGTGTCAATCTAGTTGGCATAGCACTTAAATCGTTTACAGGGGAGCACTCTCTTTCCTCGTCAACAGTGGAAATAATGGCTCATTAATCCATCACTTCATTATGGATATGAAAAGAGAAAACCACTTTGGACTATGAAATAATGGCCTCATTAATCCATCATTTAATATCTAAAACTTTCTACCCTACTTCTTTGCACAACCCACATATAAAATTTGTGATTCTGAAGTCTTAACCGATTCCATTTCTAATAAAAATATGAACTACAATGCCAATTCCGCAATCAAAATAAGCCCTTCAAAATCTATGAAAAGTCCCCAATACTGTAATTTTATTCTTCACGCCAATTCTCTTTTGATTTCAAAAGAACGAAATAACAATATAATTCTACTCTAAACTAATCACATTAGCCTACAAACATTACAACAAGGAGGGCAAAAAAGAAATCTAGAGGTGCATTTGATTTGATATTAGCTGCTTTCAAAAGAAAAAAGAAATTACACTAGAAAACTTATTTGATTGCATTCAAGGTCTTAGGTCATTAATCCCGAATAGATCTTAAAGAACAATAACAAATTATAGATAGATCTTAAACATAAAAGCAAACAATCGCAGAAGTCAAAGCAACAAACAGTTTTAAGCTTCAAAAAATGATGAGGATATAAAAACCTGCAGGACAGCTTACAAACAGAGATAAAGGTAGCCGGAGAGCACAGTAACTAAAAAGTCATCGGAAAGCTTGAAGGTCAGATAGCTGCAGAATGCAATTGATAAGAGGCACTTACAAACTGAGATAAGGGTGTTCTCAGTTTATAAAGGGTGTTCATCGTTAAAACCCTAGTTTTCTGAAACAAAAATCCTAAACTAACCCATATCAACCTCTGAAACCCTAAAATTTAAGGGTATTTCTGGGTTTTCAAACACTTTCAGAAACGGGCTAACTAATACAATAGCAGACGCGACACATCGAAATGTAATATGACGTAGCATAGACCTCCGTAACGACACATCGCTGTCATCACGGCGCAGTCTAACTCTCGAGTTGCATTTAAATGAAAATATTTTTTAAAATGGGACGAAAACTTATATAGAAACAAATATTTGAAAATGGGACGAAAACTTATATAGAAACAAATATTTGAAAATGTGGAGGCAACCAAGTAATTATTATAAAAAACTATTATAGCTCAGCTGGCATTGGTTTTAGTAAGGATGTATGTGATTACATCAAGACAGATTCGATTTGATTCTCATTAGCAACCTATTCCCGCTTTGTACCCCGTGGCTAACATTTTTCTATAATCTACATCCAAAAAGAATGTCATCTATCTCAGAGAGACTTCCTCAAAGTTGACAACTAACAAGGGAATAAATCTAGGCATGGACTGTAAGAAGAAGAAAAAATCACACTAGGCCATTCTCCCAATCAAACTGCCCTAGATTCCTAAATTCTCACCAAAGTTCTTTCATAAAATTTAGGACTTTCCCCCCAAAAAAAAAACAACTAACCTAAACAAGTGTTCTAAGCTTTAAAAATTCAAAACTAAAAAATAAAACAGAGTAAACATAAAAAAACACAAGTTTCTGAACACAGCAACAACACATTTGATTAATACATCCACAGACATTCTTCCATCTCAAAATTCCTAATTCTATGAATGATAATAACAAACTAACATTACTTATATACGTCCAAATTCAAATCATACTGAAAGAAGAAAGAAAAGGAAAACATGTAAAAGGGTTTAACATTCAAACACTAACAAAAAACTACAAGAGTGAATGAGTTTTCCATACCTCGCATCATGCAACTCCTCACCATCAACATCACTGGGCGGAGAAGCATTGATATCAAGAAGCTGCTTCGACTTCACACCCAACGGCCACCGTTTACTCTTCACACCGCCAGCCAAACACTCACTGCAAACCCACTCTCCTATACTCGCCGCAACCTGTCGACCACCGCCGCCTCGAATCCCGGCGCAAGTCAAGTGAAAACTCCGCTCACAGCCGTCACATACTAAACAATTACCACCTCCACCACCGCCGCCGGACTTAGCACAGACAGCACATGAAGTACTACCACCAGGAAGAGCTGCAGGACCACCGGGAGGTGGCGCTGGATTTTCGTGGTAGGTACGAACGATATCGATGGTGAAGTCAGGTAGGGTTTCGGGGAATGAGGAAGAAGGAGAAGGGATCTCGTTTAGGTCGATGCATAGGATTGAACGAGTATCTTGGAGGTTGTTGCTGTTGTGGTGATTGTGCGGCGGTTGCGGCGGCGGAAGCGGGAGGTTGTTGAGGTTAGCCGCGGAGGATTCGGTGAGTTCCATGATCATCGGAAAAAAGATAGTGAATGAGTTAAGAACGAGTTAGGGATTGTGTGTTGTAACATTGTACGAATCGAAGAAATTGTGAAGAGAGAAACGGATCGAATGGTAACTGAGATTGAAACACAGAGAAAGAGGTTTTTAGAGAGAGAGAAAGAGGTTTTTAGAGAGAGAAAATCAGAAAAGGGAAAGACAGGGATGGGACCGTATCTGTATCGAAGCCTAAACTCGTAAATCTCTTTCTCAGTTTCTATTCTCTCTCTTCTTTTACTTGTTTTTTTTTTTCTTTTAACTATTTTCTCTTTTGTACTATACTAAAGTTTAGTTATTACAGGGTTAATGAACTTTTAGGTCTGGTTAATGAATTTTTAGGTTTTAGTTTTCCTAACAAAAAAATTAATAAATGGTTTTTCAAAAAAAAAAATTTGTTTGTTTCTAATGTCAAATGTAATTAACGGTTGCTTAAGTGACATAACAGTTGGATTAAATAATTTTTTTATGACATGGAACCCTACGTGTACTAAGGCAATTTAAAGATGACTATGTTTCCTTTTGACCTAAATTACTTCCTCTTTGTTCATCGTTTTCATTCATCGTGAAATTCGGTGACCCTCATTTTTCTTCAAGTGTCTTGCTCGCGTTGTTCATCTTCTTCTTTAGTTCATTTTATTCCTTCAGCGTTTTCACAAGATAATGTCTTATGCTTCGGTTAAATCACGAGTTGAGAAGTTTTATGGTGTTAGGTTCGTATAGTCTCGTATCAATGCAAAAATGGACCAAATAAGGAAAGATTTTTTTGGAGATGTGTTTATTGGAGAAGTGTTGATATGTGTAATTTGTTTATATGGGATGAAGATCTTGCAGAAAAATCTGGAAATGAAGATGGTGTCGTTACGAACTCAGATTTGAAAGTCATGGCTTTCGTGAGATATATGAAGTTCATGTATGAAGAATCAAGGAAGAAAAACAAGAACTTGAGTGCAAGTTGAAAACAGAGAAATTTAATGGATGATTGAAGATGTTGTGTCTTGTTATGTCATTTATGTTCAATGTGTATTTTGTTATGAAATATAGTTGTTGATCTTGTTTTAATGTAATGGAATTTGCAATGTAGTTGTTGAAGTTGAATGATGTTGCAATGTAGTTGTTATACTTGATTAATGTAATGAAATTTAATTATAGGTGTTGTACTTGATTAATGTAATGAAATTGATTAATGTTGTAATGTGATGAGTTTTAAACAAAATTTGTGTTGTTGTAGTTGTTGCAATCTAGTTGCAATCTAGTTTGTTATGATTAAGTTGACACATTTTGCAAAATTTGGCATAAAAAGGTTGTAACTTGACTGTAAATGGCAAGATGATTTTAGACAGAATACCAAATACATTAGATTGTAAACATAAAAGTATATATGATATAAGAGTATTCAATACATTAGACATAATATCAAAAGAGTGTTCATTGAGTCATACATTACATAAGTTTCTAAACAAAACAACTAATGTTCGTATTACATAAGTTCCAAACAAAACACATAAGGTTCACAACACATAAGTCTTCACTGAGTCATGCTCTTCTAGATGCCATCCCAAGTCTTCTTTTCCATATCACTGCCAACACATGTGTCTTTCTCAGGAATAACAAATGGATCATTTGGATCCCTCCCAAGTCCCACAATATCACGTGTCTTCAAAGTCCTAGGTATGTCACTTTGTCTTTTTTGAATTGCATCATTCTTGGTTTTTTTCCTTAGTGATATCATTATTTTCACCTGTTATGATAATATAAAGTTATCAAGGTAATAAACATAAAAAAAAAAAACATAAGTGGAACAAGTTACACACTTATAGAATCACTCATACTTGGTTTGTTAGCTTCATTTGGTATTGGTTTAACAACAGGTTTTTGTACCTTAGGTCTTGGACCAGTGAAGGTTCTGACAGCAGGTTTTGGTACCTTAAGTTTTGTACCAAAGAAAGTTTTGACTGCGGGCCTATTTGGGTTAACATTTGCAGATTGTTTGACATTGTCAATTGGTTTTACAAGACTAGTATCAACAGTAAGTGGTCTAATATCTAGTATTTCATCGTCATTCAATGATGTTGCCAATTCATTAGGATATATACAACAATACATTTTCATTGCCTCGGTAGAGCTTACAGAAAATTGAGTAGGATTCACTTCAGATTGTGAGGGGTCACTTCAGGTTGTACAGGTTGTAGAGCATCAGGTTATGCAGTAGTTGATGCTTTAGGTTGTGCAGTAGTTGGTGCTTCAGATTGTGCAGCAGTCTTTGGTTTTTTACTTGTGCCTCCTTTTTATGTAATACTCTTTGGTCTACCCTGCAACCAAAGAGATTTCAAACAAGTCAATGAAAATATTAAATGAAAGTATAAATTGAAAATTGAAAATCAAACAAGTGTTACTAACCATTTTCTTTGGTAATGTCTCCACATTTTAGCTAGCTGCCTTGCTTTGAAAGCCCTACAACCAGTGATTTATGTAGCAAACCTCGGTCTTACATCTGCTACAACCTCATTTAATTTCATACTTGAATTGTTCTTCAACTTGTCAACAATCACTCTAAATACCCGTCCAACATTTGCATTCTTGTTGAAAACGTTCTTCCACATTTGTGCTTCTGAAATAGAGTTTTGATCCTAAATGATGTTACTTTCAAGACTTTATTGCATATCACAATGTAGTTACATTGTTGTTTATCCTTACAAACAACCTTACACATATTCCCATCATCTCTAGCAAACCTTACCTCCCTATCATTCAGCACATTGTGTTCAAGTACAACTTTCTTAAATTGCTTCAAAGATGAAAATTTCATTCCCACCTTAAATAAGAATTATTTTCTAAGTTTTTCATCTTCATTAAACCTTATCAAAAGCATGCATTCTTTGTTCTTCACTATCTTCAGAGTGTGTCCTATCCAAAGAGTCTTCAACTGATTCACTATCTTCATCACCTTCATTTTCCTCAACATATTCATGCCCTTTTTGTTTCTCTATTAACCTCCCGATATAAGTCTTCTCACCACTTGCTAACTTTAACTCTGTATATATCTCAACATCATTCTTATTATTCTCAACATACAAAGTTAACATTGTTGTATCCTCATCATTAAAAAAGGGTTTTATATCCTTTTAAGACAACCATGTTCAGCCTTCCACCACATTTTCACATCTTCAATGTTAAAGGAGAGTCAACCCCCTTAATTAAGTCACAAGCTTCAAAGTATAACCAAAAATTTGAGTCTTGCCCACTTATAGCATAAACATTCCCCCTTCATATCTTAACCATACATCCTTTACAGAATACCCTTTGGTATAAAATACAACATTAAATAACCTCATATCCTACAAGAATAAACAATGGTAAATCAGACATTACCACCAGACATATAGCAAAAACCTTGGATGTTTTTAGTCAACACAACAAGACAAACATGTGTGGTTTTCAAGACAAGTGAGGCACAGAACATAGGAGCAATAGTTGAAGGCGTTAAACAATAACAAGTAGGAACCAATAACATATATACAATATTCAAAAGTATGTGTCTAGATTTACCTTATGCTTGGGACCACAGCAACCAATGCAAGCATTGTGAGTGAATGTTGGGACCACCGGTAACTGAAAGGGAAAGGGAAAGAGGGACCGCAAGTTTCGTCAGAGCGTCTTTGAGTCTTCAAAAGTGTCTTCAAAAACATTGTGAGTGAAGTACAAGGAATTAGGGATTATCAACTAATTAGGGCTTTCTGTCAAGACTTAGAAACGTCAGTTTACATTTGTCATGCCACCTGAGTATATGAAATGCATCTCATAAAAAATGTAATTATTTAATTCACATGTCATTCCACATAAGCAACTGTTAGTTATATATGACGTTAGGGACCAATAATTCAGACGATAAATTTTGAAGGGACCATTTATTGAAGGAAAATTTTAGAGACACTAAAAATGAAAACTACAATACTTAGAGGGACTAAAAACTTATTTAACTCATTATCATATTTATATTAATTTTAATTAATACTAATTAGTATTATATATATATATATATATATATATATATATATATATATATATATATATATATATATATAAAATACTAATTAGTATTAATTAAAATTAATATAAATATGATAATGAGTTAAATAAGTTTTTAGTCCCTCTAAGTATTGTAGTCCCTCAATGTTAAAGGAGAGTCAACCCCCTTAATTAAGTCACAAGCTTCAAAGTATAACCAAAAATTTGAGTCTTGCCCACTTATAGCATAAACATTCCCCCTTCATATCTTAACCATACATCCTTTACAGAATACCCTTTGGTATAAAATACAACATTAAATAACTTCATATCCTACAAGAATAAACAATGGTAAATCAGACATTACCACCAGACATATAGCAAAAACCTTGGATGTTTTTAGTCAACACAACAAGACAAACATGTGTGGTTTTCAAGACAAGTGAGGCACAGAACATAGGAGCAATAGTTGAAGGCGTTAAACAATAACAAGTAGGAACCAATAACATATATACAATATTCAAAAGTATGTGTCTAGATTTACCTTATGCTTGGGACCACAGCAACCAATGCAAGCATTGTGAGTGAATGTTGGGACCACCGGTAACTAAAAGGGAAAGTGAAAGGGAAAGGGAAAGAGGGACCGCAAGTTTCGTCAGAGCGTCTTTGAGTCTTCAAAAGTGTCTTCAAAAACATTGTGAGTGAAGTACAAGGAATTAGGGATTATCAACTAATTAGGGCTTTCTGTCAAGACTTAGAAACGTCAGTTTACATTTGTCATGCCACCTGAGTATATGAAATGCATCTCATAAAAAATGTAATTATTTAATTCACATGTCATTCCACATAAGCAACTGTTAGTTATATATGACGTTAGGGACCAATAATTCAGACGATAAATTTTGAAGGGACCATTTATTGAAGGAAAATTTTAGAGACACTAAAAATGAAAACTACAATACTTAGAGGGACTAAAAACTTATTTAACTCATTATCATATTTATATTAATTTTAATTAATACTAATTAGTATTATATATATATATATATATATATATATATATATATATATATATATAAGTGGACTTATAGTACGACTGTACGAGTATGTAATGTATTCTATAATTGAGTTATTGATGTGTCTTCATGTAATAAAAAGCTATAAATTATGTGTAAAAAGCTACAAATTATATATTTGTTTCAAACATGTGTTAGTAGGTGTTTCATGGCAATAAAAAACATGTGTTGAAATAGTTAAATTATGATTTAGATCATTTTGTCTTGATGTATTTTTGAAAATTAATAAAAATAATTTTTTTAATATTTTTAGTATTTTTTTAAAATGAAAATTACGTTTTTTTTTCAATTGTTGATTTCTTTATTTTTAACAAGTAACAAGTAGAACTAATATAAATTTTAAAATTTAAAATTATAAAATGTTTTCAATTCAAACGTGTAAAATTGATTGGTTAATTTCTGAATCAATATTGTTTAGGATTCAGTCTTTGAGGTAATTTAGTTATTGTTTTATTCCGATTTGAGTAATTTAATTATATGTTTGATTATGCGTGTATATCATTATCAACTTTCAATGAAGTTTTACATGAGAATATACAATTTATAGGTGTTGTTCAAAAATGTGTTGGTATGTGTTTCACACTAATATCAAACACATGTTAAAATAAAATGATTTAGGGTATGAGTTGGCTTCACCTCTTATCCAATTCAAGTACCTTGTGAGGTTTCAGTAATTGGTTGAGATTTATTGATGTTAAATGGATCGGGGCTATTATGGATATAATAGTTTATAGTCCCTCAAGCATGAGACCTATACGGGTGAAGTAATTAAGTAATATATATATATATATATATATATATATATATATATATATATATATATATATATATATAGTGTGTGTGTGTGTGTGTGTGTGTGTGTGTGTCTAAAGCATATGGCATGTAAGGGTGATGTGATTAAGCAACATATTTGACAATTCATTGTCCCTAGAGTACGGGGCATGTAAAGGCAAAGTGACTGAGCAATATATTTTACAGTTTATGACCCCTCAAGCATGAGTTGCGTAAGGGCTAAGTGATTATGGTACCTGAGTTTTCAAGATTGTTTGGATTATAAGATTAAGGACGTGGTCAATATAAATTATTTGATTCATGAGAGACTGTTCAATTTAAGAAGTGAAAAATATTTGGAAAACCCTTTGAACTTAATTTTAAAAGTTGTGATGATTTAGTTTACCCTAGGAATGATCACTCAATTTGAGACATCCATTAATTTCCATGTCTACGAGTAAAGTCGTTATTTCCCAGTCATGCTAATAATGGCAATTAAACCAAAGGAGTGTGCTTTGTAATTTATAAATATCAAAACATTTGCCTCACATATTCATTATCCACTTATCTAATAATTGCTTCATGTTGCAACCACTACAATTTGTTGTTTCGTCCTCTTTGCAAACTCAGTTCCCTTCATCAACTAACAAATTCTAACTACAACTACATTTTTCTTCCCTTTATTTACCTTTTTACTTTCATATTTATAGAATTGTATTCAATAGGGATTGTGATGTTAGCAATAATGTAATCGAGCCATATAGCCACAAAAAGAGATGGGAAAGGTGGTGTCATTGTGTTAAGAGTTTAAGAGCTACAGTAATAGTTCTAGTAGTTCTCATAAAAATGAAAGTAGAGATAGTGACGTTGTTTTAATATCTTTTTGCCCAAGATCAATGAGATCTCTCATGGAAAATTCAGATGAAAACACAATCACCTCTTGTAAAGATGTGGTATGAATTGACTCATTATATAACAATGATGCCTTGATAAAGTCTTTTTGAAACGACCTAAATATAAATAATTATGGAGAAGAAGATGATGTATCATTTGAGCCTGGCATGGAAGGAAAAAAATGTGTATGATGAGGCCTCAATGAACGGGGAATATTCTTCTATTTTTACACGTGCATCATAGCCAATTTTAGTGTATGCATTGTTTTTACCATGTTTGAGTATGAGCTCCTGAAAATTACCATTGTTGCCCTCCGTATCAACTACATTCGAACATCTGAGCTTTTGGGAAGGATTCTAGATACTATGGGGGGCTTTGGAAATTACACCTATTGTAGGCATGTTATTTTATTTTTACGTGACATTTGACAAAGGTAGTTAGGTTTCACTAAGTGCCCTCGCTAATAAGGGGAATTTAATTCTTTGTTGTTCGTATTACAGAAACTAGAAGGAAAATTTTGTTTAAATTTTAGGTAATACTCACTACCCTGGCGTCATTTTTTAGGAGGATGAGGTGCGCAAATTTTTGCTTTATTGGACGAACGAGCATGTGCCAACTGTAACACCCAATTTCTACCCGTAATTAATTATAAATAAACCAGAGTTCAACAAAAACGGGGTATCACATTTTTCTTCTTTAAAACAATTCATCATAGTCATATCAAGTAATAAGTCACGTCTTTACTACGTATCGGAATCATTTAAATCATAACAACTCATCATAAAATCAACTTCTTAAGTAATTCATCAAAATCCAAAAACATAAAACATCATCTTTTAAAGGAAACATATTTATCCAATCATAAACGAAACAAAGGTTCAATCAAAATCATGCATTCGCTAATCCCCCCGAAGTGTTACATATCAGAGCGGCCAACGACTCAAACCATCTAACGGAAACTCCTCGCTACTCAGGATTACATGCATGTTACCAACAGAGGGTAACATTCAAACAGAAGGGGTGGGATATCGACAATTATAAACAGGATATAATAATCAGTATATATAAGTTAAAGTCATTCAATCACCCATTCACATCATATTCACCATAAACATCGCATCATCACAACATTCATAAACATTTCATCACTCATTCAATAATGCAATTCAACTGTGACTCGACAATGCATGCATGTGGTACCATTCGGAGCGAACTCCCATCTTAAAATTCATTCCATTTAGGTGGGCATCAGCAAGACATAAGTCTCCAACTTAAACATTGTGTTTACCATTCTAGGTCATCTTAATAATGCAAATGTATGCGGTATGAAAATGGCATACACAGAATCAAACATCATAAACATCGTTTAATCACATCATCTTAAATCATCTTACATCATCGTAACATCGCAACATCGTTGGTCATGAGACCTACATCAAAATACATCATCACTACAGTATAAAATCATTTTAATCGTCTTAGTTTATCATCTCTAGATTCATTGTCCAAAGTCGTTCAACAACAATCGTTAAATAATCATATTATTAACCTCTGATTACATATATCATCAATTACTAGTTCTCAATCATCTTACGGAACATCAGAAAGAGGAACAGACGCGAATCGATAGCTGAAACGCTACGAAATCACAAAAACACATCACTGCTGCCTAAACGCGTACTAGACGCGTATCAGCCTTCCCTTACGCGTATCTGTGTACGCTCTTACACGTATCATATACAAATGGCCAGAGGGCCTAAAAATTCACTCTCCATACGCGTAACAGGCAGCGTAACCATCATGTGTTACGCGTAATGCCTGGTCTCATACGCTTAAGACCGAATCTCTTACACAAATCACCAGAAACCATCTTAGTTCATCTTTTGCTACGGTTCATCATTTTATCACTTCAATCCAGTCTTATTTGGGTTTCTACCATGTTTTAGACTCATAATTATTCATCTTATTACTCATTTATCATTGCTACATCAATTTATTAACCTATTACCATCATCTAATTCAGATTTGTCACAATTTCATCACACATCTCAGAAAATCATCACAGCAATTACGCACAACAATGATCAACATATGATTCATATCAGTTATACAATCATCAATTCATCTAAACCATACGAAATCGCACAGAAAACATCATACAAACAACAACAAGGAAATCAAACAACCTTATCCCATACATACAGATTATTTTCTCCCGGTTATAAAATACGAATCCCACCCTTACCTTTGGATTGAATGCAACTTGAATCTATGGGTGAAAATTCCTACGAAAAATCCTCTTGCAAATCCTTAGCCATAGCTTTTGATCTCCCAAGACTCGGTCTTCTCTCCAAATTCTGATTATGACTAATTCCCTCTAAAACCCTTACTAATCCTATTTTCATTATTTTAATTAAAATGTATTAAAATAATACTAATATTATTATTTACCAAAAAATCATTTACTTTAATTCACTAATGGACTTTTATCTACACCTCTCAACGTTACTACTAAAACCTCTCCAAAATAAGTCTAACCCACAACTCAACTTGAAACAACTTAAATCTCTTAATCATCTTATTAACAAACATCACACATCGCAATTAACAACAAATCTTCTCAAATTAATTTAATTAAATAAATAAATTAAATCGGGGTGTTACACCAACTATGGGTTATAATTTTGACAAACTTTGGGAGACATAGATTGATGATGTCCAATTTCTAGGTCAATTATATGTCTTGAGCGTTATAGAAATGATGTATTATGAAACACATAAACCAATGATTGATAGTTATTTGTGTAAGTATGTTTTATTTGCTTGTTTTCCTCACTATTTATTTGCCCTCTTATAAATCCTTCCATGTTACTTTTGTAGTAAAAATGACTCAGTTGTCAATGTCTTAAAGGAAAAAGATGTTGGATAATGTGAAAGTCGTTAGAGATAAAAAAGAGGAATTTTAACAAGAAGAGTGAATAGGTTGGTTTGCTAACCAATATTTCTAACAAGACGAGATATGGTCATTACGAGTATTTTGTGATGTTATTTAGTGTGTCTAATGCATCAGGTGTACTTATGGAATATATGAATTGGATTTTACATCCTTATATAGATCAGTTTATGGTTGAGTTCATCAATGGTATTTTGATATATTCGACATTAAATGAAGATCATACAGAGCATCTAATAATCGTGTTGAATACCTTGAAAGAAAAGAAGTTGTATGTGAAATTATTTAAGTGTGAGTTCTGGTTGAAAGAAGTGAGTTTCCATGGTCATGTGATATTTAATGGTAATATTGCAGTGGATCCATCAAAGATAGATGTAGTGTTGTAGCGGGAGACTCTGAAGTATGATACAAATATCATAAGTTTTATGGGTTTGGTTGGTTATTACCGAAGGTTTATTGAGGTATTTTTGAAGTTAGCATTGCATTTGACTCAATTGGCTCGAAAGGGGGTCAAGCTTATGTTTTGGATGTGCAGTGTGAAGAGATTTTTCATGAGCTCAATAGGAGACTAACATCAACACCAATTTTTACTTTGCCAAGTCCAAGTGAATCTTTTTTTGTGTTTTATGATGCCTCGAAGATGGGTCTAGGTGATGTGCTAATGTATAATGGTCATATTACGGCTTATGCTTCAAGATAATTAAAGTTTCTTGAGAAGAGTTATCTTACGCATGATCTAGAGTTGGAAGTTGTGGTGTTCGTGTTAAAAATGTTGAGCCATTATCTATTTGGTTCCCGATTTGAAGTGCTCAATGACCACAATAGTTTGAAGTACTTGTTCGATCAGAAAGAGTCACATATGATGCAGAGGAGATGGCTCGAATTTCTGAAGGATTGTGATTTTGGCTTGAATTACCATTTGGGTAAAGCTAATGTTGTAGTTGATGTGTTGAGTAGAAAGTTGTTGCATACGTCGATGCTTAAGGTTTGAGAAACAGAGTCAATCAAGCAATTCAGAGATGTAAGTCTGTTATGTGAAAGGACTACTAACACTTCGAAGTTGGGTATGTTGAAATTGACAGTGGTATCCTTGAAGAACTCAAAGAAGGTAAAAAAATAAACTTGGAATTGATCGCCCAGTCAGTGTTAATCAATTGAGGAAAATGAGGTGATTTCATAATCGACGAGAATGGTGTGATGAGTGATGAATTCTCGGCAAGTTTACTAATAATGTTGCATTAATAAAAAGATCGAACCCACAAGGACTATTTCCAAACAAGATAATGATTATGAAATTTAAAGGAAAACAATAAATAGGGTTTGCAAGTTTCAGTTCAAAAAGTAATTAAACAAGTAAGTTATGTTACGAAAGCGGTCAGGTTGTATTATAGAATCCATTATTCCTCTATTGTTGATATTTGATACCCTGTATGAATTATCTAATCACTATAACCCTACGACGAACTACCAAAATGGTTAAAGTCAATCCCTCATAAAATAACTCACTAACCACTACTCGGAGCTTTTTATCCCTAGTTCGCCAACGTAAGCAGGGTTAGGCGATGTATAGAACATTAACACCATATGCCACTACTCGGGGTCTCCTATCCCTATTCGACCAACGTAAGTGTAGAACAATTGTCCTAGGTCCAACACATAGGCTAAGAGTCAATAATCCTTATGTGTCCAAAATCGGATTAACAAAGTATCTCAAATAAAAAGCATTACGAACAAGAAAAACTGAATATGATTATAGATCAATAGGTTCATATAACAGTCAAATCAACATAGAATCCAACAATATAGAAATAGGTTCATCATAACATAACCTAACCTAAGAGAATTTAGCTACACATTCAGAAAATAATACCACAATCAATAGATGAAAATAACCTAAGAAGTCCCTCGAAGAGATGACCTCCAATGTATTCAAATTCTCTAAAAATTTCATTTTATACTCTCAAAATTGTGCTCTAGTCTTCTAATTTCATAACCCTTGTCAAACTGCTGAAAATCCCCTTAAAAAGCACTCAAAACGGGTCAGAACGCGTCAAAAAAGGCCCAGAAAATTACCCATCGCGCGCATTATATAAGTATCAAGGGTGCAATGCAATTCTTCTTCTATTATCATATCTATTTGTTCCTTCTTAATGGTACTAGAGATTTGGTCGTTCTTTTTTATTCTTTCTCTTTTTTTTTGAAGAAGTGACTTTTTTTACTTCTTATTTTCTCAAAAAATTTAAATTTTTTACCACTTATCTCTAGTACCCCAATCCCAAACTTAGAACTTTGCTCACTTCCAAGAGGAACCCCAAACTTAATCTTTTCCGTTCACTTTAAGAACTTAGATTCTACCTAACTTCAAAGAGAGGGTGGAAATAAATTATCTTTCAAGTCAAATGGATGGGAGTTGTAGGCTACGTCACCGAAAGAAAGGCTTAGGCTCAAAGTGGCTAGCAACAGATGTTCCTAATACTACATGGTTTCTACAAATGTAACACCCATATATATATATATAATATATGTCTAGAATTTTTCATATTATACAAGGTTGTAAATTTGGTACTGAAATACATAAGCTCCTAGTGACACGTTATACAAATTACATGCCCACAAACAAAATAAGTAAAAGTGGCATAATACATACAAGATGCCTAAAACAATCTAAGAACTAGATCATCATGGAATGATCTCAAAATAAGGTCTTCGCAACGGAAATCCATCCAAAAATCTAAGACAAGTAAGGAGATCAAGCAACTTTGTCCTTACCCTTCGTCGAATCAGAATTACCTGAAAAATAATTAACAACATGGGGTGAGATAATGATGTCAGTGGGTTCCCTATCTTGTGTATTCTATTAGCTTTACAGGGTTCTAGCTGAGCCTAGCTCGATTCCTAAGGGGAAAAGAGACTCAAGCTCACAATAATCACATTGTATGGAAACATGCCTCATGAGTTCATCAACTCACTCAATCACTAATAAGAAATGAAACCAATGCATATTTCCCCAGCCAATCATACATCTAGGATTCTCAACACGGGCCACAAATCCTTGTATCACACTTCGACTTTCATGAGCATTTCAAGCTCCTATTTGGGACTCTAACCCACTTGGTTCCGCATATGGAACTTTAAACAATTTGGTTGAATATATGAGACTTTAACCCAATTGGTTGATCATATGGGAATCAAACCCATATGGTCGATGTAAAGTATTGGTGCCTTCATCCCAATCTTAAACTATATAAACACCGTGACTTGGGATGACACAATTAAGGGCTCTTCCGATTATGATATTCAATAGAGGGCACATGATTGTATTCGACAATCACAAGGTGGTCACATCACTTAAGCATTTACAATAAGTACCACATGTTCCTTACAATGCCCCACCTCTTCACTAGGCAACTACTTATCAAAGATGCTCACTTATGCACCAAATGCACAAGCGTTGTCATTTTAGTCATCTATTATCTCCTAGTAATCTTACTAGTTCATATCATCAATTCCATAAAGGGTTTCCACATTTCCCTTTATAGTTTTCCAATCATGTTATCATCTCTTACAATCAATCAATCATCAACGATAAGCATATTGTAACACGATGGGAAAACTAACTTTGTCGTTTTTGTTTTTACAAAAACAATGTTACGGATAGCAAGAGTCGCCACCGACTTTTCTTTTATCCAATTAGGAAAGGTGGAAAAGAACATGAAAGACCTTGGTTTAGATTTTGAGTTCGGGGGGTAGGTTATACAAAGGGAAGGTGTTGGCACCCTTTGTATCCATGGTTATCCACGGGCTCTTAACTACTTAGCTCACTTTACTTTTGTTTGAAAAATAGTGGTGGTGTATTTAGAAAAAAGCCCACCTTTGTAATGATTCTCGTATGAATGTATACAAAGGGGTTTTCTTGGAGAATTTTGAAAATGTGAGGTGTAAATAGTACTTTTTCTTTTGAAATGATGAGCAAGCAATTAAGAGCTTCTTACCTACTCAAGGTCGTTCATGTTATTTTTCGTTCCTTAGTGATAAGATTGTCCTTACTATTAGTTAGTAAGTAATCGTATCTTTGGATGTAAGGGACAGACGTAGGGTCATCATATGGTCATAGAAGGCAACCTTGTAAAGGTATCTTAGCAACTCGAATGGACTATCATCATTTTTCCGTAGGGTAATCGATGGACTAGATCACTTATTCATAGGCAACTCGAAGGGTCATCGAGGGACTGTGATCTTTATATCAAAGGGACTTGATCATTTTTATTTAGGAAACTTTACTAAGACACGTCTATGCTCTAGGGACTTGACCATTTTTAGTAAGGCAACAAAAGGGGATACCCTAGAGGTGCATGTGTGGAAAGTGTGTTGTGTTCAGTTATTTTCCTTTGGATTAGTGGGCTAAGTCAGTTTTATGTGCATATAAATCTTTCAACACTCTATTATTACTAACCACGTAGTTTAATATTTGCGAAAATAAAATCCTAAACTATTACATCATGGGGAGAGGGATACATATTTTAAATCGGGGAGTGCGGAAAATAAAGTGCGGAAAATTAAATATTACAAAATAAATAATAATTATATATACTTTTCTAATAAAAATAAAATCGGAACGAATAATAGTGAAGAAAGAATAAATATTGGAGAATTTGATTAAGATCGGTTAATTGAATTTTTATATAAAAAAATAAAGTTTTTTATGATTTTTGAAGGTTTAAATTATTATTTAATTTAATTGTGGAAAAAATATATATTTTCCATATGTATTTGTTATTATTTATAAAAGAAAAAGGAAAAAAAAGGTTATTGATTTTTATAAATTGTTATTGGTTAGAAAAGGTTTTATATTAATTAATTTATTAATTTAGAAATTAAAATAAAAAGAAAAAGGAAATAATAAGAAGACAAGAAATAAGAGAAATTGGCTAAAAAGAAAGAGAGGGCGTTGAGTTTCAAACCCAGACCCTTAAGGTGAAACACACATTAGCTTTACCACTGGGTCAGCTGCACCTGCATGTTAGTAAATGGAAACACATGATTATATAATAAAAATAAAATGTAAACCTAGCTCAGCCAATCAGCGAACGACACTGCATCGTCTTCTTCCTTTTGCCTGCATTTTTTAGCTACGGTTTTGCTTTAAATTAACTACGATATTTAGCTACGATTTTTTCGTAGCTAAACTAACCTGAAATCTGAAGGAAAAAAAACGCAAGGATTAATGAATAAAAACCATCCATTCCCACTAATTTGGAGCCTAGGAATTCAATGGTGGTGTCCGTTTGGCCAAAAAGTGCTTGAATAATGAGATTCGAATAAGGAAAGATTTATGCCATAACAATGACACTTCTTCATTCTTACACCTAAACCTGAAAACAATGGATCTAAATGATCCTAAACATTAATTTAAACACAAATATGCATGAAGAAACAATTTAAAGTGCATGTAATGAAAAATTCGAAGAAAAACAAGAGAGGGCACGACGACATTGTTCATGGATCATGTATCACGTGTTTTCAACCTTCAATAATGATGGAGATTGCCTCCTGGGATTTCCTTAAGGATGTTCGAATGTGGAAAATTGATGGAAGCTTGCTACATAGTTCTTTTATGGTATGTCCTAATTTTACCTTTTTTTGAAAAAAAAATTAGGGTTCTTTGTGCATGGATTTCGTGTCTTTGACTTATGGAGATGATGAGTATTTATATAGGGTGTAATTTAGGTCAGAATTTGGGTTTGGGTGAAAAATATTTGATTTATTATTCAATGGTAATTCCAATCTTTCTATTTTTGCATAATTAACCATTACACACTTCCTCTTTGGTTTTGCACGAATTTTGGATCCATATAATGATGATAAACATCAAAATCTGATCCCAAAATATTCCTAAGATCAAATATTTGATTTTTTAATATTTATTCTAATTAAAATTGAATTTAAATCAATTAAATCCAATAAAATATAAAATAAACATAAAAAATCAGAATATATTACTTATGGATCGTGGATTATCTCATGATTAAGTTTGGATTAGAAAAATATGGGCCAATTTGGCAAAAACTTAAGTTTTGGTGATTATTTGTCTTATACACCTCCTCAAATTTGCCCAACTTCAACAATGCATAACTCTCTCAATTTGAATCTCATGGATGTGTTCTTGGACTTTTTAGAAATCTTAGAGTGTCCTCTAACTACTCCTTTTGGTCCCATTTCCATTTGATCTTTCATGTTCAAGTTATGAGCTTTTGAAAAAGTTGACTTTTTGTTCTTTTTAAAGGACCTGTAATGTCTTGGCTCATATCTCTCAAATGAAGCATTTATGGCATTGGCTTGTGAGACACAAAGTTGTAGGGAATTGAATTTCCTTCAAAATGAGCTTTGAATGGGAAATTTCTGATGAAGCATGTGAAAGTTATGGCTGATCAAAGTACATTTGACTTTCCCCTTAAGAAACCCTAATTTAGTAACTTCTGACTTTTGATGAATCTGAGGTTTCCTTGATGAATCATGATCAACCCTTGATCAAATGATGAATATCACTTCATAATCTTGATGTTGACCAAAAATCTTGAAGTTTGACTGTATGTTGACCACAGTTTACTTTTTGACCAAGCTAACTAATTTTTGATTATCTGAGCATCTGATTGACCAAACTTGTAGGGCAAGCCTTGAAACTTGACATGAGGATCCTTTAAAGCATATGGGACACCATGAAGTCCATTCGAGCCTTTGGAAATACAATTTGCTTTGAGAAAACTCAAAACCCTAATTTAAGATCCATTGCTTAGGAGGAGGCTTTGTCTGATGAAACCTTGAATTCCTTTGAGCAATTGAGAATCTTGTGACCATTCAGAGACCTCTTGAGACATATTGTCTTGAATATGTGAGGGAAAATTTTGGGGTACAACAGCTGCCCCTGTTCAATTTTCTGAAACTTGAGGATTTAGATTAACATGTACGTCATTCGTGACTTGAAGGTAGAAGAGGATTGAACACTTAAGCTCAAAAATTTGCACTCGCTGGTGCGTAAAGTAATATTGTTGGTTGATTGTATTGCTTGAATGGGCTTAAAGATGCCATTCGGAGTAATTGGAGATGGGCTTATAGATGCCATCCAAAGTCTTTGTTGATAGGAGTATCAGAATGTGTCAATGTTTGACTATATCTAAATGTTGTTACTGAACTAAGTATCAGAACTAGATCTTCATCTTGATCGTCTCTGAACTGTCTCTATAAAATATCTCGAACTAAGTATCAGAACTAGATCTTCATTTCGATCGTCTTTGTACTGTCTTTGGAAAATACCTTGAACTAAATATCGGAACTAGATATTCATTTCGATCGTCTCTGAACTGTCTCTTGGGGAAATACCCTGAACTAAGTATCAGAACTATATCTTCATTTAGATCGCCTATGAAATGTCTCTAGGAGTCGACAATATTTATCTGACCGTGAACTATTCTGAAAAGGAAAAGTTAGTTTTATGCAAGGTCATTTGATGTATGTAATGCATGGCATGACGTTCTTAATGAAAATAAGAATGTTGTATATGCTACAAATGTGTATGCCATGATATGCTATAAATGATGTATGGATGAATTATGTAGTCGAAGCACATTAGTAGCTTCATGTAACAACTGCTAGCCGGGGAAAATAAATCCTAATTTGTTGATGAGGAGTATGAAGACATCGTTCTCGTCTTGTTTCAGAATATTGTACTTAGAATCTTTCGATTTCCTGACTGGGGATAAAAGAGACGAACATTCCCCTAAGGGACTTATCCGACTAAGTGTCAATTCTTCTGGAGATCTCAAGTTTTGAGAGAAATCTGTCTGGGACTTTGTAGAACTGGAAGTACAAGAGGCTATTTGCAATACTTCGCTGAAATAAATCCGTAAAGATTACTCTATGGGGATGAGTCTACGAAGATTTGTTGGTTATGAACTTTGCTGGGGATTCCTACCTCTAAGAGTCTTTAGAAAATGTTATTATTGTAATTTTATATATGTAAATATATTTGTTCTAAACATCAATCATATTAAAAAACATACATTCATTCAAAATAATCAATGGACGTTTACGCTTAAGTAAAAACGGAAAAAGTAAAGTTGGGTTTGAAATATAATTGTATTAATCTTGAAAGTGGCCTATAAACAGGCAAGCTTGAACAAAGTGACAGAAATCCTAGTAAGAGGAATTCGTCGTAGAAATTTTGAAAAGTACATAAAAAAACAAGGAAAAACAGCTATGTGTAAATAATCCCATCAAGTTTCAACTTTGCTGAAATTCTGGGATCAGGTACGTGATGTCGAATGAGATGTTTAAACACTTGAAGACTTAAGCAAAACTTAAAGTGCAGGTAAATTAAACAACACAGGAAATTGTTAACCCAGTTCAGTGTATCTCCACACTTACATCTGGGGGCTACCAAGCCAGGAAGGAAATCCAATATAAGTAATATTAATTTTGGACTTAAACCACTCAGTTTAATCTTTCACTTAATATCTACCCAAGGCAATTTCTACCTAAGACACAACTTAGATATGAGTACCAACTCATTCCCCCTCAATCACATAGTGATATGTTACACGTTTAATAAAATTGAAGTCACACTTCAAACACAACAGCTTGATTTTACTTCACAGTTTCAATCAAGACACAATACACTTTTTGCTTAAAAGCTCATAAAGTGATACACAACTAAAACCTGCTATTAAAACACAAACACCCTATTTAGTCTTCTTAATTTCGTACTCTATTCTGAGAGTTTCTGTTGCTTAAATAAATGCTTGGATTTTGGGCTTTCTGTAGAATATCCAGTCCTGATACGCATGTTGTCATCACCTTGAATTAGGATTTGTTACTTCCTTGATTCTAGGTGAGATGGTTATTCTGTTATACTGAAAACAGATAACTAAGCTCCCTACAGATGCGCCTTGCATTGTTTATCCATTCATAATTAATTCCAGATAAATTCCCTGAATTTACTCAGTTCTGTTATGCATCATTTAAGTCTGGTAGCAGGTCTGAGATGTCACAACATCTGGTGTGACATCCTGATGTCTGAACTTAATTCATTAACTTACACAATGTCACAACATCTGGTGTGACATCCTGAGCTAAGTTCATTAACTTATACTCTGTTTGATAATGTCACAACATCTGGTGTGACATCCTGAACTAAGTTCAACACTTCTTGTTGGTCAAAAATTCTGCCAATTCTAAACATCTACAAACTCCCCCTTTGGCTAATTTTTGGCTAACACAATCTTCTGGTTTTATCAGAGTGCAGCAGAGTTTCATTTATCAGAGTGCAGCAGAGTTCTTTTCTGTTTTAATCATATGAGAGTTTTCTCCCCCTCAAACCTGTATGTATTCTGACTTGTTCAACAAACTTTTAAAAAAACATAGTTCATAGGCAGACATTAAACAGACAAATAACTTGTTCATTAATCATGTAAACTGCAGCAGACATTGTTGTTGTTCAGTTCTCTTCTCCCCCTTGTTAGACAGAAATTGGGGCCAAATTACATAAGCAGACAGAAATACAAAATATTCAAAATTACAATGCTGATACAATACACTTTCCTCACACATTTTCACTCAGAGTATTCATATTCAGTATCTTCTTCTTCCTCTTCAGATTCATCATCAGAGTCATCATCAGATTTAGCAGCATTCTGAGTACCCTCTTCCAGCTCCAGCCTTTGAATGACTTCCTCCGGCTTTTTCTTCCTGGCATCCAGCTCTTTGCAAGTGTTCTTCAGTTCTGCAATCAAGGCAGCTTTGGATATAGGAGACTTTGATTTTGAAGGTCCAACAGATGTCCCAGTGGGAGCTTCAACATCAGCAACATGATGGCTTAAGAACAGTTTGTAGTGGAAGGCCAGAGGACTTTCTCTTTTGCTGACTGAATCCTTCTCAGTGAGGATACCTGGATACTGGCTGAGGATGATTCCACATAGCAGTGATGGAAAAGCAATAGGAAGCTTTGTTGCTGATGTTCCTGCATGCTTCAGAGTTTGATCAAATATGTAAGCCCCAAAGTCCAACTTTGTTTGGGTGCCCACAGCATAAATGAATCTGCCCAATCCAGTACCTATTGAAGAGGTATGGTTGGTAGGGACCCAGTTGACTGTACCAATCCTATGAAACATTGCATACTTCCTTGTTAGCAAGCTAACAGAAAGTTTGCCCTTGACTGGCCAAATTTTGACCTGATTGGCAGTGATGACCTTGCAAATTTGGTTGTCAGTCTTCCCCAGCTCATTAGGCCCATCAGATTTTCTCCCTAGGTAATGATTGATAACCCTAGGAGAGAATTCCACACATCTCCCTCTTACATAGACTTTTCTAAATTCTTCTGACTTTCCATCAGCACAGTCTTCTTGCAGGTTGACAATGAACTCCTTGACTAGCAGCTCATAGCAGGGTGAAAAGTTTGAAACTGTTTTGAATAAACCAGCAGAAGATATTAGGTCTATTACCTCAGTGCACTCCAGTGCATTGCTGCCCAGCTCTCTTTCCAGTGCCACCCTTCTTTGGTAGACATATTTCCATCTGCTCACACTTGACACATGATGGAATGACACATTGTCCAGAGGAGCTTCTGGAACAGCAGAGGTAGACCTTGAAGGTGCTGGTTTCTTCTTTGGTTGGGATGTTGGGACATCCTCTTCAACATCTGAATCAGGTGGAGTTACAGCTTTTCTCTTTTGTGTATTCACCTTGCTCCATTGTTTAGTAGGTCAAAATACCACTTTGGCCTTGTCTTTCTTTGGAGTAGGCTGTTTCTTTTCAGGAGTTGCATGTCCTGCAGTCTTCTTTTCCTTCCTAGCCCTAAGCCTTTTAGCTATGCTAGGGTCCACAGATGCAATGATCTCTGTGTCAGAGTCATCATCTATGGCTTCAACAGGAGGAGGTTGAGAAGTCTCCTCTTCAGCAGGTGGATCAACAGAAGCTTGGTCATCAGTGGCTTCATTATCATCATTAGTTGAGGCATTGTTCTGGTCCTCAGATGTTTCAACATCTATTGGGACATCCTGTTGAGCAGGAGTGTCCTCTTTAGCCTGATTGCTCTGTTCTTCTTGTGGAGCTGGCATGGTGTTCAGAGGAACAGATACCCCACACACTACTCTTTGTTCAGACAAAATCCTATTCACAAGATGCTTGATGGAGGCATCCATATAGTCAGAAGCTTTGGGGGGGGTGTTTGAGGCTGAAGGAATCCCTTTGCTTTTGCTGAACACAGGTTCCTTTGCTCTTCTCACATTAGGAGTTCTAGGTTTTTGAGCAAGAGGAACACTTCCTCTGATTTCGTCTATGGGAGTAGTATCCATTCGAACCATAGAGATTGGGGTTGCATGCACCACATCTTCTTGGTTGAGATTTTCTTCCATGATGTTAGGGTTTTGATGTTGAGACATTTTCGAATGTGGTGGAAGAAGAGTTTAGGTTGGATTGATTTTGATGAGCTCAGAAAATCAGCTTTCGCATGCAATTTGTTTTGAGAAGATAATGAGGAGATGAAGAGCTGATAGCAAGCTTGAGTTTTTATAAAATCCGTTACTGGTGGAATTTTAAAAAGTGGAATACACAGAGTTACTGACCAGACTGGTGCTGCCATCTGGTGATCATGCCACACGATGTCATAGGACATGTTGGCACTTCTCCATAACTGCTATATTTCACATAAGCAGATTCCCAATTTACCCCTTAGGTTTTCAAATTGGGTAGCATCCAAAGCTTTAGTAAATATATCAGCCAATTGCAGATCTGTGGCTACATGTTCTAATGAGATCACCTTCTCTTCCACAAGATCTCTGATGAAATGATGCCTGATATCAATGTGCTTGGTCCTGCTGTGTTGGATAGGATTCTTTGATATGTTAATAGCACTTAAATTGTCACAGTACAATGTCATGACATCTTGTGGGACATTGTATTCTGTGAGCATTTGCTTCATCCAAACCAACTGTGAACAACTGCTACCAGCTGCAATATATTCAACTTCAACAGTGGATAAGGATACACAATTTTGTTTCTTACTGAACCAAGAAATCAAATTGTTTCCTAGAAAGAAGCATCCTCCTGATGTGCTTTTTCTATCATCAGCACTTCCAGCCCAATCAACATCACAAAAGCCAGTGAGAATTGGTTTACATCCATGAGAGTACATTATGCCATGGTCACAAGTACCATTGACATATTTCAAAATCCTCTTAACCTGGTTTAGATGACTTACTTTTGGCTCAGCTTGATATCTTGCACATACACCTACTGCAAAGGCTATATCTGGTCTGCTAGCAGTCAGATATAATAGGCTTCCAATCATGCTTCTGTATAAGCTTTGGTCTACATTCTCACCCTTGTCATCCTTTGTCAGCTTTAAATGAGTGGGGGCAGGTGTTCTTTTGTGACTAGCATTGTCCATCCCAAACTTCTTGACAATGTTCTTTGCATACTTGCTTTGGGATATGAACATGGAGTCCTCCATCTGCTTGATTTGCAGTCCAAGAAAGTAGGTTAGTTCTCCTACTAGGCTCATCTCAAATTCAGATTCCATTTGAGTGACAAAATGTTTAACCATCCTGTCTGACATCCCACCAAAGACTATGTCATCTACATATATTTGAGCAATCATGACATTTCCTTCTTCATCCTTCACAAACAAGGTTTTGTCTATTCCACCTTTCCTGTACCCTTGTTTTATGAGAAAAGTAGTCAGTCTCTCATACCATGCTCTTGGGGCTTGTTTCAGACCATAAAGAGCCTTCCTTAGTTTGTATACATGATTTGGACAGCTTGGATCAACAAATCCCTTAGGCTGCTCCACATATACCTCCTCATTAAGATACCCATTTAGAAAGGCACTTTTAACATCCATTTGAAATAGCTTGAACTTCAGGATACAAGCAATTCCTAAAAGTAGTCTGATTGATTCAAGCCTTGCTACTGGTGCAAAGGTTTCATCAAAGTCTACTCCCTCAATTTGTGTGTATCCTTGAGCTACAAGTCTAGCCTTGTTCTTTGTAACAACTCCCTGCTCATTTGACTTGTTCTTATACACCCATTTAGTGCCAATCACATTTATGTCATCAGGTCTGGGAACAAGATCCCACACTTCATTCCTTGTGAACTTGCCTAATTCTTCTTGCATGGCAGAAATCCAGTATTCATCATTCAGAGCTTCCTTGATGTTTTTAGGTTCTATCTTTGAAACAAAACAGGAACCTGAAATCATCTCTCTTGATCTAGTGATTACACCACTGTTGGGATCACCAATTATCAGATCTTTAGGATGATCCTTCTGGATTCTGATGGAGGGAGGTTTGCTGGATTGTTCAGTCCTTGCCTCAGTTAGAGTGAAGTCAGGATTATCAATCTTTATTTCAACTTCAGTCTGACTGTCAGCAGATGTTCCAACATCATCAGCTACATCTGCAGGGGCATCATCAATGATCACATTTATTGACTCCATTATAACCTTAGTTCTGGAGTTAAATACTCTATAGGCTCTGCTATTTATGGAGTATCCAAGGAAAATCCCATCATCACTTTTAGGATCCATCTTTCTTCTTTGATCCCTATCAACCATAATGTAACAATTACTTCCAAACACATGAAAGTCTTGACTATAGGTTTTCTGCCCTTCCAGACTTCATAGATGGTGGACAAGGTTCCTTTTCTTAGAGTGACTCTGTTGTGAATGTAACAAGCTATGTTCATAGCTTCAGCCCAGAAGTACAGTGGTAACTTTTTAGCATGAATCATAGCTCTTGTTGATTCTTGGATAGTTCTGTTCTTCCTCTCAACAATCCCATTCTGTTGAGGGGTGATAGGAGAAGAATACTCATGATTGATTCCTTCTGAAGAGCATAAATCTGAGAATTTTTTATTCTCAAACTCCTTTCCATGGTCACTTCTTATTCTGACCACACAGCTTGCTTTTTCTCTTTGTATTCTTTGGCATAGATCTTTGAATACCTCAAACACATCAGACTTTTCTTTGATGAAATGTATCCATGTATATCTTGAAAAGTCATTAACAACTACATAGGCATACCTTTTACCACTAAGGCTCTCAACCTGCATTGGTCCCATAAGATCCATATGCAATAATTCCAAAACTTTGGAAGTTGTCAGATGTTGGAGCTTTAGACGGGACATCTTGGTTTGCTTGCCTATTTGACATTCACCACATACTTTGCCTTCATCAATCTTCAGTCTTGGAATACCTCTTACAGCCTCCATAGATATGATCTTATTTATTCCTCTGAGATGAAGATGACCCAGTCTTTGGTGCCATAACTTCACTTCTTCTTTGGCTAATGAGCAAGTTGAAGTGAGACTGAAATCTTGAGGTTCCCACATATAACAGTTGTCTTTAGATCTGGCTCCTCTCATGACAACCTTCTGTTCTTTATCAGACACTATGCATTCAGTTTTGGTAAAGTTTACACTGTAACCTTGATCACATAATTGACTTATGCTGATCAAGTTAGCAGTTAATCCTTTTACCAGCATCACATCATCTAGTCTTGGTACATCTGGGCAGTTCAAAGTCCCAACTCCTTTGATTTCTCCTTTAGCTCCATCTCCAAAGGTTACATATCTTGATGAGTGAGACTTTAAGTCTACCAGCAGATTCTTCAATCCAGTCATGTGCCTTGAGCGTCCACTGTCAAAGTACCAGTCTTCCTTAGCTGATACTCTGAGAGATGTATGAGCTATATAGGCAACAACCTTCTTTGACCATTTTTGTCTGTTGTGAGGTTTCCTTTGATGCCTCTGCCCTATGTAGTGTCTATCTTTAGAGCTCCAAGGTTGTTTGTTGAACTTGTTTTTGGGCATGTATTTGTAGCTTTGATCAGCATGAAGACTAGCTTTAGGTACCCATATTTTCTTGATGACCTTTGTCTTCTGCTTAGGGGGTTGTTGATATCTTTGATTTTGATGTCCATGCAACACTTTCTTGATAACCTCTGTCTTCTGCTTAGGGGGTTGCTGATTCCTCTGATTTGGATGTCCATGCAGCTTGTAGCAAAAAGGTTTCATGTGACCAAACCTTCCACAATGATGGCATCTCCATCTTTGATACTTCTTTTTCATCATGTTCTTTTCATGATGTTGGGACATCTGTTGGGACATCTTGTCTGACTTTATGGGATTTGAAGTTGTTTTGCTGGAGCTAGCTTCAAACTTTTGAGCTTTATTAAATCCCAGCCCAGTTCTATCCCCTGAGTGCTTGTTGTTGTTGAGAATGACATCCAGTGTGTTTGAGCTACTGTTCAGCATTCTGACAGATTTGGACATATTCTCCAACTTGGAGTTGAGAAGACTTACTTCACTTTTCAAAGTGTCAATGATTTCTAGATTACTTGTCTTTTTAACCTTTAATGCCTCAATCTGCTTCTCCTGCTTTATATTCTCCATGCATACTTCAGTGCTCCTTTTACACAACATTTTGTATGATTCTTCAAGCTCTTCAAAAGTCAGCTCCTCATCACTGGATCCCCCTTCAGATTCACATACTCCAGCTAGAGCAGTGATGTGCTTTGCAGATTCTTCTTCTGATTCACATCCTGAGTCTTCATCTGACCAGGTCACAAAGAGACCTTTCTTCTGCTTCTTTAGATAGGTAGGGCATTCATTTCTGATGTGTCCATATCCTTCACATCCATGACATTGAATCCCTTTTCCTTGGTTGGTCTTTTCATCATAATTTGACCTTCTATTAGCATCATAAGGTCTTTTATTCTCAGAAGAGTTTGAGTTTTTTCCACTTGGTCTGGACCTGCTATCCATTCTTGTGAGAATCTTGTTGAATTGTCTTCCAAGCATAGCAATTGTTTCTGATAAATTTTCTTCAGGGTCTGCTTCATGATTTTCTTCTTCTTTATCAGTATTTGAAACCAAGGCTATGCTTTTGTTCTTCTTCACAATTGTATCATTCATTCCCATCTCAAATGTTTGAAGGGAACTAATGAGCTCTTCAACCTTCATTGTGCATATGTCTTGAGCTTCTTCTATTGTTGTAACCTTCATGTCAAATCTTTTTGGTAAAGATCTGAGAATCTTTCTTACCAGCTTTTCATCACTCATCTTCTCTCCCAAAGCACCAGAAGTATTAGCTATTTCCAAGATGTTCATGTAAAACTCATGAATTGTCTCATCTTCCTTCATTCTCAAGTTTTCAAACTTGGTGGTGAGAAGTTGAAGTCTTGACATCTTCACCTTTGATGTTCCTTCACGAGTGGTTTTGAGAGTGTCCCAAACATCTTTGGCCAGCTCACAGTGATGCACAAGTCTGAATATATTCCTATCAATGCCATTGAATAAGGCATTTAAGGCTTTGGAGTTTCCAAGTGCTGAATCTTCTTCCTCCTTGCTCCATTCTTCTTCAGGCTTCAACACTTTTGCCCCATCCTTGTTGTCTTGGATAGAGTGCTCCCATCCTTTGTTGACTGCTTTCCAAGCCCTACTATCAAGTGACTTTATGAATGCTACCATTCTTGGCTTCCAGTAGTCATAATTGGATCCATCCAATATAGGTGGTCTATTCACAGATCCTACATCTCTATCCATGTTCCCAAAATTTGCAGTCCCTAGATCTCACCCAGTTAAACAGGCAGGGTGCCTGCTCTGATGCCAATTGAAATTCTGGGATCAGGTACGTGATGTCGAATGAGATGTTTAAACACTTGAAGACTTAAGCAAAACTTAAAGTGCAGGTAAATTAAACAACACAGGAAATTGTTAACCCAGTTCAGTGTATCTCCACACTTACATCTGGGGGCTACCAAGCCAGGAAGGAAATCCAATATAAGTAATATTAATTCTGGACTTAAACCACTCAGTTTAATCCTTCACATAATATCTACCCAAGGAAATTTCTACCTAAGACACAACTTAGATATGAGTACCAACTCACTCCCCCTCAAACACACAGTGATATGTTACAAGTTTAATAAAATTGAAGTCACACTTCAAACACAACAACTTGATTTTACTTCACAGTTTCAATCAAGACACAATACACTTTTTGCTTAAAAGCTCATAAAGTGATACACAACTAAAACCTGCTATTAAAACACAAACACCCTATTTAGTCTTCTTAATTTCGTACTCTATTCTGAGAGTTTCTGTTGCTTAAATAGATGCTTGGATTTTGGGCTTTCTGTAGAATATCCAGTCCTGATACGCATACTGTCATCACCTTGAATTAAGGTTTGTTACTTCCTTGATTCTAGGTGAGATAGTTATTCTGTTATACTGAAAACAGATAACTAAGCTCCCTACAGATACGCCTTGCATTGTTTATCCATTCATAATTAATTCCAGATAAATTCCCTGAATTTACTCAGTTCTGTTATGCATCATTAAGTCTGGTAGCAGGTCTGAGATGTCACAACATCTGGTGTGACATCCTGATGTCTGAACTTAATTCATTAACTTACACAATGTCACAACATCTGGTGTGACATCCTGAACTAAGTTCATTAACTTATACTCTGTTTGATAATGTCACAACATCTGGTGTGACATCCTGAACTAAGTTCAACACTTCTTGTTGGTCAAAATTTCTGCCAATTCTAAACATCTACATTTGCTATTGCCATTATCTTTAAATATCTCATCTTTTGTTGTCGAAAGAGAAATTATTGGACTGATTTGTGTCGTTTGAACTTGATATTGGTAGCACAACTAGTTGAAGTTACATGGATGATCTAACGAGACATAGTCATACGCTTTAATCCCTAACTTCTGCCTGGACCACCCTTTCAGGTTTTCAGTCCACCGGGATACCTTTTTTTGCCCAAGCCACCTTTTCAGGTTTTCGACTTGCCAGGTGTACAACTTTTTTTATATATATCCCTAATTTTTGCCTTAACCTTTTTGGTTCGTCGGGATGCTCTTATTTTTTCCTAGGACAGTCAACCTAGCGCGTCTCTTTTTATGCGTAGTATTGTTTGACTATGTATGCGTTCACAGGGTGTGGGAAGTCTTTACCATCCATGGTGGTAAGCATCATAGCGCCTCTAGAAAATACCCTTTTGATTATAAATGACCCTTCATATGTAGGAGTCCATTTTCCCTTGGGATCACCTTGTGGTAATATGATACGCTTTATTACCAAATCGCCAGCCTGGTATACTTGATGCTTGAATTTCTTGTTGAAGGCTTTGATCATATGTTTATGATACATCTCGTCATGACAGACGACCACAAGCCTCTTTTCATCAATCAGACGACCGCAAGCCTCTTTTCAAGTCGAGTCTGAACCCATTCGTCTTCATCTAAGTCTGTATCTTTCATAATTCTTAAGGAAGGAATCTGAACTTCAACGGGTAACACTGCTTCCATACCATAGACAAGAGGGAACGGGGTTGCCCCAGTTGAGGTACGTATTATGGTGTCATAACCATGAAGAGCAAACGGTAACATCATGTGCCAATCTTTGTATGTCACTGTCATCTGATAACACTAAATTTCACCGCATTTCTGACTCCGATTTCGCATGCATTCAAGGTTTTTATTTCTATTTTGTTATTTTATTTCTATGTTTTCCTTTGTTTTCAGGTTTTTACTTTAATCGGAGCCTCGACCGAGAAAAGGGATGGAAAAAGAGCTAAAAACGACAAAAATCAAGTAATTCAGCATTTTGCACTTGTGGCACCCACTGTGGCTAGCGCCATGGGGTCATCCATGACGTGGACACGTCTCAAGCCTTCCCCCAATTGCCAATCCCCATGTTCTCCACTCTCCACACCATATTGTACACATGGCGGGCGCCATAGGAGTGTGGCGGGCGCCACAAGGCAAACAAGTTTTCCCTCCATTTTTCGGTTACAAGGGCATCCCCGTCTTTTCTTAGTATTTACATGCCTATGAATAGGACTTTAGATTTTCGTTTTTATCATCCAAACTTAGAATCTCTTAGGCATATATCAGTTTTAAAGTGGTAATCACTTCACATCGAAGTGTTGGTACAATCGAGTGATCGAGTTTGTATACGTCTGTGTGATCGAGTCTTGGAGCACTTTGGAAGGAAGTTAATCCTGCCTCCATTTTAATTCTAGTACGTATTTTATTTTTCCGCACTCACTTTATTATATTTATTTTCTGCACTCGCTTTACTTTTGTTTATTCTCGCACCCGCACTTTATTTTGTTTATTTCTCGCACTCGCTTTACTTTCTTTATTTCTCGAACTCGCACTACTTTCTTTTATTTCTCGCACTCGCACTACTTTTAATTTACTTTCCGTACTCGCACTAATTACCTTTTTTATGAAAAATATTAAAATGAACTTTTACTTTACCATGTCTAACTAATTTTCTAAAGGTTAGAATGTAAGGATCGTAATTGAACCGATAATCCATACAACTGTTTGTAGAAACGCTTAAGGGCTATTTTAACTTTCAATATAAGTTTCACGTTTTTTAAAGTTCCGTTGGGTAAGATTGAAAGCCGTCCAACGCCTATTTAACTTAGTTGTTTTTAACTATTTCAAAAACAGCCAAAAGCTCTTTGTCTAGTTCATTAGGAGTTTTAGATTAAAAAGAAAAGAGATTTTAAAACTATTTTCGGACGCGTTAAGAAGTTTAGAGTCTGGTTCGTGAGAACCTCTTTTTGCTAGAAAGTTCAGGTCAAAATACTTTTCAACTTAGTTAAGATACTATATTTCTTAAAAATAAGTTTACTACTCTAACGCAGTACGCACCTTTTTATCCGTGACAATATGAGGGTTTGATTAGGGAGTACAACTCAGTTATGAATACGCAAAAGCGACATTTCCCATTAAATTAGTTCTTTTCAAAGTAGAAAACATTGCCCATAAGTAGTTCTATTAGCAAGTACTTGATTATCAATTGTTTATGTGAATTGCATTTGAACCTGTCTTTATTAATTATTTTAATTTACTATTTTATTTATCATTGCGCACTCTTTAAAACCATTATTTCCAATTGCCTTAGATACACACCATAACAACAGATAACGATAGATTGACACTTGGTCTATGTGGATTCGACAATCTTTTATATTACTTTGACGTGTTTGTACACTTGCCAAAAACACGCGCCAAGTTTTTGGCGCCGTTGCCGGGGACCAATTTCGTCAAATTTTGTACCCTGTAGTTATACCGTTTAGACTAAGGTTGTTACCTGTCGGTCAATGCTAAAGACTTGCAGTACCGTAAGCTTAGTAGACCCTCTAGCTGAACCTGAATGTTACGCTCGTGCACGTTTATTTTTCCATAGAATTAGGAGAGTTATGGCCGAAGATCAAAACCGAAGACCTCTTAAGAATTTCGCCCAACCATCAAACGAGGAACCTAGTTCCAGTATAGTAAATCCCGTCATCCCAGCTAATAATTTTGAACTTAAACCATCCCTTCTGAAATTAGTATAGCAGAGACAATTCGCAGGTCTTGCTACTGAGAACCCAAATCAACATTTAAAAAACTTTCTCCAGTTAGCAGACACCTTTAAAACCAATGGAGCCCCTCCTAAGGCGATCCGCTTAAGATTATTTCCTTTTTCCCTCAGAGATAAAGCCCTATCATGGCTAGATTCCCTTCCACCCAATTCCATAACAACTTGGGAAGCCCTTAGAAGAGTATTCCTTGCTAGATATTTCCCCCCAAGTAAGATCGTTGTTCTTCGAAACCAAATAACCATATTTACCCAAAACCAAGGAGAATCGATGTTCGAAGCTTGGGAAAGGTATAAATAGCTATTAAGAGCATGCCCGCATCATGGTTTAGAGAATTGGCTAATCATTCAAACCTTCTATAATGGACTTCACTATAACACTAAGATGACCATCGACGTTGCCGCAGGTGGCGCACTGATGAACAAACCTTACCCTGAAGCTAGCGTCATTATCGAAGATATGTCCCAAAACCATCAATCACGGGGAATAGAAAGAGAAACAGTGAAAAATAAGGAAGCCCAAGGATGAATACATGAGTTAAGCTCTATAGACATAATGCAAGCTAAAATGGACGCGTTGGCCCTTAAAGTTGAACATATGTATGCAAACCTAGGTTACTTCTATGGATCCTATTACTACAAAAATTTGATTTAGATATTCGCGATAAGAAAGGCACATATAATGTAGTAGCTGATCATCTTTCTAGGCTAGAATACCTGAAACCTGACTCAGTACCCATAAAGGACGATTTTTCCTATGATAGACTGATAGCCAAACTAGAAACTATTTAAGATGATAACCCAGACCCTTATGAGCACTCTCAAAAATCCTTAACTATAAGTAACGTACCCTGGTATGTAGACTTTGTTAATTATCTAGCCGCTGACATCATACCCCCCGATCTAAATTACCACCGGAAGAAGAAGTTCTACAGTGATGTAAGAAACTTCTATTGGGACGAACCATTTCTTTTCAAGAGAGGTAAAGATGGCATTTTCCGTCATTGCGTCCCAAAAGAGGAGGTACATAATATAATTGAGCATTGTCACTCTGCACCCTATGGTGGACATGCAAGCACCTTTAAGACCTACGCCAAGATTCTTCAAGCTGGCCTATTCTGGCCTGCCATGTGGCGTGATGTCCATGCTTTCATTGTCAAATGTGACAGATGCCAACATACAGGAAATATTTCAAGACGTAATGAAATGCCTCTAAGAAATATCCAAGAAGTAGAACTCTTCGACGTATGGGGTATATATTTTATGGGACTATTCTCACCATCTTTAGGAAACCAGTATATCTTAATAGTTGTTGACTATGTGTCTAAATGGATTGAAGCTATTGCCGCACCTATGAATGACACCAGAGTAGTCATCAAATTATTTTAAAATTATATATTTCCCAGATTTGGAACACCCCGTTTAGTCATAAGTGATGGAGGATCACAATTCATATCAAGAATATTTGACAAACTTTTAAGCAAGTATGGAGTTAAGCATAGAGTAGCAACACCATACCACCCACAAAGTAATGGACAAGTGGAAGTATTTAATAGGGATATTAAACAAATTCTTGAGAAGATTGTCTCTATATCTAGAGAAGATTGGTCGCAGAAACTTCAAGAAGCGTTATGGGCCTACAAAATCGCTTTCAAAACCCATATAGGAACAACCCCCTATCAACTAGTCTATGGAAAGTCATGTCACTTACCTTTTAAGTTAGAGCATAAAGCCTATTAGGCCATTAAAACTTTGAATTTGGATTACCTAACTGCTGGTGAAAAACGTATCCTTGATATCCACAAATTGGAAGAACTCAGACAATCAGCCTACGAGAATGCCATTATATACAAAGAAAGACTTCAAAATAGGCGATCTTGTTCTCCTGTTCGATTCTAGGTTACGACTTTTTCCAGGGAAGCTTCGTTTGAGATGGACTGGCCCCTTCGAAGTATCTAAGATTCTAAGATCTGGAGCTATTGAAATCAAGAACCAGACATGTAAACCGTTCATTGTCAATGGACAAAGACTGAAGCCCTACGAAGGAGGAGACATTCCAAAAACATACTTCAGCCATACTCTAAGTGATCCACCAAATCCTTCAAATGATGTATAAAATTCGGTCGTCGAGTTAACGACTTTAAACAAGCGCTGCATGGGAGGCAACCCATGGTTTTCTTATCTTATTTACTTTTATTTATTTTTATTTTATTTTATTTTATTTTATTGTGTTTTCTTTATTATTCAGTCATGACTAACATTTGAATGTTTTATGTGATTTCAGGACCTTTTGCTAACCTTGTGCAGAATGCAGAATCCCAACGACATGCACGTGGCCTTCAGAGACGACGCCCAGAGAAAGCGTTACTATGTCCACATGAGACGCCTTATGGCACCTACACGGTACCCAGACCAAGATTGCATGGATGCCTTGGGGATAGAGCCAAGCGTCAGATTCTTATGCCACTAACTCCAGTGGGACCAGTTCGACGACATGAACAACACTTATAGGAACTTGACTCTAGAGTTTCTCAGCTCGTTTAATCATGACCCCTGGGTTGGACCCGATGGACATGCTATTTTCAGGTTGTTCGGGACTTAGTACTCTTTCTCTCACAAAGAGTTTGGTGATTTACTAGGATTCTAGACTACCCCTGATGCTATTCCAGAGACACCGATGGGGTACTTTATGAGCAAAGAAGTGGAGAAGTTTTGGTGTGACATCTCAGGTAGAGGGAGCCAGGATCCTTCCACTCAGCTATCTCAGGTTATCCATAACCCTGCGCTGAGGTACTTCCAAATGATCCTAGCACACTCTTTCCTCGGTTTACCAGATACAGAGACTTTGCTTAGTGAGAAGGAGATTTTCTTGTTGTTTTGTGCGACTCAGTCACGCCCTATTGCATGTGGCAACTTTCTGCTGAAGGGCTTTGCCAGTGTCGCCAGGTCATCTGTAGGCATTATACATATCGGTGGGATTGTTACTCAGATCGCTACTGCATTGGGTCTGTCTCGCAAATTATTACATCTCAGGACCTTCTGCAGCTACACCACCATCGATGTCGACTTTTGCCTAGACAGAGGGTTGATGAGGAGAGCCTCTTTTGAGCCCAACATGTTCAGATTATTGATTAACGGTGAAGTGATACACTACTTCACATCACCTGACCCGCTGATGACCAGTGTCCACGACCCGGCTAATTGGAGTTATGCTTTAGAGGGTCATGGAGAGACTGTCGAGGAGCCCAAATCACCTATTGCTGCTGAGTACACTCCTACACCTCCTTCTCCCAAAGTCACTATTATGTATAACAATATGTCTTTGCAACCGCTTGATTTATAGACCCAGATTTATGAGCTCCGCAGGGAGACTGTCCGACTAAAACAGGAAGTAGCAGACTTGGCGTTATAGATTGAGGTATCCGATCTCACCCACGCCACAGAGGCAAACTCTTTATATCAGGAGATTGGAGAGCTTCAGAGGGAGATTGCTGAGATTCGTGGATCGGACCGGGCAGAGAAGCTTACTACATGATCATGTTACCCTGACATTATTGCTCTAGAATTTAATATTTTATGCTTTACTTTATTTCTCGCATCTCCAGACATATTTTATATTATCGCATATGCTACATTTTCCATGTACTTTGGTTGACAATCATTTATATATATATATATATATATGCTCTATTATATGCATGATTATTTATTTATATATGTGTCTAATAACCAAAAAATAATAATACAAAAAAAAGAGATTTTCTTTTTATGTTTAATATTTATTCAAGGTTGTGCAAACATAGTGCCCAAGAAGAAGAAATAAAACACTATTTGGACCCCCTAAAGACAAAAAGGTATGCAAAGGCCCACTTGGATTTTCAAATTTTGGGGCCAGCCATGAAATGGCCTTGTGGCGCCCGCCATGACGTTCCACTAGAAATTGGGGTAGATTCATCTCCCCCACCATTTTTGAACCTTCAAACATCCAAAACCCATTTTTCCATCTTCCAAAACCCCATTGAACCCCATTAAAGCTCCCACCATTATCATTCATTCACCGTCCATTAAACCCTTCCAAATTCCATTTTTATTTTAATTCATTACAAACCATAAAAATTCCACCTTTACCATTTTCTATTTAAACCACTCTTCACCACCTTCAACTCATTAAGGAGCAAGACAATGGAGTTCAACGGATTCATTCTTCGATACGGAAAGCCAGGGGATAGGCAAAGATGGATCATTCAAAAGCTTCAAAGTTGAGAAATTCTCTCGACTAGGTACTGGATGATAACTGTCTATATTCTTTGGGTCTGTATCATAGTGTTTATCATCTATCATATGTTTTAGGCTAGCACAATATTTTTGCGAATCAAGAACCTACCTTTGAGAGGCTGACAATTGAGTTTTTGTGTTCTTTAATATATACTGTCAGTCCTAACACTGCTAGCACCGTCGGTACTGTTAATTTTAGACTGTTTGGAATTGAATATGAATACAGTACCGACGAACTAACAGGCTTGTTAGGAATCCCTCATTGGGAAGGTGCTATATGTGAGGCTCCTTTGGATTCCGAATGGTCGGCTGATGTATTTTCCTTCTGGCAGAGACTATCAAACACTTCAATAAATTCTTTTGAAGGAATACTCGCATCGACCATTCATAACCTGACCATCAGAGTTTTCAAATATCTGTTGGCATGTACTATTTTTGGCCGGGAGTATCCAAATAAGGTAAACGCTAAAGAGCTTCTATTTTTGCATGGAAGCCTCACAAATAGTCATATCAATCCGGTCCCATTTATGCTTGCACACATGGCTCTAACTATTAATAAAACAGGACCGATTGTTTTTGGAGGACTTGTTACATCTATTGCTCGGGCCCTTAACCTGAACAATGAGATAGCCACACTTGAACCCCTACCTCCTCGCACAATTAACTTAAAATTTCTTAAAGACATGAAATTGTCCGAGTGAGAAGAGCAGGTGGTTATGAATTGATGGTTCATGGTGTAGCTATCCCATCTGTTCCTTTGCCATGCAGTAGATGTACCGATGTACGTAATGAAAGGAATTGGACCTATGATTTGAATGCTCCACCTGTTTTAGGTCCACTTCCTCCTAATGTTCCGGATGGGGAGGGACATGACACTGATGAAGAATATGATCGGAGAGAGCAATCTCCCGTACCTCATGTGTCCCCCCATCATCCTTCACATCCACACACTGCACCATCTTCCTCTAACCCTGTTGCAGGTGCTACTCCTAGATTCTATATCACTAAGGAGATGTGGCGTGATATGACGGCTAGAGAATAAAGGCGAGACAACCGACTCTTTACCATTTCACAACAACTGGCGGACAATATTAGCTACATGGAACAATCATGATTGGTTTCGGATCGTGCCTACGGGAACGTTTGCCGCACCTTGACCGATATTACAGCAGAGCAGTCCCGTCAGCGAGAATTCAACCTCCGACACTACCAGCTTATGGAGGCCACTCAGGGTTCCATCCTAGGCAACCTTCGAGAGGTCAGAAATGCCCAGGCTGGCTTATCGGCACGACTAGACCGGAGAGGCCAGCATCGCAGCAGATCCCGTCGTTCCAGGCATCCTCCGAAGGATGGCGAGGGCACCAGTGGTCCTCTGCAGTAGTTTCACAGGTAACTCTCCTTATCTTATTTCGAAACATTGGGGACAATGTTCGATTTAAGTGTGGGAGGGGATTTTATTGCTTTTATTTGCTTTCTGCCTTTTCCTTTTCTTAGTTAGTTTATTGTTTTCTGTTTTCCTTCTTTTAAGTTAGTTATTTTAAGTTTTTAGATAATGCATGAGTCTGATGAGTCACTAGTACAGTGTATCTTTAGTGCACCCTCATTTCCCCCATTTCTTTAGCCTTACCAAAAATTTCAAAAGAAAACAATGTTGCTCCACGTGTGTTTTGGTCTTTAAGACGGGTTTGGATTAGGATGTGGTGACTTAGGTAAATTTTTTGAAACATCAGTGTCATTCTAGCACCATAGACTTCATGAATATAGCAATCACTCCTAAACCCCGCATACCATGGCCTTTATTATCATTCAAAAAAATTGTCCTAAGTAGTTTATCCTAGCAGTCAGCTCTGGCCTAAGCATGCTCTACGTAGGGGACCAATGAACATAAGTGAATGATCCAGTGCTAATAAAAAAGGAGAAAAAAGGAAAACTCTGGGATAGGTGACCCTCACAAAGTCATTTAAACCAAAAAGAGAAAAAAAAATCTTTCCACAAAAAGAAAGAAAATTACAGTCACCTATTGTTAGTTTGTTCAGAGGTATCTCTTTCCACAAAAAGAAAGAAAATTACAGTCACCTATTGTTAGTTTGTTCAGAGGTATCTGACACTGAACTTGGTAGGGCGGATTACGATCCGATCCCCCATAACTGTATTTAGGTCAAATAAAAGGGTTTACACATACTTATGTGCCAGAAACCCTATGTTTTGGATCAAAATCACTAACCGGTCACTCTACTATGAAGCATGTGTCGCTCCCTGGATTTCCATCCTGGTATAAACGCGAAAGTGGCGCAGAAAAGGTAGAGTCTTCAGCCAAGCATTTTTATCCCGAAGGAACGGGAATGGTAATGTTGTACAAACCGAAGAAAAGAAAAGGAAGGACACGGGTCCTGCGAACCAAAGAAAACTGGGTTCGGGAGTCGGTTACAACCTGGGAAGGTATTAGCACCCCAGATCGTCTGCCGTACCCGACGGAATCCACGCTTGCAAAGAAACCGTTTCAAAGGGTGAAGAAATGAAAGCTGCTGCAAAAAGAAAAAACTAGAACTGGAGAAAAGAAAAGAAGGGGGAAATTGTAGGGAAAATAAAAGTGCTCGAACGGGCCCTACCTCGCTGCCTACGTACCTCGTCTGGACATGAGGATCAGAGTCATCGTAGTTCCCCTAACTAGGGGTGGAAAAGATTGCTTGTGTCTTAAAGCTTGAACTGCTTATGTCAATGCTCAGGTGTTACAGGCTCGGACGACGAGTGTGTTACCGTCTTGCAAAGTGACAAGTAGGAGCAAGTTCGTACGTAAGGAGTGAGTGAGATGAGAAAAGAAGTCCCGAAGGAAAGACGTTTATTGTTTGTTTGTGTTTTTAGAAGTCTTTTAGGAGTGTGGCACAAGGAAGTGAACTCAAGCTCTTTTTCATGGAATGTGTACTTGCTACTACATGCCAAAATGGAATAATAGAACAAGCACACCAAGTAAGGAGAATTTATCCAAGACTTGTTTCCAATTATTAGGGCCTAAACTCACTAACTTGTTGAACTTATTAAGTGTCTTAGTGGTTAGGTGAAGAAATGTTTTTTTATGATTTTCTTGATGAAGATGACCTCATGATCAGACTTGTGCATCATGCTAGACATGTGTACTATTCCAAGATGGAATGAATACATATGCCCCATGGAATAAGGCTATACACAAGAGGTCACTTCTTCCTTTATTAAGTGTTCTTTAGGGTTTTTGTTTTGAGATGAGAGAGAGAGAGAGAGATCACCAAAAGGATCTCAAAGGTAAAATCTAATGGGGAAAGTCTAATCCTAAAGTTATCATACAAAGGTGGTCCTAAGGTTAGTGTGGTTTAAACTATCCTAAGAAAGAAGAAGAAGAGGAGAGGAAGAAAGTTAGAGAACAACTTACTCCTCTAAAGGAGATAAGTTGCTTCTAAAGTGGGAATGGAGAAGTTGAATCACAAGATGGCATAAGGCACATCAACAATCACAAAATAGAAAACAAAGTAAGAGAGGAGATGAAGAGTTGAAATATGGATAACATCCACACTTCACTTACCATGAGCCCCTGAAATGGTTAGTACATACTTAGATGAACAAACTTGAACCAAATGAAGTGAAAACAAACCAAGGTATCAACTCCACTCACAAAAACTAGAAGCAAAGTAATCCACTCATCACACTAAGACTCACCAATCAAAACAAATCAAGCAAGAGTTAAAGCACACAAGCCATTACCAAGCTCCACAAGCTCTTATGAAGAAACAAAACACAAATGAAGTACAAAGAGATCAAGCAAGTTAGACAAGCATTATACAACTCAAGACCAAAACCTTATCATGTTGATAACGTGCCTAAACAATAAAGAAAATCATAGGAAGAAGCATACAAACTCAAACAATATCATCATAGTAAATGACTAGGAATGGAAAGTGAAGTGAGCATTTAGTGTAAGGACAAACAAATGCAAATCAATTCAAAACATAAGTATCATCTAAAGACCAGAGACCTAATCATGTTAAAATGTGCCTAAGAAGCATGAACAATCATGGGGAAGAAGCATACCAAACTCAAACATAAACATCAAGGAGGGCAAATGAACAAAGAAAGTGAGGTGAACATGCATACATTTATGAGAATCTTAAGACATGATCAAATCCTAGAAAGCCAAAAGACAAATCCCACATCATGACCAGAGGCATTCATTCACATTTAAAAGACCCCAAACAACTCACAAAAGTTGGCACAAGTGCTCACACAACCTAGAAACTAAACATGTGACAAGAAAAGGCAAAAACTAGGGCAAGCACCTATTAAAATTCAAATCAAATCAAAACTTCATTCAAAAATTCTACAATTAAGCACAAATGTTAATTAATCATGTGATCACATCATACCAAAAGAGCAAGATCAGAATCAGAATCAAACTAGGTCAAAGGACCTCATGAACACAAACTAGGGTTTTGAAACTTCACACACAAGTCAATTGCTCAACATATTCATATAAGCTTCTAAAAATCAGAGGAAACATCAACAATAAACTACATCTCAATATGAACCAGATGCAAAAAGAACCAACCTAAAATTCAAATTAATGATCAAGATATAAATTCCACAAGACAACATGCATTTAAAATGAATCAAAAACAAATAATAAAAGTAAAAATTAATTTCTACGTGGAAAATAAAAATAAATGAAAACTAAAAGTGCCAAAAATTAAAGAAAACCAAAAGGATCAGTCATGATTTTTTTTGGAATTTTTGTGAACTTTTTACTATTTATTTTTGAATTAAGTAAAACAAAACAAATAAAAGAAAAATAAAAGAAAAGAAAATAAGAAAGTAATCAGATCTAATGGAAGAGATTGGAAGGGAACAAGATCAGAGGCCACGCGCGCTAGTCAGCTTGACTCAAAGTATTCAGATCCAAAGGCCATGGTTTAAACTTATTAATTGAGCCAGATCTAATGGTCACGTTTTAAACTGGACTAAACCTAATTAATTAAACTAATAAAACAAAATTAAACTAATTAAACACGATCCAAAGGTCAGGATCAAATCTGGAAATGCCTAAACCCTGATTAATCCTAACATAAACCCTACCGGCCGGAGAAGCGCCGATCACCTTCTCCGATCAACCAAAAGTTGCATAAACACAAACTTCAACCAAAACACACAATCCACACATCAAAATGATCCTTGTGCCACATACAACTCAAATCAAACATCAAAATGCATTAATCATACGTATACAAGCCAAATCGAAGAAGCAAAGTTTGGATCTAAAAAACTCAGGTTCACTGTTCTTGCTCATTTCATCACTATTTCACAAACTAACTACCTCGGCATATCCAGGACAACAAATAGATCACAAAGCATGCAAAATAAATCAAATCTATGATGATGAAATTTGGAGTATAGCTGAGATTGCAGAGCTTGAAATTCAAAAAGAAATCCCTCCTAATGATGTAGAATTGCTTGCTTGGATCTCCTCTTACAAAATAAATGCAAGAGGAAGCTTGAGACCACTTGGATTTGGAGTTTCGAAGCAAACTGCTCTGAACTTCACACTTAGAAATCTCTACTCTAAGCATCAATCAAAGGCTGATAAATGATCCTTGGAGTCTCAGGGTAAAGGATTCACAAAGATCAGAGGCAATGTGTGTGTGTGTAGAGAGATATGATAAAATTTGCAATGATGCAAGAAAATTGTGATGTGTGAAATGAGAGAGCCTGGGGCTGAAGTTTGTGTGCAATGCTTTATATATCATCAGTGTATGCACATGCTTAGGTTTTGTGGATCAGAAGAGGTGTGAGATGAGGACACTTTTGCCAAATTGCATAAAGAGTGAGAGTGAGCAAACTACTTGTGCATTTCATCCCTCCTTGCACATGTTAAGATCTCATCCAACCCTTGATTCATAAGTGAAATGATTTTGGCCTTTGGATGTTAGCATCATGCCTTTTGAATGTTCATGCACTTTTGAATTTTGTGACATAAATCCTTTCCCATGCACGAATTTGAAATTATTTCTTGTGCCAAACTCAATTCATGCCATGTATTGTGATATAAAGACTTTATTTTGCCCATTGACCAGCTTGGAAACAAAATATATAAGCTTTTGCACCTTGGTAGAAAATTGCATTTTAAGTAAAACCCTAAAAATAAGTGAACTTCAAATGGCCATAACTTTCAAACCATGAGGGCTATGATCATGTTATTGTATTTTTTAGAAATGGGAGACAATTTCCTACAACTTTCATGTTCAAAGAAATTTCATTTGAGGTCATCTTGGTAATGAAAGAATGCTTTGAAGATTAGGGCAAAAGTTACTAAATTTGGAAAGTTAGTTACATGCCATATTTCCAAAAATAGAAAGCCTTGCAAAAACCCTAGATTCTTGACTTTTGACTTTGCCAAACCTCTTTTATGACCTTAAGAATATCTCTTGGCTTGAAAAATAGGATTGGAACCCTTGCATTGTCACAATTGACTTTTCAAATAATCAGTTTGACCAATTTCTTCTTATGCAAGCAACTGATGAATTGACTGCCTTCCTCAATGAGTTTTCTCACCAAATTTCATCCATAACATTCAAATCTCATATGAATTACTTTGCCCACAAGAAATGGCCAAAGTCACAAAGAATCCTTGCTTGAAAATGAAACCCTAATTTGAATGCCATCTGTGTAGGAGCTTGCCCTTTCTTGGATCTTCTGATGATCTCCAAACCTTATGGGCTCTTGTAAAGGACCTTGAGCTTGTATATGACCTAGAGACACTTCATGGGACTTGGACAAGGTCACTTGTCTTCTTGCTTTGACCTGTAAGGCTTAAAATGCACCAATGATTGATCATATGCCCTATGCTAGAACATGAGAATGTTATGCTTCATTTTTCTATGCAAAAATGCTAAGGATATGACATGCTTATGATGATTATGATATGATGATGATGCTAGAAAGAAGAGGGCAAATTTGGGGTGTTACAACATGTACGGATAATGGGCTTAATGTGATTGCGCCTAAATGAAAGGGACCCAAAAAGAGAAGAAAAAGATAGGCCTAGGTATTGTGGGATGATATGGGTTGGTTAATATAGGATTGAAGTTTATGTTCATGTCACTATGATACCCTTGGGTCACTTAGTTAGTACCTGCCACTGCATCCTGGCTTGAACTTAGAAGCCCTTTTAGCCCAAATCACGTGTTGACACCAGTTTTATTCGTTGAGCTTTAAATGTTTTGCTTGAGGACAAGCAAAGGTCTAAGTGTGGGAGGATTTGATAACACTAAATTTTACTGTATTTCTGACTCCGATTTCGCATGCATTCTAGGTTTTTATTGCTATTTTGTTATGTTATTTCTCTGTTTTCCTTTGTTTTCTGGTTTTTACTTTAATCGGAGCCTCAACCGAGAAAAGGGACGGAAAAAGAGCTAAAAACGGCAAAAATCAAGTAATTCAATATTTTGCACTTGTGGCACCCACTGTGGCTGGCGCCATGGGGTCAGCCATGACGTGGACACGTCTCAAGCCTTCCCCCAACTACCAATCTCCATGTTCTCCACTCTCCACACCATATTGTACACATGGCGGGTGCCATAGGAGTGTGGCGGGCGGCACAAGGCAAACAAGCTTTCCCTCCATTTTTCGGTTACAAGGGCATACCCGTCTTTTCTTAGTATTTATATGCCTATAAATAAGACTTTAGATTTTCGTTTTATCATCCAAACTAAGAATCCCTTAGGCATATATCAGTTTTAAAGTGGTAATCACTTCACATCAGAGTGTTGCTACAATCGAGTGATCGAGTCTGTATACGTCTGTGTGATCGAGTCTTGGAGCACTTTGGAAGGAAGTTAATCCTGCCGCCATTTTAATTCCAGTTCGTATTTTATTTTTCCGCACTCGTTTTATTTTATTTATTTTCCGCACTCGCTTTACTTTTGTTTATTTCTCGCACTCGCACTTTATTTTGTTTATTTCTCGCACTCGCTTTACTTTCTTTATTTCTCGCACTCGCACTACTTTCTTTTATTTCTCGTACTCGCACTATTTTTAATTTAGTTTCCGCACTCGCACTAATTACCTTTTTATGAAAAATATTAAAATGAACTTTTACTTTACCATGTCTAACTAATTTTCTAAAGGTTAGAATGTAAGGATCGTAATTGAACCGATAATCCATACAACTGTTTGTAGAAACGCTTAAGGGCTATTTTGACTTTCAATATAAGTTTCATGTTCTTTAAAGTTCCGTTGGGTAGAATCGAAAGCCATCCAACGCCTATTTAACTTAGTTGTTTTTAACTATTTCAAAAACAACAAAAAGTGTTTTGTCTAGTTAATTAGGAGTTTTTAGATTAACAAGAAAAGAGATTTTAAAACTATTTTCGGACGCGTTAAGAAGTTTAGAGTCTGGTTCGTGAGAACCTCTTTTTGCTAGAAAGTTCAGGTCAAAATACTTTTCAACTTAGTTAAGATACTATATTTCTTAAAAATAAGTTTACTACTCTAACGCAGTACGCACCTTTTTATCCGTGACAATAGGAGGGTTTGATTAGGGAGTACAACTCGGTTCTGAATACTCGAAAGCGACAGTTCTCGTTAAATTAGTTATTTTCAAAGTAGAAAACATTGCGCATAAGTAGTTCTATTAGCAAGTACTTGATTATAAATTGATTATGTGAATTGCATTTGAACCTGTCTTTATTAAGTATTTTAATTTACTATTTTATTTATCATTGCCCACTCTTTAAAAACCATTATTTCCAATTGCCTTAGATACCCACCATGACAACAAATAACGATAGATTAACATTTGATCTCTGTGGATTCGACAATCTTTTATATTACTCTGACGTGTTCGTACACTTGCGAAAAACACTTGAATCAGTAATTTGACGATTGCCGGGGACCAATTTCGTCAAATTTCGTACCCTGTAGTTATACCGTTTAGACTAAGGTTGTTACCTACCGGTCAATGCGAAAGACTCACAGTACCGGAAGCTTAGTAGACCCTCTAGCTGAACCTGAATGTTACGCTCGTGCACGTTTATTTTTCCATATAATTAGGAGAGCTATGGCCGAAGATCAAAACCGAATACCTCTTAAGGATTTCGCCCAACCATCAAACGAGGAACCTAGTTCCAGTATAGTAAATCCCGTCATCCTAGCTAATAATTTTGAACTTAAACCATCTCTGCTGCAATTAGTATAGCAGAGACAATTTGCAGGTCTTGCTACCGAGAACCTAAATCAACATTTAAAAAACTTTCTCCAGTTAGCAGACACCTTTAAAACCAATGGAGCCCCTCCTGAGGCGATCCGCTTAAGATTATTTCCTTTTTCCCTCAGAGATAAAGCCCTATCATGGTTAGATTCCCTTCCACCCAAATCCATAACAACTTGGTAAGCCCTTAGAAGATTATTCCCTCCTAGGTATTTTCCCCCAAGTAAGACCGATGTTCTTCGAAACCAAATAACCAGATTTACCCAAAACCAAGGAGAATCGTTGTTTGAAGCCTGGGAAAGGTATAAAGAGCTATTAAGAGCATGCCCACATCATGGCTTAGAGAATTGGATAATAATTCAAACCTTCTATAACAGACTTCACTATAACACTAAGATGACCATTGACGTTGCCGCAGGTGGAACACTGATGAACAAACCTTACCCTGAAGCTAGCGCCCTTATCGAAGATATGGCCCAAGACCATCAATCATGAGGAGTAGAAAGCGCAAAAGTGGAAAAGAAGGAAGCCCAAGGAGGAATACATGAGTTAAGCTCTATAGACATGATGCAAGCTAAAATGGACGCGTTGGCCCTTAAAGTTGAACATATGTATGCAACTCCGAATACTGTAGCTGCAGTTTCGTCGAATTATGAGATATGTGGGACGCAAGGACACCAATCTGCAGAATGCAGTCTGTTAAATGAGACCAGCTATGAACAAGTGAACTACACCCAAGGGAACCCATTTTCAAACACCTACAACCTAGGATGGAGGAATCACCCAAACTTCTCCTATAAAAATAATAATCCTATCCCAAATACCGCACCTCCAAGACAACAAGGTTACTAAACCTCGAGAACAAATCAACCTATGCAACCTGTGCCCCCAAAACCGAGCCTTGAAAAAATTATGGAAAATTTTATCACTGCTTAAACACAACAAAACAAAGAGTTCATGAACCAAAACGTCCATGTTAACGAACTGATTACCCAATTAGGGACCAAGGTTAACCAAATTATCACCCACAATAAGATGCTTGAAACCCAGATCTCTCGGGTAGCTTTAAACCAAGCCCCTCATACTACACCTGGAGGACAGTTCCCTGGACAACCTCAACAAAACCCGAAAGGGCAAGCAAACGACATTACTCTACGAAGTGGGAACGCCTATGAGGAACCCTTAAACCCAAGATTAAGCGAGCCCGAAACTTCTAAGAGAAATGAAGAGAAGGAACTAGAGGAATCTGAAAACCCAGGAAGTCAAGAAAAAGGAGAAGAACCTAAAAACAAAACCCATGTACCACCCCTGCCATACAAACCACCAATACCATTCCTTGTATTTTGGGGAATCATGTCATCGAAAAAGCTTTTCTAGACTTAGGAGCTAGTGTAAGCTTAATGCCTTTGGCAGTTTGTGAAAGGTTAAACTTAGGAGAATTACAACCTACTAAGATGTCACTTCAATTAGCCGATAGATCCGTTAAATACCCTATAGGCATACTTGAAGACGTCCTTGTTAGGATAAGTCAGTTGTTTATCCCTACTGATTTTGTTGTCATTGACATTAAAGAAGATGACGACATACCAATCCTCCTAGGTAGACCATTCTTATCAACCGTTGGAGCCATAATAGATGTTAAAAAAGGGTAACTAACCTTTGAGGTAGGTAACGGGAAGATAAAATTTGTACTCTCGAAATTTCTTATGGCACCTGTAATAGGAGATGCATGTTATGCCTTAGATATCATTGATGAATGCATTAGGGAATTAGAACAAGTAGAAGTAACTGAAACAATTAAGTTTCCGTCGACTCTTATTTGGGAAGATGACAGTTATAAAAACCCCTACATTAATGATAACCTTCACGGATGTTTGTCTCTTACCCCAGATCCTATGCCTTGCCCCATGAAACCAACCGTAAAACTTAAGGAACTGCCTAAGAACCTGAGATATGAGTTTCTTGATAAAGAAATGGACCGTCCAGTTATAGTCAGTGCTACCTTGAACCAAGAAGAAACAAACCAGTTATTAGATGTTTTACGAAGGTACCCCTCAGCCTTAGGATATAAGATCTCTGATCTAAAAGGAATAAGCCCATCTGTATGCATGCATCAGATTTTGCTCGAAGAAGATTCAAAACCCTCCAGAGAACACCAAAGAAGAATAAATCCTATGATAAGTGATGTAGTTAAGACCTAAGTTATTAAGTTACTAGAGACAGGTATAATATATCAGATCTCGGACAGTAAATGGGTAAGCCATGTGCATGTAGTACCTAAAAAGGGAGGTATTACAGTCGTACAAAACGAGAAAGGCGAACCTGTAGCAAAAAAAACTGATGGAGGGTGGAGTATGTGTATAGACTATAGAAAATTAAATAAAGAAACCAGGAAGGACCATTTTACTTTTCCATTCATAGATCAAATGTTGGAGCTCCTAGCCAGACACTCTTACTTTTGTTACCTAGATGGATATTCAGGATTCTTCCAAATACCTATTCACCCCGAAGATCAAGAAAAAACTATCTTTACATGCCCCGTTGGAACTTTTTCCTACAGACGAATGCCTTTTGGACTCTGCAATGCCCCAACCACTTTCCAACGCTGCATGATGTCTATCTTTGCAGACTATCTAGATGGAATCATGGAAGTATTTATGGACGATTTCTCAGTTTGTGGATTTGATTTCAAAAATTGTCTTATCAACCTTGAAAAAATCTTGGGAAGATGTGTGGAGGTAAACCTTGTGCTAAATTGGGAAAAGTGTCATTTCATGGTTACCAAAGGGATTGTTTTAGACATATAGTCTTCGAAAAGGGAATAGAGGTAGACAAAGCTAAAATAGAAGTCATAGAGAATCTAAAACCACCGAAGACTATCAGGGAAATAAGAAGTTTTCTTGGACATGCCGGATTCTACCGACGTTTTATCAAAGACTTCTCCAAAATAACAAAACCCTTAACTGGCCTTTTAATGAAAGATGTTGAATTCATCTTTGATGAAAAATGTAATGATGCATTTAATCTCTTGAGGCAAGCTTTGATTTCAGCACCTATAATGAAACTCCCTGATTGGTCAGAACCGTTTGAGATAATGTGTGACGCTAGTGACTATGCTGTTGGAGCCGTTATAGGTCAGAGAAAAGATAAAAAGTTACACGTAATTTATTATGCTAGTAGAACCCTATACGCTGCCCAACTCGATTACGCAACAACTGTAAAGGAACTCCTAGCTGTAGTTTTTGTTATAGACAATTTTAGATCTTATTTAGTAGGAGCCAAAATTATAGTTTACATCGACCATGCTGCCATCCGTTACCTGCTAAGTAAAAAGGATGTCAAACCTAGGTTACTTCGATGGATCCTATTACTAGAAGAATTTGATTTAGATATCCGCGATAAGAAAGGCACAGATAATGTAGTATCTGATCATCTTTCTAGGCTAGAATACCTGAAACCTGACTCACTACCCATAAATGACGATTTTGCCTATGATAGACTGATAGCCAAACTAGAAACTATTGAAGATGATAACCCATACCCTCATGAGAACTCTCAAAAATCCTTAGCTATAAGTAACGTACCCTGGTATGCAGACTTTGTTAATTATCTAGTCGCTGACATCATACCCCCCGATCTAAATTACTACCGGAAGAAGTTCTACAGTGATGTAAGAAACTTCTATTGGGACGAACCATTTCTTTTAAGGAGAGGTAAATATGGCATTTTCCGCTATTGCGTCCCAGAAGAGGAGGTACATAATATAATTGAGCATTGTCACTCTGCACCCTATGGTGGACATGCAAGCACCTCTAAGACCTACGCCAAGATTCTTCAAGCTGGCCTATTCTGGCCTGCCATGTGGCGTGATGTCCATGCTTTCATTGTCAAATGTGACAGATGCCAACGTACAGGAAATATTTCAAGACGTAATGAAATGCCTCTAAGAAATATCCAAGAAGTATAACTCTTCGACGTATGGGGTATAGATTTTATGGGACCATTCCCACCATATTTAGGAAACCAGTATATCTTAGTAGCTGTTGACTACGTGTCTAAATGGATTGAATCTATTGCCGCACCTACGAATGACACCAGAGTAGTCATCAAATTATTTAAAAATTATATATTTCCCAGATTTGGAACACCCCGTTTGGTCATAAGTGATAGAGGATCATACTTCATATCAATAATATTTGACAAACTTTTAAGCAAGAATGGAGTTAAGCATAGAGTAGCAACACCATACCACCCACATACTAATAGACAAATGGAAGTATCTAATAGGGAGATTAAACAAATTCTTGAGAAGACTGTCTCTATATCTAGAAAAGATTGGTTGCAGAAACTTCAAGAAACGTTATAGGCCTACAAAACCGCTTTCAAAACCCCTATAGGAACAACCCCCTATCAACTAGTCTATGGAAAGTCATTTCACTTACCTTTTGAGTTAGAGTATAAAGCCTATTGGGCCATTAAAACTTTGAATTTGGATTACCTAACTGCTGGTGAAAAACGTATCCTTGATATCCACAAATTGGAAGAACTCAAACAATCAGCCTACGAGAATGTCATTATATACAAAGAAAGAACAAAGGCTTGGCATGACAAAAGAATCATAAGAAAAGATTTCAAAATAGGCGATCTTGTTCTCCTGTTCGATTCTAGGTTACGACTTTTTCCAGGGAAGCTTCGTTCGAGATGGACTGGCCCCTTCGAAGTATCTCAGATTCTAAGATCTGTGTAGTTTCAGAGATTGCCTAAGAGGGGGGGGGGGGTGAATTAGGCTTAATAAAATTTTCTCGGTTATTTTATCGGTGGATGGATTTTTCTATTTTATGTGGTTAAGATAAGAATGCGGTAAAGCAGAAAGTAAAAAGACACAGCGATTTATCTTGGTTCCTTTCACAATCTGAAGGTACCTCCAGTCCCCTTTCCAAACCGGAAGAGATTTTCCACTATAGTTTTAGATTGTACAACCTATCACACCATTAACCGGTGAGGCCTACTTTCTAACAATTATAACATTCAAGTGTGCAAGAACAATCTTCTTACCACACAAATCCTTGTGTCCAACAATCCTGGATCACAAGTCAATACAAGAAATAATATTTTTGAATAAGATGTAGAAAAGTTGAAGTCTTGGTATATCAAGAAATAATGACTAAGTGTTCTCTAAAGTGGATGATAATTTTAGTGCACTTTTATGAATTTTGATAATTTGAAATTTTTGAGTGAAAAAATGTTTCATAAAAATTTGAAGGAGGTGTCTCAAAAAAATTCTGCACATAAGGTTTATATAGAGTGCAAGATACCTTTTGGAAAAGGTACAAAATTTGAAAGAGTGCATCATTTCAATTTAATAAACAAGAGACACAATTCAAAATTTGAACAAAAATAATTTTTGAATTTTTAACAGTGGTAACCGGTTACTACCCAAAGTGTAACCGGTTACTTGATGTAACGTTAAAATTATTTTTCAAATCTGGTCTGAAGTAACCGGTTACTACCCTATGGGTAACCGGTTACTTGATCAGAAACAAGAAAAAATTCTTTTCCAATTTGATCAGTAACAAAGGCATGCACAAAATGATTTGTTTAGAGAGTATTAAATGTGTGTGCATCCTATATTGAACACTTAATAATCATGATTGGATTATGAGAATTTTCATATACCTTTTAATGAGAAAGCTTGATCTTTATAGAGACTTTTTGAATGAAGCTTGAATAATCCTTTTTGCTTTCTTCCAAGACTTGATTGATTTGTTGTTATAATCAAAAGCATACTTGAGAGGCTTGCATCTACAATCTCCCCCTTTTTTGATGATGACAACCACATGTGAAAATTGAGTTTGCACGATTGCTTCTTATGTTTCTCCAAACACTCCCCCTATGAAGGTGCTCCCCCTCAATGTGATATTGGGAGGTTTTAATCGAAAAAATCTGCATAAAGAGAAACAAGAGAGCATACTAGACACTTCTCCCCCTTTGTCATCCACAAAAAGGATGGGAAAAGTTCTTCAAAAAATGATTAGTAGGAATTTTGTCAGATTTTATACTAAACATCCACCAGTGGAAGATGCCTTATAAAACTGTCAGAAAATATTTTAGTCAGTTTTTACACTGAACATCCACCAGTGGAAGTTTCCTTAAAAATTTATTTTAAAATATTTGAAAAAAAAGTCACATAGTAAACAATCATATAGAAACAAATACTAGACAGAAAATATAACAACCATAAGTTTACGAACATTAACATAATTGAAGCTAAAACAAACAACACGGTACGGAAACTAACAACATAAAGACGAAACATAATTTAAACTAAGAATTATAAAATTAGAACATAAACAGAAATGCATTAAACATCTAATCACTTCCGGATCCATCTTCATCCATGTCTTCTTCCTCACCCTCCGAATTCTCCGTATTGGAAGGTTGAGAGGTAGAAAATTTCTTAAACATTTTCATTATTTTTCCGAGGGTACGGGTTGTTTTCTGATGGTTATGGTTCATGGTTGTTTTTAGAGTGACAATTTCATTTTAAAGGAATTTATTTGTGTAACCACCTTCCGGAGCGGATTGAGCGGCAATATCTTCTTTATATCCATAAACGCCATTTGGACCACATATGATTCTGGTGTTCTTAGTAGCCGTAACCAAGTTTATTTCATTTTGTTTGGCCGTCATCTCAAAATGAGGTTCTCTTAAACTTGGTATACCAAAATGTTCCAGAATTTTGGATACAAAGCGGATGTATGGGAGACCGCTACCCAAACGAACCTGATGCTTCATGTGATGAAAAATGACATAGGCCCAGTTGATTGGCCAATCCTCTTTCAAAGAACGGAACAACATCAACTCAAGTTCACTAACTTGAGCAAAGTTTGAAATTTTTGGTACCAACACATAGGCCAGGATGTAATGAAGCATACGGTCGCTAACGATTAAGGACTTTGCATATTTAATTACCCGAGAAGATTGGACCTGCCTACCGAGTAAATCTTCACGAGTTCCTCTTGATCTTTCAATAAAATAAGTCAAAGAATCAAACTTGTTCCACCTGTCAGTGTTAGGCATAAAACTAACTTTGAACTCATATCCTTCAGATGGTATATCAAGAATGCTTCCTAGCTTTTCAATTGTAACCTCAATTTCCTTTTTATTGACCTTAGCAGTAAATTGTTCGTCGCCGAATCAGGATAGATCTTTCCAGTGTCAGCAACCAGCTCTTTGATCCAGATGCATCTAGAAAAGCTTCAAAGGTAAAGCTATGAGAAGGGAACTCTTCAAAGTTCACATATTTGATGCTCATGAACTTTTGGGAACGAATGTCAATGTCGAGTCTTCTATGCTTCCGTGGTTTCATGAACTGCTCCTTAATAGTGTCGTAATCAGAACCGGAATCCATAACTTGTTGCTTTCCTCTACTCTTTGAAGTTGCCATGAGAAAATGGTAAGGTTAGGGTTTAGGTGTGTATTTTCAGATTTTGGATGGTGAGAGATGTGGATGAGTTGATTTTGAGTGGCTAGGGTTATAAAGTGAAAGTTTATTGAGTGGGTTTTAATTGAAAGTGATTTTTAGTCAAGAGAGTTTATGAGAGGAAGGTGGGAGGTTGAGGGAATAAATGAAGATTAGGGTTCCAAGAAGTGAATGAGACTTTTAATGTATTCAACATATACTTTAAGACTCATAAACAAAAGAAATAAAGAAAACATATAACATATAAACCATTATGCGTTTTTAAAAAAAATTCAGAAAATGGCAGTGGTAACCGGTTACTACCCCATGGGTAACCGGTTACTTGCTTCAGATTTTCAATTATTTTTTAAAAACAACAGCAACTTTGTACAGGCCAAAAGATAGTGATTTTTGGCAAAAACTTTTCACAAAGTGTTAGCACATGATATTTCGCAACTTTTGATCAAAAAATATTTTGAAACCAATTATTTTCGAGTATCCGAAAGAGAGAAAAATAAAAAATGGCGAAAATGGAGTGCTAGCATTTTGTAACATAAAAATGAAAATAATCATATTTTAAGCTACTATAACATATAAAAATCAAGTTTAAGTTAAGTTTAGATGTCACCTTCATCGAGAATACCAAGTTCTCGTTGAATCTTTAAGAAAGGTTCTTTCGCCAATGGTTTAGTGAATATGTCGGCAAGTTGGTTGTGTGTATCCACGAAAGTAACATCTACATCTCCGTTGAGCACGTGATCTCGAAGAAAATGATGTCGGATGTCTATGTTCTTATTCCTTGAATGCATGACCGGGTTCTTTGTGATATTGATGGCACTTGTGTTTTTGCATCAGAGAGGAATGCAACCAAGGTCTACACCAAAATCAAGGAGTTGTTGCTTAAGCCACAAGATCTGTGCACAACAACTGCCTGCTGCTATGTACTCCGCTTCGGCCGTGCTAAGTGCAACGCATACTTGCTTCTTACATGCCCACGACATTAGTGCATTCCCGAGAATGTGACAAGTACCACTTGTGCTTTTTCTATCGGTCTTACTTCCTGCATAATCAGCGTCAGAATAACCAATTAAAGAACATATACTACCTTTTGGATACCATAATCCGATGTTCGTTGTTCCATTGAGATACTTCATAATCCTCTTCACGGCGGTGAGATGCGATTCCTTCGGATTTGCTTGAAAGCGTGCACACAAACAAACACTAAACATAATGTCAGGACGCTTTGCCGTCAAATATAATAATGAACCGATCATACCTCGATACTTCGTGATATCAATTGAAGTTCCAGATTCATCTTGATCAACGTACGTTCCGGATCCCATAGGAGTGGACATCACCTTGCAACTATCCATATCGAATCTTTTCAATAATTTTTTGCAGTACTTGGATTGGTTGATGAAGATGCCATCCTTTGTTTGCTTGATTTGAAGTCCAAGGAAATGGTTCATTTTTCCCATCATGGACATCTCGAATTCTCCTTGCATCATAAGTGAAAATTCTTCGCAAAGATCTTTGTTTGTTGAACCGAAGATGATGTCATTGACATAGACTTGAACCAATAAGGTGTTACCCTTGAAGTTCTTAATGAACAAAGTCTTGTCAACCTTTCATTTTGTAAAACCCTTCTCACATAAAAAGTTGTTGAGGCGGTCATACCACGCTCTTGGTGCTTGCTTTAAACCATAAAGAGCCTTCATCAACTTGTAGACATGAGAGGGATTCTTGAAGTCTTTAAAGCCCGAAGGTTGTTTGACATTGACTTCTTCGTTGATGTAGCCATTCAGGAAAACGCTTTTGACATCCATCTGGTACAACTGAAAATTCATGGAACAAGCGTAAGCAAGTAATAATCTAATTGCTTCTAACCTTGCTACCGGAGCGAACATTTCATCAAAGTCGATTCCTTCTTCTTGGTTGTAGCCTTGTGCGACCAATATTGCTTTGTTACAAACTATGATTCCATTCTCGTCAAGTTTGTTCTTGAACACCCATCTCGTTCCTATGATGTGCTTGTTGTTCGGTCTTGGTACAAGACTCCAAACTTGATTCCTTTCGAATTGGTTGAGTTATTCTTGCATTGCTACTATCCATTGATCTTCGCCTAAGGCTTCATCGATTTTGGTTGGTTCAATTTGAGACACAAAAGCCATGTTGAGACAAGCATCCTTGAGATTTAGTCGAGTTGTAACGCCTTGGCTAATATCACCAATAACTTTATCTATCGGGTGATCTCTATGAGTTCTCCATTCTTTTGGAAGATCTTGATGTTCTTCAATGATTGGTGAGTCATCTTCTTGTGGTATTGCTTGATCCTTTGATATCTCCTTTTTGTTGTTGTGGCATATCTACTATATCATCATCATCATCCACAATAATATTATCCTCTTTCGAGGGGTTAGTCTCATCAAACGAAACATGAATAGATTCTTCAATTGTAAGTGTTCGTTTATTGAAAATTCTAAGAGCTCTACTATAGAGGGAATAACCAAGGAATATACCTTTGTTGGACTTCTCATCAAACTTACCGAGATTGTCCTTGTCGTTTTTGAGAACGAAACATTTGCATCCGAAAATGTGAAAGAATGATATGTTCGGTTTCATACTCTTGAACAACTCATACAGAGTCTTTTTGAGAATTGGTCGAATGTTGACACGGTTGCTTACGAAACAAGCTGTGCTAACCGCATCCGCCCAAAAGTACTTAGGAAGATTTGAGTCGCTAAGCATTGTTCTTGTAAGCTCCACCAATGACCTATTCTTCCTTTCTACGACACCGTTTTGTTGAGGAGTCCTTGGTGCGGAAAAATTGTGAGAAATTCCATGCTCTTCGCAAAAATCTTCAAAGGATGAGTTTTGGAATTCTCCACCATGATCACTTCTAATGGAGGCTATAGTGAGTGACTCTCGTTTTGTATTTGCTTCGCATACTTTTTGAATGCTTTGAAAGCATCACTTTTCTGCACTAGAAACAATGTCCACGTATATCGAGAGAAATCATCAACAATAACTAAAGCATAAAGATTACCTCTGAAGCTTTTCGTTCTTGATGGACCGAAGAGATCCATATGCAACAATTGAAGTGGTCTTGATGTAGACACCACTTTCTTGGACTTGAAAGTTGTCTTGGTTTGCTTTCCCTTTTGACATGCGTCACAAAGCTTATCCTTGATGAACTTTATCTTTGGAAGACCAACAACCAGGTCATGCTTTATCAATTCGTTTAAGTGCTCCGTGTGAATGTGAGCGAACCTTTTATGCCATAGCCATGCCTCGTTGTTGTTTGCCAAAAGGCATTTTACCTTCAAGGAAGAGCCATCAAAAGAGATCATAAAAATATTATTAAATCTTTTACCTTTTATCAAGATGTCGTGGGTGACTTCATGTTCTATCAAACATTCATCCTTTGTGAAGTTGATTCGGAACCCTTTGTCACACAATTGACTTATGCTAAGTAGGTTGTGTTCAAGGCCTTCAACATAAAGAACATCTTCGATGATTGTAAATGGAGATGCACCAACGGTTCCTACTCCAAGGATCTTTCCTTTATTATCATCACCGTAAGTAACATATCCTTTGGCTTTTAAAGATAGATTTGAAAATTTGTTAGTTTCGCCCGTCATATGCTTTGAACAACCGCTATAAAGATACCATTGATTAGAAGTTGTCTAGCATACCTACAAAAAAAAATCAAGTATTGTTAGGTACCCAAATTACTTTGGGTCCTTGATAGTTAGTACCCTTTTCAACCCACACATAATGCCCTTTAGCAACGCCAATATTGCACACATAGCAAGCATTAGGTGTGTGCCCTTTGATTCCACAATAAAAACAAGTAGGTTGAAAGTGACTTTTATATCTAGGAACATAACTTTTTTTCTTAACAGTTCTTTTCTTTTTATGACTTTGATGCACACTTTTAATATTGGTTACCTTTTCCTTAACAACTTGTTCACTTGATTTCACAAAAATGGTCTCATTTGTGCTTGGTTTGGAAAACTTAGAATATCCTAAACCACTTTTATCATTAGGATATCTTTGATGCCTAAGTATTTCCTCCAAGCCAATTTGACCTTTTTCATATCTTTCTAAGACTCTTTTAAGTTGAACAATTTGAAAGGATAAGGACTTGCAATTTTTGCATACAAGACTTTGTTTTTCATCTATCAATTTTTGTTTTTCACTTTCAATATATTTTTCAAGAGCGATATTTTGTTCTTCTAAAGATGAAATTCGTTTCTTTTGGGATGAAATGCTTTTATACAAAGTCTTGCATTTTTTTAGAAGTTCATCTATAACTTCTTGTGCATCATTCTCATAAATTGAAAAATTGCTACTAACCTCATCGATTTCTTAATCGGAGTGATGTAAAGCCATAAGAGCCATATTCGCACATTCATCGCTTTCCGATTTCGATGAGTGTAACACCCCAAATTTGCCCTCTTCATTTTAAGCATCATATCACATCATATTCATCATGAACATATCATTTTCTCAGCATCCTAGCATGGAAAGATGAGGCATAACATTATTCATGTCCTAACATCAAGCATATGGTCATCTATGGAGGTCCTTGAAGCATTTCAAGCCATTACAAGGGTCCCAATGGATTTGTACAAGTCCTATGAGGGGTCTACACTCCATTTACAAGTTCAAGTTCATGTGCAAAAGCTCATAAGGTTGCATGATCACCAGAGATCTCAGGACAAGGCAAAGCTCCTACACAAGGCACCTAAACTAGGGTTTGGGATTCAAGCATCAAAACCTCACAACTTTGGCCATTTAATTTGGGCAAAGTCTTCTATATGTCAAGAGGATCCTAGGTGTCAATTTTCATGAGAAAATTCCATGTGGAAGTCAGATAATTCCTCAGTTGCTTGCAGATGAAGTAATTGGTCAACTGTGCCCTTAAAAAGTCAACTGTGTAATTTCAAGGGGTCCAAGCCATTTTTTTCTTGCCAAGAGGGGTCCTTACAATGCTATAAGAGGTTTGGGATGCTTAAAGATCAAGAATCATGGATATTTGAGGCTTTTTGCAAAAATGGTACAAACTTGGTTTTGAGAAATTTCCAAATTTGGCAACTTTTGCCCTAATTTTCAAATGGCCTTAACATGATAAAAAATTCTTCAAATGGACCAAAGTCAAACATGAAAGTTGGAGATTAAGGGCTCCCATTTTCAAAAAGTACAAATACATTTTCATGGGATTTATGGTTTTCTCTAGGGGTCCTTCGAAAAAGTGCTTGAAATTAGGGCAAATTCAAAATCCCATGCATACACCAAAAGCAAAAGGCTTCAAAACTTGGAATGGTTCAAGTAAGTTTGTAAACTTAAAATACAATGCAAATGACATGTTTTTCTCCAAGGAAACTCCCAATTTCGTGCACAATAAGAAAGTTGCTCCAAAAGAGGATATTTTGCAAAATCATGAGGAAAGTGTGATACCTCAATCCAAAGGCCAGAATTGATTGGATTATGATCAAGGGTTGGAAAAGGCTTGCCCATGTGCTGAGAGGCCAAGCAAAGCATGAGGAGTGCATGCTTCCTTCACAATTTGCAAATTTTGCAAATTCACAAATTCCTCATGATCCACACGTGCAAACTTGGTAATTCTTTCAGCATGGGCTTGTAACCTCACATAAAAAGAGCTAGGGTTTCAGAAAGCTCAACCTCTCTCTCATTCTCTCATTTCCAACCTTTTGCACAATCTGCATTTTCACTAGAATCTCTTCATTCTCTCACACTCTTCACAAATCTCTTCCATATTCTTGATCAGTGAGTGGTAGAGATCATTATCCCACCATTTATTTGAGTTGAAGGTGCAAGAATAGAAAGGTGCCATTCAGAGGCAGTTGGCTTTGAAGCTTCAGATCCAGATTCCATCAAGCTTCCTCTTGCATTTATTTTGCAATAGGAGATCATAAGAGCTAGATCTGCAACCTTTGGAGCATTTTCTTGGTGGTTTTGAAGTATCTTCACCTCAGGTATGCTCTGATACCTTTTGATCTGGAAATGAAATTAATCATGTGTTTTGTGATCTATGATGTACACTGATCATTCTGCAAGTGGTAGTTTAGTAAATGGTGCATTACTGTGTGAGATATTCGAATTCAAAGTTTCTTGATCAATCTTGTTTTGGTTCGATCCCGTTGATTCATTGAGTTTTAGAAGATTTAGATCTCATTTTTGAATTCAGTGTAGCTCAATTACCTAATCTGGACATTTTGGTTCATTTGTGTTGAGTTTTGTGCGTCTGGTTTGAATTCCGGTGCCGGAGCCCTAGCTCCGGTCACCGGAAACTGCATATGTTTCAGTTAGGGTTTGTGAGGTAGGAGATGAGTCCAGGGCCCTCAGATCTATCCACCCGCGCGCAGGATTGTGACACGTAGCCCTAAACCACCTCCTCTCTCCCACGTGAATGTTATATTCTGTTTTAATGATTTGTGTGTCTCACCTCATGGTAATAGCGTGTGCCTTCCACTCACAGTCCAACTTTGGTCCACATAATTTAATGAACTTGTCCACAACACGCGTTTGATGCATCTTAAGGCTCCTGATTTTTCCAGTTTAATTTCATTAATTTCCACCATATAATTCATGAACCAGCGCAACCATTGGGCTTTTCATTTGATTTTCGCACCCCCACATCCTATAGGCCCAAACCAATTCAATGTAAATCCCTGCTACCAGCACCCCCAGCCTTATTTCTTTTTATTTCTTTTTCTTATTTTAATTCTTTTAATCTTTTTTAGTTTCTAATTATTAAAAATACTTCTGATCATTAAAAAATTCCCAAAATATTCTTGAGTATTCTTTTGAGTCTCTTTTATTTTTCCATATTTTTATTTTCCATTTTTTTAATTTCCACGTGTCATAATTAATTCCTTATTTCAATTAACTTCTTTTTAATCCTTTCTTGAGTACACTGCCTTGTCCATTTTCTATAGACTTCATTATTTTGATTTTTGTACTCATTCTTTTTGCTCTGGATTCTTAAGATAATGTAATTCATGTGTGAGTTTTCCCCTGATTTTTAGAAACGTATTCCTTAGGTCTTGGTCCTTTGACTTGTGTTGGAAGTAATTAACCCTAGTTTGTGTTCTTGCCTCCATTTGACCTAGTTTGCTTCTGAATTTTTCCAAACCCTTTTGGCTCATTGATATACCATGTTTGAAGTTCATTTGGATCAAATTGTGGAATTTTTAGGTGTTTGGTTGATTTAATTTGAATTTTGTCTTGAACCTTGTCCCATTTTGCTTCTTTTGGTCCATTAGCTCTCTCATAAGCTTAGCAGGGCACTTGTGCCAACTTCTTCTTCTCATTTGGGGTTCCTTTGGGGTATGGGTTCCTTCCTGGTCCTAGCTTAGGGTTTGTATCTTAGAAACTTTTGTGTTTGCTTCCCTTTTAAGTCCTTTCTTTTCTTAAGTGTTTTCATTTCACTTCCTCACTTCTTTCACCTCACATTGTGATTGTTTGGTCTTGTGTGACTCTTCTATTCATCTTTCTGGCTTCTTAAGCTCTTCCTTGATTTGTGTTGGTTCTGGTTGTGTGCTTTGAGTCCATATTTGTGCATATTTGTTTTGCATCCTCATTAAGTGTGCACTTGTATTTATTTGTTTCATGTTGCATCATGTTTGCTTGTAAGCTTCATCTCTCATTCTTTTGAGTTGCATATGCATTGAGCATTTGTACATATCATTTCACTTCTATTTGTATGATGATGGCATGTTATCTTGTTCATTTCATGTCACTTGTATGCATGTTACTAACCTTGCAGGGGCTATGGTAAGTGTGAGGTGTGGAAGTTGAGTTCCACATCTCCAAGTCTCATCTTCTCTTCTTATGTTATTGAGCTAACCATTTGCTTGTTGGGCTTAGGCTTTTCTCATCTCTTCTTCTATCTTCTTCTTCTCTTCTTCTTTCCTTCTTCATTAGGATAGAAACCTCACTAACCTTAGGACATCCATGCATGTTAACACTTAGGATTCTTTAGTCCCCCTTTAGAATTTTGCCTTTGTGATCCTTTTGGTTCTTCTTCTCTTCTCATCTCATAACCATAAAAAACATCTTAATAATGTTTGAAGTGATGCCTTGAACAATAGCCTTATCCCATGAGGTGTGCTTGTAGTCTTCCCATCTTAGGATAGTACAAGTTTATCTTGTGATGCACAAGTCTGATCAAGGTATCTTCTTCACCAAGAAAATATAACAAAACACTTCTTCATCTGTAAATACCAAAAAAACTTAATAACTCAACAAGTTAGTGAGTTTGGGCCCTAATCTTTGGGTTCAAGTTTTGGGGATCTTCTCCTTACTTGAGTGTGCTTGTTCTATTATTCCATCTTGGAATGTAGTGACAAGTGCACATTCCATGGAAAAGAGCTTGAGTTCACTTCCTTGTGACACACTCATAAAAGCTTCATAAAAAACACAAACAAACAATAAGCGTCTTTCCTTCGGGAATTCTTTTCTCATCTACTTCGCTCCGTACGCGAACTTGCTCCTACTTGTCATTTTGCAAGACGGTTACGCACTCTTCGTCCGAGTCTGCAACACCTGAGCATTGGCATAGGTAGTTCAATCCTTAATTCACAAGTAATTTCCTTGTTACCCCTAGTTAGGGGAACTATGGCGTCTATGGTCCTCATTTTCCCGATGAGGTATGTAGGCAGCGGGGTAGGGCCCGTTCGAGCACAATCTTTATTTTCCCTACATTTTTCTCTTTGTTTTCTTATTCAGTTCTTTTTCCAGTTCCAGTTTTCTTTTCACTTTCTTTTGTTGCAGCAGCTTTCATACCCTCACCCTTTGAAATAGTTATCTTTGCAAGCGTGGATCCCGTCGGGTACGGCGGACGATCTGGGTGCTAATACCTTCCCAGGTCGTAACCTACTCCCGAACTCAGTTTCTTTGGATCGCAGGACCTGTGTCCTTCCTCTTCTTTCTTCTGGTTTGTGCAGCATTACCATTCCCTTTCTTCGGGATAAAAATGCCTGGTTGGCGACTCTATTATTTTTCTGCGCCACTTTCGCGTTTGTACCAGGATGGAAATCCGGGGAGCGACAGCTGGCGACTCTGCTGGGGATTTGCACACCAGAATCTCTGGTTCCCCTGTGAGTCTCTCCTAGCGCTTGTGTGTTTCTGTTTCATTGGGTGATGTTTGTTTGCTTGTTGTTGCTTGTTGTATTTTATGGTTGTTTGTTTACAGCTTTATTTACAGTTTTCAGTATTTATTTTCTGCATCATGTATATATACTGGACTGTCTGGACTGGTTTCTGTTTGGTGAGGATGGGTGTTACTATTCTTGAGAGATGAGCTCATTACCACGGCTCGAATGCACCTTATGACTTAGAGTGGTTCCACTTTGGCCTCATGAGATCTTGTCATGGGGGTAGTAGTGAGTTCCACGCCCAGATTTGCGATTGTCTTGGAAATGTCTTGATTTGGGGATCTTCCTCTCTCATTACGTAACCTTGACAGTTATGTGCAGCTGGGGACCGATCATTGAGAACCTTGTGGAAACATCCCTCTTTAGTGATGACAGTGGCAGCCCACATTTTGTGGCAAACCCATTCGCATTCGAGGGCCCACCTGGGGATCACATAGGATGACCTTGTGTCCTGGACTCAGCTGAGGCCTCCCTGCGTAGTATATAATGCTAAACCGATTCCCTGATTTGGTCATGAGCCATTTCTCGGAGATGGTGACAGTATTATTGCTATTCGGCTTTGAGAGTCCGTGATGTCTGACCCGGAGCCTACCAGTGAGATTGGGAGGGGTTTACAGGTTTGCAGGAACCCATGGCCTCTACATATCCTCATTATCAGTGGTCCTTATAATGATCTTTGGTTCTATGATCCTATGGTTCTGGAGTTCTGGTTTTCTTGGTACTGTGGTTCTGAGATCTTCTATCAGAGAGTTGGGATTATCAGAGAGTTGTGATTCAGAGGACTTTTTGTTTGCTAGTTGATCAGAGGGACCCTTGTGTTCAGTGTCCAGTTCAGATGGTCCCAGTTGATCATATGCCTGCATTGCATTGCATTTGCATCATTCTTGCATTAACTGTTTATGTTTCCCATTTTTCAGGTCATTGTTCTTAATCAGTTCCCAGTTCTTGTAAATCTTATCTCCATGGAAGAAATCAGAAGAGTTCCAAGGAAAAAGAATGTTCACTATACTTTTCTTCAGCCTGAAGTTGGAAGTGTTCAGAAGTTAGCAGGTCTGATGAATGACCAAGTCTTGGGCAATTTCAAGAAAAGATATGGCCAGATACTGAAGTTTGTGGACAAGCCCACTGCAGACCAGAAAGATAGTTTGCATACTTTGTTACAGTTTTATGATCCTCTGCTACGTTGCTTTGTTTTTCCAGGTTACATTTTAGCTCCCACATTGGAAGAGATCTCCAGCATGTTGAATATTCCAGTCAGAGAGACATTTCCATTCTATGGGTCTGAGGTTGTGCTTAAAGATGAAGACATAGCCAAAGTTTTCCGTCTGCCAGCTGCTACAGTCAAGAGGGCTCTGACAAATAGTGAAGGCAAAGGACTCCCTTGGAGTGTGCTCATCCCAGAGGCAGAGAGATATGCTACAGAGGCTAATTGGAATGACTTTGGTGTTATACTTGCTTTAATGGTGTATGGGTCCAGCTTGTTCCCTGGAGAGAAAGAGTTTGTAAGCTTAGAAGTGATCTCAATCTTTTCCAAAGGCACTCCAGTGCCTACTCTTTTGGGTGACTTCTACTACAGTGTTCATTACAGGAATGAGAAGGGTAAGGGTGGTCCAGTTTGCTGCTGTGCTTCTTTGTTTGCTGAGTGGTTTGCCAGACAACTGCCAAAATTAGGTGCCTTCAAGGAGATGAGGGATGAGTGGAGATGGTCAAGGAGATTGATGGGGTTAACTGCTGAAGATATTGCCTGGGGATATGATAGGGATTTGCTAGGTAAAGAATTGATGGTCAGTTGTGGAAGGATTGTTGGAGTGCCTTTGCTGGGAAGGAAAGGTGTCATCAGTTATTATCCAACACTAGCCAGGAAACAATTTGGCTACCCTTTGAAAGATCCTCCACAGATGGAAGAGTTTGTTGAGTCTTTGTACTTTCCTGTTGAAGGAAACAAGGAGTTAGTATTGCAAGCAGTCCAAGCTTTGGCTCACAGGATAAGGAAGGGTAAGAAATACTTTGGAAGAGTTGATCCCAAGACGTATCCACCATTTGCTGCATGGTTGCAAAAGCATATAAAAGAAGTCCTCATGCCTTTCTCAGTTGAGGCTCCACTTTATCCCAGAGAGGTGCCAAGTCAGAGTAGTATTGTCTCCCTTGTAGAGTACAAGAAATTGGAAGCTCGGCTGCATGAAGTCAGAGTGGAGAATGCTGAAATGGTAAGCCTATACCATCTTGCTAACAGGGCCAAGAATGAAGCAGAAAGCAAGTTGCAGAAGATCCAAGCCTCCTTGGAAGCCAAAGAGAAGGACTTTGCTGGAAGAGAAGCTCACTTCCACAGGTTAGGTCTAATGGAAGCTAAAAAAGAAGCTGAACGCAAAAAGACTTTGAAGACTCTCAAGGAAGCTCGTCAATCCATTGTTTGGTTGCAAGGCCAAAGGGAGGAAGAGCAGAAGAAGTTCAGAGAGAAAGAAGAGTTTTTTGAAGTGCAAATGGCCTTCAAGAAGGAAGAGGTGGAGCAAGTCCACACCATCCGGAGGGAAAAGACTCAGCAGCTAGCTCAAAGTCAGTTAGCCTTGGAGGAAGCAAGGAAAGAGATTGAAGAGCTCAAGCTGAGAGCAGGTGTCAAGAAGAGCAAAGCAGAGGTGGCAGAGCCTGGGTCTTTAGTTTAGTTTATTTTTCAGACTACCTACATACCTGTTGTAGGAGTCTTGCTTTATTTGCTTTGTTCTTTATTCATGTAATGGCTTGTAACCCTTAGGGGAATATTTCTGTTTGTATTCTGACTTTTGGTCGGCAGTTTGGTTTGTCCATGATACATTGTTAATATGAAAGTTAGCTTTTCTGAATGTGCAAGATTCGTTTGTCTGATACTGCTAATGTCTGAATACTCATCAAAGAGAAAGTTTGAAAGTTAATACTGAAAGTGACTGTCTGGAGTAGATGCCAGAACTGGGGCATGCAAATGCTTAAAACTTGGGAACATGAACAATTACATTGCATTGCATATAACCTGTTTGTTTGTTTTGCAGGTAGTGTCTCAGTTGCTAACGTTTTTAGTGTTTCAGGCACTATAGCTCCCAGAAAAGTTCGGGAACAACCAGTCGCACACAGATATCCAACAAAGATCAACAGAGAGAGAATCATGGACCAGATGCAAGCTGACTTAGCTGACCTGAGGCTAAGGATGGATAATTTCATGACTCTGATGGCAGGCATGGGTCAGAACCAAGAGCGTCTACGGGAATTGGTTGAGAATCAAGCCAGGAATAACACTACTGCTACTGCTGATAATCGTAATGGTGCGGGCGCACGTCAAGTGGAAATCCCTGTAACACAGCCAAGGGTGACTATAATCAATGATAGGTTGAATAATGTGCAACTGGATAACCAGGACGAGCAGTTCACTTTGCTAGACGAAGCTGAAGGTCAGGGGGCTGAGATGAACAAAAGGTTTGAGGAAATGGCAGAACAAATCAAATCTATTCAATCCCAGAGTTCTTTGGGCTTTGACATAATAGACTTGGGCTTGGTTCCAGGGGTCAGAATCCCCTACAAGTTCAAAGTTCCAACTTTTGAGAAATACAATGGCACTGCATGCCCAATGTAAACACCCCAAATTTGCCCTTACCCATTCACACCATGGCTTGTTATATCATCACATGCATAAACTCAATCATAGCATCTCATATTGCATTTTTGATTCACTGCATTGCTTCTAATCATCTGCATCTAGGGTTTGTGATCTGAGCAATCCAAGAGCCACTTGAGCCACTCCAAAGGTCATTAATCACTTCAAAGGGGTCCATGTATTTTCAAGCATCATATTATATCCTCTCAAAGTCAAGAATGTCAAAAAATCACAAGAACTGGGAATGGCATGGAAGCAGAGCTAGGTTTAACTGCACAGATGACCTAGAATTAGGGTTTTGGTTTCAAAGGCCATAACTCAAATTTTATTGGTCATTCTTGTTTCTATTGGTCTCTATATGGTATAGGGATCATGCATATCAATTTTCATGAAGAAATTCCATGGGGAAGGCATCTGATCAAGAGTTGACTTCTTGAGCAAGTCAGTGCAAAATCAGGGCATCTGAGGCCCCCAATGACCCAACCAAAGGTGTTCTTCATCATTTTGATTATGTATGATCTTTATTTGATCATAGAAGATGTTGGAAGTTCACAAAATTAAAGAATATCAAGCCATTTGCAAAGTTGACTTTTTGGGAAAATGACTTGTAATGGAAAATTGCCATTTTGGGAAACTTTTTCAACCCTTGCTTTTTGATTCAAAAATGCTTCAAATGGGAAAACTTTGGTCATGAAAGTTGTAGAATGGATCATTCCCTTTTCAAAAAGTACAATAACTTGACCTAATTCATTTTGGATCAAAAGTTATGGCCTTGCAAAGTTGGACAAAATCATTGAAATTTCACTTTTGCACAAAATGGAAAACTTGCAATTTCTCATGGCAAGCCTTTATGTGACTTCAATATGATCTCTAATCATCATACCAATGCAATGCATGACCTAAAATCAGAATTGGCCCAAGGGATTTCTCATTTATTTGCCTTGATCTTCACATAACCATAGGCCATTTTTCATGAAAGTGTAAAGAGGGATTTTTGGCAAAATCATTCTCAAAGGAATTATATGATCTCTAGCTGGTTTTAATACATTGCCATGACCTAGTGAAGCATCCCACATCAGAAATTCAGCAAGACTTCTCACACATACATAGCCAAAAGTCATGAAATGTCACAAGTGGGCAAGTTGCAAAAACCTTTCTAGCTCATGATCCAAATGCAGCAGCCTTTCATGAACCATCCAAGGGCCTTCCTTGAAGCTGGCTGAGGCAATCCAAACACAGAAATCTCCTCTGCCATGTTCCATACCTATAGTACACCAACTATTGACTTTTTGGCCAATTGCTCCATACCATTCCCACATTGCATGTCAAGTCTTCTGACTCATTCCAATAGTCTAGGACTTGTATATGGATCATAAAACAAGCCTCACACAAGCCTGGAACACACACATAGCAGCACACTCCAAAAACTATCAAAAACCTTCCTCTCTTCGAATCTCCTTCCATAGCCATCAAACATTCATTTTCTCTTCACCAATCAACCAGAAATCATCCACAGAACAAATCCCACCCCTCACAATGATCTGAAACAGCACACACAAGAACCTCATTTTCTGATACACCAGAACTGAACCTCTCAAAATAACCAGTTTAAACTCCATTCAAGCTTTCCATTGAGCTCAGGGGGACCAGAGGAGTCAGTTTGCATAAGAGAAAGGCTCAGGAAGCTCCAGTTTGAAGAACTTCAGTTCAGGTATCCATCAAGAACAAATTTTCCAGAACTTCATTTACTTGTTATAAATTGATTCTACATGTTATCCTGATCATCATGATGTGTTTTGAAATTCTGTGATCAGGTATGAGATGTCCTAAGAGATGTCCCAACACTTGATAGGACACTTGACAGATTTAACCAAAACTTAAATAGCAAGAAAAGTAAACAACACAGAAGTTTGTTAACCCAGTTCAGTGTATAACCACACCTACATCTGGAGGCTACCAAGCCAGGAGGAAATCCACTATTAGTAATATTAATTCTAGACTTAAACCACCCTGTTTAATCTATCACTTAATAACTACCCAATGCAATTTCTACCTAAGACACACCTTAGATAAGAGTACCCTACTCACTCCCCCTCAATCACACAGTGATCAAGTTTACAAGTTTACTGAAATTGAAGACATCCTTCAAACAATACAGCTTGATCTTACTTCACAGTTTCAATCAAGTTACAAATGCACTTTTGCTTAAAAGCTCATAAAGTGGTACATAAAAACAACCTGCTATTAAAACACTAGACACCCTATTTGGTCTTATGAAATTCGTACTCAATTCTATGAGTTTCTGTTGCTTAAATAGGTATCTGTAATTTGGGCTTTCTGCAGAGGATCCAGCCCTAATGCGCATGCAGCTTCCACCTTGAATTTAGGGTTTGTTACCTCCTAGATTCTAGGTGATTTAGGTCTTCTGTTTTAATCTGAATCTTCAATATAAAACTCCCTACAGATGCGCCTTGTTCTGTTTTTATCCATCATTAATTAATTCCAGATAATTCTCCTTAAATATCTCTGATCTGTTAATCAATAATTAATTCTGGTAGCAGGTCTGAGATGTCTCAACATCTGTTGGGACATCCTGAAAAACTGAACTAAGTTATTAACACAATGTCTCAACATCTGATGAGACATCCTGATATAAGTTCATATACTCTGTTTGATAATGTCCCAACATCTGATAGGACATTCTGAACTGAATTGAACATTTCTTGTTTGGTCAAAAATTCTGCCAATTCTTAAACATCTACAAACTCCCCCTTTGGCTAATTTTTGGCTAACATCTTTTCTGGTTATCAGAGTGCAGCAGAAGATCCTTTTATCAGAGTATAGCATTTCTTTTCTGTTGATTCTTATTTGAGATTACTCCCCCTCAAACATATATGTATCCAGTCTTGTTCCAACAGAAAAGCTTATTCAGTTCAGAAGCAAACAAACAGAATTTTTCATTCATAATTAAACAGCAATACAATTTGTTGTTGTTCTCCCCCTTGGTAGACACAAAATTAGGGGCCAAAGACACTATTCCAGAAATACATTGCTGTCATTACATTTGCTTCACATACATTGATCACTCAGATTCATCACTCTCAGTTTCTTCATCAGCTTTTGTTTCTTCATCATCTTCACTGTCTTCATCAGAGGCAGCTGTCTGGTCTTCTTCACTTTCCAACCTTTGAATGATTTCCTCAAGCTTCTGCTTTCTAGCTTCAAGCTCTTTGCAGGTGCTTTTGAGTTCAGCAATTAAAGCCTTCTTGGAGATTGTATTTTTAGCAGTTGATGGACCTGCAGATGTCCCAGAAGGTGCTTCAACATCTGTAGCATGATGACTGAGGAATAACTTGTAGTGAAAAGCCAGAGGGCTTTCTCTCTTGCAGACTGTGTCCTTCTCAGTTAAAATCCCAGGATATTGGCTTAATATTATACCACATAGCAATGAAGGAAAAGCTATTGGTAGCTTTGTTGCAGAGGAGCTGACATGCTTCATGGTTTGATCAAAGATAAAAGCTCCATAGTCCATCTTGGTTTGAGTTCCCACAGCATATATAAACCTGGCTAGACTAGTGGAGATTGAAGAAGTGTGGTTGGTAGGCACCCAGTTAGTTGTACCAATCCTGTTCAGCATGGCATACTTTCTGGTAAGCATGCTCACTGAGAGCTTTCCCTTCACAGGCCATGCCTTGACCTGGTTTGCAGTGATCACCTTACAGACTTGATTATCTGTCTTACCTAGCTCATTTGGTCCAACTGTTTCTCTTCCTAGGTACTGATTTATGATTTGAGGAGAAAACTCTACACATTTACCTCTAACAAAAACTTTTTGAAACTCAGAGGACTTACCATTTGAACAATCCTCCTGAAGATTAACAATGAACTCTTTGACAAGAAGTTCATAGCAGGGAGAGAGATCTGAGACTGTTCTGAAAAGTCCTGCAGCAGAGATGAGGTCAATCAATTCAGTGCACTCAAGTGCATTGCTGCTCAGTTCTCTTTCTAGGGCAATTCTTCTTTGGTACACATACTTCCATCTGTTGACACAAGAGACATGATGGAAAGATATGTTGTCCAAGGGGGCTTCTGGAACAGCAGATGAAGCCCTAGATGGTGCTGGTTTCTTTTTGGGAGGAGATGTTGGGACATCTGATTCAACATCTGAGTCTGATGGTGTGACAGCTTTTCTCTTCTGGGTTTGAACTTTACTCCATGATTTTTGAAGGATAGCTAGTTAATGTGATTCGCTTGTGATAGAATGATGAGAATATTGATAGCTGCTTATAAACAGTTACTAAATAAGTAGCCGTTACAGTGCAAATGATTAGAGATGGAATTCCCAAGGATCTTGTCCAGACTGGTTTTGCCATCTGGAACATATGCCATACAATGTCATATGACATGTTGGCACATCTCATTAACTGCTAAATATCACATAAACAGATTCCAAGTTTGCCCCTTAAGTTCTCAAATTGTGAGGCATCCAATGCTTTGGTAAAGATATCAGCTAACTGCAGATTTGTAGCTATATGCTCCAATGAAATCACCTTTTCTTCTACAAGATCCCTGATGAAATGATGTCTGATATCAATATGCTTGGTCCTGCTATGTTGGATAGGATTCTTTGATATGTTTATTGCACTTAAGTTGTCACAGTACAATGTCATGACATCCTGTGGGACATTGTACTCAGTGAGCATTTGCTTCATCCAAACCAACTGAGAACAACTGCTTCCAGCTGCTATGTATTCAGCTTCAGCTGTAGATAAGGATACACAATTCTGTTTCTTACTGAACCAAGAAATCAAATTGTTTCCTAGAAAGAAGCATCCTCCTGAAGTGCTTTTTCTGTCATCAGCACTTCCAGCCCAATCAGCATCACAGAAGCCAGTGAGAATTGGTTTACATCCATGAAAATACATTATGCCATAGTCACAAGTACCATTAACATATTTAAGAATTCTCTTGACTTGATTGAGATGACTGACTTTTGGATCAGCTTGATATCTTGCACATACACCTACTGCAAATGCTATGTCAGGTCTGCTAGCAGTTAAGTATAACAAGCTTCCAATCATGCTTCTGTATAAGCTTTGATCTACACTCTCACCCTTTTCATCTTTAGTCAGCTTCAAATGTGTGGGGGCATGAGTTCTCTTATGAGTAGCATTTTCCATTCCAAATTTCTTGACTATGTTCTTGGTATACTTGCTTTGAGAGATAAACATTGAGTCTTCCATTTGCTTTATTTGCAGACCAAGAAAGTAGGTTAACTCTCCTACTAGGCTCATTTCAAATTCAGATTCCATCTGCTTGACAAACTGTTTGACCATCCTGTCAGACATCCCACCAAACACAATGTCATCAACATATATTTGAGCAATCATGACATTTCCTTCTTCATCTTTAACAAACAGGGTTTTATCAATCCCACCTTTTCTGTATCCTTGCTTGATAAGAAATGTGGTCAGTCTTTCATACCATGCCCTTGGAGCTTGCTTCAAACCATAAAGTGCCTTCTTTAGTTTGTATACATGATTTGGACAGCTTGGATCAACAAATCCTTTAGGCTGTTCTACATATACTTCTTCATTAAGGTAGCCATTTAAAAAGGCACTTTTCACATCCATTTGAAATAGCTTGAACTTCAAGATACAAGCAATTCCCAACAGCAGTCTGATTGATTCAAGCCTTGCTACTGGTGCAAAGGTTTCATCAAAGTCTACCCCTTCAATTTGAGTGTATCCTTGAGCTACAAGTCTAGCTTTGTTCTTTGTAACAATTCCTTGTTCATTTGATTTGTTCTTATACACCCATTTTGTTCCAATCACATTTATGTCATCAGGTCTAGGAACAAGATTCCACACTTTATTCCTTGTGAATTGACCTAATTCCTCTTGCATAGCACAAATCCAGTATTCATCAGTGAGGGCTTCCTTGATGTTTTTAGGTTCTATTTTGGAAACAAAACAAGAACCTGAAATTACTTCTCTTGATCTAATGCTCACTCCTCTGTTGGGATCACCAATAATCAAATCTTTGGGATGATCCATCTGTATTCTGATGAAGGGAGGTTTGCTGGATTCTTCTGTCCTTGTATCAGTTTGAGTGAAGTTATATTGATCATTCTTTTCTTCAGCTTCAATCTTGATATCAACAGATGTTCCAACATCTTCTGGGACATCTGTAGGAGCATCATCAATTATCACATTTATGGACTCCATGATAACCTTGGTTCTAGAATTAAATACTCTATATGCTCTGCTGTTTATAGAGTATCCAAGGAAAATTCCTTCATCACTTTTAGGATCCATTTTTCTCCTTTGCTCCCTATCTGCTAGAATATAACAGTTACTTCCAAACACATGAAAGTATTTCACAGTGGGTTTTCTGCCCTTCCAGACTTCATATATTGTGGACAAGGTTCCTTTCCTCAAAGTAACTCTGTTATGGATGTAGCAGGCAGTGTTCATAGCTTCAGCCCAGAAGTACAGAGGTAACTTTTTAGCATGGATCATAGCTCTTGCTGATTCTTGAATAGTTCTATTCTTCCTTTCAACAATCCCATTCTGTTGAGGAGTGATTGGTGAAGAATATTCATGATTGATTCCTTCTGAAGAGCAGAAATCTAAGAACTTTTGATTCTCAAATTCCTTTCCATGATCACTTCTTATTCTGATTACACAGCTGTATTTTTCTCTTTGTAATCTTTGGCATAATTCTTTGAATACATCAAATACATCAGACTTTTCTTTGATGAAATTTATCCATGTATATCTTGAAAAGTCATCAACCACCACATAAGCACACCTCTTACCACCAAGACTTTCAACCTGCATAGGTCCCATAAGATCCATATGCAAAAGTTCCAAAACTTTGGAAGTTGTCAGATGTTGGAGCTTTGGATGGGACATCTTTGTTTGCTTGCCTATTTGACATTCACCACATATTTTGCCATCATCAATCTTCAGTTTAGAAATACCTCTTACAGCATCCATGGATATTATCTTCTTTATGCCTCTGAAATGAAGATGACCTAGTCTTTGGTGCCATAGTTTCACTTCTTCTTCTTTAGCTAAAGAGCAAGTTGAAGTGAGACTGAGATTTTGGGATTCCCACATGTAGCAGTTGTCTTTAGATCTGGCTCCTTTCATGACAACCTCTTGTTCATTGTTAGTCACTATGCATTCAGTTTTGGTAAAGTTTACACTGTACCCTTGATCATATAACTGACTTATACTGATCAGGTTAGCAGTTAAACCTTTAACAAGCAGCACATCATCTAGTCTTGGAACATCTTGACAGTCCAAGGTTCCAACTCCCTTTATTTCTCCTTTAGCTCCATCTCCAAAGGTCACATACCTGGATGAATGTGATTTTAAGTTTACTAGCAAATTCTTCAATCCAGTCACGTGTCTTGAACATCCACTGTCAAAGTACCAGTCTTCTTTAGCTGATACTCTCAGTGATGTATGTGCTATGTATGCAGTATTTTTCTTTGACCAGATGAGTTGAGATTTCTTTTGATGCCTCTGCCCTGTGTGTTGTTTATCAGCTGATCTCTAAGCTTGATTGTTGATCTTGTTCTTGTAGCTTTGATCAGCTTCAGTGCTAGCTTTTGGTTTCCATACCTTCTTGAAGTTTTCAGTCTTCTGCTTAGGAGGTTGCTGATTTCTATGATGTTTATGCAGCACTTTCTTGGTAACTTCTATTTTCTTCTTGGAAGGTTGCTGATACATCTGATTTGGATATCCATGCAACTTATAACAATGAGGTTTGATATGTCCAAATCTTCCACAGTGATGGCATCTCCATCTTTGATACTTCTTCTTCATTTTGTTCTTTCCAGAATGTTGAGACATCTGTTGGAACATTATGTTTGTCTTTGTGTTCTGATGTTGAAGCATCTGTTGGGACATCTTGTTTGACTGTGTAGTTTTTGCAGTAGCTTTGCTAGAGCTGGCTTCATCTCTGTTATATCCCAGTCCACTTTTGTCCCCTGAATGTTTATTATTGCTGAGAATAACATCCAGTGTATTTGAGCTGCTGTTCAACATTTTAACAGATTTGGACATATGTTCCAACTTAGAGTTGAGAAGAGTTACTTCACTTTTCAAGGTATCAATGATTACTTGATCACTTGCTTTTTCATCTTCTAATACCTCATTCTGCTTCTTTAGCTTTATAACCTCACTGCATATTTCAGTGCTTCTCTTGTATAGATCTTTGAAAGCTTGCTCAAGATCTGCATAAGTAAGCTCTCCACAACTGGAATCACTATCATATTCACACAGTCCAGCTAAAGCAGTAATATGCTTAGCTGATTCTTCTTCTGAATCTCCTCCTGAGTCTTCATCAGACCAGGTTACAGATAGTCCCTTCTTTTGTCTTTTTAAGAAGGTAGGACATTCCTTCTTGATGTGTCCATATCCTTCACATCCATGGCACTTGATTCCTTCTTGACTGGTCTTTTCAGCATAATTTGACTTTTTATTAGCATCATAAGGTCTCCTGTTCTCAGAAGAGTTTGTGTATTTTCCACTGGATTTGGGTTTGCCATCCATTCCTCTGAGAATCTGTTTGACTTGTCTTCCAAGCATAGCTAGGTTTTCTGATAAGCTTTTACCATTTTCTGATTCATCATCTTCTTCTTCATCAGTATTTGACACCAATGCTATGCTTTTGTTCTTTTTAACATTTGTCTCATTCATTCCCATCTCAAAAGATTGAAGGGAGCCAATGAGTTCTTCAACTTTCATGGAGCATATGTCTTGAGCTTCTTCTATTGCTGTGACTTTCATGTCAAATCTTTTTGGCAAAGATCTGAGAATCTTTCTTACCAGCTTTTCATCAGTCATCTTTTCTCCCAAAGCTCCAAAAGTATTGGCTATATCCAAGATGTTCATGTAGAACTCATGAATTGATTCATCTTCCTTCATCCTCAAGTTTTCAAACTTGGTGGTGAGAAGTTGAAGTCTTGACATTTTTACTTTTGATGTTCCTTCATGAGTTGTTTTGAGAGTGTCCCAAACATCTTTGGCCAGCTCACAATGATGCACAAGTCTGAAAATATTCCTATCAATGCCATTGAATAAGGCATTTAAGGCTTTTGAGTTGCCTAGTGCTGAATCTTCTTCCTCCTTACTCCATTCTTCTTCAGGTTTCAGCACTTTTGATCCATCTTTGGTGTCTTGGACAGGATGATCCCATCCAACATTTACTGCTCTCCATGCCATGTTGTTAAGTGATCTTAAGAATGCAATCATTCTTGGCTTCCAGTAGTCATAATTAGATCCATCCAGTATAGGTGGTCTATTTACTGACCCTATATCTCTGTCCATGTTACAGAATTTGTTTTCCCTAGATCTCACCCAGTATAAACAGGCAGGGTGCCTGCTCTGATGCCAATTGAAATTCTGTGATCAGGTATGAGATGTCCTAAGAGATGTCCCAACACTTGATAGGACACTTGACAAATTTAACCAAAACTTAAATAGCAAGAAAAGTAAACAACACAGAAGTTTGTTAACCCAGTTCAGTGTATAACCACACCTACATCTGGAGGCTACCAAGCCAGGAGGAAATCCACTATTAGTAATATTAATTCTAGACTTAAACCACCCTGTTTAATCTATCACTTAATAACTACCCAATGCAATTTCTACCTAAGACACACCTTAGATAAGAGTACCCTACTCACTCCCCCTCAATCACACAGTGATCAAGTTTACAAGTTTACTGAAATTGAAGACATCCTTCAAACAATACAGCTTGATCTTACTTCACAGTTTCAATCAAGTTACAAATGCACTTTTGCTTAAAAGCTCATAAAGTGGTACATAAAAACAACCTGCTATTAAAACACTAGACACCCTATTTGGTCTTATGAAATTCGTACTCAATTCTATGAGTTTCTGTTGCTTAAATAGGTATCTGTAATTTGGGCTTTCTGCAGAGGATCCAGCCCTAATGCGCATGCAGCTTCCACCTTGAATTTAGGGTTTGTTACCTCCTAGATTCTAGGTGATTTAGGTCTTCTGTTTTAATCTGAATCTTCAATATAAAACTCCCTACAGATGCGCCTTGTTCTGTTTTTATCCATCATTAATTAATTCCAGATAATTCTCCTTAAATATCTCTGATCTGTTAATCAATAATTAATTCTGGTAGCAGGTCTGAGATGTCTCAACATCTGTTGGGACATCCTGAAAAACTGAACTAAGTTATTAACACAATGTCTCAACATCTGATGAGACATCCTGATATAAGTTCATATACTCTGTTTGATAATGTCCCAACATCTGATAGGACATTCTGAACTGAATTGAACATTTCTTGTTTGGTCAAAAATTCTGCCAATTCTTAAACATCTACATGTTTAAAAATGAAAATGAGTGGAAAATGAGTATGTATTGATGTTCTGAAGTTTTTCCCGTGAAAAATGTTCGCTTCGATTTGTTTGATTCATGTATTTTAAATGTTGTTTAATGATTGATTCATGTTCCATGATGTTAGAGGATCATTTCCCTGTGTTCAATTTGAAGTGGGGTAGCTTGTAGCATGATCTAGGGTTTTGGTTCGCCGGAGAAGACGACCGGAAGTCTTCTCCGGCCACCTGAGAACCATTAGCCCTAATCTGTGTAATTATGAGAGTTTGAATTCTGGTCCTTGGATGCGTTGACCCGCGCGTGTTTGGATGGCCAGGATTCCACCATTTTGCCCTAATCCTCATTTGACTTAATTAATCCAAATTAATTAATTGTAAAATCTGATTTAACCAGGTTTGAACTTGGGCCATTGGATGTGGCGCCAAGTCAACCTTCCCTTGCCCAGAACCCATCTGATCCGTCCATTGCACATACTCCTCATTTTATTAATTTTATTTCACATTTTTTCTTATTTGTTTTGCATATTTAATTTAAAATAGTAAAAAAGGTCTAAAAATTCTGAAATTTTTTATCCAAGCTTTAATTAATTTTCAGAACACAAAAACATTTTTATTTTTATTTTTTGCATCAAAAATTATTTTTAAATCATTTAAAAGTTTATTTTTAATTGATTAATGAGAATTAATTAATTAAAAATACTTTTAGGTATTTAAAAATCACAAAAAAATTCATGTAACATTTAAAAACATTTAGAAACATTGTCCAACTCTCAAACCAAATTTCTTTTTTGTTCTTGATGCCTTTTGATCAATTTTAATGGAATTAATTTCATTTCAAGGCAATATTTTGTTTAAAACTTCAGAAATTCATTTCTGCCTAACCATTGAGAGTTGGACAATGATTCTTTTTGCATTGCATCTTGCATAACATGTAGTTTATAGGATTAAATGGGCTTGAATTGATCTTGCATTTTCATTTTGTTTTGCATTTTTCTTGTCAAGGTACCTCAAAACCCTAGCAACCTTAGGAAATTCATAACTTACACTAGGTTAAGAGTTGGATCCCCTCCTTTGGGCAGTGAGTTTGTTTAGGTTTAGGGTTCCTTTGATTGCATTTTCAAATTTTTATCATGTTATTTGCTTCTGGTTTTGGATTTTTGCTTTGTATGTTGCATATAACCCTAATTCATGCCTTCCTTTGCATCCATCTTCCATTTGCTTGCATACCATGACTTGCCATGACATTTTGTGTATACATTTGATTCATAATACATATTAGGACATATTAGAATCATGTTTGATCATTGCATCTTTCATTTGCCATGTTGTATGTCATTTGCATTCCATAACTTTTCATGAACATTCATGGTTCTAAACATGCTTCTCTTGCATCCATATGTTTGTATAATCATTCTCATGCCTTGCCTCATGTTTGCATTATCTCTTAGCATCATTTACATCATACTCATGCTTCTGGTTTTGGTTTGCATCATTGCATTGCATTTCATATCTTGTACTAACTTTTCAGGTTAATGGTAAGTTTGTTTGGGAGGTGAATTTGCCTTTACCTCCTACCTCTTCTCATCTTGTCATTTTACATCCTTGCTGCATTTTTACTTGTCTTTGAGTGAGCTTGCTCACTTGTGCTTCTCTTCCCTCTTTTCTCTTCTCATCTCATCCCTTTTCTATCTTGCTTCTCCTTGGTGGCTTCCTTGAAGATTTCTCCTCTTAAGCCTCACAAACCCTAGGACCTCCAAGCATGATAACTTTTTAGGATTGTTTAGTCCCCCACTTAGCTTTTATCTTTGTGTCTCCTTGAGTCTTCTCTTCTCATCTCATAATCAGGGACTAAACCCTAAAGGTTTTAAGGCTTTGTGATTAAGCTTATACCTGTATCCTTCTATTAGGATGGAGTGTATAATTTTAATCCTAAGTGTTAAACCCTTAATGTGTTTAACTCCTTTAATCAATTAATCTTAATAATCATCAAGACACCAAGCTTGTAACTTGGGCCTTGCATTATGGTTCCAATTCTTCCTTAATTGGTTAAGAAGGACTAACCCTAGTGTTAATGGACAAGTCCCCCTCAAGTTGTCTTACAAACCATAAAACTCACTTCTTCATATTATCATTAACTAAAATCCATCTAATAAAGGCTTTGTTTTGTCATGAGGTTAATCCCTAATCATGGATTAAGTTGAGGAGTCTTCCTCAGCTTAAACATTCTCATCTATTATCCTTCTATTAGGATGGTGTAATGAGTCTGTTTAATCCCTGATTATGGCTTAAACTCATTACTCAACACTAAACAAAAACAACAAAAACATCTAAATAATCACAAGTAGGTTAATGATCTTAATCCTACATCATGGTGATTAAGTGTGAGATGCTGACTTCACACTTAAGGTATTCTCATTACCCCTAATCAGAGGGAGGATGTGATGAGTTTACTAACCTGTTGGTTTAGGCTTAAGCTCATTAACTTATGACAAACTTCAAAAAGCAATAAAAGACTGAAAACTCAAAAACAAACAATAATCGTCTCCTCCGGGATTCTTTTCTCATCTCATTCACTCACAAACGAGAACTTGCTTCTTCCGTCTAATGCAAGACAGTTTGCACCTGAGCCAGACAGGTCATACACTTGAGCATAGACAAGTAAACAGTTCACAGTCAATTTTTATTTCAGTCTCTTTGGGTCGAACTACGGTGTTCTGACTTCCTCATTGCACGAGATGATACGTAGGCATAACTTAACAGTTATCGAACAAAAGTCTTTGTATATTCCCCCTCTTTCCAGTATTATTCCTTAAGCCTCATAATCATGAGCATTTCATTCTTGTTCTTACACTAACACTTCACTTATACACTTCACTTCTCTTACACTGACACCTGTACATCCTTTTCCAGCTCTTTGATACACAGATTGCACTGACACTACCCCTTTAAAACACAAATCTTTCAAGCGTGGATCCCGTCGAGTACGGAGGACAATCTGGGTGCTAATACCTTCCCAGGTTGTAACCAACCCCCTTTCTCAGTCTCTCTGGTTCGCAACCGTCTTATCCATATCTTTCTAGGTCTATGCAACATTACCTTTCCTACGGGATAAAAATGCCTAGCTGGCGACTCTTGTCTTTCTGAGTTCACTCCTGTGTGTTCTCATTCTTTTCGCCGACCGTTCGCGCTTGTACCGGGATGCAAATCTTCGGGAGCGACAGCTTGGCGAATCTGCCGGGGATCCTTATACTGTAACCAGGGCTTCTGGTTCTTTTTGTGGGTTCCTCCTAGCGCTTGTTTGATTTTTGTTTACTGGGGTGTTATGTGCTAATTGTGTTTGTATATTTGTATTTATTTTTGCTTTATGTACAGTTATTTATTGCTTTCTTTACAGCTTTATATATCATACTGTCATATTGTCATCTGGCTGAATCTGGTTTTTTGCTTTGGTGGGTGGGGTTCTACTGAGAGTTTAAGGTCCTATACCTGGGACCTGAGTGACACCTAGGCTAGAGTGGTTCATGTTCTTTCCCATTCCATTTCGGTCTGGTGCGGGAATATGAAACACGGTTCAGATATGGGTTTCTTCTTGAGAACTCTGTGCTACAGATCTCCTATAGTGCTAGGGCTATCTGGGAAGCCTGCTAAGTCTGGATGACCTTTATTATGACCTTCAGAAACTGAGGTGAATTAGAGGAGGATCTTTTTGGGTTATTGTAAACACTGTACCTCCGGGTTAGAAGTGTTTACACTTCTCATAACTGATCCAAGTCTGAGGATCCTTGTTTTAGAACACCACCTGTGAGGGGGTTGGGCTGTTTACAGGTTTGCAGGAACCCTTGGCCACATCATACCCTGATACTTGTTTTGTTTAAGAATGCTTCACTTTGGACAGTTCTTGTGATTTTAACCCAGGACATGTGACTCTTTATTTGAGTCCCCCACCTTGGTTACTAGACTTCTGAACCTCCATCTGGACTTCTTAAGACATACATGGGCTCTATATCAAGGCAGTAATCAGATCCAGCTTGATCACAAACCCTTGCATATCATTTGCATACATCATCATTGCATCATTTAACATTTGTTTATTTGTTTTTCAGGGTATCCATATTACATTTGGCTTGGTTTTGACCCCTTCATTTGCATAGACCCCTGTTCATCAGTTATCTGCTTCAACCATCTTCATCAGTTGCCTGCTTCAGCTACTTTTATCACCAGCCTATCAGTGGCTCATCTCCAGTATCAGTCTTCATCATCAGCATCTGTTTTCAGCTCTTCATCAGCAGTCATGGCACCCAAGAAGAGCAACATTTCATACCACTTCTTTGAGCCTGTGCTGGCTGGCATCAGGCAGGTCCAGGCACTCATTACTACAGACCATATCCCATTATTCATAGAACATTATGGAAGCATCCTTGATATGGTTATGGACTTGGACCCTTCTCAGAGGAGTTTGATTCACACTTGCCTACAGTTCTATGATCCTCCTTTGAGATGCTTCACTTTCCAGAACTTTCAGCTAGGACCTTTGCTGGAGGAGTTTTCATCACTGATTGGAGTACCTGTCAGGGGTGGTATCCCCTTCAACCCAGAGATGGCTTCTCCCAGCAATGAAGAAGTGGCAAAGGCACTGTATTTAGAACCTGCTTTGATTGAGCAGAACATGACTACAAAGGCTGGAATTCCTGGCCTACACTTGGATTTCTTGACTTCTCAGGCCATCCTGAAGGCCTCCTTGGGAGAATGGAAGGCAGTCTGTGCATTGTTAGCCCTCAGTATATATGGGGTTATACTTTTTGCAGACGAGCCCAAGTTTATCAGCAAGAATGCTATTCATCTCTTCCTTTTGAGGAACCCAATGCCCACCTTGCTGGGAGATTTCTATTATTCTGTTCACCAAAGGAATGAGAAGCAGAGAGGGAGATTGGTGAGATGTTGTGCTCCTCTATTCCATACTTGGCTGCTCAAACATTTACCCAAGACTGATGCCTTCTTGAATCCTCACCAACAGAAGAATTGGGCCAGAGCACCAAAGGAAGGGACATAATTACTAGCTGTGGACAGTTTTCCAATGTACCTCTGATAGGAGTGAAGGGTTGCATCAACTACAACCCTTTACTGTTTAAGAGACAATTGGGCTATGCTTTGGTTCACCCTCCTAGAGTGCAAGACTTGGCTGAAACCCTGTATTGTGAGATAAAGCCCAATCTAGATGTTGTCAGACAAGCATCCTGGGCTTGGGACAACATCCAGACCAAAGGGATGGCCATTCTTGGGAGATGCAACAATGTGGCTTCAGCTCAGTATTATGAATGGTCCCATGCTAGGGCTCAGATTTATGGGATGCCTTTCACCATTGAGGATGCACCTGGACCATCCACAGTACCACCTCCAGCCACTGTCAGCCTGGAAGAATTTGAGAAGCTGAAGGAAAGAAATGAGAATCTGTCTCAAGCTCTGCAGAAGACCCTCTGGGAGAGGAGTGATGGTCGTCTAGACATTGAGAGGTTGGAAAAGCTAAAGGTGGAGCACCTAGCCAGGATTGAGAAATCAGAAGACTACATCAAGAAATCAAGAGCTGGGGAACAAATTTTGAAGAATGCCTGTAAAGAGGCCCAGTTTCAGAAGGCTAGAACTGATCTCTATCTGAAGGAAAGTCAAGCTAGGTGGGTCAGGATCACTGAAGCTCGCACTCAAGAAGATAAGAGAACTCAAGACAGAATTGAGCAGTTGGAGGAAAATGAAAAGAAACAACAGGAGGCTCTGCTAGCAGCCCAGAAGGAAATTTCAGAATTGAAGCTTAGGGCTGGTGTGAAAAGGTCAAAGGACCAAGACAGGAACAAGAAGCTGACCACTGCTATTACCACCAGGAACCTTCTTATCAGAAGCATTACAGAGCATCCGGCTGGTCCTGTAACTGAAGCACTTCTGAAAGAAGTTGAGGAGGATGAGTTTAGATTAGGTGTTTGATCACTTTGCTTGTTGCCATTTCCATTTCATGTACTTTTCTTTTTATGTTGTATTTTGACCCCACATGGGCATGTGTTGTAAAAACAAACTGTGTATTCATTCACCTTTTGTAATATATTTGTTAGTTTGTTTTATTAAGTTTTCCTCCTCTCAAGCAACATCAAAGCATCTTCCTCAGGGTCTGGAAAGGTCAAAACCAAGTGCCAAGCCGGATACCTTGGAAACAAATAAGCATACTGCATTGCATGCTAACTTTTGTTTTGTTTTGTAGGTTTTGGTTTGTTTGTTACTAACTCTGTTGTGGTTCAGGAATTATTGCTTGCCGTCGGGTGTTCCCTCTCAACCGTCCACACAGATATCCTACTCGCAATAACCTTCCTGGTATCCAGATGGACCAAGTACAGCAAGAGCTGACAGAGGTCAGAACCCAGATGGTTAACGAAAGGCTGGAGATGAGAAACCAAATGACCCAGTTCATGGAGGTAATGAACGGCTTGGCTCAAATCCAAGAGAGATTGAGGGAATTGGTAGAGAGACAAACCCCAGAAGAACCTCCCCTGGGAACTGGAGGAACGAGTAACAATGAAAGGGTTCAGCCTCATGTTAACCCACCAGTATATGGGCCTCATCTACACCCGGAAGTCAACATCCCGGGTATTGTGCAAGGAAATACTACTGGAGGAAGAGTTTTACAGGAAGATCCCCAGGAAGAGCAGTTCACTGTGATGGGAGCTGGGGATGAAGCCTATGATAGGAGGCTTGATGAAATTGCTGAGAAATTGAGATCTCTGGAGTCTCAAAATTCCCTGGGTTTTGATGTCATGGACATGGGGTTAGTGGATGGGGTAAGGATTCCTCACAAGTTTAAGCCCCCGTGCTTCGAAAAGTACAACAGAACTTCCTGTCCACGAACTCACTTGCAGTCTTTTCTGGGAAGACTTAAAGCATACACAATGGATGAAAAACTGTGGATGTTTTACTTTGAAGACAGTTTGACTGGGGCTTCAAGGGAGTGGTACTCTCACTTGACCAGAGCTACTATCAGATGCTGGAAGGACCTAGCTGAGGCTTTCATCAGGCAGTACCAATACAACCTGGACATGGCTCCTAACAGAACCCTTCTGATGGGAATGTCTCAGTCATCCAGAGAAAGCTTCAGGGAGTATGCCCAGAGGTGGAGACAGCTTGCTGCTGCTGTCCAGCCACCCATGTCGGAAAGAGAGATGGCCGACATGTTTATGAATACCCTGCAAGGGACATATATTGATAGGCTAGCTGCCTTTTCTTCCACCAGCTTCGCTGACGTAGTCATAGCTGGAGAAAGAATTGAAAGCCTTCTGAAGATGGGTAAAATTACTGATAACGGTGCAAGTTCGTCAAGAAATCCCAGGAAGCCTTTTGTGGGACCAAGAAGAACCGGTGAGACTAATGCCATTCATGCCACCAGGGGCAGGCCTCAGTACCTTCACAGATCAGTAGCAGCTGTCACTATTCCAGCTCCAATTCCTCAACAACCAGCATATCAACCACAACAACAACCACACTATCAACAGCAAGTTCAGTATCCGCCACAAAGAAACTACAACAACAACAACAACAACAGCAATCAACAGCAAAGACCCTTTCAGCAAAGACCATCACAGGCAAATAGGGTGATTGACCCTATCCCTATGCCTTATGCCGCTTTATTGCCACAACTCCTGAAACTCAACTTGGTTGAGCTAAGGACATTGGCACCACCAGATCCCTCAAGTCTTCCAAAGAATTATGATGTCAACGCCAGGTGTGCTTTTCATTCTAATGCACCAGGCCACAGTACGGAGAAATGCAAGGCTTTACAAATGAAGGTACAAAACCTGGTGGACTCTAAAGCCCTCAACTTTGCACCCCCGCCAAATGTCAACAAGAATCCCATGCCCAATCATGGAGGACCAAGGATTAATGCCATTGAGGAAGATAAGCCATCTTTCTTAATCACTAGTGTCGGGCAGATTCGGACACCTCTGGTCGAGATTAAAGCTCACTTTCTAGAATGCCAGATGTTCCCCAGGTGTGAGCTCGGTTGTGGTTATTGAAACATTTCGGTCAACGGGTGTGATAACTTGAGAAGCGGCATAGATGATCTTATCAAAAGTGGTATCCTTCAGATCACAACATCAGTACCTACAAATCCAGCAATCCCTCTGACAACAATTCCTGACTCTTCTACAACTGCAACAACAATCATTCCGACCAATTCATCAATATCATCAACAGTGGCTCCGTCCATCACCTCAACAAATCAGATATCAACCACCATCTCTTCTACAACACCAGCACCCCTTCATTCAACAGAATCTTCTACAATGCCAACAGACATCTCAGCAGTCACCATTTATTATGATCCAGCATATGTTCCTCCAAACAACAATTTTCAACAACAAACAGTGGCACCTCCTGCCGGGTCACCAGTCACCATCTACTACGATCCGCACACTATTTCAGTACCCTCCTCTGCTGCAGTCAGTCCAGTTACCATCACGGTGCCTGGACCCGTTCCATATGAAAGCAGTAATGCCGTCCCTTGGCATTATGGCTCTGACCTCTACTGCAATGGGGAGAAAATCACTTTGGATTCTTCAACCTCTTCTCCACAAATTGATAATGTTGGGGGAGGCGGAGGCTTCACCAGAAGCGGACGCCTTTTTGCCTCACAATTGCAAAGACCTAATGCCGAAGCAGAAGCTGCTGCCAAAGCAAAAGGAAAGAGTGTGGTAGTTGAAGAGCCAACCGTCAAAGAAACTCAGAAGACATCTTTCGAGCAAGATGTAGACGAGTTTATGAGAATTATAAAGAGAAGTGATTACAAGGTGGTGGATCAGCTTCACCAAACTCCCTCAAAGATCTCCATTTTATCCCTGCTGATGTGTTCTGAAGCTCACAGGAATGCATTATTGAAAGTCCTGCACGCAGCATACGTGCCAGAGGAGATCACTGTTAATCAGCTAGAAACTGTGGTGGCAAATGTCAACACCAGTCATGGACTGGGCTTTACCAACGCTGATTTAACAACTGAGGGACGTAACCACAACAAGGCTTTACACATCACTCTAGAATGCAAGGGTGCTGTTCTATCTCATGTGCTGGTGGACACTAGGTCTTCACTCAATGTTCTACCAAAGAAAGCCTTGGTGAAACTGGAGTATGATGGCTTGGCACTGCGTCCGAGTAATTTGGTAGTGAGAGAATTTGATGGCTCTAAAAGATCAGTGCTAGGGGAGATTGATCTGCCCGTGATGATTGGCCCGCATACCTTCAAAATTACCTTCTATGTGATGGACATTCAGCCGGCCTACAGCTGTTTGTTGGGTAAACCTTAGATCCATGCCGCTGGTGCAGTTACGTCTACCCTTCACCAGAAGCTGAAATTCGAGTGGGAAGGCCAGATCATCACCATCTGTGGTGAAGAGGACATCTTTGTTAGCCATCTGGCTACGTACAAGTACATTGAGATGGATGGAGAAATCCATGAAACCATGAGCCAGGGATTTGAGGCCCTGAACATAAATGAAGCATCTGCTATACTGGGAACCTCCATAACATCTTATCAGCAAGCAAGGAAGGTTGTTGAAGAGGGGACTGCCCAAGGCTGGGGCAAATTGCCACCTGTGGAGAAGAAGGAGGACAGATTTGGGTTGGGTTACAAACCAACTCAACAAGATCAATCAGAGGCTGCTAAGAAGCCCAACTTTGTCAGTGGGGGGATGCTCACCCCTGATACAGTGAACAACTTGGAAGATGAGTCGGAAGATGAACGCAACCTGGAGAGCTGGATACGTCCAAGGATCCCGGGGAGCCGTATCTCAAACTGGTCTTCCCAGGAAATTATAAGCGTTACTCCTGCAGAGTAATTATTATTTCCTGTATATTTTAAGCATGCATCAAGTCTTTCATCTTGCCCAAGATGACAAGACTCATTTTGTAATCGAGCCATCTTTTGTGCAAACAGATCAATCAATGAATATCAGACATCTTTTGCAAATAAGTCTTTTTCTTTTCCGCTCACTGTTTTTCCATTTGTCTTTTTGTACAAAAATAAAATGGCAATGTTTTCCAAAATGATAACTTCATTTCACTTTTTTCTAAACAAGATTAAAATCAATCACTAAAATGAACAATCTAAACCCTTGCAGAGAGTGCCTTTCAGACTGCACCGACAACAGCACAACTATGACCTCGTATGACTTTGACAATCCAATCAATCAAGCTGATGAAGGGGTTGAAGAAGATTATGAGCTTCCTGAAGAGCTAGCCAGGTTGTTAAGGCAAGAGGAGAAGGTTATCACTCCTCATCGGGAGGAGGTCGAAACGGTTAATCTTGGTACGGAAGAAGATGTGAAAGAGGTTAAGATCGGGGTCTTCCTACAAGACTCAGTGAAGGGACAACTGATTGATATGCTTCGGGAGTATGTGGATGTCTTTGCTTGGTCTTATCAGGATATGCTAGGGTTGGACACCGATATTGTCATGCACAAGCTTCCTTTAAAAGAAGACTGCCCACCAGTAAAGCAGAAACTGCGCCGTACTCGCCCGGATATGGCAATGAAGATTAAAGAAGAGGTACAAAAGCAGTGGGACGCCAGGTTCCTTGTTATGACTAGCTATCCGCCGTGGGTTGCTAATATTGTACCTGTGCCTAAGAAAGACGACAAAGTGAGGATGTGTGTGGACTACCGGGATCTGAACAGAGCCAGCCCGAAAGATGATTATCCATTACCTCACATTGATGTATTGGTTGACAATACGGCTCAGTTCTCGGTGTTCTCCTTCATGGACGGATTTTCAGGATACAATCAGATCAAGATGTCACCTGAAGACATGGAGAAGACAACTTTCATCACACCCTGGGGCACGTTCTTTTATAAGGTGATGCCATTCGGACTGAAGAATGCTGGTGCAACATATCAACGGGCTATGGTGACATTATTCCACGACATGATCCATAAAGAAATTGAATGTTATGTGGATGACATGATTGCCAAGTCCCTCACAGAAGAGGACCACCTAGTAAATCTGTTAAAGTTATTCAAGCGTCTGAGGAAGTACCAACTGAAATTGAACCCCAACAAGTGCACATTCGGGGTGCGATCCGGTAAGCTGCTGGGATTTATTGTAAGCGAGAAAGGGATTGAAGTAGACCCTGATAAAGTTAAAGCCATTCAAGAAATGCCTGCACCAAAATCAGAGAAAGAAGTTCGGGGGTTTCTAGGTAGATTGAACTACATTTCACGGTTCATATCTCACCTTACAGCAACCTGTGAACCTCTGTTCAAGCTGTTAAGAAAAGAACAAACGGTCAGGTGGAACGAAGACTGCCAGAGGGCGTTTGACAAAATCAAGGAATATTTGCAAGAACCTCCAATCCTTATGCCTCCAGTCGAAGGAAGACCTCTAATAATGTACTTGACAGTATTAGAAGAGTCAATGGGGTGTGTGCTGGGCCAGCATGACGAGTCTGGTCGAAAAGAGTGTGCAATATACTACCTGAGCAAAAAGTTTACCGAATGTGAACAACGTTATTCACTGCTCGAGAAAACTTGCTGTGCTTTAGCGTGGGCTGCTCGCCGACTGAGACAGTATATGTTGACCCACACTACTTTATTGATCTCCAAGATGGATCCAGTCAAGTATATTTTTGAGAAGCCAGCACTTACCGACCGGGTTGCAAGATGGCAAATGATCCTCACAGAATATGACATCCAGTACACGTCTCAGAAAGCCATCAAGGGCAGTGTATTGTCTGATTATCTTGCTGAGCAACCCATTGATGATTACCAGCCTATGAGATTTGACTTCCCTGATGAAGACATCATGTTCATAAAAGCAAAAGATCATGAAGATCCTGTTCACACTGAAGGGCCTGACCCAGAAGAAGAATGGACTATGATGTTTGATGGGGCTGTTAACATGAATGATCGTGGCATTGGTGCAGTACTCATTACACCTAAGGGAGTTCACATGCCTTTCTCGGCAAAGCTCACCTTCAACTGCACTAACAACGAAGCTGAATACGAAGCTTGCATTATGGGTCTTGAGGAAGCCATTGACCTCAGGATCAAGACTTTAACTGTATTCGGAGATTCAGCTTTGGTAATCAATCAAACCAACGGTAAATGGTACACTCACCAGGATCATCTGATACCTTATCGGGATTATACAAGGAGGTTATTGACTTTCTTCATGACAGTCAAGCTTGAGTATATCCCTCGGGACGAGAATCAGTTTGCAGATGCTCTGGCTACCGTTTCATCCATGATCAAAGTTCAAGCTGCCAACTTTGTACCTCGGATTTCAGTATCCAGACTTGACAGACCAGCATATGTGTTCTCAGCAGACGTTGTTAGAGATGATAAGCCTTGGTTCCATGACATTAAGTGCTTCTTGGAGGATCAAACATACCCACCTGGGGCATCTTCCAATGATAAGAAGACACTAAGAAGGCTTGCTGGTAGTTTCTTCCTGAACACTGACGGTTCCCTGTACAAGAGAAACTTTGATATGATACTTCTCAGGTGCGTTGATAGAACAGAAGCAGACTTGTTGATGCACGAAGTGCACGAGGGATCCTTTGGTACCCATGCAGGAGGGCATGCCGTGGCTAAAAAGTTGCTAAGATCAGGATATTACTGGATCACAATGGACGCCGACTGTTGTGCCTACGCCAGAAAATGCCATAAATGCCAGATTTATGCGGATAAGGTGCATGTGCCTCCCAATCCTTTGAATGTGATCTCTTCACCCTGGCCCTTTGCCATGTGGGGCATTGATATGATTGGCAAGATTGAACCGACTACTTCAAACGGCCACAAATTCATCTTGGTAGCCATTGACTATTTTACCAAGTGGGTTGAAGCAGCTTCCTATGCAAATGTTACAAGGCAAGTGGTAGCCCGATTTCTGAAGAGAGACATCATCTGTCGGTATGGAGTTCCCGAGCGAATCATTACTGATAATGGTTCCAACTTAAACAACAAAATGATGGCAGAACTATGTCGGGACTTCAAGATCCAACACCACAATTCTTCTCCTTACAGGCCAAAGATGAACGGCGCTGTAGAGGCAGCTAATAAGAATATCAAGAAGATTGTGCAGAAGATGGTAGTTACCTACAAACACTGGCATGAAATGCTACCATTTTCCTTGCATGGCTACCGTACGTCAATCAGGACATCCACTGGGGCAACACCGTATCAACTTGTGTATGGTATGGAGGCAGTCCTACCTGTTGAAGTTGAGTTACCCTCCCTACGGGTATTAATGGATGTTAAGTTGAGCGAAGCAGAGTGGGTCCGATCCCGATACGAACAACTGAGTATGATTGAAGAAAAGAGATTGGCTGCAATCTGTCATGGGCAGTTGTATCAGAAAAGAATGAAGAAAGCCTTTGATCAGAAAGTCAGGCTCCGAGAATACCAAGTAGGAGATCTTGTGCTGAAAAGACTCCTCCCTCCTCATACAGATCACAGGGGCAAGTGGACTCCGAACTATGAAGGGCCATTCGTAGTAAAGAAAGTTTTCTCCGGTGGAGCACTCATGCTCAGTACTATGGATGGTGAAGACTTCCCGTCCCCGGTGAATTCAGATGCAGTTAAAAAATACTTCGCATGAAAATGACCCGCTGGACATAAAAACAGAATGAAAGTCCAGGCAAAAATAGGGCATCCCGGCGAGTCAAAAACAGAATAAGGGACTCGGGCAAAAATAAGGAAAATAAACAAAAAAAAAAATGTACACCCGCTGAGTTGAAAAGCCGCATTGGACAACTCAGGCAAAAAGGGGTATCCCGATGGATCGAAAACCAGAAAGGGCGATCCATGCAAAATAAGGGAATAAGCGAACAACTGCATTCTGAATTCGTCTGTATCACTTACAACTTGGTAAGCTTCGAAAGGTTCAAGCGCCGATCAGAATCAGCCTTCTTCAGAAAGCAAGACGAGAAGAATGTCAAAAGTCATACGAGTCATAGCGAAAGGGAAGCTCCCTGAAGCGTCGTCAACATTGCCAATACCTCTTATTTCTCAATTTTTAACAATCTCCTCATTTTAGGGGATCTGTTTCTTTGACTGTATCTTGCCAATTTAGGGCACACGAATTAATAAAATCAGATTTTTAGTCACATTTCGTCTCGTACACTTTACCTTCATTTGCAAAATGTCCGATGTCCTTAAGATACTGATTGCATAAATACAGATGTTTCTCTTCCAAAAAATACGTGCTTGCAGGAAATATACTTACTCCCGAAGGTGTCTAAACTCCTATGACGGAATCCGGTAAGGGATACCTCGGGATTACTTGTGCGCTTCTCTATCTTTTCAGGATTGCAGGTATTCAAAGCACAACATGGGGCACAAAGGCTTCTTCCCAGCAAGCTGACAAATCATTATCTACTCAGTCCTAACACCGGGGGTGGTTTCTCCCCAGCTGAGTTGTCCAGTATCGTCCTCAGCAGGACCCCTACAGAAATCTCCGGGAAGACCTTCCCATGGTCTTTCTTCTTCCCTAGCTGAGTGGCCATTTGTTATTTCCTCCCCAGCCAAGTGCAAAAGCCAGGGAACCATCTCCCCACAGAATTTCAGCCTCTATCCAGAAGAGCAACGCCGAAAAATCTCACAACAGAGTGACGAAGGCTTCTACAAACCCCAGCTGGGTCCTTCATTTACTGGAATAGGTCTATCATTGACCTATTTCCCCAAGCAGAATCATATACGTTAGATCTACCAATGATCTCACTCCCAGCTGGGATGTCCACTTCAAGCAGATCGACCTGAGATCTTCGCAGTAACGGGATCCGAATCCCGGATCGTTATCCTTTGCATAATCATAGCATTAACATCATATTCTCCCCACAGAGCGTAGCATTCCGTCTAATACGGAGCATTACGGCAGAAATCAAACATATCGCATAATCATAAGCCATGTTCTGAATCAAACACTTGTGAATACTGACAATCCATCAGCGATATACAGAAAACCCCAAAAATTCCCCGGCAGAAAGCCAAGGCATTTCTCTCACAAATACGGATACTTCTTGACACCCGTCCGTGTCACATCCCCAGTAGAAAGCCAAAGCGTCCCCTTTGCACTCACAGATACATCTTTATACAAATTCCATGACACCCGTCCGTGTCGCTTTCCCCAGCACAGTTGCCTAAACATTTTGCAAACCATATACTTGTTTATATTACACCTTTCCTCTTTTGACACTCGTCCGCATCACTCTCCCCAGCAGGTTAAACACTCATCTGTACACCACTCATACTTATGTCACTCATACATATACTCGTCCGTACCTTGTATATACCACTCAAATCCCCTCAAAGTCGACACTCGTCCGTGTTCTTTGTTAACCAGTTGATACTCGTCCGTATCATCATCTCAGAACATGCGTCAAGCGTTTGTTTCTACCTGATACTCGTCCGTATCATAGTCTTAGGGATGCTCGTCCGCATCTTTAATCCATACACGTGTCAAACACTCATGTCTTCTTGAATTTAGACACTTGTCTGTGTCTACTTTTCCCCAGAAGAATCCTCTCAGAATCAACACTCGTCCGTGTTCCTTGTTAACCAGTTGATACTCGTCCGTATCATCATCTCTGAACACGTGTCAGTATTTGTTTCTACCCGATACTCGTCCGTATCGTAGTCTTAGGGATGCTCGTCCGCATCTTTAATCTATACACAACGTCAAAACACTTATACCTTTTATTCCTTGGATGTGAACACTCGTCCGTGTTTATCATTCCCCAGTAGGTCGCCAGCAAAGTCACCTTTTTCTATCTGACATTCGTCTTATGTCATGATACTTTCGGCATCTGTACCCTGCCAGGTGATCGTCCTTCACCTTTGGATGACCGTCCCTCATCCTTTTCCCCAACGGAGTCTCTATTTCATTAAAACCCCTTTTATCCGGCATTCGTCCTATGTCATGATAAACCTTGAGAGCAGCCGTCCCCTGCTAGGTGATCGTCCTTAACCTCTTGATGATCGTCCTTCATCATGCTCATCCGATGGTCATCCCCATCGTCGACCTCTTATCTGGCATTCGTCCTATGTCGTGATTTTTTTAGCAGCCGTCCCCTGCTAGGTGATCTTCCTTCACCTTTTGATGATCGTCCTTCATCATTTTATCCGATGGCCGTCCCCATCGTTGATCTTGTTATCTGACATTCGTCCTATGTCATGATAAACCTTGAGAGCAGCCGTCCCCTGCTAGGTGATCGTCCTTCACCTCTTGATGATCGTCCTTCATCATGCTCATCCGATGGCCGTCCCCATCGTCGACCTCTTATCCGGCATTCGTCCTATGTCGTGATTTTTTTAGCAGCTGTCCCCTGCTAGGTGATCGTCCTTCACCTTTTGATGATCGTCCTTCATCATTTTATCCGATGGCCGTCCCCATCGTTGATCTTGTTATCTGACATTCGTCCTATGTCATGATAAACCTTGAGAGCAGCCGTCCCCTGCTAGGTGATCGTCCTTCATCTCTTGATGATCGTCCTTCATCATGCTCGTCCGATGGCCGTCCCCATCGTCGACCCCTTTTATCCGACATTCATCCTATGTCGCGATACTTTCGGAAGCCGTACCCTGCCAGGTGATCGTCCTTCACCTTAGATGACCGTCCCTCATCTTATCCCCATCAGAGCAGCCGCCCCCTGCTAGGTGATCGTCCTTCACCTTTGATGACCGTCCCTCATCATTATTTCATTTATTCTTTAACCCGATGGCCGTCCCCGTCGTGGTCCCTTTTCCTTTTCTAGGTGATCGTCCTTCACCTTTGATGACCGTCCCTCATCATTATTCCATTCATTCTTTAACCCGATGGCCGTCCCCGTCGTGGTCCCTTTTCCTTTTCCTGATGATCGTCCTTCATCAGTTTAGCCCGATGGTCGTCCCCATCGCTGTTTACATTACTTTATGAACCTGATGGCCGTCCCCATCATTTTTACTAATCCCCAGAGAATCTTATAGCTTTACCTGATGGCCGTCCCCATCATAATCCCTTTTTTCCCCAGCATGTCGGCCGTCCCCGTCATTGCTCTTTCCCCAGCAGTCGTCCTCTGCTCGACGGTCGTCCTCCGTCGCCCGCACTTTACAATATACTTTACTTTCTTTTACAATCTATATCCCTTTTCTTCTTCATTCTGTGAGTGCAAATTTTGGACTGTCTTTGGTATTCAACCACAAGTTATCTTGTTTGCCTGTTAAGCCGTTGCTTACATCCTGCACAGCTAACTCATGTTTGAATAGGGGCAGCTGTAAACACCCCAAATTTTCCCTCACCCATTCACACCATGGCTTGTGATATCATCACATGCATAAACTCAATCATAGCATCTCATATTGCATTTTTGATTCACTGCATTGCTTCTAAGTCATCTGCATCTAGGGTTTGTGATCTGAGCAATCCAAGAGCCACTTGAGCCACTCCAAAGGTCATCAATCACTTCAAAGGGGTCCATGTATGTTCAAGCATCATATTATATCCTCTCAAAGTCAAGAATGTCAAAAAATCACAAGAACTGGGAATGACATGGAAGCAGAGTCAGGTTTAACTGCACAGATGACCTACAATTAGGGTTTTGGTTTCAAAGGCCATAACTCCAATTTTTTTGGTCATTCTTGTTTCTATTGGTCTCTATATGGTATAGGGATCATGTATATCAATTTTCATGAAGAAATTCCATGGGGAAGGCATCTGATCAAGAGTTGACTTCTTGAGCAAGTCAGTGCAAAATCAGGGCATCTGAGGCCCCCAATGACCCAACCAAAGGGTGTTCTTCATCATTTTGATTATGTATGATCTTTATTTGATCATAGAAGATGTTGGAAGTTCACAAAATTGAAGAATTTCAAACCATTTGCAAAGTTGACTTTTTGGGGAAATGACTTGTAATGGAAAATTGCCATTTTGGGAAACTTTTTCAACCCTTGCTTTTTGATTCAAAAATGCTTCAAATTGGAAAAATTTGGTCATGAAAGTTGTAGAATGGATCATTCCCTTTTCAAAAAGTAAAATAACTTGACCTAATTCATTTTGGATCAAAAGTTATGGCCTTGCAAAGTTGGACAAAATCATTGAAATTTCACTTTTGCACAAAATGGAAAACTTGCAATTTCTCATGGCAAGCCTTTATGTGACTTCAATATGATCTCTAATCATCATACCAATGCAATGCATGACCTAAAATCAGAATTGGCCCAAGGGATTTCTCATTTATTTGCCTTGATCTTCACATAACCATAGGCCATTTTTCATGAAAGTGTAAAGAGGGATTTTTGGCAAAATCATTCTCAAAGGAATTGTATGATCTCTAGCTGGTTTTAATACATTGCCATGACCTAGTGAAGCATCCCACATCAGAAATTCAGCAAGACTTCTCACACATACATAGCCAAAAGTCATGAAATGTCACAAGTGGGCAAGTTGCAAAAACCTTTCTAGCTCATGATCCAAATGCAGCAGCCTTTCATGAACCATCCAAGGGCCTTCCTTGAAGCTGGCTGAGGCAATCCAAACACAAAAATCTCCTCTGCCATGGCCCATACCTATAGTACACCAACTATTGACTTTTTGGCCAATTGCTTCATACCATTCCCACAGTGCATGTCAAGTCTTCTGACTCATTCCAATAGTCTAGGAGTTGTATATGGATCATAAAACAAGCCTCACACAAGCCTGAAACACACACATAGCAGCACACTCCAAAAACTGTCAAAAACCTTCCTCTCTTCGAATCTCCTTCCACAGCCATCAAACATTCATTTTCTCTTCACCAATCAACCAGAAATCATCCACAGAACAAATCCCACCCCTCACAATGATCTGAAACAGCACACACAAGAACCTCATTTTCTGATACACCAGAACTGAACCTCTCAAAATAACCAGTTTAAACTCCATTCAAGCTTTCCATTGAGCTCAGGGGGACCAGAGGAGTCAGTTTGCATAAGAGAAAGGCTCAGGAAGCTCCAGTTTGAAGAACTTTAGTTCAGGTATCCATCAAGAACAAATTTTCCAGAACTTCATTTACTTGTTATAAATTGATTCTACATGTTATCCTGATCATCATGATGTGTTTAAAAATGAAAATGAGTGGAAAATGAGTATGTATTGATGTTCTGAAGTTTTTCCCGTGAAAAATGTTCGCTTCGATTTGCTTGATTCATGTAGTTTAAATGTTGTTTAATGATTGATTCATGTTCCATGATGTTAGAGGATCATTTCCCTGTGTTCAATTTGAAGTGGGGTAGCTTGTAGCATGATCTAGGGTTTTGGTTCGCCGGAGAAGACGACCGGAAGTCTTCTCCGGCCACCTGAGAACCATTAGCCCTAATCTGTGTAATTATGAGAGTTTGAATTCTGGTCCTTGGATGCGTTGACCCGCGCGTGTTTGGATGGCCAGGATTCCACCATTTTGCCCTAATCCTCATTTGACTTAATTAATCCAAATTAATTAATTGTAAAATCTGATTTAACCAGGTTTGAACTTGGGCCATTGGATGTGGCGCCAAGTCAACCTTCCCTTGCCCAGAACCCATCTGATCCGTCCATTGCACATACTCCTCATTTTATTAATTTTATTTCACATTTTTTCTTATTTGTTTTGCATATTTAATTTAAAATAGTAAAAAAGGTCTAAAAATTCTGAAATTTTTTATCCAAGCTTTAATTAATTTTCAGAACACAAAAACATTTTTATTTTTATTTTTTGCATCAAAAATTATTTTTAAATCATTTAAAAGTTTATTTTTAATTGATTAATGAGAATTAATTAATTAAAAATACTTTTAGGTATTTAAAAATCACAAAAAAATTCATGTAACATTTAAAAACATTTAGAAACATTGTCCAACTCTCAAACCAAATTTCTTTTTTGTTCTTGATGCCTTTTGATCAATTTTAATGGAATTAATTTCATTTCAAGGCAATATTTTGTTTAAAACTTCAGAAATTCATTTCTGCCTAACCATTGAGAGTTGGACAATGATTCTTTTTGCATTGCATCTTGCATAACATGTAGTTTATAGGATTAAATGGGATTGAATTGATCTTGCATTTTCATTTTGTTTTGCATTTTTCTTGTCAAGGTACCTCAAAACCCTAGCAACCTTAGGAAAGTCATAACTTACACTAGGTTAAGAGTTGGATCCCCTCCTTTGGGCAGTGAGTTTGTTTAGGTTTAGGGTTCCTTTGATTGCATTTTCAAATTTTTATCATGTCATTTGCTTCTGGTTTTGGATTTTTGCTTTGTATGTTGCATATAACCCTAATTCATGCCTTCCTTTGCATCCATCTTCCATTTGCTTGCATACCATGACTTGCCATGACATTTTGTGTATCCATTTGATTCATAATACATCTTAGGACATATTAGAATCATGTTTGATCATTGCATCTTTCATTTGCCATGTTGTATGTCATTTGCATTCCATAACTTTTCATGAACATTCATGGTTCTAAACATGCTTCTCTTGCATCCATATGTTTGTATAATCATTCTCATGCCTTGCCTCATGTTTGCATCATCTCTTAGCATCATTTACATCATACTCATGCTTCTGGTTTTGGTTTGCATCATTGTATTGCATCTCATTTGCATTGCATTTTATATCTTGTACTAACTTTTCAGGTTAATGGTAAGTTTGTTTGGGAGGTGAATTTGCCTTTACCTCCTACCTCTTATCATCTTGTCATTTTACATCCTTGCTGCATTTTTACTTGTCTTTGAGTGAGCTTGCTCACTTGTGCTTCTCTTCCCTCTTTTCTCTTCTCATCTCATCCCTTTTCTATCTTGCTTCTCCTTGGTGGCTTCCTTGAAGATTTCTCCTCTTAAGCCTCACAAACCCTAGGACCTCCAAGCATGATAAATTTTTAGGATTGTTTAGTCCCCCACTTAGCTTTTACCTTTGTGTCTCCTTGAGTCTTCTCTTCTCATCTCATAATCAGGGACTAAACCCTAAAGGTTTTAAGGCTTTGTGATTAAGCTTATACCTGTATCCTTCTATTAGGATGGAGTGTATAATTTTAATCCTAAGTGTTAAACCCTTAATGTGTTTAACCCCTTTAATCAATTCATCTTAATAATCATCAAGACACCAAGCTTGTAACTTGGGCCTTGCATTAGGGTTCCAATTCTTCCTTAATTGGTTAAGAAGGACTAACCCTAGTGTTAATGGACAAGTCCCCCTCAAGTTGTCTTACAAACCATAAAACTCACTTCTTCATCTTATCATTAACTAAAATCCATCTAATAAAGGCTTTGTTTTTGCATGAGGTTAATCCCTAATCATGGATTAAGTTGAGGAGTCTTCCTCAGCTTAAACATTCTCATCTATTATCCTTCTATTAGGATGGTGTAATGAGTCTGTTTAATCCCTGATTATGGCTTAAACTCATTACTCAACACTAAACAAAAACAACAAAAACATCTAAATAATCACAAGTAGGTTAATGATCTTAATCCTACATCATGGTGATTAAGTGTGAGATGCTGAGTTCACACTTAAGGTATTCTCATTACCCCTAATCAGAGGGAGGATGTGATGAGTTTACTAACCTGTTGGTTTAGGCTTAAGCTCATTAACTTATGACAAACTTCAAAAAGCAATAAAAGACTAAAAACTCAAAAACAAACAATAATCGTCTCCTCCGGGATTCTTTTCTCATCTCATTCACTCACAAACGAGAACTTGCTTCTTCCGTCTAATGCAAGACAATTTGCACCTGAGCCAGACAGGTCATACACTTGAGCATAGACAAGTAAGCAGTTCACAGTCAATTTTTCTTTCAGTCTCTTTGGGTCGAACTACGGTGTTCTGACTTCCTCATTGCACGAGAGGATACGTAGGCATAACTTAACAGTTATCGAACAAAAGTCTTTGTATATTCCCCCTCTTTCCAGTATTATTCCTTAAACCTCATAATCATGAGCATTTCATTCTTGTTCTTACACTGACACTTCACTTATACACTTCACTTCTCTTACACTGACACCTGTACATCCTTTTCCATCTCTTTGATACACAAATTGCACTGACACTACCCCTTTAAAACACAAATCGTTCAAGCGTGGATCCCGTCGAGTACGGCGGACAATCTGGGTGCTAATACCTTCCCAGGTTGTAACCAACCCCCTTTCTCAGTCTCTCTGGTTCGCAACCGTCTTGTCCATATCTTTCTAGGTCTATACAACATTACCTTTCCTCCGGGATAAAAATGCCTAGCTGGCGACTCTTGTCTTTCTGAGTTCACTCCTGTGTGTTTTCATTCTTTTCGCCGACCGTTCGCGCTTGTACCGGGATGCAAATCTTCGGGAGCGACACCCAAAGACCCATATTCAGTCCTTCGTGGGGAGGATTGCTACTCACACGGATGATGAAAAACTCTGGATGTACTATTTCCAAGACAGCATGGTCGGGGCCTCTCTGGAATGGTATATGAAGCTTAGCAGAGTCAATATCAAGAGCTGGAAAGACCTAGCAGAAGCTTTTGTGAGACAATATCAATATAATTTGGACATGGCTCCAAATCGCACGCAATTGCAGCACATGTCTCAGACTGCTAAGGAGGGTTTCAAAGAATATGCTCAGAGGTGGCGTCAGCTTGCTGCCAGAGTGCAACCACCGCTGCTAGAGAACGAGATGGATGACATGTTTATGGGGACTTTGCAGGGTGTGTTTCTTGAAAGATTGGCATCCAGTTCTGCCACCAAATTCAATGACATTGTAATTACTAGAGAGAGGGTTGAGACCTTGCTCAAGATGGGGAAGATCCAAGATACAAGTGCTAGCAGCTCTAATGGAGCGAGGAAAGCTTTCAGTGGACCTCCAAGGAGAAGGGAGGGTGAGACAAATGCTGTATTTGTCCGAGGACAGGGCCGAGGTTATAGAAGACCATATGAGCATGTGGCAGCGGTCACAATTCCTTCTACTCCTGTGCAACAGATGCAACCTCAGCAGCAACAACAACAATAACAACAACCACCCCGTACCAACTATCAGCATAGACCGTATCAGCCAAGGCAAACTCGCCCGGCTAATAGGGTGCTTGAGGCCATCCCCAAGACTTATGCTGCTTTGCTTCCAAGACTGTTAGACCTGAATCTGATCCAACTGAGAACTTTGGCACCACCACCTCCTGGAGAGCTTCCAGTGGGTTATGATGTCAATGCCAGATGCGTTTTCCACTCTGGGGCACCCGGGCACTCGACTGAGAAGTGCAGGGCATTGCATCACAAGGTTCAAGATCTGATAGATTCCAAAGCAATCAACTTTGCACCACCGCCAAATGTTAATTCGAACCCTATTCCGAATCACGGAGGGGAAAGAATCAATGCTATTGAGGGTGGTGAAAAGTTAAGCCTTGTGCTGAGTATTGAAGAAGTGAAGACTCCTTTAAGGGTAGTGAAAGAGAGGCTGCTGAAGGGTCAAGTGTTTCCTGGTTGCAGTGCTGATTGTGAAGAATGTTTGAGTTCAGAGAATGGGTGTGAGAAGCTGAAGATGGGATTGCAGGGTTTGATTGACGATGGATCTTTGCAGTTCAACAGGGTTGGTAATGAAGCTGATGATGTGTCAACCATTACCATATTTTATGATGAAGTAGAAATGCCAGCCAGAAGAGAGCCTGTAACCATTTATGCTCCTGAGATTAGTCCTGTGACTATCACTGTGCCTGGGCCTGTTCCTTACACAGACGATAAAGCCATTCCTTGGCATTACGGCTCAGATGTATATGTGGCTGGCCAGAAGATTGAGAGCAAGTCTGCTGCTGTTGACCCGACTGTAGAGAACGTCGGAGGAGTTGGAGGCTTTACCAGAAGTGGTCATTTATTTGCTCCCCCTGTGCTGAGAGGGGATCCTGAGGCTGAAGCTTCATCTAAAGCCAAAGGAAAGAAAGTTGTGACTGATGAATCAACTACTCCAGTGGCTGGGCAGGGTACGTTTGAAAAAGAGGTTGAGGAATTCATGCGCATTATCAAAAAGAGTGATTATAAGGTGGTCGATAAGCTGAACCAGACACCTTCCAAGATATCCATTCTATCACTGCTGATGTGTTCTCCCGCACACAGAGAGGCCTTATTGAAAGTGCTGCAAATGGCCTATGTTCCTCAAGAAATCACTGTTGTAACACGGTGGGAGAACTGACTTTAATTATGTTGCGGATAGCAAGAGTCGCCACCGACTTTTATTTTATCCAAAGGAAAGGCATAAAAGAACAGGAAAGACCTTTTAAAAGATTTTTGGGTCCAGGGGGTAGGTTATGTAAAGGGAAGGTGTTAGCACCCTTTACATCCATGGTTATCCATGGGCTCTTAGTTACTTAGCTCACTTTGAATTGTTTTTGAAAAGGTGAAGTGTGTGAATAGAAATTTTCATAAGAGTTTGATAATGATCCATGTACGGATGCGTAAAAAACTTGTGTTTGAAAATTGTTTGAAATTGTGGAATATTTGAAATTTGTTTTGAAATAGCGAGCAAGTAACTATGAGGAACCTACCCTAAAGTTTAAGTCTTTCTGTTCTTGAATCCTTTAAATGGTAAGACTATCCCTATTATTAAGGAATAGGTAGTCATTACCTTGGATGTATGGGACAAGTAAGGGTCATCTGTTTATTGTAGGCAACTGTGGGGTGTATTAAGCAATTTTGGAGGGACTGTCATCATTATTCGAAAGGGACAAGATCATTATGAAGGCAACATTCGAAAAGGGACTTGATATTTTATTATTAAGGGACTAGATGACTTTATTTTGAGGGACTTTTGCTTTATACACCCTACTTGACCTTTTAATTAGGCAACGATGAGGGGTAACCCTAGAAAGTGAGATGGCGATCAAAGATCGACTTACGTGTGTGAGTATTCAATATTAATATTTATATTTTGAATTAGGTGATCTAAATCAATTTTAAATGACATACATGTTTACACTCCCTATTTTTACTAACCATGGCATAAAATAGATAATTTAAACATTTAAAAAAATATTACATCCAGGAGCAATTACAATAATAATAATAAAAGCAAAATAAGCAAAAATAAATAATAATAATAATTGGGTTAGTGAAATAATAATAATAATAATAATAAATCACAATGGGGTTAGTAATAATGATAATAATAAATCACAATATATCTAAATGGGGTTAGTAATAATAAAATAGATATGAAAATAAATAGCATTAATGATAAAATAAATAAGAATATTAGCATAATAATTAAAAGATCAAATTTTTATGAACAATTATTATTTAAGATTAAGAAGAAAATATAAACAATTAATTATCATAAAGTCTTAAATGCTATAAAAATTAAGTTAATTATAAACATATTATGAAAATAAATTATATTAAATTAACAAGTTTTAATTATTTTTTTTAAACATGTATTGAAAATTATTTATATACAAGAATTAAATAATAATTATAAACAAATTATAAGATACATACATAGTACAAAGATAAGGTTAATTATAATTAAATAATCATATTATTATATTTTTAGAATCTTATTGTTTTAAACATGATTTAAAATTATTTACATTATTTAGATAAGATTACATATAATGATAATATAAATAAATGATAATAATAAAAATAGAGAAACATAATTAACATTTATATGAAAATAATTAGGGTTTAAGAAGTATTATTAGGGTTTATATAAAAAATAGGTTTTTTACATATAAAATTTTTAGGGTTAATTAATTAATTTATTTATACAAAACATATAATATTAATAATTTATAATAGAATAAATATTAAATATAATAAATATTAAATAATTTTAGTGATAAAGTTTAATTTTGAAAAAAAAAATGAATTTTGAATTATAGAAAAGAAAAGAATATGAACAATTTATTATTTTTTTTATCATTTTTATAATTTATTAAACTAATTATAATATAAGCAAAATTAAATAGAATAAGAAAAAGTGACAAAAATACTTACCTGGGGCTGGGATCGAACCCATGTCCTGAGCTTTGCCACCCTTAGACGTACAGAGTTACCACTGGGCTGCCTGCGCGTTGTGAACATGATCCCAACAACAATCCTTTTATTATATGCCCTGCAAAAATCATAAAAACAAAATAACACAAAAAAATGGCCTAATGGGAATCGAACCCAGGCCAGAGAGCTTTTACACGCACACATTCACCATCCGAGCTACGCATGCGTTGTGAAACAAACTTCAAACAATTACATAAAATATTAAAACAAATTTTCAAATTAGAAATTGGCGCCTCTGGACTTCATCTTCTCCAAATTACCTGCGAATTTACTTATAATTTTTCCTGCGAAATTACATATGATTTTTGTTTTACAGGTTTTCCTAGGTTCTTCCCAACGATCACCAAACCTGCAATGATTCATCAAATTGGAAACACCATTGTATTCCCCATAACAAAACAAACTTATTTGCGTGTTCAGAAATTATTTATATGGCTTATTGCACGAAACCCCAATTTTAGAGGATGAACCCTAACAATGGCATCTCACGGATTCCTCCATGAAAACTTCCTGTTTTTGTCCAGAAACACTCTATGGTCCATCACAAACATCATCAAACAGTCAAAAACGAATTAGAATAAGCAATTCAATGAAATATAAAAAAACAAAATAAACTTGAAGAACATGATTCGGTTTATGCCATTCATGGAGTTTTGGATGATGATAAGTGTTGCTATGCATTCAGTGAACATCAAGGAACACGTTGAAACCTTTGGTTTGTCTTGAAAAGGGATCTAAGTGCCAAACCGAATTGGAGTTTTTTGTGTGAATTTTGGAACTTTGCTCTTACCTTTGGAGGCTCAAAATTTTTTCTTTTGATTGCTAAATGTTCTATATATATGAGTGAATGAATTAGGTCAAAAACATTGCTCAAGACTTTGGATTTTTTGGTAGTTTGAGATTGAAAAAGATTGGCCTTTAAAATTTGAATATTCTTGATACAAGCTTGCTATTTTGGGATGATTTTCATAACTCTTGTATCAATTAGATCAAAATATCATTTATGACATTCTAGAAGCAAAATAATTTTAAATCTTCACTATTTTATATTTTATTTGAATTTAAAATGATTTTTAATATAAAAAATCATAATAAATAAAAATAAAATAAATAAAATAATGAAAATATTAAGTTAATTTCGTGCAAGATGTCTTGGTGTGGATTGGGTCATCATATGGCAAGCCCAATTAGAAAAAATTAGTTTTAAACCTCCATTTTCTTCATAAACCAACCAAAAATTTCCCAATTTTGCAAGGGCACACATCCTTCAATTTTAATTCTATGAGGGTGTTCTTGGACATTTTGGAAAGCTTGAAGAGTCCTCTAACCAACCCCACTGGTTTCATGTCCATATCATTTGCCATTCTCAAGTTATGCCCTTTTGAAGTTGTTGACTTTTTGTTGACTTTCAAAAGGACCTATAATGTCTTAGCTCCTACCTTCCAAATGAAGCATTTTTGGGCTTGGCTTGTGAGACACAAAGTTGTAGAGAATTCAATTTCCTTCAAAATGAGCTTTGGATGGAGACTTGGTGATGAAGCATGTAAAAGTTATGGCTGGTCAAAGTTCAGTTGACTTTTACTGAGAACACCCTAATTTAGAAACTCCTGATTCTTGATGATCTGAAATCTCCTTGATGAATCATGATAAACCCTTGATCATATGATGAATTTTACTTCATATACTTGATGTTGGCAAAAAATCATGAAGTTTGACTTTGGTTTGACCACAGTTGACCTCAGTTTGACTTTTTAACTGCTTTGACTGATTTTGACTTACCTGATCATCTGACTGAGCAAAACTTTGGGAAAAGTCTTGAAATTTGTCATAGGGATTCTTAAACACATATAAGATGTTATGAAGCCCACTTGAAGCCTTGGAAATTCATTTAGCCTGATTAAAGTCAAAACCCTAGTTTTGGATGCACTGCTTAGGAGGTGCATTGTCTGAGGGAGTTGTCAAATCTTCTGACTATTTGTGGACTTTGTGAACCTTGTGAACCATAATAAGATGTCTTGTGAACCTTATGAACCTCATGGGAGGTCTTGTGAACCTTGTGAACCTCATAAAGTGACTTGTAGACTTCATGAACCTCATGAAAGGTTTTGTAAGCATTGTGAATCTTGTGAACCTTGTGAACCTCATAAAGTGACTTGTAAACTTCATGAACCTCATGAAAGGTCTTGTAAGTGTTGTGAATCTTGTGAACCTTGTGAACCTCATAAAGTGACTTGTAAAATTCATGAACCTCATGAAAGGTCTTGTAAGTGTTGTGAATCTTGTGAACCTTGTGAACCTTCTTAGTACACAAAGTCTTGTATTGTGAGGGCAAATTTTGGGGTGCAACAGCTGCCCCTGTTCAATTTTCTGAAACCTGAGGGGTTAGATTGGTATATGTGCCAGTCGTGACCGGGAAGGTTGAAGGGGATTGAACACAAAAGCCCCAAAATTTGCACTCACCGGTGCGTAAACTGATACAGAGGGTTGGTTGTATATGCTTGAGTGGGCTTAAAGATGCCACTTGGAAGAACTGGAGATGGGCTTAGAGATGCCATCTAAAGAACTGGATGTGATGATAGCTTTGTGTTGATACTGGATCTCAGTACTAGGTCTTCGTATAGGCCGTCTCTGAATCGTTTATAATTTGAATTTGTTGAATAGACCAGTAGAAATAAATCTTCGTGACGATTATCTCTTCTGGAAATATCTTGGATTAGGGAATAGATCTTTTTACAGACCGTTTGCCTACTCTCCAAGGTCAAAAGAACGTCAGGATTTGTTCTTCTAAAAAATATCTTGAACCAGGGAATGGATCTTTGTATAGACCGTTTTCCTGCTATTCAAGGTCAAAAGAACGTCAGGATTAGTTCTTCTGAAAAATATTTTGAACCAGGGAATGGATCTTTGTATAGACCGTTTTCCTGCTATTCAAGGTCAAAAGAACGTCAGGATTAGTTCTTCTGAAAAATATCTTGAACCAGGGAATGGATCTTTTTACAGATCGTTTGCCTGCTATTCAAGGGCAGATAGATGAAATCTTCTGGAAATATCCTGGATTAGGGAATGGATCTTTTTACAGATCGTTTGCCTACTCTCCGAGGACAAAAAAGTGTCAGGATTAACTCCTGAAAGTATCCTGGATTAGGGAATGGATCTTCTTACAGACCGTTTGCCTACTCTCCGAGGAAATAGATTAAATCTTCTGAAAATATCTTGAACCAGGGAATGGATCTTTGTACAGACCGTTTGCCTGCTATTCAAGACCAGATAGATGAAATCTTCTGGAAATATCCTGGATTAGGGAATGGATCTTTTTACAGACCGTTTGCCTACTCTCCGAGGACAAAAAAGTGTCAGGATTAACTCCTGAAAATATCCTGGATTAGGGAATGGATCTTCTTACAGACCGTTTGCCTACTCTCCGAGGAAATAGATTAAATCTTCTGAAAATATCTTGAACCAGGGAATGGATCTTTGTACAGACCGTTTGCCTGCTATTCAAGACCAGATAGATGAAATCTTCTGGAAATATCCTGGATTAGGGAATGGATCTTTTTACAGACCGTTTGCCTACTCTCCGAGGACAAAAAAGTGTCAGGATTAACTCCTGAAAATATCCTGGATTAGGGAATGGATCTTCTTACAGACCGTTTGCCTACTCTCCGAGGAAATAGATTAAATCTTCTGAAAATATCTTGAACCAGGGAATGGATCTTTGTATAGACCGTTTTCCTGCTATTCAAGGTCAAAAGAACGTCAGGATTAGTTCTTCTGAAAAATATCTTGAACCAGGGAATGGATCTTTGTGTAGACCGTTTTCCTGCTATTCAAGGTCAAAAGAACGTCAGGATTAGTTCTTCTGAAAAATATCTTGAACCAGGGAATGGATCATTTTACAGATCGTTTGCCTGCTATTCAAGGGCAGATAGATGGAATCTTCTGGAAATATCCTGGATTAGGGAATGGATCTTTTTACAGACTGTTTGCCTACTCTCCGAGGACAAAAAAGTGTCAGGATTAACTCCTGAAAATATCCTGGATTAGGGAATGGATCTTCTTACAGATCGTTTGCCTACTCTCCGAGGAAATAGATTAAATCTTCTGAAAATATCTTGAACCAGGGAATGGATCTTTGTACAGACCGTTTGCCTGCTATTCAAGACCAGATAGATGAAATCTTCTGGAAATATCCTGGATTAGGGAATGGATCTTTTTACAGACCGTTTGCCTACTCTCCGAGGACATCTTGAGTAATGTACGGATCATTTCTGACTTGTTGTGAATTGTTGATGCTGTTTTATCTGCATATAACTATCCTGCAAGGAGAATGTTAGTTTATGCAATATGTATGCATGCATGGTATGATGCACCTAAGTAAATGTATTATGCATTTATGGATATGTATGTTATGGTATGATATAAATGATGTATGTATGATATGATGCTGCCGAAAGAGTCTGGATGTCTTCGTATAACAACTGCTGGCCAGGGAAAATAAATCCCGATTCGTTGTTGAGGAATATGAGGATTTTGTTCCCGTCTTGTTTGATAATAAGGTATACATAACCTTCCGTATGCTGGGGATAACAAGGTATATATAACCTTCGTCTTCGTTTGATAGTAGGGTAGATATAACCTCCCGTCTTCGTTTGATAGTAGGATAGATATAACCTCCCGTCTTCGTTCGTCGTACTCTTATTGGAAAGTAAATTCCCGAATATCCGTATGAGGATAAAAGAGATGGATATAAATTCCAAGGGAGACATGACTTTATGAAGATGGATTTGTCCTACTGAGAGTTTTGTAACTGTTTTGTAGAGATGAACCGGCGAAGCTTCGTTGAAATCCTTCCCTCGTTCGTCCTTAGTAAATACTATTACTGCATTTTCATGCATTTCTGGTAAACATCAATCATATTAAGCACACATGCATTCAAGCCCAACTAATGGATGTTTCGCTTATGTAAAATAGGGTAAAAGTAAATCTGGATTCAGAGGGAAAAGTAAAGCTGAACTTGAGAACAGAAACGTTTCAACTTCGAGAGTGTATAACCAATTGGATTTGGAGCTCCTGAAATTTTTAACTTTCCTGAATACCTTCCCCGAAATCCTCATAGCTGGATCTGAAGACATGATACTGACACCATCTGATACTACTGGCGTAGACAATTAATTTCCATCATGGTTTCAGCTGAGAATCCAATATCAAGGTAATACAACGAGAGGAATGTGTCTTCAAATTGTGATGGACCATATGCGCTCCGGGTATTAGATTTGAAGAGAAAGCATTGCCCCTTGGTTGAGGATGAATTATACCATGATGGAAGTATCTGAATGTAGTTACCTCAAGAGAAATAAACATAGTGCTCCACAATAATATGTTTCTGACATCATGAAACTCACATATATGAGGAGAGCTGCCTCTGGCTATTAAGCATTGTTGAATCTGGACCTGATTGCCCTGAATGAATTGAACAGTAACTTGGTATGCCCCCTTGATTAGGAAACAATGACCATGCCCCTGACATTATGAATTCTGTAATGTTACCCTTGGCACTTCAGATAGATGAGGAGATCTGCCTCTGGCTGTTTAAACATAGTTGAATCTTGTCCTGATTGCCCCAAATGAGTTAGGCAGTATCATGGCCTGCCCCCTTGATTGGGAGATAATGACTATGCCCCTTTGTATACATGGGCTTTCATCCAGGAAGCAACTTTGTTTATCAGAAAGACTTTGATTTATTGAACCTTCATCCTGTAAGTTTCTCTGTTTATCATACACTCAGGTATATGCAAACAAATATACGCAAAAATGCAATGCTTATGTCTGTCTTGAAGTTTTTGAAAAAGAGTTATTTTAGAAAAAACAATTTTTATGAAAACTGTGATATTAACTCAAGTTTTATAATAAGCCCTAAAGGAGTCAGGATACCTTTTTGTAGTAGTACGCTTTCAAACTAACCATGCTTCAGTTAGGACTTTTAAAGGGTTATAACGTGGCCTGGTTCACGGTTTAAGAAACAAAGGATAAAGGCTCAAATTTTATTTGTACCCAACCCATTCTTCATGATGTTCTTCAGTCCTATACTCAGTTAACTTATGCATTGAGGCTCAAATGAGTTTGGAATTGTAACACTGACATTTGTGATGGTTCAGAAACTCTAAATTTATTTGAACATTCAATCATCTTTCTTTGTTGAGGATTCATAGTGACCTCTTTTTTTCTTTTGACTTTGTTATCCCTTCTTTTTGCCTGAACTGTTTATTTCAAAGTTACAGTCAGCGGGATGTCTTAATTTTTTTTACTAAGTCTCCTTCATAGGTTTTGACTTAGTGGGTTTTTCTTTTTGCTGGATATTGACTGTCAGGTTTCATGATTATAGAGAACCATCATTAGTTGTGTACAACACAAATAATTGGCATATTTGAGTTAACCGAGTAACTACCCTGCCCCGGGTTATGAATAAAGGTTTTGATTTGCGCGAGAATAAAAACTCCTACTTCATAGGCTCAAAAGGGTTGACTAGGGATTAACTTCCTTATATCTCCACTGTTTAGGAATTGAAACAATGCCTGTACATCGTCAGCATAGTCTGTTCAAAAGCATACTGCCTAATATTATGGTATTGTTTTCGTCATCCTCCCTCTACAGGCTTATAGCTTTATCAGGAGTTAAATATCACAAAATAGAAATATGAAGCATAGTTCAAAATATAGTGAAACGAATGGATTAATTCAAGACAAACATATGCAATGCATTAATGAAAACAAAAGTTTAACATAATAATAAGTGTTCAAACAAATAAAAGAAATTACAAATGAAAATTCAAATGTTCTCAAAGTCTCTTCCTCTAAACTTGTCACTCCAGTTATCTGGAAACTTTGAAGCTTGATGGACGATAGAAGAACTCAACCTGGCCTTCTGGAGTAACCTCAAGTATTCCTTCGTCGATTAGGTCTTGAATCTTATTCTTCAATGCCCAACAGTTATTAATGTCATGACCAGGACAGTCGGAGTGATACATACACCTTGCCTTGGGATTATAGCGAGGAGAAGAGGTGTTAGGATTTTTAGGAGAATTTTCCAAGGAAATCAACTTCATCTCCAACAGGCATTGCAAAACTTGTGACATTGGTGTGCTGGACCGGATGAACTGTCTTCTACATTCCTTGTATAGAAGTGGATTAACCTTACCAGGCCTTCTTTCTTCCATTGAAGGATGATCAGTAGTAGCATGTCTCTTTCCTTCTCTTATCCTTACTTTCCTTTCAGCCAAGTCAGCTTGTTTCAACGGAGGTTGACTGATGATTAGATTCCCAACTCTGTTATGCCGAAACTCATTGACAAAGCTTCTCAGCTCTTCTTGCCCCTGGGCCAAACTCTGGATAAGAGCCATTTGGCCATTCATCTGGATCCTCATCTCTACCATCTCAGTTTGTAGTTGTTTCAGCTGATCATCCTTGTTGTCCTCAGGATTCTTCTTCTTCATGTCCTCAGAGAGGAGTGCGTTCAACTCTTCTTGCCCCTTGGACAAATTCAGAATCACTTCTTGAAATTGGGCATTCTGAGCTTGAAGATCTTTGACAAATTGTTCGAGAGCCATTTCTGCTGAAATAAACAGCGAGAAGATGAGAAACCTGTTGTGACAACCTGTCATGCAATAATATGGTATGTAGATGCATATGTAATGTTTTCAAGGACCGCAGAGTTTACATTTGTTAAACAAACGGAAATAAAACTTTTATTAGTAAATGTTAAAATTATTTTGCCCCTTGGGCTTATAATGAAGGGAAATAAGTACAAAAATGGGGTTTTAAGTCTCCCATGGACGTTTCCTCTTTGTGTTGAGGTATGAGTTTAGATTCCGTTCCTCGTGAAGTTGCTTTGTTAGTTCCAGGATTCTTTCTTGGCTTGTTTTGTAATGAGCCTCGAAAGTATCCCTTTGCTCCTTCAGTTGGATCCAAGATCTCTGCAAGTCTTCCATGTCAGTAGGCATATCTGGGTGAAGGATGGTATGAGCAGTGTCTCCTTCAGCAACAGGTTCCATGGTAACTGGCAAGATAGCAGGATATGGCATCATGAGAGTCTGAGCACGGGATCGCACCCATCTGAGATAAGCCTTCATAGGAATAGTGTACTTAGGTTCCAGTGTCTTGCTGTCAACCCTGTTTACTTTTCCCCAAGCTCGTATGAATCTCTGACGGTAACCTTGAAGATCGTTGTCGTAGTCAAACACAATGCCCTGAATCAACACGTCATGTGGTCCATCACTCCGAGCGTAACCAAACTGTCGTAAAGCTAAAGAGGGGTTGTAGGTGATGCCTCCTCTTATGCCTAGAAGTGGCACATTAGGAAACTCCCCACAACGGTCAATGATAGTGACATTCTCCATGGATCTGGAGCACCAATGAATATCTGAATGCGAGAGTGACATGATCCTTTTGGACCATCTGAACCCTTGCTCATTCTTCATTATTGAGCGAGGAAGGTGAGAAATAAACCACCTAGAAAGCAAAGGTATGCAGCACATCAAAGTTCCTCTTGCCCTTGTAGTACGAGCATGAAGATAATGTAGGATGTCTCCAAGCAATGTAGGTACTGGATTGTGACCCAGGAATATGTTGATGGCATGAACGTCTATGAACTGATCTGGATTGGGGAACAATACTAAGCCATAAATCAGCAAGGCTAAGATCTCCTCAAAAGCATCATAACTCATGGCCTTCAAGAGCACCTGAGCCTTATCCATTAGTACCTTAGCAAGAATACCCTTAACTCCGCTTCTCGTTTCTAGAATAATGTCAGACTTCTTTAAATGTAGGGCTGTAGCAATAACTTCTGGTTTAAGCTCCTTCTCCAGGCCTGTGAAGGGTCTTTGATCAAGAACAGGTATACCCAGAATTTTAGAGAACTCCTCCATTGTAGGAACCAGCTGATAGTCAGGGAATGTAAAGCAATGGTGCTTAGGGTCAAAGAACTGAAACAGAACACTCATCATGTCTTCATTAAACCCTGAGGTGACTAGATCCAATAGGTGACCATGTCTCTTGATGAACTGGGAATGATCAGACACTTGAGAAACCAACTCTTTAAGCTTAGAAGGTATCCCTACAAAGTTGATCCTGATGGTGTTCCTACGAGCAGAAGTCATGACCTGCAACAAAGAACAAAGATAAATCCTTTGGTCCTTGAAATGGTTAGTGAAAATGCTATGCTTATGATGCATGATGATGTCATGATGTTATGCTCAATCACAAACATGTGGCACACACAAACAAGTCACACAATAGCCCTAGGTTTAAAGGCTTGCATGAGGTTTAAAGGTAAGTACCCTCCCCTGAAGTTAGTTGGTTCATCCTGTCCTACAAAAGTAACCAGGTTCTAAGGGATCTCAATATCATTGATCCTTCACAAGGGTGGTTGTTCAGTAGGAAACTTACTTGCCAACCAAAACCCTCCAAGTTTAAGATCTCAATGAGCGTAGTATCGAGTGTCAACCAACTTCAGTCTGCACCAAAGCCGGTTACCTCACTACCTTCTAAAGGCCAAGATGGGATAACTAGGGTTCTAAAAGTTAGTTAGTGCATTGACAACATATGGCAGCCTCATATTATCCTCAACTTGACTTAAGGAACATCAGCACCCACCAAGAAGTCACACTAACTATGGCCACCAGATCAACCATATCGATATACGTCGTACAGTTTCCTTGGTCTATTGCCATTTACCTAAGGTACACTAGATCCGGGTTAAGACCTTTCACACATAAGAGCCCAACAAGTATAGTAAAGCAAACAAAGCAAACAAATTTAAAGTGATCTAATTCCTAAGGGTACCCCTCTTTTATTAAGTCCCCAACAGAGTCGCCAGTTCTGTAACACGGTGGGAGAACTGACTTTAATTATGTTGCGGATAGCAAGAGTCGCCACCGACTTTTATTTTATCCAAAAGAAAGGCATAAAAGAACAGGAAAGACCTTTTAAAAGATTTTTGGGTCCGGGGGGTAGGTTATGTAAAGGGAAGGTGTTAGCACCCTTTACATCCATGGTTATCCATGGGCTCTTAGTTACTTAGCTCACTTTGAATTGTTTTTGAAAAGGTGAAGTGTGTGAATAGAAATTTTCATAAGAGTTTGATAATGATCCATGTACGGATGCGTAAAAAACTTGTGTTTGAAAATTGTTTGAAATTGTGGAATATTTGAAATTTGTTTTGAAATAGTGAGCAAGTAACTATGAGGAACCTACCCTAAAGTTTAAGTCTTTCTGTTCTTGAATCCTTTAAATGGTAAGACTATCCCTATTATTAAGGAATAGGTAGTCATTACCTTGGATGTATGGGACAAGTAAGGGTCATCTGTTTACTGTAGGCAACTGTGGGGTGTATTAAGCAATTTTGGAGGGACTGTCATCATTATTCGAAAGGGACAAGATCATTATGAAGGCAACATTCGAAAAGGGACTTGATCTTTTATTATTAAGGGACTAGATGACTTTATTTTGAGGGACTTTTGCTTTATACACCATACTTGACCTTTTAATTAGGCAACGATGAGGGGTAACCCTAGAAAGTGAGATGGCGATCAAAGATCGACTTACGTGTGTGAGTATTCAATATTAATATTTATCTTTTGAATTAGGTGATCTAAATCAATTTTAAATGACATACATGTTTACACTCCCTATTTTTACTAACCATGGCATAAAATAGATAATTTAAACATTTAAAAAAATATTACATCCAGGAGCAATTACAATAATAATAATAAAAGCAAAATAAGCAAAAATAAATAATAATAATAATAATTGGGTTAGTGAAATAATAATAATAATAATAATAAATCACAATGGGGTTAGTAATAATGATAATAATAAATCACAATATATCTAAATGGGGTTAGTAATAATAAAATAGATATGAACATAAATAGCATTAATGATAAAATAAATAAGAATATTAGCATAATAATTAAAAGATCAAATTTTTATGAACAATTATTATTTAAGATTAAGAAGAAAATATAAACAATTAATTATCATAAAGTCTTAAATGCTATAAAAATTAAGTTAATTATAAACATATTATGAAAATAAATTATATTAAATTAACAAGTTTTAATTATTTTTTTTAAACATGTATTGAAAATTATTTATATACAAGAATTAAATAATAATTATAAACAAATTATAAGATACATACATAGTACAAAGATAAGGTTAATTATAATTAAATAATCATATTATTATATTTTTAGAATCTTATTGTTTTAAACATGATTTAAAATTATTTACATTATTTAGATAAGATTACATATAATGATAATATAAATAAATGATAATAATAAAAATAGAGAAACATAATTAACATTTATATGAAAATAATTAGGGTTTAAGAAGTATTATTAGGGTTTATATAAAAAATAGGTTTTTTACATATAAAATTTTTAGGGTTAATTAATTAATTAATTTATACAAAACATATAATATTAATAATTTATAATAGAATAAATATTAAATATAATAAATATTAAATAATTTTAGTGATAAAGTTTAATTTTGAAAAAAAAAATGAATTTTGAATTATAGAAAAGAAAAGAATATGAACAATTTATTATTTTTTTATCATTTTTATAATTTATTAAACTAATTATAATATAAACAAAATTAAATAGAATAAGAAAAAGTGACAAAAATACTTACCTGGGGCTGGGATCGAACCCATGTCCTGAGCTTTGCCACCCTTAGACGTACAGAGTTACCACTGGGCTGCCTGCGCGTTGTGAACATGATCCCAACAACAATCCTTTTATTATATGCCCTGCAAAAATCATAAAAACAAAATAACACAAAAAAATGGCCTAATGGGAATCGAACCCAGGCCAGAGAGCTTTTACACGCACACATTCACCATCTGAGCTACGCATGCGTTGTGAAACAAACTTCAAACAATTACATAAAATATTAAAACAAATTTTCAAATTAGAAATTGGCGCCTCTGGACTTCATCTTCTCCAAATTACCTGCGAATTTACTTATAATTTTTCCTGCGAAATTACATATGATTTTTGTTTTACAGGTTTTCCTAGGTTCTTCCCAACGATCACCAAACCTGCAATGATTCATCAAATTGGAAACACCATTGTATTCCCCATAACAAAACAAACTTATTTGCGTGTTCAGAAATTATTTATATGGCTTATTGCACGAAACCCCAATTTTAGAGGATGAACCCTAACAATGGCATCTCACGGATTCCTCCATGAAAACTTCCTGTTTTTGTCCAGAAACACTCTATGGTCCATCACAAACATCATCAAACAGTCAAAAACGAATTAGAATAAGCAATTCAATGAAATATAAAAAAACAAAATAAACTTGAAGAACATGATTCGGTTTATGCCATTCATGGAGTTTTGGATGATGATAAGTGTTGCTATGCATTCAGTGAACATCAAGGAACACGTTGAAACCTTTGGTTTGTCTTGAAAAGGGATCTAAGTGCCAAACCGAATTGGAGTTTTTTGTGTGAATTTTGGAACTTTGCTCTTACCTTTGGAGGCTCAAAATTTTTTCTTTTGATTGCTAAATGTTCTATATATATGAGTGAATGAATTAGGTCAAAAACATTGCTCAAGACTTTGGATTTTTTGGTAGTTTGAGATTGAAAAAGATTGGCCTTTAAAATTTGAATATTCTTGATACAAGCTTGCTATTTTGGGATGATTTTCATAACTCTTGTATCAATTATATCAAAATATCATTTATGACATTCTAGAAGCAAAATAATTTTAAATCTTCACTATTTTATATTTTATTTGAATTTAAAATGATTTTTAATATAAAAAATCATAATAAATAAAAATAAAATAAATAAAATAATGAAAATATTAAGTTAATTTCGTGCAAGATGTCTTGGTGTGGATTGGGTCATCATATGGCAAGCCCAATTAGAAAAAATTAGTTTTAAACCTCCATTTTCTTCATAAACCAACCAAAAATTTCCCAATTTTGCAAGGGCACACATCCTTCAATTTTAATGCTATGAGGGTGTTCTTGGACATTTTGGAAAGCTTGAAGAGTCCTCTAACCAACCCCACTGGTTTCATGTCCATATGATTTGCCATTCTCAAGTTATGCCCTTTTGAAGTTGTTGACTTTTTGTTGACTTTCAAAAGGACCTATAATGTCTTAGCTCCTACCTTCCAAATGAAGCATTTTTGGGCTTGGCTTGTGAGACACAAAGTTGTAGAGAATTCAATTTCCTTCAAAATGAGCTTTGGATGGAGACTTGGTGATGAAGCATGTAAAAGTTATGGCTGGTCAAAGTTCAGTTGACTTTTACTGAGAAAACCCTAATTTAGAAACTCCTGATTCTTGATGATCTGAAATCTCCTTGATGAATCATGATAAACCCTTGATCATATGATGAATTTTACTTCATATACTTGATGTTGGCAAAAAATCATGAAGTTTGACTTTGGTTTGACCACAGTTGACCTCAGTTTGACTTTTTAACTGCTTTGACTGATTTTGACTTACCTGATCATCTGACTGAGCAAAACTTTGGGAAAAGTCTTGAAATTTGTCATAGGGATTCTTAAACACATATAAGATGTTATGAAGCCCACTTGAAGCCTTGGAAATTCATTTATCCTGATTAAAGTCAAAACCCTAGTTTTGGATGCACTACTTAGGAGGTGCATTGTCTGAGGGAGTTGTCAAATCTTCTGACTATTTGTGGACTTTGTGAACCTTGTGAACCATAATAAGATGTCTTGTGAACCTTATGAACCTCATGGGAGGTCTTGTGAACCTCATAAAGTGACTTGTAGACTTCATGAACCTCATGAAAGGTTTTGTAAGCATTGTGAATCTTGTGAACCTTGTGAACCTCATAAAGTGACTTGTAAACTTCATGAACCTCATGAAAGGTCTTGTAAGTGTTGTGAATCTTGTGAACCTTGTGAACCTCATAAAGTGACTTGTAAACTTCATGAACCTCATGAAAGGTCTTGTAAGTTTTGTGAATCTTGTGAACCTTGTGAACCTTCTTAGTACACAAAGTCTTGTATTGTGAGGGCAAATTTTGGGGTGCAACAACTGTCAACCAACTTGAAGCTGTTGTAGGCAGTGTTAATGCAAGCCATGGGCTATGCTTTACAGACAGAGACCTCACATCAGAGGGTCGAAACCACAACAAAGCACTACATATCACTATGGAGTGCAATGGTGCTGTGTTGTCACATGTTCTTGTTGATACAGGCTCTTCCCTTAATGTGCTTCCGAAGAAGGCATTAATGAAGCTCAATGTTGATGGTATAGTCCTGAGACCAAGTGATTTGATTGTCAAAGCGTTTGATGGGTCGAGAAGATCAGTTTTTGGAGAGGTTGAGTTACCCTTCAAAATAGGTTCTCAAGTCTTCAAAAGTATCTTCTACGTCATGGACATCCAGCCTGCGTACAACTTCTTGTTGGGACGCCCATAGATTCATGCTGCTGGAGGTGTAACTTCAACCCTGCATCAGAAGCTCAAATATGTGATTGATGGCCAGGTCATCACAGTATGCGGAGAGGAAGACATCTTCGTAAGCCACTTGTCAACGTTCAAATATGTAGTGATGGATGGAGAGATCCATGAAACTTTATGTCAAGCCTTCGAAGCAGTCAACGTCAGCATCTTAACTCCTGTAGAGAAGAGTAGTGAGAAAGAGGGTACCTCTATCCATTCCTACAAAGAGGCAAAGGAGGTAGTTCAATCAGGAAGTGCCCAAGGCTGGGGCAAATTGCTGGAGTTAGAAAAGAAAGACGACAAGTTTGGTTTAGGGTATCAGCCTGGTGGATCTACTCCGAGTGGTAAAGCTATTACGTTTACAAGCGCGGGGATGCTCGACCGCAACCAGATTTGTGTGACAAGCCAAGATGGGGACATTGATGGTGACTGGGACAACTGGATTCACCCGTGTGCGCCCGGAGAGGAGCTAAGGAACTGGTCGGCTGAAGACATTGTCCAAGTTACCTGGCACTCAGAGTAATTCATTTTGTTTCCTTTTATTATCATACTGCATTGTCAAATCCAGCATTCTGCCCAAGATGCTAGGATCCATTGTATTGGGCCACCATGTTTTGTATGCATCTTATTTTCCATGAAATAAAAGGACATTTTCAGACAAACTGTCTTCTCTTTCTTTGTTTTTAAAATTTTTCACAAAAAATATAAAGATGGCAATGTGTTTTTCCTTTTTGTTTTTGTGTTAGCGTCTCTTTTTCAAAATAAGTAGATTCTGAATAAGCACATCATCTGTGCAGTGTTGATTATTCGGATTCCATTGATAACGTTCCTGCTATGACTATGCATGACTTTGACAATCCTATCTACCAAGCTGATGAAGGGGTTGAGGAAGACTGTGAACTCCCTGAAGAATTGGTCAGATTGTTGAAACAAGAGGAACGGGTTATTCAGCCTCATCAAGAAGAAATTGAAATCATCAACATTGGCAGTGAAGATGTGAAGAAAGAGATCAAAATTGGGGCCAGTCTGCAGGCCGACGTCAAGAAAGAGCTGATCAGTATGCTGAGAGAGTATATGGATATCTTTGCTTGGTCATATCAAGATATGCCAGGATTGGATACCGACATCGTTGTGCATAAGCTACCTTTGAGAGAGGACTGTCCTCCTGTGAAGCAGAAATTGAGAAGAACTCGTCCTGACATGGTGATGAAGATCAAAGAGGAGGTTCAAAAGCAATGGGATGCCGGTTTCCTTGCTGTAACTAGTTACCCGCCTTGGGTAGCTAACATTGTACCTGTACCAAAGAAGGACGGCAAGGTCCGGATGTGCGTTGACTACCGGGATTTGAATAAAGCAAGCCCAAAAGATGACTTTCCATTGCCACACATTGATGTGTTGGTAGACAATACTGCTCAATTCTCGGTATTTTCCTTCATGGACGGCTTCTCCGGATATAATCAGATTAAGATGGCTCCGGAAGACATGGAAAAACAACGTTCATTACCCTGTGGGGTACATTATGCTACAAGTTCATGCCCTTTGATTTGAAGAACGCCGGGGCAACTTATCAACGGGCGATGGTCACATTGTTCCACGACATGATACACAAGGAGATTGAGTGTTATGTGGACGATATGATTGCAAAGTCCCGAGACGAAGAAGAGCATCTGGTTAACCTGAAGAAGCTATTTGATAGACTGATCAAGTACAAGCTGAGGTTGAATCCAAACAAGTGCACTTTCGGAGTGCGTTCCGGGAAACTGCTGGGTTTCATTGTTAGTCAGAGAGGGATTGAGGTAGATCCTGCAAAAGTAAAAGCTATTCAAGATATGCCTGCACCGAGCACAGAAAAAGAAGTGCGCGGGTTTTTAGGGAGGTTGAACTACATTTCACGGTTCATATCTCATCTAACTGCCACGTGCGAACAAATATTCAAACTGCTAAGAAAAGAGCAAACAGTCAGGTGGAACGAAGACTGCCAAAGAGCTTTCGACAAGATAAAAGAATATTTGCAGGAGCCTCCAGTTCTTATGCCTCCAGTTGAGGGAATACCTTTAATCATGTACTTGACCGTGCTAGAAGGGTCAATGGGGTGTGTGCTAGGCCAACATGATGAGTCTGGTCGAAAAGAGTACGCTATTTATTACCTTAGCAAAAAGTTTACCGACTGTGAATCCCGTTACTCACTGCTCGAGAAAACTTGCTGCGCTTTGGTATGGGCTGCTTGCCGACTGAGGCAGTACATGTTGACTCATACCACATTGCTCATTTCCAAAATTGATCCTGTCAAGTACATCTTTGAGAAACCAGCGTTAACCGGAAGGGTTGCTAGGTGGCAGATGATTTTAACTGAATATGACATCCAGTATACTTCTCAGAAAGCCATCAAGGGAAGTGTATTGTCAAATTACCTTGCACAACAACCTCTTGAAGATGATTATCAACCAATGAAGTTCGATTTCCTTGATAAGGACATCATGTACCTCAAAGCAAACGATTGCGAGGAACCACTTCCGGAGGAGGGGCCAGACCTTGAATCCAAATGGAAGTTGATGTTTGATGGGGCAGTCAATATCAATGGTCGTGGACTTGGTGTCGTTCTTATCACTCCTGAAGGTGTTCACTTACCCTTCGCTGCCAGAATTACATTCGGCTGCACCAACAATGAAGCGGAATACGAGGCATGCATAATGGGAATAGAGGAGGCTATTAATCTTCAGATTAAGAACCTCGATATATTCGGAGATTCAGCCCTCTTAATTAACCAAGTTACCGACAAGTGGTATACGCATCAAGAGCATCTAATTCCATACAGGGATATGCTAGAAAATTGTTGACGTTCTTCACAACAGTCAAGCTTCAATACATACCACGTGATGAAAATCAGTTTGCCGACGCATTGGCCACCCTTTCTTCGTCTATCAAAGTCTTGTGTTGGAATTATATGCCCAGAATTGACATCTCCAGGCTTGACGCTCCAGCTCATGCCTTCTCTGTAGATGCCGTGTCTGACGAGAAACCTTGGTATTTTGATATCAAGTTATTCCTGGAAAAGCAAGAATACCCAACTGCGGCATCTTCCAATGACAAGAAGACCTTAAAGCGACTTGCTGCTAGCTTCTTCTTGAACACAGACGGGGTTTTGTACACGAGAAACTTTGACATGGTTTTGCTCAGATGTGTGGATAGACACGAAGCAAGCCTGTTAATGCAGGAAGTCCACAAGGGATCTTTCGGTACCCATGCAGGAGGGCATGCTATGGCTAAGAAATTGCTGAGATCAGGGTATTACTGGATGACAATGGATTCATACTATTGTTCATTCGCTCGTAAGTGCCACAAGTGCTAGATATATGCAGACAAAGTACATGTTCCTCCTAGCCCGCTCAACGTCATGTCATCTCCTTGGCTCTTTTCTATGTGGGGCATTGACATGATCGGGAAGATTGAGCCTACTGCTTCAAATGGTCATCGCTTCATCTTGGTCGCGATTGATTACTTCACCAAATGGGTTGAAGCAGCATCTTATGCCAACGTCACTCGTCAAGTGGTGGCAAGATTCCTGAAAAGGGATATCATATGCAGATACGGAGTGCCCGAAAGGATCATTACTGATAATGGTTCTAATATCAACAACAAGATGATGGCAGACTTGTGTCGAGACTTCAAAATCCAGCATCACAATTCTTCTCCTTACCGACCAAAGATGAATGGTGCGGTAGAGGTGGCAAACAAGAATATCAAGAAGATTGTGCAGAAAATGGTTGTCACTTACAAAGATTGGCATGAGATGTTACCATTTACGTTGCATGGGTACCGAACATCAGTCAGGACGTCCACTGGGGCAACTCCCTTCTCTCTGGTATATGATATGGAAGCAGTCCTGCCTGTTGAAGTAGAGATTCCTTCATTGCGTGTGATGATCGACGTGAAGCTGGATGAGGCTGAATGGGTGAGTGCTCGTTATAATCAGCTATGTCTAATTGAGGAAAAGAGATTAGCGGCTATCTTTCATGGTCACAGGGGCAAGTGGATCCCAAACTACGAAGGAGAACTGGTGCTGAAGAGGATCGTTCCTCCAGGTTCAGATCACAGGGGCAAGTGGACCCCAAACTACGAAGGAGCATTTATAGTGAAGAAAGTCTTCTCAGGAGGAGCACTGATGCTCACCACTATGGATGGAGATGACTTCCAGTCCCCTGTTAACTCGGACGCAGTTAAAAAATACTTCGCATAAAGAGACCCGCTGGACACAAAAACAGAATTAAAGTCCAGGCAAAAAAAGGGCATCCCGGCGAGCTAAAAACAGAATAAAAAGCTCGGGAAAAAGTTAGGGAAATAAAAAAAAATGTACACCTGCTGAGTTGAAAAGCCACATTGGACAGCTCAGGCAAAAAAGGGTATCCCGGTGGATTGAAAACCCGAAAGGGCGATCCACGCAAAACAAGGGAATAAGCGAACAACTGCGATCTGAGTAATCTGAACCACGTCATCGTTTCGTACAACCTGACAATATCAGAAGGATAAGAAACAGTCCCCTCATCCTCTCAGAAAGCAAAGCAGAATGGAGAGTCTCGAAGACATGCTGGTCATAGCAGAAATGGAACTCATTGGGATGCCTTGCCCATTTCCATTAGGATAGTTTATTTTCTCAATTTTATGGTAGCTACCTCTTTTCAGGTGGTTGCTTCCTGATGTAAAATCTTTGCCTATTCAGAGGCCTTTCAATAAAAAGAATATTCAGTCAAAAAGCTGTGTGTGTTTATTTTTGTTTGCAAAATGTCCTGAATTTTTGGCAAAAATAGCATTGCATTTAAACATGGTGATAATTTTAAAAGAAAATGACATGTAGGGAAACACTGTAAACCCTCTTTGAGTGTCGGGTGACAATGGATGAACAAATCATACCATGCAAATCCCCGGGGCACACTTGTGTTTTCTGTTGTTGCAGCTTGCAGGATGGCGTCACATTCTCCCAAGCAATTTACTCTTCCCCAGTAAAGTATCTCCAGCAGAATTCTTCCCCAGCTAAGCCTTGGCAAGCAGCCCAAGCCATTTATTCTTCCCTAGTGGAGTATGTCCGGCAGGAAGCTGAGTGTCTGATGTCCTCACAGAGTTAGAATTGTCAGAATTCTATCCCCAGCAAGGGTCACAGCCAGAGCTTGAATCAGCAAATGCTCTCCCCAGCTAGAGCATGGTTGAAGCATCTTTCCCAGCCAAGTCTGAAGATGATCTTTCCCCACAGAGTTCATATTTGATTTTCACTTCCGTCAGTGAAATATTCCCTAGCAAAGTTGCCATTCTTTTGGTCAATTTGATGATACAGTCAGGTATTCATCACCTCAGTCAGAGCTAGGTGTCAAAGCATCTCAACTAGTTCTTCCCCTGCAGAGTTGTACCTCTTGCTGCCAATCAGGCATTTGTTTGTTGCTCGTCTGCAATCTCCAGCACTCGTCTGTGCTCTTGCTTTATTGTTGCTCGTCTGCAATCTCCAACACTCGTCTGTGCTCATGCTTTATTATTGCTCGTTTGCATCTCTCCAGCACTCGTTTGTGTTATCCCTTTGGTATTGCTCGTTTGCTCTCCCCAACAGTGATATATAATTACTTGTTATTGCTCGTCTGCAATTCTCAACACTCGTCTGTGTTTGACATGATTACCCTGTGGTTGCTCGTCTGCAATTCCCAACACTCGTCTGTGTTTAACATGATTACCTTGTGGTTGCTCGTCTGCAATTTCCAACACTCGTCTGTGTTTGGTGTTTGATACCTGTTGTTTCCAACACTCGTCTGTGCTGGATGTTTGATGATCTTTGTTGTTGCTCGTCTGCAAGTTCCCAATGTGTTTGATATCTGTGATATTGCTCGTCTGCATTCCCCGGAACTCGTCGGTGTTTTGATGTGTTTATTATCTGTTTGAAGCTCGTCTACTCTATTTTGATACTCTCCTGTATCATCCCCAGTGCTCGTCTGTGTTAGCTTATATCTGTATGTGTGGATTTGCTGATTACCCTGATATTCTTTTGTTGCTACTCCAAATGCTCGTCTGTGGTTGAATTACTGGTATTCGTCTATACCAGTGGCTGATACTCGTCTGTATCATTGCCTGAAGCGCTAGTCTGTGTTTCTTAGATCATCGTCTGATACTCATCTGTATCATTGACTTATGGCACTTGTCTGTGTTATCTTGATGATCATCCAATACTCGTCTGTATTGAAGAGGTTTAAAATCCTGACAGTGGGAATGAATGTCAAAATGATTACCGGTCCTGGCGTAATAGGTAAATTCGAAGGAGGCTCGTCTGTCTCAGGCACCAATTATTGTTGTTGCACCTGGCGTAACTGGTTTGCTCGAAGAAGACTCGTCTGTCTTATACCATATATCCACGGATAATATATGAAGAAGGTTCGTCTACCTTGATTATGCATGTCTATCCCACAGACTTTAATGCATCCCGGTCATGGCATAACAGGTATACCCGAAGGAGATTCGTCTATCTCAAGTTATATGTCTTGCAAAGTATGTGAGGACTCGTATGTCCAGCTCCTGGCATCACAGGATTGTTTGAAGAAGACTCGTCTGTCAAAGTGTTCTTATTCCAGATATCAGTTTCAACTTGGAAGAAGCTCGTCTGCTTTTTCTCCCCTGCAGTCACCAAAGCGTCATTTGGTTGGGTTTATTTCCCAGTTTTGCGTTCTTCGTCAGAGTGCAAATTTCAGGTCTTCTTGGTATTCAACAACCGTTTATCTTGAACGGTCGATAGCCCGTACTATCGTCCTTTTCAGATCAACAGTTGTTTGAATAGGGGCAGCTATAACACCCAAAATTTTCCCTCTTCATTTTAAGCATCATATCACATCATATTCATCATGAACATATCATTTTCTCAGCATCCTAGCATGGAAAGGTGAGGCATAACATTATTCATGTCCTAACATCAAGCATATGGTTATCTGTGGAGGTCCTTGAAGCATTTCAAGCCATGACAAGGGTCCCAATGGATTTGTACAAGTCCTATGAGGGGTCTACACTCCATTTACAAGTTCAAGTTCATGTGCAAAATCTCAGAAGGTTGCATGATCACCAGAGATCTCAGGACAAGGCAAAGCTCCTACACAAGGCACCTAAACTAGGGTTTGGGATTCAAGCATCAAAACCTCACAACTTTGGCCATTTCATTTGGGCAAAGTCTTCTATATGTCAAGAGGATCCTAGGTGTCAATTTTCATGAGAAAATTCCATGTGGAAGTCAGACAATTCCTCAGTTGCTTGCAGATGAAGTAATTGGTCAACTGTGCCCTTAAAAAGTCAACTGTGTAATTTCAAGGGGTCCAAGCCATTTTTTTCTTGCCAAGATGGGTCCTTAAAATGTTATAATAGGTTTGGGATGCTTAAAGATCAAGAATCATGGAGATTTGAGGCTTTTTGCAAAAATGGTACAAACTTGGTTTTGAGAAATTTCCAAATTTGGCAACTTTTGCCCTAATTTTCAAATGGCCTTAACATGATCAAAAATTCTTCAAATGGACCAAAGTAAAACATGAAAGTTGGAGATTAAGGGCTCCCATTTTCAAAAAGTACAAGTACATTTTCATGGGATTTATGGTTTGCTCTAGGGGTCCTTCGAAAAAGTGCTTGAAATTAGGGCAAATTCAAAATCCCATGCATACACCAAAAGCAAAAGGCTTCAAAACTTGTTTTCAAGACTTGGAATGGTTCAAGTAAGTTTGTAAACTTAAAATAAAATGCAAATGGCATGTTTTTCTCCAAGGAAACTCCCAATTTCGTGCACAATAAGAAAGTTGCTCCAAAAGAGGATATTTTGATAAATCATGAGGAAAGTGTGATACCTCAATCCAAAGGCCAGAATTGATTAGATTATGATCAAGGGTTGGAAAAGGCTTGCCCATGTGCTGAGAGGCCAAGCAAAGCATAAGGAGTGCTTGCTTCCTTCACAATTTGCAAATTTTGCAAATTCACAAATTCCTCATGATCCACACGTGCAAACTTGGTAATTCTTTCAGCATGGGCTTGTGACCTCACATAAAAAGAGCTAGGGTTTTAGAAAGCTCAACCTCTCTCTCATTCTCTCATTTCCAACTTTTTTCACAATCTGCATTTTCACTAGAATCTCTTCATTCTCTCACACTCTTCACAAATCTCTTCCATATTCTTGATCAGTGAGTGGTAGAGATCATTATTCCACCATTTATTTGAGTTGAAGGTGCAAGAATAGAAAGGTGCCATTCAGAGGCAGTTGGCTTTGAAGCTTCAGATCCAGATTCCATCAAGCATCCTCTTGCATTTATTTTGCAAGAGGAGATCAGAAGAGCTAGATCTGCAACCTTTGGAGCATTTTCTTGGTGGTTTTGAAGTATCTTCACCTCAGGTATGCTCTGATACCTTTTGATCTGGAAATGAAATTAATCATGTGTTTTGTCATCTGTGATGTACACTGATCATTCTGCAAGTGGTAGTTTAGTAAATGGTGCATTACTGTGTGAGATATTCGAATTCAAAGTTTCTTGGTCAATCTTGTTTTGGTTCGATCCCGTTGATTCATTGAGTTTTAGAAGATTTAGATCTCATTTTTGAATTCAGTGTAGCTCAATTACCTAATCTGGACATTTTGGTTCATTTGTGTTGAGTTTTGTGCGTCTGGTTTGAATTCCGGTGCCGGAGCCCTAGCTCCGGTCACCGGAAACTGCAAATGTTTCAGTTAGGGTTTGTGAGGTAGGAGATGAGTCCAGGGCCCTCAGATCTATCCACCCGCGCGCAAGATTGTGACACGTAGCCCTAAACCACCACCTCTCTCCCACGTGAATGTTATATTCTGTTTTAATGATTTGTGTGTCCCACCTCATGGTAATAGCGTGTGCCTTCCACTCACAGTCCAACTTTGGTCCACGTAATTTAATGAACTTGTCCACAACACGCGTTGGATGCATCTTAAGGCTCCTGATTTTTCCAGTTTAATTTCATTAATTTCCACCATATAATTCATGAACTAGCGCAACCATTGGGTTTTTCATTTGATTTTCGCACCCCCACATCCTATAGGCCCAAACCAATTCAATGTAAATCCCTGCTACCAGCACCCCCAACCTTATTTCTTTTTATTTCTTTTTCTTATTTTAATTCTTTTAATCTTTTTTAGTTTCTAATTATTAAAAATACTTCTGATCATTAAAAAATTCCCAAAATATTCTTGAGTCTTCTTTTGAGTCTCTTTTATTTTTCCATATTTTTATTTTCCATTTTTTTAATTTCCACGTGTCATAATTAATTCCTTATTTCAATTAACTTCTTTTTAATCCTTTCTTGAGTACACTGCCTTGTCCATTTTCTATAGACTTCATTATTTTGAGTTTTGTACTCATTCTTTTTGCTTTGGATTCTTAAGATAATGTAATTCATGTGTGATTTTCCCCCTGATTTTTAGAAACTTATTCCTTGGGTCTTGGTCCTTTGACTTGTTTTGGAAGTAATTAACCCTAGTTTGTGTTCTTGCCTCCATTTGACCTAGTTGGCTTCTGAATTTTTCCGAACCCTTTTGGCTCATTGATATACCATGTTTGAAGTTCATTTTGTTCAAGTTGTGGAATTTTTAGGTGTTTGGTTGATTTAATTTGAATTTTGTCTTGAACCTTGTCCCATTTTGCTTCTTTTGGTCCATTAGCTCTCTCATAAGCTTAGCAGGGCACTTGTGCCAACTTCTTCTTCTCATTTGGGGTTCCTTTGGGGTATGGGTTCCTTCCTGGTCCTAGCTTAGGGTTTGTATCTTAAAAACATTTGTGTTTGCTTCCCTTTTAAGTCCTTTCTTTTCTTAAGTGTTTTCATTTCACTTCCTCACTTCTTTCACCTCACATTGTGATTGTTTGGTCTTGTGTGACTCTTCTCTTCATCTTGCTGGATTCTTAAGCTCTTCCTTGATTTGTGTTGGTTCTGGTTGTGTGCTTTGACTCCATGTTTGTGCATATTTGTTTTGCATCCTCCTTAAGTGTGCACTTGTTTTTATTTGTTTCATGTTGTATCATGTTTGTTTGTAAGCTTCATCTCTCATTCTTTTGAGTTGCATATGCATTGAGCATTTATACATATCATTTCACTTCTGTTTGTATGATGATGGCATGTTATCTTGTTCATTTCATGTCACTTGTATGCATGTTACTAACCTTGCAGGGGCTATGGTAAGTGTGAGGTGTGGAAGTTGAGTTCCACATCTCCAAGTCTCATCTTCTCTTCTTATGTTATTGAGCTAACCATTTGCTTGTTGGGCTTAGGCTTTTCTCATCTCTTCTTCTATCTTCTTCTTCTCTTCTTCTTTCCTTCTTCATTAGGATAGAAACCTCACTAACCTTAGGACATCCATGCATGTTAACACTTAGGATTCTTTAGTCCCCCTTTAGAATTTTGCCTTTGTGATCCTTTTGGTTCTTCTTCTCTTCTCATCTCATAACCATAAAAAACATCTTAATAATGTTTGAAGTGATGCCTTGAACAATAGCCTTATCCCATGAGGTGTGCTTGTAGTCTTCCCATCTTGGGATAGTACAAGTTTATCTTGTGATGCACAAGTCTGATCAAGGTATCTTCTTCACCAAGAAAATATAAAAAAACACTTCTTCATATGTAAATATCAAAAACACTTAATAATTCAACAAGTTAGTGAGCTTGGGCCCTAATCTTTGGGTTCAAGTTTTGGGGATCTTCTCCTTACTTGAGTGTGCTTGTTCTATTATTCCATCTTGGAATGTAGTGACAAGTGCACATTCCATGGAAAAGAGCTTGAGTTCACTTACCTTTGACACACTCATAAAAGCTTCATAAAAAACACAAACAAACAATAAGCGTCTTTCCTTCGGGAATTCTTTTCTCATCTCCTTCGCTCTGTACGCGAACTTGCTCCTACTTGCCATTTTGCAAGACGGTTACGCACTCGTCGTCCGAGTCTGCAACACCTGAGCATTGGCATAGGGAGTTCAAGCCTTAATTCACAAGCAATTTCCTTGTTACCCCTAGTTAGGGGAACTACGGCGTCTCTGATCCTCATTTTCACGATGAGGTACGTAGGCAGCGGGGTAGGGCCCGTTCGAGCACAATCTTTATTTTCCCTACATTTTTCTCTTTGTTTTCTTATTCAGTTCTTTTTCCAGTTCCAGTTTTCTTTTCACTTTCTTTTGTTGCAGCAGCTTTCATACCCTCACCCTGTGAAATAGTTATCTTTGCAAGCGTGGATCCTGTCGGGTACGGCGGACGATCTGGGTGCTAATACCTTCCCAGGTCGTAACCGACTCCCGAACTCAGTCTCTTTGGTTCACAGGACCTGTGTCCTTCCTCTTCTTTCTTCTGGTTTGTGCAGCATTACCATTCCCTTTCTTCAGGATAAAAATGCATGGCTGGCGACTCTATTCTTTTTCCGCGCCACTTTCGCGTTTGTACCAGGATGGAAATCCGGGGAGCGACAATGAGGAACTTATCTCATTATCGTCCCAAGCAACATAAGCCTTCTTATTCTTGAAATCCTTCTTGCCTTTGAATCCTCATTTCTTTGCAAGTTTCGGGAAATCCGGCTTTATGTGACCTTTCTTCCCACATTCGTAACATGTGACTTCTTGAATCGATGTGGATGCATCCTTTTTCCTGAAATGTTTATTCTTTTTAGTAAAAGAGGAACTTTTATTTTTGTTAAAAAACTTACCAAGCTTCTTTACAAGAAGCATGAAGTTCTCATCTTCGGAAGTCTCGTCGTCTTTGTCATCCTTCGTATCAATCTTCAAGGCAATTCCCTTGGACTTCGTTTCTTGATTTTCATGCTTCTCGAGCCTTCCAAGTTCTTATTCGTGCTCTTGAAGTTTGCCAAATTAGGACGCGAATGTCATCGTTGAGAGACTCTTCTTTTCTGAAATAGCGGTCACTTTCGGTTGCCATTCTCTTGTCAAGGATCTTAGGACATTCAAGTTGAGATCATCGTTGGTGAAGGTCTTCCCGAGAGCAATCAAGTGATTTGTTAGATGAACGAATCTCTTTTGTAAGGCAACAATAGATTCACCGGGCTGCATACAGAACATCTCATATTCTTGGCTCAAAGTGTTAAGCCTTGATCTTTTAACTTCTGTGGTTCCTTCATGCGTTTCTACCAAGGTGTCCCAGATTTCCTTTGCCGATTTACATTGTGATACACGGAAGAACTCGTCCATACTGAGAGCGCTTTGAAGTATGTTGATTGCTCTCTTCTCATTTAGGATCTTTTTCTTATCATCTTCGTCATACGTGCTTTTTAACTTTGCAGTTCCAACACCATTGATTACATTTACCAGATTGTGTGGACCTTCTTCGATTGCTTCCCATATACCTTCTCTTTGGGCTTCAAGATGTGCCTTCATTCTGATTTTCCAAAAATCAAAATATTCCCCGGAGAAGAGTGGGGGCTTACTACTACTTCCACCGTCTTTGAAAACCGGATTTGTACTTGCGAAAGCTATGCTGGATCTCTAGGAACACGTTACTTATAACTTGCTCTGATGCCAATTGTAGTTTCAGAGATTGCCTAAGAGGGGGGGGGGGGGGTGAATTAGTTTTAATAAAATTTTCTCGGTTATTTTCTCGGTGGATGGATTTTTCTCCTTTAGTGGTTAAGATAAGAATGCGGTAAAGCAAAAAATAAAAAGACACGTCGATTTATCCTGGTTCCCTTCACAGTCCGAAGGTACATCCAGTCCCCTTTCCAAACTGAAAGAGATTTTCCACTATAGTTTTAGATTGTACAACCTATCACACCATCAACCGATGAGGCCTACTTTCTAACAACTATAACATTCAAGTGTGCAAGAACAATCCTCTTTCCACACAAACCCTTGTGTCCAACAATTCTGGATCACAAGTCAATACAAGAAATGATATTTTTGAATAAGATGTAGAAAGGTTGAAGTCATGGTATATCAAGCAATGTTGATCTTCTCCTTTGATTGATATTTCTCACTCAACAATAATGACTAAGTGTTCACTAAAGTGTATGATAATTTTAGTGCACTTTTATGAATTTTGATAATTTGAAATTTTTGAGTGAAAAAATGTTTCATAAAAATTTGAAGGAGATGTCTCAAAAAAATTCTGCACATAAGGTTTATATAGAGTGCAAGATACCTTTTGGAAAAGGTACAAAATATGAAAGAGTGCATCATTTCAATTTAAAAAACAAGAGACACAATTCAAAATTTGAACAAAAATAATTTTTGAATTTTTAACAGTGGTAACCGGTTACTACCCAAAGGGTAACCGGTTACTTGATGTAACGTTAAAATTATTTTTCAAATATGGGTTGAAGTAACTGGTTACTACCCCATGGGTAACCGGTTACTTGATCAGAAACCATAAAAAATTCTTTTCCAATTTGCTCAGTAACAAAGGCATACACAAAATGATTTGTTTAGAGAGTGTTAAATGTATGTGCATCCTATATTGAACACTTAATAATCATTATTGGATTATGAGAATTTTCATATACCTTTTAATGAGAAAGCTTGATCTTTATAGAGACTTTTTGAATGAAGCTTGAATAATCTTTTTTTCTTTCTTCCAAGACTTGATTGATTTGTTGTTATCATCAAAAGCATACTTAAGAGGCTTGCATCTACAATCCGGAGCTATTGAAATCAAGAACCAGACATGTAAACCGTTCATTGTCAATGGACACAGACTGAATCCCTACGAAGGAGGAGACATTCCAACAACATACTCCAGCCATACTCTAAGTGATCCACCAAATCCTTCGAATGATGTATAAATCTGATCGTCGAGCTATCGATGTTAAACAAGCGCTGCATGGGAGGCAACCCATGGTTTTCTTATCTTATTTACTTTTATTTATTTTTATTTTATTTTATTTTCTTTATTATTCGGTCAGGACTAACATTTGAATGTTTTATGTGATTTCAGGACCTTTTGCTAACCTTGTGCAGAATGCAGAATCTCGACGACATGCACGTGGCCTTCAGAGACGACGCCCAGAGAAAGCGTTACTATGTCCACATGAGACGCCCTATGGCACCTACATGGTACCCAGACCAAGTTTGCATGGATGCCTTGAGGATAGAGCCAAGCATCAGATTCTTATGCCACCAACTCCAGTGGGATCAGTTCGACGACATGAATATCACTTACAGGAACTTGACTCTAGAGTTTCTCAGCTCGTTTAATCATGGCCCCTGGGCTGGACCCGATGGACATGTTATTTTCAGGTTGTTCGGGACTGAGTACTCTTTCTCTCTGATAACGAGAAAAAGTATCGTTTTATTACTATGTTTCAATGTCGTTTTATCGCACATTTATCGTATTAACACCCGATTCTTCGAGTTTTCTTTGTCATTTTGCAGGTATAACAATTATAGAGCTAAATCATAAGCCAAAAGTGAAATGAGCAAAAACAAGCATGAAAAGAAGAAGAAGAGAGGAATTCTGCATAATGCTGCATAATTTGCAACAGTCACGACCGTCACCATGTTGTCACGACCGTGACACGCTAAATGGACCAGTCACGATTGTCACCAATCCCTCACGACCGTGACGCGCTAAATATGAGGATAACGCCCGTGACACCCTTGTCACGAACGTGACAAAGGGAAATTAGGTTTACTTGGTATGAATTGGTCATGAACGTGCTACGTGAAGTCAAAAACGTTTCCTATTCTTCCGCAGACTCAGTGGCACATTTTCTCCTGGATTCTCTCTTCAGCACCGAAGCCCACGTACGGATTCCAACTGCCAAGCCCAAATTATATTTTCTATAAATAGCTTAGTTTCAAAGTACAAACTACAGAGTTTTGATTTTAATTTTCTTGCGGAAGCTCTGCCGTATTTTAGTTGCACCTTATTTCATTATTTTTCCAGCAATTATTTTTGTTCTTGCTTTAATTTCCATAACCCAACCAAATCAAATAAAAATTTCCAACATCAGGAAATTGTTATTATTTAATTTCTTTCAAGCCTTCAACATTTCGTTTGTATTTTATTTTTGATTCCGATTCGCACTCCGAGCTTGCCAGACTGTGGAAGGAGTTTCACATTATTTTTATTAGCCAGGTTTTTAATTAATTCGCATTTATATTAATGTTAAGAATTTATTTTTATTATTATTTTATAATGCATATTTTAATTTGTGTTCCTCTGTTTCTGCATCTGTCTGGTACAACAAATATGAGTAGCTAAACAATTTAGGGCGGTATGTAATTAAAATAAACTAAATCGGTAAAATTGAATCTAGGCTTAAAACAATTAAGAACTTAAAATTCTGGCTGTGACTTTTTATTATAAAATTAATCTTTTTGTTACGAGAGTAAGGAAAGTGTAATAGGTTAGGTCAAGACCACGAGAGTGTGATATTTTAACCATATAGCTAAAGTTAGGCATTTAATTTAAACACAGCGAGAGCGCTTTAAAATGAATTAGACTTATTAAGTTTCCAAAAATTATTTCTAAACACTTATGGGCTAGCGAGAGCAGGCATAGGGCTTTAGGAGTAAGATCTGAGATAAGACCACGAGAGTGTGAGTTAAAGATATTTAAACTGATAACCTCTACAGAATAAATTAAGTGAACCATCCTTATAAGCCTAGGTTAGATTGACCCGCCTAAGTTAACATAATTACAAACCGACCGCCTTATTATTATTTCATTAAACTAAAATTTAATTCCCGTCTTTAATTCTTAAAAACAAAATCGTGACAACCATACACCTTAGCTAAACTAGTAAACCCTCTAGCACTAAGTGATCATAAAGTCCCTGTGGGATCGAAATCTATTATATTACTTCGATAGGCTGTGAGCTTGCAGTTAAGATACCGCTAAACACATATTAGATTACGTCTTTAGCCCATCAAATTTTTGGCGCCGTTGCCGGGGACCAACAGTCAATATTATTATTCCGTTGTTGCACCTTATAGACTAAGGCATTTTCTTTCTTATTTCGCGGTAAACTATACGTCTAACGGTTTCTAACTGCAAGTGCACAACCTATCGCGTAGTAATAAAGATATCGAACCCACAGAGACCAATGTCAACCTACTGTTATCTATCGTTGCGTTGTAAAGCTAAGGATAATGATATTTTTATGGTTTAAGGGAAACTAGAACTGAAACTAAAATAAATCTAAGAAAGAAATAAGAATAAAACGAGGCCGAGATATGAATTCCGCGCTCCTAAGGGACTTTATAGAATTCGGTACTAATTACGACTATAGCTAGTTCTGTAGAATATATCAGCTTAAAGACTCTGCCTCACGCTCTCGCGGTCTTAACTAAAGCCACACTTCCTAATCCCAAGATTTTGCTCTCGCTCGCCCGGTAACTAAGAAACGTGTTTTGAAAGCTAATAATATCCTAAACGTCTCTAAAGCGCTCTCGCTGTTTTTAGATAAGTTGCCTAATTTCCACTATCTGGTTCGATCCCCACGCTCTCGCTGTGCCGGTTCTAACCTTAATTAGTTTCTCACTCTCGTGACAAAACCGTGTTAAATAACATCTCACTCTCGTGACAAAGATATTTAAATTCAACTTGGAAATTAAAACCAAAATAGACATACAATCATAATTTTGCATCTAATAATTTCTACGGAGTCCCGTCGGTGACGACGGTCCTCATATGCCGGACTCTAAATAATTAGCTAGACATATCTATTGAATTGGACAAGCATAAATTATGATTTAAAAACATTATGGCATTCATAATAATTAAATAACGAGAATTTAACATAAACAAAATATTACTTAAATTAATTATAATTAAAACCTGAATAACAATTAATTCCTCGAGCTCCTTCTTTCACAAGTCGACAAGATTGGAACCTTCGGAATCGAAACTAAAAGCAAAGTCTGAGGCTAAAAATAAATCTAATTAACATAACAATTTCCTAATGTTGGAAATTGTTATTAAAGGGTAATTGGGAATTAAACAGAAACAGCAGGAAAACAAAAGCTGGGAAATGGTTTGTAAAATGGGCAGAGCTTTCGCACGGCAATAACCGGCCAAAGAACCACACTTTTCCAAGTTCTAATAAGCTCTATTTATACTGCAGGGACCCTTCAGAAGTTGCAGAATTTTTAGGAGCACTTTCTCCACTTTATTGAGAAGTTTACGTAATGCTTGGTCATGTGAGAAACTGTCGGAAGTGTTGAACGTGTGAGGAAAAATAGGAAAAGTGGAGGACTTCGTAAGCTTCTTTTATCCACATTCTGGGTTTAATGAAATTGGATTTGCGACGACCGTAAAGGAGCCATCACGCTCGTGATGATGAATTTTGAGCGTTTTACGGTCGTGACCATGTGTTACGGTCGTCATACTTGAAAAAGGCGTGTTACGGTCGTGGCCATCCCATGACGGTCGTGATGCACATGGATTTCCACTTTACATCTATTATTATTTTTTTCTGCACTTTTGTTTTGTCACGGTCGTAACAGGTCCATCACGACCGTGACAGCCTTCTTAACTTTTCCAAAAATGTAGATCTTTCCGTTAGCTTTCCAGCGCTTCGAACAGGGCGTCGTTTCGATTTACGGTTCAAAAGTTATGGCCATTTTCGTCGGACTACTCCTTGTATGCGAATTATTCCATTTCTCGCCTGATTTGCTTCCTTTCTTCGCATACGACTCTTAAATGGTTGAATACCTGAAATAAATAAAATAAACAGAATACCAACATAATATGGTGCAAATGAAAATCAAAACGAGTACAAAATATGCATTAATAAAGTCAAATAAACGATGTATTTTCACGTCATCAAACTCTCCCACACTTAAACCTTTGCTTGTCCTCAAGCAATAAACCAACTTAACAAAAATCAAGGTAAGCGCAATTTGAAACACAAACACACTGAACTCTAATCGTATGCGGCTACTAGGCCATGTTAAATCAATTTGGACAAATCAAGACCAAGGATACCGTAATGACACAATTTTCAAAAACTCCATCATTATGCAGACCAATCCGAATCATGCCATTATAACTCAACCTAAGTCTCTTGCTCTCTTTCACTCCTTTTCGTTCGAGCGCAATCACATTAAGCCCGTTATCCTTGTTCGTACATGGTAAGTTAACCTGTTAGTGTCTAATGATCTCGTCTTTTCATTCTTTTTCATTTCTTTTCTTTTTCTTAATTCATCGAATTTAAAGAGTCCGCTCCGTTAGGCTAAATGGTCGGGTAAGGGCCACCTAACTTAAAAGGAACTTATCTTATCATTTGCTTTTCTAATTCAATCATTTTTTATGTCTAGAGATCATACACATATTTGCATTGGTTACTTACTTAGTTTGTTCATAGGATGGTGCCGACTGCTAATAAAAACTACTTAGAAGCTACTTTCGAAAGCTTGGAGACTAAGGTTTCAGCATAATGTCTACTCAAATCGATTTTACATAACGAGGGGGTTTAGGGTGTCAAAACAATATTCGTGTTATTGAAATGTCCCCAAGTTTCTCTAACAAGCCTAAAGCGACAACCTATATACTTCCAGAGTGTGTGCCATGCCTCGAAAAAAGAAAATATTTTGATGGAAAAATTTTAAAATTTCGGGGAGATTTGATAACAACTGAAAAACATCATGCAATAAACAAAAAAAATAGTGAATATGCTAGAAGACAGTAAAATGAAAACGGTAAAGTTCGTCCCCCACACTTAAACCAAACATTGTCCTCAATGTTTTGATAAAAGGTGGAAAAGGAAAGATAGAACCTGTATAGATGCCTTTGTTTGCTACCACGGCCAAATTCGCTCTGATTCTTCCCTTGTTGTCCCTGTCTCTGCTGATCACTTCTTCTCCGGCGTCTTGTACTACGAGATATCTGAATCTGCTGAAACTTCACTTTCCTGAAGTCGCTCATCATATTGCCTATTTCCGAAGGAAGTACCTGCAAAACATGTTAGGAAAATATTGTGCAGTGTGTGAGGGTGGAGCCATACCGTGCAAAGAACAAGGATAAGGTGAATAATCGACGGAAGAGACATGCCATCTCCTATCATACTCAACATCGGTGTCACCACCAGCAGCGACATTCAAAGGAATGTGCGTGGGCACCATCTCATCTTGAGGGGTTGTCGTCTAGAGATCTTTCGCCTAATGGCAGCTGAGACGTGACAAATGATACATTTCTTTATTTTCTGCAAACAAAAACAATAAAAGAAAAAAACATTAAATTAAAACTCGTGGGTTTCCACCCCCACTAAGTTTTGTTTAACATCGATAGCTTGACGGTTATGAGCGTTACTCTTCGGTTTCCATTTCCACTTATCAAGCCATCTCACATATCCCTCACCTTTCCTTTTCTTCCTTCTGCGGGGTGGTTCATTCTTTTGAACTTGTGGTGGTGGTTCTGGATCTATGCTAGGTATTAGCTTTTCAAGTTTAGGCTTAGTTATTTCATTCATCACCTTAAAGTCTAACCTTACCCTCTTAGCACTGATGACTTCCCTCGTTTCATGGTCCTTAAATTTTCTCTTTTTATGTAGGGGTTCGAACAAGGGTGCATCGGTATGGATATTTTCCAATACCTCCACATAAGTTTTGGATTGGGAGTCGACAAACATATGCGAGACAGGAATTGGTGGGGTATATGGAGGAAGATCTATAATAGGTTCTTCGTTCTCAACTTCTATGATAACCTCCCTTTCGGGTGGTGTCGGTGAATTGTGCTCAACCTCTACTCGTTTCCCACCAGAACTATCCTCAACCTTATTATAACTCTCCTCAACTTCATCTTCAATCTCCTTAGGATTTTCGAATTGTTCTTCACTACTGGTTGTTATAATGTACGCATTCTCCTCAGGGGAAGGACCTATAGGTGTCATCTCAAGTAGTAAAATTTGGGTCTCCAATGCATCAGTGTGAGTCGTGAGGGACTCGATTGTAGTGTTCATCTGCCTAAGGGTTTCATAAGTTTCGAGATGTTGTCTTCTAAGCTCTTCATTCTGGATAGTTTGTGCGTCCACAAAACGCTCCATCATAGACTCTAGCCTAGAGTTAGTTGAGGTTTCAAGGAAATCTTCCATTAATGTTTCGAGGTTGGGATTAATAGATTCTTCTGGTTCCTCGAAATATTGGGAATGATGATCGTACAGGAAGTTTGGTTGTGGTTCCTCGAGATATTGGGAGTGAGTCAGTGTCGCATTGAAATCTTGCATTAATGCTTCAAGGTTGGAATTATGGGATTCTTGCGACTCCTGAAAATGTTGGGGTTGGTAATCATAGGAAAAATTTGGGTGCAGCTCCTCAAAATTTTGGGATTGGTAGGTGCAGAGGTAATTTGGGTGAGAATGGTTGAACGAAGGATTGAGATTCTCCATATGTATTTCGAGGTTGGGATTATGGTATCCTTGAGATTCCTCGAAATACTGGGAATGGGGATTGCAGAAAAAATTTGGGTGGAACATAGTTAAAGAAATAAGAAAGAAAATGCCTTAGTCTATAAGGTGCAACAACGGAATAACAATATTGACTGTTGGTCCCCGGCAACGGCGCCAAAAACTTGATCGCGGAAAACTATACGTCTAACGGTTTCTAACTGCAAGTGCACAGCCTATCGTGTAGTAATAAAGATATCGAACCCACACAGACCAATGTCAACCTACAGTTATCTATCGTTGCGTTATAAAGCTAAGGCTAATGATATTTTTATGGTTTAAGGGAAACTAGAACTGAAACTAAAATAAATCTAAGAAAGAAATAAGAATAAAACGAGGCCGAGATATGAATTTCACGCTCCTAAGGGACTTTATAGAATTCGGTACTAATTACGACTATAGCTAGTTCTGTAGAATATATCAGCTTAAAGACTCTGCCTCACGCTCTCGCGGTCTTAACTAAAGCCACACTTCCTAATCCCAAGATTTTGCTCTCGCTCGCCCGGTAACTAAGAAACGTGTTTTGAAAGCTAATAATATCCTAAACGTCTCTAAAGCGCTCTCGCTGTTTTTAGATAAGTTGCCTAATTTCCACTATCTGGTTCGATCCCCACGCTCTCGCTGTGCCGGTTCTAACCTTAATTAGTTTCTCACTCTCGTGACAAAACCGTGTTAAATAACATCTCACTCTCGTGACAAAGATATTTAAATTCAACTTGGAAATTAAAACCAAAATAGACATACAATCATAATTTTGCATCTAATAATTTCTACGGAGTCCCGTCGGTGACGACGGTCCTCATACGCCGGACTCTAAATAATTATCTAGACATATCTATTGAATCGGACAAGCATAAATTATGATTTAAAAACATTATGGCATTCACAATAATTAAATAACGAGAATTTAACATAAACAAAATATTACTTAAATTAATTATAATTAAAACCTGAATAACAATTAATTCCTCGAGCTCCTTCTTTCACAAGTCGGCAAGATTGGAACCTTCGGAATCGAAACTAAAAGCAAAGTCTGAGGCTAAAAATAAATCTAATTAACATAACAATTTCCTAATGTTGGAAATTGTTATTAAAGGGTAATTGGGAATTAAACAGAAACAGCAGGAAAACAAAAGCTGGGAAATGATTTGTAAAATGGGCAGAGCTTTCGCACGGCAATAACCGGCCAAAGAACCACACTTTTCCAAGTTCTAATAAGCTCTATTTATACTGCAGGGACCCTTCGGAAGTTGCAGAATTTTTAGGAGCACTTTCTCCACTTTGTTGAGAAGTTTACGTAATGCTTGGTCATGTGAGAAACTGCCGGAAGTGTTGAACGTGTGAGGAAAAATAGGAAAAGTGGAGGACTTCGTAAGCTTCTGTTATCCACATTTTGGGTTTAATGAAATTGGATTTGCGACGACCGTAAAGGAGCCATCACGCTCGTGATGATGAATTTTGAGCGTGTTACGGTCGTGACCATGTGTTACGGTCGTCATACTTGAAAAAGGCGTGTTACGGTCGTGGCCATCCCATGACGGTCGTGATGCACATGGATTTCCACTTTACGTCTATTATTATTTTTTTCTGCACTTTTGTTTTGTCATGGTCGTAACAGGTCCATCACGACCGTGACAGCCTTCTTAACTTTTCCAAAAATGTAGATCTTTCCGTTAGCTTTCCAGCACTTCGAACGGGGCATCGTTTCGATTTACGGTTCAAAAGTTATGGCCATTTTCGTCGGACTACTCCTTGTATGCGAATTATTCCATTTCTCGCCTGATTTGCTTCCTTTCTTCGCATACGACTCTTAAATGGTTGAATACCTGAAATAAATAAAATAAACAGAATACCAACATAATGTGGTGCAAATGAAAATCAAAATATGCATTAATAAAGTCAAATAAATGATGTATTTTCACGTCATCACTCTCACAAAGAGTTTGGTGATTTACCAGGATTCCAGACTACCCCTGATGCTATTCCAGAGACACCGATGGGGTACTTTATGAGCAGAGAAGTGGAGACGTTTTGGAGTGACATCTCAGGTGGAGGGAGCTAGGATCTTTCCACTAAGATATCTCAGGTTATCCATAACCCTGCGCTGAGGTACTTCCAGATGATCCTAGCACACTCTTTCCTCGGTTTGCCAGATACAGAGACTTTTCTTAGTGAGGAGGAGATTTTCCTGCTGTTTTATGCGACTCAGTCATGCCCTGTTGCATTTGGCAACTTTCTGCTGAAGGGCCTTGCCAGTGTCGCCAGGTCATCTGTAGGCATTATACATATCGATGGGATTGTTAATCAGATCACTACTGCATTGGCTCTATCTCGCAAGTTATTACATCTCAGGACCTTCTGCAGCTACACCATAATGGATGTCGACTTTTGCCTAGACAGAGGGTTGATGAGGAGAGCCTCTTTTGAGCCCAACATGTTCAGATTACTGATTGACATGCATGATGGGAAAAAATGGGTTTTGGAAGTTTTTAAAGGATTTTCTTGATATTCTTGTTGGTGGCTTCCATTGCGCCATTCATCTTTGGTCGATATGGAGAAGAATTGTGATGCTTAATCTTGAATTGTATGCAGAGTTCAGTAATCATAGTGTTATTCAGATTAGTACCATTGTCTTTGATAATCCTTTCAGGGATGCCATATCGACATATAAGATTATGCTTGATGAATCGAGCCACAACATTCTTTGTAACAGAAGCAAACGAGGCTGCCTCTACCCACTTCGTAAAGTAATCAATAACAACAAGAATGAAACGATTTCCATTGGAAGCGGTAGGTTTGATCTTACCAATCATATCAATGCCCCATATTGCAAAAGGCCAAGGAGCAGTTAGAACAGTCAACGAAACTGAAGGTACATGTACTTTATCAACATAGATCTGGCCCTTGTGACAAGTTTTGGAGTGCTGATAGCAATCAACTTCCATGATAGACCAGTAGTAACCTCCTCTTAAAAATTTTCTTAGCCATAGTATGCCCACTAGAATGAGTACCAAATATCCCATCATGCATGTCTTCCATAATCTCTCTTGCTTCCTTTTTGTCCATACAGCGAAGTAAAGTCGAATTGTGATTGCGCTTGTATAAAATTCCATTACTCAGGAAGAACTTGGCAGAAAATCTCCTTAGAAACTTCTTGTCATTGATAGATGCCCCTTCAAGATATTCCTGAGCTTCGAGATATCTTTTTACTTCGTGGAACTAAGGTTTTTTTCCACTCCCTCAGTATCAACCTCATAACAGTATGCAGGCTCATCTAATCGGTCAATAGTAATTTTAGGAGCTTCATTATCCCAATTTATTCTGAACATAGATGACATAATAGCTAATGTGTCTGCCAATTGATTCTCTTCTTGTGGAATATGTTCGAAAGTGATCTCTTTAAAGTATGGAATCAAAGTCAACACATGTTCTCGATAAGGAATGAGATTTGGATGCTTATTGTCCCATTCTCCTTTAATTTGACTAAGTAACTAACAAGGCTGAGTCCCCATATACATTCAAGAATTAGATCTTCATTTCAATGGCAGCCTTGATACCCATGATACGTGTTTCATATTCATCCATATTGTTGGTACAATCAAAGCAAAGTCTAGCAGTAAACGACGTATAACAACCCTCAGGAGAGATAATCACAACACCAATACCATTGCCAAGCACATTAGAAGCTTCATAAAAAACCATAATCCACCGGGATCCCTGTTCAGGTCCTTCATACGGTCTAAGTTCTTTATAATCAGTAACAAGCATAATATATTCATCTGGAAACTCAAAATTCATAGACGGATAGTCGTCCACCGCTTGATGAGCCAAATGATCAGCTACCACACTTCCCTTAATTTCCTTTTGAGTAGTGTACTGGATGTCATATTCTGTCAAAATCATTTGCCAGCTCGCTATTCGTCCGGAGAGAGCAGGTTTCTCAAATATGTACTTGGTAGGATCCATCTTTGAAATCAATAAAGTGGTATGAATCAACACATATTGTCTTAGTCGGCGAGCAGCCCATGATAAAGCGCAACAAGTTTTCTCGAGTAGTGAATATCTTGTTTCATAGTCGGTAAACTTTTTGCTAAGGTAGTATATTGCTTGCTCTTTTTGGCCAGACTCGTCATGTTTCCCAACACACACTCCATTGAATGTCTAGCACTGTTAAGTACATAATCAATGGTTTTCTCGCAACTGGTGGCATAAGCATCAGAGGTTCTTGGAGATATTTCTTGATCTCATCAAAATCTATATGGAATTCATTGTTCCATTCCATTACTTGATCTTTCTTTAGCAATTTGAAGATTGGCTCACAAGTAGCGGTTAATTGGAAAATAAATCTTTCAATGTAGTTCAGGCATCCCAAGAAATCTCTGACTTCCTTCTCAGTATGCGTAGCAGACATATCTTGTATAACTTTTACCTTTGCAGGGTAAACTTCTATACCTTTACCACTGACAACGAAAACCAATAGTTTACCAGATCTAACTCCAAAGGTACATTTGTTTGGATTCAATCTCAACTTGTATTTCTTCAACCTCTCAAACAGCTTGTGCCGATGATCAAGGTGTTCTTCTTCAGTCTAGGATCTGGATATCATATCATCAACATATACCTCTATCTCATGATGAATCATATCATGGAACAAAGCTACCATAGCACGCTGGTATGTTGCCCCAGTGTTCTTCAAACCAAATGGCATTACTTTATAACAAAAGGTGACCCACTGTGTGACAAACATAGTCTTCTCCATGTCTTCAAGTGCCATCTTAATCTGATTATAACCAGAGAAACCATCCATAAAAGAGAATAACTTATGCTGAGAAGTGTTGTCTACCAGAACATCAATATGTGGAAGCGGGAAATCATCTTTGGGGCTTGCCTTGTTCAAATCGACGCATATGCATACTTTACCATCTTTCTTAGGTACTGGTACAATATTTGCAACCCATTCAGGATAAGAAGTGACAGCTAGGAACCCTGCCTCAAATTGTTTCATCAATTTAGCTTTGATCTTTTATGACATTTCAGGACGCATACGACGAACTTTCTGCTTTATCGGGCAACAACCTTCCTTCATCGGTAGACGATAAACTACAATATCAGTATCAAGTCCTGTCATATCTTCATAAGACCAAACAAAAATCTCTACGTAATCATGTAGCATCTGAATTAACCTGTTCTTAACATTGCCTTCCAATTCAACACCTATCTTGATTTCTTTCTTATCTTTCTCAATACCCAGGTTCACAACTTCGATTGGTTCTTCATGCGGCTGTATAACTTTCTCTTCTTGATGCAGCAACCTAGCAAGTTCTACAGGCACTTCACAATCTTCCTCATTTCCCTCCTCGGCTTGGTAGATTGGATTTTAAAATTCATAATTGGCAATAGCAGAACTGTTATCAATAGGATGTGAGTGTGTGTAAGAATACATAGCTTTTTCGATAAAGAAAGAAAAAATAAAAGAAAGATAAAGAGCGCAATATTTACAAAAGCAAAATGTTCGTTGATTTTATTGAATGAAAATATGCAAATGAAATGACATCCCAAACAAGCATACCATTGTGCCCTGGGATAAACACAAGGCTTAAAAGTTTTAATTGTTCAAATTAAAAAACCAAAATAAGAAAACCAAAAATAACATTTACTCCTGACTAAAGGAGATAGGAATAATGTCTTCAGACCTCCAATTATTGACCCCACTGCCAATGGTAGGAAAGATCCAACTGTCTATGTTACAGTCTTCATCAGAGTCTTCCACATCATTGACTTGATCTTTCTGAACTCCATTATTGGTTATGCAAATAACACGAGCATGACGAACAACCTCCTGAGCCTCTATAGTGAAACTAAAACCAAATTTATTAGACTTGTAAGGAATATCCGGAAGCTGACCCTAAATAGTACAACCACATTTTTCAACTACAACTTTAGCATCTTTCAGAGAGGCCAGTGCAGGAGTTGCTCTAGAAATAATAGGAACCGGTTTAGCAGCAGGAACAGTCTGAGGAACCACTTCAAATGTCTGACAGGGAGTCTCAACGAATTCACCATCCATCTCAACATACTTGAAAGTACTCACATGACTGACCATGTACTCTTCTTCACCATAGACAGTGACAATTTTGCTCTGCACTAGATATTTCAACTTCTGGTGTAAAGTGGAGGTTACAACACCTGCCTCATGTATCCCAGGGAGTCTCAGCAAGCAGGAATAAGCAGTATAAATGTCCATCACATAGAAAGTAAAGTCAAAGAATTGAGAACCTACTTTGATTGGAAGATCAATTTCTCCATACACCGTTCTTTTTGAACCATCAAAGGCTCTCACCACCACATTACTAGGTCTTGGCAAAATATCTTCATAGTTGAGCTTGTCAAGAATGACCTTCGATAATACATTTAATGAGGAACCATTATCCACCAACACATGAGATTGAGTAATTCCCATACACTCAATAGAGACGTGCAGATCTTTGTTGTGGTTTCTTCCAAGAGGAGTTAGATCATCATTAGAAAAACCTAAGCCACTGTTAGTTATCAGGTTAGCAACACAATTTTCAAATTGATCCACAGAGATTTCGTGTGGTACGTGCGCAGATTTCAGGAATTTCACCAAAGCCTTAGCATGAGCCTCAGAGCATATCAACAAAGATAACATATAGATCTTGGAGGGAGTGTGTCCCAATTATTCAACAATACTGTATTCACTCTTGCAGATGATCTTTAGTACTTCTTCCATTTGCTTAGAAAGATCTTTAGTATCCGGTGTCTCAACCTGAACAAGATCAATCACTGGTCCTTTGCCTCGAGCTTCAGTACTTGGCCCGGAGGTAGAGATACGAACTGGAGCAGCAACAGTCTTTGAAGTGTCATCTTGAGAGAAAATCCTTCCACTTCGAGTAGCTTTACTAGTCCCAACGATATTATCGACATCAGGATTAGTATCTTCAATAGGTATATCAGTTAAAGACTATTTCTTGACACCATGGACATAAGCATCAGCACCATAATTCCAAAGGATGGCCTTTTCAGAAGAATATGGGATCGGACCGGGAGTAGTAATAATCAGGGAAGCCACTTTTGGCTCAGTAGTAATCTTCACAAGACCCTTAGAAGTGATCCTCATTGGAGGTTTAGTAACCACAGACACGTCTTCAAGCTTCAGATCTTGGGACAAACCTTCGCATAAATTCCCTATAGAGGGACTCTTCTCAAACAGTATAGTACGGTCATCCATCAAACGCTAAATACCTTCTTTCAACTTCCAACAACCATTGGATTGAGAGGAACAATAAAAGCAGTCTTCATTGAAACCCGAAAATAAACCGACTTGCAACCGTTTCTTCTTAACAATTGACAGAGGAGTATTCAAATCAGCCATAGTAGAAACATAAGAACCATCATCAACAACATTAACAACCTTTTCATGTTTAGGCATAGGAGTGGTAATCACATTAGGAGTCTCAGGAGGACCAAACAAAATTTCTCCAGCATCAATCATATCCTGAATTTATTCTTCAATTCCCAACAGTTATTAGTATCATGTCTGAGGAAGTTGGAGTGATATGCACACCTTGCATTGGGATTATAACAAGGAGAGGAAGTATTGGGATTCTGAGGAGGGTCCCTCAAGGTAATTAGCTCTCCTTTTAACATGTGTTGCAGCGCCTGAGCCAATGACATATTAATCTTTGTATATTTGCTATTAGGTGCACCTTGCTTAGGCTGATTATTTTGTTGTTGATTTTGTTGTGCAGGTGCAGGGTTAGAGATCAAAACTGCTCCCACAGATTGGCTACGATTTTTCTTATTACGACCCTGTTGGTCGTGCATAGCATTGGATTCTTTCTTCCCATTAGATGGTTTCTTGGTGGTACTTGAAGAGGCAGCCATTTGTATTTTACCACTTCGTATTCCAATTTCCACATGTTCTCTAGTCATTATCAGCTCAGTGAAACCAGATGACGAACTTCCAATTAGATGACTGTAGAAAGGACCAGTCAGCGTACTCATGAACATGTCAACCAATTCCATGTCAGTTAAAGGAGGTTGAACCCTACTTGCAAGATCTCTCCATTTCTGAGCATACTCTTTGAAACTTTCTTTAGAGCCCATGGACATGCTTTGGAGTTGCATGCGAGTCGGCACCAAATCAGAGTTATATTGATATTGCTTGTAGAAGGCCTCAACAAGATCGTTCCAAGCACAAATGTTGGTACTCTCAAGTTGGTAGTATCATTCCAATTGAACTCAAGATAAAATTTCTTGGAATAAATGAATCCACAACTTTTTATCAACAGTATGTGGTTGGATCCTTCACACATAAGACCTCAAATGTAGCTTTGGGCATGAAACACCATCATATACCACAAACGTAGGAACTTTGAACCCAAGAGGGATGACAACTCCAGAAATCAAACTCAAATCTTCAAAATCTAAATCATATGTCTTCTTCAATTCCATGGCATTCACACGGTCCTCCAATAACTTGTACTTCTCATCACCAGTTGAATCATAGTAATAATTCTCCTCTTGAACAGAATTCCCAATAATGCCATGTAGACTGTCTTCTTCTTACACAAAATCTCCATCTTCCTGATTTTCGACCTCATCATCTGTCTTTATTTGACCTTTGAACCTCCTACCCATGTTGATGAAACCAACTGGTTTTCTTCTTCTTCTTGGTCAGGAGTGCCTTCAGCGCTTCTTGTGCCTTGGACAAGTTCAGGATCATCTCTTGAAACTGGGCGTTCTGAGTTTGGAGATCTTTGACAGTCTGTTCGAAAGCCATTTCCACTGAAATAAACAATGAGAAGATAAGAAACTTGTTGCATAAACCTATTATGCAATGGTATGGTATGTGGATGCATATGCAATGTTTTCAAGGACCACGTAGGATTTAAATTTGTTAAAGAAAAGCAAAAACAAAACTTTTATTAGTAAGTTCAAAATATAATTGCCCCTTGGGCTTACAATGAAGGAAAACAAGAAAAGTTACAATGAAAAATAAATCATTTAAGACTCAAGTCTCCCATGGACGCTTCCTCTTTTTGTTGAGATATGTATTCAGGTTCCGTTCTTCGTGAAGTTGCCTTGTTAGCTCCAACACTTTCTCTTTGCTAGAATTGAACTGAGCCTCAAAGGTATCCCTTTGCTCCTTCAGTTGGATCCAAGATTTCTGCAGCTCTTCTAGATCAGTAGGTGTGTCAGGATGAATAATGGTATAAGGAACATCTCCTTCAACAATAGGATCAAGGATCACCGGTAGAACAGCAGGATATGGCATCATAAGAGTCTGAGCACGTGACCGCACCCATTTGGGGTAAGGATCCATAGGGATGAAGTATTTTGGTTCCAAAGTATTACTGTTAATCTTATTCACCATGCTCCAAGCTCGTATAAACCTATGACGGTAACCTTGAAGATCATTGTCATAATCGAACACAATACCTTGAATAATCATATCATGAGGACCATCACTCCGAGCATAACCAAATTAACGTAGTGCTAAAGAAGGATTATAAGTAACGCCTCCCCTGATGCCAAGGAGTGGCACATTAGGGAAATCTCCACAACGGTCAATAATAGTGATATATTCCATAGATCAAGAACACCAATGAATATCTAAATGAGAGAGTGACATTATCCTTATAGACCACCTCAACCCTTGTTCATTCTTCATCACAGATCGAGGAAGGTGCGAAATAAAATACCTAGATAGTAGAGGTATGTAACACATCAGAGTCCATTGCGCCTTCGTAGTACGAGTGTGAAGAGAGTGCAAAATATCTCCAAGCAAGGTAAGCACATGATTATGAGTCATAAATATGTTAATGGCGTGCCCATCTATGAATTGGTCTGGATTAGGGAACAACACCAAACCATAAATCAACAAGGACAAGATCTCCTCAAAAGCATCGTAACTCATATCATCCAAGAATACCTGAGCTCTCTATATCAATACTTTAGCAAGAATACCCTTAACTCCACTTCTTATTTCCAGTACAATGTCTGACTTCTACAGATGTAAGGCTGCTGCAATATTTTCTGGTTTAGATTCCTTTTCTAAGCTTGTGAAAGGTTTTTGATCAATAATAGGCACACCAAGTAGTTTGGAGAATTCTTCCATTATGGGCACCAATTGATAATCGGGAAATGTGAAACAGTGATGTTTAGGGTCAAATAACTGGAACAAAACACTCATCATGTCTTCATTAAACCCTAAAGTAACCAAATCAAGTAGATAACCATGCTTTTTGATGAATTGAGAGTTTTCAGGAACTTTTAAGACTAATTCCTTAAGCTTGGAATGTATCATTACAAAGTTGATTCAGATAGTATTTCTACGAGCGGAAGCCATAACCTACAACAAAGAAAAAAGATAAATCCTCTGGTCCTTGAAATGGTTAGTGAAAATGTTATGTTATTATGCCATGATGTTATGATGTTATGTTGTTATGTTGTTATGTTTAAAGCAAGTAAATGGCAAACACAAACAAGTCACACAAGGGCCTTATGTTTAAAGGCTTGCATAAAGTTCGTAGGTAAGTACCCTCCCCACTGAAGTTTAGTTGGTTCAACCTATCCTAACAATAGTAACCAGGTTCTAAGGGATCTCAATATCACTAATTCTTCTCAGAGGCTGTAGTTCAGTGTGGCAACTGACTTGCCCACCAAAACATCCCAAGATTAGAATCTCAATGAGCGTAACATCGAGTATCAACCAACTTTAGACTTCACCAAGGCCGATTATCTCACTACTTTCTACTAGCCAAGATGGGTCAATTAGGGTTCTAAAGGGAAGTTAGTGTAAATGACACCATATGGAAGCCTGATGTTATCCTTAACTGACTTGAAGAACATCAGAACCAACCAAGATGTAACACTAACTACAACCACCAAATCAACCATATCGGTATACGCCGTACATTTTCCTTGGTCTATTTCCACTTACCTAAGGTACACTAGATCCGATTTATGATCTTTCTCACAATAGCCCCAAAAAAAATACCCTTAAAAATAAAGCATATAATTCAAACAAGTAAGTGATATAACTCTAAGGTAACCCCTCTTTTAAATAGTTGTCCCCAACAGAGTCGCCAGTTCTGTAACACTGTGGGAAAACTGACTTTGTCGTTTTTGTTTTTACAAAAACAATGTTGCGGATATCAAGAGTCGCCACCAACTTTTCTTTTATCCAATTAGGAAAGGTGGAAAAGAACAAGAAAGACCTTGGTTTAAATTTTGAGTTCGGGGGGTAGGTTATAGAAAGGGAAGGTGTTGGCACCCTTTGTATCCATGGTTATCCATGGTCTCTTAATTGCTTAGCTCACTTTACTTTTGTTTGAAAAAGTGTGGTGGTGTATTTAGAAAAAAGTCCACCTTTGTAATGATTCTCGTATGAATGTATACAAAGGGGTTTTCTTGGAAAATTTTGAAAATGTGAGGTGTAAAGAGTATTTTTGCTTTTGAAATGGTGAGCAAGCAGTTAAGGGCTTCCTACCTACTCAAGGTCGTTCATGTTATTTTTCGTTTCTTAGAGATAAGACTGTCCTTACTAGTAAGTAATCTTATCTTTGGATGTAAGGGACAGACGTAGGGTCATCGTATGGTCATAAAAGGCAGCCTTGTAAACGTATCTTAGCAACTCGAATGGACTATCATAATTTATCCGTAGGGTTATCGAGGGACTAAATCACTTATTCGTAGGCAACTCGAAGGTTCATCGAGGGACTGTGATCTTTATATCGAAAGGACTTGATGCTTTTTATTTAGGCAATTTTGCTAAGACACCTATACGCTTGAGGGACTTGACCATTTTTCGTAAGGCAACAAAAGGGGATACCCTAGAGGTGCATGTGTGGAAAGTGTGTTGTGTTCAGTTATTTTTCTTGGGATTAGTGGGTTAAGTCCGTTTTTATTTGCATACAAATCTTTTCACACCCTATTATTACTAACCACGTAGTTTAATATTTGCGAAAATTAAAAGCGGAAATAAAATCCTAAACTATTACATCATGGGGAGGGGGATACATATTTTAAATCGGGGAGGGCAGAAAAAAGTGCGGAAAATTAAATATTACAAAATAAATAATAATCCTATACACTTTTCTAATAAAAATAAATGATAAAAATAAAATCGGGACGAATAATAGTGAAGAAAGAATAAATATCGGAGAATTTGATTAAGATCGATTAATTGAATTTTTATAAAATATAATAAAGTTTTTTTTTATGATTTTTGAAGGTTTAAATTATTAATTAATTTAATAGTGAATTTTTTTTCATATGTATTTATTTTTATTTACAAAAGCAAAAGGAAAAAAAGGTTATTGATTTTTATAAATTGTTATTAGTTAGAAAATGTTTTATATTAATTAATTTATTAATTTAAAAATTAAAATAAAAAGGAAATAATAAGAAGAAAAGAAATAAGAGAAATTGGCTAAAAAGAAAGAAGGCTCGCTGGGTTTTGAACCCAGGCCCTTAAGGTGAGAACACACTAGCTTTTCCACTGGGCCAGTTGCACCTGCGTGTTAGTAAATGGAAACGTATGATTATATAATAAAAATAAAATGTAAACCTAGCCTAGCCAATCAGCGCACGACATCGCATCGTCTTCTTCCTTTTGCTTGCGTTTTTTAGCTACGGTTTTGCTTTAAATTAACTACGATTTAGTTACGATTTTTTGTAGCTAAATAAACTGAAATCTGAACATAAAAAAACGCAAGGATTAATGAATCAAAACCATCCATTCCCTATAATTTGGACCTTAGGAATTCAATGATGGTGTCTGTTTGGCCAAATAGTGCTTTGATAATGAGATTCGGAGAAGGAAAGCTTTTTGCCCTAACAATGTCACTTCTTCATTCTTGCACCTAAACCTGAAATAAAAAATGGATCTAAATGATCCTAAACATAAAATTAAACACAAATATGCATGAAGAAACAATTTAAAGTGCATGTAATGAAAAATTCGAAGAAAAACAAGAGAGGGCATGGCGGCATTGTTCATGGATCATGTATCACGTGTTTTCAACCTTCAATAATGATGGGGATTGCCTCCTGGGATCTTCTTGAGTATGTTTGAATGTGGAAAATTGATGGAAGCTTGCTACAAAGTTCTTTTATGGTATATGTTGCTCCCTGGATTTCCATCCTGGTACAAACGTGAAAGTGGCGCGGAAGAGGGTGGAGTCGCCAGCCATGCATTTTTACCCCGAAGGAACGGGAATGGTAATGCTGCACAAACCAGAAGAAAAGAAAAGGAAGGACATGGGTCCTACGAACCAAAAAGACTGGGTTCGGGAGTCGGTTACGACATGGGAAGGTATTAGCACCCCAGATCGTCCGCCGTACCCGACGGGATCCACGCTTGCAAAGAAAATGTTTCAAAGGGTGAAGAAATGAAAGTTGCTGCAAAAGAAAAGGAACTGAATCTGGATAAAATAAAAGAAAGGGGGAAAATGTAGGGAAAATAAAAGAGTGTGCTCGAATAGGCCCTACCCCGCTGCCTACGTACCTCATCTGGACAATGAGGATCAGAGTCGTCGTAGTTCCCCTAACTAGGGGTGGAAAGATTTCCTGTGTCTTAAGGCTTGAACTGCCCATGTCAATGCTCAGGTGTTGCAGGCTTGAATGACGAGTGCGTAACCGTCTTGAAAAATGACAAGTAGGAGCAAGTTCACGTACGGAGCGAAGGTGATGAGAAAAGAAATCTCAAAGGAGACGCTTATTGTTTGTTTGTGTTTTTTATGAGCTTTTATTTGGTGTGGCACAAGAGGATGAACTCAAGCTCTTTTCCATGGAATGTGTACTTGCTACTACATTCCAAGATGGAATAATAGAACAAGCACACCAAGTAAGGAGAATTTATCCAAGACTTGTTTCCAAGGGCAATGGCCTAATTTCATTGACTTGTTGAATTTATTAAGTGTTTTAGTGATAAAAAATGAAGGAGTATTTTTTAGGGTTTTTCTTGATGAAGATGACCTCATGATCCGACTTGTGCATCATGCTAGGCAAATGCACTATTCCAAGATGGAATGAATACATAGGCCCCATGGAATAAGACTATTACACAAGAAGTCACTTCTTTCTTTATTAATGTTTTTTTAGGTTTTGTTTTGAGATGAGAAAAGAAAGAGAACCAAAGGAACAAAAGGCAAAAAGTCTAATGGGGAAAGACTAAACCTAAAGTTATCATGCACAAAGTGGTCCTAAGGTTAGTGAGGTTTCAACTATCCTAAGAGAAGAAAGAACCAAAGGAAAAGAAAAGAAGAGGAGAAGAAAGCTAGAAAGCAACTTACTCCTCTAAAGGAGATAAGTTACTTCTGGAGGGGAAAGAAAAGAGTTGAATCACATGATGGAATAAGGCACATCAAAAACCACAAAGAGAAAGAACCTTAAAAGAAGAGGTGAAGAGTTGAAATATGGATGAACATCCACACTTCTCTTACCATGAGCCCCTGAAATGTTAGCAAAAAATCCAGCATATGTTCATCAACACAATCATGGAATTAGCATGCTCCAAGTTCAAATCAACAAAGATCAAACAAACATGCCAAACTTTGCGAATACATGACTTACGCGTCGAGAACATAAAAGCATACATCAACCAGCAAGCAAATCACCCTAAACTAGCATATTCAATGATCATACAATGATCCATGGCAATTAAAACAAGTAAGGGGATCAAACAAGCTCAAAACAACTCAAATATGGCATTCTGCATCAGTGTTAACCAGTTAACCCAAAGCGTTAACCAGTTAACCAGTTCAAACCTACAGCAAAATACGCAGAAAACAGGTGCGTTAACCGGTTAACCAAAAGCGTTAACCGGTTAAAACTGTGAAAACAACAACAATTCCTGCAGAAAAATCAGCTCAAGCCAGCTTATCCAAATAATTCCAAACCACTGACCAACAATCAATTAAGCATGACATAAATGGATCAAATCACATTAATTAACATCATTAAGCTCATGAACATTAGCACACGGATCCGGTTACGAATCAACCAATCAATTCAAGCAACACAAGCAAATACACAAGCACATGGTGGATCTAAAGCACAAGCATGCAAATAAGCTAAAACAGAGCTAGATCTGAATTTAACCAACCTACAAAGCTGAGGCATGCTTTGGTAGTTGTTGTTTGAGCTGGAAATGAGAGATTTCGCGAAAAACTTTAAAGATCCGGTGCTAAGCTTCACACTCTATGCAAAATAAATGCAAGCAAATGGTCTTGATGCATAATTTTGGCTCCAAAAGCACTCCTAATTTCCAAACCATATCTGAACCACCAAGTAAACCAACAAAATGATGCAAAGAAACTATGTATGGAGATCTAGTTCCAAGATCTACACACTTTAAGGCAAAGTTATGCGATCTTCAAAGAGGAACTTTGAGTGAATTGGAAAATTGAGAGGAAAAAAAGTTAGAGAATGGTGAGAGAGATCCAAATTCAGAAAATGAAGAGGAATGAATTATGAGAGAGTTTTTTTTCTTGGTTTGGAGGGAAATGGATTAAATATGGTTTAGGTTTGGGACCCAAAATTTAGGCTTGGGATAAAATTTTTTTTTTGGAATTGGCTTAGAAAGTGATTAGGACCTAGCATTGGAATTAGGCTTGGATAAATGCTCTAGATCCTTCTCCTTAATTCAAATGAATAAAAATTGGAAAAATGCAAAATTGGAGCCAAAACACATGCTGAAAATGCTGCTAGAATTCAAAATTCGCAGCCGTTAACCGGTTAACCAAAAGCGTTAACTGGTTAACGCCAGTGAATTTTGAATTTTTCCTCCATTTGGTGGGAAACCTCAAGAATAACCCGGCGCCAACCGTTTTGATCTGATTTTGATCCTCAGTCCCTTTTTAGGGCCTTGAACATGATACAGAGCTTGTATAACATGCCTTGTGAACTTCTTGCCAGGTCACCATGCTCTTGATTTTGCCTTGTAGTGCTTTGAATTTCCCGGATGACTGATCATATGCCTTATGCTAGAACATGTGAGTGATATGCTTCATCTTTCTATGTAAAAATGATAAGGACATGACATGCTTATGATGATTATGATATGATGATGATGCTAAACAGAAGAGGGAAAATTTTGGGTGTTACAGCTGCCCCTATTCAAGCAACTGTTAATCTGAAAATGGACGGTAGCACGGCTATCGACCGTTCAAGATAAACCGTGGTTGAATACCAAGAAGACCTGGAATTTGCACTCTGCTGAAGAATGCAAAAATGAGAAATAAACCCAACCGAATGACACTTTGGAGACTGAAGTAGGGAAAAAGCAGACGAGCTCCTTCAAAATTGGATTGTTACTTTGGATAGAAAAACCTAGACAAACGAGTCTTCTTTGAGCAAACCTGTTACGCCAGGAATCGGACATACGAGCCCTCTTTGAACAAACCTGTTACGCCAGGAACGGACATATGAGCCCTTTTCATACATTTTATGATATATGATGTGAGACAGACGAACCTCCTTCGAATAAACCTGTTACGCCAGGACCGGTGATGCACTTAAGTCTGTGGGATAGACCTGCATAATCAGGATAGACGAACCCTCCTCATATATTGTCCGTGGATATATGGTCTAAGACAGAAGAGTCTTCTTTGAGCAATCCTGTTACGCCAGGTGCAACATTAGGATTTGACGAACCCTCTTCACAAATCTTGCGTGGACAAGTGGTCTCTGAGACAGATGAACCTCCTTCGGATAAACCTGTTACGCCAGGACCGATAACCATTTTGATGTTTAATCCCACCGTCAGGACTACAAACCTCTTCAATACAGACGAGTATTGGATGATCATCAAGAGAACACAGACGAGTGCCATAAGTCAATGCTACAAACGGATATCAGACGATGATCTAAGAAACATAGATGAGCACTTCATGCGATTATATAGACGAATATCAGCCACTGATACGGACGAATACCAGAAATCCAACACAGACGAGCATTTGGAGTAGCAATACAGACGAGTAGGAATGATGATACAAACGAGTATCCAACAATGCAAATGAGCTTCAAATAGATAACAAACATAGACGAGTGGTAGAGAATGCATACGAGCATCACACAAATTCAAACACAGACGAGTGCCAAGGAATGTAGACGGGCAACTAACAGATATCAACTACAGCCGGGTGCTGAGGAGTGCATACGAGCATCAAATGAGCATCAAACACAGACGAGTGCTGAGAAGTGCGGACGAGCATCAGCATCTACCACCCATAGGCGACTGCTGGGGAAAGCATACGAGTATCAAATGAGTATCAAACACTGACGAATGCTGGGGAAAGCATACGAGCGTCAAGTATATGTTAAACACGATCGAATGCCGGGGAGTGCAGACGAGCAACAACAAAGTGTGAACACAGACGAGTGTTGGGGCGATGCATACGAGCAATAAATAGATGTCAAACACGGACGAGTGCTGGAAAGTGCAGACGAGCCATCAACAGATATCAAACACGGACGAGTGTTGAGAATTGCAGACGAGCAATCAACATATATCAAACACGAACGAGTGTTGAGAAAGCATACGAGCATCAAATGCCTGGTAAGAAATACAACTCTGCCGAGGAGAATCAAACGAAGAAAAATTCAAGACCGAGCAAGTGCTGGGAATGCAGACAAACATCCAATAGGTATCAAACATCAAACACAGATGAATGTTGGGGATGTAGACGAGAAAAATACGAGCACAGACGCATGCCGATAAATGCATACAAGCATCAAACGAATTTCTCTGATTGGAAATAATCCCGACTCTGCAGGGGAAAACTAGGTCAAGAGGCTTTGACAACGCTTGACGCTGGCTGGGGGAGATGAGTACCTGTTTGTATCATCACAAAGGCCAAAACTAAATTGGCGACTTCTCTGGGGGAATACTTCAATGGTGGGAGCAAGTCCTGATCATGAACTATGCGGAGGATTACCGTCTTCAGACTTGGCTGGGGATGATGCTTGGTCAGACTCTAGCTGGAGAGAGAATTCTGAAAATTCCGACTCTGTGGGGAAATAGGCATTCAGTTGCTCACTGGGAATAGCCCATTCTGACACAAAGACTCCGATTGGGGACAAACTTCTTCGATTGAGTTTGAAGCTCCGCTGGGGATACCACCCTACTCTGACTCAGCTGGGGAAGGTTCCATCTGAACTCTACTAGGGATAACTATGTCTTTCTTATGAAGAACGACCGCCGCTTGGCAAAGACACCTCTTTGATTAGGTTTGAAGTTCGACTAGAGATTCCACTTGCCATAGCTCAGCTGGGGAGCACTCTCTGCTTGGTTAAATACAATATTGCCCTACAAAACCTGCAACAACAGTATACACACATGTGCCCCGGGGACTTGCATGGTATGATCTATTCATCCATTGTCACCCGACACTCAAAGACAATTTTAATTGTTTCCTTGCAATGGCAATTTTTTTTAGAAAAATCAACATGTTTCAAATGCTATGTTCTTTTTGCCAAAAATTCAGGACATTTTTGCAAACAAAGTAAACACAACGCAACATGACTTTATGACTGAATATTCATTCATTGAATGGCCTTTGAATAGGCAAAGTTTTACAGCAGGAAGCGACTACCTGGAAAGAGGTGGCTACCATAAAATTGAGAAAAGAAACTATCCTAATGGCAATGTACACGACATTCCAATGAGTTTCCTTCCTGTTATGACCAGCATGTCTTCAAGACTTTCTGTTCTTGCCTTTGCTTTCTGAAGAAGATGAGGGGACTGATTCCTATCCTTCTGATATTGTCAGACTGCATGAAACGGTGATTTGGTTCAGATTACCCGGATCGCAGTTGTTCGCTTATTCCCTTGTTTTGCGTGGATTGCTCTTTCGGGTTTTCAATCCACCGGGATACCCTTTTTTGCCTGAGCTGTCCAATGTGGCTTTTCAACTCAGCGAGTGTACATCTTTTCATTTATTTTCCCTAACTTTTTCCCGAGCTTTTTATTCTGTTTTTAGCTCTCCGGGATGCCCTTTTATTGCCTGGACTTTAATTCTGTTTTTGTGTCCAGCGGGTCTTTTATGCGAAGTATTTTTTAACTGTGTCTGAGTTAACAGGAGACTGGAAATCTTCTCCATCCATAGTAGTGAGCATCAGTGCCCCACCTGAGAAAACTTTCTTTACTATGAATGGCCCTCGTAGTTCGGAGTCCACTTGCCCCTGCGATCTGAACCTGGAGGAATGATCCTCTTGAGCACAAGCTCGCCTACTTGATACTCTCGAGTACGTACTCGTTGGTCGAATGCTCGCTTCATTCTCCTATGATAAAGTTGACCATGACAGATAGCCGCTAATCTCTTTTCCTCAATTAGGCACAACTGATTATATCGGGCACGTACCCACTCAGCCTCATCAAGCTTCACATCCATCATCACACACAATGAAGGAATTTCTACCTCAACAGGCAAGACTGCCTCCATGCCATACACCAAGGAGAAAGGAGTTGCCCCAGTTGACGTCCTGACTAACATTCGGTACCCATGTAGTGCGAATGGTAACATCTCATGCCAATCTTTGTAAGTGACAACCATCTTCTGCACAATCTTCTTAATATTCTTGTTAGCTGCCTCTACCGCGCCATTCATCTTTGGCCGGTAAGGAGAAGAATTGTGATGTTGAATCTTGAAGTCCCGACACAGTTCTGCCACCATCTTGTTGTTTAAGTTGGAACCATTATCAGTAATGATTCGCTCGGGCACTCCGTATCTGCAAATGATGTCTCTTTTTAGAAATATGGCTACCACTTGACGAGTGACATTGGCATAAGATGCTGCTTCAACCCATTTGGTGAAGTAATCAATCGCAACCAAGATGAAATGATGATCGTTTGAAGCAGTAGGCTCTATCTTCCCGATCATGTCAATGCCCCACATAGAAAAGGGCCAAGGAGATAACATGACGTTGAGCGGGCTTGGAGGAACATGTACCTTGTCTGCATAAATCTGGCATTTATGGCACTTACGAGCGTATGAACAACAATATGCATCCATTGTTAGCCAATAATACCCTGATCTCAATAACTTCTTAGCCATAGCATGTCCTCCTGCATGAGTACCGAAAGATCCCTCGTGGACTTCCTGCATTAACAAGCCTACTTCGTGTCTATCCACGCATCTGAGCAAGACCATATCAAAGTTCCTCTTATATAGAACTCCGTCTGCATTCAAGAAGAAGCTAGCAGCAAGTCGTCTCAAGGTTTTCTTGTCATTGGATGATGCCCCAGCCGGGTATTCTCATTTTTCCAGGAAAAGCTTAATATCAAAGTACCAAGGTTTCTCATCAGACACTGCTTCTACAGAGAAAGCATAAGCTGGTACGTCAAGCCTGGAAATGTCAATCCTGGGCACATAGTTCTTACACAAGACTTTGATGGACGAAGAAAGAGTAGCCAATGCATCGGCAAATTGATTCTCATCTCGTGGTATATATTGAAGCTTAACTGTTGTGAAGAACGTCAACAATCTTCTGGCATAATCCCTATAAGGAATTAAATGTTCTTGATGTGTATACCACTTGCCGGTAATCTGGTTGATAACGAGGGCTGAATCTCCGAATATATCGAGGGTCATAATCCAAAGATTAATAGCGTCCTCTATTCCCATTATGCACGCCTCGTATTCCGCTTCATTGTTGGTGCAGCCAAAAGTAATTCTGTCCGCGAAGGGAAAGTGAACACCTTCAGGAGTGATAAGAAAAAAACCAACTCCACGTCCGTTGATATTGACTGCCCCATCAAACATCAATTTCCACTTGGATTCAGGGTCAGGCCCCTCCTCCGGAAGTGGTTCCTCACAATCTCTTGCTTTGAGGTACACGATGTCCTCATCAGGGAAATCAAACTTCATTGGCTGATAGTCGTCTTCAAGCGGTTCTTGTGCAAGATAATCTGACAATACACTTCCCTTAGTGGCTTTCTGGGAAGTATACTGTATGTCATACTCTGTTAATATCATTTGCCACCTTGCAACCCTTCCGGTTAATGCTGGTTTCTCGAAAATATACTTGACGGGGTCCATTTTTTATTTTAGCAGTGTGGTATGGGTCAACATGTACTGTCTCAGTCGGCGAGAAGCCCATACCAAAGCGCAACAAGTTTTCTCGAGAAGTGAGTAACGAGATTTATAGCCGGTAAACGTTTTGCTAAGGTAATAAATAGCATACTCTTTTCGTCCAGACTCGTCATGTTGGCCTAGAACACACCCCATCGACCCTTCTAACACAGTCAAGTACATGATAAGTGGCCGTCTTGGAACTGGAGGCATTAGAATCGGAGGCTCCTGCAAATATTCTTTTATTTTCTCAAAGGCTCTTTGACAATCCTCATTCCACCTGACCGTTTGTTCTTTTCTTAACAATTTGAATATTGGCTCGCATGTGGCAGTTAGATGAGATATAAACCGTGAAATGTAGTTCAATCTCCCTAAAAACCCACACACTTCTTTTTCTGTTTTCGGTGCAGGCATGTCTCGTATTGCTTTTACTTTTGTAGGATCTACCTCAATCCCCCTTTGGCTAACAATAAAACCCAGCAATTTACCGGAACGCACTCCGAAAGTGCACTTGTTTGGATTCAACCTCAATCTATACTTTATCAATCTATCAAACAACTTTTTGAGATTGACCAAATGCTCTTCTTCGTCCCGGGACTTGGCAATCATATCGTCCACATAACATTCAATTTCTTTGTGTATCATATCATGGAACAAGGTTACCATAGCCCGTTGATACGTTGCCCCGACATTCTTCAATCCGAAGGGCATAACCTTATAACAGAATGTACGCCACGGGATAATGAACGTCGTTTTCTCCATGTCTTCCGGCGCCATCTTGATCTGATTATACCTGGAGAAGTCATCCATGAAAGAAAATACCGAGAACTGAGCGGTGTTATCTACCAGCACATCAATGTGAGGTAATGGAAAGTCATCCTTTGGACTTGCTCTGTTTAGATCCCGATAACCGATGCACATCCGGACCTTGCCATCTTTCTTTGGTACATGCACAATGTTAGCTACCCAAGGTGGGTAACTAGTTATAGCAAGGAACCCGACATCCCTCTGCTTTTGAACTTCTTTCTTGATCTTCATAGCCATATAAGGGATAGTTCTTCTCAGCTTTTGCTTTACCGGAGGATAGTCTTCCTTTAGTGGTAGCTTGTGCACAACAATGTCAGTATCCAACCCTGGCATATCCTGATACGAACAGGCGAAGATATCCACATATCCACATAGCATACTAATCAATTTTCTCTTTACCTCGGCCTGCAGACTGGCCCCAATCTTTATCTCTCTCTTTACATCTTCAGATCCGATGTTGATGATCTCTATTTCTTCCTGATGAGGATGAATGACCCTTTCCTCTTGTTTCAATAACCTAGCCAATTCTTCCGGGACTTCACAGTCTTCCTCAACCCCTTCATCAGCTTGGTAGATAGGATTGTCGAAGTCATGCATAGTCATAGTAGGAACGTTATCACAAGAATCCGAATGATCAACACTTCACAAATGATGTGCTTATTTCAGAATATGTTCTTTCAAAGGAGACGCAAACACACAAAAACTGAAAAGAAAACATTGCCATTTTATTTGTTTTTTTTGTGATTTTTTTTTAAAACGAAAGAAGGAGAACACAATTTGTTTAAAAAATGTCCTTTATTTCACGGAAAAAGTAAATGCATTAAAACATGGTGGCCCTACTGTAGACACCCTAAATTTGCCCTCTGTTTTTTTTTCTTTCTTCGCCTGTCTTTCATTTGCATCCCATTGGCATTTCCATTTGGTCATTAACATTTAGAGTTCATATCATTTGCATAAGCTCCTAAGACATGGGATCATAGATTTTCTGTGGAACTAGGGTTTCACACCCTACTTGTGGCTATCAGACAAATTCAAGGCTTTGGTTGACATCCATCAGTGGTATCATTCTCCTCATGTCGCTGGATTAGGGTTTATTTCCCTGAAACAATGATCTTCAAGGATTTCATGTCTGTAAGGACTATTCACTGCGCATCGGGCATATCATCAGGATATTTTCTTCTTCATTAAGTTACAAGGATATTCTCATCTTCTCAGCATCTTAGGCTATCTTCCATCTCAGAAGTTTTGGTTTCAGTTCAAGTGTGTTTGTTCAGTTGCGATCTAATTCAGATGGATGTTTGACCTAATCTTGGTTGAAACTATCAGGAGATTTCTTCAAATGCAAGTTATCTATTGCAGGACTATTTATCAGTCAGTGTGTATCCAAGGTTGTGTGTGGTTTTCTTGAGGTTATCAAGCAGTGGCTCGTGTGGGGTTTGGTTCAGAAAATCAGTTTTTTTATTGATCCATCAGTGGCGAATTGTTCAATGGTGTTGGAGATTCATTTTAATCTGATGTTTTGTGAAAAATCTCAAGTGTGGTGTGTGCATCCGTGACTTTTGATATTGGCTCATGTTCATATCCATATCCATTTATTTCCATCATTCCCTATCCATAATTACCCGATTTTTATTCTTTTTTCCATTAACCGCTTTCGAATCCATTTTCAACTTCCACAAAGTTCTTGAACCATTTTTATAGTTTTTTTTACTCTATCCATCTTTAAGTTTTTGTCCACATTTTAAACCTCATTGTTTCTAACCAAAATCCACAAGATCATTTATCTTTCCAAACCATATATCAGTTTTTCTAATTAAACTACATTTTTGTTAAACCTTTTTTTCACTCATTTCATAAGCCCACATCATTTCTACAAAGCCCATTTCTCACTTTTTCATTTAACTTACAACACATTTTATTTTGATCTCTACATTTTTATTTCTTTTCCATTCGAGACCATTTCTATTTCTATTTCCATTCCATTTCATTTTTATTTCTTTTCCATTCAAGACCATTTCTATATCTATTCACTATACATTTCCATTCATCCTATCAATTTCATTTATCCGCTTCTTTTTTTCTTTTCATTTAATTCCGTATTCCATTACGTAAACCAATTCTCATTTTTCCATTTTTTATGTCCAAATCCTTTGTGTAAATTCATTCTAAACATTGTCTAATATATATTCTAATATATTTTTTTTAAATTTAATCTCATAACTCATAATATTATTTTGACTCATTTTAATCCATACTTTTCTACATCATTTCACAAACACCTATTCCCATGGTCCCACTCTCCTATTACCACCCATCAAATTTCATAGCAGTAAAGAAAAAAACTTTCCCCATCCCCAAGTAATGCCAATGAGACGGAACACATAAACCCATTACATTTTTTTTCTGTTATCACCACACCAATTGTTGTAACAAGCTTGACAGGGGACCCCACCACTCATTAATTCCTCAACAACCCCGAACGATTTACTCACCAATCTTACAACAAGTCACTCCGTACGTACAACACTCACGAAAAAACCGCACACGCATCTTCATCACGCACCATCTGCAAACTCACTACACACACAAACGTCACAGATTTTTTCATTGACCACTCAGAACAAACTTTCACTAACAAAAATTTCACTCTCTGCAAAACCCTCACTCACTCTCTTTCACATACTGATACCAAAACAACAAAACACGTTTCCTACCTGCATACATCCTTCACTCAATTTCATATTCTGCCAACCTCACCATTTCAACAAAAAATACACCATCACCACATCATCGTTCTCCATAATCCCGCTGCCACTTTCAAACCAGAATCTTCAAATCTAAACCAAAAAGCAAAACCGTTTCCCTCCTTCAAATTTCTGCAGCAAAATACAACTTCGCCTCCACCATCATCGCAACAACCTGTAACCTCTCAACTCGCCATTTCTCCTTCATCAAACCAATAACAATCACAATCTCCCTTTTCAAACCAGCAACAACAAACAGAAATCTGAATCAGAGAAGAAGAGTGATGAGATAGGTCGGAAACATAACTTGAAAGAGAGGTTTTAGATCGAAACTCACCGTAAAATGGATCTCAGCCGTGACTCACTTTGAATCGTATCGATGTTGGTCCGTCTATGCGGGAAAGGACGAAGGCGATTTGGATGAGGAAATGAAAAAGTACGGCCGCCGACACTGAACTGGGCGCCGACAGCCTTCGATTGTGACGACGACGTTCAAATCGCGACGGCAAAACTTGCGAACCGGCAAAGCTTCATCGACGGCTGTGGTTGTTTTGGCGGTGAGGTTTGGAAACTGAGAACAACACAAATGTGAAGACGGCGAAGGAGAACGCTGAGCCGCCGTCACCGCCAGGGATGTTGATGTGTTGACGTTCGTGAATAGAGAGGACCGAGAAGAGAACGGAGAGAGCAGGCCGACATCGAATGGAAAGAGATTTGCACAAATTGGAAGCAGATCGTTAAGAAGAATTGACGAGAACAAAGGCTTTTTGATGTAGGGGGGTTCGTGAGATTTCAAATGGGTTTTGACTTGTTCTGTTTCACTTTTCCTTTCTTTTGTTGCAGGATGAATACATATGCAGTAGGAAATGCTGTTGAGAGAATTAATTCCAAATTGGTCAGAATGGCATCCGTGGCATATGGTTTTCTTTTTCTTTTTAATTTTTTATTTTTATTTCTATATTAGTGTTACTCTTTGTGTTGATTTAATATCTAATTAGGTTAGGATGTTGGGCCTCTTATGGAGCATCTTGTTTACTACGAATGCACCGTCTGTCCATTTACTTTGCACCCCATATGATTTAAATTGTGTGAATTCTATTATCTAACTTTGTAAATCTTGTGATTAGACTTTTTGTAGGTTTTGTTTTAATGATAATTGAGTTTTTAATGTGCACATTGGTATAAATTTTTTTTCCGAAATTTATGTGTCTACCTGGCATGCATTTTTTAAAATATATTTAGCTAAGGTGCATTACATGTTACTGATTTTTTTTATGTCCTATACTTACATACGTTTTTAATTTCTATAAGTTTATAAGTTTTATATTTAAGATTTTATGTATTATAAGTTTTACATTTTAGATTTTATATATTATTTATTTAAAGTTTACATGTACATACAGTGAGTTCTAACTTTTTATATATATACATTTGATAGTTTATTTTGAGTGATGGATTTTGTTTTAATTTTGATTGGTTTTAATATTACTAATTGTACTCTTTTAAATAAAATCTTGTGTTTGATTTGAATTTTGTGATTAAATACCATTTGAACTTTAATTGTATTTTAGTTAATGTTGAATAGAGTTTTAATTGACTTTTTGTATTAAGTTCTTGTTAACTTTGTTGAATTTAGTTAATAGAATTTCGAGTGAACTAATTTTGTGGATTTGTGATGTTGAACACGATACTAATTGGATTGATCGTATGAAGTTTCTACAAGTGTTTTTGAACCTTTTGTGTCATATTGAAGAGGCAACGGACTTTCTCCGTTAGGTAACACTGAGGCCTGATTTTAGTTTTATTACCTGCTGCTGCATCTGGAAGTCCTACTGGTGTAGGCTCTGTTTGCGCATTGCTCATCTCATCTTTATCGCACTCTCATCTTCTTATCTTATTTCTTATTCATCTTAATTCTTATTCCTCATCTTCTCTTATTATTTCTCGACTTGAGGTGTGCCTAGGCCACCATGGAGCTTCTCCATTCATCTTTCTCTTCTTATTTCTTCTCCTCCTTTAGGATAGTAGACCACACTAACCTAGGACCATCCGTGCATGTGAATATTAGGATTAGACTTTTCCCACTTAGCTTTTTACCTTTGTATCTCTCTTGAGTCTTCTCTTCTCACCTCATAATCAGGGATTAAACCCTAAAGGTTTTAAGGCTTTGTGATTAAGCTTATGCCTGCATCCTTCTCTTAGGATGGAGTGTATAACTTTAATCCTAAGTGTTAAACCCTTAAGGTGTTTAAATCTCTTAATCAATTCACTTAATAATCATCAAGACATCACACTTGTAACTTGGGCCTTGCATTAGGGTTCTAATTCTTCCTTAATTGGTTAAGAAGGACTAACCCTAGTGTTAATGGACAAGTCCCCCTCAAGTTGTCTTACAAATCATAAAACTCACTTCATCATCATATCATTAAAATAAAATCCACTTAATCAAAGACTTGTTTTGTCATGAGTTTAATCCCTAATCATGGATTAAGTTGAGGAGCTTTCCTCAGCTTAAACATTCTCATCTATTATCCTTCTATTAGGATGGTGTAATGAGTCTGTTTAATCCTTGATTATGGCTTAACCTCATTACTCAACACTAAACAAAAACACCAAAAACATCTAATTGATCACAAGTAGGTTAATGATCTTAATCCTACACCAAAGGTGGTTAAGTGTGAGAATCTGACTTCACACTTAAGGTATTCTCATTACCCCTAAACAGAGGGAAGATGTGATGAGTTTACTAACCCATTGGTTTAGGCTTAAGCTCATTAACTTATGACAAATTCAAAAGCAATAAAAGACTGAAAACTCAAAAACAAACAATAATCGTCTCCTTCGGGATTCTTTTCTCATCATCTTCACTCATAAACGGGAACTTGCTTCTTCCGTCTAATGCAAGACAGTTCGCACCTGAGCCAGACAGGTCATACACTTGAGCATAGACAAGTAAGCAGTTCATCAGTCAATTTATCTTTCAGTCTCTTTGGGTCGAACTACGGTGTTCTGACTTCCTCATTGCACGAGAGGATACGTAGGCATAACTTAACAGTTATCGAACAAAAGTCTCTGTATATTCCCCCTCTTTCTAGCCTTATTCTTTAGCCTCATGATCATGAGCATTTCACTCCTGTCCTTACACTGACACTTCACCTATACACTTCACTTACACTGACACCTGTACATCCTTTTCCAGCTCTTTTATACACAAATTGCACTGACACTACCCCTTTAAAACACAAATCTTTTAAGCGTGGATCCCGTCGAGTAGGACGGACAATCTGGGTGCTAATACCTTCCCAGGTTGTAACCAACCCCCTTTCTCAGTCTCTCTGGTTCGCAACCGTCTTATCCATATCTTTCTAGGTTTATGCAGCATTACCTTTCCTCCGGGATAAAAATGCCTAGCTGGAGACTCTATTCATCCCCAGTGAGTTCACGGCTGCGTGTTCTCACTGTCCCCTTCGCCGACCGTTCGCGTCTGTACCTTCATCTGATCCATTTCATTTGTCGGGAGCGACAGCTTGGCGACTCTGCTGGGGAGCCTTATATTGCAACCGGGGCTTCTGGTTCTTTTTGTGGGTTCCTCCTAGCGCTTGATTGATTTGTGTTTACTGGGGTGTTATGTGCTTATTTGTGCTTGTATTTATTTTGCTTTATGTACAATTTGCTTTACTGCTTTCTTTATTGCATTTGTATATATCATACTGTCATGCTGTCTGGCTGGATCTGTTGTTTGCTTTGGTGGGTGGGGTTCTATTGAGAGTTAAGGTCCTATACCTGGGACCTGAGTGACACCTAGGCTAGAGTGAATCATATTCTTTCCCATTCCATCTCGGTCTGGTGCGGGAATATGAAACACGGTTCAGATATGGGTTTCTTCTTGAGAACTCTGTGTTGCAGATTTCCTGCAGTGCTAGGGCTATCTGGGAAGCCTGCTAAGTCTGGATGACCTTTAGTTTTGACCTTCAGAAACTGAGGTGAATTAGAGGAGGAACTTTTATGGTTATTGTAAACACTGTACCTCCGGGTTGGAAGTGTTTACACTTCCCATAACTGATCCAAGTCTGAGGATCCTTGTTTTAGAACACCACCTGTGAGGGGGTTGGGCTGTTTACAGGTTTGCAGGAACCCTTGACCTCAACATACCCTCATTACCAGTACATTGTTTGATCCGGTCACTATGATCCTGAAGTTATTGACCTCCGGTTTTCAGTTACTATTTTGGGTTACTATACAGAGATCTTGTGGTTACAGACACTCGATTCTTGGTCCGGCATTCCAGATTCCAGGCAGTTTCTAGCTGTGATCCCATGCCTTTGCATCTTTTGCATCATCATATTGCATTTCGCATTTGCATCCGCATTGCATTTTCCTCCTCCAGAGAGCTCATCCTTCCTCTTTTGTCCATGACCAGCCAGCTGATTTCCCGGTACTCAGTTTGAACAAGTGTTAACTGTTGGAAGACGACAGAGTTGTTTGAAGCTAGACTGAACAGTGTCAAGAGTTAAGAAGGGTCAGTTTGAAAGCCATCAGTAGCTATGTCAGAGAACAACCGTCAGAATGTTGAGTTTCCACCTGGTTTCACTTCAATGACCAATCCTTTGTATGGTCTTTCTCCTGATGAAGATCTTCCACAAGTGAACAATCTTGCTCAAGCTCAGCCTGCACAGACCCCGATCGTGAATCAGAATGTACCTGAACCATCTGCTGTCCGAGGTGGACCTTCAACTTCTTCTGATTCTACAGATTATCAGAGTTTTGCCTTCCCTATGCCAGACTTCCAAGGGGCAGTCCCTCTTGTGAAAACCAAGGATCCACAAGTTATTGATCCTGTTGAAAGATTTCGTGTGTTGGACGAGCGACTCAAAGCCTTAGCGGATCCTGATGCCTTTGGTTTTGATGCTCTAACCCTGTGTTTGGTGCTAGGTCTTGTCATTCCTCCAGATTTCAAAACTCCGAAGTTTGAGAAATACACTGGTGTCAGTTGCCCGAAGCGTCATTTGGTGATGTTCTGTAGAAAAATGACTTCTTATGCCTGCAATGATAAGTTGATGATTCACTGTTTTCAGGACAGTTTAAGTGGGGCATCTTTAAGTTGGTACATGGATTTGGAAAGCAGCCATATCCGATCTTGGAATGATTTATCCAGAGCTTTCGTAAAGCAATACCAGTACAATATGGACGTGGCGCCCAATCGCACGCACTTGCAAAGCCTATCCCAGAGGAGTGGTGAATCTTTCAGAGAATATGCACAGCGGTGGAGAGAATTGGCAGCCCAAGTACAACCACCACTTTCAGACAGAGAATTAATTGACCTGTTCGTGGGCACCTTGCAGGGTCCATACTTGGAAAGAATGAGTAGCATTGGAATGACCAGCTTCTCTGACTTGATGATAGTTGGAGTACGCATTGAGGGCCTGCTCAAAAGTGGAAAGATCCAGGACTTTTCGAATATCCCAGCTAGTGAAGGTGAGTCTGTTGTTAGCTCCCAAGAGGAAGAATGGGATGACGTCAGTGCAGTCATGGCAAATATCAAACATTCTAGAACAACATCTTCTCAGAGATCATCTATTCTCGTGTCTGGTTACTCTTATGGGCATTCGGCAATGCTCAGAACACCATGTCAGAAGCCCTGGGCTCCTCCTCGTCCAAATCTGCAATCTCATGGTCGAAGACCTCAGAATCAACTTCAGAGCCAGCCAAGGCCTCGTAACAATCTGGAAAGAAGGATTGCTCCTCTTCATCCAGTCCCCATGGCATACAGTGAACTCTTGCCTCATCTAGTTCAGAGCTCTTTGGTGGTTCCTAAGTCTCTCAAGCCGTTGCCAGAGCCGTACCCTCCAGGGTACAATCCTCATGAGCAGTGTGGGTATCATGGTGGATCAGTGGGGCATTCAACTGAAGATTGCAAAGCTTTTCAAGCCAAAGTACAACAGTTGGTCGACAAGGGCTACATTTCCTTTCCATAAGGAAGCTTGGTTGTGCATGTCAACCTTTCGCCTGATTGAGTTCAAAGACTTCAGAAGAAGCGTCTCCTGATTCAGGGGCTCGGACAAAATAGCATCAGAGTTGGTGATCATTGTATCCTTTTATCATTTGCATTGTAGTTTCTTTCCTGTTAGCAGCTACTTGTCTTTTAAGCGTTGTGATTTTAAATGGTAATGTTAATGTAGTGATCTTGCACTTTTGAATCAATCATGTCGCATTCGCTCATTTTTCTTTCCTTGCATCAAAAACGAAAAATAAAAAAAATTTGCATCTATTTACCTGCCATTTATTTCATTGTTGTTTAGCAGGTTTGAGGGAGGATGATGACAACTGAATACCCATAATTGTTGAAGGTATGCTTTCAGAGTAAAACCTGCTGACGATGTACAGGCATTGTTTCAATTCCCAAACACCGGAGATATAAGGGAGATAAACCCTCGTCACCCCCTTTGAGCCTTGAAGCAGGAGTTTCTTTTCTGAACGAAAAACCCTCACATTCAACCCGGGGCAGGGTAGTCATCAGTTAATTTGACCGAGCGTTCAAAAGGAGTGTGCATCCGAGGATCCATTACCTTTATTCATTACACCTCAAGAGGTCAAAGGACGTGAAACCACAATGGTTATCCCTCACCAGCGAAGGAATGAGGCAGTCGACCCTTTTCAGCAAGTCATGACAAGCCAGTGTCACACGATTTGTTCAACAAAAATAAAATAAAAAAAGGAAATGAAGCCCGCTAAGTCGGAAAAAAAAAGAGTGAAAATAAATGACTTAGGCAAAAGTTAGGGCATCCCGCTGGACTTCAAAATCGAAAAATTCAAAAAAAAAAAAGAGAACCAGTCCAGGCAAAAGTTAGGGAATAAAAAATCTAAAAAATATATTCCATAAGAACAAAGTCGTGTGACCAGACACAAAGTCAGAAGGGGTGACTGTTACCCCAAGAAACCTCATTGGTGCTTAAATCGTCAACGCCATTGGTTCCTCAACCATCACAAAACTCTTTCGAGAGGTGAGATCTCAGGCCAAATTAGCTGAACGTAGGACTGAAGAACATCAAGGAGAATGGGTGGGCACAAATAAACCTTGAGCCATAAATCCTTCTTTCTAAAAACCGTGAACTAGACCACGTTACAACCCTTGAAAGTCCTAATTGAATCAGGTTCAATTCTGAAAGCATACTACGACAAGGTTGCGTAAACTGACTCCTAACGATTTGCCAACTCAACACTACGTTTGGACTAATCGTCCATTCGTCACACACTGTCACAACATCAAAATAAATAAATTTTCAAAAAAAAAAAAACTTGCATGTGTACTGCATTAAAATTACCATTTGTAAATGAATAGTTTTAATTGCGAGTCAGTTTGTGACATCAGGGAAGTTCCTACAAAGAGCAATCGCGAGGGAACTTGATCATTCAACAATGATGACCAGAATCAAGAGCATCTTGTCAGCCTATGAATCAGGGGGATGTTATCCAGCGGTTTTGTTGACCAAGGAATCTGTCAGGATAAAGAGAGTTCCCAAGCATCAGTTGATCGAGGAACGTCATTCAAAGTCAGTTGATCAGAGCTAAATCTACCAAACAGGGGCAGACCACCCGACATTTATGTTGTCCAAGGATGAAATCTTCCAATGCTCAGTCAGAGTGAATCAAGTCGCTTCCACGCTCATACCGAGGCAGGATACTTCCAGAGATCCCTAAGTGTAACTATCCTCGAGAGGACATACAGGTCCGCCGTTCCAGGGATTGTATAATCAGTGATGGTCTGTTCAGAGATTCGCCTAACAGGGGCAAATTTTAGCTACACAGAGCCATTTATATCAGTGATCTTCGAGTTCAAGACGAGTGTCGGGAAATCATGCTACCCACCGTCGCCTTTGTCACCCTTTCTCAACCAGAAGCCTTGTCACTAAGACCTTTCTTCCCACCTCGGGAGTTTTTCTTATAGCCTTTCATAATCATTGCATAAATCATTTGCATACGTTATTCATGTCGCATCTCTAGAGCATATGCATCATATTTGCATTGGTCACAACCCCTCAATCATCAGATCTCACATCCAGGGCCTCGTAACCCTAACTTATCAACCTTTCAAAGTCCAGTTCTCGTCTGGCAAGCCTTTTCAAAGTCCAGTTCCCGTCTGGCAAACTTTTCAGAGTCTAGTCCTCGTCCGGCAGACAAACCCAAAGTCCAGTTCTCGTCTGGCAAACCAACTTCAAATACCAGTTCTCGTCTGGTAGGCGAATCTTTTACCAGTTCCCGTCTGGTCACCTTTTCATTCAACCCATTGAACGCCAGTTCTCGTCTGGTAGTCACTCTTTTTTCAGGGTCAATTCTCGTTTGACAATGAACCCCAAGTAGTCAGTTCTCGTCTGACGACTTATTTCTTTGCCTATCAGTTCTCGTCTGTTGGCCTACCTTCAATAAACCAGTTCTCGTCTGGTATTCACCTTCAAAAGTCCAATTGCTTGGCAACCAAAAAAATATATATATCTATCAACCTGGCCCTAGCGCCCAACCATCCTTGTTTCATATCCTTGGCATTGAGCATGTGTCTGCATTGTACATCATTTGCATTGCATCTTCATACCGCATGGTTTCTGTTTTAGCTCTGATGTGGGGCAAGAATCATTTCAAGACGTAGTCTGGGGCAGTTATCTCAAGACTTGTTGAATTTCTGCGAGAGTTTGAAGACACTTGGGCAGTTCTGGATGCCAAGTCTTCTGTAAAATCCTCTGAAGACGATCTTTTTATGAATGATGCAGTATGGTATGATTGAGGAGTTAGGGGAATGATAGTTCACTCAGGATGATCAGTAATGCTTTTGTTGAGCTCAGAAGTTTGAAGCACTGTGTTAATTCTCATGGAATGTCTGGTATTTATTTTACCAGCAGGGCATTGGAAGTTTATTTCTTCCCCGAGCATAAAGATCTTCTTTCAGCCGACAAGATTCCCTCATGAGGAGTTGGATATTCACATTCAGTCAAAGCCAATTTTCATTGGCATATCTTCCCAGCACAGTCGTCATACTATACTTGGGGGCATATTTTGACTTACTTGATTCTCCAGCAAAGTCTCTCCTCAGTAGAGCATTGCCAAATTTTTTCTCAACCATGAAGGTTGACATCCCCAGCTGAGTTAGAGCAGACGATGACCCCAACAGAACTTCAAGGCTAATTGAATCGTTCCCGTCCCCAAGCGGACTTATCTGTCCACAACGAAGTTTTCCCAACAGGAAGCTGAAGGCCTTGCTTCCCCACAAAGTTAGAATTATCAGAATTCCCTCCTCAGCAGGATTGTGTGATCAAGCATCTTCCCTAGCCAAGTCTAAAGATGATCTTTCCCCACAGAGTCATCGGGAGTCTCATTTCCAAGAGATTTCCCCAGCAGAGCAAGAGGAAATTCTCCCCAGTGGAGTCAGAGCAGGATGATCAGATCCTCAGCAGATGTTCAAAGCAGTTAAACGAAGTATACCTCACGCAGAGTCGTCTTTCCTCCAGTGAAAACCTCTCCAACAAGCATCAGTTTGCCAACACTTCGTTCCCATCAGAGTTAAAAGCTTTTAACCCGTCAACAGTACAGAATGCTTCCCAAATTCCCCAACAGAGAGCTAAAGTTAAAACAGTTGCCTCACATTCACAAACATCAGTATATACTCCTTGTGGCACCCGTCCGTGTCATATCCCCAGCATAAAGCCAAAGCGTCCCCTTTGCACTCACAGATACTTGTATATATACAATTCCTTGACATCCGTCCGTGTCACCTTCCCCAGCATAATTACCTAAACACTTTGTATATCAGATACTTGTTCATACTACTTTTCTTCTTTCGACACTCGTCCGTGTCACTCTCCCCAACAGTAAACACTCATCTATACAATACTCATATTCACTACTCATGCTACACTTATACAGATACTCGTCCGTATCCTATATATACCATTTACATCCCCGCAGATTCAACACTAGTCCTTGTTCTTTGTTAACTCGTTGGTACTCGTCCGTACCATCATCTCAGAACATGCGTCAAGTATTTGTTTCTACATGATACTCGTCCGTATCATAGTCTTAAGGATGCTCGTCCGCATCTTTAATCCATACACCGTGTCAAACACTCATGTCTTCTTGAATATAGACACTCGTCTGTGTCTACTATTCCCCAGAAGAGTCTCCTCAGAATCAGCACTCGTCCGTGTTCGTTGTTAACCCGTTGATACTCGTCCGTATCATCATCTCTGAACATATGTCAGTTTGTTTCTACCTGATACTCGTCCGTATCATAGTCTTAAGGATGCTCGTCCGCATCTTTAATCTATACACATACATCTAAACACTTATACCTTTTATTTCTTGGATATAAACACTCGTTCGTGTTTACTACTCCCCAGTAGATTACCGACAAAGCAAATTTTCTTTTTATCTGACACTCGTCCTGTGTCATGATAAACCCTGAGAGCAGCCGTACCCTGCTAGGTGGTCGTCCTCCACCTCTTGATGGTCGTCCTCCATCATGCTCATCCGATGGCCGTCCCCATCGTTGATTTTCTATCCGACATTCGTCCTATGTCGTGATTTTTTAGCAGCCGTCCCCTACTAGGTGATCGTCCTTCACCATTAGATGACCGTCCCTCATCTTAACCCCAACAGAGCAGCCGTCCCCTGCTAGGTGATCGTCCTTCACCTTTGATGACCGTACCTCATCATCTGTTTATTTCATTTATTCTTTAACCCGATGGCCGTCCCCGTCGTGGTCCCTTTTCTTTTTAGCCCGATGGCCGTCCCCATCGTCGGTTACTTTACTTTATGAACTTGATGGCCGTCCCCGTCATGTTTCATTCGATCCCCAGAGAATCTTGCAGCTTTATCTTGATGGCCGTCCCCATCATAATTCTTTTATCCCCAGCATGTCGGCCGTCCCCGTCATTGCTTTATTTTCCGCACTTTTCCCAGCGTGTCGGCCGTCCCCGTCATTGCTCTTTACCCAGCAGCCGTCATCTGCTCGACGGTCGTCCTCCGTCGCCCACACTTTACGATATACTTTGCTTTCTTATACAATCTATATCCCTTTTTCTTCATTCTGTGAGTGCAAATTTCGGGGTCTTTTTGGTATTCAATCACTGTTTATTTTGAACGTCTAATAGCCGTTGCTCTCATCCTTTTCAAATTAACAGTTGCTTGAATAGGGGCAGCTGTAGACACCCTAAATTTGCCCTCTGTTTTTTTTTCTTTCTTCGCCTGTCTTTCATTTGCATCCCATTGGCATTTCCATTTGGTCATTAACATTTAGAGTTCATATCATTTGCATAAGCTCCTAAGACATGGGATCATAGATTTTCTGTGGAACTAGGGTTTCACACCCTACTTGTGGCTATCAGACAAATTCAAGGCTTTGGTTGACATCCATCAGTGGTATCATTCTCCTCATGTCGCTGGATTAGGGTTTATTTCCCTGAAACAATGATCTTCAAGGATTTCATGTCTGTAAGGACTATTCACTGCGCATCGGGCATATCATCAGGATATTTTCTTCTTCATTAAGTTACAAGGATATTCTCATCTTCTCAGCATCTTAGGCTATCTTCCATCTCAGAAGTTTTGGTTTCAGTTCAAGTGTGTTTGTTCAGTTGCGATCTAATTCAGATGGATGTTTGACCTAATCTTGGTTGAAACTATCAGGAGATTTCTTCAAATGCAAGTTATCTATTGCAGGACTATTTATCAGTCAGTGTGTATCCAAGGTTGTGTGTGGTTTTCTTGAGGTTATCAAGCAGTGGCTCGTGTGGGGTTTGGTTCAGAAAATCAGTTTTTTTATTGATCCATCAGTGGCGAATTGTTCAATGGTGTTGGAGATTCATTTTAATCTGATGTTTTGTGAAAAATCTCAAGTGTGGTGTGTGCATCCATGACTTTTGATATTGGCTCATGTTCATATCCATATCCATTTATTTCCATCATTCCCTATCCATAATTACCCGATTTTTATTCTTTTTTCCATTAACCGCTTTCGAATCCATTTTCAACTTCCACAAAGTTCTTGAACCATTTTTATAGTTTTTTTTACTCTATCCATCTTTAAGTTTTTGTCCACATTTTAAACCTCATTGTTTCTAACCAAAATCCACAAGATCATTTATCTTTCCAAACCATATATCAGTTTTTCTAATTAAACTACATTTTTGTTAAACCTTTTTTTCACTCATTTCATAAGCCCACATCATTTCTACAAAGCCCATTTCTCACTTTTTCATTTAACTTACAACACATTTTATTTTGATCTCTACATTTTTATTTCTTTTCCATTCGAGACCATTTCTATTTCTATTTCCATTCCATTTCATTTTTATTTCTTTTCCATTCAAGACCATTTCTATATCTATTCACTATACATTTCCATTCATCCTATCAATTTCATTTATCCGCTTCTTTTTTTCTTTTCATTTAATTCCGTATTCCATTACGTAAACCAATTCTCATTTTTCCATTTTTTATGTCCAAATCCTTTGTGTAAATTCATTCTAAACATTGTCTAATATATATTCTAATATATTTTTTTTAAATTTAATCTCATAACTCATAATATTATTTTGACTCATTTTAATCCATACTTTTCTACATCATTTCACAAACACCTATTCCCATGGTCCCACTCTCCTATTACCACCCATCAAATTTCATAGCAGTAAAGAAAAAAACTTTCCCCATCCCCAAGTAATGCCAATGAGACGGAACACATAAACCCATTACATTTTTTTTCTGTTATCACCACACCAATTGTTGTAACAAGCTTGACAGGGGACCCCACCACTCATTAATTCCTCAACAACCCCGAACGATTTACTCACCAATCTTACAACAAGTCACTCCGTACGTACAACACTCACGAAAAAACCGCACACGCATCTTCATCACGCACCATCTGCAAACTCACTACACACACAAACGTCACAGATTTTTTCATTGACCACTCAGAACAAACTTTCACTAACAAAAATTTCACTCTCTGCAAAACCCTCACTCACTCTCTTTCACATACTGATACCAAAACAACAAAACACGTTTCCTACCTGCATACATCCTTCACTCAATTTCATATTCTGCCAACCTCACCATTTCAACAAAAAATACACCATCACCACATCATCGTTCTCCATAATCCCGCTGCCACTTTCAAACCAGAATCTTCAAATCTAAACCAAAAAGCAAAACCGTTTCCCTCCTTCAAATTTCTGCAGCAAAATACAACTTCGCCTCCACCATCATCGCAACAACCTGTAACCTCTCAACTCGCCATTTCTCCTTCATCAAACCAATAACAATCACAATCTCCCTTTTCAAACCAGCAACAACAAACAGAAATCTGAATCAGAGAAGAAGAGTGATGAGATAGGTCGGAAACATAACTTGAAAGAGAGGTTTTAGATCGAAACTCACCGTAAAATGGATCTCAGCCGTGACTCACTTTGAATCGTATCGATGTTGGTCCGTCTATGCGGGAAAGGACGAAGGCGATTTGGATGAGGAAATGAAAAAGTACGGCCGCCGACACTGAACTGGGCGCCGACAGCCTTCGATTGTGACGACGACGTTCAAATCGCGACGGCAAAACTTGCGAACCGGCAAAGCTTCATCGACGGCTGTGGTTGTTTTGGCGGTGAGGTTTGGAAACTGAGAACAACACAAATGTGAAGACGGCGAAGGAGAACGCTGAGCCGCCGTCACCGCCAGGGATGTTGATGTGTTGACGTTCGTGAATAGAGAGGACCGAGAAGAGAACGGAGAGAGCAGACCGACATCGAATGGAAAGAGATTTGCACAAATTGGAAGCAGATCGTTAAGAAGAATTGACGAGAACGAAGGCTTTTTGATGTAGGGGGGTTCGTGAGATTTCAAATGGGTTTTGACTTGTTCTGTTTCACTTTTCCTTTCTTTTGTTGCAGGATGAATACATATGCAGTAGGAAATGCTGTTGAGAGAATTAATTCCAAATTGGTCAGAATGGCATCCGTGGCATATGGTTTTCTTTTTCTTTTTAATTTTTTATTTTTATTTCTATATTAGTGTTACTCTTTGTGTTGATTTAATATCTAATTAGGTTAGGATGTTGGGCCTCTTATGGAGCATCTTGTTTACTACGAATGCACCGTCTGTCCATTTACTTTGCACCCCATATGATTTAAATTGTGTGAATTCTATTATCTAACTTTGTAAATCTTGTGATTAGACTTTTTGTAGGTTTTGTTTTAATGATAATTGAGTTTTTAATGTGCACATTGGTATAAATTTTTTTTCCGAAATTTATGTGTCTACCTGGCATGCATTTTTTAAAATATATTTAGCTAAGGTGCATTACATGTTACTGATTTTTTTTATGTCCTATACTTACATACGTTTTTAATTTCTATAAGTTTATAAGTTTTATATTTAAGATTTTATGTATTATAAGTTTTACATTTTAGATTTTATATATTATTTATTTAAAGTTTACATGTACATACAGTGAGTTCTAACTTTTTATATATATACATTTGATAGTTTATTTTGAGTGATGGATTTTGTTTTAATTTTGATTGGTTTTAATATTACTAATTGTACTCTTTTAAATAAAATCTTGTGTTTGATTTGAATTTTGTGATTAAATACCATTTGAACTTTAATTGTATTTTAGTTAATGTTGAATAGAGTTTTAATTGACTTTTTGTATTAAGTTCTTGTTAACTTTGTTGAATTTAGTTAATAGAATTTCGAGTGAACTAATTTTGTGGATTTGTGATGTTGAACACGATACTAATTGGATTGATCGTATGAAGTTTCTACAAGTGTTTTTGAACCTTTTGTGTCATATTGAAGAGGCAACGGACTTTCTCCGTTAGGTAACACTGAGGCCTGATTTTAGTTTTATTACCTGCTGCTGCATCTGGAAGTCCTACTGGTGTAGGCTCTGTTTGCGCATTGCTCATCTCATCTTTATCGCACTCTCATCTTCTTATCTTATTTCTTATTCATCTTAATTCTTATTCCTCATCTTCTCTTATTATTTCTCGACTTGAGGTGTGCCTAGGCCACCATGGAGCTTCTCCATTCATCTTTCTCTTCTTATTTCTTCTCCTCCTTTAGGATAGTAGACCACACTAACCTAGGACCATCCGTGCATGTGAATATTAGGATTAGACTTTTCCCACTTAGCTTTTTACCTTTGTATCTCTCTTGAGTCTTCTCTTCTCACCTCATAATCAGGGATTAAACCCTAAAGGTTTTAAGGCTTTGTGATTAAGCTTATGCCTGCATCCTTCTCTTAGGATGGAGTGTATAACTTTAATCCTAAGTGTTAAACCCTTAAGGTGTTTAAATCTCTTAATCAATTCACTTAATAATCATCAAGACATCACACTTGTAACTTGGGCCTTGCATTAGGGTTCTAATTCTTCCTTAATTGGTTAAGAAGGACTAACCCTAGTGTTAATGGACAAGTCCCCCTCAAGTTGTCTTACAAATCATAAAACTCACTTCATCATCATATCATTAAAATAAAATCCACTTAATCAAAGACTTGTTTTGTCATGAGTTTAATCCCTAATCATGGATTAAGTTGAGGAGCTTTCCTCAGCTTAAACATTCTCATCTATTATCCTTCTATTAGGATGGTGTAATGAGTCTGTTTAATCCTTGATTATGGCTTAACCTCATTACTCAACACTAAACAAAAACACCAAAAACATCTAATTGATCACAAGTAGGTTAATGATCTTAATCCTACACCAAAGGTGGTTAAGTGTGAGAATCTGACTTCACACTTAAGGTATTCTCATTACCCCTAAACAGAGGGAAGATGTGATGAGTTTACTAACCCATTGGTTTAGGCTTAAGCTCATTAACTTATGACAAATTCAAAAGCAATAAAAGACTGAAAACTCAAAAACAAACAATAATCGTCTCCTTCGGGATTCTTTTCTCATCATCTTCACTCATAAACGGGAACTTGCTTCTTCCGTCTAATGCAAGACAGTTCGCACCTGAGCCAGACAGGTCATACACTTGAGCATAGACAAGTAAGCAGTTCATCAGTCAATTTATCTTTCAGTCTCTTTGGGTCGAACTACGGTGTTCTGACTTCCTCATTGCACGAGAGGATACGTAGGCATAACTTAACAGTTATCGAACAAAAGTCTCTGTATATTCCCCCTCTTTCTAGCCTTATTCTTTAGCCTCATGATCATGAGCATTTCACTCCTGTCCTTACACTGACACTTCACCTATACACTTCACTTACACTGACACCTGTACATCCTTTTCCAGCTCTTTTATACACAAATTGCACTGACACTACCCCTTTAAAACACAAATCTTTTAAGCGTGGATCCCGTCGAGTACGACGGACAATCTGGGTGCTAATACCTTCCCAGGTTGTAACCAACCCCCTTTCTCAGTCTCTCTGGTTCGCAACCGTCTTATCCATATCTTTCTAGGTTTATGCAGCATTACCTTTCCTCCGGGATAAAAATGCCTAGCTGGCGACTCTATTCATCCCCAGTGAGTTCACGGCTGCGTGTTCTCACTGTCCCCTTCACCGACCGTTCACGTCTGTACCTTCATCTGATCCATTTCATTTGTCGGGAGCGACACCTACATATGGATCCATGCACCTTGGGCAGAGTGCAGGATTTGACATGCAGTATGATAAAAATGGAAACAAAGAAAATTACTTTAACTGCCAAGTAACTTGAACAAAATCTTCGGCAGACCAGTTCCGGAGCTCCTCCCCAGGTACGCATGGGTGAATCCAGTTATCCAAGTCGCAGTCATTATCCCCATTTGCATCTGTTGCACAAACGATGTTGTAGTCGAACATTCCAGCGCTTGTGAATGTTATAGAGTTACCGCCCTGAGACCAGCTAGACCCACCAGGTTGATATCCAAGCCCAAACTTGTCGTCTTTCCTTTCCACTTCTAGCAGCTTGCCCCAGCCCTGGGCATTTTCGGATTAGACTACTTCCTTAGCCTGCTTGTAGGAGTAAATAAGAGTCCCTTCCTTTTCATTGCTCTGAACTGTAGAAACTGGAGACAAAGTACTGACATTGACTGTCTCAAAATCTTGGCAAAGTGTCTCATGGATCTCCCCATCCATTTCCACATACTTGAAGATCGACAGATGGCTCACGAAAATATCCTCTTCTCCGCATACAGTAACAACTTGGCCGTCTACCACATACTTCAACTTCTGATGCAACGTGGATGTTACTGCGCCGGCAGCATGAATCCAAGGACGTCCCAATAAACAGCTATAAGCGGGTTGAATATCCATAACACAAAATGTACTATTGAACACCTGAGACCCAATCTTCACCGGTAGCTCCACCTCCCCAAACACAAATCTTCGTGACCCATCGAAGGCTTTCACAATCAAATCACTGTGTCACAAAACGATGCCATCAATATTCAGCTTCATTAAGGCCTTCTTAGGGAGCACATTGAGAGAAGAGCCTGTATCTACCAGGACGTGTGATAGAACAACACCCTTACATTCCATGGTGATATGTAAGGCCTTGTTGTGATTGCGCCCCTCGGAAGTGAGATCTCTATCTGTGAATCCCAACCCATGGCTGGCGTTTATGCTGCCTACCACGGCCTCCAACTGGTTGACAGTTATCTCTTGTGGTACATACTCCATTTGCAAAACTTTTAGCAAAGCCTCCCGATGAGCTTGAGAACACATCAGCAACGACATAATGGATATCTTGGACGGGGTCTGATTCAGCTGTTCAACCACCTTATAGTCACTTTTCTTAATTATTCTCATGAATTCCTCCACTTCCTTTTCAAAAGTGCCTCGACTAGCAGCAGGATTTGTCACCTCTTCAATTGTTATCTGTTTACCCTTAGCCTTTGCAGCAGCTTCAGCTTCGGGATCACCCCTAAGAACTTGAGGAGCAAAGAGACGCCCACTCCGTGTAAATCCACCTACTCCTCTGACGTTCACAATAGTTGGGTCAATTGTCACTGTTTTACTCTCCACCTTCTGGCCTTCTACATATACGTCTGAGCCATAGTGCCAAGGGATGGCCTTGTCATTAGCATAGGGAACTGGTCCCAAAACAATAATGGTAAATGGACTCACCTCCGAAACATAGATAGTCACTGTCCCTCTCCGGGCAGGAACCTCAGCAGGATCAAAACAAATTGTCACTATAGACAAACAATCACTTCTATGATTAACCCTATCGAACTGTAGAGACCCCTCGTCAATCAAACACTGTAGCCCAACTTTCAAATCCCCACAACCATTAACCGAATTCAAACAACCCTCACAGTCAAAATCACAACCTGGGAACACCTGCCCTTTCAACAATTTGTCTTTTACCACTAACAATGAAGTCTTCACTTCATCCACATTCAAGATCAGGTTCAACCTCTCGCCACTGTCAACAAAATTTATCCTGGTCCCTCCATGATTTGGAATGGGGTTTGATGTAACATTTGGAGGCGGTGCAAAGTTAATTGCTTTTGAATCAATCAAATCTTGGACTTTATGCTGTAATGCCCTGCACTTCTCCGTTGAGTGCCCGTGAGCTCTTGAATGAAATATGCATCTTGCATTAGCATCATACCTTACTGGAAGCTCTCTAGGTGGAGGTGGTGCTAATGTCCTCAACTGAATTAAATTCAAGTCTAAAAGTCTCTGGAGCAGAGCTGTGTATGTCATCGGGATTTCCTCAAGCACCCTGTTAGCTGGACGAGCTTGTCTCTGTTGATAGGGTCTTTGTTGATAGTTATTGCGTTGCGGCTGTTGCTGTTGCTGCTGTTGTTGTTGCATAGGACCTGTGGGGATAGTGACAACTGCCACCTGCTCGTAAGATCCTTTGTATCCGTGGCCCCGACCTCGACCGTACACAACATTAGTCTCTCCCTCCCTTCTTCTTGGAGGTCAATTGAAAGCTTTTCTTACACCGCTTGAGCTACCTGCACCGCTGTCTTGGATCTTCCCCATTTTCAGAAGAGTTTCAACCCTCTCTCTAGCTATCACGATGTCATTAAACTTGGTCGCTGAACAAGACGCCAGTCACTCAATAAACACCCCATGCAGCGTTCCCATAAACATGTCTGCCATTTCATTCTCTAACAAGGGAGGTTGCACTCGAGCAGCAAGTTGACGCCACCTCTGGGCGTACTCTTCGAACCCTTCTTTAGCACTTTGATACATTGTCTGCAACTGGGTATGATTTGGAGCCATATCCAAATTATACTGATACTGCTTCACAAATGCCTCAGCTAAATCCTTCCAGCTTCGAATATTGACCCGACTCAGCTTCATGTACCATTCCAAAGAAGCTCCTACAAGACTATCCTGGAAGTAATACATCCACAGCTTTTCATCATCTGTATGCGCAACAATCCTTCCCACAAAAGACTGAAGGTGAGTTTTTGGGCACGCCGTGCTGTTGTACTTATCAAAAGTAGGGACCTTGAACTTGTAGGGAATTCTCACCCCTGGCACCAAGCCCAGATTAGTGATGTCGAACCCTAGAGAACTCTGAGACTGAATGGCACGAATCTGCTCAGCCATTTCTTCAAACCTCATATTCATATCACCCCCTTGGCCTTTCTCTTAAGATCTTTGAACAGTCCTGACTTAGGAAGCTTCTTAGCAAACCACTTAGCGAACAATGGAGCACAACAATTTACATACCCCTTTCTCTTCTCATTTCTGTGATGGACACCGAAGTAAAAGTCTCCCAACAACGTAGGCACCGGGTTCCCTTTAATGAAAAGGGTGATAGCATCCAAGCTTACCCATCCTTTTTCTCCTGGGAACAGACTTATCCCATAGACCATTAAGGCTAACAGCGCACTGAACTCTAACCACTTCCCTCCCAAAGCAAACACATGAGCTTCTGTGATAAGAAAACCCAGATTAAATCCCTTCCCCTTATTGGCTTCCAACTCCATCTTCACTATAAGCATACTCAAATGACAGGCACCTGCAATGTTCTTGTACGGGGGACACTTCTCCGCAACATAATAGGTATGTCAGAAATCTCTTCCATAGTGGGAGCCAAGATGTAATCAGCAAACAGAAAAACTCTCAACTGAGGATCATAAAACTGCAACAAAGAATGAAGACTATCTCTCTGATCAACAGTAGGTTTGTTCATGTAACCCAAAATATTCCCATACCGGCTTCTGAAATCATCTGAAACCTTGTCACTCATCAAGCCCACCAGTTTCTGAATATCCTCGGTTTCTGGTTGTGGGAAAGTGTAATGAGCATTCCTTTTTCTGGGTATCTCTTGGATTTCTGTCATCTGGAGGAACAATGAATACCAGAGCTGGGTACAAAGACTAAATGCTAACCTGAAATGGGAACACAAATAGTTAATGCGAGTATGATGCGATGCAAAATGCAATGCAGACATATGATCAACGACCGGGACTGTCTGGATACGGAACACTGGACCCAAGTGACCAAGAACCAAGATCCTCAGAATAAAGCCCCATGAACAAGAATTCAGTCTCAAAGGCCCCAAAATCAGATATCAGATGACTTAAGAACTCCAAAATCCATGTAGCCTTATCGAATCATAGAACTATACTGGCAATGAGGTATGATGATGTCAAGGGTTCCTGCAAACTTGTAAACCCCTCTCAATCTCACAGGTGTGCTCTGGGTCAAGCATCACAGACTCTCAAAGCCGAATAGTAATAATACGTTCACCATTTCCGAGAAATGGCTCATAACCAAATCAGGGAATCAGTTTGGCATTATGTACTACTCAGGGAGGTCTCAGCGTGAGTCCGGGAAAACAAGCATCCTTTATAAGTTCCCATCTTCAAGCACTGGAATCGAGAAACAATAGTACATTCATCCCGAAGGGTATAATTCTCTCTTCATACGACTAGATGCTTTTACTGTGTTCCTATAAAAGAACCAGGCCATCCTATGCGAGTTCCCAGTGGGCCCTCGGGTGTAAATGGGTTTGCCACAAAATGTGGTTTGCCACTATCACCACTGGAGAGGGATGTTTCCACAAAGGTCTTCAATGATCGGTCCCCAGATGCACATAACTATCGAGGTCATGTATTACCCCAGAAAGATTCTGGCATAAATACATTTCCAATACAGTCGCAAGTCTGGGTGTAGAACTCACTACTACCAACATAGCAAGATGCCATGAAGCCAAAGTGACTGTCCACTCTAAGTCCTAGGGTGCACTCGAGCCCCGGTTACGAGCTCATCTCTCAGTAATAGTTCCCAATCCCACAGAAAAAAGGAAACCAGCACAGCCAGACAATCCAGTAATATATGATGCATGAAAATAAATACTGGAAACTGTAAATAAAGCAGTAAATAAAACTATAAATAAACAACAGTAAAATAAACATGCAACAACAAATAATCAACACCCAACGAAACAGAAACACGCAAGCGCTAAGATTGACTCTCAAGGGGAACCAGAGATTCTGGGTCCGATCCCCAACAGGGTCGCCAGTTGTCGCTCCCTGGATTTCCATCCTGGTACAAACGCGAAAGTGGCGCGGAAGAGGGTAGAGTCGCCAGCCATGCATTTTTATCCCGAAGGAACGGGAATGGTAATGTTGCACAAACCAGAAGAAAAGAAAAGGAAGGACACGGGTCCTGCGAACCAAAGAGATTGGGTTCGGGAGTCGGTTACGACCTGGGAAGGTATTAACACCCCAGATCGTCCGCCGTACCCGACGGGATCCACGCTTGCAAAGAAAATGTTTCAAAGGGTGAAGAAATGAAAGCTGCTGCAAAAGAAAAGGAACTGAATCTGGATAAAATAAAAGAAAGGGGAAAATGTAGGGAAAATAAAAGAGTGTGCTCGAACGGGCCCTACCCCGCTGCCTACGTACCTCATCTGGACAATGAGGATCAGAGTTGCCGTAGTTCCCCTAACTAGGGGTGGAAATATTGCATGTGTCTTAAGGCTTGAACTACCTATGTCAATGCTCAAGTGTTGCAGGCTCAGACGACGAGTGTGTAACCGTCTTGCAAAATGACAAGTAGGAGCAAGTTCATGTACAGAGCGAAGGTGATGAGAAAAGAAATCCCGAAGGAGACGCTTATTGTTTGTTTATGTTTTTTATGAGCTTTTATTTGGTGTGGCACAAGAGGATGAACTCAAGCTCTTTTCCATGGAATGTGTACTTGTTACTACATTCCAAGATGGAATAATAGAACAAGCACACCAAGTAAGGAGAATTTATCCAAGACTTGTTTCCAAGGGAAAATGCCTAATTTCATTGACTTGTTGAATTTATTAAGTGTTTTAGTGATAAAAAATGAAGAAGTATTTTTTAGGGTTTTTCTTGATGAAGATGACCTCATGATCCGGCTTGTGCATCATGCTAGGCAAATGCACTATTCCAAGATGGAATGAATACATAGGCCCCATGGAATAAGGCTATTACACAAGAAGTCACTTCTTTCTTTATTAATGTTTTTTAGGTTTTGTTTTGAGATGAGAAGAGAAAGAGAACCAAAGGAACAAAAGGAAAACAAGTATAATGGGGAAAGACTAAACCTAAAGTTATCATGCAAAAAGTGGTCCTAAGGTTAGTGAGTTTTCAACTATCCTAAGAGAAGAAAGAACCAAAGGAAAAGAAAAGAAGAGGAGAAGAAATCTAGAAAGCAACTTACTCCTCTAAAGGAGATAAGTTACTTCTAGAGGGGAAAGAAAAGAGTTGAATCACATGATGGCATAAGGCACATCAAAAACCATAAAGAGAAAGCAACTTTAAAGAAGAGGTGAAGAGTTGAAATGTGGATGAACATCCACACTTCTCTTACCATGATCCACTGAAATGTTAGCAAAAAATCCAGCATATGTTCATCAACACAATCATGGAATTAGCATGCTCCAAGTTCAAATTAACAAAGATCAAACAAACATGCCAAACTTTGTGAATACATGACTTACGCGTCGAGAACATGAAAGCATACATCAACCAGCAAGCAAATCACCCTAAACTAGCATATTCAATGATCATACAATGATCCATGGCAATTAAAACAAGTAAGGGGATAAAACAACCTCAAAACAGCTCAAATATGGCATTCTGCATCAGTGTTAACCGGTTAACCCAAAGTGTTAACCGGTTAACTAGTTCAAACCTGCAGCAAAATACGCAGAAAACAGGTGCGTTAACCGGTTAACCAAAAGCGTTAACCGATTAACACTGTGAAAACAACAACAATTCCTGCAGAAAAATCAGCTCAAGCCAGCTTATCCAAATAATTTCAAACCACAGACCAATAATCAATTAAGCATGACATAAATGGATCAAATCACATTAATTAACATCTTTAAGCTCATGAACATTAGCACACGGATCCGGTTCTGAATCAACCAATCAATTCAAGCAACACAAGCAAATACACAAGCACATGGTGGATCTAAAGCACAAGCATGCAAATAAGCTAAAACATAGCTAGATCTGAATTTAACCAACCTACAAAGCTGAGGTATGCTTTGGTAGTTGTTGTTTGAGCGGGAAATGAGAGATTTCGCGGAAAACTTTGAAGTTCCAGTGCTAAGCTTCACACTTAATGCAAAATAAATGCAAGCAAAGGGTCTTGATGCAGAATTTTGGCTCTAAAAGCACTCCTAATTTCCAAACCAGATCTGAACCACCAAGTAAACGAGCAAAATGATGCAAAGAAACTATGGATGGAGGTCTAGTTCCAAGATCTACACACTTTAAGGCAAAGTTGTGTGATCTTCAAAGAGGAACTTTGAGTGAATTGGAAAATTGAGAGGAAAAAAAGTGAGAGAATATTGAGAGAGATCCAAATTCAGAAAATGAATAGGAATGAATTATGAGAGAGTTTTTTTTCTTGGTTTGGAGGGAAATGGATTAAATATGGTTTAGGTTTGGGGCCCAAAATTTAGGCTTGGGATAAAAAAAAAGGTTTGGAATTGGCTTAGAAAGTGATTAGGACCTAGCATTCGAATTAGGCTTGGATAAATGCTCTAGATCCTTCTCCTTAATTCAAATGAATAAAAATTGGAAAAATGCAAAATTGGAGCCAAAACACATGCTGAAAATGCTGTCGGAATTCAAAATTCGCAGCCGTTAACCGGTTAACCAAAAGCGTTAACCAGTTAACGTCAGTGAATTTTAAATTTTCCCTCCATTTGATGGGAAACCTCAAGAATAACCCGACTCCAACCGTTTTGATCTGATTTTGATCCTCAATCCCTTTTTAGGGCCTTGAACATGATACAGAGCTTGTATAACATGCCTTGTGAACTTCTTGCCAGGTCACCATGCTCTTGATTTTGCCTTGTAGTGATTTGAATTTCCCGGATGACTGATCATATGCCTTATGCTAGAACATGTGAGTGCTATGCTTCATCTTTCTATGTAAAAATGCTAAGGACATGACATGCTTATGATGATTATGATATGATGATGATGCTAAACAGAAGAGGGCAAATTTGGGGTGTTACAGTATGCCCTAATTTTTACCTTTTTTTGAAAAAAATTAGGGTTCTTTGTGCATGGATTTTGTGTCTTTGACTTATGGAGATTATGAGTATTTATAGAGGGTGTAATTTAGGTCAGAATTCGGGCTTGGGTGAAGAATATTTGATTTGCTATTCAATGGTAGTTCCAATCTTTCTATTTTTGCATAATTAACCATTACACACTCCCTCTTTGGTTTTGCACGAATTTTGGATCCATATAATGATAATAAACATCAAAATTTGATCCCAAAATAATCCTAAGATCAAATATTTGATTTTTCAATATTTATTCTAATTAAAATTGAATTTAAATAAATTAAATCCAATAAAATATAAAATAAACATAAAAATCATAATATATGACTTATGGGTCGTGTATTATCTCATGATTAAGTTTGGATTAGAAAAATATGGGCCCATTTGGCAAAAACTTAAATTTTAGTAATTATTTGCCTTATACACCTCCTCAAATTTATCCAACTTCAACAATGCATAACTCTCTCAATTTGTATCCCATGGACGTGTTCTTAGGCTTTTTAGAAAGCTTAGAGTGTTCTCTAACTACTCCTTTTGGTTCCATGTCCATTTTATCTTTCATGTTCAAGTTATGAGCTTTTGAAAAAAAATTGAATTTTTGTTGACTTTTTAAAGGACCTGTAATGTCTTGGCTCATATCTCTTAAATGAAGTATTTATGGCCTTGGATTGTGAGACACAAAGTTGTAGGGATTTGAATTTCCTTCAAAATAAGCTTTGAATGGGAAATTTATGATGAAGCATATGAAAGTTATGGTTGGTCAAAGTACAATTGACTTTCCCCTTAAGAAACCCTAATTTAGTAACTTCTGACTTTTGATGAATCTGAGGTTTCCTTGATGAATCATGATCAACCCTTGATCAAATGATGAATCTCACTTCATAATCTTGACGTTGACCAAAAATCTTGAAGTTTGACTGTATGTTGACCACAATTGACTTTTTGACCAAGTTAACTGATTTTTTTATTATCTGAGCATCTGACTGACCAAACTTGTAGGGCAAGCCTTGAAACTTGACATGAGGATCCTTTAAAGCATATGGGACACCATGAAGTCCACTCGAGGCTTTGGAAGTCCAATTTTCTTTGAGAAAACTCAAAACCCTAATTTAAGATTTATTGCTTAGGAGGAGGCTTTGTCTGATGAAACTTTGAATTCCTTTGAGCAATTGAGAATCTTGTGACCATTAGGAGACCTCTTGAGACATATTGTCTTGATTATGTGAGGGAAAATTTTGGGGTACAACACATAAATATTAATCATGATAATCAATGTAAAACAATCACTTTCCTTTAATTTTCCAATCATGTTATCATCTCTTACAATCAATCAATCATCCATGATAAGCATACATATTAATCATAATAATCAATGTAAAAAAATCCATGATACAATGAAACATGTATATGAAACAACCAAACAATTAAACAAACAAAAGGAACAAATCCTGCCAGGCTCGTCGTGCGACAAGAAAGCAAGGTCACCTCGCCTAGAGTTCATTATGCGGGCTATGGGCAAAGAAGAGGCAAAATCAAAACTCCATCGTGGTCGCTATGCGACCCCAAGGTGAAAAGTTCGTCTACAGCTCGCTTTGAACTCGCGGTGTGACCATAGAAGAACTATTACTCGCTTGGGGTTTGTTATGCGAGCTCGTCAATTCCAGAATTTATGCAGTTTGAAGGAATTGTTAATCCCATCACCACACCAACTCAAATCCAACAAAACATAAATAAAATATGCAACAAAACAACACAACCAACATGATTTATCATATATTCATAGCAATCCATGGAAGTAGAAGAAACATATGTTAACATTTCATCTATTCTCAAAACCTAACCTTTCCAATTTCTACAACTATGGTATCTAACTAGAACCCGCCTCTAGAATGGTGATGAAAAAGTTGTGAAATATGAAGATGAAATGATGTTGATGATGAATGATGAGTTTTACTTCTTCTTCTTCTTCTTCTTCTTCTTCTTCTTCTTCCATTTCTACGATTTTCTTCTTCTTTCTCCCTTTTCCTCTTCTTTCTCTTAATATCTTTCTATCTTTCTCACTTGGTTGGAATGAAGGAAAAGAAAAAGGAAAATGATAAATAGAAAATATAATTATAAGTTAGTAAGACTAACTTGGTTGGTTGGTGAGAAATAGTATTAATTGGTAAAATGTCCAATATTAATGTTATCAAGATGTCTTTATTGTGCCAAATAATAAAATGCATGATTTAAATAATATTAATTAAATTAATACTGAGCTCACCAGTTACTCTAATTATCCCAACTGATAACTCTCAGAGCATACCAGAACTCAACTGATCTCGATTAATATTATTTATAGCATTTTAGGAAATACGGGGTATTACACTCTCCATCCTTAAATAAAATTTGTCCTTGAATTTAAAGATTACCCGAAAAAGGGTGAGAGTAAGATTTTCACATCTCCGACTCAAGCTCCCAAGTAGCATCTCTCAGATGTGTTTCGTCTCACTGAACCTTAACAAGAGGAATTTCTTTGTTTCTTAAAACCTTAGTTTCTTTCTCCACAACACAGCTTGGTAGGGATTCAAAAGTTATATTTGCTTCTATCTTAATTGAATCTGGAAGAATTGGATGAGAGGATCAGGAATGAACTTCCAGAGTTGAGACACGCGGAAAACATAATGCATCTTAGATAGATATGGAGGTAAGGATAATGTATATGTCACTTCAACAATCCTCTCTAAAATCTGATATGGTCCTATGTATCTCAGACTTAACTTCTGTGACTTAAACGGTCCTTTCGATATCAATCTTGGAGTAACTTTCAAAAATACATGACCACCTTCTCCAAACTCCAAAGGTCTCTTTCGGTTATCCTCATAACTTTTCTAACGATCTTGTGCTTTCTTTACCTTATCATTGATCATTATGATCTTTTGCAAAATTTCTTGAACAATCTCCGGTCCTAAAATCCTTTCTTCACTAACTTCCATCCAATATAAAGGTGTCTTACATTTACTTTCGTACAAATTTTTGTAAGAAGCCATACTGATACTTGTGCGGTAACTATTGTTATATGCAAATTCTATCAATGGCAAAAGCTCCTTCCAAGCTCATCCATTTTCAAGCACACAAGCTCTAAACATGTCTTCTAATGTTTGTATCGTCTGTTTCATCTGATCATCTGTTTGAGGATGATTCGATGTACTTAAACATAACTTAGATCCCATGTCTTATTGAAAAGCTATCCAAAACCTTAAAGTAAACTTTGGATCTCTAGCGGACACAATACTAGAGGGAACGCCATGCAGCCTCACAATTTCCGAAACATATTAACATGCAAGATAACTTGCATATTATGTAGTTTTCACGATCAAGAAATGTGTGGATTTTATCAACCAATCTACAATTACCCAGATAAAATCATATTCGACTTAAGTACGAGGTAACCCAACCGGAAAGTCCATTGAAATACTATCACATTTCCATACCGGAATCTCCAACAGTTGCAACAAACCACCCGATCTTTGGTACTCAATCTTCACCGGTTGGCACACTGCACATTCAGACATGTACTCCAAAATATCCCTTTTTATCCAAGACCACCTGTAACACCCTAATTTCCCCCTAAATTTTCTTCGCAATTCATTTGCATCTTGCATACAAACAAGATCGCACTGGTTGCTCGGTTCTTCTCGTGTGTAGGTTTATGTCTCACAGGGGATCATCGTTGCTTTTAATTGCTTTATTTGTTTATGTTTACTAACCATTAATTAAAATCCAAAAATATTTTGTTTTCTTTCACTAACATTTTCAGGAAGAGGAACAATTGAAAATGCCAAAAATAACAGTCATGCAGCTCGAGTAAAATTTCACAGACAAAAGTCGAAGTTGATTCGCAAGTAATTCAAATTTATCTGATCAAAGATTTCCCAAGTTAATTGATTCATTCAAGGAATTCCAAGGTTCATGTGTTTATTTCCATGCCTTCTTCGACGTACAAAAGAATTGGGCCACAACAACCAAGCAATCACATTTGAATAAAATATTCAAATTTTAGCTTGGTTAACCGGTTAACCATTTTCAGTGTAATTTGATTAACCGTTTAACCAGTGAGAAATTTGAATATTTCATTCAAATTCAGCATCCTTTGATCATTGATCTTATTTGGAATATTCTAGATCCATTTCCCTCTAAATTCTCTACATCACTTTGATCATTTCCTACCATAAACCCTCACTAATCACCACTCTTTTCCATTTCCCACCAAATTTTGAATTACCAAACCTAATTTGAATTACCAAAGAAAGTTCCATTCCACCAAATTCCCATACCTAAAGTATTTAAATAGCACTCTAATTTCATTCATTCAACAAGCTTTTGAGAGCCAACAAATCTCTTGCAAAATACTCCCCCAAAACCAAAATTCCACTAAAGCTCTTATTTCCTTCTTTTGAAGTTATCAAGAATTCACATTGAATTCTTGATCAACTTGAGCTAAACTTTCATCCTATTATTTTCTTGTTCATCAATTTCAGTAGATCTAGCTTGATTTGGTCCAATTTGAAAAAGTGCTTTTGGTAATTCACTCTTTCCATAAACCCATCTTCATCATCAACATTCAAGATGTAAATCTTTGGTGCCTTTAATTCTAGATCCTTTAGATCTTAAATTGTTGTTTGATTACATGGATTTCACTGTATTATGGTTTTAAAATTCGTGCAAATTCAGATCATGATCATCAAGTGTTTGAAAAAAGGTTTTGAAAATGGATCATGCTGAATTTTAGCATTCTTCTGCTACTGGTTCAGTGTTAACTAGTTAACCATTTTCAGTATATTTTGGTTAACCAGTGTAAAATGGCGCAGGTTTTGAAAACTGGTTGCGTTAACCGATTAACCATTTCCAGTGCATTTTGGTTAACCGGTAAACACAAGTCAAAGGCAGTTTTTGGCTTATTTTAAGCTCCTTTTTGGTTCCTCTTCTTCCTTCTTTTTATTTTTACCTTGGGAAGCACTTTTAGGAGTGATTTCTCTTTAATTTCAATGAACTTTAGGTGTAGATTAGAGTAGTTAATGTTCATTAATTCAAAACTACCTTTAAGTGAATTATTCAATTCATTTAAGGTACTTTTTATTAGTGATACATTTTCATACTTGAATCCACCAAGTTGAGTGATTGAATTTAAGGATGGAATAATACCACGAGTGTGACTCAATTTAGTATTCATCTTTAGTTTTGTGCGGTATTACGTCCGGATAGCGATTTACATATCGTTTATCTCGCATGCATTAGCACTAACATTGTTCACCTTAATTGGTGGTGGCCGGCCTCATTTGTAGGGTAATTACTTCATAAATTACTTGGCGATTGCTTAACATAGACCTAAATGTGTCCCGAATTCGGAATAAAAATCCAATTGGATACTTGCACTTTCGTGGACTGGACCTCTTGTTAGTCGCGTAATCCCAAAGTATTTAATCATATTGCATTAAGAATCAAGACTTATGAATGTTTGATGCGTAGGTGCTTTGGGTCTCCTAATCGCCTTTCAAATTTCATTGAATTTGGTTATGTTTTCCTTGATTAATCGCTAGTGTAAGATACTAAGCGGATCCGGCTGCCTTTCGATTTTGGTTACTCTTTTGATTGTGGTTGATTAAGTTCACCAAACCACTATTATGTAAATATTATTATACTATTACTACTATTAATATTTTAGATTCTTGCACTTTAATTGTTTTTTCTACTAACATTTAATTTCTTGCACCTTTATAGATTTTATTTTATTATGCTTTATTATGCTTTATCCATCCATTATCATGTTTATATTTATTGCTCTTATTTTTGTTGTGTTGATTTTCCTTTTGTCCATTTGGGCACAAAAATATTAATAAAGGATTAAATCTCTAAAAAACTTGTGATCTTAATCTTTGGACTATTGGTTACTATCCTTGGCTTTGGAATGAATTTTTGGACTTAGATTTTAGGACATCTCTCATTTGCTTTGATCTTCGTGAAGTTGGTACTTGCCTTTATTTGGCCATTTGCTAGCTTATAATGATGGAACTCTTATGCTCATAATTGGAAGTATCATAAAGTTTTGGTTAGATATTTCTTCCTTTATCTCCTTATTTTCTTTTCTAGGATAGTCTCTTCATCTCCAAAATAAGGATGAAACTCTTATGCTCATAATGAGATTTTAACCATAAGTCTGAGCCAAAAAGTTACAGAGTCCCTGAGGTGCGCCGAATCCATATTTTGGCCTCTCTTTATTATCATATTTTCTCAATTATTTTAGTTTTAATTCCGTTGAGTCATGAAATCATTAACTTCAACACCAATGGATAATATTAGTTTGATTATTAGTCCTTATAGGTTCGATATTTTTTTAAAACTACATGATCGATTGTGCACTTGCAGTTAGGTTATCCAACAAACTCATAAAGTCGCGATCAATTGGTTGGTTGTGTAGCTTGAAACATATATCATTGTATGATTGGTTGATACTGATTTAAACTTGCACTAAGTCCATTTGTGTGTGTGTGTGTGTTAGGTCTAAAGATGCATCAAGAGTTGACCAATGTGCTCAAGTGTAAAAATGGAGTGGCAAGAAACTCTCTTGGTGATGACTTAACGGAGTAAAGTAAACCACGTGGAACCTTGAAGTTTTAGCATACTTAGTAGAATTATGTATTAATTTTGTAGGCATCTAGACTTGGTTAAAAATGTAAAGGGAGCCTCAAATATACACAAACAAAAAATGTGATTTGAATTGTAAATGTCAAGTTTTTGTTGTTGTAACTTTCATCGATGCAATGTAATATTTGGAAAATATTTGAAATGAAAAAAATGAGAAGGTTTTGTTTTGAATTCAAACTTTAAGTCTTTGACTTTATTTTAACATGTTTGAATATATGAATGGAATGAAGATGACATGCTTTAATAAAATGAACAAAAAGAATGTATGTATGCTTTTGAAAAAAGATACTCACCAATAACTCATGGATGATGTTTGTATGAATCAATGAATGAAATGGGGAGTGAAATAAAAGTGATAAACCTAGACTCATAATTTCAAAACAAAACCCTAAACAAAATCAAAGTGAAAATATGAAGTTACGGGTAATAAAAGGCTTGGTTTTAAATGCATGACCCATAAGGAAAATAATCAGATGAAAAAAATCAAACTATTGACATTCCTTAATTGACTTTATCTAATGCATGATAATGACCAAATGCAATGGCCATCACATGATGATGCAAATGAGATACATATGAATCATATGCAGATTAAGAATTTGGAGGAAATGGCAACATTTATGGTATGACAGAAGGGTATCAGGTTATGTGGGATTAATAAATAACATTGAAATAACTTCTAGTGATACTCTCGGGAAAGAAGAAAATATGCTTTTTGGAAATTAGTTGTAAGTTTGAATGTTAAAGGTTGTAGAAAATTTCAAATGCTCAATTCACCCTATTTATAATCAACAACAACTGAAAGGTCAAAACCAACTATGAAAATAAATCACAAGATTAATGACTAAATTTTCACTCATGATACATGTCAACTCAAGTGCACTCAAACACTTTGCAAGCATCATTATAACCTAATTGGCCACGTCATTACACGTGTTAGAAAAGGGTGACTAGACGTTTCAATGATGGAACCACATTAAATATGCATTTTCCCATATACTTCTTCAAAACCGATCTCAAGAGTTTCAGTTCCATTCCACATCAGACCACATCTTGGATGATGATCAATGATACTAAAGACTTTCCCCGACTCATTCAATGTTTGACAAAGCCTTAGGGGCAACTGTTTTGGACTGACTAGAGACCCAAAAGACCAAGACCTAATTCATATCAAATTCACTTCACTTGACCCAAAATATAAACAATTCATACGTTAAAAACAAGGTACAATCTTTGATCTCCAATTTCAACATCTTCTTGAATCATAAACTGACGGTCACTAGAGTGCACACTATGCAGATCCACCATATGCCATCGTAAAGGAGATCAGAGCCATCATTCAAGAATATCAATTTTCCAACTACATCCATTTATGGTTCCCGAATGGATATATATATATATATATATATATATATATATATATATATATATATATATATATATAAAATCAATATTGATATTTTCGGGGCGATCAGAACCTTGAGTGGGCCAAAGACTTCGTTGACGATGCTAGATCGTTGAGGAGAGAATGAGGGTGTACCTGTAAGGCACTCCGATGCTAAAGTAAGTAATAAAGAGAGAAAAAGGCAGGTACAAAGTGAGTGTTCTTAAGATGAATATTTGATATTTGGCCCTCTCAAATTATAGGGTTTATATAATGCTCACAGTGTTTGGCCATTGGTCCCTATTTTTGGGCTTGGATAATCGGTTCCCCAAAAATAGGTAACTGATATAAACTAGTTGTTGGGATAGAGAGATCTACTTGGAACTAGAAATTGCATCGAGCAGGATATAATTTTGGGCAGAATAATTCCGGAGTTATTTCTAGAGGACTATCCTGTGATTAACGGACAGAGGTTCAAAGGAGGGAAAAAATGGGCAGCTATCCCTGGAGGTCAGTCGACCATCTCTCCTCGACTTAGGGGCAGAGGAAAAGCTAGCTCCCTTTGGCCTTAATGGACCAGATTTGGACTATTGGGTCATCCTGGATGTAGGAGTGGATTTGGCCATGCATAGTCATTGGGCCAATCCGGAACATGAGCCCCTTAAGTCGTTGCTTATGGGCGTAGACGTGATGAATTAAGGGCAACTCATTATCCTGAGGAAGGGAGTACGTGGTCGATTGATAACGAGAAATCATATCAATTATTTAGCAAATTTCTAGTCTATTTTCATTTCATTTTGATATAATTAACTCCCGACTTTCTCGAGTTTTCGCATTTTTTCAGGTATAATGCTTCTCAAGTCAACAACGTGCAAAATGAAGAAATGAAACAAATAAACATAAGTCAGACCAAAGAGCCAAGCCAAAAACAAGATTCTGCATAATTTGTAGCAGTGACGGTCGTCACAAATCCATTACGATCGTCACACAACTTGTAGCGTGTGACGACCGTCTGTAACACGGTGGGAGAACTGACTTTAAGTTATGTTGCGGATAGCAAGAGTCGCCACCGACTTTTATTTTATCCAAAAGGAAAGGGTATAAAAGAACAGGAAAGACCTTAAGAGAATATTTTGGGTCCGGGGGGTAGGTTATGTAAAGGGAAGGTGTTAGCACCCTTTACATCCATGGTTATCCATGGGCTCTTAGTTACTTAGCTCACTTTAAACTGTTTTTTGAAAGTGTAGTGTGTGAATAGAAAAATTTTCAGAATAGTTAATTATAATCCATGTACGGATGTGTAAAAACTTGTTTTTGAAAATTTGTTTGAAATTGTTAAGTGTGAAAAGTTTTTTGAAGTGAGCAAGTACATAAGAGGAACCTACCCTAAAGTTTAAAGTCTTTCTTGTTCTTTATCCTTTCCTTGGTAAGACTATCCCTACTATTAAGGAGTAGGTAGTCATTACCTTGGATGTAAGGGACATGTGAGGGACATTCTGTTTTATGAAGGCAACCGTGGGGTGTAATAAGCATACTGGAGGGACTATCATCATTATTCGAAGGGACTCGATTCGTAAAGGCAACCATGAGGGACTTGATGATTTTTCTTTTAAAGGGACTTGCTTTATACACCCCACTTGACCTTATGATTTAGGCAACTTGAGGGATAACCTTAGAAAGTGAGACAGCGATTAAAATCGACTTACGTGTGTGAGTGTTTAATTTAATTATCTTATGATTAAAATAAGCTAAATTAATTTTAAATAACATACATGTTTTGCACTCCCTAGTTACTAACCATAGCAACAATTAAACATTTAAAATATTTACAAAATTACACCAAGGAAGCAGTTACATAATTATAAGCAAAATAAAATAAATAGCAAAAATATAAATATATAGCAAAATAAATATAATAAGCAAAAATAGTGAATAAAAATTGGGGTTAGTGATAAATAATAATATTAAATAATAAGCAAAAAGTTAGTAATAATAAAATAAGAGAGGTTAGTGAATAATAAAAATTAATGAAATAATAATAACATATAAAATTAATAAAGCAAAATAAATTATATGGTTAGTAATAACAATAATAAATAAAATTAACCAAAATTATAAGAATAAGAGATTGACAATTTTTAATATAAACGATTATATTTAGAAAGAAATATGAACAAACAATTATTTTAATTTACAGGTTATTAAGTTATTTTTAAATATATTATAACTACAAAATTTAATTATTATAAATTCAATTATTTCTAAACAAAAAGTTATAAAAGGTATTCACATATTATACAAAGAGAAAAATAAATTATAAGCATATTTACAAGATTTAATTTTTATTGATTATTGCCAAAAATTATATTAGAGACCATATTCAATAAACATATACATAATAATTTATATTAAGAATTAGTAAATAAATAACTAGGGTTTTTTAATAAGTACTTAGAAAAATAAATAAATTAGGGTTTGTTTTTTTTAGAAAATATTTTAGGGATTATATACATATTTTATAATATAGAAGATAATAAAATACTTTTAATTTGTTTTATAATAATTAATTAGAAAGAAAAATAAAGAAAATGTGAGAATAAAAAAAACCTGATGGGGCTGGGGTTTGAACCCAGTCCCCTGAGCTTGCAGCCAACAATACACACCACTGGGCTGCCTATGCGCAGGCAACAATGAAGCAGGTTCAAGTTGTTTTGATCTTTGTCCCAAAAATAAACTGGAAAATTAAAAGAACCAAAAAAAGGCCTGGGGGAGGATTGAACCCAGGACCTTTATACACACAAACGCACACATCACCACCCGGCTGGAAGAGCCCACCTGATAATGTAGTGACAACATAACATAATATATTAAAATTACAAATTAAATGAAAACGCATCAAAAAGAATTGCTGGAGGCTGGATTCGAACTCATGGCCTCAAGTCATACGCGCATCACTTCCGCCACTGGACCAAACCTGTTTTGGTGATTAAACATGGAAACAATTCAATAAAATATTATAACTGATTTTCAAATTCCCAGCTGCGCGCCATCAGCTTCTTCTTCAACCTTGTGACATGCGAATTCTCCTGCGATAATTGCTGGGATATTACCTGCGAAAAACGAATCCCAGCAAAACCTGCGAAACACAATGGGCAACAAAAACGTACAATTTCACAAAATTGAAAGCATAAACACATTCCAGAGGTCCATTCAAGTCAAGCCATGATCTTAGAAGTCATTTATATTTTGTAAATCACGAAACCCCAATTCTTGGTTAAAACCCTAACTATGGTGAATTTCGTTTTAGGCCATGGAGCTTCACCAAATCATCCAGATTCCATCTATGATCATCAACAAACAAAGTTATATAAACAAATTTCAATAATATGCAATGAATCATTGGAATCGAAAAAAATTTATTCAAGAACAAATTGGATTCGGGTTGGCCAATGCAGTACACATGGGATGCATATGAGTGATGCTTTAGCTTCAGTGATGTCTAAAGAACACGTCTATGTTCTTAGTTTACCTTGAAACCTCTTGTATTGAAGAATCCGAATCTCACTTTTTTGATGAATTTTGAGTTTTTGAAACTTACCCTTGGCTGCTGGAAATCGTCCTTGGGCAATGGCAATGAGTTTAGTATATATAGGAGACTCAATTAGGTCAAACACTTTGATTGATTATGTGCAAGAATTGATTCAAAAAGATTCATCATAATAAGCTTTAAAATTTCAATATTTTTGTACCAATGCTTTCTATTTCAAGCCATTCTATATAACTCTTGCATCAATTTGTTCCATGCTGACTTTATGATATTCTAGAATCAATAAATCAATTAAATCTTCACATTTAATATTTTATTTAAATTTAAAATGATTTTAAGAATAAAAAATCATAATAAATTAATTAAATAAAATAAAAATTATGAAAATATTATGGAAATTTCGTGCATGATGTTGTTGTATGGGTTGGATCACAACTTGGGCAGCCCATTTGGAAAGAAGTGGTTTTAAACCTCCATTTTCAACATAAACCATCACAAAATTTCCCAACTTTGCAAGGGCACATCTCCCTCAATTTTAAAGGTATGAGGGTGTTCTTGGACTTTTTGGAAAGCTTGAAGAGTCCTATAAACAACCCCATTGGTTTCAGGTCCATATCATTTACCAATCTCAAGTTATGCCCTTTTGAAGTTGTTGTCTTTTTGTTGACTTTTGAAATGACCTATAATGTCTTAGCTCATATCTTTCAAATGAAGCATTTTTGGGCTTAACTTGCAACATAAAAGTTGTAGAGAATTCAATTTCCTTCAAAATGAGCTTTGGATGGAGACTTGGTGATGAAGTATGTGAAAGTTATGGCTGGTCAAAGTTCAGTTGACTTTTACTAAGGAAACCCTAATTTAGAAACTCCTGATTATTGATGACCTGGAATCTCCTTGATGAATCATGATCAACCCTTGATCAAATGATGAATTTTACTTCATATACTTGATGTTGGCAAAAAATCATGAAGTTTGACTTTGGTTTGACCACAATTGACCTCAGTTTGACTTTTTAACTGCATTGACTGATCTTGACTTATCTGATCATCTGACTGAGCAAACTTCTGAGAAAAGTCTTGAAACTTGTCATGGGGGTTCTTACACACATATAAGATGTTATGAAACTCTCTTGAGGTATTTGAAGTCCATTTAGCCTGATTAAAGTCAAAACCTTAGTTTTGGATGCACTGCTTAGGAGGTGCATTGTCTGAGGGAATTGTCAACTCTTCTGACCAATTGTGAACTTTGTGAACCTTGTGGACCATCATAAACTGTCTTGTGATACTCATGGGAGGTATTGTGAAGCTTGTGAACCTTGTGAACCTCATGAAGTGGCTTTGTAGACCTCATGAATCTCAGGAAAGCTTTGTAATCATTGTGAAACTTGTGAACCTTGTGAACCTTCAAGAAGTGACTTGTAGACTTCATGAACCTCACGAAAGGTCTTGTATATGTTGAGAAACTTGTGAACCTTGTGAACCTTCAAGAAGTGACTTGTAGACTTCATGAACCTCATGAAAGGTATTGAAAACATTGTGGGACTTGTGAACCTTGTGAACCTTCATGAAGTAACTTGTAGACTTCATGAACCTCATGAAAGGCCTTGTAAGTGTTGGGAAACTTGTGAACCTTCTTAGAGCACAAAGTCTTGTATTGTGAGGGCAAATTTTGGGGTGCAACAGTTGCCCCTGTTCAATTTTCTGAAACCTGAGGGGTTAGATTGGTATATTTGCCAGTCGTAACCTGGAAGGTTGAAGGGGATTGAACACAAAAGCCCAAAAATTTGCACTCACCAGTGCATTGAGTGATATTGATGGTTGGTTGAATATGATTGAGTGGGCTTAAAGATGCCACTAGGGGAAAGTTCTTCAGATATATTTCTTGGAAGATAAAGCAGTCCAAAATATGGAGGTATAATGAAAGCTGTCAGGAGTCTGGAGCAGTCCTGAGGTATTAATGATATGCTTTCAGGATACTGGAGTAATACTGATGTAACAGCATGTCTTCATGAGGATAGAGCAATCAATAATGATAACCCTAAAGCAGTCTTGAAGTAATAATATGATTTCAGGAGGATAGAGCAATGATAACTCTAAAGCAGTCTTGAAGTAATGATTTCAGGAGGATAGAGCCATCAATAATGATAACTCTAAAGCAGTCTTGAAGTAATGATTTCAGGAGGATAGAGCCATCAATAATGATAACTCTAAAGCAGTCTTGAAGTAATGATTTCAGGAGGATAGAGCCATCAATAATGATAACTCTAAAGCAGTCTTGAAGTAATGATTTCAGGAGGATAGAGCCATCAATAATGATAACTCTAAAGCAGTCTTGAAGTAATGATTTCAGGAGGATAGAGCCATCAATAATGATAACTCTAAAGCAGTCTTGAAGTAATGATTTCAGGAGGATAGAGCCATCAATAATGATAACTCTAAAGCAGTCTTGAAGTCATGAGAAGTTATCAGGAGGATAAAGTAACCCTGAGGTAACAATAAAGCAGTCCCAAAGTAATAAGAAGCTTATCAGGAGGATAAAGTAACCCTGAGGTTACGATAAAGCAGTCCCAAAGTAATAAGAAGCTTATCAGGAGGATAAAGTAACCCTGAGGTTACGATAAAGCAGTCCCAAAGTAATAAGAAGCTTATCAGGAGGATAAAGTAACCCTGAGGTTACGATAAAGCAGTCCCAAAGTAATAAGAAGCTTATCAGGAGGATAAAGTAGTCCTGATGATCATAAGTTTGTTTGTTGGGTAATTAACCTGAAAACAAGGTAGCATTCTGTATAATAACATTAGTTTATGCCTTATGTATGCATGTATGATATGATGTACTCAAGTAATGTACTATGTGTCTATGGATATATATGCTATGGTATTATGTAAATGATGTATGTATGATATGATACTGCCGGAAGCGTCTGGATATCTTTGTATAACAACTGCTGGCCAGGGAAAATAAATCCCGATTCGTTGTTGAAGAATATGTTATACATAACCGTCCGTCTGCTGGGGATAACAGGGTATAGATAACCTCCCGTATGCTGGGGATAGTAAGGTATATATCGCCTCCCGGATGCTGGGGATAGTAAGGTATATATCACCTCCCGGATGCTAGGGATAGTAGGGTATATATAACCTTCGTCTTCGTTTGATAGTAGGATAAGTATAACATCCCGTCTTCGTTCGTCGTACCCTTATTGAAAAGTAATTTCCCGCATATCCGTATGAGGATAAAAGAGATGGATATAAAGTCCAGGGGAGATAAGACTTTATGAAGATGGATTCGTCCTACTGACGGTTTGTAACTGTCTTGTAAAGGTGAACCGGTGAAGCTTCATTGAAACCCTCCCCTCGTTCGTCCTTAGTAAATACTATTACTGCATTTTCATGCATTTCTGGTAAACATCAATCATATTAAAAAGCATACATGCATTTTTGGTAAACATTAATCATATTCAAAAGCATACATACATTCAAACACAACCAATGGACGTTTCGCTTATGTAAAATAGGGTAAAAGTAAATCTGGATTTAAAAGATGGAATTTATTTATATCAAAAAGTGACCCATACACGGGTAAGTTTGTACAAGGAGACATAAACCCTAGTAAGAGGATTTCGTCATAAAGTTTTTACAAAACAGAGAAAATCAGCTATGTGGGAAACAATCCTATTGAGTTTCAATTCTACTATTGCCATTCAAGTATCTCATCTTCTTGCTGTTGAGACGGAAACGATTGGATTGAGCTTTATCTGTTCGAACTTGAGTAAGTAGTACAACTGGTTGCAGTTTTATGGGTGGTCCAAACGAGACATAGTCATACGCTTTAATCCCTAACTTTTGCCTGGATTGCCCTTTCAGGTTTTCAATCCACCGGGATACCCTTTTTTGCCCAAGTCGCCTTTTCAGGTTTTCGACTTGCCGGGTGTACATCTTTTTATATATATCCCTAATTTTTGCCCAAACCCTTTTGGTTTGCCGGGATGCCCTTATTTTTGCCTAGGCCAGTCAACCTAGCGGGTCTCTTTTTATGCGTAGTATTTTTTAACTATGTCCGCGTTTACAGGCTGTGGGAAGTCTTCACCATCCATTGTAGTCAATATCATGGCACCTCCTGAGAACACTGTCTTGACTACAAATGGTCCTTCATACGTTGGAGTCCACTTGCCCCTAGGATCACCCTGTGGTAATATGATACGCTTGATTACCAAGTCACCAGCCTGATATACCTTTGGCTTAACCTTCTTGTTAAAAGCTTTGATCATTCGTTTTTGGTACATCTGGCCATGACAAACTGCTGCTAACCTTTTCTCATCAATCAAATTTATCTGGTCAAGTCGGGTCTGAATCCACTCATCTTCATCCAAGCCTGCATCCTTCATAATTCTCAAGGAGGGAATCTGAACTTCAATGGGCAGAACTGCTTCCATACCATAGACTAAGGAGAATGGGGTTGCCCCTGTTGAAGTACGTATTGTGGTACGATAACCATGAAGAGCAAATGGTAACATCTCATGCCAATCCTTGTAAGTAACAGTCATCTTCTGTACAATTTTCTTAATGTTCTTATTAGCAGCTTCAACTGCCCCATTCATCTTTGGACGATACGGGGAAGAGTTGTGATGCTTAATCTTGAACTGCATGCAGAGATCAGTGATCATAGTGTTGTTCAGATTAGAGCCATTGTCAGTGATAATCCTTTCAGGGATGCCATACCTACATATGAGATTATTCTTAATGAACCGAGCCACAACATTCTTAGTAACAGATGCAAATGAAGCTGCCTCCACCCATTTTGTGAAGTAATCAATAGCAACCAGGATGAAACGATGCCCATTAGAAGCAGTAGGCTTGATCTCACCAATCATATCAATGCCCCACATGGCAAAGGGCCAAGGAGCAGTCAACACGTTCAATGGTGATGGAGGTACATGGACTTTATCAGCATAGATTTGACATTTGTGACAAGTTCTGGAGTGTTGATAGCAATCAGCTTCCATGGTAGACCAGTAGTAACCTGCTCTCAATATCTTCTTTGCCATAGTATGACCACTAGAATGAGTGCCAAAGATCCCATCATGCATCTCTTCCATAATCTCAGTTGCTTCCTTCTTATCCACACAACGAAGCATAGTTGAATCATGATTGCGCTTGTATAGAATCCCATTACTCAAGAAGAACTTAGCAGCAAACCTTCTCAGAAACTTCCTATCTTTGACAGATGCCCCTTCAGGGAATTCCTGAGCTTCAAGATATCTTTTTACTTCATAGAACCAAGGTTTCTCCTCTGCCCCTTCAGTGTCAATCTCATTGCAGTATGCAGGCTTTTCAAATCGGTCAATAGTAATCTTGGGAGCTTCATCATCCCAGCTAATCTCAAACATAGATGCCATGGTGGCTAATGCATCTGCTAACTGATTCTCTCTTCGTGGAATGTGTCCAAAGGTAATCTCTTTGAAATGTGGGATCAAAGACAACACATGCTCTCTGTAAGGAATGAGGTTATCATGCTTGGTATCCCAATCTCCTTTGATCTGACTTACTACCAGGGCTGAATCTCCATACACATCAAGGAACTGAATCTTCATATCAATAGCAGCTTTAATACCCAGGATACATGCCTCATACTCAGCCATGTTGTTGGTACAATGGAAACAAAGTCTGGCAGTAATCGGGGTATAACAACCTTCAGGGGAACTAATCACAACACCAACACCATTACCAAGTGCATTAGAGGCACCATCAAAAACCATAGTCCATCGGGATCCTTGTTCAGGTCCGTCATATTGTCCAGGTTCTTTGGTAATAATCATAATGTCTTCATCAGGGAACTCAAAATTCATTGACTGGTAATCATCCATTGCTTGATGAGCCAAATGATCAGCAACAACACTTCCTTTAATGGCCTTCTGAGTAGTATACTGTATGTCATATTCCGTCAAGATCATTTGCCATCTTGCAATTCTTCCGGAGAGAGCAGGTTTTTCAAATATGTACTTGATTGGATCCATCTTTGAAATCAACAAGGTAGTATGGGTCAACATATACTGTCTTAGTCGGCGAGCAGCCCATGCCAAAGCTGTAAACACCCCAAATTTGCCCTCACCCATTCACCATGGCTTGTGATCATTCTTATGCATAAGCACAATCATATCATCTCATGTCTCATTTTTGATTCACTGCATAGATTCTAAGTCATCTGCACCTAGGGTTTGTGATCTGAGCAACCTCAGGGCATCTTGAGCCACTCCAAAGGCAACCAATCACTTCAAAGGGGTCTACATGTGTTCAAGCATCACATTACATCCTCACAAAGCCAAGAATTCAAAAGAATCACAAGAACTAGGGTTTGAGTGGATGCAGAGCCAAGTTTGACTGCACAGTTGACCTAAAATTAGGGTTTTGGTTTCAGAGGCCATAACTCCAATTTTTTTGGTCATTTTTGTTTCCATTGGTCTCTATATGGTATAGGGAGTATGCATATCAATTTTCATGAAGAAATTCCATGGGGAAGTCATCTGATCAAGGGTTGACTTTTCAGACAAGTCAGTGCAAAATCAGGGCATCTGAGGCCCCCAATGACCCAACCAATGGGTGATCTTCATCATTTTGAGTGTATATGATCTTTATTTGGTCATGGAAGAAGGTTGAAGTTCATAAAAATCAATAATTTAGGGTTTTTGCAAATGTTGACTTTTTGGGCATAGTTGACTTTTCAAGATTGCTTCATTTTAGGTCATTTTTCAAGCCTTGATTCTTGATCCAAAAATGCTTCAAATGGGAAAACTTTGGTCATGAAAGTTGTAGATCTCATCTTTCCCTTTTCAAAAAGTACAAGAACATGATCAAACTCTTCTTGGATCAAAAGTTATGGTGTGGCAAAGTTGGCCAAAATCATTGATTTTCAAGGCATGCCTCAAATGGAAATTTTGCAAAATCATGAACCAATGCCTCTTGTGACCTCTAGTTCATTTCAAACCAGCATACAAACATTCTATAAGTCATAAAAATCAGAATTGAACCAAGAATGCCCATGAATTATGGCTTGTGGGATTAGGAAATCACATGTGAACCAAAAGGCCAACAACTTGCAAAATCATCATTGTGCTTCTACCACTTGATGCATTGGATGCTGCACTTTGGCTAGCCTCTCACCTCACCTTGCTGCACCAGAACCAGCCCATGTACTAGCTATAGATCAACCCATACTTTCCTTACACAAATTTGACTTTTTTGCAAAAGGTGACTTACCAATCAATAAAGCACATGTCCAATCAACTGACCAATGAGAGAGGTTTATGTGGACAAAGGGCAAGCCATTCCATACATCTAGCAAGGCTGAAACTCATTCATTCAACACATACACAAAAACACACCAAGCTGCATAAGCCTTCGAATCTCTCTGCCCAGCCATCAAACATCAAAACCATCTTCATCATTCATCTCACCACACTTCATAGACCTCAAACCACCAAAAGCCAGGCCTGAAACAAGCAAGAACACCCCACTGCCATTCTTCACCTCAACTTGCAGTTCCATTCGAATCTCTCTCCCTAGCTCACAAACATCAAAACAAACCCCACAGACCTTCTCCACACATCATCTGGACCACAAACAACCATTCACCATGACCTGAAACTGCCTGAAACTCCATTGCCATTTCTGACTGAGCTTGAGCAGAAGCTTGTCAAACTCCTCATCCAGCCAACATAAACTCCTCCAAAGCATTCAAACATCATCTGGGGATCAAGTGGAGTGGATTGCACTGAAGGAAGTGGCCAGAAAGTCATCAGAGTGAAAGCTTCGAATCTCAGGTAGCTTGAAAAATATTTTTCCAGAAATCGTTTCTCTTGTTCTAAACTTGTTCTTTGTGTCTTCCTGAACATCCTGATGCTTTTAGTTTTTGAAATGGTGATGAAATGAACATTTAATTGATCTCTGAAACTGGTTTGCCCTAAAAATGGTTTGTTTCGATTCATGCTTCTGGGGAAAAATAAATGAATTTGGGCATGGGGTTTTGATTTAGTGGATCATGGGAATCATTTCCCTGTTTTTAGATTTTGTTTTTGTTACGATTTGAGTGAGTTTGGAGATTTTCAGGTGGACTTCCCACCGGAGAAGACGACCGGAGGTCTTCTCCGGCCACCTGAAAATCATTAGGGCTTAATCCAGTAATTAAATGCCATTTGAATTTGGACCTTTGGATGCGTTGAAAAAGTTGACTTCGCGCGCGTGTGAACGGCTAGGATGCAGTCATTAAACCCTAATCAACATCATTTATTTAATTAATTAAGATTAATCCTGTTTGAATCTGGGCCATCAGATGGCGCGCGCAGTCAATGTTTTCAAACTCAGGCTCCATCCTGGCCCTCCATCCTGATTACTTTCATTTTTATTTAATTTTAATTCATTTTCTTTTCATTTTATTTGCACAATTATTTAAAAATAGCAAAAATGTCTTAAAAATTATGAAACTTTTTCATAAAAGTTTTATTAATTTTTAAGACCCAAAAATATTTTCATTTTATTTTTTTATCATTAAAAAAGTATTTTTAAATATTTAAAAGATTATTTTTAATTGATTAATGGAAATTAATTAATTAAAAATACTTTTAGGTATTTAAAAATCACCAAAAAATTCATGAAATGTTCTAAGACATTTAGAAACATTGTCCAACCTTCAAACCAAATTTCTTTTTTGATCTTGATGCATTTTAAGAATTTTTCATTGAATTAAATCATATTTTGTGCATTATTTTGATCATGAGTTCAAAAAATTCATTTCTGCCTATCTAAAAAGAGTTGGACATTGATTCTTTTTGCATTGCATTGTGTTTGGCATGTAGTTTCTAGGATAAAATGGCCTTGATTTGTTTCCTCATTTTCAATTTGTTTGGTATTTCTTTTGTTTAAGAGCCCTAAAAACCCTAATAACTTAGAAAAATCATAACTTGAACTTGGTTAAGAGTTGAAACCTCCCCTTTGAACCTTGGTTTAGTATAGGGTTAGGGTCTCTTTGAGTGGCATTTTCCATTTTTTATCTTAGGGTTTGTTTCTGTTTTGGGTTTTTGTTTGTTGTTTGATTCATAAACCCCAATTTGGGCTTTCATTTGCATCCTTCTTGCATTCTCTTGCATAACATGACTTGTCTTAGCATTTCAAGCATTCTTGTGATTCATTTGACATCTTAAGACATATAGAAGACATGTGTGATCATTGCATCTTGCATTTGCCATGTTGTATGCTTTGTATGCTTCCTAACTTTTCATGTGTATCAATGCTTCTAAGCTTGCATCATTTGCATCCATGATCTTGTATGAACATCTCCATGCCTTACCTCATGTTTGCAGCATCTCATAACATCATTTTCATCATCAACATGCTTCTGGTTTTGTTTAGCATCATACCATTTCACTTCATTTGGCATTGCATTGCATTTCTTTCTAACATTTCAGGTGGTAAGTAAACTTGAGAAGTGAATTTGCCTTCACTTCTCATAACTTTTCTTTTCATTTCTCTTTCATCCATTGCTGCATTTTTATATGTGCTTGAGTTTGAGCTTGCTCATTCTTCTTCTCCCACTTTCTTTCTTCAAGTGACTTGACTTCTTGAATGAAGTAAGTCACTTTGCTTCTCTTGATCCTGTTCATCTGCTTCCTGGTGGCCTTTGAAGACTGTTCTTGTTTTAACCTCACAAACCTTAGGAACAACCAAGCATGACAATGAATTAGGGTTTTGATTAGTCTCCCCTTTTAGTTTTACCTTTGTGTCTCTCTTGAGTCTTCTCTTCTCACCTCATAATCAGGGACTAAACCCTAAAGGCTTTAAGGCTTTGTGATTAAGCTTATGCCTGCATCCTTCTCTTAGGATGGAGTGCATAACTTTAATCCTAAGTGTCAAATCCTTAATGTGTTTAACTCCCTTAATCAATTCACTTAATAATCATCAAGACATCACACTTGTAACTTGGGCCTTGCATTAGGGTTCTAATTCTTCCTTAATTGGTTAAGAAGGACTAACCCTAGTGTTAATGGACAAGTCCCCCTCAAGTTGTCTTACAAACCATAAAATCCACTTCATCATCATACCACTAAATAAAATCCACTTAATCAAAAGGCTAGTTTTGTCATGAGTTTAATCCCTAATCATGGATTAAGTTGAGGAGCTTTCCTCAGCTTAAACATTCTCATCTATTATCCTTCTATTGGGATAGTGTAATGAGTCTGTTTAATCTCTGATTATGGCTTAATCTCATTACTTAACATTAAACAAAAACAACAAAAACATCTAAATAATTGCAAGTAGGTTAATGATCTTAACCCTACATCAAAGGTGTTTAAGTGTGAGAATCTGACTTCACACTTAAGGTATTCTCATTACCCCTAATCAGAGGGAAGATGTGATGAGTTTACTAAATCCATTGGTTTAGGCTTAAGCTCATTAACTTATGACAAACTTTCAAAAGCAATAAAAGACTGAAAACTCAAAAACAAACAATAATCGTCTCCTCCGGGATTCTTTTCTCATCTCATTCACTCACAAACGAGAACCTGCTTCTTCCGTCTAATGCAAGACAGTTCGCACCTGAGCCAGACAGGTCATACACTTGAGCATAGACAAGTAAGCAGTTCATCAGTCAATTTATCTTTCAGTCTCTTTGGGTCGAACTACGGTGTTCTGACTTCCTCATTGCACGAGAGGATACGTAGGCATAACTTAACAGTTATCGAACAAAAGTCTCTGTATATTCCCCCTTTTTCTAGCCTTATTCTTTTAGCCTCATGATCTTGAGCATTTCACTCCTGTTCTTACACTGACACTTTCATACTCCATATCACTTATACACTTTACACCGACACCTGTACATTCTTTTCCAGCTATTTTATACACAGATTGCACTGACACTACCCCTTCGAAACACAAATCTTTTAAGCGTGGATCCCGTCGAGTACGACGGACAATCTGGGTGCTAATACCTTCCCAGGTTGTAACCAACCCCCTTTCTCAGTCTCTTTGGTTCGCGACCGTCTTATCCCTCTTTTTCTAGGTCTATGCAGCATTACCTTTCCTCCGGGATAAAAATGCCTAGCTGGCGACTCTATTCATTCTCCAGTGAGTTCACGGCTGTGTGTTCTCACTGTTCCCTTCGCCGACCGTTCGCGTCTGTACCTTCATCTGATCTATTTTCATTTGTCGGGAGCGACAAAAGCGCAGCAAGTTTTCTCGAGCAGTGAGTATCTTGTTTCACAATTGGTAAACTTTTTGCTAAGGTAGTATATTGCCTGCTCTTTTCGACCAGACTCGTCATGTTGCCCCAACACACACCCCATCGAGTTGTCTAGCACTGTTAAGTACATAATCAAGGGTCTTCCATCAACTGGTGGCATCAAAATTGGTGGTTCTAGCAGGTATCTCTTAATTTCATCAAAGGCAGTCTGGCACTCATCATTCCATTCCATCACCTGATCTTTCTTCAACAACTTGAAGATTGGCTCACAGATGGTAGTTAACTGGGAAATAAATCTTGCAATGTAATTCAATCGTCCCAAGAAACCTCTAACCTCCTTCTCAGTACGGGGAGCTGGCATCTCTCGTATAGCTTTTACCTTTGCAGGATCCACTTCAATACCTTTTCCACTGACAACGAAACCCAGGAGCTTTCCAGATCTAACTCCAAAAGTACACTTGTTTGGATTCAATCTCAATTTGTATTTCTTCAACCTCTCAAACAACTTGTGCAGATGATCAAGATGTTGCTCTTCATTCTGAGACCTGGCTATCATATCATCTACATATACCTCTATCTCATGATGAATCATATCATGAAACAAAGCCACCATAGCACGCTGATATGTTGCCCCTGCATTCTTCAAACCAAATGGCATTACCTTATAGCAAAAGGTTCCCCACTGTGTCACAAATGTCGTCTTCTCCATATCTTCAGGTTCCATCTTGATTTGATTGTAACCAGAGAAACCATCCATAAAAGAGAATACCTTATGCTGAGTAGTGTTGTCTACCAGAATATCAATATGAGGGAGTGGAAAGTCATCTTTAGGGCTAGCCTTGTTCAAATCTCTGTAGTCTACACACATACGTACCTTACCATCTTTCTTAGGAACTGGTACCACATTTGCAACCCACTGAGGATAAGAAGTCACTGCTAAGAACCCTGCATTGAACTGTTTCATTACCTCTGCCTTGATCTTTTCTGACATTTTAGGACGCATACGACGAACCTTCTGCTTCTTTGGACGACAATCTTCTTTCACCGGCAAACGGTGAACCACAATGTCTGTATCCAACCCTGGCATATCTTCATAAGACCAAGCAAAGATTTCTACATAGTCATGTAACATCTGAATCAATCTGCTCTTGACACTGTCCTCTAAATCAGCCCCTATCTTGACCTCTTTCCTGTTTTCTTCAGTTCCCAGATTCACAACTTCGACTGGCTCTTCATGTGGCTGTATAGCTTTCTCTTCTTGTTGTAACAACCTAGCAAGCTCTACAGGTATTTCACAATCGTCCTCATTTCCGTCTTCAGTTTGATAGATCGGATTCTCGAAATTATAATTGGCAATAGTAGAACTGTTATCAACAGGATCCAGAGTGGATGAGGATCTGCATTTTAGTGATGTGGGTGTGTGTAAGAACACATAGCTGATAAAACAAAAATAAAAGAAAGAAAGACAAGGAACACAATATTTACGAAAACGAAACGTCCACTGATTTTATTTGAATGAAGTATGCAAATGAAATGACAGCCCGTAACAAGCACACCATTGTGCCCCGGGTAAGGCACATGGCTTGAAAGTTTTATTGTTCAGAAATTACAAAATTTAAAATATAACAACACAGTAATAGTATTTACTCCTGACTAAAGGAGATAGGGATAACATCTTCAGCTTTCCAATTATTGAGTCCAGCACCCACAGTAGGAAAAATCCATGCATCCAAATTGTAGTCTTCATCTTGATTTCCCACAGCATTAATCTGGTCCTTCACAACCCCTTGACTAGTGACACGGGCAGCACGAGCACGACGAACAGCCTTTTGGGACTCTGCAGTGAAACCCAAACCAAATTTGTCAGACTTGTATGGAATATCAGGAAGCTGACCCCAAATAGTACAACCACCTTCATCCACCACAGCTCTAGCATCATTGAGGGAAGCCATTGCCATTGTTGGAGGTTTTCTGGTGACCACAGGAACTTTCTTCTCAACAGGAGGAGCTACATAATTATTAACAACCCAAGGAACCACTTCAAATGTCTGACACGGAGTCTCAATGTATTCACCCTCCATTTCCAGATACTTGAAAGTGTTGACATGGCTGACAAAGTATTCTTCTTCTCCATAGACAGTAACAACCTTTCCATTCACCGGATATCTCAGCTTCTGATGCAATGTAGAGGTCACAGCACCTGCCCCATGGATCCAGGGACGACCAAGCAGACAAGAGTACGAAGGACGAATATCCATCACAAAAAATGTAGCAGTAAACACCTGGGAACCAACTTGGATTGGAAGATCAATTTCCCCATGTACTACTCTTCTAGAACCATCAAAAGCCTTCACCACAATATTACTGGGTTTCAGCACAGCATCTTCAGGACTCAGCTTATTCAGGACTTCCTTGGGCAACACATTCAAAGAGGAACCATTGTCTATCAGCACATGAGACAGGGTAGTGCCCCTGCATTCAATTGAAATATGCAAGGCCCTGTTATGATCTCTCTTGGCAGGGGTCAAATCAGCATCAGAGAATCCTAACCCATTGTCATAGGTCAGGTGGGCAACACAGTTCTCAAATTGGTCAACAGAAATTGCACTGGGCACATGTGCAGTCTTCAGAAACTTGATCAAGGACTTGGCATGAGCTTCGGAACACAACAACAAGGACAACATAGAAATCTTTGAGGGAGTATGCCCCAATTGATCAACAATGTCATAATCACTCTTGCGAATAATTTTCAATACTTCTTCCATCTGCTTAGAGAGATCATCAGCAGCTGGCACATCAGTAGATACATGCTCAATAACAGGACCTTTGCCCCGAGCATCAGTGGTGGAAGTAGCAGCAGGAGTAACTGCACTCTTAGAAGCAACTGGAGGAGAGAAGACTCTTCCACTACGAGTGATCTTGCTAGATCCAACAATATTATCAATGTCAACAAGCACATCAGGTAAAGTCTCTTGCTTAACACCATGAATGTAAACATCAGACCCATAGTGCCAAGGCACAGCTTTGTCAGATGTATAGGGAATATGACCAGGAGTGGTAATGATCAGAGGAGCTACTCTGGCTTCAGCAACAACTTTCACAGGACCTTCAGCAGTAATCTTGATTGGACCCTGATGAGAGATTTTAATGGGCTTCTTTGAAGTGATTCTTACCGGTACTTTGTCAACCATGTCAACCTCTTCAATCTTCTTACCCCGAGTCAGATGATCCACCATACTTTCTACAGATGCTGGTCTTCTTTCAAACACTATAGTATACTTATCCATGAGACGTTGAATTCCATCTCTCAAAATGAAGCAACTATCCGGTTTATAGGTACAATACAGACAATCTTCACGACAACCTGGAAAGATCCCAGCTTGTACTAACCTCTTTTTGATAACAGACAATGGTGTGCTCAACTCCATAACTGAATAGACATGCAGGTCTTCTTCAATGGCATTGACAGTCTTCTCATGATTTGGCATTGGTGCTGTAATCACATTTGGAGTACCTGGAGGATCAAACTCAATTTCTCCAGCATCAATCATATCTTGAATTTTGTTCTTCAAGACCCAGCAGTTATTAGTATCATGTCCTGGACAATTTGAATGATATGCACATCGTGCATTGGGATTGTACTTGGGAGAGGTAACATTGGGATTCTGAGGAGCCTCCCTCAGGGTAATAAGTTCAGCCTTCAACAAGTGTTGCAATGCCTGAGCCATTGACATGTTGATCTTCGTGAACTGTCTTCTAGCCCTCTGTTGGTTGCCTTGAGGCTGCTCTGTTGTTGCAGGAGTTGGATTTGAAATATGAACTGCACTAACAGACTGATGCCTTCTGTTACGATCAGGTTGACCATAAACAGCATTGGATTCTTTCTTCCCAGTGGGAGGCTTCTTTGCAGCACCTGATGAAGAAGTGCCCACTTGGATCTTACCACTCTTGATACCATTCTCTACCCACTCTCCTGTCATGATCAACTCAGTAAAGCCAGATGATGAGCTTCCAATGAGATGACTGTAAAACGGACCATTCAGCGTACACATGAACATATCAACTAATTCCCTGTCAGTTAAAGGGGGTTGAACTCTTCCAGCTAAATCTCTCCATTTCTGAGCATACTCCTTAAAACTTTCTTTGGCACCCATAGACATGCTCTGAAGCTGCATGCGAGTGGGGGCTAAGTCAGCATTGTATTGATACTGCTTATAGAAAGCTTCAGCAAGATCATTCCAGTCTCTGATGTTGACACTCTCCAACTGATAATACCACTCCAGCTGAGCTCCAGATAAGCTCTCTTGAAAGAAATGGATCCACAACTTCTTATCAGCAGTGTGGGGTTGAATTCTTCTGACATAGGACCTCAGATGCAGTTTGGGACAAGAGACTCCATCATAGACAACAAATGTAGGAACTTTGAACCCAATGGGTATGACTACCCCAGATATCAGACTCAAATCCTCAAAATCCAGCCCAGATGACTTCTGCAACTCTATGGCATCCATCCTATCCACCAGCATCTTGAATTTGTCTTCATTAGGCTCATGGTAGTAATTAGCCTCAGAATCAGAGTCCCCCATTGTATGGTGGAGACTGCCTACCTCTTGCTCAGATTCTTCAGATTCATAGTCTTCAGCTGGTTCTTTGGTCTTGGCAAGACCTTTGAACCTTCTTCCCATGTTGATCAACCCAGCAGACCTTCTAGTCTTCTTAGTCTTCTTGGCCAGCAGTGCCTTCAATTCATCCTGCCCCTTGGACAGGTTCAGGATCAGCTCTTGGAACTGTGCATTTTGTGCCTGGAGATCCTTAACTGATTGTTCAAGAGCCATTGCTGAAATAAACAGCGAGAAGATGAGAAACCTGTGCACAATTATAAACCTGTGATGTAATGAAATGATATGTGAATGAATATGAAATGTTTTCAAGGACCGCAGGATTTAAATTTGCTTAGACAAACACGAAAGTAAACTTTTATTAGTAATAACTTGTTTTGCCTTTTAGGCGTACATCAATGAAATGAAATAAAATAAGTACAAAAGATGGGGTTTTAAGTCTCCCATGGACGTTTCCTCTTTATGTTGAGGTATGAATTGAGGTTTCGTTCCTCATGAAGTTGCTTTGTTAACTCTAGGATTCTTGCTTGGCTTGCTTTGTAATGAGCCTCGAAAGTATCCCTTTGCTCCTTCAGTTGGATCCATGATCTCTGCAAGTCTTCCTTATCAGTAGGCATGTCTGGGTGAAGGATGGTATAAGCTGTGTCTCCTTCAGCAACAGGTTCCATGGTAACTGGTAGGACGGCAGGATATGGCATCATGAGTGTCTGAGCACGAGATCGTACCCATCTGAGATAAGCCTCCATAGGAATAGTGTACTTAGGCTCCAGTGTCTTGCTGTCAACCCTGTTTACTTTTCCCCAAGCTCGTATGAATCTCTGACGGTAACCCTGAAGATCGTTGTCGTAATCAAACACAATGCCTTGAATCAACATGTCATGTGGACCATCACTTCGGGCGTAACCAAACTGTCGTAAAGCTAGAGAGGGGTTGTAGGTAATGCCTCCTCTTATGCCTAGAAGTGGCACATTAGGAAACTCCCCACAACGGTCAATGATGGTGACATTCTCCATAGATCTGGAGCACCAATGGATATCTGAGTGAGAAAGTGACATGATCCTCTTGGACCATCTGAACCCTTGCTCATTCTTCATTACTGAGCGAGGAAGGTGAGAAATAAACCACCTAGATAGCAAAGGTATGCAACACATCAAGGTTCCTCTTGCCCTTGTAGTACGGGTGTGAAGAGAATGTAGGATGTCTCCAAGCAATGTAGGCACTGGATTATGACTCAGGAAAATGTTGATGGCATGAACATCTATGAACTGATCTGGATTGGGGAACAATACTAAGCCATAAATCAGCAAGGCTAAGATCTCCTCAAAAGCATCATAGCTCATGGCTTTCAAGAACATTTGAGCTTTATCCACTAATACCTTGGCAAGAATACCCTTGACTCCGCTTCTCGTTTCTAGAACAATGTCAGACTTCTTCAGATGTAGAGCTGCAGCAATAACCTCTGGTTTAAGTTCCTCCTCCAAGCCTGTGAAGGGTCTTTGATCAAGAACAGGTATACCCAGAAGTTTAGAGAACTCCTCCATGGTTGGAACCAGCTGGTAGTCGGGGAATGTAAAGCAGTGGTGCTTAGGATCAAAGAACTGAAACAGGACACTCATCATGTCTTCACTGAACCCTGAAGTGACTAGATCCAATAGGTGACCATGTCTCTTGTTGAACCGGGAGTGATCAGACACCTGAGAAACCAATTCTTTAAGCTTGGGAGGTATCCCTACAAAGTTGATCCTGATGGTGTTTCTACGAGCAGAAGCCATGACCTGCAACAAAGAACAAAGATAAATCCCTTGGTCCTTGAAATGGTTAGTGAAAATGATATGCTTATGATGCATGATGATGTCATGATGTTATGCTCAATCACAAACATGTGGCACACACAAGCAAGTCATACAATAGCCCTAGGTTTAAAGGCTTGCATGAGGTTTAAGGTAAGTACCCTCCCCTGAAGTTAGTTGGTTCATCCTGTCCTACAAAAGTAACCAGGTTCTAAGGGATCTCAATATCATTGATCCTTCACAAGGGTGGTTGATCAGAAGGCAACTTACTTGCCAACCAAAACCCTCCAAGTTTAGAATCTCAATGAGCGTAGTATCGAGTGTCAACCAACTTCAGTCTGCACCAAAGCCGGTTACCTCACTACTTTCTAAAGGCCAAGATGAGTTAACTAGGGTTCTAAAAGTTAGTTAGTGCATTGACAACATATGGCAGCCTCATATTATCCTCAACTTGACTTAAGGAACATAAGCACCAACCAAGAAGTCGCACTAACTATGGCCACCAGATCAACCGTATCGATATACGTCGTACAATTTCCTTGGTCTATTGCCATTTACCTAAGGTACACTAGATCCGGGTTAGGACCTTTAACACATAAGAGCACCCCAACAAGTAATATAAAACAAACAAGGCAAACAATTTAAAGTGATCTTAATTCCTAAGGGTACCCCTCTTTAATTTAGATCCCCAGCAGAGTCGCCAGTTCTGTAACACGGTGGGAGAACTGACTTTAAGTTATGTTGCGGATAGCAAGAGTCGCCACCGACTTTTATTTTATCCAAAAGGAAAGGGTATAAAAGAACAGGAAAGACCTTAAGAGAATATTTTGGGTCCGGGGGGTAGGTTATGTAAAGGGAAGGTGTTAGCACCCTTTACATCCATGGTTATCCATGGGCTCTTAGTTACTTAGCTCACTTTAAACTGTTTTTTGAAAGTGTAGTGTGTGAATAGAAAAATTTTCAGAATAGTTAATTATAATCCATGTACGGATGTGTAAAAACTTGTTTTTGAAAATTTGTTTGAAATTGTTAAGTGTGAAAAGTTTTTTGAAGTGAGCAAGTACATAAGAGGAACCTACCCTAAAGTTTAAAGTCTTTCTTGTTCTTTATCCTTTCCTTGGTAAGACTATCCCTACTATTAAGGAGTAGGTAGTCATTACCTTGGATGTAAGGGACATGTGAGGGACATTCTGTTTTATGAAGGCAACCGTGGGGTGTAATAAGCATACTGGAGGGACTATCATCATTATTCGAAGGGACTCGATTCGTAAAGGCAACCATGAGGGACTTGATGATTTTTCTTTTAAAGGGACTTGCTTTATACACCCCACTTGACCTTATGATTTAGGCAACTTGAGGGATAACCTTAGAAAGTGAGACAGCGATTAAAATCGACTTACGTGTGTGAGTGTTTAATTTAATTATCTTATGATTAAAATGAGCTAAATTAATTTTAAATAACATACATGTTTTGCACTCCCTAGTTACTAACCATAGCAACAATTAAACATTTAAAATATTTACAAAATTACACCAAGGAAGCAGTTACATAATTATAAGCAAAATAAAATAAATAGCAAAAATATAAATATATAGCAAAATAAATATAATAAGCAAAAATAGTGAATAAAAATTGGGGTTAGTGATAAATAATAATATTAAATAATAAGCAAAAAGTTAGTAATAATAAAATAAGAGAGGTTAGTGAATAATAAAAATTAATGAAATAATAATAACATATAAAATTAATAAAGCAAAATAAATTATATGGTTAGTAATAACAATAATAAATAAAATTAACCAAAATTATAAGAATAAGAGATTGACAATTTTTAATATAAACGATTATATTTAGAAAGAAATATGAACAAACAATTATTTTAATTTACAGGTTATTAAGTTATTTTTAAATATATTATAACTACAAAATTTAATTATTATAAATTCAATTATTTCTAAACAAAAAGTTATAAAAGGTATTCACATATTATACAAAGAGAAAAATAAATTATAAGCATATTTACAAGATTTAATTTTTATTGATTATTGCCAAAAATTATATTAGAGACCATATTCAATAAACATATACATAATAATTTATATTAAGAATTAGTAAATAAATAACTAGGGTTTTTTAATAAGTACTTAGAAAAATAAATAAATTAGGGTATGTTTTTTTTAGAAAATATTTTAGGGATTATATACATATTTTATAATATAGAAGATAATAAAATACTTTTAATTTGTTTTATAATAATTAATTAGAAAGAAAAATAAAGAAAATGTGAGAATAAAAAAAACCTGATGGGGCTGGGGTTTGAACCCAGTCCCCTGAGCTTGCAGCCAACAATACACACCACTGGGCTGCCTATGCGCAGGCAACAATGAAGCAGGTTCAAGTTGTTTTGATCTTTGTCCCAAAAATAAACTGGAAAATTAAAAGAACCAAAAAAAGGCCTGGGGGAGGATTGAACCCAGGACCTTTATACACACAAACGCACACATCACCACCCGGCTGGAAGAGCCCACCTGATAATGTAGTGACAACATAACATAATATATTAAAATTACAAATTAAATGAAAACGCATCAAAAAGAATTGCTGGAGGCTGGATTCGAACTCATGGCCTCAAGTCATACGCGCATCACTTCCGCCACTGGACCAAACCTGTTTTGGTGATTAAACATGGAAACAATTCAATAAAATATTATAACTGATTTTCAAATTCCCAGCTGCGCGCCATCAGCTTCTTCTTCAACCTTGTGACATGCGAATTCTCCTGCGATAATTGCTGGGATATTACCTGCGAAAAACGAATCCCAGCAAAACCTGCGAAACACAATGGGCAACAAAAACGTACAATTTCACAAAATTGAAAGCATAAACACATTCCAGAGGTCCATTCAAGTCAAGCCATGATCTTAGAAGTCATTTATATTTTGTAAATCACGAAACCCCAATTCTTGGTTAAAACCCTAACTATGGTGAATTTCGTTTTAGGCCATGGAGCTTCACCAAATCATCCAGATTCCATCTATGATCATCAACAAACAAAGTTATATAAACAAATTTCAATAATATGCAATGAATCATTGGAATCGAAAAAAATTTATTCAAGAACAAATTGGATTCGGGTTGGCCAATGCAGTACACATGGGATGCATATGAGTGATGCTTTAGCTTCAGTGATGTCTAAAGAACACGTCTATGTTCTTAGTTTACCTTGAAACCTCTTGTATTGAAGAATCCGAATCTCACTTTTTTGATGAATTTTGAGTTTTTGAAACTTACCCTTGGCTGCTGGAAATCGTCCTTGGGCAATGGCAATGAGTTTAGTATATATAGGAGACTCAATTAGGTCAAAAACTTTGATTGATTATGTGCAAGAATTGATTCAAAAATATTCATCATAATAAGCTTTAAAATTTCAATATTTTTGTACCAATGCTTTCTATTTCAAGCCATTCTATATAACTCTTGCATCAATTTGTTCCATGCTGACTTTATGATATTCTAGAATCAATAAATCAATTAAATCTTCACATTTAATATTTTATTTAAATTTAAAATGATTTTAAGAATAAAAAATCATAATAAATTAATTAAATAAAATAAAAATTATGAAAATATTATGGAAATTTCGTGCATGATGTTGTTGTATGGGTTGGATCACAACTTGGGCAGCCCATTTGGAAAGAAGTGGTTTTAAACCTCCATTTTCAACATAAACCATCACAAAATTTCCCAACTTTGCAAGGGCACATCTCCCTCAATTTTAAAGGTATGAGGGTGTTCTTGGACTTTTTGGAAAGCTTGAAGAGTCCTATAAACAACCCCATTGGTTTCAGGTCCATATCATTTACCAATCTCAAGTTATGCCCTTTTGAAGTTGTTGTCTTTTTGTTGACTTTTGAAATGACCTATAATGTCTTAGCTCATATCTTTCAAATGAAGCATTTTTGGGCTTAACTTGCAACATAAAAGTTGTAGAGAATTCAATTTCCTTCAAAATGAGCTTTGGATGGAGACTTGGTGATGAAGTATGTGAAAGTTATGGCTGGTCAAAGTTCAGTTGACTTTTACTAAGGAAACCCTAATTTAGAAACTCCTGATTATTGATGACCTGGAATCTCCTTGATGAATCATGATCAACCCTTGATCAAATGATGAATTTTACTTCATATACTTGATGTTGGCAAAAAATCATGAAGTTTGACTTTGGTTTGACCACAATTGACCTCAGTTTGACTTTTTAACTGCATTGACTGATCTTGACTTATCTGATCATCTGACTGAGCAAACTTCTGAGAAAAGTCTTGAAACTTGTCATGGGGGTTCTTACACACATATAAGATGTTATGAAACTCTCTTGAGGTATTGGAAGTCCATTTAGCCTGATTAAAGTCAAAACCCTAGTTTTGGATGCACTGCTTAGGAGGTGCATTGTCTGAGGGAATTGTCAACTCTTCTGACCAATTGTGAACTTTGTGAACCTTGTGGACCATCATAAACTGTCTTGTGATACTCATGGGAGGTATTGTGAAGCTTGTGAACCTTGTGAACCTCATGAAGTGGCTTTGTAGACCTCATGAATCTCAGGAAAGCTTTGTAATCATTGTGAAACTTGTGAACCTTGTGAACCTTCAAGAAGTGACTTGTAGACTTCATGAACCTCACGAAAGGTCTTGTATATGTTGAGAAACTTGTGAACCTTGTGAACCTTCAAGAAGTGACTTGTAGACTTCATGAACCTCATGAAAGGTATTGAAAACATTGTGGGACTTGTGAACCTTGTGAACCTTCATGAAGTAACTTGTAGACTTCATGAACCTCATGAAAGGCCTTGTAAGTGTTGGGAAACTTGTGAACCTTCTTAGAGCACAAAGTCTTGTATTGTGAGGGCAAATTTTGGGGTGCAACACCGTCACACACATGTTACGACCGTAACGCACTAAAAAGAGGCCAGGACGCTCGTCATAGCCCATGACGCTCAACAATATGTTATAACTGGTTTTATGCAGAACGTGCAAAGTGAAACAGAAGCAGAACGGAGTCACACCACTTTCCTTATTTTTCTCAAGCTAAATTTACACGAAGCAATTTACTGCTCCTACTTTTCCTTAGTTATTGGGCTTTTATTTGACCTGTAAATTCTCCAACTGCTATATTTCATTTCCTATAAATAGAAGGAGGAACGGAAGGAAAAGGGGGAGAGTTTTGCTACACTAATCGTTACCGAAGCTCTGCCGAATTTATTCTCACTTTTTCATTGTTTCCATTCCTTTGTTTTCAGTATTTCAATTTCTTTTCAATTCAACTACCTGTAAGTAATAGTTTCCAACATTAGGAAGCTATTACATTAGATTAGGATATTTATTTTCTAGCCTCAGAATTTGTATTTAATTTCCGAGAAGATCCAAACTTGCCGCCATTTGTGGAAGAGGGATCTACGAGGAAAAGTTCTTTTATATCAGGTTTTAATATATTGCAATTTTAATTTTATTGTTTAATTGATATTTATTAATTATGCTTGCATTCTATTTAATTAATCAACATTGTTTTTCCGCTTTAATTAATATGTCTAGCTAATCTTATAGTGTCGGTATGTAATAACGGTAGCCGAGCAGATTGAATTTCTAAGTTAAAACTTTTAATTAACTAAATTTTTGGCTGAGACTTTTTATAATTAAAATCAAGTTCTTTGTTACGAAAGTAAAAAGAGTAGAAAAAGGTTAGGATCGAGACCACGAGAGTGTGAGGTTTTAATCGGATAGCTAAAGTTAGACATTTGATTTAAATACAGCGAGAGCGCTTTAAACTGGAATAGATTTTATTAAGTTTCCAAAGAGTATTTTCTAAAAACTTATGGGCTAGCGAGAGTAGACATATGGCTTTAGGAATATAATCTAATACAAGACCACGAGAGTGTGAGTTGAGGGTTTTTAAACTGATAATTTCTACATACGCAATTAAGTGAAGTAATTCTCTACGCTTAGTCTTGGTTTAATCCGCATAGGTCTACTAAGTTCCATATCGACCGCCTAAATCGTATAATCTTAATTCTAGTAATTTTCCATTTAGTTTACCTTTAGAAACCAAATTCGTGACAATCTTCGCCTTAGCTAACATAGCAACATTTATAGCACTAGAGTGATAACTTAATCCCTGTGGGTTCGACATCTTTTTATTACTACGTGATAGGTTGTGCACTTGCAGTTAAGATACTGTTAGACGTTAGGTCAATCGCACATCATCGATATGTCATTTGAGATATGCCTGTCTGGGGGTATGCTCAACGTAATTAGAATGTCATTGTCTACCCGACATACAGGGAGTCCAACAGTTGATGAGACTAGAAGAGTTGAGCTACCACGCGTGCCTCAAGACATGTGCAACATTAAATTCATAATGATGGATATCTAGGGTCATGATGATGCCCCTGCGTCTTCCCAGACAGCGCATTCTCATGCCCCTAGATGCTTATAAATAGGGTAAAGTGTGGTCATTTCACACTTTTCATATTCTCTCTCTTCTTTTTGTCTCCTTATTCTTCAAGCGTTATTTTCAGCGTCACCGTCAACCGCCATACCAACCGAGGAAAAATTATGAGCACAACTTTAGACCATTTCAAAACAAGTAAGTTTTGTTGTCCCTTTGCTTTATGTTACTTTTAAACTCTTTACAACCTAGAAACGCATGCGGTTCGGATGAAATTAGTTAGTTTTAGAACATTTTTTTATGACTGTTGGTGGTAGACGGTGGCTAGGCCATTTTTGTCGTCGGTGCCTCCGTGGTCGATTTTAGAAAAACTAGGATTTTGATAGTTTCCTAAGATTGTTGCGGCGATGTTGAGTTTGCTGCTAATGAAGTTTTGAACCCCACGGTGTTCCAATCGATCTTCAACTAGAGTCATGGGTTTTGTGTAAGGAAGGATCTCCTCGGCCAAGGTTTAAGAGTTTTTAGCTTGCGAATTTCTATCCCCGCGAGGGTTCACAGATATCTCCCCAAAATATGAGTTCTCGCCATCTTGAATAAGGGTTCTGGTTGAGGAAGTTATTTGTGGTCCTCAGTGTGCCATTTCACTTAATTATTAGTGGAAGGATGTATGTGATTTTCTCATCGAATTCACTTTTTGTCCTATACGTTTCAGGTACAAAATGGTGAATGAAAATGAGGACGTATACGTTCGAGGAAGATCTGTTTGAGGATAGCTCTTTTGACGAGAGAACATCTGATGAAACTTCGTCAATACATGCTGAAGAAGATGGGTCACTCGAGGAGGGTGTCCCTTTGGAGGATTGGGTAGCTCTAGCTCCTCTGGGGATTCGTTCAGTCTTTTCTTCTACCTTTTTGGGAGCATTTACTCTGATTGGGACCTAGTTGACTTAAGAGTAGTCTTCAATGGGGAAGACGACCACATATGCTCGGTTACAGATCAGAGTGTTTCGCAATGTATGAATATATCTTTAAAGAGCTGAAGTTTAGGTTTCCCTTCTCAGATTTCCAGGTGGCGTTCCCAGACTATTTTGACCTAGCGCATTCTCAGCTACATCCAAACTCGTACGCTTTTATGCGGTTGTTTAATCTGACTTGCGATCACTTGGGAATTGGGACCACACTCCCCATGTTCTTCACAGTCTTCCACATCCAGTGCCTGGTCGTGCAAGGACGATTTGGCTATGTGTCTCTTAAGCAAGCGAAGAAAATGTTCAAAGCAATCTCGGAATCAATCCGAACATTCAAGGACTTATATTTTCTCGTGGAACCACTTACAGACAGGGCCAAATAGTTATGTACAAGTGGGAGGTCGATGTAGATGAGAACCGGGAGCCTATACTCAACGAATAGATGAGTACCTGACCAACCAAATCCTAATGAGCGATGACGATAAGACCAACTATACTGAATTGGCCCAGTTTGTTGATAGTTTTCCCCTTGCCTAGTGGGTGACTAAAGAGGGTATGTTATTTTGGATAAGGACGGGATACCCGTGGTGGAGCCCCATTACATCAATATGGCCAAGTTCCTCGTCTGTGCAATGAGGGATGACGCCTTTAAACTTTTGGGTAGCTTTTATTATTTATCCTTGTTATCCTTTTCTGCTTGTAATTTGTCTTTGCTAACATGTGTGTTTGACCTTTTGCATGTGAAATGACTCAAACTCATGAGCGTCTTATAAAGAATGCAGCGAACAAGAATGCTAAGGGGAAGAAAATTTTCCATATGCACCAGGATGATCAGTTGATTTAACCTCACTATGGTTCGGGGACCTCTTCTATAACTTCAAATGTTGAACATGGCTCCCCACTATAGGTGTATTTGAGGGCCAAGCAAGCAAGGTCTGAAGATATCTTGGACCTGACTCAAGATCCGGTCAAGATTACATACGAGCCACCTCCCTGCTTCCACCAACCAAAGTTCTTCGAGGGCCAAGCAAGCAATGGTTGCAGATATCTTTGGTTACCAATTGTTTGATTTGCTCACTAGTATGGATGTTCTGGTTCATGAATTCTTTGTTTGTTTGAGTATGTGTGACTATGGAGTTTTCCATCATCAGTTCAAGGTTAGATTTCCTAGGAGCGTTTGAGCGGGTGCGACATCTTTTTGGTATCATGGTGGTACAACAAGTGTCTGGTTAGGCGCATACAAGGCATTATTGTTCTTGTAGGAAAAATTAGGATGATTATTCCAACATGGGTTATAGGTATTTAAGTATGGATTTCCTTGAGCATAGTTCACCTGGTTTGTGGTTAATCCAGCTAGAAGTTAGCACTCGGGGTGTCTGTGTCCTGGGATTCCACATATTTCGCAATTTGGAGTTACGGCAGCCACGGTGGCCGGTGGTGTTATGGTCAAGCTATCAATATTCTGGGAGAGTGCACCCATCTTAGCATTGACGTGATCTAATCTACTTACTTCATACATTCCTCCCTTTGTCTAGGTCTTCTCTATAGGGGTTCTTTCACCTCCCAATTGGCAGGCTGATGCTTTTGAACTTTGGGAGCATCTGACTGGTGCTAAACCTTTTGCGTGGGACGATCTTTATGCTTCTCACATCCATAATCCCACAATCCATCACTTTCATAGAGTTCTAAGCCACACCGTCTTCAGAAGGTTCAATAACCATAAGCTAAATCAGAAGGAGTTGTTCTCCTTTAGTGTGCTTTTCACCATGTCCATTCAAATCTGGTTGCCTTCATGCTATCCGACATCCAATCGACATGTGCTAGAGGGAAGACCCCATTTTTCTTCGGAGGGATCATCACTGATATTGCGCTCAAGCTCGATTTATGGGATCGTCTCACCAACCTACCATCCTTACCACCACTTTTCCTCGATCTGGAATATTGTCGTTACAGGCATATTGTTAAGAAAAGAAAAGACGGAAGGTATAATGTGATGATCAATAACAAGGTAGTAAGATGTATAGTAATTCCATGCCCCACTCATACGAATGCTTAGCAGCAGATTAATTGGCTTTTCGACCTTAACGCTCCATCGCCAAATGTTGCTGCATCAGAAGAGCCTCCGTGAGATGAATTTGAAGAGATGATAGATGATTATTTTAGCTCCTACCAATTAGGAACGAAATTTGTCAAAAGCGAAGACAACGACTAAGAGTTCCTTTTCTGTAGTGGCGTAGTTCATTTGAGCGGGGTCTAAAGTTCTACTTGCATAGTAAATTGCAGAAGCTTCTTATCCTTTCTTTGTCCTAAGACTTCACCTACAACATAGTCACTCGCATCGCACATAATCTCAAACGGTAGTGTCTAATTCAGAGGTTGCATGATGGGTGGGGTGATAAGAGCTGTTTTGAGTGTTTCAAATGATTTTAGACAGTCTTCATCAAAGATAAACTTGGCATCCTTCATCAGTAGACCGGTCAACGACTTAGTGATTTTAGAAAAGTCCTTGATGAATCGTCGGTAAAAATCGGCATGTCCCAAGAAACTTCGTATTTCTTTTACGGTCTTTAGCGGTTTAAGGTCTTTTATCACTTCTATTTTTGCTTTGTCTACTTCGATCCCTTTATTGGATATTACATGTCCTAGCACGATTCCTTGTCTGACCGTGAAATGGCATTTTTCCCAATTAAGTATGAGGTTTACTTTTACGCATCTCTTGAGTACCATCTCTAAGTTTGATAAACATCCTTTGAAGCTTTGTCCGCATACATAGAAGTCGTCCATAAACACTTCCATTATGTTGTCTATGAAGTCAGCGAATATTGCCATCATACACCGTTGAAATGTTGCTAGAGCATTACATAAACCAAACGACATACGACGGTAAGCAAATGTTCCGTAGGGGCATGTGAAGGTGGTCTTTTATTGGTCATCAGAATGAATAGAAATTTGGAAAAATCCTGAATAACCATCTAGATAACAAAAATAGGAGTGTTTTGCTAATCTTTCCAACATTTGATCGATGAAGGGTAAGGGAAAATGATCTTTTCGAGTAGCTTTATTCAGTTTTCGGTAATCGATGCACATTCTTCTTCTGGTTACTACTCTCTGTGTTACAGATTCACCTTTTGAGTTCTTAGTAACTGAAATGCCTCCCTTCTTCGGTACGACATGCATTGGGCTAACCCATTGACTGTCGGATATTGGATATATGATTCCAGCGTCTAGTAACTTCTTTACTTCATCCTTGACCACAGTACTTAGAATCGAGATGATCCTTCTCTGATGTTCTCTAGAGGTTTTACAGTCTTCCTCTAGCATAATGCGATGCATACAAATTGACGAACTTATTCCTTTTAAATCAGATATGTTATAGCCTAATGCAATTGGATATTTTCTCAAGATGTCTAATAATTTTTCGGTTTCGAGTTGTCCTAAGTCTGCATTGACTATAAATGGTATTTTAAGTTCTTAGTCTAGGAACTTGTATCTCAAATTATTTGGTAATATCTTGAGTTTTAGAGCGGGTTTCTTAGAACAACTTGCTAAGTTGAAAACTCGAAAGGGGCGGCTTAGGAAAAAATGAGCGTCTCAGTGGATTGAAAACTCGAAAGGACGGTCCAGGCAAATATTAGAGACATAAACAAAAATAATTATCTCGGTAGTTTGAAAACCCGAAATGGCAATCTAGGCAAAAGTTAGGGATCATGGCAAGTAACTACATCGACAGACTGGATCACCTGAAACAACCAAGGATTTTAGATTTTATCCCTCGGTAGAATTGCCCATCAAAGATTCTTATTCATCCATCCTTGACTAAAGTTTCAGACACAGTGGAATTCAAAATTGATAGGGATAATAGTGATCATTGTATTTCAATGTAGCCTTTTTCCATGTATTTACCATTTTTCAAATTTGTAATGATCCACAGAGTTATGTCATTTTCTAAATACCATTATATCAATGAATTTGAGCATTTATCCAATTGTTTGTAATTCTTTATGTTGTTTATGTTTACAAAATTTCATTTATTTTTTATGATAATTTTTGAAACAAATTTAATAAATTGAATTTTTGAAGATTATAAAATCATTTTTCTTTTGATATATGAATAAAGAAAGAATATCAACAGTGATTCCAGAGATGGTAAAATCTTGATGTGTGTAACTTGCCTCTCCCAAAGAAGGGTTTTGATCTAGTTGTTTCCATACGAAATTCCTGAATAGTCCTGGCATTTTGATATTAATGATGGTTTTCTCCCCAACAACAAGAAAGAGTGGGGATTTGTTACTGTATGATTGTTCCCAGTTTTAGTTCCAATTTCTTCCCCAGAAGAGTTGTTAGAAGTAATATTCTTGTCACACGAGTATCCCTAACTGAGTTTTGATCTCTTCCTCAACAGATTATCCTTAATTTAAGAAGCAATGTTTATGTAGGGAATCCTCAGCCGATTTCTGGTTCCTCAACTTGAGTTGGATACATCCCCTAGCAGAAGTTTTGATAGAGCAATTAGTTTAGAGGTTTCCTTTACCTGGTGGTAGTTATTGATTTAAAATCCCTTGCAATTGTATGTTGGCTATGATGTTAACTTCTGGTATCCCCCATGTGGGTCGACAAGTCCGAAATTTTCCTGAGATGAATGGTTTCCATAGGGTTTTTCTCTCAGATCCGCAGTAGGTCTGCATGTGATGATTTCCAGCAGGTTCCTATATGATCCTCAGCAAGTCTTGCAGCTTTTCCCCAAGAGGAGCATGAGTGGTATGATAATTATTTCCCGTAGAGTTTGATTCTTAACGGGAATTTTCTCTGTCCCTAGCAAGGATTGTGGAAGCATTCCCCTATCCCTGACAGATTTTTACCTTTCCTCAGCATGGTGATATCCCTATGTAGAGTTAATGTTTGATGCTCCAGTAGGCTATGCTTTATTTTCACCACTGGTAAATCTTTACCTTGTTTTCCCAAACAGAGTTGTGAAGATATTTGTCCCCATCATAGTTTAACAGGGACACTTCCATTTTTCACAAAGAATGAGAAAGAAGTTGGTGTTTGTTGATGTTTATTTGATGTGTTATCCTCTCAGAATGGAATTTATGATGTTATCCTTAATGGATTATTGAAGATTGCTTTGTGGATTGAATCCCTAGCAGTATTTCCTCAGTATGAGTTGATCCTTGTAGTAGGATTTTATTCCTTTGATGGCTTTTTATTTTCCCCTGCAGGATTTCAAGTTGATTTTCAAGCAGGATTCCCCAACTTTTTTGTCTTGGGATTAGTCGAGTATCCTGTCGTTGTGGTGTTTATGTCACCTGTTGCTTATCCTTATGTCTATTTTGTCAGCATATTCATGTATTCTCTTTATAGATGGCATCATATGTTTTCATTCTTGCATTCTTTGATATATCATTGTTCTTTGCTCTTTGGTGTGAATTTTCACCACACAGTGTGTATGTTGTCTCCTTTCAAGTTTAGAGTGTCGACTATTAAGCAAAAAGTGTTTATCCTTTCTAGGTCCCCATTGAGTTTGTTCCTCGTGGATGATTTTGATTCAGTTTCCTACCCAATTTGTTATCTGGATGGAACTTTCCCCAGTTGAGATATTTCCTCCTCGGGATGAGTCTTGTTTGACCGTTCCTCTCCAATTTGACAGTTCCTCTCCAATTTGTTCTTGGATTGAGCTTTGGTCCCTTTTGATCTTTCCATGCCAAATACACCGGTAGTTGATCTTATTTCCTGCCAAATACACTGGTAGTTGATCTTATTTCCTAACAAATACATCGGTAGTTGATCGTATTTCCTACCAAATACATCGGTAGTTGATCCTATTTCCTACCTATTACACCGGTAGTCGATCCTATTTCCTACCAATTACACCGGTAGTTGATCCTATTTCCTACCAAATGCACTAGTAGTTGATCATTTTATCCTACCAAATGCACATGTAGTTGATGATCGTTTTCCAATTCAATATTCTTTCATCTATTGAACTTGAATACTTTGTTCGGTGTCCCCAAGCTTTTGTTTTCCTCTGGTGGTCGTGTTTTCCCCACACAGATCTTGGGTTTGTATATCGTATCATATTCATATCATATCATGGTCTCTTAGGACAAAAAATGGATTTTCTATATTTAAGTCTCTCCCATCTTGTAGAGACGAAGATGTCAATCTTCATATCTCCAGATTGAAGAAACTTAAATAGGGGCAGCTCCAACACCTTAATTTTTTCCCTAAGATTTATTCGCATTTTGTATGCATTGTGCATACAAACAAGATCACACTAGTTTCTCGGTTCTTCTCGGGTGTAGGTTTATGCCTCACAGGGGATCACCGTTGCTTTTATTTTCTTTTATTTGTTTATGTTTACTAACCATTAATTAAAATCCAAAAATATTTTTGTTTTCTTTTGTTAATCCTTTTTCATGTCAAAAATGCTAAAAATAGTAGTCCAGCAGCTCGAATGAATTTCACAGATAAAGGACGAAGTCGATCTGCAAATAATTCAAATTTATCTGATCAAGGATTTCCTGATTAAATTGATTTATTCAAGGAATTCCAAAGTTCATGTGTTTATTTCCATGTATTCTTCGACGCGCAAAGGAATCGGGCCGAAATAATCAAGCAATCAAAATTAAACAAAATATTCAAAATTTGACTTGGTTAACCGGTTAACCAATGTGTTAACTGATTAACCAGTGTGAAATTTGAATTTTTTGTTCAATTTCAGCATTCTTTAGCCATTGATCTCATTAGAATATTCTAGATTCATTTCCCTCTTAATTCTCTACATCACTTTGATCATTTCCCACCATAAACCCTCACTAATCACCACTCTTTTATACTGCCCTCCAAATTTGAATTTCCAAAGCTAATTTTTGAATTTCCAAAGAAAGATCCATTCCACCAAATTCCCATACCTAAACTCTTTAAATAGAGGCATTTTCTCATTCAATTCTCAAGCTTTTGATAGCCAACAAATCTCTTGCAAAATATCATTCCAAACCCCAAAATCGCCAAAGCTCATTTTTCCCTCTTTTGAAAGTTATCAAGAATTCACCTTGAAATCTTGATCAACTTTGAGCTAAACCTTCATCCTATCTTTTTTTTGTTCATAAATTTCAGTAGATCAAGCTTGATATTGGATCAATTTGAAGATTGTTCTTGGTAATTCACTTTACTCCATGGTTCTACCTTCATCATCAACATTAAAGATGTAGATATTTGATTACTTTGGTTGTTGATCATTGGGATCATAAATTATTGTTTGATTTCAGGGATTTCACTGGTTTTTCACTTTAAAATCCGTGTCAATTCAGTTCATGATCATATGGTTTTTAGAAGTGTGTTTTAAAAGAGGATCATGCTGAATTTTGGCTATTTTTCTGCTACTGGTTCAGTGTTAACCGGTTAACCATTTTTAGTACAAAATGGTTAACCGGTTAACCAGTGATATTTTGCGCCAAAATTTGAAAAAATTCCGTGTTATTTTATTTTTATTTGTTATTTTTTGGGCCTGGGTAAACATTTGTTGACCAATCTCAGAAACCTTAATTGGGCGCGTCAAGGAGATGAAGAGGATCAAAACAAGTTTTCTAAAATAAAACAAAATCAAATATTTGAATTAGTATGAAAATCAAATCGAATAAGGTTAAAAAGGGAAATCAATTACAAAATAAAATCTCAATGTTTATCAGATAACACAAATCAAATTAAACCTAAAACTAAATCAAATCAAAATGAATATTTCTTACAAATCAAATTAATTTCTAATAAATTCCTAAACCTAATTCTAAAGCTTATAAAAACCTAACACTAATTCATAATCGAGGGACGAAAAAAAATCTAGAAACCCTTGAAGGTGTGAATCCAACCCCTCACACCAAAGCTCTTAAACAATAAGGGTTAAGGTTCATCATCAGAACCTTAAACTCCTTGAGCTAAACCCCTTCATCCTAGTATCTGCAAAACAGAAGCAGAAAAAGATCAAAAAGGAGGGACTCAAAGCAATCAAAAATCAAAAGAGGAAAAGAAGGAGTCGAAGCATCTTGAAGATTCACGGCAAGGGACGGTAAGCCTAAAACTTAGCTTTTAGGTCTTGTTTTATTGAGATTTTATGTTTGCGTGTGCGATTTTGTATGATTTGGGTGTTTAGGGCTTTTTCTGGGTTTTATTAGGGTTGGGGTTCTTCCCAAGAACCCTAGGTTTCATAGGGTTAGTTTAGGGTTCAAAGGGTTTGGGGGGATTTCTGGGTTTTTGTTGCGGATTAGGGTTATGGTTCTTAGGGTCCTTCACTAACCCTGTGACCCTTTGAAGTTTCTGGGTTGGGGGAAAGAACCCTAGGGTTAGGGTTCATAGGTTTGAAGGTTTCTGGGTTCGTATGAAGATATGGGTTTGGGGGGGTTGAATATTTGAATTTTTCGGTTGAATACTCAACCAGAATCTGGAAAACAAGGGTGGCTTGCAGCGGGTGATGGGTGGTTTCTGGGGTGGGGTGATTTTCGGCGGGTGAGGGATGGTGGTTAACAGAGAGGGATTAGAGAGGGTGAGAATTTAGAGAGAGAGAGGGAGTGAAATAGAGAGAGGGAGAGAAAGAGGAACGTGAAATGAAGTGTTTGTGAAGAGAAACAATATCTTATACTCCCTCGATACGCAGCTTGATGAGAGACATGTGGCCCCTTGTTGGCCACACGATCTAATTACTTTGACTTGGTCAAGAAAGTTTTGTTTATGGTGTACTTAACATATACTATAATCACATCCGCATGATTATATTACTTAGACTTAGTATGTTAATCTAACTATTAATATGAAGTCTTAGTTAACACCGTCAGGTGAATCCAACAAACCAGGAAGAGTCAATATGTTGACTAAGGTCCTAACTAGAGTGTGGAATCAGAAGTTGATGGGCCTTGTGCCCAGTTGCTCTTCACACCCTAATTTGTGGCCCAGTTTATTATTTCAAAGTGAAATACACCCCTGGGGTTTCTTAATTAATTAATTAAATTCCTTAATTAATTATCTAATTTAGTTTTTTGTTTGAGATTAGAGTTAATGGTAATTAGAATTATTTTCTTATTTAGGGTTTAAAAATATTATTAATATATTTATCATATTTTAAGGGTGTAGTAGTTAATTAATTAATTCGCTTGATTAATTAGTTAATTAGGATTTAAAAATTATAATTAATTAATTATTATGGGGAGGGGGATTAGGAATCAATAATTAAACTTATATTTTTTGGGACTATTTTGCGTTTCTATCAAATATTTAATAATTATTATTTTAATGTGAAAAATGATATTTTGGGATTATTTTGCATTTATAATGATTAAATCTTTAAATATTGGTATATTTAATTATATAATTTTTTTTAATAAGAAAAAGGATTTTTGGGATTTATTTTCTAGGAAATAAATACTTAAATATTTTCTTAATATGGTTGGGATTTCAAATTTTGTTTAGGATTTAACTTTGGTTTTTGGGGATTTCAAATATATTTTCAAGGGATTAAAATTTGGGGTTTCATAACTATGTTGGGGATTTTACAAACTATTTTGGGATTTTACTTTTTTTTTAGGTTTTCTTTATGGGATTTTAAGTAAAGGTTTTATAAAAGAAATTAGGGTTTTCTTAATATCTTTCAAATGGGGTTTTAAAAATTAGGGTTTTTATCACTTAGTAAAGGGTAGGGGATTAGAGAGTGGAACTACGATGCTCTAATCCCTCTGTGGAGGGTACGTAGGCATAAGGTTTTTGTACAAAAACTGTAACGCCCGTTTATTTAATTAAATATAATTGTGGTATGTTGTGTTACGTCGCGTTGATTTAAGTTAATTTCCAAAATATCGGAATATTATATTGATAATTATAAGTTGGTTTAAATCAAAATTAATTAATTAAGTTGATATAAGTTGTGGAAGACGATATGGAATATTCTCCGAGTATTGTTGGATATGTTGTTAGAATTGTTTAGACCATTTAGTTGATAATCGGAAGGTAATCGTTTAAGTCAGGAATAAGTATTTATTTGTGAATTATTATTTGGTCGATTTGGCGTTGTGGTGAATTAAGTCGTTAAGTCGGAATATTTAGTCGGAAAATCGAGGAAATAATATTATAAGTAATATTATTGATTATCGGAGCGTGTTGGTTAATGGGCTGGAACTGCATCAGAATTAGCAATTAAAGGGGCTTTAACAATTAGGCCCATTAGTTGATTATTATATTGGATTATTATTTATTTAATAAAAAGAAGGAAAAAAATAAAAAGGAATTAGTCAGAAGGAAGAAGTATGAGTGAGAAGAAGGAATCGTGGAAAAATTGGAGAATGAGAAAAATGGAGAGAACGGTTATGAGAAGTCGTCGTCGGAAAAACCATATCAGAAGAATCAGTCGGAGATTCGAGCGACCATCGATTTAGATAAGTGTGGGTTCGATTCTTATAATCGGGTATGAAATTCAAAACTATGACTGGATTTGATTTGGGTAGTGTAGGTTTTGTTGAATTTGTACAGTTATGAATCAATCTGCTTATGATCTGTTTTAATTATGTTGGTTTGTTGCTGGAAAAATTACGTTGAAAATGTTTCTGGAAAAGTTGCGAATTTGGGGACGAAGACAGACTGGTAGTATGGGGTGGGACACCCATTGGCAAAAGGGCCAAGTGGCGGGTGCCACTTTCATGAGTGGTGGGTGCCACTTTTGTATGTGGCAGGAGCCACTTTGGTTCTTAATCCCTTATTTTATTAAGTCATGATTTTCTTAATTAGGTGTTATAATGCAAGGCATATAATTAAATTAATTTAATTAGGAGAAGGAAGCTGGATGTGGCACAAGCCACCTAGTAATGTGGCAGGAGCCACTTTGTACAAATTTAATGGATTAATTATTAGTTACTTTATGAGTTAGTAGGCTTAGAATAATGGATTATACATAGCATGAATTATAAGGTAATTAAGGTAGTTCATTAGGGCTTGGTTATAAGACATATTCATGTATTAATTGAATAAATTATTGATACTATGAGCAAGTGGCGGGTGCCACTTTTGCCAGTGGAAAGAGCCACATTCATATTTGGCAAGTGGTGCAAGCCACCTAGAAGAGTGGTGTAACACCCCATTTTTAATATTTAATCGTCGGGTAATTTTGTTGTTATGTTGGCCTTAGTTAAGGCGTGTGTCTTATTATTTTTGGTGATTGTGTCCTAGTGGGACGGGTATATTCTGCTGCAGATAGCGATAGAGAGGGTGCGAATGTTAGTAAGACCATTTAGTTACTATTTTTATTACTATTAATCCTTTGATAAAAACCAATAATTGAAATAATAAAATTATTATTATTATTATTATTATCGGGATTAAGGGGCGATTTAGTAAAAGGTTAGTAGAGGGTTAATATTTAATTCGTCCAAAACATAAAAAGGGAGGTTGGGTTAATCGTGAAATTTTGGTGAGAAGAACAAAGGAGGCTAGGAATTTCTATTGATTATGATGTAAGAGGGGAGAACGGATTTTATTTCAGGTGATTTAACATGACAGGTAGTTTGGAGGTATCCTTCCCTCTTAGGATTTTCTATTGATTATGATGTGTATGATGAATTCTTGAATATATGATGATTATTGTGAATCCATGAATATTTTGTTGAGTTGTGATGATTTTTGTAGCGATTCTGTTGTTGTTGATCTAGATGACAAAATCTGTGTGAATATTGTTGTTGATGAACAGAATGAGGTTTAGATCTATATCGAAAAATTAATCGGAATATAGTAACATAGGTGAAAGACAGATGAAGATTGGAGAGTAAAATTGTTGTAGAAATGATTTTAGGATAGGTATGAATCATGGAATCGAGTGGAATGAGATACAGATATGAAATAATGCAGAAAACCCAGAAAACGTACTTATTCTGCCCATACGCTTATGGACTAGGCCAATACACGTATAGAGGGCTGGAGATTGGGACAATACGCGTAGGGGGGGGGGGGGTTGATACGCATATTAGGGGCGTATGGGGTGTATGGGGGCGTATGACACAAGCCAATACGCGTATTGCCAGGCCAGTACGCGCATGGCCAGTGTGTGGTGCAAAAATGCGCAGTTTTGCGATTTCTCTCCCGATTTCGCGTGCGTAGCCGATTCTTTTGGTGTGAGGTATTGAGATGAATCTTAAAACATATTTAATTGGGATTTAATCTTAAGGATGAATAAACATTGGAAATTAGGTGGATTAATTTAGTCGTAAAATCGAGTAAATCGCGTGAAGTAATTATTGGTGATTATTGATGGAAATTTTGTTGTTTGATTGGATGGATCGTGTATATGTATAATATAGTGAATTATACATGATGTATGCCTTTACATTGACATGCATACATTTGTCGTTATTGTTGGGATGATCGGCCAGATGGGCAAATATGATCATCCGTACTCCATTATAGAGGGTGTTGGGATAATCATTGATGGATGAGTGTATATGATTATCTGTGTTCGATTAGATGAACAAAACCTGGTACCACATGCATTGTGTCGTGTTGAGTCACATTGCATATATTGTTGATTGTTGCTGCATAATTATTGTTGTAATTGCTATTGTGAACTATTGTTGAATAATGATGTGATTATTGTTGTTTGTGTGAGAAACTACCATGTATATGTTATATGCGCCGTTTATATTTGAATTTGTTTCTCACCCCTTTGTTGTTGATGTTATGTATGTGCTTCTTTGGAAGTACAAATAATCCAGGTACTTAGAGTCCGTGGAGTCGTTTTGCTATGTTCGAGTCTTAGGATGCTCTGATACGTAACACGGGATGGAGATTTTCTATTGTTATTTTGTTCCGTTACGTATCTGTTTTTATGGAATTAAACGCATTGATGATATTTTGTTGAAACAGGCTTATTGTCTTGGTTGTTTTAAAACGATTATTATTCCGCTGCTTTATTGAAAAACATTTTTGTTGGCTTTTATTGTTGAGACATGGTATTCCACTTTCAAATAACTATGAGTTTTGATATAAAATGTTAATTTTATTTATTTGGAAAAGTGGGATGTTAAAGTGGCAGGAGCCACTTTTGAATCACTAGCATGGAAATTACTTAATGAAAATGATTATGGTGCATGTCATGAAATAAATTAATTAAACCATCTTAATTTAAGTATATTAATTCTATTTAGTTTAAGAAAAATTAATATGATTTCAGGATTTTAGTTGTATCAGAAAAACCAGAAGTGCAGATGTAATTGAACTAATAACAGGTTAGCTGAACTGAATATTTTTCACTGTAATGGAATTTTTGACAAAAACTGATAAAACTATAGCAGAACCAGTAGCATGTGGATATCCATGATAGAAAATAATTATTAAACACATAATTTTGATAATCGTAATAAAATCGTGATAAGTCGCTGAAAGTTAGAAACAATGTCGGTTTAGTCGGTTTAGCCGAATTAGGCGAAAAACAAAGTTGCCCGAAATTTAATGAAATTAATCGGGGTAGGTCGGGTAAATCAAAAGTTAGTTTTTATTATGTTGTTTTGCCTAGAATGTGTTGTATAGTCTATTTGCAGGTACATTTAAGTTGTTGTACGTCCCGGTTTACGGAATGATTCTAAAGTCGTTATGTTGGAGGCTTTTATGCCAAAGTTGAATATAAGTTGATTATGTTGTAAAAAGTTGTTGAGTTTCTCATGTTGTCCACATTGTTTTGTGTTTTCGAAGTTGTTGTGTTGTTCAAATTGGAGGCTTATTAGCCAATGTTGATTTAAGTTGTTCATGTCATATATGTTGTTTATGCGTTGATGTTGTGTTGTTTATGTTGTTGAGTCGTACATGTCACATAGCATATGTGAATTTCTAAGTCGAAGCCGTTAATCACACTACGTTGGCCTGGATTGGAAAATAAGTTGAAAGTTGAGGGCTTATTACTTGATGCCTCGGTAAATTGGCAACATTATTAAGTTGAAGGCTTATGCCTTGCAGATACCTCAATAACCTGATATATTTTAAGTTAGGAGTTTTACTCTAATGGTACCACATGCATATGCATAGTTGAGTCGCATTGTGTTGCATTGTTGATGTTGGTTATGTGTTTATGTTGTTCATGTTGATAAGTTATTTATGTTGTTCAAGGTGATAAGTTGTATATGTCGTTCAAGTTGATAAAGTTGTTATGTTATTTCAAGATGATTAATGAATTGTGTTGATTAAACAGATTAATTTGTTCTTGCTGAATATATGACTATGTGGTTTATGTAGAATATTGATGGTTATAATAGTAATAAAAAAAGTTGATAAAAGGTGGATGATTGTTAAGTCGTTGTTTGTTGTTGATGTTGTGAAGTGGTGAATTATGTGAAATCCCTTTTTGTGTATTGCGTTTCATATACTGCTTATAATTATCGTAACTCACCCCTTCTATTTGAATGTTACCCCTATGTTGGTAATGTGCAAGTAGCTTGCAAGAAGATGGTTATCTTAATTAGTTCGAGTCGGTGTCGGTGCTCTGATACGTAACACTCGGGGAATGTACACTTAGTTGTTTTAGTCGTTGGTTTTAAGTTGTTTCGCTATGATTATGTTGTTGCTAAGCTGTTTTAAGTTGAGTAACATGATATACCATGTTTAGTTGAATAATTGGAAATCCGATGTGAAGTTGTAAAATACGTTTTTGTTTAAAGAATAAATAAAGTTGTTATTTGTCTCCCGATGTTTAAGTGTTATGTATCCATGTTGAATATGCGGTAAATGTTAATTGTTGTTTTCTAAGTTGAAAATGTGACATCCTATTTTAAAGATGAATTTTTGAAACTCTGATTTATGAATTTCCGCCGGGTAGAATTTGAGTGTTACATTAATGGTATCAGAGCAGGTCGGTCCGTCCGGCCAATGTTGTCTAATGTCGTTGATTTCTGTGTCCGCGACATGTGTGTGAAACACTGTCGGTACTTGTTTGTTGTTTTTCTAGTCGTTATCTGCAGGTGTTGGTTTAGAATTAAGTGGGGGAGAGGTTTCCCCATAACTGATTGTTGGTATGTAGAAGCTGATTAAGCTGATGTTGATTTCAAGAGTGCAAGGTTGTTGAAGAGATGTTATTGCAGACAGGCGAGAGCATGGACTCATGAATTCGTATCGATCGAGTTTGAGATGCACATAGAATATGGAAGCTGAAATGATTGAGATTAGGGAATTATTCCAATGGAAATGATAGGTTGATGGATTAAGTCGGTAGATTAATTACCTTGAGTATAGTTGGATTAAAGTCGAGTAATTTTGGAGTTGAATAAAAAGCAAAGATTCTTGGTAGATTCTGGAATCAAGAGAGAGAGAGAGAGAGGGAACTTATGTTCATCAATCTCAAATTCTATTTTTGTAATTATCTGAGCAGCTGTCAGTAAAAGAGGCATAACGTTTTACTCGCGATTCATATTGAAGCGATTTTTGAAGTTCTGGAATTTGCACGAAATTCTCTTCAATTTGGAATATAATTTTGTGACTTGGAGGTCTATATTAGAAGAGATAATTGTGTTCGAAGTTGAGCATTTATTGCTGAAAATTTGGAAAGATGAAAATGTTTAAAAGAATAAAATGTTGGTATTAGAAGGAATGCGAAGGTAATCAGAGAATACATAGAGATGCGATTTATGTCGAACGAGAACGATTATGTGCCGATGTTAGATTATGGTAATGTTGGGAAGAAGATGGATGTTTGATTAGTGTTGTTAAGAATTTTCTTTAACTTGGATGAAAGTTGTAATTGGAAGAGAATAATATTGGATTATACCTGATGTTGTGGCAACTCCGGTGTTAGGAGGATAATTAAAGTTGTGTTGTGCTACGAGCATGTATAAGAGATTGTGTATTGGATTTTTAGATGCGTTGGTATAATTGTCGAAGTTGAAATTTAAGGAGACTAAGGAGAAGTTGGAAAGCCGTAGAGAGTTGGCAGAGCATTATGGTTACAAATTCTAGGCACAAGTTGAAGTACGTTATTGTGTTGGGTAATGATGATTTATGCCACTGTTATGATTGTCAGACGTCTATTGACAAATTGAGGAACTGATCATCCTTAATCTATTATTGATAGTAGATGGAATCATAATTGATGGATAGATTTGTCATGCCAACTAGTATAGTATGTACGTTGAAATAGTTGAAGTCAAGTTGGGTGCTTAAGTATTGTTTGTTTTGTCGATACAGGTAATTATATGAGAGTATTAGTGGGATTTAAAGATTATAGAATGAAGTTGAGTTTGGATTGAATTGTAATAAGAAAATTCATAGTTGAACTCTGGAAAATTTGAATGTTGTTTTGGTGATGAATTAAGTGGCATGAGACTTGGAGATTTCTTGAGATAATTAGAGAGGAAAGTATATGAAAATGTAAGACCATGATTGACAAGGATGTTAGATAGAGTTGAGTTGCAAGTATTAGACAAAGTGAAATTATAAGTTGGTTTATTAAAGTGTGATTTTGATTAGACAAAAAAAGTTGTTTGGTTGTGTTGATTCGAATAAGAATTTATGAAGGGTTGTGTCGGTATGAGTAAGAATCGAGGATTCAGTATGTTGAATTAGTTGGAAGCGAAGAATATGAGTTATCTTGTGTAAATTCGTTGGACCCTTGTACCCTATGTTGTTGCAATGACATCATGTGTTTAAGATGATTTTCGAAGGACGTGTTGTTAAAAGATAAGTAAAGTGGTAGTTGTGTTGAGTATAATTGGGAAGTGTAAGTATATCTTATCTAAGATTGGGAAGTAGTCGACGTTGTAATTACGTCAAACGTTCAAAGTTGTTGTCTTATGGACCTAAGTTGGAAGTATTTGGTAACTACGAAAGAGTTAAAATACTTGTTGGGATGAATTCCAAAGGATTAAGTCGGAGGCCTTGTTGATATGTTGATTTTGGTGATTGTAAGCTGGAGTTAGACTCGGTAAACTTGGTATTTTGCAAGTAATCAGAGTGTGCAGTAAACGTGTGGTGTAGAGCAGTTGTTCGTATATGAATGACAAGAATATTGGTAGTTGATTGAGTTTAGGTAGTGTTAATTTGTATGTTCTTGTGTTTATGTGTTCTAAGTTCTTAAGTTGGTTACTCGTTGTGTTGTATTGATAGATGTCAAGTGCATCCCTTGTGGGTTGTTCGTGTTGTTGTTTCCATTAAAGTTGCGAATTGTTACTTGTATTATATGTGGGTTGCCTTTAGAAATGAGAATTGATTAGTCAAATGAAGTAATTAGTTGGAGTAGTTGAATCAGATAAACTTTTAAGGACGAAAATATTCTAAATGGGGGAGAGTTGTAACACCCGTTTATTTAATTAAATATAATTGTGGTATGTTGTGTTACGTCGCGTTGATTTAAGTTGATTTCCAAAATATCAGAATATTATGTTGATAATTATAAGTTGGTTTAAGTAGAATTTAATTAATTAAGTTGATATAAGTTGTGGAAGATGATATGGAATATTCTCCAAGTATTGTTGGATATGTTGTTAGAATTGTTTGGACCAATTAGTTGATAATCAGAAGTTAATCGATTAAGTCAGGAATAAGTATTTATTTATGAATTATTATTTGGTAGATTTAACGTTGTGGTGAATTAAGTCGTTAAGTCGGAAAATCGAGGAAATAATATTATAAGTAATTATTGATAATCGGAGTGTGTTGGTTAATGGGCTAGAACTGTGTCAGAATTAGCAATTAAAGGGGTTTAAGAATTAGGCCCATTAGTTGATTATTATATTGGATTATTATTAATTTAATAAAAAGAAGGAAAAAAAAGGAATTAGTCAGAAGGAAGAAGTATGAGTGAGAAGAAGGAATCGTGGAAAAATTGGAGAACGAGAAAAGTGGAGAGAACGGTTATGAGAAGTCGTCGTCGGAAAAACCATATCGGAAGAATCGATCGGAGATTCAAGCGGCCGTCGATTTAGGTAAGTGTGGGTTCGATTCTTATAATCGGGTATTAAATTAAATACTATGAATGGGTTTGATTTGGGTAGTGTAGGTTTTGTTGAATTTATAGATTTATGAATCAATCTGCTTTTGGTTGTTGTTATGAATGTCTGTGTGGAATTGATTGTTTGATTTCTGAATTTTTCCTGATTATGATTTGTTTTAATTATGTTGGTTTATTGCTGGAAAAATTACGCTGAATATGTTTCTGGAAAAGTTGTGAATTTGGGACAAAGACAGACCAATAGTGTAGGGTGGGACACCCATTGGCCAAAGGGCCAAGTGGTGTGCGCCACTTTCATGAATGGCGGGTACCACTTTTCTTGTGGGGGAGGGGAATTATCAAGTGGCAGGTGCCACTTTTGTATGTGGTCGGAGCCACTTTGGTTCTTAATCCCTTATTTTATTAAGTCATGATTTTCTTAATTAGGTGTATTAGGTGTTATAATGAAATACATATAGTTAAACTAATTTAATTAGGAGAAGGAAGCTGGATGTGGCACAAGCCACCTAGTAATATGGCAGGAGCCACTGTGTGCAACTTTAATGGATTAATTATTAGTTACTTTATGAATTAGTATGCTTAGAATAATGGATTAGGCATAACATGAATTATAAGGTAATTAAGGGAGTTCATTAAGGTTTGGTTATAAGACATATTCATGAATTAATTGAATAAATTATTGATACTATGAGCAAGTGCCGGGTGCCACTTTTGCAAGTGGAAAGAGTCACATTCATATTTGGCAAGTGGCGCAAGCCACCTAGAAGAGTGGCAGGAGCCATGTTTGAATCACTAGCATGGAAATTACTTAATGAAAATGGTTATGGTGCATGGTATGAAATAAATTAATTAAACCATCTTAATTTAAATATATTAATTCTATTTAGTAGATTTAAGAAAAGTTAATGTGATTTCAAGATTTTAGCCATATCAGAAAAATCAGAAGTGCATTTGTAATTGAACTAATAGCAGGTGAGCTGAACTGAATATTTTTCACTATAATGGAAGTTTTAACAGAAACTGATAAAACTATAGCAGAACCTGTAGCAGGTGGATATCCATGACAAAAAATAATTATCAAAACACATAATTTCGACAATCGTAATAAAATCGTGATAAGTCGTAGAAAGTTAGAAACAATGTCGGTTTAATCGGTTTAGCCGAATTAGGCGAAAAACGAAGTTGCCCGAAATTTAACGAAATTAATCGGGGTAGGTCGGATAAATTAAAAGTTGGTTTTTATTATGTTGTTTTGTCGAGAATATGTTGTACAGTCGATTTGCAGGTAGAGTTAAGTTGTTATACGTTCCGGTTTACAGAATGATTCTAAAGTCGTTATGTTGGAGGCTTTTATGCCAAAGTTGAATATAAGTTGATTATGTTGTAAAAAGTTGTTGAGTTTCTCATGTTGTCCATGTTGTTTTTGTGTTATCGAAGTTGTTGTGTTGTTCAAATTGGAGGCTTATTAGCTAACGTTGATTTAAGTTGTTCATGTCGTATATGTTGTTTATGCTGCTGATGTTAATGATGTTGTGTTGTTTATGTTGTTGAGTCGTACATGTCACATAGCATATGTGCATTTCTAAGTCGGAGCCGTTGCTCACACCATGTTGGCCTGTATTGGCAATTAAGTTGAAAGTTGAGGGCTTATACCTTGATGCCTTAGTAAATTGGAAACATTGTTAAGTTGAAGGCTTATGCCTTGTAGATACCTCGATAACCTGGTATATTTTAAGTTGGGAGTTTTACTCCAATTGTACCACATGCATATGCATAGTTGAGTCGCATTGTGTTGCATTGTTGATGTTGGTTATGTGTTTATGTTGTTCAAGTTGATAAGTTGTTTATGTTGTTCAAGGTGATAAGTTGTATATGTCGTTCAAGTTGATAGTTGTTATGCTATTTCAAGTTGATTAATGAATTGTGTTGATTAAACTGATTAATTAGTTCTTGCCGAATATATGACTATGTGATTTATGTAGAAAATATTGATGGTTATAATAGTAATGAAATAAGTTGATAAAAGGTGGATGATTGTTAAGTCGTTGTTTGTTGTTGATGTTGTGAAATGGTGAATTATGTGAAATCCCTTTTTGTATATTATGTTTCATATACTGCTTATAATTATCGTAACTCACCCCTTCTGTTTGAATGTTACCCATATGTTGGTAACGTGCGGGTATCTTGCAGGAAGATGGGTATCTTCATTAGTTCGAGTCGGTGTCAGTGCTCTGATACGTAACACTCGGGGAATGGGCGCTTAGTTGTTTTAGTCATTGATTTTAAGTTGTTTCACTATGATTATGTTGTTGCTAAGCTGTCTTAAGTTGAGTAACATGATATACCATGTTTAGTTGAATAATTGGAAATCCGCTGCGAAGTTGTAAAAGATTTTTTGGTTTAAAGAATAAATAAAGTTGTTATTTTTCTCCCGATGTTTAAGTGTTGTGTATCCATGTTGAATATGCAGTAAATGTTATTTGTTGCTTTCTAAGTTGAAAATGTGACATCCTATTTTAAAGATGAATTTTTGAAACTCTGATTTATGAATTTCCGCCGGGTAGAATTGGGGTGTTACATAAACCCTAGCGAGTAAACTTAGGATAAAAATAGGGTTTAATAAGAATAATTGGATTTAAATTTTGGATTAGTACAAACAAAGCATACCCTAGAAAATTTATAAGGGATCCTATTAAATATAATAGAGGTGAAGGGTGCCTAACACCTTCCTCACACCTAATCGACTTCCGAATCATAGGTCTCTCCCTTAGGATTTAGGTTTATCCTTTATTTCCCTTAAAAAATAGGATGGAGACTCTTAGATTTTATGTCGGCCGCAAAGCTGGCGAATCTGCCAGGGATATGGTAGTCAATCCTACTTTTAGGATTTCTAGGGTTTCGTTTGTGAGGGATCTTTTGGGACTTTTTTTGTTGTTTTTTTATTATTCTTTTGGTTTTTATTTTTATTTAATTATTTTATTGGATTATTTTATTTGCATGGATCATTTTTTTGGAATATTTTTATTGTTTTTCTCATACATTTTTGAAGGGATATTTTTGGAGGGAAAGTCAAAACCAAGGCTCGAGAAAACACAATATGTATTAAGTAGGGGATCGTCATGTCTTGGCCGGTATGGATTTCCATCTGTGGGGTCTTTGACGATGATTGCCGACTACAATAGATCAATTCAAAGAGCCGATCATGAGTGGGCCAGCCCCACTTCATGGTAAGGACTTTGACTTTGTTCCATGACTCTAGTGGCCTTTAGAATCCACCAACAGAAGGCAACCTTGTGTACATACCCCCAAAGGGGTCGTTACCAGGTTCCTGCCTAAGTTGGACCTATCCCGAAGGATTACCGTAGGAAGGCTTGCTCCTTCTCATGGCAATACAATGGTATAGTCCCAGAATTAATGGCTTATCCTAACCTTATGTCTTACATGTGAGGGGACTGGGTAGATAAATAATAGAACTAATTCGTTGTAGGAAGCCTACCTAGTTAAGGTCACACTTGCATTTTCCTACACAAATAAATAAAATATCCATACATCCAAATCATCATGAATTTATATAAACATGTTTTACATATATTCATTTTTGTGGGAATTCCAAAATTTATTGTAGGTATATTGTGAAGATGGATTCAGACAAAAGAGGAACCCTACACATCAAGGCTCCAAAGACGGACTTTCAAAGTCTGAAATCCCTCCAGAACTTAATTCCAAAATTAGTTCAAGGAAGGTTCACACATAAGTATGGGAAGATCCTTGATCTCTTGGAGGTCCATGTGAAGACAGAAGCCATAACTTCTTTGGCCCAATTCTATGACCCACCCCTACGTTGTTTTCTCTTCAAGGAATTTCAACTAGCTCCTACTTTAGAGGAATTTGAGTTATATCTGGATCTGCAAGGAAAAAGGAAAGAATCTTACATGGGCATGGGACAAAATATAAATCCCAAGGATCTAGCTTTAACTTTGGGAATACTTGTTCAAGATTTACTAGCACACTACATGGAATATAAAGAGATACAAGGACTTAAGAAGGGATATCTGGAAGGGGTTGCTCAGAAATTGGCTAAAGCTGGAGATTGGGGGTGCCTCTGTGAATGTTTTCGCATTAATCATGTTTGGAATAGTTCTCTTCTCGGGGATGGAACAATTTATTGATGCTCCTGCCATTAGTGTTTTTTGGGCTGTAAAGAACCAAGGGGAAAACATAGTTCCTGTGTTGCTAGCTGATGTATATTATACCCTTAACATATGTCACAACAAAGAAAAAGGGTCTTTACACTGTTGCATGCCATTACTGTACTTCTGGTTTATTTCACACATCTACAAGGATCTTACAAGGATAGAGACCAAAGGTAACCATGCTTGGGCTCAAAAACTCAGGTCTCTTACTGAAAATACCATCCTTTGGTATCCAAAGAAGGTAGAATCCAAGGAAATAATTATCAATTGTGGAAACTTTCATAATGTTCCTCTCATTAGGTCTAGGGGGTATACTAACTACAACCATATACTATCTCTAAGGAAACTAGGACATGCTATATAGGGAAAACCTAAAGATGAAGATCTAGAGGAATTTATATTGCATGGTGGGGATGCTTTGAATAAGGAGCTATTCAGAAGGATCACTAGAGCTTGGGAAAAGGCACACACAAGGGAAAATAAGCTTAAAAGGAAAGACCCTTCAGTTGAAAACTCTTACATATCATGGGTAAAGGAAAGGGTTCGATTAGTTAAGTTACCCTTTGTAATTAATTGACTCTTGTTATCCAAAACTTGATAGCTAGGGACACTGAGACAAGCCAGTAGAAGAATAACCCTACTCATACGCCTTAACTTGAGGACCCCAATCCACTAGTAGGATATGTTCATGACTCAGAAGATGAAAAAGTCTAGGTGGGCAAACAAAAGGCTAGCAACCCACCTTTCGAAGGAGTGATCCCACCAGTTGGTCACAATGGGGCACCCAGACCTCAGTTCACCTATGTTCCTCAAGCCAACTACGAGGATTGGAATCTCCAATATGAGGGAGAAAATTCAAAGCCAATTGGGCGCAAAGGAATTGCTGACGTGGAATAAAATGAGATTGATGATAGGTATAAAGGGTTTGATGAAAGACTAAGGGCCGTTGAGGGGAATAACTTCTTGGGGATGGATACTTTATATATGTGCTTAGTACCAGATATGGTCATTCCACCAAAATTTAAGTTACCAGACTTTGAAAAATATAAGGGTGTGAGTTGTCCTAAGAATCACATTAGGATGTTTACAAGGAAGATGGCCGCTTATGCTAAAAATAAAAATATGATGAACCATATCTTTCAAGACAGTTTAAGTGGGGCATCTTTGGATTGGTACATGCAATTGGAGATGACGCATATCAAGACATGGGATGATCTGAAAGCCACATTTGTAAGGCAATAACAATACAATGTGGACATGGCACCAAATGGCTTGTAATTGCAGAATGTTTCCCAAAAAAACAGGTGAATCATTCAAGGAATACACTCAAAGGTGGAGGGATTTGGCTTCTCACGTACAACCTCCATTATGGGAAAGTGAATTGGTGGATATGTTCATGAGTACCCTACCGGCACCTAACTATAAGAAAATGATAGGGTCAATATCGACTGGATTTGCTGATTTAGTCCTTATCGGGGAAAGGATTGAAAATGGATTAAGGATTGGGAAGATTGGGAAGGTACCCTCCAACCCTCATAACAACAAGAGGTATTCAGTAGACACTAGTTCCAAGAAGGGAGAAGTCAATGCTATGTAACATATGCCATACAATCCATATGTAGCAACAGTGACTCCCAATCATTATCCACCTTAAGCGCCTCCTATTTTTCAAAATCAATAACCACAAGGGGCACCGCAACAAGGTTAACAACAAAACAAGTATCCTAGAAGAGAACAAAAGAGGCCATGGAAGGAATTTGACTTTATTCCTTCAACATATACCAAGATCTTGCCATTCTTGGTTCAAAAAGGAGTGGTCGAGATCAAACCATTACCACCTTCGACTAGAAATATCCCTAGAGCATATAACCCTAATGTAAGATGTGACTACCATGTTGGATCACCAGGACATACAACTGAAAAATGTATGGCTCTGAAGTTCAAGGTGCAAGAATTGCTAGATCAAAAGGTCATCAATTTTACTTAGGAAGGACCGAATGTGGAAAACAACCCTTTCCCGGGGCACGCTGGGGAAAACGTCAATATGATTGAAGGGATAGAGGAAGACATATTGTTCAGAAGGGTCGATCAAATTAAGACTCTTATGAAGAAGATAAGGGGAGCACTAATTGGGTATGAAACATTTGAAAAGATACACGCTAATTCCATAGATTGCATAATCAACCCTGAGAAATGCAAGAAAATGAGGAAAATACTCCAACAACTAATGGATCAAGGGGTAGTACAAATTGGATATTCAAGAAGGGTAGATGAAATGGAAACCATATAACCTTTTGACATCCCATATCGAAGAAGGGAGGCTTCTGCGCCAATTCAGATCCCATATCAAAAAAGGGAGGCTCTAGTGCCAATTTAGATCCCATATAAATGAAGGGAGGTGCAAATGCCAATTTAGATACCATATTCAAAGCCCACACAAGCGCCCATTCAAATTCCGTTCTCAAAACCTGTGCAAGCACATATTCAAATACTAATAGGGAAAGGTATACAAAAATCAGCTACAATGCCTCATAGTGCGAAGGTAGTACCTTGGGATTATGGTAATGTTACTCTTGAAGGAAAGAAAGCCACAACAATGCCAACTGTCACCAACATAGTTGGAATTGGGGGTATGACTCGTAGCGGAAGAATATATACACCTGAGCTACCTAAGAAGAAGGGTCCAGAAGGATCAAAAGGGAAGGAAACTGTGGAAGTGGTTGAAGGGTCCTCAAAGAAGAATGTGTCTCAAGAAGACGCTGAAGAATTTCTAAGGCTCATAAGGAAAAGTGATTATAGGGTGATAGATCAACTGGGTCAAACACCCTCTAAAATATTTATGCTATCATTATTGTTATGCTCAGACTCTCACCAAGAAGCTCTACTAAAAGTCTTGAATGAAACTCATGTTACTAAGGATATAATGGTGGATATAATAGTGGATCAATGTGATGGGGTTGTTGTTAATATCGTCGCTAGTACTTGTCAGGGCTTCATTAGTGATGAATTACCTCCTGAAGGGCAAGCACATAATAAAGCCTTGCATATATAAGTCAAATGTCAAGACACTATTCTCTCAAGGGTATTAGTGGATACATGATCATCTTTAAATGTCATGCCTAAGGACACCCTCATGAAACTAACTTCTGTAAGGACCTTTATGAAAGCTAGCACTTTAGTGGTGAAGGCTTTTGATGGCTCTAAAAGGATGGTAATTGGAGAAGATGAAATACCTATCATGGTGGGCCCACATACCTTTATGACGACCTTCCAAGTCATGGACATCAATCCTTCCTACAGTTGTCTTCTGGGATGACCTTGGATTCATGGTGCAGGTGCAGTCACTTCAACACATCTTCAAAAGTTGAAATTCATATCCAGGGATAAGCTAATAATTGTGGATGGGGAGGAAGACATTTACGCCAGTCATCTATCTTCTTTCAGATATATAGAGGTGGATGGGGAAACTTTCAAAATCCCATTTCAAGCTCTGGAAATTGCAATAGTTGATAAAAAAAAGTCATTCAACAAAAGGAGGCCCAAAGAAGATCATGGAGCAAATACAAAATAGAGATACAAGGAGATGGGGTACACTTCCAGAAATTCCTGAGAAGAAGGATCGGTTCGGGTTGGGTTACAAACCGGCTAATCAAGGGGTTACAAAGGTCTACAAACAAAATAAGTTTCCTATTATCGATGAGACATTCCAAAGTGTTGGGTTCGAAAATAAAGATCAAGTGGTTGCTATTGAAGAAGATGGGAGAAGGATATTAGACTTGGTGTGTCATTGTGCACCAGATACGGTCTTCAACAATTGGAAGGCCATCGAGATTCTTGAGATGATTTCTATTTCAAAGTAATTTATTTTTTTCATAATAATAATAAGTTCCTTGCTATGCCTAAGGCAAGTTGAACAAAGCTTTGTATGGCCACCCTTTGTTTCTTTGAATTATTTTATCAATAAAGTTGCATTTATTTTCAATTAAGATATTTTTTTCTTTTTCATTTGCGCTTCTTTTGAAAAATGGAAAGACCTTTTCATTTAATATATTCACTTGATAAACAATTCACAAAAGAGGATAATAATAATAAAAATCTTTTTGCATGCAGATTTAAAAATGACCCTATTGAACATAACACCGACATAATCCCTGTTGACTTCGAGTTACCGATTTACCAAGCAGAAGAGGTTGATTGGGAAGAGTGTGATCTTCCAGAAGAATTAGCCAGACTGTTAAGGTAAGAAGACAAAGAAATACAACCTCACCAGGAACCAGTGGATCTGAACAATCTGGGGACTGAAGAAGAAAAGAAGGAGGTCAAAATTGGCACTTCTTTGAAGGAGGATATAAAAGAAGAGTTAATCAAGTTGTTGCGGGAGTATATTGATATGTTTGCTTGGTCCTACCAAGACATTCCTGGGATCGATACCAACATTGTTGAACACAAGCTGCCACTTAGGCTAGAATTCCCTTCGGTTAAGCAAAAATTGAGAAGAACCAGACCCGACATGATCCTCAAGATCAAGGAAGAAGTCAAGAAACAGTTCAACGTAAGATTCTTAGCCATTGTGAAATATCCAGAATGGGTAGCCAACATCGTGCTAGTGCCAAAGAAAGATGGTAAAGTTAGGATGTGTGTGGACTATCGATACCTCAATAGAGCAAGTACTAAAGATGACTTTTCACTACCCCACGCTGATGTACTTGTGGATAACACTGCTCAATTCTTGGTCTTTTCATTTATGGATGGGTTCTCGAGATATAATCAAATCAAGATGTCTTCTTCCGATATGGAGAATACCACATTTATTACTCCGTGGGGTACTTTCTGCTACAAGGTGATGCCATTTGGATTAAAGAACATTGGGGCAACTTATCAAAGGGCTATGGTGACTCTATTCCATGATATGATACACAAGGAAATAAAGGTTTATGTAGATGATATGATTGTCAAGTCGCAAAATAAGGAGGACCATCTGGTGAACTTACAAAATTGTTCGAGCATCTAAGAAAGTTCAAACTACGACTCAATCCAGCAAAATGTACTTTTGGAGTTCGATTTGGAAAGTTGTTGGGATTCATAGTCAGCTAAAGAGGTATCGAAGTCGATCCGGATAAAGTTAAAGCCATTCAAGAAATGCCAGCTCCAAAGACGGAGAAGGAAGTTCGTGGTTTCTTAGGGGGACTAAATTACATTGCAAGGTTCATCTCGCATCTTACCACTACTTGAGAGCCAATTTTCAAACTACTCAGAAAAGATCAAACTATCGAGTGTAATGAGGATTGTCAAAAAGCCTTCGATCAGATTAAGGAATATTTACAAGAGCCACTTATCTTGGTGCCACCAATTCTGGGAAGACCATTTATAATGTACCTCACGGTGCTTGACAACTCCATGGGATGTGTACTGGGGAAACATGATGAGACGGGGAGAAAAGAACATGCAATCTATTACTTAAGCAAGAAGTTCACCGATTGTGAATCAAGATACTCACTTTTGGAGAAGACTTGTTGTGCACTTGTATGGGCCTCCCGGCGATTAAGATAATATATGGTGTGCCATACTACTTTTTTGATATCAAGAATGGATCTGATCAAGTACATATTCAAAAAGCCAGTAGTAACGGGGAGAATAGCAAGATGGATAATGATAGTAACTGAGTAAGATATCCAATATGTTACTCAAAAGGCTATAAAAGGGAATGGACTAGCATATCACCTTGCACATCAACCAGATGAGGACTATCAACCCATGCAATTCTACTTTCCAGATGAGGATGTTATGACTATGGAAGACGATCTTATTCCAGAAACTTATGAAGGACCTGAATCCGGGTCTTGATGGAAACTTATATTTAATGGGGCCTATAATGCAGGAGGACATGGAATAAGGGCTATTATAACCTCACCAACAGGGTTTCATATTCCCTTTACAACTAGACTCTGCTTCCCGTGCACCAACAACATGGCAAAATATGAAGCATGCATCATGGAAATTGATAAGGCAATCAATCTGAAAATCAAGATCCTTAAAGTATATGGGGATTCAACACTTGTCATTAATAAAATCAAGGGAGAATGGGGAGTACATAACAATAAGCTACAACGGTATCGAGACCATATCCGGGATAAGATCACATACTTTGATGAGCACTTTTTAATATATTCCTCGGGAGCAAAATCAGCTAGCAGACGCTCTTGGAACCTTAACCTCCATGTTCAAAGTCAAGTGGATGAACCCTCATATTATGCAGTAGTCGAAGCAGAAGTCGATAATAAGCCATGGTTCCACGACATCAAGAAGTTTCTCCTGAAACAAGAGTATCTCGCAAACGCATCAAAGGGGGATAAAAAGACTCTCAGAAGGTTGGTTGCCCAATTCTTCCTCAACGGGAATGTAATTTACAAAAGGAATCATGACATGGTGTTACTCAGGTGTCTAGACGGGTATGAAGCTGACATGCTTATCAATGAGATACACGGGGGTTCGTTTGGCACGCATGCCAATGGACATGCAATGGCTAAGAAAATTCTCATAACGGGGTATTATTGGTTGACCATGGAAGCAGACTGCTTCAAATGCGTCAAGAAATGTCAGAAGTGCCAGATTTACGCATATAGGGTCCACGTGCCACCGACTCCCCTGAATGTCATAATGGTTTTGTGGCCTTTCTCTATGTGGAGAATAGATATTATCGGGATGATTGAACCAAGAGTATCTAATGGACACCGTTTTATCTTGGTAGTCATTGACTACTTCACCAAATGGGTGGAGGCGGCCACCTATGAAAACCTGACAAAGCAAGTGATAGCCCGATTCATCAAGAAGGAGATAATTTGTCGCTATGGGGTCCCTAAGAAGATCATCACAAATAATGGGTTGAATCTGAACAATAATGTCATGGATGAATTATACGAGAGCTTCAAGATCGAGCATCATAACTCTTCACCATACCGACCAAAAATGAATGGTGTCATAGAAGCGGCTAACAAAAAGATCAAAAAGATCATTCAAAAAATGGTGAATACCTACAAGGATTGGCATGAGATGCTCCCGTTTGCACTGCATGGTTATAGAACCTCAGTTCGTACATCAACCGGAGCTACACCTTTCTCTTTGGTATATGGCACAAAAGCGGTACTCCCAATCGAAGTAGAGATTCTGTTACAAAGGGTTATAATGGAAGCAAAATTGGATGAAGCATAATGAGTTCAAACCATATATGATCAGCTGAACCTCATAGAAGAAAAACGTATGGCTGTTGTATGTCATGGCCAACTATATCAGAGGAGAATTAAAAGGGCATTTGACAAGAAAGTTCGTCCATGCCTATTCGAAGAGGGAGACTTGGTGTTAAGAAAAATACTACCCATCCATAAAGATCCACGAGGAAAATGGACCTTAAACTATGAATGGCCATATGTCGTAAAGAGTACCTTCTCTGGCGGAACACTAATGTTAACAACTATGGATGGAGCGGATTTACCACGACCGGTGAATTTCGATTCAGTCAAAAAATACTATGCCTAGAAAAAGAGGATTAAAAGACCGCTAAGTCGAAAACCCTAAAGGCGACTTAGGCAAAAATTAGGGCGTCCCGGTGGATTGAAAACTCTAAAGAGCAATCCAGGAAAAAATTAGGGACTAGTAAAAAAAATATAATACCCAATAAGTCGAAAAACCCGAAAGGGCGGCTTATGCAAAAAATGGTACATAATCCTGGTGGACTAAGACTCTAAAAGAGCGGTCCGGGCAAAAATTAGGGATATCCAAAAGGCATATGGCTGAAAGCACTCAAGTCACCTGTAACAGGAATTGATAAGGGGGTGATCATTCCAGCTATCATATTCAGAAGTGAGGTGTAGGGATCTCGAAGACTTAGGGATTAAAACTGGTGTTTAATTTAATAGGGATATTAATAAGTTTGCATTTTATTGCCATTTTTACATCTTTCTATATTTGCGGTGATCTCTCCTTATGGGAATTACCCTCCTATGTACTTTCGCCCATTTTCGGGCCTATTATCAATAAAAGTTTGCATTTCCCAAATGTTGTTCTTTATTCCTTAATAATTTTCCGCTCGATTACAAAATGTCAATGAATTGCGAAATAAGGCATTGAAACATTGGGTTCAAAACCGAAAGCTTTTAAAAAGAAAATGGATTTTACTTTGGTTTCGAAATCATTAAAGGGATCATACGTTTTCCAAAATAAAAAAAACAGAGTTTACAAAAATAAGCAGTCACGACAAAGACAACCACGGGAATTTCTCAGGGATCAAGGATTAATGCAAATTGAGGACTAAAGAATCGAGGATTATCACATCATAAGGATTATGGATATCAAGAATCAACCCCAAGGGTTTCAGGTCGAGGAAGTTAGGAAGTTATAAAAGTAAAAATGGGATATAAAGAGCATAACATAAAAGGGGCGTTAGCCCGAAACATTGCACCATACGTAGTTAATACATCATCCACACATACATGCATTCATAAATACGAACATGCACTCATGCATAAAAGTTAGTAAGTTAAGGTTTTATATCAAAATCCAAAAGATTATAAAGGATTTATATCTACCAAGGGTTAGATGAGAATTTTGTCAGGGGAATGTATTCCATCATTGGAATCCACCAAGGAAATATTAAAAAGGATGTTATTAAGGGGGTTTATGCTAAGGGATTTGTTCGTTGAATTGAGTTCTACTACGACATTGCTCAAGAAGGGGTTCACATTGGGGTTGCATCAGAAATTCAGGAAGAATTCAATTATCACGGATTATATGGGGTTCTACCGGATATTGGTTAAAGGGAGTTATACATGAGGTTCTAATGGGGAGTTAAGGGTTTCTATTCAAGAGTATGCGTTCAAAGTGATCAAAGGATCATATGAGTCATATGAAACGTTCACCATGGGGGTTGAAAAGGGTTAAGGGGCTCCATCAGGGGTTGATAAAGGATTATACCAAAATTCGTAATGGATTCTATTAGAGATTGATAAGGGTTCCATCGGAATATATTCAGTCGAGAATTAACATTAAGGGGTTCTACTAAGGATTGTTAAGGAATCCTATTGAGGTTATTTAGTCAAAGGCTGACATCAGAGGGGTTCCACCGGGGTTCTATTTAAACGAATTGGACATGGAAGTAATCAGTGCACCAAGATTTGATATGCCATAGAGGCAAAAGGGGGTTGTTTTATCAAAATTTGGGGTCCTCTTATATTTAATCATCTCCTCCTCAGAAGGAAGAAGGTTGGTCGACATCATCCGTCCGAGTCAAAACCGATTAAATAGAGGCAGCTGTCGTACCCTAAATTTTGACCCAATACCTAAAAAGTCAAAGAGTGGCTCTATTTGACTTTTTAGGTATTATTCTGTTAATATTAGATTCCTTAGAATTATTTTCTAATTTATAAATTGTTATGAGAATAAATATTATAGGGATTGTGACATATTTTAATGATATTATTACTGAATCAGAGATTTTCATAATAACGGTTTTTTAAGAATTTTATTTGAATTTAAAATCTATTTTAGGGGTAGGGTTCAATATATAATTAGGGTAAAAAAATCATTTTTCATTATCATATTTATAATTGTTAGTTTTTTAAAATTATTATTCTATTAAAAAAAGAGAAAAAAGAAAAGGGGTTTATTTTATATTTTTATGTCTAAAAGTTGTTTTTTTATATATATATATATATATATATATATATATATATATATATATATATATATATATATATATATATATATATATATATATATATATATATATATATATATATATATATATATATATATATATATATATATATATATATATATATATATATATATATATATATATATATATATATATATATATATATATATATGGGTGGAGTTTTATTTTCTTTATTTTAATAAGGGAGGGTATTAGAGTTTATTGAGATTATATATAAGGGAAGATATTATAGTTTATTAAGAAAAATATATAGTTGCATTTTATTTTTAGTTTTTTGTCTAAATATAATTGAAGAGTGGGGAATGCATTTTTCAGGGTTTTATGTTTATCATTTATTATTATATTTTATAAGGTTTTTATTGGGTTTTATTTTATTTTATTTTTATTTTTGTTTGTTATTTTTTGGGCCTGGGTCAACATTTGTTGACCAATCTCAGAAACTCTAATTGGGCGCGTCAAGAAGATGAAGAGGATCAAAACGAGTTTTCTAAAATAAAACAAAATTAAATATTTGAATTAGTATGAAAATCAAATCGAATAAGGTTCAAAAAGGGAAATCAATTACAAAATCAAATCTCAATGTTTATCAGATTACACAAATCAAATTAAACCTAAAACTAAATCAAATCAAAATGAATATTTTTACAAATCAAATTAATTTCTAATAAATTCCTAAATCTAATTCTAAAGCTTATAAAAACCTAACACTAATTCAGAATCGGGGTACGAAAAAAATCTGGAAACCCTTGAAGTTGCGAATCCAAACCCTCACACCAAAGCTCTTCAACAATAAGGGTTAGGGTTCATCATCAGAATCCTAAACTCCTTGAGTTAAACCCCTTCGTCATAGTACCTGCAAAATAGAAGCAGAAAAAGATCAGAAACGAGGGACTCAAAGCAATCGAAAATCAAAAGAGGAAAAGAAGGAATCGAAGCATCTTGAAGATTCACGCCAAGGGACGGTAAGCCAAAAACATAGCTTTTAGGTCTTTTTTTATTGAGATTTTATGTTTGTGTGTGCGATTTTGTATGGTTTGGGTGTTTAAGGCTTTTTCTGGGTTTGATTAGGGTTATGTGTCGCTCCCGGGATTTTCATCCTAGTACAAACGCGAAAGTGGCGCGGAAAAGTAGAGTCGCCAGCCAGACATTTTTATCCCGAAAGAATGGGAAAGGTAATGTTGCACAAACCTGAGGAAGAAGGAAAGGACAAGGTCCTGCGAACCAAAGATCTGAATTCGGGAGTCGGTTACGACCTGGGAAGGTATTAGCACCCCAGATCGTCCGTCGTACCCGACGGGATCCACGCTTGCTTACTTTGTTTCAAAGGGTGAGAAAAATATGATTGCTGCTGAATAAGAACTGCTAACTGGAATGGGAATGAGAAATGAGAAAGGAACTGAAATAAGAAAATGGAAAGAAAGGGGGAAATGTAGGGAAAATAAAGAATGTGCTCGAACGGGCCCTACCCCGCTGCCTACGTACCTCATCGGGATAATGAGGATCAGAGTCGACGTAGTTCGCCTAACCTAGGCGGGAACTATTTGTTTGTGTTTTTTATGCTGGAACTGCGTATGTCTATGCTCAGGTGTTGCAGGCTCGTCTGGTACGAGTGCGTTTACCGTCTTGCATGCGAGACAAGTCGTCGCGAGTTCGCGTTGTGATTGAATGAGATGAGAAAGAGAAGTTCCCGCAGGATAGTCGCTTATTGTTTGTTTTTGTCTTTTATGAGTTTTGTATGAATTTGGCACAAGGAAGTGAATTCAAACTCTTTTCCATGGAATGTACACTTGACTCTACATTCCAAGATGGAATAATAGAACAAGCATACCCAGTAAGGAGAATTTATCCAAGACTGGTTTCCTAGGATTAGAGCTTAAGTTCACTGGCTTGTTGAACTTTATTAAGTGTTTTTGTTGCTTTTGTGAAGAAGTGTCTTTTAAGTTTTCTTTGTGAACAACTCCTTGATGAGACTTGTGCATCATGATAAACAAGCTTACACCACTCCAAGATGGAATGAATGCAAGTGCTTCATGGAATAAGGCTATACACAAGGAATCCTTTCATTTATTTGTTAAGTGTTTTTGGATTTTGTTTGAAGATAAGAAGAGAATGACTCAAGTTGATAAAAGGAAAAATCTAAGGGACTAAGACTCAATCCTAATTTTGTTATGTATTTACAAAGTGGTCCTAATGGTTAGTGAGGTTTCTAAGCCTAACTATAAACTATAAACTATTAGAATTCAACTTACTTCTTAATGAAGTTAAGTTGATTCTAAGAACAAATGGGAAACCTATACAAGTTGTAAGATCAAGATAAAGCAAAACAATGAATTTAACCATAAGAAATAAAATTCTAAAATGCATTTAGAGGCATGAATTAAAAAAAAAAGACTATTTATTTATTCTACTTCTACATGGAAATGAAGTTTCAAGTCTAAGTACTAAATCTAAATCAAACCTAATATTCCTTCTAAAAATTTAATTGAACTAACCTAAGTCTAAATTAAATTCTATGACTAAATTTAGCCTAAACTATATTTTGTACTTTATTTTTTTTGTATTGAACTTTATATTTTTTAAATGGCCTAACCTAATGGGACTTATGCATAACTAGGCCTAAGACTAATATTCTAAAAAAATACTAAAACCTCTAGAAAAATTGTGAAAATTAAACTATAGGGTCTTACCACTATCTAAAATATTATACTAAAGAGGGATTCTAAAAAATCTTATTTTTTCTATGCCTAACAATTCATTATTTCCAGCTAAGAATTAACTACTAATTCATAAGGATTATATCACTAAAACCTAAGATAAAAGGTCCTAAAAATTCCATTAAAAATATCCTAAGAACTATTATGAGTCCTCTAATTATAGAAAAAAGAATGGCTCAAAAAAGTTGTTGGAAGTTACATAAATAAAATGAACAAAATCCAGCATAATTAAAAGAAGGAAAATGCTTAATAGTAAGAAAAGGTGAAAACAAGAAATGTAAGAATAAATCTCAACCATTCATTATCACCACTACCCAATGATCCCTATTAAAAAGGAAGTTAAATTTAAAATCAATTTAAAATTAACGTCTAAAATAGTGACATGTGTGCATTCTTACATTTCTTCTTCAAATTCATTCGTACTAAATAGCATTGCTCTTAAAAGAAATACAAATGAAGCTAATTAAAAGAAAATTCAGAATTAAATTGAAAATGATGCAAAATTCAGAAAATAAAAAGGTCCAATATTTCTAATGTGAATTAATAGCCTACTGGAATTTTTATAGAATTTTCTCATGCTTTTTCCTATTTTTTATAGATTTATTTCTAACCTATACAAAAAATTAAAAAAAAAGAAATGGTGCATTAAAGTGGCGTATCGAAATTACTTACTTGAATGACGTGCCGATTCTTCACATAAAAGAAATCCGAAAAAAACCTTAAGCAAGGCCTTGTAGTCTCCTATGAGCAAAATAAATGCCCATCATCCATAATCACTTTATGAAGCTTGACCATAATCGAAATCGATCCATATCGATTAAAAACTTTATGAACATTTTAATCAAGAAATTATTCATAAACACTAATTAAAATTAGTGCGAAAATTCTAACTAAATACTAGCTAGAAATAGATTAGCATATTAATGCACAAAAATTATGACCAAGAAAATTAACTAAGAAACCTATATAGAAATCTATTAAAAATAATAAAAATAGAACACAGGGGGTGTAAATGAAATCAGGATGTTGTGAATAATACAAAAAACTGTCCCAAGGCCCAAACCATTATGAAAGTCGTAGGGAGGGGTTGCATGAGTTATTAGTCAGTGCAGATAGCAATTTCATGGACTATGAAGCCCAATACTACAATATGGATAGCAGGAAGGGGGTATGAATTGAATTTTGGTGGTGTGGATATTGAAATTGAGGGGTGCGATTAGGAGACCCATGGTGAACCGAATTTTGTAGAGCCCAATCCAAGTCTTGTTACTGAAACCCTAACCTAAGAATTTCACAAAAGGAGAAAAATAACTCAAGCTTCTCCAAACTACAGACTCAACGGCGCCTCTCTCCTTCTATCCGGTCAACATGAATCGCCGGCCAAATCCTCCTCCGTCACATCACCTCCACGAACTTCCCCTTCTCCACCTCACCTTCGTCAATCTTTCGCTCAAGACGTCACCTTCTTCTTCGTCCTGAGTTTGCCGTCGACCTAGGAAAACACATCACATCTTCTCTACCTTCACGATGAAGACGGCTGTGACCACATCCCACCGGCGATAGAGGCTTTACCCGACACATGACCTCCTCTGAGAGACACTTTACACCATAATCTTCGGTGAAAGGAACGATAACCTGGACATAAGCCCTGAAGCGTGCTTTTCGGAGCGGATTCGGTGCTCCTTCAGACCAGTGTCAACATGAAGAACAAAGGTAAAGTTAATTTGGACTCTCCTTCCTTCTTTTTGCGTGTATGTGATTCTCGATCTAAAGTATTGTGCTGATAATTGAAATTGATGGTTTATTCTTGATTGAATTGATGCAGGTGAATGTAACTTTGGCAGTAGAAGAACATGATGGTGATAATGGTGCGAAAATGATGAGAGATTGTTGATGATTTTGATCATTCTCGAATTTCTCTCATGCTCTTTGTGTGTACGGACTCTCAATGTGTTTCGCAACTTGCAGGGCTTCCGTTGAAGATGAAGGTTTGAGACTAGTTACGGAAAACTCTCGCGGAAGAACTGAAAGCAAGGAGTTATCGAAGTTTTCTGAAGGATCTTGTTGGCGATTCTTATTGCGGTTATGAATTGAAGAGTTGGAGTAGTTCTGTGTTCATTTCTGGATTCAAGAGTTGCTCGCAGAAGCCTTTTTCCGGTAAGATTTCCGATGGTTTATTCATTTTTGATACCCCTTGCGTCTCAATCATAACTATTATCATATCGTGTGTGCGACTTCTTGTTCGAATCGACGCAAATATGTTGTCACCGTTCTGAACCGTGTTGATGCGTATTGACGTTCTTCTCCCTCCTCTTCAATTCTGTTTCTGCTTATGTTTATTGTTTTTGTGCTGAACTGCTGATTGCTCTGAAATTGAAATCTTGATGATTTTCGCCATTTGCAGGTATCAGTGGAATTCATTTTTGGTTGATGATTGATGTAGACGGAGAACCTAAAGATCATTGGTGATTATTCGGTGCTGAAAGTTGAAGATGGTTTTGGTGAGTCGATTGGTAGAAGAGAGTGATTGATTGAAACTGAGAGAGAAGGCTTGAAGATGATGAATGAGGTTGGTGAATGGAGATTCTTAAGCTTGAAGGTTATGAATGTGTGGAGAAAGGATGGCTGAAGAATGAGAGGGCGAGAATGGAGACTGGTAAAGATCCAGGTTCAGAATTTGGGTGAAGGAGAATGAATGAAGAAAAAGGATGAGAAGAATGGAAGAAGATGAGAAAGAATCAGTGTGAATCCAAAAAATGAAAACTGGTGAAGACCCTGACTTATAGGGATTGATCTTCTGGATCTTTCTGGAAGATAAGTTCTTTTTTCTGTTAGGAGTTAGTTTTCTAACTGGGATTGAGAGTTGGTTATTCTTATTTTCTGTTTTGACAGTTAGCTCTAATCCAAATTCCTTGGCTGATTTTGTTCTCTTTTCATTCTGTTATATCAATTATAATTATAACTGATTTTTTGGTTTATTATAGGTTATTGGTGAAAGATGATGGAGATTGATGCTGATGTTGAAGATGCAGTGAAGATAGAAGTTTTGGTTTGTGAGAATGGTGAATCCCAGAAGTGAGAGAGTGATCCCCTTTTTTTCTTTTTTCCTTTTTTCGAGGTTCAAGATTGAAAAGTGATGAATAAGATTGGTGATTGATTCCAGTTGGTTCTCATTTTTTTCTTTTTGATGAAGGTTTCTGTTATCAGTTGGAGCTTTCTGTTATCAATTTGTAACCGAATTTTCTCAACCATTCCTTCTTCCTGTAACTGCCATATCAGTTTTTTTTAACTGATTTTTTATTCTGCCACCACGATTTTGTTATAACTATTTCCCATAAATTTATGCTATCACTTTTCCTTATCATTTATGTTCTCAACTTTTATTTTCCTCATTAAAATAAACTCCTAAGAAACCAAGGGGTCCTATTTTGGGTCTTGGATTAAATTTATGGTTTAGTGCACTTAAAAAAAACATGGGCCTTAAAAAGACATTCAAGAGACATTTGATTTTGGGCTTGGATTGAACATGGGTACTAAAAGAAATGGTTGATGATTTCAATGGACACAACAAATGCATAATGGGATTTGCAATATGGATTGGAAAAGAATTTCGACAACCGGATAATGAATGACTATATACTGATTTTTGGATGATTGGATTTATTTTATTAAATTTGGCCAAGGATTAGAAGTATGAAACCAAAATGTTTTAGAAATTGACATGGAAAAATGGGTAGAGATTTATAACTAAATCTTTTGAATTTGGTTTTAAAAAGTGGTTCAAAATGGGTTATGGAAAATGAATCTAATTGATAACGAATATGATCTTGGGCCAATGTACCTCGAGTTCGGACACTATGTCAAATATGCATGAACTTAGAATAATGTCAACGGATGTCTCGAATTCCAAACATCTGGTACCTCCAAAGATCAACACAATCCTTCCAACTTTGTACATTTAAAAGCGAACCCTAACCATTCATAGATCCAAATTGCCTTCTTCAAGGACCTTATCTTCAACACCATCTTCTAATCCATACCACATTTTCATGATAATCGAGGAATACCGTTAATGGCCTTGATCCACCCCTAACCTACTTGAGTCCTTTGAGAAATCATGAAGACAGTATACCCCATACCCGATGAACCTTGAAAATATTCATGATGTTGGGAGATCAGTCTTGCTTTCACTTGAGTGTCAGTTAAAACACCCTTGAATACAGACAAACTCACACTACACCGAATCACTTTGACGCCATGTCTTATGAGCTATGCAATGTATGATTATGAATGTTAATGACCTAGTGAGAAATGCAGATGGATGCGAAGCGTAAGCCAGTTAGGGAAAAAAGAATGAGGGCAAATTTTGAGGTATTACATTATGGTTATTCCCAAGAACCCTAGGTTTCATAGGGTTAGGTTAGGGTTCAAATGGTTTAGGGGGATTTATGGGGTTTTGTTGTGGATTAGGGTTATGGTTCTTCACGAACCCTGTGACCCTTTGAAGTTTCTGGGTTGGGGGAAAGAACCCTAGGGTTAGGGTTCATAGGTTTGAAAGTTTATGGGTTCGTATGAAGATTTGGGTTTGAAGGGGGTTGAATATTTGAATTTTCCGCTTGAATACTCAACCGGAATCTGGAAAATAAGGGTGGCTCACGGCGGGTGAAGGGTGGTTCAGGGGTGGGGCGATTTACGGCGGGTGAGGGATGGTGGCGAACAAAGAGGGATTAGATAGGGTGAGAATTTAGAGAGAGAAAGAGAGAGAGAGAGAGATAGAGAGAGAGAGAGAGAGAGAAAGGGAATGAGATAAAGAGAGAAAAAGGAGAGTGAAATGAAGGGTTTGTGAAGAGAAACGCGATCTTATACTCCCTCATTGTGCAACTTGATGAGAGACGTATGCCCCCTGTTGGCCACACGATCTGATTACTTTGACTTGGTCGAGAAAGTTTTGTTTATGGTTGTGATACCCTAATTTTTGACCCTAAGATTTTTGCATCTCATCTGCATACAAACAAGATCCCGCATTGGTTTGTTTATCCTTTTCAGTTGTAGGTTTATACCTCACAGGGGATCACCGTGTTTTTTAATTGTTTTTATTTGTTTATGTTTACTAACCATTAATTAAAATCCAAAAATATTTTGTTCATTTTCAGGAAGAAGAACAAGTGAAAATGCCAAAAATACCAGTCCTGCAGCTCGAATGAAATTTCACAAATAAAAGTCGAAGTTGATCCGCAAATAATTCAAATTTATCTGATCAAGGATTTCTCAAGTTAATTGATTTATTCAAGGAATTCCAAGGTTCATGTGATCATTTTCATGCCTTCTTCGACGCGCAAAAGAATCGGGCCACAACAACCAAGCAATCATATTTAAACAAAATATTCAAATTTTAGCTTGGTTAACCGGTTAACCACATGCGTTAACCGGTTAACCAGTGCGAAATTTGAATATTTTGTTCAAATTCAGCATAATTTGATCATTGATCTCATTTGGAATATTCTAGATCCATTTCCCTCTGAATTCTCTAAATCTCTTTGATAATTTCCTACCATAAACCCTCACTAATCACCACTCTTTTCCATTTCCCTCCAAATTTTCAATTACCAAGCCTAATTTGAATTACCAAAGCAAGCTCCATTCCACCAAATTCCCATACCTAAAGTCTTTCAATAGCACCCTAATTTCATTCATTTGACAAGCTTTTGAGATCCAAATTCACCTTGCAAAAATCTCTTAAAGCTTTTGATAGCCAACAAATCTATTACAAAATATCCCCCAAACCAAAAATTTCACTAAAGCTCTTCTTTCTTTCTTTTGAAGTTATCAAGAATTCACATTGAATTCTTGATCAACTTGAGCTAAACCTTCATCCTACTTCTTTCTTGTTCGTCAATTTTAGTAGATCAAGCTTGATTTGGTCCAATTTGAAGAAGTGCTTTTGGCAATTCACTCTTTCCATGATTCCATCTTCATCATCAACATTCAAGATGTAGATATTTGGTGCCTTTGATTCTAGATCCATTGGATCTTAAATTGTTGTTTGATTACAGGGATTTCACTGTATTTTGGTTTTAAAATTCGTGCTAATTCAGTTCATGATCATCAAATGTTTGACAAAAGGTTTTAAAATGGATCATCCTGAATTTCGACATTTTTTCTCCCACTGGTACAATGTTAACCGGTTAACCATTTCCAGTGTATTTTGGTTAACCGGTTAACCATACTTATTTTAGCGCAAAATTGATTTTTCAGCTGCGTTAACCGGTTAACCGGTTAACACAAGACCAGTAGCTATTTTTGGCTTATTTTGAACTTATTTTTGGTTACTTTTTCTTCTTCTCCCTCCTTTTTATTTTTACATCGGGGAACACTTTTGGGAGTGATTTCTCTTTAATTTTAATGGAATTTGGGTGTAGATTATAGTAGTTAATGTTCATTAATTTAAAACTACCTTTAAGTGAATTATTCAATTCATTTAAGCTACTTTGAATTAGTGAGACATTTTCATGCTTGAATCCACCAAAATGAGTGATTGAACTTAAAGATGTAAGAATACCATAAGTGTAACTCAATTTGGTATTCATCTTAGTTTTGTGCGGTATTGCGTCCGTATAGCGATTTACATATCGTTCATTCCCCTGTGCAATGGGAAAGTCAGAGCTTCGTAGTTCGTGCAACTACGGTTTGTGTTTTTTATGAACAATAGTTTGAAATGCGTTTTAACTGCTAAGCGTTGGCTTATCTGAAAGATAGAAATAGCTTAAACAATGTTCATTTAGAAAAATGTGTTTGACCTTTGTTAAGGTGTTTTAAACGAATGGGAGAATGAACCACAACGCGTGGGGCTAGCCCAGGAGTGTTTCATTCCAGAACGTGTGGAATGCTGGACTCCAGAGTTCTGTTCTTCCGTATTAATTATAAAAATGATTTGAATTGGTTGGTAAGTTTTAAATTGTGTTTTGAAAGAAAGAGACAAGTTGTCATCTCTAAGGGAAACATCTCACCTATTTCACCACAAACATTTGAGGAATGAAATTGAAAGAAGCTTTAAACTTGGATACGGTGATCGACAAGCAATGCCACATTCTTTCTTTGAGAAATAAAATCGGAAGAAGCTTCGAACTTGGATATATGATCAAAAAGTGATTGCCACATTCTTCCTTGATAGAAATTGTTTGATAAGATTGATTTGTTTGTGTTTGTGGGAATAGGAGAAATATCTTTCCTATGGAGATGAATCATGTCTCGTCTTTTGAATTGTTAAGTGTTTTGAATATGAAAGATTGAATGAATTACAACCCGAGGGCTAGCCTCAAGAGTAATTCAATTCAAGAACCCGATGAATGCTAGATTCCTGAGTTCAGTTCTTTCGTATAATTAATTGAAAGATTTCCGGTATTTTAGGAACGAGAGGGAGAATAAACCATATCGCGTGGGGCTAGCCCATGAGTGATTTAATTCAAGAATTATGTGGAGTGCTAGACTCTAGAATTTAGTTCCTCCGTTATTTGATATATGGTAAATTAGATGCTTTGTTTTGGATGTTTTTGGGGGTTAATGTTATTAATAACGAAGGAGTAAATGAAACACTACGCGTGGGGCTAGCCCAGGTGTGATTCACTAAAGAACTCGTGGAATGTTAGACTCCAGGGTTCAGTTCCTTGTTAATTAATTAAGACGCGTAAAGTCGTGTAGATGGCGATCACATAGGTGACCGACTTATGTGTGTGCAAAATGTAGGCGTATGAATTGTTTGATTGATTACGTGAATTAAAATCCTAGTCCCTAAAGGTGTTCCTAGTAATACGAAACCGTAAAATAAAGGCGGAAAAAGTAATCGGGAGAAGGATACAAAGTAATTTACACGGAATTACGATGAAATAAAGGGTCTCGTTGTAATTTGCCCAAGAGAAAGCGTGTGTGCAGTGTTTTAACTATTTGGAACCGTTAGAACTTGATATTGTATAAAATGCGAAAAGTAAATAAATAAAATAAATAGACTAAAAAAATAAAATAAACTATGAAGTAAATTAAACTAAGCTAAATGGCCTCATATTGGTCACAATTTATCGATTTATCAAAATCGACTAATCATGGCCTTTTGTTATATCATCGGCCGAAATAAAAATCAAAACGAAATTGAAAAGCAAAGACACATCTTTTTGAATTTTTAGTTTATCAACAACTAAACTAAATTACAACTAAATTTAAATAACTTACTAAACAATAATATTTTTTTTAATTATTTTTAAGTGTTAATCACATATATACTTTACATCTAAGATTACTAAATAAATTAAACAAAACTATATTTTGAAATGAAGAAACTAAAATCAATCTAATAACTTAAACTAATAAGAAATTTTTTAAATAATTTAAATAGATAACAAACTAAAATATAAAAAAAAAACTAGTAAAATAAAAATGAAAGAGAAATAAATAAACATGGATATTTATCATAAGCTAACATATATTAATACTATAACAACAATAAAATATGAACACATAAAAAATATTATATTTTTACAACATAGCATCACAAACTAAAATATAAATAAATAAATGATGGATGATACTCACAAACTCCAAAGCTAGCAAAGGTTGAGTTTGTTGTGTAGAATGAAGTGAAGGTATTTTGATGGAGGTTGTTGTTGTGGTGAAGATGATGAATGTTTATGAGTATTGTGTAAGTAAAAAAAAAAGAATTTTGACTTTGAAAAATATGTAATGAATGTGCTAGATTTTGAGAATTTAAGGGTGATCTTGTTAGTCTCAAATGAGAGAAAGAGAGATTTTATTTATAGTGTGAATGAGGTAGGAGTGTTGATGTGGCAATCCATGTGACTTTATGAGAATGATATTTGGTCATTGATAAGTCCAAGTTGGCAATCCATGTGAAGTGTGAAAATGATTCTTGGTCATTGATAAGTCCAAGTTGGCAATCTATGTGAAGTGTGAGAATAATTCTTGGTCGTTGATAATTCCAAGTTGGCAATCCATGTGAAGTGTTTGTACTACATTGTAGTGGACCCCACTTGCCATTTTTCTTTTTTTGAACATGAAGAAAAACAAAAGAAAAGTAGTAATAATAATAATAAATAATAATAATAAAACTGATAATAATAATAATAATAAATTGAAAATGGTTATTAAAAAAATAAATTATATTGAATTAAATAAATTGAAGTTAAACTAAATAAATTGAAATTGAAATTAAACTAAAATCTAAATTAACTTAAATATAAAAAAAATTCTAAATTAGAATTGAACCAAAATAAAATTTAAATTAAAACTAATTCTAAAATATCTAATATAATCTAAACTCCTATTCTTAAAGCGAAATAAGTAATTCTAAAAAAATCAAGAATAAAATATGACATTAAAAGTAAAATAAATAGAACTGCTTGATTAATGATTAATGGATTAGAATGAAAAAATGGCTGACTATCAAATAATTTGATAAAAATGCGCCATATGAATAAAATTGAAAATAATCCGGTTAAAATTTAGGGTGTGACATCGAGCATATCTTTTTATCGAGGAAGAAGTCGCATCGGATGTTGATCACCTGCCCGTGTCAAAGTGTTTGGTATTTTCTATTTACTTGGGACGTCGCGGAGGACACCGTTCAAATAGTCAGGCGCGTGGTGTTCTCAGGAGTCGAGGATGTTTCGTTATAGTCGAGGAAACCCGCGGTTGCCCGACGTCGTTCAAAATTCTCTGAGCTGACGTGTCCTAGGAATTAATGGCGCATCGCTTCGTTTCCTGTGCTAGTGCCGACCTAGGGGCCTAAGAAATGATTGCCTAGTGCGTTTGCCCATGCGTTTTCCTAGTATATAAGGTGGAGGAACCACTTCATTTCAATTTTTGCTCCTACGTTTACCCGGAAACTCTGAGAAGAATCTCCTCTCTGCCCGCAACCGCCGACAACTCTGCCGCATACTCCCCGCGCTCTACCGTAACCTCCCCGTCACCGCTATGTCAGGTAATCCTCCATACCTTCTCTGTTTGTGCAATTTTTTGCTTGATAAGTAGCAAAATTCATAACTTTTCTGTTTAGAGTAGGTAAATCACTGTTTTAAGTTAGTTTTTAGGTTTTAGACATGAATATCTCGGGCACGATTTGCATGAAACGAGCGTAAAATTCATATCTGTATGAATGAGTCGGCTAGGATCATCATATGATTGATGAAGGACGTGGGCATTCTATGCGTTTGCCGAGCAAAATCTATTACCTTTCTCAGGGGTTTTCTAAGGGTTTCGTGTATGCTCGAGGGGATCTGAGGACCGTCCCTGTTGACTTAGGATAGTTTAGTGGGGTTTCAGGGTGTTCAACTCTTCGCCCTTTCACTTGAAATACGGTGGAAGGGTGATCTTGATGCGAAGTCAAATTCACTTTTCCTTTCTGCTTTTCAGGTACAGAAGAACAACGACGAACCGAAGAAAGAAACCCTGAGGTGGGGAATGAGAACGTTTCTTCGTCCGGGCGTAATGACCTGTCGTGGGTCGCTGACGAGCCTATAGAAGAAGAGTCATATTTCGTGGATGAAGGTACTACCGCGTACGCGTGGTCGAGGACATAGGTCCTAAGGATACACCGAACTGGCAGTGTCTTGCTCCTTGGGAAGCAAATCGGATATACCAGCGTTTTTCAGGGAAGTAATTCGCCATGTACGAGTTTGCCTTCTGAGAAGCGAGGATGAGACTCCCATTCAATGATTTCTAGATGGGGGTCTTCAGGTGGCTTAGGCTAGCGCCCTCGCAATTGCATCCTAATGCCATTGCTTTCATCCGGGCATTCGAATTGGTCTGCCAGTTTCTCGAGATCGGGTGTACGTTGCCCCTTTTCTTTCGCATCTTCCACCTGCAGTGGTCGGGCGTAAGGGGACGTCATAGTTGGGTGTCTCTTAAGCAGCCTATGAGGTTGTTCAAGACGTATGTCGACTCCACCCGTCATTTCAAGGGGAGGTGGTACATGGTGAAACCGCTCACCCAATATGTCCTTGAAAGTATTTACTACTATAAGTGTGACACGGGTGGCGAGGAAAAGCTGATGTCGAGGATCCCCTTAAGTTGGCAGCCAGACCATTTTAATCTGTCGACCAGCCAATACCGAGTCCGACATTCGAGCTTGGGGGTCGAGGATCTGTAGTTTCAGAGATTTCCTAAGAGGGGGGTGAATTAGGGTTAATAAAATTTTCTCGGTTATTTTATCGGGGGATGGATTTTTCTCTTTTATATGGTTAAGATAAGAATGCGGTAAAGCAGAAAGTAAAAAAGACACGGCAATTTAACCTGGTTCCATTCACAATCCGAAGGTACATCCAGTCCCCTTTCCAAACAAAAATAGATTTTCCACTATAGTTTTAGATTGTACAACCTATCACACCATCAACTGGCGAGGCCTACTTTCTAACAACTATAACATTCAAGTGTGCAAGAACAATCCTCTTGCCACACAAACCCTTGTGTCCAACAATCCTGGATCACAAGTCAATACAAGAAATAATATTTTTGAATAATATGTAGAAAAGTTGAAGTCTTGGTATATCAAGCAATGTTGATCTTCTTCTTTGATTGATATTTCTCACTCAAAAATAATGACTAAGTGTTCACTAAAGTGTATGATAATTTTAGTGTACATTTATGAATTTTGATAATTTGAAATTTTTGAGTGAAAAAATGTTTCATAAAAATTTGAAGGAGGTGTCTCAAAAAATTCTGCACATAAGGTTTATATAGAATGCAAGATACCTTTTGGAAAAGGTACAAAATATGAAAGAGTGCATCATTTCAATTTAAAAAACAAGAGACATAATTCAAAATTTGAACAAAAATAATTTCTGAATTTTTAACAGTGGTAACCGGTTACTACCCAAAAGGTAATCGGTTACATGTTGTAACATTAAAAACATTTTTCAAATCTGGGCTGAAGTAACCAGTTATTACCCCATGGGTAATTGATTACTTGATCAGAAACCAGAAAAAAATTATGTTTCAATTTGATCAGTAACAAAGGCAAGGACAAAATGATTTGTTTAGAGAGTGTTAAATGTGTGTGCATCCTATATTGAACACTTAATAATCATTATTGGATTATGAGAAATGTCATATACCTTTTAATGAGAAAGCTTGATCTTTATGGAGACTTTTTGAATGAAGCTTGAATAATCCTTTTTTATTTCTTCCAAGACTTGATTGATTTGTTGTTATCATCAAAAGCATACTTGAGAGGCTTGCATCTACAATCTCCCCCTTTTTGATGATGACAACTACATGTGAAAATTGAGTTTGCACGATTGCTTCTTATGTTTCTCCAAACCCCCCCCCCATATGAAGGTGCTCACCCTCAATGTGATATTGGGAGGTTTTAATCGAAATTTTTTGCATAAAGAGAAACAATAGAGCATACTAGACACTTCTCCCCCTTTGTCATCCACAAAAAGGATGGGAAACGTTCTTCAAAAAATGATTAGAAGGAATTTTGTCAGATTTTATACTAAACATCCACCAGTGGAAGATGCCTTATAAAACTGTATGAAAATATTTTAGTCAGTTATTACACTGAACATCCACCAGTGGAAGTTTCCTTAAAAATTTGTTTTAAAATATTTGGAAAAAAATAAGTCATATAGTAAACAATCATATAGAAACAAATACTAGACAAAAAAATATAACAACCATAAGCTTACGAACATTAACATAATTAAAACTAAAACAAACAATACGGTACGGAAACTAACAACATAAAGACTAAACAGAATTTAAACTAAGAATTATAAAACTAGAACATAAAACGGAAATGCATTAAACATCTAATCAGTTTCGGATCCGTCTTCATCCATGTCTTCTTCCTCACCCTCTGAATTCTCCGTATTGGAAGGTTGAGAGGTAGAGAATTTCTTAAACATTTTCATTATTTTTCCGAGGGTACGGGTTGTTTTCTGATGGTTATGGTTCATGGTTGTTTTGAGAGTGACAATTTCATTGTAAAGGAATTCATTTGTGTAACCATCTTCTGGAGCGGCTTGAGCGACAATATCTTCTTTATATCCATAAACGCCATTTGGACCACATATGATTTTGGTGTTCTTAGTAGCCGTAACCAAGTTTATTTCATTTTTTTTGGCCGTCATCTCAAAATGAGGTTCTCTTGAACTTGGTATACCAAAATGTTCCAGAATTTTGGATACAAAGCGGATGTATGGGAGACCGCTACCCAAATGAACCTGATGCTTCATGTGGTGAAAAATGACATAGGCCCAGTTGATTGGCCAATCCTCTTTCAAAGAACGGAACAACATCAACTCAAATTCACTAACTTAAGCAAAGTTTGAACTTTTTGGTACCAACACATAGGCCAGGATGTAATGAAGCATACAGTCGCTAACGGTTAAGGACTTTGCATATTTAATTACCCGAGAAGATTGGACCTGCCTACTGAGTAAATCTTCATGAATACCCCTTGATCTTTCAATAAAATAAGCTAAAGAATCAAAACTGTTCCACCTGTCAGTGTTAGGCATAAAACCAACTTTGAACTCATATCCTTCAGATGGTATATCAAGAATGCTTCCTAGCTTTTCAATTGTAACCTCAATTTCCTTTTTATTGACCTTAGCAGTAAATTTTTCATCACCAAATTCATCTTCTCCAAAAGAAAGAGTGTGATAGAAAGTTCTTACCAAGTCAGGGTAAATTTTTCCAGTGTCAGCAACCAGCTCTTTCACACCAGATGCATCCAAAAGAGCTTCAAAGGTGAAGCTATGAGAAGGGAACTCTTCAAAGTTCACATATTTGATGCTCATGAACTTTCGGGAATGAATGTCAATGTCGAGTCTTCTCTGCTTCTGGGGTTTCATGAACTGCTCCTTAACAGTGTCAGAATCAGAGCCGGAATCCACAACTTGTTGCTTTCCTCTACTATTTGAAGTTGCCATGACAAATTGGTAAGGTTAGGGTTTAGGTGTGTATTTTCATATTTTGGATGGTGAGAGATGAGGATGAGTTGATCTTGAGTGGCTAGGGTTATAAGGTGAAAGGTTGTTGAATGGGTTTTAATTGAAAGTGATTTTTGGTCAAGAGAGTTTATGAGAGGAAGGTGGGAGGTTGAGGGAATAAATGAAGATTAGGGTTCCAAGAAGTGAATGATACTTTTAATGTATTCAACATATACTTTAAGACTCATAAATAAAAGAAATAAAGAAAAAACATGTAGCATATAAACCATTCTGCGTTAAAAAAAAATTCAGAAAATGGAAGTGGTAACCGGTTACTACCCCATAGGTAACCGATTACTTGCTTCAGATTTTCAAAAAAATTTAAACACAACAACAACAACTTTGTACAAGTCAAAAGATAGTGATTTTTGGCAAAACGTTTTCACAAAGTGTTAGCACATGATATTACGCAACTCATGATCAAAAAATATTTTGAAACCGATTATTTTTTAGTATGCAAAAGTTAGAAAAACGAAAAACGGCGAAATATGAGTGATAGCATTTTGTGATGTAAAAGTCAACAAAAACTTATATTATGCAACTAAAACATATAACAAGCAATTTTAAGTTAATTTTAGATGTCACCTTCATCGAGAATACCAAGTTCTCGCCGAATCATGTAGAAAGGTTCTTTCGCCAAAGGTTTAGTGAATATGTCTGCAAGTTGGTTGTGTGTATCCATGAAAGTAACATCTACATCTCTGTTGAGCACGTGATCTCGAAGAAAGTGATGTCGGATGTCTATGTGCTTTGTTCTTGAATGCATGATCGGGTTCTTTGTGATGTTGATGGCACTTGTGTTGTCGCATCGGAGAGGAATGCAACCAAGGTCTACACCGAAATCAAGGAGTTGTTGCTTAAGCCACAAGATCTGTGCATAACAACTGCCTGCTGTGATGTATTCCACTTCGGTCGTGCTAAGTGCAACGCATGCTTGCTTATTGCATGCCCATGACACTAATGCATTCCCGAGAATGTGACAAGTACCACTTATGCTTTTTCTATCGGTCTTACATCCTGCATAATCAACGTCAGAATATCCAATTAAAGAACACGTGCTACCTATTGGATACCTTAGTCTGACAATCGTTGTTCCTTTGAGACACAAAAGCCATGTTGAGACAAGCATCCTTGAGATTTAGTCGATTTGCAACGCCTTGGCTAATATCACCAATAACTTTATCTATCGGGTGATCTCTATGAGTTCTCCATTCTTTCGGAAGATCTTGATGTTCTTCAATGATTGGTGAGTCATCTTCTTGTGGTATTGATTGATCCTTTGGAATCTCCTTTTGTTGCATACAAGACATTGTTTTTCATCCATCAATTTTTGTTTTTCACTTTCAATATATTTTCAAAAGCGGTATTTTGTTCTTCTAAAGATGAAATTCGTTTCTTTTGGGATGAGATGCTTTTATACAAAGTCTTGCATTCTTTTAGAATTTCATCTATGACTTCTTGTGCATCATTGTCATAAATTGAAAAATTGCTACTAACCTCATCAGTTTCTTCATCGGAGTGATGTGAAGCCATAAGAGCCATATTTGCACATTCATCGCTTTCCGATTCCGATGATGAACTTATCTCATTATCGTCCCAAGCAACATAAGTCTTCTTATTCTTGAAATCTTTCTTGCCTTTGAATCCTCCTTTCTTTGCAAGTTTTGGGCAATCCGACTTTATATGACCTTGCTTCCCACATTCGTAACATGTGACTTCTTGAATCGATGTGGATGCATCCTTTTTCTTGAAATGTTTATTCTTTTGGAAAAGAGGAACTTTTATTTTTGTTAAAAAACTTACCAAGCTTCTTTACAAGAAGCATGAAGTTCTCATCTTCGGAAGTCTCGTCGTCTTTGTCATCCTTCGTATCAATCTTCAAGGAAATTCCCCTGGACTTCTTTTCTTGATTTTCATGCTTCTCGAGCCTTCCAAGTTCCAATTCGTGCTCTTGAAGTTTTCCAAATAAGGACGCGGATGTCATCATTGAGAGACTCTTATTTTCCGAAATAGCGGTCACTTTCGGTTGCCATTCTCTTATCAAGGATCTTAGGACTTTCAAGTTGAGATCATCGTTGGTGAAGGTCTTCTAGAGAGCGATCAAGTGATTTGTTAGATGAACGAATCTCTTTTGTAAGGCAACAATAGATTCACCGGGCTGCATACGGAACATCTCATATTCTTGACTCAAAGTGTTAAGCCTTGATCTTTTAACTTTTGTGGTTCCTTCATGCGTTTCTACCAAGGTGTCCCAGATTTCCTTTGCCAATTTACATTGTGATACACGGAAGAACTCGTCCATACTGAGAGCGCTTTGAAGTATGTTGATTTCTTTCTTCTCATTTAGGATCTTTTTCTTATCATCTTCGTCATACGTGCTTTTCAACTTTGTAGTTCCAACACCATTGATTACATTTACTGGATTGTGTAGACCTTCTTCGATTGCTTCCCATATACCTTCTACTTGGGCTTCAAGATGTGCCTTCATTCTGATTTTCCAGAAATCAAAATATTCCCCGGAGAAGAGTGGGGGCTTACTGCTACTTCCACCGTCTTTGAAAACCGGATTTGTACTTGCGGAATCCATGCTGGATCTCTAGAAACAAGTTACCTATAACTTGCTCTGATGCCAATTGTAGTTTTAGTGATTACCTAAGAGGGGAGGTGAATTAGGCTTAATAAAATTTTCTCGGTTATTTTCTAGGTGGATGGATTTTTCTCTTTTATGTGGCTAAGATAAGAATGCGGTAAAGCAGAAAGTAAAAAAGACACGGCGATTAATCCTGGTTCCCTTCATAATCCAAAGGTACATCCAGTCCCCTTTCCAAACCGAAAGAGATTTTCCACTATAGTTTTAGATTGTATAACCTATCACACCATCAACCGGTGAGGCCTACTTTCTAACAACTATAACATTCAAGTGTGCAAGAACAATCCTCTTGCCATACAAACCTTTGTGTCCAACAATCCTGGATCACAAGTCAATACAAGAAATAATATTTTTGAATAATATGTAGAAAAGTTGAAGTCTTGGTATATCAAGCAATGTTGATCTTATCATTTGATTGATATTTCTCACTCAACAAAAATGACTAAGTGTTCACTAAAGTGTATGATAATTTTAGTGTACATTTATGAATTTTAATAATTTGAAATTTTTGAGTGAAAAATGTTTCATAAAAATTTGAAGGAGGTGTCTCAAAAAAATTCTGCACATAAGGTTTATATAGAGTGCAAGATACCTTTTGGAAAAGGTACAAAATATGAAAGAGTGCATCATTTCAATTTAAAAAACAAGAGACACAATTCAAAATTTGAACAAAAATAATTTCTGAATTTTTAACAGTGGTAACCGGTTACTACCCAAAGGGTAACCAATTACATGATGTAACGTTAAAAACATTTTTCAAATCTGGGCTGAAGTAACCGGTTACTACCCCATGGGTAGTCGGTTACTTGATCAGAAACCAGAAAAAAATTCTTTTCCAATTTGATCAGTAACAAAGGTATGCACAAAATGATCTGTTTAGAGAGTGTTAAATGTGTGTATATCCTATATTTAACACTTAATATTCATTATTGGATTATGAGAAATGTCATATACCTTTTAATGAGAAAGCTTGATCTTTATGGAGACTTTTTGAATGAAGCTTGAATAATCCTTTTTGCTTTCTTCCAAGACTTGATTGATTTGTTGTTATCATTGTAACACCCCAAAATTTGCCTTCTTATTTATTATCAACCTCGAGCGAATTACGCTTCATTCTTGCATCATTCCGCATATCATTGCATCCATTTGAAAAAATAAATAAATAAATCATCATCCTTTGCATACGCATGAGGTGTGTGGTCGATCGAGGCTTGCTAAACATTGGAGTTCAAGAGAAAAATAATATCCCAAAAATAATCCAAACCACTTCCAAGCTAACCAACCAAAAAGGGAGATTTCACATTTCCCTCCATTTTCCTTCCGTTTTCCTTCCACTTTCCTTCCATATTTCCTTTCATTTTTCCCCTTTTATTTTTCCACTTCAATTCCACTCCTTTTCCCTTGGATGCTTCTACCATGTTCTACAACATTCTAGAGTATTCCAAGGAATATTCCAAGGAATATTCCCTCTCCAACCCTAACCTAACTAACTACAAACCCAACTTCATTCCTAAACCTAATTCCATTCCCAAACCTAGCTCCAAGCCTAGCCACTATATAATCATTAATCACTTCAATGCCAAAGGTTCCCAAGTTTGGTTCCCAATTTTTCACTCTCTCACAATTTCTAGAATCACTTTTTCTCTCTCACTTTTCCTCCATTTCCCTTTTCACCAAAGCTTTTTTTGAAGAAGCTCTTCAAGTTTCACATTGAAACTTGAAGATCTTAAAGCTTAGCCTCCAACCTCCATTGAATTGTGGATTGTAGAAAAAGAAGCTACTGATTTTTGTGAAGATTTCGACTTATCAGAAGTGCAAGAAGGCTCAAGAATCAAGAACGCATTTATTTTGCGGATTCGCGGTTTTCTTGGTTTTCTCTTCGATCAAGCTCTGATTCTCACAACATTTACCAAAGCACTTCTCCGCTTAGTAGGTTGGTGATCTAAATCACTTTTACTTTAAGTTATTCTCTTCATCTTGCCATTTTGGCATTCTTTAAGTGCTTTTCGTATTACTTATGGTTGATTATGTTTTCGTTACGTTTTGCTTGCGATTTGTGGAGTTTAAGGGATTAGAAGCTAAGTTGTAGCTTGTTATAGATTCTAGCATGTGTTAATAAGCCCTAATTGAGTAGAAATTCGTGTTAGCATGATTAGGTGGGGGTTAGGGTTTTTTAGAAGGAATATTGTGGCCAAAAGCACTTATTTCAAAAGCATTTTTCACTTTCTGTTCAGCGTTAACCGGTTAACGCATGCGTTTTTGGCCAAAATGCTGTTTTTTTCTGCCCTTTAACGGGTTAACCGTTTGGTTAACCGGTTAACGCTGTTAATTTTTGGTTTTTTAGCTTATTTTGTTGCTCAATCTTGCTTCCTAGTGCTTCTAAGGTTCATGTATGTTTAGGTATTGATTTTAGGGAAATTTTGGGTCTATTTCCAGTAGCCGATTCATTTGTTTCGAGTCGTTTCGACATGATTCCGTTCACTTTTCCATGTTTTGTGTTAAATATGCATTTGTGTTATAATTGATTCTTGATGTGTCTTGCTACACTTTAATCACTTGTTTCACATGTCAAATGCTTACTTAATTCCAATATGTGCTTCATGATTATGATCCTTGCTTGTTGGATTGATTAAATGATTAAATGCCATGTTGATTTTTTGCCAAAAGTGATTAAATGCTTCATATGATCATACAAGTTCTTATGCTTAATTGATCATATCATTCACATCAATTCAATTCTGAATTTTGCATTGAGCTTGGCATTCTTGTTGATTTATCATGTTGCATATTCATGGTCAATGCTTATTATGTTCATATGCCATGTTCATGTGCCATATTTTGCATACTTGTTGTATAATAAATCATGTGGTGCATTCTTGCATAATCCCTCAAAAATGCTCATGTTCATTCAATTATGTATGTTGATCTATGTTCAAATGCATGTTCATGTTAATTAGTACATTTTTCATTGAGTTTGTGCACATAAATAAAAATAATCAAATCTGCATTTTACATTTCATAGCTGACTTTGTATATAGGTGCTGTAAAATACATGTTGTTTGTTATGTTTGCATGCTGTATGTGACTTTTTACACCTATCTTTACACGTTGTATGCTGGCTGTAAAAAGCTACCTTGTGTTATGCATGATTTTCATAGCTGTTTGTGTATTAGGGGCTGTAGTAGGTGCTAAATTTTTGTTTTAGCATATTTTTAGTTCTTTTAGAATTAAGATAGAGTTTAGATTGAGTCCTAGAGTCATTAGGATTTAATTGGTGTGGGTTTTCTTTTATTATTTTTAATAAAATGTACACTAATCTTTGTTTTATAGGGAGGGAAAGGTATGTTTCCTTACACCTTATCTTTTTAATTTTTTATGCATTTTCTTTATGCATTTAAGCCACCTTTTACTTCCATATTTGTGATTGGTAGGATTCCCCTTTGTTAGGATCAACTTATCTTCCTTAGGAAGTAAGTTGCATCCTTTTTCTTCTTTCTTTTCCTTTTCTTCCCTAGGATTAGAAAACTTCACAAACCATTAGGATCTCCCTCTTGTATATAATAAATAACTTAGGGTTGGTCTTAGTTGTTACACCCCAAAATTTTCCCTCCACAAGACAAGAAATTGTATACTAAGAGGCTCACAAGGTTCACAAGGTTCACAAGACATCTCATGAGGTTCACAAGGTTCACAAAGTTCACAATTAGTCAGAAAATTTGACAATTCCCTCCGGCAATGCATCTTAAACTAGGGTTTTGACTTTCATCAGGCTAAATGGACTTCCAAGACTTCAAGAGAGCTTCATAGAATCCTATATGTGTTCAAGAATCCCCATGTCAAGTTTCAAGACTTTCCCAAAAGATTTGCTCAGTCAGATGATCAAATAGGTTAAAATCAGTCAAAGCAGTCAAAAAGTCAAACTGAGGTCAACTGTGGTCAAACCAAAGTCAAACTTCATGATTTTTTGCCAACATCAAGTATATGAAGTAAAATTCATCATTTGATCAAGGGTTGATCATGATTCATCAAGGAGATTTCAGATCATCAAGAATCAGGAGTTTCTAAATTAGGGTTTTCACAGGAAAAGTCAACTTAACTTTGACCAGCCATAAATTTCACATGCTTCATCAAAATTTTTCCATCCAAAGCTCATTTTGAAGGAAATTGAATTCTATACAACTTTGTGTCTCACAAGCCAAACCCAAAAATGCTTCATTTGGAAGGTATGAGCTATGACATTATAGGTCCTTTTAAAAGTCAACAAAAAGTCAACAACTTCAAAAGAGCATAACTTGAGAATGGTAAAAGATATGGACATGAGACCAAAGAGGTTGGTTAGAGGACTCTTTAATCTTTCTAAAATGTCCAAGAACACATTCATAGCATTAAAATTGAAGGATTTGTGCCCTTGCAAAGTTGGGAAATTTTTTAGAGGTTTATGAAGCAAATGGGGTCTTAAAACCATAATTCACCAAATGGGCTTGCTTTTTTATGATCCAAACACTTCCATGACATCATGCACGAAATAAAATTTATTTATTTTATTTTTATTTATTATGATTTTTTATGTTAAAAATCATTTTAAATTAAAATAAAATATAAAATGATGGATATTTGATTTGATTTGGTTTCTAGAAAGTCTTAAAACATATTTAGACTTGATTGATACAAAAATAATGAAGATCATACCAACATAGCAATGTTAGATCAAAATATTTCAAGTTTTAAGATCAAATCTTTTTCAATCTCTATGGATCAAAAAGTTCAAAGGATGGACCAAACTCTTGACCTAATTTCATTCACTCATATATATACAACATTAAGCAGCCTCAAAGTCACGGATTCAGGGCCTCCTATAGCATTCTCCAACTTCAAAATTTCATTCAAAAACTCCAATTCGGATTTCAAGCTAGAGGGATTTTCAAAGCAATTTAAAGGTGGCAATGCGTTCTATGATGTCTATTGAACATATTTGGATCATAAACAACCCCTATAACACCTCCATTTGCATGAACCGAACCCGTGTTCATCTCACATTTGATTTTTTCGATTCTATGAAATTATTGCATTTTAATTGATTTTGTTTGCTTAATCGTGTTTGTGTGATGATGTAGAAACTTTCTGGATAAATCTTGTTGAGTTTAGCCGCAGGAATTGGGAGATGCCATAGCTAGGGTTTGTAAACCTAATTTAGGGTTTCACGATTCATTGAATATAAATGAGTTTAAAGGACATGGTTTGATTGTACAAACTGTGAGGATCACGTTTCATTCATCAATTTAAGAAATTTTCATTGTTTTCATGATGTTTGAGAATTCGCAAGGATTAGCACGCAGGAAAAATCGTGAGTAAATTCGCAGGAGAATTCGCAGGAAAACCTGCGAATTCCAGAGGTAGAAGATGACCTTTGGCGCCATCTGCAAAAATTCAAATTATTGATTTAATATTTTTTGAATTAGTTTACGTTATGTTACAACTAAAGCGCTTGGCTCAGTTGGTTTGTACGTCTGGCTGGTAAATGAATGGTCCTGGGATCAAAACCTCCCCATGCCATTTTGGTTTTGTTTTTATTTTCAATATTTTCGCAGGTTAAAGAATAAAAGGATCACTACCCAAACTTTGTCACCAGCACGCAGCTGGCCTGGTGGAAGCATTATGCGTCCAAGGGTGGTGAAGCCTAGGGCGTGGGTTCAATCCCTGCCCCAGGTAAGTTTTGTTTTTTTATTTTCTTTAATTATTTTGTTTTATTATTATTGTTTTATAATTTATTTTAATTACAATAAAATATATTCAAATAATAATATGTAAATATATATGTATAACTTCATATTTTTCTAAAAAAATTCTAATTTATTTTTCTAAAAATTTTAATCCTATTTTATTTTATTTAAATTAAAATATGTAGATATTTATTTAATAATCAAATTAATAATGTAAATTAAATTAAAAACCCTAATTTATTACCTTAATTATTTTGCTTAAATATTAAACTTAATAATTTTTTCTAATGTATATAATTAACTAATTAATCATGCTTTATTTTGTAAATAAATTAGTATATGGTTTATTATTTTTATTTCAAAAAATCTTAAAAAATGTTTATTTATATTTTGTATATATTTTTGTGCTAACCTCCTTTCTCTTATAATTATTTTTATCCTTTTATTATTTATTTATATGCCTATTATTTAAATCGTTTCTATTATTATGTAACTGTAAAAGCGTTGTAATAGTCGTAGTTTTTTTTTATCGTTATTTATTTATAAATATCCTTGTTATGGTTAGTAAATATAGGGAGTGATAACCTATTTGCTTTAAAATTAATTTAGATCACTAATCATAAAGATAAATATTTGAACTTATACACACACACGTAAGTCGATCTCTGATCGCCATCTCACTTCCTAAGTTTATCCCTCATGTTGCCTAAATAAAAGGTCAAGTAAGGTGTCTGAAAAGCAAAGTCCCTTTTCATAAAATATCATCAAGTCCCTTTACGATTATAAGATCAAGTCCCTTCGATGTTACACCTACGGTAAATGATCTTGTCCCTTCAAAATAAAAAGATGATAAGTCCCTTCGTATTGCTAAGACACCTTACAGTTGCCTAAACACAGATGACCCTTCACATGTCCCTTACAACATCCAAGGTAATGACTACCTATTCCTTAATAATAGGGATAGTCTTACCATTGAAAGAACATTCAAGAACAGTAAAGATTTAATCATAGGGTAGGTTCCTCTTAAGTACTTGCTCACTCCTTCAAAAACATTTCATAACACTTCACATTTTCAAACAATTTTCAAAACAAAGTCTTTATATATATCCATACAAGGATCATTATAAGGTACTTAAGAAAAATTTTAATCACACACTACACTTCTTAAAACAGTTTAAAGTGAGCTAAGTAACTAAGAGCCCATGGATAACCATGGATGTAAAGGGTGTTAACACCTTCCCTTTACATAACCTACCCCCCGAACCCAAAAATCTTTTAAGGTCTTTCCTGTTCTTTTATGCCCTTTCCTTTGGATAAAATAAAAGTCGGTGGCGACTCTTGCTATCTGCAACATAACTAAAGTCAGTTCTCCCACCGTGTTACAGAACTGGCGACTCTGCTGGGGATTAATAAAAGAGGGGTGCCCTTAGGATTAGATCACTTTAAAATTGTTTGCCTTGTTTGCTTTATACTTATCTTGTTGGGTGCTCTTATGTGTGAAAGATCCTAACCCGGATCTAGTGTACCTTAGGTAAATGGCAATAGACCAAGGAAACTGTACGGCGTATACCGATATGGTTGATCTGGTGGCCATAGTTAGTGTGACTTCTTGGTTGGTGCTTATGTTCCTTAAGTCAAGTTGAGGATAATATGAGGCTGCCATATTGTCACACCCTAAATTTTGACCGAACTTTTTCGAGTTTTTGTTCATTTTGATTGTATTTTGTCGATATTTTGAAAATCGATCTTTTTTTGCATTTAACATCTCATATTCCATTAATCATACATTTTTCTTCAATTTTATCATTTTATTAACTTTCTAGTTTTTGCTCTAGATGTTGAGTTTGATTTTGAGTTGTGTCTTGTAGTAGAAATGATTATTATGCTTTAAGTTAGCTAGTTTTTTCTTTTTCTTTATTTTTAAATAATAATAATAATTCAAAAAAATAGTTTAAGTTAGTTTAATTCCAATTTAAGTTTTAATTTAATTTTAGATTAAAATTTAGATTGTCTTTATCAAGTTTATGATTAATCAGTTTAGTGTCTATTTCGTTAATTTTATTAGTTAATTTTTTAATTAATTATTATATTAGTTCAGTTTATTTTAATTAGTTTAGTGTTTCATTTTAATTTTTTATTTTGTATATTATTTATTGAGTCCAATGTGTGTTTAGATTTTATTTAATTTTAAGATAGTTTTAATTAGGATAGTTCAATCTTTATTATTTTATTTATTAGTGTTTTACTGGTTTGGTTTAGATGGTCCAAATATCTCAATCCAAAGCACATTTTCCGTTGCCCTTGCTGTCCCAAAGCAGACCTACACCCTCCAACACTCCATCAGAATTTTTTCACTAAAATGTGAGAATCCAAACCTGCACCAAAAAATGAAAAAAATCAAGTCAATAAAAAAGACACAAAACAACCACACAAACTTTGACCTTCATACTAAAACCCTGTGCCACACTTTGCAGAAAATTTTCATAAAAATAACATAATAAATCCTGCATTTTTTTAAAAGCAATCTGACAGACAAACAAAAAAAAACAATAAAGAAGGACATAGAGCCAGACATCATGACCAACGGCTCCAAGGACAGGTTTTCTGGATTTTGGATTTAATTAAAAACCTGCCCCCCACTTCACCAAGAAAAATATAACAGGAGAAACTCAAAAAAAAGAAAGGGGGGAACAAGCCAACTTTGAAAAAAAACAAAAAAAACACATCAAACCATATACTCTTGTCTTCCCATCGGTCAGCAAAAACCACACAAAAAATACCAGCTGAAACTACATTCAAACTGGGACCAGACCTTCAAACTGAAAAAACCACTACCCCCTCAAACGCCTGAACCGCCGGCCAAACTCCTCACCTCACAACCACGAAAAACCTGAACAACAATAACGATTCACCATCCGAAAATCACAACACTTCACCACCTGCAAATCAGGGCCTGCGAAAAAAACACAGAAAAGGAGTTCAAAGAAAAACACCAGAATCCAAAAAGAATTATCAGAAGAAAGCCTCACCGAAAAAACCAGAATCACGAAACCGGGGCCACAAACTTCTTCAACTCTCCAACTTGAACACAGAACACCCGAAAACCTTCCAACCCTCACCTACATCCTCCGCGTCGCACAAGCCCTCTTCATCCTCACCGTCTTCGAACCTTCAGCAATACCATCTCAAAGGAAACGATCAACAGGCCTTCAAAAAAAACCTTTTTCGATTAATCGCCCCTCAACATTACCACCACACACCAAAACCGCCCAGAAACTGAACACGTACCAATACCCTTCATCTCCGCCGAACCCTTCAAATCTCTCCACCATCATTAAAACGACCTGCAAATCACCAAGAAGAAGAAGAAAAAATCGTCCTCCCTCAACCCTTTTGTTTTTAACCTCTTTTTCAACATCACCTTCATCAACAACACAGTAAAACCTTACGCCATCAAACACAAACGAAACCCTCACCTACAATCTATCACCCACAACCTTCATCACCGAAACCGTGAGCCAATCGCCGCCACCCTCCACAAATCGCGAAACCCTCCCACAAAAAATCACCACCGACCCGCCATCGCATCACCCTTTTCAACCTTTTCCACCCTTTTCCGACCCACCACCACTTTGCACAACCAGACCAATCCTTCACTCACCACTAGAATCCATTTTCCTTCCTCGCCGCCGCTCAAACACGAAACCACAGATGAAGCCAAACACCGCGAAAACCTTCGCAACCTCACCGTGAAGCCTACACCGAACCTCCTCAGAACCGCGCATGACCTGAGCCGGAGAGACACATCGTCGTTGGTCTGATCGCAGACGGCATCGCGACAAGACAAGTCGTATTCGTGAACGTGCTTTCCGTGGAAGATTTTCCATATTTGTGATTTATTTTTCTTCGTTCGTTTTTTTTTTGTTTTCGTTGAAGTCATGAAGCACGATGCTAGGTTTGTGTTTTTTCTGTTCCTTTTATTTTCAGTACTGCATAAATGCAGTTTGGTCCTGCTGGCCCATATATCTTGGTATTCTTTGCACCCCTTGTCTCATTTCAGCGCCCCCTTTGATTCATGAGAAGAATCAATGGGCTAAGCCCATGATTTTACTAACCCACCACTCGGTCCAGTAGATACTCCCTCCCTCTTTTATTTTGATTGTCTTTTATTTTATTAGTACCTGTTTTATTAAATTCTGTTTTTTATTACATTACTCTAATTTCCTTTTTATGATAATTTGTTATTTAGAAAGTGTTAAGAAAAAAGGGTTTACTGATTTATTTGGTTCTTTCTTGGGCCAATGATATAGTAAAATTGCAATAAGTCGTTTCCGACTAAGTCGCGACCAATATGAGGCCACATTTTGTTTATTTATTTCATAAGCTTAATTTATTTTTATTTCATGGTTATTCTATTTTGGTATATCTAGTTTATTTACCTTATTTTTATAGTTTTACGCAATACTAATTTCTAACGTTTTCCAAAATAAATTATCGCGCGCCTAATTTAATTAACAAGGAATAGAGCCCCGGAGTCTAGCATTCCGCCTGTTCTAGAACGAACTACAAATGGGCTAGCCCCACGCGTATTGTTCGTTCACTCCTTCGTTTAATCGCATCAATTCTAAAACGTCCAAAAAAAAACAATTATTCAATACATTCAAAATAACGTACGAAAAAGGAACTCCGGAGTCTAGCATTCCGCACGTTCTGGATTGGACCGCAACTGGGCTAGCCCCACGCGATGGTTTAATCACCATTCGTATATCAAAATATTCAAATCATTTTATTAAATTAACGTACGAAAACAGAATTCCGGAGTCTAGCATTCCGCACGTTCTGGATTGGACCGCAACTGGGCTAGCCCCACGCGATGGTTCAATCACCTTTCGTATACCAAAATATTTAAACTATTTTTCAAATTAATTATCGAAAGACAGAACTCCGGAGTCTAGCATTCCGCACGTTCTGGATTGGACCGCAACTGGGCTAGCCCCACGCGATGTGTTCATTCGCCCTTTCGTTTAAAACATCTTAATCAAATTCAAACACCTTTTCTCTAAAACGAACATTGTATAAATCATTCTATCTCTCGAACAAGCTAGCGCTTCAGCCTTCACCGCGAGTATAAGCCAATGCTTAACAGTAGAATGCATTTCAAACAATCGTTCAATTAAAAAATCACAAACCGTAGTAGCACGAACTACGAAGCTCTGACTTTCCCATTGCACAAGGGAATACGTAGGCACGGGGATTTTAATCCTTCGCGAGCACAATAATAAAAAACTTAATCTTTCTCCGTCCTAATAATAATTTAAAAACTTTAGAACAAACATATTAATAGCATTAAGAAGACAAAAACTTAAGATCAAACATTTAATCGCATAGTTTAGCTAAGAGGTTCCCGTTGAGTACAACGGACGTGAGGGGTGCTAATACCGTCCCCTTGCGTAACCGACTCCCGAACTTAAAATTTGGTTTCGTAAACCATTTCTTATCCTTCCTTTATGTTGTATCTATATCTCCCTTTTCTCTCGTAGAATAAATAGAATTAGGTGGCGGCTCTGTTGTTTTGTTTTAGGATCTTATTTTTCGAGGTACGACACATATGTTGTCAATACACTAACTAACTTTTAGAACCCTAGTTATCCCATCTTGGCCTTTAGAAAGTAGTGAGATAACCGGCTTTGGTGAAGACTGAAGTTGGTTGATACTCGATACTACGCTCATTGAGATTCTAAACTTGGAGGGTTTTGGTTGGCAAGTAAGTTGCCTACTGAACAACCACCCTTGGGAAGGATCAATGATATTGAGATCCCTTAGAACCTGGTTACTTTGTAAGACAGGATGAACCAACTAACTTCAGGGGAGGGTATTTACCTTTAAACCTCAGGCAAGCCTTAAAACCTAGGGCTATTGTGTGACTTGTTTGTGTGTGCCACATGTTTTTGATTGAGCATAACATCATAGCATCATCATGCATCATAAGTATAGCATTTTCACTAACCATTTCAAGGACCAAAGGATTTATCTTTGTTCTTTGTTGCAGGTCATGGCTTCTGCTTGTTGGAATACTATCTGGATCAACTTTGTAGGAATACCTCCTAAGCTTAAGGAGTTGGTCTCTCAAGTTTCTGAAAACTCCCAATTCATCAATAAGCATGGTCACCTACTGGATCTAGTCACTTCAGGGTTCAATGAAGACATGATGAGTGTTCTGTTTCAGTTCTTTGATCCTAAGCATCATTGCTTCACATTCCCCGACTATCAGCTGGTTCCTACAATGGAAGAGTTCTCCAAACTGTTGGGTATACTTATCCTTGATCAGAAACCCTTCACAGGCTTAGAGAAAGAGCCTAAACCTGAAGTCATTGCTGCAGCTTTACATTTGAAGAAATCAGACATTGTCCTAGAAACGAGGAGCGGAATCTCAACTCATACCTCAACACAAAGAGGAAACGTCCATGGGAGACTTAAAACCCCATCTTTTGTATTTATTTCATTTTTATTGTAAGCCCAAGGGGAAAAACAAATTTATTACTAATAAAAGTTTACTTTTTTTTTGTTGTTTAAACAAATTTAAATCCTATGGTCCTTGAAAACATTGCATATGCATTTATACACCATATCATTGCATCACAGGTTTCTTATGTACAGGTATCTTATCTTCTAGCTGTTTATTTCAGCAGAAATGGCTCTTGAACAGACTGTAAAAGATCTCCAGGCACAGAATGCACAATTCCAAGAGCTGATCCTGAACTTGTCCAAAGGACAGGATGAATTGAAGACACTGCTGGCTAAGAAGACTAAGAAGACTAGAAGATCAGGAGGTCTTATTAATCTGGGAAGAAGGTTCAAAGGTCCTGTCAAGACCAAGGAACAGGTTGAAGATTATGAGTCTGAAGAGTCTGAGAAAGAGGGAGGCAGTCTCCATAATACTATGGGGGATTCTGATTCTTAAGCAAATTACTATCATGATCCTAATAAAGATAAGTTCAAGATGCTGGTGGATAGAATGAATGCTATGGAATTGTAAAAGTCTTCTGGGCTGGATTTTGAAGATCTGAGTTTGATATCTGGGGTGGTTATACCCATTGGTTTCAAGGTCCCTGCTTTTGTAGTATATGATGGTGTCTCGTGTCCCAAGTTGCATCTAAGGTCCTATGTCCGGAGGATTCAGCCACGTACTGCTGACAAGAAGATGTGGATTCATTTCTTACAAGAAAGCTTGTCTGGAGCTCAATTGGAATGGTACTATCAATTGGAGAGTGTCAACATCCGTGATTGGAATGATCTTGCTGAGGCCTTCTATAGGCAATACCAATACAATGCTGATCTAGCACCTACTCGCATGCAACTCCAAAGCATGTCTATGGGTGCTAAGGAAAATTTCAAAGAGTATGCCCAGAAGTAGAGAGACCTGGATGGCAGAGTTCAACCTCCTCTGACTGACAGGGAGCTAGTGGATATGTTTATGAGTACGTTTAATGGTCCTTTCTATAGTCATCTCATTGGAAGCTCATCATTTGGCTTCACTGAGTTGATAATTACTGGAGAGCGTGTGGAAAGTGGCATAAGAAGTGGCAAGATACAAGTGGGTGCCTCTTCATCAAGTACTGCAAAGAAGCCCCCTAGTGGGAAGAAGCAGTCAAATGTTGTTTATGGTCAACCTAGTCGTAATAGGAGTCACCAATCTGTGAGTGCAGTTCACATCTCCAATCCTACTCCTGCAGCACCAGAGCCACCACAGAGCAATCAGCAGAAGCCTAGAAGACAGTTCACCAAGATCAACATGTCACTGGCCCAAGCCTTGCAGCACCTGTTGAAAGGGGAACTCATTACTTTGAAGGACCCTCCTCAGAATCCTAACGTTACCTCTCCTCGGTACAATCCTAATGCACGATGTGCCTATCATTCAAATTGTCAGGGACATGACACCAACAATTGCTGGATATTGAAAAACAAGATTCAAGATATGATTGATGCTGGACTGATTGAGTTTGATCCTCCTGGTACCCCAAATGTAATTACTGCTCCCATGCCAAATCATGAGAAGGCTGTTAATGCCATTGATGAAGTTTCATATGTTTCCTCAGTTGCAGATGTGACTACTCCATTATCTGTTGTCAAGAAGAAGTTGGTACAAGCTGGATTCTTTCCAGGTTGTAATGAAGATTGTTTCTATTGTGCTTATAAACCTGATAGCTGCTGGAAGTTGAAGGATGGTATTCAACGCCTCATGGACAATTACACCATATTGTTTGAGAGGACACCTTCTGTGGAGAGTATGGTTGAACATCTGAATCGAGGTGCGAAGGTTGAAGATGTGGATATGGTTGATAAAGTGCCAGTGAGGATTACCTCCAAGGGCCCTGTCAAGATCACTCATAAGGGTCCTATCAAGATTACTGCTGAAGGTCCAGTAAAGACTGTTGCTGAAGCTAGAGTGGCTCCTATGATTATTACCACTCCTGGTCCTATTCCGTATACTTCTGATAAAGCTATACCTTGGCATTACGGTTCCGATGTTTATATTCATGGTGTTAAACAGGAACCCTTAGCTGATACACCTGTTGCTGATGAAAACCTTGATGTTGACAATATTGCTGGATCTAGTAAGATCACAAGAAGTGGAAGAATTTTCTCTCCTCCAGCTACCTCCAAGAATATAGTTACTCTAACTACTACCTCTACTGCTGATACAAATACTGATGCCCGGGGAAAAGGTCCTGTTATTAAACCTGTACAAACTGATGCACCAACTGCTGAGAATCTTTCTAAGCAGATGGAAGAAGTGCTGAAGATCATTCGCAAGAGTGATTATGATATTGTTGATCAATTGGGGCATACTCCCTCCAAGATTTCCATGTTGTCTTTGTTGATGTGTTTTGAGGCTCATGCTAAAGCCTTGATTAAGTTCTTGAAGACTGCTCATGTACCAAATGAGATTTCTGTGGATCAGTTTGAAAATTGTATTGCACACCTGACCTATGATAATGGGTTAGGCTTTTCCGATGCTGATTTGACTCCTGCCAAGAGAAATCATAACAGAGCTTTACATATCTCTATTGAATGTAGGGGCACTACCCTGTCACATGTATTGATAGACAATGGTTCTTCACTGAATGTACTTCCCAAAGAGGTTTTGAACAAGCTTAGTCCTGAAGATGCTGTGTTGAGACCAAGTAATATAGTGGTGAGGGCCTTTGATGGTTCAAGAAGGGTGGTGCATGGAGAAATTGATCTCCCGATTAAAGTAGGCTCTCAAGTATTCAATTCTACATTCTATATGATGGATATTCGTCCTTCGTACTCTTGTTTTCTTGGGCGCCCCTGGATCCACGGGGAAGGTGCTGTGACCTCCACCTTACATCAGAAGTTGAGATATCCAGTAAAGGGAAAGGTTGTCACTGTTTACGGAGAATAAGAATATATGATCAATCATGTGAATACGTTTAATTATGTTGAAGTGGAAGGTGAATATGTTGAGACTCCGTGCCAGACATTTGAAGTGGTTCCTTGGGTTGTTCCTGCTGCTGAAGCTCCTCCTGTCGTCAAAAGAGTTCCTGTGGTCACCAGAGTACCTCCTACAATGGCCTCCCTCAAAGATGCCAGAGCTGTGGTTGAAGAAGAGTCCCAGAAGGTTGTTCGTCGTGCCCATGCTGTTCGTATCACCAATCAAGGGATCATGAAAGATCAGATCAATGTTGTGGGTGACTATAATGAAGACTACAACCTGGATGACTGGATCTTTCCTACTGTGGGTGATGGGCTCAATAATTGGAAGGCTGAAGACGTTATTCCTATCTCCTTTAGTCAGGAGTAAATACTATTACTGTGTTGTTATTTTTTAAGTTTGTAATTTTCGAACAATTAAACTTTTAAGCCTTATGCATTACCCGGGGCACAATGGTATGCTTGTTTCGGGATGTCATTTCATTTGCATACTTCATTCAATAAAAATCAGTGGACGTTTCGTTTTCGTAAATATTGTGATCATTGTCTTTCTTTTATTTTATTCTTCTTTTATCAGCTATGTGTTCTTACACACACCCACATCACTAAAAGGCAGATCCTCATCCACTCTGGATCCTGTTGATAATAGTTCTACTATTGCCAATTATAATTTCGAGAATCTGATCTATCAAGCTGAAGATGGAAAGGAGGAAGATTGTGAGGTACCTGTAGAGCTTGCTAGGTTGTTACAACAAGAAGAGAAAGCTATACAGCCACATGAAGAGCCAATCGAAGTTGTAAATCTGGGAACTGAAGAAAACAGGAAAGAAGTCAAGATAGGGGCTGAACTAGAGGATGGTGTTAAGAGCAGATTAATTCGGATGTTACATGATTATGTGGAGATCTTTGCTTGGTCCTATGAAGATATGCCAGGGTTGGATACAGACATTGTGGTTCACCGTTTACCAGTAAAAGAAGATTGTCGTCCAAAGAAACAGAAGGTTCGTCGCATGCGTCTTTAAATGTCAGAGAAGATTAAAGCAGAGGTGATGAAACAATTTGATGCAGGGTTCTTAGCTATGACTTCTTATCCTCAATGGGTTACAAATGTGGTACCGGTACCAAAGAAAGATGGTAAAGTACGTATGTGTGTAGACTACAGGGATTTGAACAAGGCCAGCCCCAAAGATGACTTTCCACTTCCTCATATTGATGTTCTGGTAGACAACACTGCTCAGCATAAAGTATTCTCTTTCATGGATGGTTTCTCTGGTTACAATCAAATCAAGATGGTACCTGAAGATATGGAGAAGACAACATTTGTTACACAGTGGGGAACTTTTTGTTATAAAGTAATGCCATTTGGTTTGAAGAATGTCGGGGAAACATATCAGCGTGCTATGGTGGCTTTGTTTCACGATATGATTCATCATGAGATAGAGGTATATGTGGATGATATGATAGCCAGGTCCCAGAATGAAGAGCAACACCTTGATCATCTGCATAAGTTGTTTGAAAGGTTGAAGAAATACAAGTTAAGATTGAACCCAAATAAGTGTACATTTGGAGTTAGGTCTGGTAAACTCCTGGGATTCATTGTCAGTGGAAAAGGTATTGAAGTAGATCCCGCAAAAGTGAAAGCTATACAAGAGATGCCAGCTCCCCGTACTGAGAAGGAAGTTAGAGGTTTCTTGGGACGACTAAATTACATTGCAAGATTTATTTCCCAGTTAACTGCTACCTGTGAGCCAATCTTCAAGTTGTTGAAGAAAGATCAGGTAATGGAATGGAATGATGAATGCCAGACAGCCTTTGATGAAATCAAGAGATATCTTCTAGAACCTCCAATTTTAATGCCACCAGTTGATGGAATACCCTTGATTATGTACTTAACAGTGTTAGACAACTCAATAGGGTGTGTATTGGGGCAACATGATGAGTCTTGTCGAAAAGAGCATGCAATATATTACCTTAGCAAAAAGTTTACCGACTGTGAAACAAGATACTCACTGCTCAAGAAAACTTGTTGCGCTTTGGCATAGGCAGCTCGCCGACTAAGACAGTATATGTTGACTCATACTACCTTATTGATTTCGAAGATGGATCCAATCAAGTACATATTCGAGAAACCTGCTCTCTTCGGACGAATAGCAAGATGGCAAATGATCTTAACAGAATATGATATACAGTACACTACTCAGAAGGCCATTAAAGGAAGTGTTGTAGCTGATCATTTGGCTCATCAAGCAGTGGATGATTATCAGTCAATGAGTTTTGAGTTCCCTGATGAAGATATTATGATTATTACCAAAGAACCTGGACAGTATGACGGACCTGAACAAGGATCCCGATGGACTATGGTTTTTTATTGAGCTTCTAATGCACTTGGTAATGGTGTTGGTGTTGTGATCATTTCCCCCTGAAGGTTGTCATACCCCGATTACTGCAAGGCTTTGTTTCTATTGTACCAATAACATGGCTGAATATGAGGCATGTATCCTGGGCATCAAAGCTGCCATTGATATGAAGATTCAGTTCCTAGACGTATATGGAGATTCAGCCCTGGTAGTAAGTCGGATCAAAGGAGATTGGGATACCAAGCATGATAATCTCATTCCTTACAGAGAGCATGTGTTATCTTTGATCCCATATTTTGAAGAGATTACCTTTGGACATATTCCACGAAGAGAAAATCAGTTGGCAGATGCATTAGCCACCATGGCGTCTATGTTTGAGATTAGTGGGGATGATGAAGCTCCCAAGATTACTATTGATAGATTTGAGAAGCCTGCATACTGCAATGAGATTGATATTGAAGAAGCAGAGGGGAAGCCTTGGTTCTATGAAGTGAAAAGATATCTTGAAACTCAGGAGTTTCCTGAAGGGGCATCTGTCAAAGATAAGAAGTTTCTGAGGAGGTTTGCTGCTAAGTTCTTCTTGAGTAATGGAGTTTTGTACAAGCGCAATCATGATTCAACTTTGCTTCGTTGTGTAGATAAGAAGGAAGCAACAGAGATTATGGAAGACATGCATGATGGGATCTTTGGCACTCATTCTAGTGGTCATACTATGGCAAAGAAGATACTGAGAGCAGGTTACTATTGGTCTACCATGGAAGCTGACTGCTATCAACATTCCAGAACATGTCACAAGTGTCAAATCTATGCTGATAAAGTACATACACCTCCATCACCATTGAATGTGTTGACTGCTCCTTGGCCTTTTGCCATGTGGGGCATTGATATGATCGGTGAGATCAAACCGACTGCTTCTAATGGGCATCATTTCATCCTGGTTGTTATTGATTACTTTACTAAGTGGGTGGAGGCAGCTTCATTTGCATCTGTTACTAAGAATGTGGTGGCTCGATTCATTAAGAATAATCTCATATGTAGGTATGGCATCCCAGAAAGGATTATTACTGACAATGGCTCTAATCTGAACAACACCATGATTACTGATCTTTGCACACAGTTCAAGATTAAGCATCACAACTCTTCTCCGTATCGTCCAAAGATGAATGGGGCAGTAGAAGCTGCTAATAAGAACATTAAGAAGATTCTACAGAAGATGACGGTTACTTACAAGGATTGGCACGAGATGTTACCATTTTCTCTTCATGGTTATCGCACTACAATACGTACTTCGACAGGGGCAACCCCATTCTCCTTAGTCTATGGTATGGAAGCAGTTCTGCCCATTGAAGTTCATATACCCTCCTTAAGAATCATGAAGGATGCAGGCTTGGATGAAGATGAGTGGATTTAGACTCGACTTGACCAGATAAATTTGATTGATGAGAAGAGGTTAGCAGCTGTTTGTCATGGTCAGATGTACCAGAAACGGATGATCAAGGCTTTTAATAATAAGGTTAAGCCAAAGGTATATCAGGCTGGTGACTTGGTAATCAAACGTATCATACTACCACAGGGTGATCCTAGGGGAAAATGGACTCCTACATATGAAGGACCATTTGTAGTCAAAACAGTATTCTCAGGAGGTGCCATGATGCTTACTACTATGGATGGTGAAGACTTCCCACAACCTGTAAACGCAGACATAGTTAAAAAATACTACGCATAAAAAGAGACCCGCTAGGTTGACTGGCCTAGGCAAAAATAAGGGCATCCCGGCGAACCAAAAGGGTTCGGGCAAAAATTAGGGATATATATATATATAAAATGTACACCCGGCAAGTCGAAAACCTGAAAAGGCGGCTTGGGAAAAAAAGGGTATCCCGGTGGATTGAAAGCCTGAAAGGGCAATCCAGGCAAAAGTTAGGGATTAAAGCGTATGACTATGTCTCGTTTGGATCACCCATGTAAACTCCAACCAATTGTGCTACTTAATTCAAGATCAAACAGATAAAGATCAATCCAATCGTTTCCGTCTCAATAGCAGAAGATGAGATACTTGAAGATAATGGCAATAGTATAATTGAAACTCAATAGGATTATTTCTCACATAGCTGATTTTCTTTGTTTTGTAAAAAAATTTACGACGAATTCCTCTTATTAGGATTTATGTCTCCTTGTACAAACTTGCCTATGTATAGGTCACTTTGTGATATAAATAAAATTTCATCTGTGAATCCAGATTTACTTTTACCATATTTACATAAACGGAACGTCCATTGGTTGTGTTTGAATGTATGTATGCTTTTGAATATGATTGATGTTTACCAAAAATGCATGAAAATGCAGTAATAGTATTTACTAAGGGCGAACGAAGGTAGGAATTCAACGAAGCTTCGCCGGTTCATCCTCACAAGAAAACTACAAATCCCCAGTACAGCAAATCTATGCTTCAAGTTACATCTCCCCTTGATTTTATGTCCATCTCTTTTATCCTTAGTCAGGATACTCGGGAATTTATTCCTTCAATGGAAATACGACGAACAAAGACGGGAGGTTATAAATACTATACTATCATACAAGACAGGAACAAGTTCCTCATATTCTTCAGCAACGAATCGGGATTTATTTTCCCTAGCCAGCAGATGTTATACAAAGATATCCAGATGTTTCAGGCTGCATGATTCATACATACATCATTTACATCATACCATAACATATCCATAAATGCATAATACATTTACTTAGGTGCATCATACTATGCAAGCATACATAGTGCATAAACTAACATTCTCCTTGCAGGATAGTTATATGCAGATAAAACAGCATCAACAATTCACAACAGGTCAGAAATGATCCATACATTACTCAAGATGTCCTCGGAGAGTAGGCAAATGGTCTGTATAAAGATCCATTCCCTAATCCAGGATATTTTCAGGAGACTTGATCCTGACACTTTTTTGTCCTCGGAGAGTAGGCAAACGGTCTGTAAGAAGATCCATTCCCTAATCCAGGATATTTCCAGAAGATTTCATCTATCTGGTCTTAAATAGCAGGCAAACGGTCTGTACAAAGATCCATTCCCTGGTTCAATATATTTTTCAGAAGAATTAATCCTGACGTTCTTTTGACCTTGGAGAGTAGGCAAACGGTCTATACAAAGATCCATTCCCTAATCCAGGATATTTCCAGAAGATTTCATCTATCTGGTCTTGAATAGCAGGCAAACGGTCTGTACAAAGATCCATTCCCTGGTTCAAGATATTTTTTAGAAGAATTAATCCTGACGTTCTTTTGACCTTGGAGAGTAGGCAAACGGTCTGTAAGAAGATCCATTCCCTAATCCAGGATATTTCCAGAAGATTTCATCTATCTGGTCTTGAATAGTAGGCAAACGGTATGTACAAAGATCCATTCCCTAGTTCAAGATATTTTCAGAAGATTTAATCTATTGGCTCTTGAATAGCAGGCAAACGATCTGTACAAAGATCCATTCCCTGGTTCAAGATATTTTTCAGAAGAATTAATCATGGCGTTCTTTTAACCTTGGAGAGTAGGCAAACGGTCTGTACAAAGATCCATTCCCTAATCCAAGATACTTCCAGAAGAGATAATCATCACGAATATTTATTTCTACTGGTCCATTCAACAATTCAAACGATTCAGAGACGGCCTATACGAAGACCTAGTACTGATATCCAGTATCAACATAAAGACATCATCACATCCTGATATTTTAGATGGCATCTCTAAGCCCATCTCCAGTTCTTCCATGGCATCTATGAGCCCATCTCCAGTTCCTCCAAGTGGCATCTTCAAGCCCACTCAAGCATATACAATTAATCATCAGTGTTACTTTACGCACCGGCGAGTGCAAATTTTTGGGCTTTTGTGTTCAATCCCCTTCAACCTTCTAGGTCACGAATGGTACATATACCAATCTAACCCCTCAGGTCTCAGAAAATTGAACACGGGCAGCTGTTGCACCCCAAAATTTTCCCTCCACAAGACAAGACATTGTGTACTAAGAGGCTCACAAGGTTCACAAGACATCTCATTAGGTTCACAAGGTTCACAAAGTTCACAATTAGTCAGAAAATTTGACAATTCCCTCACGCAATGCATCTTAAACTAGGGTTTTGACTTTCATCAGGCTAAATGGACTTCCAAGACTTCAAGATAGCTTCATAGCATCCTATATGTGTTCAAGAATCCCCATGTCAAGTTTCAAGACTTTCCCAAAAGATTTGCTCAGTCAGATGATCAAATAGGTTAAAATCAGTCAAAGCAGTCAAAAAGTCAAACTGAGGTCAACTGTGGTCAAACCAAAGTCAAACTTCATGATTTTTTGCCAACATCAAGTATATGAATTAAAATTCATCATTTGATCAAGGGTTGATCATGATTCATCAAGGAGATTTTAGATCATAAAGAATCAGGAGTTTCTAAATTAGGGTTTTCATAGGAAAAGTCAACTGAACTTTGACCAGCCATAAATTTCACATGCTTCATAAAACAATTTCCATCCAAATCTCATTTTGAAGGAAATTGAATTCTCTACAACTTTGTGTCTCACAAGCCAAGCCAAAAAATGCTTCATTTGGAAGGTATGAGCTAAGACATTATAGGTCCTTTTAAAAGTCAACAACTTCAAAAGAGCATAACTTGAGAATGGTAAAAGATATGGACATGATACTAAAGAGGTTGGTTAGAGGACTCTTTAAGCTTTCCAAAATGTCCAAGAACACCTTCATAGCATTAAAATTGAAGGATTTGTGCCCTTGCAAAGTTGGGAAATTTTTGAGAGGTTTATGAAGCAAATGGGGTCTTAAAACCATAATTCACCAAATGGGCTTGCTTTTTTATGATCCAAACACTTCCATGACATCATGCACGAAATAAATTTTATTTATTCATAATTTTATTCATTTTATTTTTATTTATTATGATTTTTTATATTAAAAATCATTTTAAATTAAAATAAAATATAAAATGATGGATATTTGATTTGATTTGGTTTCTAGAAAGTCTTAAAACATATTTAGACTTGATTGATACAAAAATAATGAAGATCATACCAACATAGCAATGTTAGATCAAAATATTTCAAGTTTTAAGATCAAATCTTTTTCAATCTCTATGGATCAAAAAGTTCAAAGGATGGACCAAACTCTTGACCTAATTTCATTCACTCATATATATACAACATTAAGCAGCCTCAAAGTCACGGATTCAGGGCCTCCTATAGCATTCTCCAACTTCAAAATTTCATTCAAAAACTCCAATTCGGATTTCAAGCTAGAGGGATTTTCAAAGCAATTTAAAGGTGGCAATGCGTTATATGATGTCTATTGAACATATTTGGATCATAAACAACCCCTAGAACACCTCCATTTGCATGAACCGAACACGTGTTCATCTCACATTTGATTTTTTCGATTCTATGAAATTATTGCATTTTAATTGATTTTGTTTGCTTAATCGTGTTTGTGTGATGATGTAGAAACTTTCTGGATAAATCTTGTTGAGTTTAGCCGCAGGAATTGGGAGATGCCATAGCTAGGGTTTGTAAACCTAATTTAGGGTTTCACGATTCATTGAATATAAATGAGTTTAAAGGACATGGTTTGATTGTACAAACTATGAGGATCACGTTTCATTCATCAATTTAAGAAAATTTCACTGTTTTCATGATGTTTGAGAATTCGCAGGGATTAGCACGCAGGAAAAATCGTGAGTAAATTCGCAGGAGAATTCGCAGGAAAACCTGCGAATTCTAGAGGTAGAAGATGACCTTTGGCGCCATCTGCAAAAATTCAAATTATTGATTTAATATTTTTTGAATTAGTTTACGTTATGTTACAACTAAAGCACTTGGCTCAGTTGGTTTGTACGTCTGGCTGGTAAATGAATGGTCCTGGGATCAAAACCTCCCCAGGCCATTTTGGTTTTGTTTTTATTTTTAATATTTTCGCAGGTTAAAGAATAAAAGGATCACTACCCAAACTTCATCACCAGCACGCAGCTGGCCTGGTGGAAGCATTATGCGTCCAAGGGTGGTGAATCCTAGGGCGTGGGTTCAATCCCTGCCCCAGGTAAGTTTTGTTTTTTTATTTTTTTTTAATTATTTTGTTTTATTATTATTGTTTTATAATTTATTTTAATTACAATAAAATATATTCAAATAATAATATGTAAATATATATGTATAACTTCATATTTTTCTAAAAAAATTCTAATTTATTTTTCTAAAAATTTTAATCCTATTTTATTTTATTTAAATTAAAATATGTAGATATTTATTTAATAATCAAATTAATAATGTAAATTAAATTAAAAACCCTAATTTTTTTTAAAAACCCTAATTTATTACCTTAATTATTTTGTTTAAATATTAAACTTAATAATTTTTTCTAATGTATATAATTAACTAATTAATCATGCTTTATTTTGTAAATAAATTAGTATATGGTTTATTATTTTTATTTCAAAAAATCTTTAAAAATGTTTATTTATATTTTGTATATATTTTTGTGCTAACCTCCTTTCTCTTATAATTATTTTTATCCTTTTATTATTTATTTATATGCCTATTATTTAAATCATTTCTATTATTATGTAACTGTAAAAGCGTTGTAATAGTCGTAGTTTTTTTTATCGTTATTTATTTATAAATATCCTTGCTATGGTTAGTAAATATAGGGAGTGATAACCTATTTGCTTTAAAATTAATTTAGATCACTAATCATAAAGATAAATATTTGAACTTATACACGCACACACGTAAGTCGATCTTTGATCGTCATCTCACTTCCTAAGTTTATCCCTCATGTTGCCTAAATAAAAGGTCAAGTAAGGTGTCTGAAAAGCAAAGTCCCTTTTCATAAAATATCATCAAGTCCCTTTACGATTATAAGATCAAGTCCCTTCGATGTTACACCTACGGTAAATGATCTTATCCCTTCGAAATAAAAAGATGATAAGTCCCTTCGTATTGCTAAGACACCTTACAGTTGCCTAAACACAGATGACCCTTCACATGTCCCTTACAACATCCAAGGTAATGACTACCTATTCCTTAATAATAGGGATAGTCTTACCATTGAAAGAACATTCAAGAACAGTAAAGATTTAATCATAAGGTAGGTTCCTCTTAAGTACTTGCTCACTCCTTCAAAAACATTTCATAACACTTCACATTTTCAAACAATTTTCAAAACAAAGTCTTTATATATATCCATACAAGGATCATTATAAGGTACTTAAGAAAATTTTTAATCACACACTACACTTCTTAAAACAGTTTAAAGTGAGCTAAGTAACTAAGAGCCCATGGATAACCATGGATGTAAAGGGTGCTAACACCTTCCCTTTACATAACCTACCCCCCGAACCAAAAATTATTTTAAGGTCTTTCCTATTATTTTATGCCCTTTCCTTTGGATAAAATAAAAGTCGGTGGCGACTCTTGCTATCTGCAACATAACTAAAGTCAGTTCTCCCACCGTGTTACATTAGTCCCCCTTAGTTTTTTGTCCTTCTCCGATTTGAGTCTTCTTCTCTCATCTTCAAACAAAATTTAAAAGACATTTAATAAAGGATTGAAATAGTCTCTTGTGCATAGCCTTATTCCATGGGGCACTCATATTCATTCCATCTTGGAATGGTATGGGCTTGTCTAGCATGATGTACAAGTCTAATCATGAGACTATCTTCACAAACAATAAACTCCAAAACACTTCTCATAAAAGACAACCAACAAATACATCGTGTCTTCTCTTCTCATCTCCTAATCTTTGCGGATGAATGCGACTTGCCTCGACAGTTCGAACAGCGATACGGTAAACACCCTCGAGTCAGAGTCGGTAACACCTGAGCTAGAGCTATGGCAACGTCATCCTAAAAAATACAAACAAATAGTTCTCGCCTTAGTTAGGCGAACTACGTCGACTTTGATCCTCAGTTTCCCGATGAGGTACGTAGGCAGCGGGGTAGGGCCCGTTCGATCACATTCTTTATTTTCCCTACATTTACCTTCTGTTCTTTCTCTTTTCCAGTTCCTTTTCCATTCCCATTCCAGTTCCAGTAGCAGTTTTATTCAACAACACTTTATTTTCTCACCCTTCGAAGTAAACAAACAAGCGTGGATCTCGTCGAGTACGACGGACGATCCGGGGTGCTAATACCTTCCCAGGTCGTAACCGACTCCCGAACCCAGATCTTTGGTTCGCAGGACCTTGTCCTTTCCTTCTTCCTCAGGTTTGTGCAGCATTACCTTTCCCTTTCTTTCGGGATAAAAAATGATTGGTTGGCGACTCTACCTTTTCCGCGCCACTTTCGCGTTTGTACTAGGATGAAAATCCCGGGAGTGACAATCATCAAAAGCATACTTGAGAGGCTTGCATCTACAGGATCAAATGGCCTACCAGAAGCTGTGGATTATGTTCATAGCTTTAAATTGGCGATTTGGGTGGACCGGCAAGACTAACCCTATGTAGACGACGTCGGGATGCCCATCCACGTAACGCGCCTCATAAATACAAAGGCTTTGCTCGCGTGTGACACAGATGAAGAGGCTATGGCGTTATTGCGTAGGTTTTTCGTCCTTTCCCTCTCCCCTGATTTCTTATATCTGATAGATGATGTTTGGTTGTTTTTGTTTTGCAGGAATTATGCCCGCTCACCGAGAACGAGTCTTGAAGCTGGCCAATCAGGCTGGGGCCCCGAACAGGGTCTCTAAGAAGAAGAAGAAAGTAGGCAACCGCGTCCAGGAGGTAGCTACCGAGCACGGGGTCGGTAGTTCTGGTAACCCCAGCTCGACCACTAACTTTCCCCAAGTTGTCGTCCAGCAAACTTCCCCGATACACATACGGGACAACCCCCTGCCCTCCATCTCTCATCTTCTGAAGCGCAAGCGGATGGATGGGTCTCTTTCCCGTTCTTCGCTCGTGGGTGGCATGGATTCGGGTGCACCTAGGAGCTACTTGTTGCCTCCCTGCTACTTAGAGAGGGATTTCTTCAAGTTTGAGGGTTCTGTCGTAGTGGCGGCACCCGAGGCAAAGGCTCTTCTCAACCAGGATGCAGCCTCTAGATGGGCAGATCTGGCCGGGGATTTGGCCGCTGTCATCCGGGTGACGGAGACTGCTATGGTGCTATCTGAGACTACTGTCTCGATAGCTGCACTGAAGGAGGCTCTTGAGGCTGCCAGGACTAAGAAAGACAAGTTGTCCAAGGACTTGTCCGACTATAAGGAGGAGCATAAGCTCCAAGAGGGGCTGAGCTCAGAGTTGGAAAAGGTCAAGCTCGAGCGAGACACCTTGAAAGAGGAGAAACAAAGTTTGGAGGATCAGGATGTCGAGCTCAAGAAGGAGGCCGATGAAAACATGAATCTTCGTTCCTGAGTAGCACTGCTGGAGGGTACAGTCCGTCATCTGGATGATGAGACTGAAGGGGAGCTGGCCCTCCGCACTCAGGGCGAATTGGTGGGAAGGATCCACGAGCTTAACAAGGACCTGGTTGTGATGTTTAAGGATGGGTTCGACAATACCACCGATCAACTCAAGGTTTTGAACATAGGGCTTGTAACTGAAGGGATGGCTCACAACTACTGCGTGGCCGACAGTGAGATTATTTGCCCCTTCACTGCCGAGGAGGAGTTGGCCGAGGACGAAGACGATGAAGAGGAGTAGCTCCGGGAGGAGCCCTTTTTATTTTTATTTTTTGAGCCTACGTGCCTTTGTATTGGCCTGCGTGCCCTATACCTTTTGTTGTAATGGCCTTCGTGCCATTTGTTTGAATATTGGCCTATGTGCCTACTCTCTTGTACTTTTGGTGGCCGACTTTGGCCGGTTTTAAATATTTGTTTGTTATTTCATTGTGTTTGATTATTTATAACTGTTTATTTACCTTGAACTCTTTGTGATCGACCTAGTTGGACTCGTCGGTTTAGGGAACCGACGAGGTTGCGGGTTTTACGTCCGCCTTGAGTCGGGATTAGAGTTGCGATTGGATACCCTAATCTCGGGGCTTAGGCCTTCCCATCGTGAGCTAGGTGCCCTGCCGACGTGGTACTGCGATGCTATGGCTCGTTCGAGATGTCCAACATCGGGGAGGGTTGTGCTCGCCTTATATGGGCGTTATCCTCCTCTTCGTTTAGTGGTGAAGGTCGTGGTCGTACCTTCCATGCCTCCTCGAATTGTATTTTAGTTGTAGTATTGCTTAAATTTTTCTGTGTTCCATGGACGAGCGAGTTCTTCACCTTGTAAGTTTTCCAGATAGTAGGCCCCGTTGTCCGTTTTATCCCAGACACGGTACGGGCCTTCCCAGTTAGCGGGCAACTTTCCTTCCCATGGGTTTTTCTGGTTTCGTCTGAGGACCAGACTGCCCATCTGGAACTCTCTTTTTATGACTCTCGTGTCATGGCGTAAAGCTATTTTTTGTTTAAGGGAGATTTCCCAAAGGGCTTCCTCAGAGCGGATTTCGTCGACGAGGTCCAGCTCAGCTCGAAGTGCTTCGTCGTTCAGCTCTTCGTCAAGGGGTGCTTCTCTGCGCCTCGTTGGCTCTCGAATCTCTACCGGGATGACCGCCTCGGTGCCGTATGTTAACCTGAAGGGGGTATCCCCGGTCGTGGAATGTGGCGTCGTGCGATACGCCCAAAGGAATTTGTGCAGTTCCTCGACCCACGCCCTTTTCGCCTCACCAAGTCGGCGTTTCAGTCCACATAGGATCACCCTGTTGGCTGCCTCGGCTTCCCCGTTGGTTTGAGGGTGCTCGACAGACGTGAAGTGTTGTTTTATGCCTAATCCGGCAACGAATTCTTGGAATCCTCCTTCTGTGAACTGGGTTCCGTTGTCGGTGATGAGGACTTAGGGTATGCCAAAACGTGCAAGGATGCTTCTTTTAAAGAATCAAAGAATGTTTTGTGTCGTTATTTTTGCCAAGGCTTCTGCTTCGATCCATTTAGTAAAGTAGTCCACCCCTACAATGAGGTATTTGTTTTGGCAGGAGCCGGTCACGAAGGGGCCGAGGATGTCCATCCCTCACCATGCGAAGGGCCACGGGGATGAGAGCTCTTTAGTTCGTTGGGCGGTGCGAGATGCATGTCGGGGTGTTTTTGGCACTTGTCGCATTTTTTACGTGTTTTTTAGAGTCGTGTTGCATCGTCGGCCAATAATAGCCTGCTCGTAGGGCCTTGCATGCCAATGACCTTCCGCCGAGGTGCTAGGCATTGATCCCCCGATGTATTTCTCCCAGTATGTCGAGGACCTTTTCCTCCTCGATGCATTTGAGTAACAGAATGGAGAATCCCCTTTGGTAGAGTTTTCCCTCGAGGAGGACGTACGAGCATGCCATCCTCTTGGTCGTGGCCGCCTCTTTGGGGTATGCGGGGAGTTCGTCCTTCGTGAGGTATTTATAGATGGGTGTCATCCAGCAGTGAACGTCACCGATCACGTTTACCTCGAGCGGGGGAGGTGGTCGTTCGATACTTGGTCGAGGGAGGATTTCTTGGATCCCTGACTTGTTTTTGCCCTTCTTTCTCGTGCTCGCGAGTTTGGATAGGACATCAGCCCATGTGTTGTGTTCCCGTGGAACGTATTGGACCTCCCACTTCTCAAATTTTTCGAGTTTTTCCCTCACTAGGGCTAAGTATTCGATGAGGTTGTCGTTCTTAGCTTGGTATTCTCCCTGCACTTGTGATGCCACAAGTTGAGAGTTTGTTGATATCTTTACTTCCTTCGCCCCTAAGTCCTCAGCTAATCTTAGACCTGCGAGGAAAGCTTCATACTCGGCTTGGTTGTTGGAGGTCGGGAAGGCTAATGCCAACGAGACCTCGATCAAAATACCGTCCTCGTTTTCAACGATGATTCCTGCGCCGCCTCCCGCAGGGCTGGAGGCACCGTCGACGAAGATCGTCCACTTGTGGGCGTCGTTAGCTGGGATTGGGCTATGTGTCATTTCTGCGACGAACTTGGCCAGGACTTGAGCTTTCAGAGCTTTCCTGCTTTCTTATTGGATATCGAATTCAGAGAGTTCCAGCGACCACTTCAATATTCGACCTACCATGTCTGGTCGGTCGAGGAGCTGCTTTATTGGTTGGTCGGTTCTTACTTTAATCATATGGGTAAGGAAGTAGTGTCGTAATCTCCTTGCGACATCTATAAGGGCTAAGGAGACTTTCTCGGTCTGTTGGTATCTGAGCTCGGGGCCTTGGAGAGCTTTGCTCATGAAGTAGATAAGTTTTTGCCCCTCGATGGTTTCTCGGATGAGAACGGTGCTAACGGCCTCGGTCACAACAGACATGTATAGATACATGGTCTCCTTTTCTAGTGGTCGGGACAAGACCGTGGGCTCGGAGAGTGCTTTCTTTAGGTGGAGCAATGCCTGCTCGCACTCTTCGGTCCACTCGAAGGTGGCCTCCTTCCGTAGCAGTTTGAAGAAAGGTAAGGTGTGCTAGGAGGACTTGGCGACGAAGCGGGACAAGGAGGCGAACACACCGTTGAGGGACTGAATGGATTTTTTCAAATTTGGGGTTAGCAACTCCGAAAATGCCCGACATTTATCGGGGTTGGCCTTAATCCCGTGCTCGGTGAGATAGAAGCCGAGGAACTTCACTGCCCGGACACTGAATGTACATTTTTTAGGGTTAAACCTCATTTTGCATTGTCTCGCCTGCTCGAAAACCTTGTTGAGGTGTCGTGCGTGGTCGACCTCCTCGTGTGATTTTATGATCATGTCATCCATGTATACTTCGAGCATGTCCCTGATCTCTCCTTGGAACACTTTGTTCATCATGCGTTGGTATGTGGCCCCGATGTTCTTCAGTCCGAAGGGCATTACGTTGTAATAGTAATTGCCCGTCAGGGTCATGAAGGTCGTGTGTCTCTTGTCTGTGTTCGACATAGGGATTTGGTTGTATCCACTATATACGTCCGTAAAAGACAAGAGTTTGAAACCTACAGAGTTGTTGACCAGTTTATCTATATTAGGGAGAGGAAAAGCATCTTTGGGACAAGCCCTATTAAGATCGATATAATCAACACACATATGCCATTTTCCATTATTTTTCGTAACGAGGACTAGATTAGAGAGCCAGGTTGTATACTGGGCTTCAGAAATAAAATTTTCCTCTAAGAGGTCTTTTACAGCTCGCTCAGCAGCCTCCGCTTTCTCGAGAGACTGTTTGCGCCTACGATGTGCTATGGGCTTAACTTCCCAGTCTAAAGCTAACTGATGACAGGCGACCTCAGGGTCGAGCCCGGGCATTTCTACGGCGTTCCATGCGAAGAGGTCAGCGTTCTTGAGGCAGATTGCGAGCTGCTCCCTCATTTCAGCAGGTAACCCCTATCTTCACAGCTCTGTCGGGGTTGTCGCCAAGCGGAACGAGCTCGAACTCTCCTTAAGGAACCGGGCGGAATGGGTGTGTTGGGGCTTTCCCTTTGATGGTCCCCTGTTCTTCAGTGTCGTCCTCACCAATCCGGCTGTCGAGGTCGATGTCATTGATTCCCTGGGGGTGTTGTTCTTCGACCCTGGGTTTCTTGCTATTCTTGGTGTTAATTATGGTCTGTCCTTTTACTATAACATCATAGCATCTTCGAGCGGCCTAGATGTCACCGTGGACCATGACTACGCGGCCTAGCTTGGTGTAGTACTTCATCTTCAGATGGAGGGGACCGTAGTTAGTTCGGCCAGAGTTGGACGGCCGAGGATGCAGTTGTAAAGGGAGGGGCACTCTATCACCAGGAATTGGATATTGACTTCTCTAGCTGTTTCTTGCTCTCCGAAGGTGACGAGGAGCTCGACATAACCTCATGGCTTTGTTGTGGCCCCATTGAATCCTTGAAGGTCGGATCCAACGTACGAGGATAAATTGGTCTTGTCCAGCTTGAGGATCTTGAATAAGTGAACGTACATGATGTCCACTGGACTGCCTTGATCGACCAGGATACGTCGAATGTCGAAGCGTGCCATCTTGGCCCTTATTAGCAAAGGGATACTGGAATTGGGGGAACCGCCCGACAGTTCCTCTAGGAAGAAAGATATTGGGTTGGATTTTCCCCGGTACTTTGTCAGTGTTGCCAACTGTTCGGGCACGGTTAGTAGGAGTTCGTCAAACTTACATTTCACTGAGAGGGCAACATTTTCGTTGTTCATCCCAGGAACTGAGAGTCGTGAGTCGCCCCTCTGGTCCCGAGTCGGGGAGATGGAAGTCCTCCGGGCATGATATGCATATGGCCACTTGATAAGAAGAGTCGTCGGGTGGCGTGTCCTCGCGAGGCCTCTTCTTTTCTTGCTCCTCGTGCCTTGGAGTTTCATTCCTCTTAGTGTACTGTTTGAGGTGGCCTTCTTGAATCAAGATCTCAATTGCGTCCTTCAGATGGACGCAGTCTTCGGTCACGTGCCCGTGACTTCTGTGAAACCGGCAGTATTTGGATTTTTCCGTGTGGGGCTTGGGCGCAGAAGGTTTGGGGAACCTTACCCTGCCCTGTTTGAAGTTAGAGTTTATGAACTCGGTGAGGATGCGCTTGCGGGGAGCTGTCAACAATGTATATTCGCTATAATGGCCCGCGGGTCCCCTTCCTTCCCGGGGCTCGCGGGGCTTTTCCTCCCTCCGCCTGTCTTCGTTGCGGCGAGGAGCGTTGGGATCCTCGCGCTTGGGATGGTCGGTCTCCCCGATGTTGCGACTACTCTGAGCATTGTGGGCAACCTATTTTTCTTCATATCTAATGTAAGATTGGGATTTATGCAGGAGCTCGTCCAGGGTGCGGGGAGGTTCTATCCCGACCGCTCTGCTGAGTTTGCTTTCGGGCAAGAGTCCTCTCTCGAGGAGGTATTTCTTCATATGTTTCGTCGTGTCTACCTCGACGGCTTCTTGGTTGAACCGCTCGATGTACGAGCACATCGTTTCATTCTTCCTCTGCACTATAGCTTTGAGGGTTGCCTCAGTTTTGGGATGACGTCGGGAGGCTGTGAAATGCCTCGTGAACATGGATTTCATGACCCTCCAGGATGTGATCGACTTTGGGGCCAGGCTTTTGTACTAGGCAATGGCTCCTTTCCTGAGAGTTGTTGAAAACAGTCTGCATTTGAGATGCCTGGTGATGTCGTTGCGGTAGTCGAGCATAACGTTGATGTTGTCGATGTGATCATCAGGGTCAGTGGTCCCGTCGTAAATGGCCAGATGCAGGGGCTTCTCCATGCCTTTGGGGAGTGGTGCCTCCATAATTTCCTGTGAGAGGGGGCAATGGGGGTCCTCCTCGTCACTCCTCAATGGGGAAAGCTCATCATTGCCAGGACTTTGGTTGCGTCTAAGTGAGGCCCTTGACCGGTCAGTCTCATGGCACATCCTGGATCTTCTCTTTTTGGGCTCGGGGGAGCGTCGTCCTCGACGCGAAGGGGAACGTCCCCGCTTCTTCGCAACTTCTAGATGTTGTTGCGTCCTTCGTTCTTGCTGGGGTCGATCTTCCTGTCGGTCAGCCTCCAGGGCCATGATCCTCTCGTGCTGCTGGTAGAGCATAGAGTTGGCCTGGTTAAGGGCGTTCACCATAGCAATCATGGTGACATCACCCTCGACGGGCACTGGGATGGGCTGGAATGGAGCGAACGACGGGTTTTGAGGTTGAGGTGTTTGTATCCCATTATCTTCGGGTTCAGGAGACGGGGTGGAAGGTTGCCCGTCTCTATGGTAAGCTTCGTGGTAATTTAGATTGTCCTTCGTCGTGTAGTCGGCGAGGGGACGGTGATGGTCGCTGGTGTGTTCTCCATCCATACTGGAAGGATATGGTAGTTTTGAGCTTTGATCTTCTGTTGTGGAAGAAGGGGGCAACTAGTTTCCCATAAACGGCACCACTGATCTTACCTGATCAGGATAACCTTCCAGCAATTGAACGTGAACAATAAGATGGATGGAATGGAGAGGGTGTACCTGCAAGGAACTCCGATGCTAAAGTTAATAGAGGTACATAATGGTAAGAAAGAAGAAAAATGTTTCAGAATACCTAACCCTTTAGTGAAAAAGAGTATTTATAGTGAGCCCCCAGCGCTGGGCCAAGGTCCTTCCTCGGGCTGGATCAGCGAGGCCCAAGGAAGAACTGCCAAGGTACGCGTAAGGAGCATGTAGAGCTAGCAAGTGGTCTAGTCCTTGGTCCAAATGCCCCTATCTTTCAGGAGATAATAGGGGATAGTTGGGTGATGTGGCAAGTGGAGTAGAGGATCTATTATCTGCCCGTCGCGCCAAGTGTATGCTCGACCCATGTAGTGTCTGCTCGACCATCAAGTAGTGTCTTCTCAACCATCAAGTATACTTGCTCGAGTGGATGGGCATCTGCTCGACGTATTGGGTCACGACCCAATACAGTCTCTGGAGGCCCATTCTAGAATAATTATGATACCATTTACAGAAGTTATTACTCAGATACCCTCGTATTCTAAATTCCTAAAAGAGATCTTATCCAACAAAAAGAAAATCAAGGGAAATGAAACAGTTACACTTACCGTTGACTGTAGTGCTATTATCCAAAACAATATGCCTCCCAAGCTGAAGAATCCATGAAGTTTCTCTATTCCCTATGTAATAGGAAAGTTCGTCATTAACAAAGCTCTGTGCGATTTAGGAGCCAATATAAGTCTAATGCCCTTATCTATATGCAAGAAGCTCGATATGGGAGACCTAATACCGAAAAAATGTCAGTCCAGTTAGCCAGTCGCTCAATCAAGTATCTGATTGGTATTTTAGAGAATGTTCATGTACGAATAGGTCAATTCTACATCCCGACTGATTTCATAATCATGGACATCAAGGAAGATGCTACGACTTCTATCATACTAGGAAGACCATTCCTAGCCACCTCCGGAGCCATCATAGATGTGAACAAAGGCAAGCTGACATTAGAAGTAGGGGAAGAAAAAGTTGAATTCATCTTAACCTAATTCCTCCAAGCCCCATCCATAGACGATACTTGCTAATTTATAGACGTCATTGACGAATGCAGAAGAGAAATGGAAAAGGTAGAGACTACCTATCCTAATATAATGAATATCCAAATCCCTTCGATCCTTGAAAATGATAATTGGCGAGAACGTTATCAAGTGAAAGTTTAAGTGAATGCTTAACACTTACACCCGACCATATGCCTTGTGTAGTGGTAAAATCATGAGTGTGAGTTATTAGTTAACTTAACTCAAAGTAAACAGAATTGCCACCACACTTTTATTTTATTCCAAGGGAAAAGGAAAAAAGAGCGAATAAATCCTAATGATACTAAAAGCAAAAAGCTAAAGAAACAAGAAGAGAAACGGGTAAGGGGATAGGTTACAAAATGGGAAGGTTTTGCGCACCCAAAATGTTTGTGGTACTCCACGGAAACCCTTTGAAAAAATTATTTCTTTTGGTTTGAAAATGTTTGTAAAAGAGAGTGGAGAGATGAGATAAGAGAATTTGTCATTTTCAAGTGGATAGCCTAATAAATCTACCATGAGAATAAGGGCATGGACTCATACATCATTATGGGGAGGGCGCCAACTCGGATAATATCGACAAGTATCTCACTAAACCCCCACGAATGACTAGAGACTCAATTACATCAAACTACAACCATGGAGATTGAGAGACTTGCACCCGACTAAAGAATAATGACTCATAGTCGACACTTGTAAAGAAAACAAACAAAGGTGCACAAAGGCACAAAACAACTTGAATGAGTTTGGTTATTTTTATTTTGGAATTAAAGTCAAGATGATTAAATTCATTGAATTTTTAAAAGAAAAGAAATAGTAAAAATCCACTTGATAAAATCAAGGTTTTATTTATTAAAGAGGTGATGGTTTTTTAAAACAATAATCCTTTGAAAAAGAAGGAAGTTTTGAAAATTTAAGAAGAGGAGGAGATGAAGAGACTATCTTAAAAAAAGAAAATAAAAGAGATAAAGGAAGAAAGATCTAACCAAACTTGATAATGCTTCCAATTATGAGCACAAGAGTTTCATCCTTATAAGCTAGCAAATGGCCAAATAAAAGCAAAAAAATATCAACTCCATGAAGATCAAAGCAAATGGAAGGTGTCCTAGAATCTAAGTCTGAAACTCCAATTCCAATGTAAAGGATCGTAACCAATAGTCCAAGATGGAAACAATTAAGTTTTTTTTATGGTTTAAGCCTTTATTAATATTTTTGTGTCCAAGTGGACAAAAAGAAAAATCAACACAACAATATAATAGCAAGAATATAAACATGATAATGGATGATAAAACAATATAAATTATAATAAAAATAAAGGAGATAAAGGTGCGAGAAGGAAATTAAAAAGTTATTATAGTAATAATAATAATAATAATAATAATATACATAATAGTGGTAAGGTGAACTTAATCATCCACAACCAAAAGAGTAACCAAGGTACTTAGTACTGAAAACTGAAAAGGAAACTGATTTCGCTTAGTATCTTACACTATAGTGATTAATCAAGGCGATTAGAACCAAATTCAATTATGTTTGAAATAAAATTAGGAGACCCAAAGCAACTACGCATCAAACTTCACAAGTCTTGGATCTTAACACAAAAAATCAATCACTTTGGGATTACGCGACCAACACGAGGTTCGGTCCACAAAAGTGCAAGTATCCAATTGGATTTTTATTCCGAATTCGGGACACATTTAGGTATAAATTAAGAAATCTTCGAGTAATTTACGAAGTAATTACCTACAGATAAGGTCGGCCAACGCCAATTAAGGTGAACGATATTTGTGCAAATGCATGTGAGATAAACGATATGTAAATCGCCATCCGAACGCAATGCCGCATGAAAATAAAGGTGAATACCAAATTGAGTTACGCTTATGGTATTCTTTCATCTTTAAGTTCAATCACTCGTCTTAGTGGATTCACGTATGAAAATATCTCACTAATGCAAAGTACCTAAAGTGAATTAAATAATTCACTTAGAGGTAGATTTGGACTAATGAATATTAACCACTCTAATCTACACCCAAAGTCCATTGAAATTAAAGAGAAATCAGTCCCAAAAATCTTTCGCAAGGTAAAAATAAGAAGGATGAAGAAGAATAAGCCAAAGTAACTAACAACAAGTCACAAATAAGCCAAAAACAGTTTCTAGAGTAGTGTTAATCAGTTAACCAATTGGTTAATCGGTTAACAAGGAAAATTTTCAAATTCTGGCGCAAAATAACACTAGGGAGTAATGAACTCCTCAAATTCCTCTTATCTTTATCTTATGCCCCAAGTGGGTATTCTTGACTTTGGAGAAAACATTTAATATCATGATACCAAGGCTTGTCATCATGGACATTTTCAACCGCAAACACATGGGCCATTCTTTCAAGTTGTATCACACTAATCATGGGAACATCATTCCATTGGTGCACCTTTATCATAGAAGCTATAGTTGCCAAAATATCAGCCATCTGATTTTCATCGCGAGGCACATAATGAAACTTAACTTTAGTGAAGAAATTTGATATCCTCCTGGCATAATCTCTATACATAATCAAATATGGTTGATGACTTACCCACTTACCCTTGATCTGATTAATTACCAAGGCAAAATCTCCATACATATCAAGATGCTTAATCCTCAAATCAATAGCTTCCTCAAGACCCATAATACATGCTTCATACTCAGCTTCATTATTGGTACACAGGAAAGTCAATCTTGCAGCAAAAGGAATGTGTGAACCATGGGAAGTAATGATCATTGCTCCAATTCCTTTTCCACGATAATTCACAACACCATCAAAAACTAAAACCCATTGAGATCGAGACTCAGGCCCTTCCTTAATCAAAGGCTCATCACAATCTTTCATTTTCAAATACATCACATCCTCATCTGGGAAATCAAACTTGATAGACTGGTAATCATCAATCGGTTGATGTGCCAAATGGTCATCCAAGATACTACCTTTTATAGCTTTTTGAATTCGGTACTCGATATCATATTCAGACAAAAGCATTTGCCAACGAGCAATCCTCCCAGTTAAAGTAGGATTTTCAAAGATATACTTGATCGGATCCATTTTGGATATCAACCAAGTTGTATGATTCATAATATACTGGTGAAGACGTTTTGTATCCCAAGCTAAGGCACTACAAGTTTTTTCAAGCATGGAGTACCAAGTAGTAAATTGCATATTCTTTTCTTCCAGATTCATCTTGTTGACCAAGCACACAACCCATGGAATCTTCCAACATAGTCAAGTACATAATTAATGGTCTACCTTCCACCAGAGGAGACAAGATAGGAGGTTCAAGCAGATACTCTTTGATACTTTCAAAAGTCTTTTGACAATCATCTGTCTAGACACAACCTTGGTCTTTCTGAAGCAATTTGAAGATCGGAGCACATGTGGCAGTCATGTCAATGATAAACCTCGAAATATAATTCAAACGGCCCAAGAATTCTTTTAATTGCTTTTCAGTTCTTGGAGCATGCATTTCCCGAATAGCTTTCACTTTATCAGAATCAACTTCAATGCCTCTTTACCTGACAATGAAACCTAACAACTTTCCATAATGTACACCAAAAGTGCACTTGTTCGGATTCAAATGAAGTTTAAACTTCCTTAACCTCTGAAACAACTTCAACAAATGTCCAACGTGATCTTCTTCAGTCCTCGACTTAGTGATCACATCATCAACATATACCTCAATTTCTTTGTGCATTATATTCTGGTGATCCTATCAGGGGCAAGTTCCTTCCATACCATGTTGAGAATCAGGGCAAGATTGTTGTTCTGTGAAAATCCATCTCAGAGTTGGTTTATCCAAAATATTTTACAAAAATTATACTGAGGCAAGCTTCCAAGCGCATCATAAGGCAGTCATTTTCAGAGTCAGTCAAGTTGAAGCAACGACCAGCTCATCTACAATAGTCAGCTTATTTGGGGCAATTCATTGGAAGAATCCCTAAAGAAACTTTTCATACCTTCTCCAAGGATCATCAACTTGGTACAATTTATTAGTGTTGTAGAGGTCTGTTCAACATCAGCATCCTTAGTCCCAGAGAAGAATAACAGTGATCTCACAGTGTTGAAGAATCAGTCTTCCAATCTTGTCATCTCCACAAAAGAGTCAAAGCCATGTTGTCAACATCTACATTACATGCATTTGATCATACATCATAACAAGTTCATATATTATGCATAACAAGGTGTTATATCCTCATTTGCATTTACCATAGGCCATGTTATGGTCAAACATTTACCTCACTTTGAAAGTCCAACTTCTTGTCGCCTACCAAAAACTTACCTTTTGTTCCTCCAGTGCCATTCCTGGATATTTTGTTCCCTAGTGCTATTCCTGGATATAGTAATTTGCCTTTACCTTCAGTGCCATTCCTGAATATAGTTTATTTTTCCTTTACCTTCAGTGCAATTCCTAAAAGTTTTATCTGTATATTCAGTGTCATTCCTGGATATAGTGATTTTCCTTTACCTTCAATGCCATTCCTGAAATCTTTATCTGTATGTCTAGTGCCATTCCTGGATATAGTAATTTGCCTTTACCTTCAGTGTCATTCCTGAAAGTTTTATCTGTATATTTAGTGCCATTCCTGTATATAGTGATTTACCTTTACCTTCAGTGCCATTCCTGAAAGTTTTATCTGTATATTCAGTGTCATTCCTGGATATAGTGATTTTCCTTTACCTTCAGTGTCATTCCTGAAATTTTTATCTGTATATCCAGTGATATTCCTCGATATAGTTTTTTCCTTTACCTTCAGTGCCATTCCTGATAGTTTTATCCGTATATTCAGTGCCATTCCTGGATATAGTGATTTGCCTTTACCTTCAGTGTCATTCCCAGATGTAGTTAGTTGCCTTCAACTTCAGTGCCATTCCTGAAAATCATTGCTCACCTTATCCAATGCCATTCTTGGATATCGTGTCCCTTGTCTAAAGATATGATTGGACGTCTTGCCTTTTGTTCAAATCCATGATTGAAAATCTCTTACTTTACATTCGTCCAATACAATCCATGGACGTTATTCCTCTTTGTCATCCAATACAATCCATGGATGTCAGTTTTTATTCCACTTCACCTAATCCAATCCATGGACGTTGTTTCTTTTTGTTACTATTCTTAGTGTCAGTTGGTCGCATCGTGCCACTACACATTCACTTTGAATATTTTCTTGTCATCTGAAGTGTCAACTTGACTTCACCCGTGTTAGTTGAACCAACACTTTGGATTTCCTTTTGTTCCCGTCTTTTGTTATTCTTAGTGTCAGCAGTTACACATGAGCCTGTTGATTTATCACTTCGAATACTTTATGTCTCTGTTTCTGCATCCTCAGTGTTCTCAAACCTTTTTCCCAGTGGAATCCTCTCTTGTTAGCCTATTTCATGTGGCATCATTCCCTGCATGATTCAATCTTTCATACATCCATTCACATTGCATTTCATCTGCATTCGGTCAAAATTCTAGGTATTCTAATATTTAATCCTCTTCTACCTTGAATGTTTTTAAAAAAAAACTTCTTTTCTACTCACACATTCAGGATTAAGATGATTAAATAGGGGCATATGCCACACCTTAAATTTTGACCGAACTTTTTCAGAAAAAAATTTCATTCGGCTGACGCATTTTTATCGAATTATTTGATAGTCAGTCATTTTTGCATTTTAATCCATTAATCATTAATCATTGCATTTTCTTATACATTTTATCGTTTCAATGTCGATTTTATTTTTATCTTTAATTTTGAGATTTTTTATTTTAGAACTTAGTTTAGAATGTTGTCTCACGTTGTAAATTATTTAGATTATTTTAATTTTAATCTAATTTGTTTGAGAATAAATTTAGTCCAAATTTTATTTTAGTTTAGTTTATATCATTAATTCTAATTTAATCATTCTATTTTTAATTCCATATTCTCTATTTATTTAGTCTATTGTTAATTTCAATTTCAATTAATTTAGATTTATTTTAGTTTTATTTAGCTAATTGTAAATTTAGTTTATATTTTAATTTGGTCATTTTAAATTAGTATATTTTAATTAGTCCAATTTTATTTATTATATATTTTTAATTTAGTTTTAATATTTAGTTTATTCTAATTAGTTGATATTTTATTATATTATTAATTTAGTTAGTTTAATAGTTTGTTTTAAATTAATTACCAAGACATTATACCCTCTGGTCAACCCATTCCCACATGCCAAAACAAAAATATTGTCTGTTACCATACAATAACCTGCAACACTCCATCCCATAACCATACAATAACCTGCAACATTTGTGCAACATGCCAAACAAAACAACACTGCTAAACCAGTCTTATGTCCATCTCACAACCTGCCACTACACTACACAATATCTGCTATTACACAAGCCCCCACTCTTTCACCAAATTGAAGCAAGTCAAACATGCAAGAAAAAAAGGTAAAGAAAAATTATGAGCCAATGCAGCAACACTTTGCACAATTTTGTAATTGAGAGAGACTCATCACAATATAACAGAAAATTTTGGAACTTAAAAAGAAAACAGAAGAATAGCCCTAGGGAAATCATCGCAGAACCTCTCCCACATCTCACTTCCAAACACTCAGTCGCCCTAAAAAATCACCACCTTCAATCTCGCCGCAGAACCGCCTTTCACGAACTGAAAACCATCACTTCCACCATCACCGCTGCTTCTCTTTTCCGACGCACAACCGCCCACTGCAGAAGCATCATTAACCTCCTCCACCACTCAATCGCTCTCCACCGACAATCTTTTCCGCCGCAAACTGCATATCAATCGCAACACTTATAATCACTGAAACAACCAAAACCAAAACAGAGTGGAAGAAGGAAATAAAGAAGCTTCGATATTGCACTTGTCTTACCGGTGAAAATATCCTCCCTACGAGTAATTCGTTTCCTCATCTCTGATTTCGTTGAGCTAATTGTTGTTGCTTATTGTCCTGCTTGATATATTTTGTTGTTGTTTGTTGTTAACTGAGTGAGAAGCCATGAGAATCGAGACAGAGAGATAAACGAAGAATGAGGAAAGGCCATGAGAGGGTGAGCGATTTGAGAGAGACGAACGAATGAGAGAGACCGCGAGAGAGGGCTACCAGCAAACCCTAATTTTTTTCCCGCTTTAGTGAACCCACCGAACCGGATCCGAGTCCAACCCGACCGGTCTCTTCACTTTGGCCAGCTGGGCCTTCCTTTCAGCACACCCCCATTTCTACTTTCTTTTCCAGTCCATTTCTTTTATTTCTTTCTTTTTTTTTGGTCTTATTTATTTTATTTTCTTATTATCATTGATTCATTATTATTTTGTCAAATATTCCCAAAAAATACCAAAAAATATGTTTTATATTAATTAATCATTTTAAATAATTTTATTAATTGATTTATTAATTAATTTTATTAAATAGTTATCTTTAATTTAGTTAGTTAAGTAATTATCTTTTGATCGAGTTTGTTTGTATGACTATATTTCTTGCCCACTATTTATTGGTTTGATGATGATGTATGACTTGTATTAACTTGGATATTATTTCTGCATTTCGACCATAATTTGCTAAGTTAAAACATAAACACAAAATAAATAAGATAAATCATTTCAAAAATAACTAAATCTCTTGGTCCAACGCCAAGTAAATCCATAGGCCTACATTTTGCACACACGTAAGTCAGTCACCTATGTGATCGCCATCTGCACGAGTTTACGCGTCACAATTAATTAACAAGGAACTGAACCCTGGAGTCTAGCATTCCACGAGTTCTTGAGTGAATCACTCATGGGCTAGCCCCACGCGACGTGGTTCATTCGCCCTTTCATATTCAAAGCTCCTAATTCACATATCAAATAATGGAGGAACTGAATTCTGGAGTCTAGCATTCCACGTAGTTCTTGAGTGAATCACTCATGGGCTAGCCCCACGCGACGTGGTTTATTCTCCCTCTCGTTCCTAAAAAACCTAATCTTACAAATTAAATTATGAAAGAACTGAACCCTAGAGTCTAGCATTCCACGAGTTCTTGAACGAATCACTCCTGGGCCAGCCCCACGCAACGTGGTTCATTCGCTCTTTCGTGCTCAAAACACTTAACAACCTTCAAATAGATGAGACATGATTCATCTCCATAAGAAAGATATTTATCCTATTCCCACAAACATAAAATTCAATTCTCAAATAATTTCCCAAAGGAAGAATGTGGCAATCGCTTGTTGATCATATATCTAAGTTTGAATCTTATTCCATTTTCTATTTTTTATCCTTTAACTGTTTGCGGAATAAGGCGAGGTATCTCCCCAAAAGATGACAACTTGTCTCTTTCATTCAAATACAAATTAAAACCTACCAACAAATACAAATCATTTTCATAATTAAATAGCGAAGGAACTGAATTTTGGAGTCTAGCATTCCACATAATTCTTGAATGAAACACTCATGGGCTAGCCCCACGCAACGTGGTTCATTCGCTCTTTTGTTTTAAAACACCTTAACAAAGATCAAAGATCTTTTTCTAACTAACGTTGGTTAAGCTCTTTCTATCTTGTAGACAAGCTAACGCTTAGCATATTAGAAAGCGTTTTAAACAATTTTCATTAAAATACAAACCGTAGTTGCACAAACTACGAAGCTCTGGCTTTCCCATTGCACAAGGGAATACGTAGGCACATGTATTTTAATCCTTCGCAAGCACAATAATAAAAAAAATTCATCTTTTCTCCATCACAATTAATAATAAAATATTCATTTTCCTTAGAACAAAAATCTTAACAAACCATTTAGAAGACAAATACATAAATCAACATTAAATCGCATAATTTTACAAAGTGGTTCCTGTTGAGTACAACGGACGTGAGGGGTGCTAATACCTTCCCCTTGCGTAACCGACTCCCGAACTTAGAATTTGGTTTCGTTGACCATTTCTTATCCTATTTAGGTTGTATCTATATCTCCCTTTTCTCTCTCGTAGAATAAATAGAATTAGGTGGCGACTCTGTTGTTTTTCTTTCCGCGTCCATCGCGAGGATCGTATATTTTTTTAGGTACGACACTGTGGTAATGGAAAATAATCTTTTGAACTGGCTTTATTCAAATCTCTATAATCAACACACATTCGGACTTTTCCGTCTTTTTTGGAACAAGCACAATATTGGCCACCCATTGAGGATAATTAGATGTCACAAGAAAATCTGCATCAATCTACTTTTGAACCTCCTCTTTGATATTTACTTCCATATCAGGATGAGTTCTTTTCAACTTTTTCTTCACAGGTGGACATTCAGGCTTCAGCAGCAATCTATGCTCCACAATATTAGTATCAAGACCTGGCATGTCCTTATAAGACCAAGCAAACACATCAGCATATTCTCTAAGAAGCTCTAACATCTTCTTCTTAACATTAGGAACATGCAATGCCCCAATCTTGACTTCTTTCTTATCATCATCAGAACCCAAGTTGACAATCTCTATTAACTCTTCATGAGGCCGAATAACTCTCTCCTCGTGCTCAAGCAACCAGAAAATCTCATCAGGAATCTCTTCAACATCCTCTCTTTAACTTCGAACACATGGAATTCAAAGTTGGGAGTGAGCATAAGATCATTGTTTTCAATGGGTTTAACAATCAATCTGCACAATAATTTTATTTTTATTTTATAGTATGAACAAAAGTGCAAACATCATGCAGATAAACAATGATTATTATTATTTTGGGTTTTTTATGTTACCGTTTTTCAGAATAAAGCAAAAAGGAAAAATACATATGGAAATAACAAAATATTATTTTATTGATGATGATAAAAGTTTGAAACAAAGCCCAACAAACATCACTTTCACCTTGGGCATAGTGAAAGGATTTTTGAAAGAAAATAAAACAAATTACTTTGAAGCATGAACAATAGAAGGAACATCAACAACAACCCAGTTCTTGAAAATCTTTCTGTGCATAACAAAGTTAGGCATTTCTTCATCTTCATCATCTTCAATGATGGCAGCAGCAGAATGATCATTGATAAACCCAACACTTCGGAATCCTTCCTGAATACTCTTTGGGTCATTGAGAACCACACCTGGCGCAAAACCAATACCAAAACCTTCTTTATTGTCAACAACATTAATAACTCGTCCCCAACCGTCAGATCGACCAGTTTCAAGCACACGCAAAACATCCTTGAGAGAAGACATGGGCATAACATTCTTCTTAGCAGCATAATCAACAGAAAGAGCCTGGAACGAAGTTCCAACCTCTTCTTCAGCATCAATATAGGATAAGGATGACAAATTGCTCACTAGCATTACCTGCTCACCACCGACAGTCGCTAATTTCCCATCTTTGACAAACTTCAGCTTCTGATGGAGAGTAGAAGTCACAGCTCCCGCCTCATGAATCCAGGGTCTTCCAAGGATACAACTATAAACGGTCCAATCAAAATAGGAAGATCAATTTCACCAATCACAGTTTTCTTTTATCCATCAAAAGCCTTCACAATAATCCCAATATGCCTCATGGGAGCACCTTGGTACGCAATCCTTGACAAAGTTGACTTTGGCATCACATTCAGAGATGACCCAGTATCAACCATCACTTTAGACATATCATCTTCCTGACAATTCACTGAAATGTGAAAATCCAAATTATGGTTCTTTCCTTCTTCAAGCAAGTCATCATCACAAAAACTCAGATTGTTGCACGATGTAATATTAGCCACAATACTATCAAACTAATCAACAGTCACATCATGGTCAACATAATCTTGATCAATAATCTTCTGCAAATACTGCCTATGAGCCTCAGAACACATCAAGAGTGATAAAATTGATATCTTCGACGGAGTATGCAACAACTGCTCAGTAATGTTATACTCATTCTTCTTTATCAATTTCAACACCTCATTTTCATTTTATTTCAAATTGGAATCACCAAGTTGGTATGATCGGGCAACAACATCCTCGACTTGTTTACTCGCACTTGTATCTTCAGTTCTTTTTGGAGGATATGAAGCAAAAACTCTACCCCTTCAAGTATCCCTTGTCACATCAGCAATGCTAACCACAAACATTGGAGAAGGAATAGGAACTTCCTTACCATTTACTATCATCGTAACATTATACCGGTACAAAAAAACTTTATCAGACTCATATGGCATTGGACCAGACAAATTGATCACCAATGGAGTAACAACATATTTGTGGCTATCAAAAGAAATAACCACTTTCTCAAGAACCACCTCCTCAGGAATATTGAACTGAGGGATAATAACATTCACTTCATTTTCATACTCATCTCTTTTTGTTGTCACTTCAATCAACTTATCATCCATCATCTTTTTAATGTCTCTCTTAACAATCACACAACCACGAGGGTTCACCGAGCAAATGCAACAACCAGCATAATTGTGATCAATATCGTTATATTCACTTAAGGAAGCGGACATCATAAATCTTGAATAAACCAAGACAACCATCAACCATGTTCACAAATGTATTACCATGTTTAGGAAGCGTATTTGTCTTCACTTTTGGATAAACATCATTAAAAGACAAAACATTACTCCTTATCAATTTTTGTACTTCAATCTTCAATGGAAAGAATTCTCAATATCGTGCCTCAGGGAACCTTGATGTAAAGCACAATGAGCCTCTGGCTTATACCACCATGGAATAATCTCTAGAAATGGAGGCGAAGAAGGTGTTTGTACAAGATTCTTCTCAATCAGTGAATGAAGCAAATCTGCATAAAACATTGGAATGGGATCAAAATTCGGCTTTGAACGACCTTGTTGAGTACCATTCTACTTCACATAAGGTTTCTAATAACGAGACTGATACTTTGGATCCACTGGCACAGTAGGAGTTACATTAATCATCGGAGTTACAGAAGCTACATACTGCTGATGATGATTTTCACGACCACGGGGTCTTTTGTAACTTTCACGAGACACACCATTAGTCTCACCTTCTTTCTTCTTACCAAAGTTGAACTTCTTAGAACTTGATCCAATACTACTATCTTTTCTCAAACGTCCCTCATGGACACCTTCTTCTAGTCGCATCCCCATATTCACCATTTCAGTGAAATCAGATGGAGCATTCGCAATCATCTTTTCATAGTAGTAAGAACCTAAAGTCTTCAAAAAAACTCTTTGTCATCTCTTTCTCTTCTAAAGGAGGAACAATCTGAGCTGCAAGTTCACACCATCTTTGCGCATACTCTTTGAAATTTTATTTGTCCTTCTGGGACATAGCACGGAGCTGATCTTTGTCAGGTGTCATATCAATATTATACTTGTATTTCCTAACAAAATCCTCTCCTAAATCATTTTAAGTCTTGATTTGCCTGTTGTCCAAACCCATATACCATCACGTAGTTGCACCAGTCAGACTGTCCTAGAAATAATGAATAAGAAGCTGATCATTATCGGTCTGAGCAGACATCTTTCTAGCATACATAGTCAAGTGACTCAGAGGACAAGTATTGCCCTTATGATTCTCAAACTCAGACAACTTGAACTTGTGCGGAACCTTGGCATTAGGAACCAAGCAGAGATCATAAGCATTTTTACCAAATAAAACCTTATGCCTCAAAGCCTTCATCTCTTTCTGCATTTAAGAAAAACGGCCCTGAAAGTCATCAAGCTTTTCAATCACACAAGCTCCTTCACTGGGCTCAGCATGGTAAATCACTTCATCAAGGTGCAGAGTAGTATGCATCACAGGTGGTGCCATAGTCATCAATGTCTGAAGAGTAACAAATGCAACAGTCTCAGGAGGAGGATGGGGAGGATGATAATCAACAGGAACAAAGTCAACCATCATACCCCATGTTGTGCTAGCAGGCATGCGATAGCGAGGAGAAATGACAGTTTCAGCAGGAATTAATGCGGTGACAATCTCATAGATGATTGTTCATTGTATCGGAGAATTATGAGGAGGGGTGATTGATTCTGAGCAGCCACTAAGCTTTCCATCATATCAGTGATCCTTTCCAAGCCATCCTTTAGAGATGAAACTTCCTCACGCAGCTCGCGGTTCTCTTGTAATAATGCTTCCAACATCTTTCTTCGATTAGCTCGAGTACCGTAGCAATGAGTCAGCAAGAACAAGAGAATTGGATAAAGACCAAGAAACAACATGAGATCCCTGTAAAACTCTCAAGAAGTAAGACCAATGCAAGCATGAAGCATGGTATGCATATGCAAATGCAAAGATTTCAAGGGACTCTAAGATAAACTGCAATATTTATAAAAGAAACATTTTATTGAAGTACTAAAAAAAAATCATTCTCATTAATATCAAAGTGAGGATTACAAGTGAAGTACAAGTCTCAATAACCCTAATACATGAGAGAAAAGTGAGTTAGGCCTACAGGATCATATCCGAAGAAGCTCCAAATCTCGGCTAGTACTTCGTGCGAATCCTCTTAATCTCTTTCTTATAGCGATTCTCCATGTCTTCCTTATCCTTCACCAACTAGTCCATAATGGCCTTCCAAGAACCGGGTGTAAGAGTAATGGTAGATGGAGTATTAGAGGAAAATAAATCCTCTCTTGGTCACTTCGTAACTCATCTTTCAAGTAACTCAATGAGATCATCTTTCTCTTTTAGTTGCTCTTGCATAGTCGTCTTCTCAAGTAGACATGCTTCCTTATCTTTCTTCAACTTGTCCAACTCTTCTTGAAGAGCAACCTTCTCATCAACGGGAGGAAGAAAATGGGAAAATGGCAATATAGGAAATAAAGGCTGCTAGGTGGATAAGGCATCTTGATATTGGAAGCCCTGGATCGAACCCACTGGATGTAACACTTGGAAGTAGCAAGGTGTTGTCTTCCCAATTGACCTTTCTCTACAGCATTAGGAATGAATAATCATTTTCTTCACTTCTACATGATATACACCATTGAGAAAGAAGAAACTAGATAGTGAAAGGTTTCTTGGTATGTCCTTCAAGCAATATCCCAACTGTCTTCTAGCCAGAATAGGGTTGTAGCTAATTCCCCCATGTGTACCAAGAAGAGGTATGTTAGGAAACTCTCCACAACCATCAATAAGCACTCCAGTATCATAATAAGAACAATACCAAGTCATATCCCTATGAGTAAGAGACATAATCCTTTGAGACCATTTTCACTTCTCTCTATTATCCGTGAAGAATTCGGACTTTGGTAGGAGAGAAATAAACCACCTAAAGAGAAGAGGCGAGCAACACACAATCTCTCCATCACCTTTGGAGGCCCTATGATGAATAACATGATACATGTCTCCAAGCAAAGTAGGCACCAAAATTCTCTTCAAGAAGATCTTAATAGCATGCTCATCAACAATACCATATAAGTTGGGAAACAAGACAATCCCATAGATATGTAAAGCAAGTATAGCCTCAAATGCATCCTTATGACCCACAACAAAAGAAGTAGAAGCTTTCCCCATTAATAACCTGACATTAATACCACAAACATCTCCTTTGCGAAGAAACTTCCCACTAAGATAGGACTCCTTAAGAAAAAGGGATTTGGAAATAACTTTGGTCGTAAGCACAAGCTGATAATCAGGAAAGGTGAAACAATGGTGCAAAGGACCATAAAACTGAACTAAGGTGTTAAGAACTCCTTCCGGTATATCAATCTTCAGGATGAACAAAAGCTTTCCATAACGATTCTGAAACTCACCAGTATCAACCTCTAAAGCTCCAAGCTTTCTCAACTCTACCAGATTAGGACTCTTGAAACTGTACTTCCAAGTATTCCTCTTTTCAACATTTATAGTCATAGACATCTGAAATATTGGAAAACTTACCTATAAGTCCCTTGAAATCTTGAGAATGATGCACATGAATGCATGAGTGCATGTATGCAACAACCACAAATAAGATCACACAGAGCACACTGGTCTAGGTTCTGAGTCACGAGCATGAAGTCAAGGTATAATAACACCTCCGACACAGGTATGTACTAAGGTTTTGTCTTCATTGTACCAACATAAAACCAAAAGGGTGCTAACAGAGGTGCACGGAGTTAGAAGTCATCCTTTTGGAGATTACCGGTATGTAGGAGTACTCCTTAACCAATAATTTCCTCAATAGGATCTCGTCCAAGTGTAGTATCGCGTGACAACCACCTAAGGTCTACACCTGGATAGTTTATGCACTATGTCCCTAAATTGACTTGGATAGGTTAAGGGTTCTAAGGTCCTCAGTCTGATCAGCTCAAGGTCAGAAAAGTAATGCCATGTTACGACTACTTGTTATGACATCAGTAATCCGAGAGAACCTAACTGAGTGGAGATTATCAAATTTATATCACTTTGGACTACTCGGTCGTGTATCACTTCGAATATCGTCGTCCTATCATAAGTTTACTCAGATCCGGGTATAGGATCTATCTCACTCACATAGGATCGCAAAAACCAAAACTGAACAAGCAATAACAAACAGTGAAAATGGTTGGTTATGATTGATTTTATTAAGTGAAGAGAATTTGTCATTTTCAAGTGGATAGCCTAACAAATCTACCATGAGAATTAGGGCATGGACTCATACATCATTATAGGGAGAGCACCAACTCGGATAAAATCGACAGGTATGCCACTAAATCCCCATGAATGACAAGAGACTCAATTACATCAAACTACAACCATAGAGATTGAGAGACTTGCACCCGACTAAAGAATAATGACTCATAATCGACATTTGTAAAGAAAACAAACAAAGGTGCACAAAGGCACAAAATAACTTGAATGAGTTTGGTTCTTTTTAGTTAGGAATTAAAGTCAAGATGATTAAATCCATTGATTTTTTAAAAGAAAAGAAATATTAAAAATCCACTTGATAAAATCAAGGTTTTATTTATTAAAGAGGTGATGGTTTTTTAAAACAAGAATCCTTTGAAAAAGAAGGATGTTTTGAACATTTAAGAAGGGGGGGGGATGAAGAGTTTATCCTAAAAAAAGAAAATAAAAGAGATAAAGGAGGAAAGATCTAACCAAACTTGATGATGCTTCCAATTATGAGCACAAGAGTTCCATCATTATAATCTAGCAAATGACCAAATAAAGGAGAAAAAAAACACCAACTCCATAAAGATCAAAGCAAAGGGAAGGTGTCATAGAATCTAAGTCCAAAACTCTAATTCCAATGCAAAGGATAGTAACCAATAGTTCAAGATGGGAAAAATCAAGGTTGTTTTTATGGTTTAAGCCTTTATTAATATTTTTGTGTCCAAGTGGACAAAATAAATCAACACAACAATATAATAGCAAGAATATAAATATGATAATGGATGATAAATCAATATAAAGCATAGTAAAAATAAAGGAGATAAATGTGCGAGAAGGAAATTAAAATGTTAGTATAGTAATAATAGTAATATACATAAGAGTGGTCTGGTGAACTTAATCATCCACAACCAAAAGAGTAACCAAGGTACTTAGTACCAAAAACCGAAAAGGCAACCGATTCCGCTTAGTATCTACATTATAGTGATTAATCATGGCGATTAGAACCATTTTCAATGAAGTTTGAAAGAAGATTGGGAGACCCAAAGCAACTACGCGTCAAACTTCACAAGTCTTCGATCTTAACGCAAAAAGATCAATCACTTTAGGATTATGTGACCAACACGAGGTCCGGTCCACGAAAGTGCAAGTATCCAATTGGATTTTTATTCCGAATTCGGGACACATTTAAATCTATGTTAAGCAATCACCGAGTAATTTACGAAGTAATTACCCTACAAATGAGGTTGGCCAACACCAATTAAGGTGAACCATATTTGTGTTAATTCTTGCGAGATAAACGATATGTAAATCGCCATCCGAACGTAATGTCGCACGATAATAAAGGTGAATATCAAATTGAGTTACACTTATCGCGACCGACTTAAAATCTAAGAGTCACCATCCTATTGTTTAAGGGAAATAAAGGATAAACCTAAATCCTAAGGGAGAGGCCTACGATTCGGAAGTCGATTAGGTGGGAGGAAGGTGTTAGGCACCCCTCACCTCTATTATATTTAATAGGATCCCTTCTAAAATTTCTAGGGTTTGCTTTGTTTGTATTAATCCAAAATTTAAATCCAATTATTCTTATTAAACCCTATTTTCATCCTAAGTTTACTCGCTAGGGTTTCTATACAAAAATATATGCCTACGTACCCTCCAGAGAGCAATCAGAGCATCGTAGTTCCACTCCATAATCCCATACCCCTTACTAAGTGATAAAAACCCTAATTTTTAAAATCCCATTTGAAAGATATTAAGAAAACCCTAATTTCTTTTATAAAACCTTTACTTAAAATCCCATAAAGAAAACCTAAAAAAAAAAGTAAAATCCCAAAATAGTTTGTAAAATCCCCAAAATAGTTATGAAACCCCAAATTTTAATCCCTTGAAAATATATTTGAAACCCCCCAAAACCAAAGTTAAATCCTAAACAAAATTTGAAATCCCAACCATATTAAGAAAATATTAAGTATTTATTTCCTAGAAAATAAATCCAAAAAATCTTTTTTCTTATTAAAAAAATTATATAAATAAATATACCAATATTTAAAGATTTAATAATTATAAATGCAAAATAATCCCAAAATATTATTTTTCACATTAAAATAATAATTATTAAATATTTGATAGAAACGCAAAATAATCCCAAGAAATATAAGTTTAATTACTGATTCCGAAACCCCCCCATAATAATTAATTAATTATAATTTTTAAATCCTAAATAGCTAATTAATCAAGCGAATTAATTAATTAACTACTACACACTTAAAATATGACAAATATATTAATAATATTTTTAAACCCTAAATAAGAAAATAATTTCAATTACCATTAACCCCAATCTCAAACAAAAAACTAAATTAAATAATTAATTAAGGAATTTAATTAATTAATTAAGAAACCCCAGGGGTGTATTTCACGTTGAAATAATAAACTGAGCCTCAAATTAGGGTGTGAAGAGAAAATGGGCGCAAGGCCCATCAGCTTCTGAGTCCACACTCCAGTTAAGACCTTAGTCGACGTATTGACTCTTCCTGGTTTGTTGGATTCATCTGACGGTGTTTACTAAGACTTTATATTAATCGTTGGATTAACATACTAAGTCTAAGTAATATAATCGTGCGGATGTGATTATAGTCTACGTTAAGTACACCATTGTAGCGGTAAAATCATGAGTGTAAGTTATTAGTTAACTTAACTCAAAGTAAACAGAGTCGCCATTGCGCTTTTATTTTATTCCAAATGGAAAAGGAAAAAAAAAGAGCGAATAAATCCTAATGAATCTAAAAGCAAAAAGCTAAAAGAATCGAGCAGAGAACGAGTAAGGGGGTAGGTTACAAATTGGGAAGGTTTTATGCACCAAAAATGTTTGTGGTACTCCACGGGAGCCATTTGAAATATATATTGCTTTTGGTTTGAAAATGGTTTGTTTAAAAGAGATGAGAAGAGAAATGTTTTTTAAGATTTTTGTGTTTAAAGAGACGTTCGTCTCATGCCTACGTACCGACGACGTGCAATGTGGGATCAAAACCCCGTAGTTTGTGGTACAAATAATAAAAAAATTAGTGTGTTAGATTGATTTTAAAATGTAAAGATAATTCGTCATTATTTAGCGAATAATTCCGTTAGAAAGAATGAATCATATCTAAACATGTGAAAAAGTTAAAATGAAAAGTGCACAACGGCACAAAAATATTTGATGAGTTTTGTATTTTTTTATGGTCTTTTGGAAAATGTTTTAATATATTTACAAGATTTAACACTTTTTAAGAAAATAAAAGAAAAGGTAAAAATCGCTTGACCTAAGTCAAGGTTTGATTATGAAAGTAGTTTTAAGTTTGAAAACAAAGAAGATTTTGGAAAAAGGGAGAAGTTTTGAAAATGCTATTGGGGTGACCTTCCCCAGTACGAGTATTTGAATAGTTTTGCCCTTGACTGACTAATCTTTGAGGGAATACCCCCGCTAATTGCTCTTGGAGAGATTTGAATCTCGAAGTGATTGCCCCAGTTTGGCTGAGTTTTGAAGAGATTGCTCGATGTAACTGCCCAGGATTGGCTAGCTCTTACCACGACTGGTTGGGAAAGTCCTTACTTAATGGAGCTTTCTCGTAAAAGTGTACCTCGACATGATTGTCTTTCAGAAGCTTCAGACTTCTCAACTTGGCAAGATTAAGCCTTCTGGACTGAGGTTCCATATGGGAACTTTTATGATGCCAAACAAATGTATTCAAACAGAAAATGATTTTCTCAGAGTGAAAATTCTAATGCAACCCACATGTTAATCTTGAAGTTTAACTGAAAAAGATGTCGCAAACCTTTGTGAGCGAATCACTGGTTAAGATATGTCATTGTTTTTGGATAAAAGAAAGCATGCACATACAATACCAACAAGGATCTTTTAGAATAACTCATAGGAGTCAGTAACGTTATCTCGTGGTAGTACGCTCTCAAAATAACCCTATTTCAGTTAGGAGTTTCGAGGGTTGTATCGTGGCCTGGTTCATGATTATAGAAACAAAGGATACAAGCTCGAAGTTTATTTGTGCCCACCCCTCTTCATGATGTCCTCCATTCCTATGATCAACTAATTTTCACAGGCGCTCACCTTTCATAAGGGTTTTGTGTTGGTTGAGGAACCATTGACACTAACGATTCAAGCACCAATCAGGTTGTCTTTTGGAGTCAGTCACCCCTATTGTCTATTGTGCCTGTGTCACACGACTTTGTTCTTGTTTAAGGATTTTTCTTGTGTAATCCTTTTTGTCTTTCACTTTTGCATTCTTTTGCTTATCCCTAACTTTTGCTTGGACTGACTCTTGTGAATCTTTGATTGTGAAGTCCAGCGGGATGCCCTATTTTTTTCCTAAGTCGCTTGTTTTCAAGTTTCGACTTAGCGGGCTTTTTTATTTTTTTTCTTCGATTCTTTTTTTTGAACAATTCGTGTAATAGTGGTTGTCTTGATTGCTTTGAAAGGGTCGTGACTGTCTTACTTTTCAGTTGATGAGGGATAACCATTGTGGTTTCCGGTCTCTGGACCTCTTGATTGGGATAATCATTATGGTTTCTGGTCTTTGGACCTCTTGATTTGGTACAACGAAGGTAATGGATCCTCAGATGTGCACTCCTTTAGGAAAATCTGAACACCCAGTCCAACTAGCTGACACCTACCCTGCCCCTGGGTTAAATGTAAGGTTTTTTCGTGCGAAAAAAACCCCCTACTTCAAGGCTCAAAGGGGTTAGCGGGGGTCTATCTCCCTTATATCTCCGATGATTGGGATTTTAAACAATGCTTGTACATCGTCAATAGGGTCTTTTTCAAAAGCACACAATCAAAGATTTTTGCTTTTTTACTTTATCATCCTCCCTCAAGAGTTCAAGCACGAAAGTTGGTATTGCAATGCACACATACAAATCTATAAGTTAATATGAATGAATCACTTCAAGAAAAACATGTGTGTTTTACTATGATTAACATTCAAAAATAAATAAGTTTCATGCATGCATACAAATGTTTAAACAAACAACAGAAACTAAAAATGAAAATGCAGTAATGAAGCTAAACATTGCCGTTATTGAGAAGACTTGACTCCGTCTGGACTTATTGCTTATGAAGATGCCCTTGAAAACTGGGTACTTAATCTGGTGAGGAGGCTTCAATTCATAGGAAGACCGTCTGGTATGATGACCTTTGAGTCGATCAAAATTTTCCCCTTGTGCTTGAACACATTGCAGTTGTCAATGGTATGCCTAAATGCCCCTGAGTGGTACTTGCATCTAGCATTCACATTGTGGTTGCCATTAATAAGGAGGCATGACTCCATTTGGACTTATTGCTCTAGGAGACTTTTAGTAGTCAACAGTCTGGATGTTCATTCTATTACTGTTTCGGTGCCATATTCCCACCTTTTCCTGGCGTGAACACAATAATCTTGGAGTCAATCAAATTCAGGACCATGTCTTTACCTTTTCCCCTGAAAGACTTGCGATCTTAAATTAGACGATCAGGTGCCCCAGAATGGTAGTCAAACATGGAATTGAAACCCCAAAGGAAGCTTTATCGGAGATGATCCTGATGTGACTATATCAACTAGCCTGAATATGAGCAAATGAGGAAACCCGTTGCATGTACGATATCAGAATATGATCAAACTTCTTATCAAGTTGCTCTGGCCTTTACCCATATGTTATGCCCTTAAGACTGTCCTAAGAAGTTGAGGTTGGATGCTGACAAACGACATCTGGAGGGAAAAGGTTGATAAATAAAGTTAATAGATAAGGTTTCTCGCAAAGATATCATGTAATCTCCTGCCTAAGTATCTTCATTGACTAATGGAGAATCGTAGCGACGTAGTTCCCCTCACTAGGGATGAAAATAACTTTATTTCCTTAACAATACAGTCATGATTTCATAACCAAGATCATACGAGTCTTCATCTGGTTGACTTCCACTTTCAGTAGTTTCTGATTCTGAAATAAAGTTTGTACCTCGACCCTGAATTTCCCCAGCCGGGCCTTCGTTTCGGTTACCTCCGCCCAGAGTTGTTCCAAATACATACCTTGATGATTGTGATTCAAGTTGGCCATTCTGATGAGAAATCAAGTAAGGATAATAATCTATCTCTGAACACCTGCCATGAATGCAAGGATGTATGCAAATTCCATGTTTGGTTATTTCCAAGGAATCTATCTGCTTTGATTCAAATTTTGAGAAGAAATCCAATGACTTGATTCAGATATGCGATCCTCAGAAATAACTGAACATGTGTGCAGAAATGTTATGATGTCATGTATGCAACTGGCATGTGATCAGTGGTATGCGTCTGGTGTTGAGCAGTGAGCCAAATGTGGAGAGTCATAATAGTACTATTATCTCTGTGCATAAGTTACATAATTAAAACCAAATGACCATATGGAACTAGATCATATCACAAAGCAACACTGACGAAGCGGGTATGTTGAAAGTTTAGGGTTCCTGCAAACATGTAAACCCCTCCCAATCTCACGGGTGTTCTACCTTGGGTAAACATCACATACACTCAAAGTCGAATAACAATAATACGTTCATCCTTTCCGAGAAATGGCGTAATAACCATATCAGGGAATCGGTTTAGCATTATGTACTAATCAGGGAGGTCTCAGATGAGTCCGGGAAAAACAAGCATCCCTCATAAGTCCCCAGCTTCAAGCACTGAATCGAGAAACAATAGTACATTCAGCCCTTGGGATAGAATACTATCGTCATACGAACAATTTGCCTTGGCTGGGTTCCTATGAGAGAATCAGGCCATCATATGTGAGTTCCTAGTGGGCCCTAGGATGCGAGTGGGTTTGCCAACAAATATGGTTTGCCACTGTCATCACTGGAGAGGGATATTTCCACAAAGGTCCTCAATAATCGGTCCATAGATTCACATAACTATCGAGGTCGTGTAATGATCCAAGAAAGATTCATGTATTAATGCACTTCTAAGACGACCGCAGTCTGGGTGTGGAACTCACTAATACTAACATAGCAAAATTCCATGAAGCCAAAGTGACTATTCACGCTAAGTCCTAGGTGCACTCAAGTCGGGTACTTGACTTATCTCATAGTAATAATCCCCATCCCATATAAAAAATCCAAAAAAGACAGTCCAATATATATGATGCATGTAAAGTAAATACTGAAAGCGGTAAATAAATGTTGTAAATAAAGCTATAAATAAAAGCAGTAAAGCTATACTAAAGCACACAACAACAAACGACTAAAACACCCGAAGAAACAAAAACAAACAAGCGCTAGGATTGACTCTCAAAGGGGAAACCAGAGATTCTGGGTTCGGTCCCCAGCAGAGTCGTCAGTTGTCGCTCTCGGGATTTTCATCCTAGTACAAATGCGAAAGTGGTGCGGAAAAGGTAGAGTCTCCAGCCAGGCATTTTTATCCCGAGTGAATGGGAAAGGTAATGTTGCACAAACCTAAGAGAAAAGGAAATGACAAGGTCTTGCTAACCAAAGAACTGAGTTCGAGAGTCGGTTAGTGATCCATAGTGGAAACGAAGCCCAGTCCAAGTTCCAATTTCACAGGGAAAGGTGTAGATAGAGTATTTGGGTGGTGTGGAAAGGATTCCATGGCTTGAATCCGGGCCCAACCCTAGTTCAATGTGGCTTGACCTAATTATGAAGAAATAAAATTATGAAGGGACCTTAATACACTCATAACATCATCTTCTTAACCTCTCACATGACGCCACCGATAACACAAACCTTCATGCCGACGACAATCCATTAATCTTATTTTGTCACCTCCATGGATGCTTGTCGGAATCACTCTTTCATCTCTCACCGAACTCGCTTTGTTACCCCCTCAATCGCCGATCAAAGAACTACGTCGCGCCGTCACGAAGCTTCACTCTCTTGATCTCTTCTCAAAGATCAACATCACCAACACCTCATGACTTCGCCGCAACTCTCCTCCTTGCCTGTCTTCGCTCAAGATCACTCCATTGTTTCTTGCATCATGAATCACCACCTTCTCTGTTCTTACGATGATAACGACTTAAATCATGCTCCGCCGACAACACAAATTTCACCAGACACATCACCTCCTCCGAAATTCGCTTCACCATAATCCTTGAGGGAAGAAAATGATAACGTCACGTTAGACTTGAAGCGGGATTAACATACCTCCCGGAGTGGATTCACTGCATCTTCTTATTGATGAAGACAAGGCAATCAAAGGTGATATTTTGCTTCCACGCTTTCTTCCACTTTCGAAATCGCTTATTCTTTTGTTATTGTGATTGAATTAGTGCATGAATGTTGTTGTTGAACTGTTACAGGGAATGGATCGATTCGACTTCTTGTTGTAAACTACTGTTGATAATACGTTCTTGTGAATTGTGTCGCTGTGATCTTGCAGATTGAAGACGAACTTTGATCGAAAGTGTTGAATCTCGTTTGAACGTTGCCATGTTGATATGGTTTCTTTCCGTCGCAAGCTATTGATGGGGTTGTGTTCTTGAATTTCAAGTTTGGTGATGATTGAGGCGCGGTTACGGAGCTTGCAGGTTGAAAAAGCTATATTGAAGATGGAGATTAAAGGATTGGTGTTTGATTCAATGAATCTTGCTGCTGATTTTGAAGACGATGATGAAGATCAAAGGTGATGATTTGATTATTGTTTTGGGATATTGAAGATTGGAAGAAGAGTTAATGAAGATATAAAAGTGAAGGTGATAATTGAAGATTCAAGGATCTTGATGAAGATTGTGTTGATGAAAGGAGAGTTGTGGATGAAATGAGAAAGAGAGGAGGATGAAGAGAAGTTTTCCAGATTCTGATCAGAGAGTTTGTTGCAGAGTTTTTCGTTCCCCCCTTCTGTTAGAGAGTTCTCCCCATTTAACTAATTCTGTTTTTTTTTTGTAACTGCAAGTAACTGACCTCTGGTTTTTTTGTAACTGCATTTTTGAGTTTCTTATTATGATTCTGGTGTAATTCTTTTTCAGCTAAATGAAATTATGCAATTCTTGTTTTGTATTCGTGACATTTTTGCACTATGTAATGGATTGGATCTTCTCAATAAAGTTGTGAAAAACATCACTATTTCTTGACATCTTCTTGTTCATAAATATTCAATGAAGTTAACCATGCTAAGAATGATTACAAACTAGTAGAAATAAGCAAGATGGCCTTTGTTCACATCATATGTTGTCCAACCGAGATTTTCATTTAATTTAACTCAAATACCGCACAACCCGTCATTAAATTGGATGTAGCCAATTGCTCTAAAAAATCAAATTGAAAACAAACTTTGAATTGACATTTCTTAATGTTAATTATTTTGAACCGAGTTTGGAGACGACTTGAAATATCTTGAAATAAACCATAACTTAAGACCAATCAATTTTTGAGGTGCTTAACCAACAACTCTAACATAATTGAATCATGGAGGATTACAAATCGGATTTTGGATCCATGGCACTAGATGAGCTTGAACCACTTGTGATATTATACCAACTTTCAAATTAAGCTTTTATTCTCATATTTCCCTCACAAATAGTATGTATTTCTAGTAGTGAACAAATGAGCAACTGAGAAGACGACAAAGAGTCTACAATTAGTCCCTTGTATCACGTCCCCATGTTTTGTAGGATGTCTACCTTGATGGCCAAGGATCTTAACACGCACAAGAATAACGCCCTGAAGGAGCCATGAAGATGTAGATAAGGCTTAAAATGTAGGAGAAATATGACCACCAAGATGTCCTTTCCATGAACATCTAACCTCATGATCTTAAAATTATGTATGCTTATTAGGTTCAACTTTGGATAAGAAAGTCTTGATTCTCCTGAGTCCTCTAAGAAATACTGAAGAAAATGACCTTGTATCTTGATATAGGAAAGCTTGGTGACTGGATGGATCTTGACAAAGAAAATGCTCATGATGATGTAGGTTCAAACTCTTTGTCTTAATTCGAGTGTAGTAGCTGGATAAATCACCTCTGAGTAGGAATCCTCAAATAACCGGAGAATGCTTCGATCCCATGCCATGGGAGTTCAATGAAATGCATGATTATGAGTGTTAATGACCTAATGGAAGTGCAGATGAATGTGAAGCAAAAATCCAACTAAGGTAATAAATTAGAGGGAAAATTTTGGGGTGTTACACCGTGTTCTGAACACCGCCTTCTGAATATGCTCATCTTTCACTTTGATCTGATGATAATCCGATCTCAAATTGATCTTACTAAAAACACGAGCACCACCAACTGATCCTTCAAATCGTCTATTCTTGGAAGTGGATACTTGTTCTTAATTGTCACTTTATTCAACTGTCTATAATCGACACAAAGTCTCATACTTCCATCTTTCATCTTCACTAGCAACACTGCAGCTCCCCATGGCGATACACTTGGTCTTACAAACTTCTTCTCAAGTAATTCTACCAACTGCTACTTTAATTCAGACAACTCGGATGCCGACATTTTGTATGGTGCCATTAAAACAGGCCCAATACCAGGTACAAGATCAATTGCAAATTCAACTTCCCTCTCTGGCGGTACATCGGGAATTTCATCAGGGAAAACTTCAGGAAATTAATTCACCACTAATAATTCCTCAATCTTAGCTTTACTCTCAACAGGCAATGTTGCCATCAACAAAAACATCTGAGCTTCTTATTTCATCAATTTCTATAGCTCTCTAAAAAGATAACAACCCGACTTCTTCCTCTACAGGAGTAGAAAACCTCACCGACTTGCGATAACAATTTATATGAACATAGTTATACTCTAACCAGTTCATACTAAGAATTACATTCATCCTAGTCAACGACAAACATATCAAATCAACATAAAAGTCTTTATCGAAGATCGACAAAGGACACCTTAAACACACCAGAGAAGTAGTTACTGATCCCTTAAGAGGAATCTCGACAATCAATTCACCATTCATAGTAGACAATTCAAGACCCAATCTTTTAACACAATCAACAACAATAAAACAATACGTAGCACCAGTATCAATAATAGTAATTAAAGGAGTATTATTAATGAAGCATGTACCTCTGATAAGTCCGTCCTTGTTAGTTGTCTGAGCTCCTGCCAATGCGAACACTTTTCCAGTCTGAGCTTTCTTCGGCTTCTGACGCTGACTACCAATATGTCCTTCTTCACCATAATTAAAACAAATCATGTCTTTGTGCTTGCAATCAGCTTATGCATGCCTAGTTTTACCACAACGAAAACACCTTTTTACCTCAACAGTACACATATTACTCTTGTGACCAGCCTATCCACACTTGAAGCAAACTATGCTAGCAGGAACACCTCCCCCACCAGTCCTCTGAACTGGAGCAACTTTATGTTTATCCTTTCTAGCTGGAGCATCATAAGGCTTGCCACGGTTCTGTTGTTGTTTGCCTCTTCTATCACTAACAATCTTGTAATGAGCATTATTATCCTGTTCATAAATTCTACAACTATCAACCAATTCAAAAAAGACATGAATCTTCTGATACCCAACAACCTTCTTGATCTCAAAGCGCAATCCATTTTCAAACTTGATGCACTTTGAAAATTCAGAACCAGCTCCATTATAATGAGGATAAAACATAGACAATTCCACAAACTTCGCAGCATAATCAATAACATACTTGTTTCCCTGCTTCAGCTCAAGGAATTCAATCTCATTCTTGCGATGAACATCCTCTGGATAATACTTCCTCATAAATTCTCTATGGAACACATCCCAAGTGATTTCTTCACATGCAGCACCCAGCCTCTCACGAGCTCTAGCCATTAGTCATCAGCCTCGACTTTTAGCATGTGAGTACCATACCGAACCTTCTATGCTGGAGTACAGTCCATAACACGAAATATTCTCTCAATCTCTTTCAACCATCCCAACACTGCATCTGGATCATGCTTTCCCTTAAAGACATGCATGTTCTCTCTCTGAAAAGTTGCCAAACTACGTGATTCAACATCCTCACCAGTGTTCGGAAAATTCTGCACAGCCTAGAACATTGCTTGCATCGCATCAACCATTGTAACATCATTTCTTCCAGCCATCTCAACTTATCACTATAACATAAACTGAAGTTAGAACTAAATAACAATACTTAATTATTAAACAACCACGACTCGACATTTAGCCGGACAAACCGACCTGCTATGATACCACTAATGTAACACCCTATTTCCTACCCGATAATTATATTAAAATCAGAGTTATAAAATTTCCAACTTAAAATGGGATATCACATTTTCAACTTCAAAATCATTAACTAAACAGATAATCATGAATGATACATAACACATTCAAGGAGAACTCATAAATCAACATATAATCTTCAAAATAATTCAACTTTATAAAATACTACGCAGCAGATTCAATACTCAAATTATAGCATCTTTAACCAACAAAATTCAACTTAAAATAAAGCAACAAAGTAGTCTTCGACAATTCAACTTAAAAATTCAGCATGTAAACATTTAAACAAAACAAGACACACATTATCCCCCTGAGTGCCACGTATTAGAGCGATAACCACCGACTCGACTAAAGGTAACCAGCTACTCCTCTTGATTATCTGCACGTTGGCAACATAGGGAAAACATTCAAACAGAAGGGGTGAGATATCAAAAGTTATAAATGAAATATGATAAAAAAAATACATAGACAAGGATCATACAAATATCACCACTTCACATCATCAACAAAGCAACAATCAACATCAACTTGAAAAATGCAACTTTAATGCGACTCAACTATGTTATGCATATGGTACCATTCAGAGTAAAACTCCCAACTTAAAATTGCCAATTTACCGAGGCATCAAGGCATAAGCCTTCAACTTTCAACTTAGTGCCAATCCAGACCAACGTGGTGTGGGCTACGAGCCCGACATAAAAATGCAAATGTATTATGTGACATATAGGACTCAACATCATAAACAACATAACAACATCAACATAAACAACTTATACAACATGCACGATTTAAATCAACATTGGCTATCAAGCCTTCAACTTAGAATTGTCCGTGAATCGAAACGGAACTACATATTCAGCTGTACATGTGTAGAACCCCAAATTTGCCCTCTTCATTTTAAGCATCATAATACACCATTTGCATCATAAGCATATCATATATATAGCATTATAGCATAGAAAAATAAAGCATGACAAGCATCAAGCCCTAGCATGAGGCATATGGCCATCTGGGGAGGTGTTGAAGGCCATTTAAGCCAGGACAAGGGTTCCAATGGATTTGTGAGAGGCCTATGATGAGTCTATACTCCTTTGGCAAGGCCAAGTTCACTTTCAAAAGCTCAGAAGATTGCTTAATCATCACAAGTTTCAAGACAATGCAAGGCCCCTAGGCAGTGCGACCAAATTAGGGTTTTGGTTTCAAGGGCCTTAACCTCATAATTTTGGCCAACTCTTTTGGGCAATGTTTTCTATATGATAAGAGGTTCCTACATGTCAATTTTCATGGAAAAATTCCAAGTGGAAGTCAGTCTTTGCCTCAGTTACTTGCAGATGAAGTAGAAAGTCAACTGGGCCCATAAAAAGTCAACTGTGCCATTCCAAAGGGTCCAACCCAATTTTTTTGGCCAAATGAGGTCTATTCAATGTTATAAGATGTTTGGTGAGCTTAAAGTACAAGAATTTTGGTGGTTTTAGGGGTTTTGGCAAAAGTGCACAAAGTTGGTTATGGAAAAGTTACTATTTTTGGCTATTTTGACCTAAAACTTCACAAGGCCTTAACTTGATCAAAAAATCTTCAAATGGACCCAAAGTAAACATGAAATTTGGAGAGTAAGGGCTGCCATTTTTAAAAAGTACAAGAGCATTTTCTGGAGATTCATGGTTTTTTCTATATGTCCCTCGAAAAAAGGGGAATTCTAGGGCAAATTGCAAAATTCCAAGGCCAAGCCATTTGCACAAAGGCTCAAAAGTGGATAGTTTGCTATGCTATGTCCAAAGTAAGTTTACACAATCAAAATTCATCACATTTAGGTCATTTGGCTCAAAGAAAAGTGGCAAAATTCGTGCACATGAGAAAGTTCCATAAAACTTGCATTTTACACTTGAATTTGCATAAGGCATGACCATTGTGTGATAGCTTACATCCAAGGGCTGAAATTGCTTGCTGTGAATCATGGGTGGGATGGTGAATGCACATGCAAGAGAGGCCAGCAAATCATGAGCTTGGCATGCTTATGGCACACTTGGGCCAAAATTGCATTTTCACAAAAATCAGCCCTCTCTCACGTGCATTTGTTCTAACCCTTTTGCATTGCCATATATATTCCATAACAATCAGAATTAGGGTTAGAGGCAGCCAGAATACACACTCATTCTCTCATTCTCATCTTTTATGCAAAATTGCTCATTCTCCACAAACTCTTGCTACAAGAATCCATTCACAAAACTCTTGCTGGATTCTTAATCCTCACCACTCATAGTTCATTTCCATACCATTTGTTTGGATTATTCTTCAAGAATCATCCATTTCTCATTTCTTGTGCACATTTGCATTTTGTGCCATAACTTTTGATCTAGGCAAGCTTTCTTCAATCCAAGACCACATTCATACTCCTCTCATCTCAAGGATCATTAAGCACCCATGGATCTAGATTTATAGTGAAGTTTGCTCAAGTGGCCATTTGAGAAGCTTTGAAGCATAAGGAAGCACATTGCTGGATTTACAAGTTTGCAAAGCCCTAGATGCATTTATTTTGCATCTAAGAGGATAAGGAGATCATTTGCCATCATTTTATACCATTCTTGACTTCAAATTTTGAACACCACCTCAGGTATGCTCAAATTTCGAATCTCATAGAAATGTGTTTGGTTGGGTGTTTTGGAATCCTCATGTTGTGCTGGTTACAATGCTCTTTGTAGTTTGTGAAATGGTTGAGTATTTACAAAGTTATGGTGATTTAAAGTTTCATGGACAATTTTATTTTCATTCATATCTTGAGTTTCTTTGAGTTTTAATCCAATCCAAGCATGTATTTGTGTTTAGTGATGTTAGATTATGTATTCTGGAGAGTTTCATGGCTTGCCGCGGCTTGTTTTGAATTTTCATGTGGATAAGGTTAGGGTTAGGGTTTGTTCATTAATGGTGGTGAGGGTTTAGGGTTTTTCTCATGAAGAAGAAGGTGCAGCAGCCCCCCCAGCGCTATCTGCACCCCCCATGCGCGGCCCATGTAGTTTGTTTTATTTTTATTCTTTTTCTTTACCAATTTTATTTCATTTGCTTTTGATCCATTTTAAATACTTCCTTAACTCTAAAAAATCAAAAACAAATTCATATGCACTCCTTGATTCATCTATTTTTCATCATAATTTTTCCAGATTTTTATTTTCATCCCACGTGGCCAAATAAATTCAACATTGAGCATTGCTTTCTTGTGGACTCTCATAGACCAATCTTCCTTGTCCAATTTCAATTTTTCTCATCCTTTAAGCTATGAACCCCATTCTTTTTGCATTCAAATCCTAAGACACTCTACTATCTTCATGATTTATCTTGGATTTTTCACAAATTTCCTTGCTGGACTTTGCTTGAGTTACTTGTGCCTTAATTTTCAAAACCCTAAATGGTGATACCTTGCATCCTTGAGCTTCGTTGACCTAGTTTGGTGCTGTATTTTTGCAAACCCTTTTGGATTCTCATTTCCTTGTGTTTGGAGGGTGCTTTGCTGGTTGGGTAGATTTTTTTAAGTGCTTGGATCTTTTTCTTGGGTATTTTCCTCCTCGCCTTGCCTTGTTTTGCATTCTTTGAGTCTTCTAGTCTCTTTTAAGTTTAGAAGGGCACTTGTGCCAACTTCTCTTCATCTTTTAGGGTCCTTTAGAGGTCTATGGTTGCTCCTGGTCTTAGGATAGGGTTTGAGTCTCCTTGAGTCTTGGTGTTGAGTCTCTTTTATGTGCTTTATTTCTTTAAGTGTTAAGCATGCCTTCATTGCACTTGTTTCACTTCTAATCATCTCAATGTGATCTTATGTTGCTTTGCTTATTATCTTGTGAGCTCATTGTCATGCCTATATGCTTGAGTAGCTTCTGACTTGTTGGTTTATGCCTTGATTTTATGTTATTACACTAATCTTGCAGGGGCTATGGTAAGGTTGAGATGTGGGAATTGAGTTCCACATCTCCATTTCCCATCTCCTCTCATATTGTTTATATGGACTAACATCTTCTTGTTGGGCTTAGGCCTTTCTTATCTCTCCTCTTATATTCTTCTTCTTCTCTTGAGATCTCTTTTAGGTTAGAAAGACCTCACAAACCCTAGGAACTCCATGCATGCTAACTTAGGATAGAAACTTCCCCCTAGTTTTTTTCCTTTTTGCTCCTTTGGTTCTCTTTCTCTTCTCATCTTATAATCATAAAAAAACACTTTAATAACTTTGAAGAGATGCATTGATCCATAGCCTTATCCCATGAGGTATGCTTGTAGTCTTCCCATCTTGGGATAGTACATGTTTACCTTGTGATGCACAAGTCTGATCAAGGTATCTTCTTCATAAAAGAAAAAGCATAAGAAACACTTTTTCATGTAAATGATCAAAACACCTAATAAATAAACAAGTTAGTGAGCCTAGGCCCTAATCTTTGGGTTCAAGTTTTGGGGATCTTCTCCTTACTTGAGTGTGCTTGTTCTATTATTCCATCTTGGAATGTAGTGACAAGTGCACATTCCATTGATGAGAGCTTGAGTTCACTTCCTTGTGACACACTCATAAAAGCTTCATAAAAAAACACAAACGAACAATAAACGTCTCTCCCTCGGGAATTCTTTTCTCATCTCATTCACTCCTTACGTGAACTTGCTCCTACATGTCACTTTGCAAGACGGTAACGCACTCGTCGTCCGAGCCTGCAACACCTGAGCATTGACATAGGCAGTTCAAGCCTTTAATTCACAAGCAATTTTCCTTTTGGTACCCCTATTTAGGGGAACTACGGCGTCTCTGATCCTCATTATCCTGATGAGGTACGTAGGCAGCGGGGTAAGGCCCGTTCGAGCACAATCTTTATTTTCCCTACATTTTTTTTTCTTTTTTCCTTTTTCATTTCCCATTCATTTCTTATTCAGTTCTTTTCCAGTTCCAGTTTCTTTTCATTTTCATTTCTTTTGCTGCAGTTTTCATACCCTCACCCTTTGAAACAGTTTCTTTTGCAAGCGTGGATCCCGTCGGGTACGGCGGATGATCTGGGTGCTAATACCTTCCCAAGTCGTAACCGACTCCCGAACTCAGTCTCTTTGGTTCGTAGGACCTGTGTCCTTCCTCTTTCTTTCTTCTGGTTTGTGCAGCATTACCATTCCCATTCCTTCGGGATAAAAATGCCTGGCTAGCGACTCTATTCTTTTTCCGCGCCACTTTCGCGTTTGTACCAGGATGGAAATCCGGGGAGCGGCAACATGCAAACCAACTTTTCCGACATAATTTCAACAAAATAAATCAGCAAAAATCACCTAAATTATCCCGATAATTTTCGTTAAATTATGGGCAACTAATTTTTCCGCCTAAATTAGCTAAACTGACTAAAGCTACAATGTTTTCACACTCTGTGACTACTACAAAATTATTATGAAAATTCTGTCAAAACCCTGTTATCTGATACAATCCAACCGTTAAGTATATCTTATTGTCATGGAAATTAATCTGCTATTTTATCTTTGTGCTGCATCATTTTTACTTAACATCATTTTTACTGGTTCATTATATTACTAGTCCTAATGGTTTCAGCATAATAGATTAAATTTTTTTGGAGATAAAGAGTCACTACATTTCATAAATTTCATAAGAGACATCATATTAAATTACATATTACAAAAATTAATTCAACCCACCTAAAATGGGTGGCTTGCGCCACCATAGGTGACTCTCTTTGTGGCTTGCTCCCCTAATGCATGAGGAGAGGGATGGCTTGCACCATCCATTTCATGGTTCCTGCCATGTGATGTTTTGGTTTGTCTTGGGTGGCTTGCGCCACCCCCTTGTGGAAAATGGGTGGCCTGCGCCACCCGTGCAATGTAAAAACAATATCTTCGTCCCAAACTAAATTTCCAGAAATCACAACTTCACAACAACATTCGAAAAATCAACATTCGTAAAATCAACATTCATAAAAATCAACTCAATAACAACTTTGTCAACATCGACCAATCAACAATTACAAGAAATCATATTATCACAACAACATCAAATAATTCACAACAACACGCAAAACTACCCAACCCTACGTACCAATTTGTAATACCTCAAAATTTTCCCTCATATTTATTCCCTTAACTGGCTTATTGCTTCGCATTCATCTGCATTTCTCACCAGGTCATTAACATCATAATAGTGCATTTCATGGATTCATAGGGCATGTGATCAAGACCTTGGGAAATCATGGTTTCGTACCTTTTCCGTATCTGTCAGGGATTGAAATGATGAAGAATATTCACTGGACAATGATTCCACTTCAAATCCGGTTGTTCACTAATGTTTCGACTCAGATGGGAGTTTGACCTAATTATGGTTAAACTATCAAGAGATTGTTGTAACTGCAAGATTTTGGGCCACTGGACTATTTCTTAGACAATGCATATTCAAAGTTCAGGTTGTCGTGTGTTGAGATTCATCAATGTATCGAGCAGCGTTTCGTGTGAAGTTTGGTTTGAATCTTCAGTTTATTAGTGATTCATCTGTTGATTTATTTCACTTAACATGGATTCAAATGGTTATAGCATGTTTCAGACGATTCAAAGGGGTGTGACTAATCTGGAAAGTTATTCAGCGGTTCAGAAGTGGTCGTGTTCATAGGCTTGTGGAAAGAATTCAAAATAGGCTTTGAGCTAAAATCAAGTTTTCATATCCATTCATTGCTTTGTTCTCATTTTCATAAACCATTCCCGATTATTCCATCACACTTTCATTTTCTCAATTTCCATCATTCTCTATGTTTTCATTAATCCATTTTTTAATTTCTTTTATTCATCTTTCCATTTATTTTTGTCCATATCCAATTACCCATATAATTCTCTTTTTATAAATTCCATTTTTTGTCAATATTCATAATTATCACATTTACCACAAATCCATTTGTTTTTAAACTCATCTAGTTTCTTTTTGTCATTTACAACTATAGGCCCATTATAAGCCATTAAAAAAATGTCAAAAAAATATTCCAATTGACCCATTAGCAACAGACAAACAACACATTCATTTACATTATCTTCTCTTCCTTCATTCCACTTCCGTAGCAGGATCACCAATACAGCGTCGTCAAGAGAATCTCACACAATCTTCGATAATCTCGGATGTGTAAAACTTGTCATAAATCAGTATGGGAAACAATGCGTTTGATGGGAAATTATTGACAGAGAAGTTGTGGAAACTCGACAATTCGCAACAAAGCATTGAATTGGTATCCCGATTGTGTTTTCTCATCGAAAGAGAGCAAAAGATATAGTTGAAACATGAAATAAAGTGTTCAGTTCTTCCCAGAAAGATCAGCGTGTCCCTTTTCTGAACTTGGCTAATGACATCTTGCAAACTAGTAAGCACAAAGGCAACGAGTTTGTTAGTGAATTCTGGAAAGTTTCCCGCCAGCTCTCAAGCGCGTTTGTGCAAGTTATGAGTCAGGAAAGAATTCAGTAATCAGGCTTATTGACATTTGGAGGAGAGAAAGAGTTTTTGGTTCGCAACCTCAGGGTCTTAAGGGTGAAATAATGAGCAAGAGTCCCTTTCCCTCATCTGTAAGTCCTTGAAAATGCAGAGGCTGCACTGCAGGAACAGGAATCAAGTCATGTTTGCTCTCAATTGCTGGCTGCACAAGAGCAGATTGAGCGGGTAACCAATATCCAGAAGAGGATTGTCCGACCACCAGAATTAACCTGTCATAAAGAAAAATTGTATCAGTTGAAGAAAAGTCAGAACCATAACCGGAAAAAAAACTCTGCATCAATCATTAGCTTCTTCTCAACTCTTCAATCAAGATCATCAACCCTTCATAATCCTGCATAACAAACCAAAAAAAATAAAATCCATCACGACTGCAATACCAAAACAGAAATTCAGAAAACCGAAAATGAATAACTGAAACCGTAACTAACTTCTAACAACACCCTAACAGAATTTCACAAAGAAGAGAATCAGAAGAAATTTCATAACAACTTCACAACAAAAGGAAATCAAAAACCGAAGTTCAAAACAGAAATAACAAACTTAATTGATTTCTCTTCCAGAAGCTTCATCCGATTCAATTCTATAAATCAGGATCTTCACCTCCAATCCAAGGGTTCTTCACCATTTTTTCTTCTTTTCACAAATTCACAAAACCTTCATCCACTTCTGCTTTTCCCACCTTCAATCTTCAATTTTTCTCACCATTTCTTCACAATTTTCACCGTTTCTTCATCATTATATGTTGCAGCTTCAATGAAACTCTTTTCAACACTTTAATAAGAATACTCATCAATGCTGCACCTGCGAAAAATCAAAGAAAAAGGATGAATCGATCAGCATCAACGCAGAGTTCGTAGTATTCTATTTGATAACCTCTCTTTACGAGTATCAGCATGATTCAATACCTGTGGTTCAAGCTTCGATCTTGTGTTGATCAAGCTCATCCTTAACGGAATCGAAGTCTTCGTCATTCTGCACTCACACTTGATGCGCTGTGACTATCCTCCATCTTCATCAACTTCTTCTCCTCCATTCATTAGTCCGGATCGTTATCTCCTTCGTCATTGCGAATCAGGAAGCTGTGAATAGCTATCTTCTTCGAAAGACGTCGTCATCAAGCTTTTAGTTGCTCATAGTCTTCGGCAAGCTCTCTCCGTTCCAGGTACGAATTGAATACGGTCTCGAACGTATCTTCTGTTGCGTTAATGTTGTTTGTTCTAGCGTGACGGTTATGAGGTCGTGATTCATAGTGTTTGTTGTGGATTTCGGATTTGATTAAGAGAGTAGGTTTAGAAGGTGATAGAGGTGGTAAGAGGTAGAAGACGGTGGCGATTAGAGGAGAAGACGAAGGAGGTTAGGGTTAGGTTGATGGTTGGTGTGAGACGAAAGGGTGGTGACGACGAAGAGATGAGGGTGGTGGTGGTTCGGATGAAGGAAGATGAGAGGAAGAAGAAGGGGAGAGGAAGCGGCGGAAAGGGGGGAGAGGGTTGATTTAGGGTTTAGAATTATTTCCCAGCCCTTTTTGTTTTTGGTTTATTTTTCAAAATTCTTTATAATTATGAGGGCAGTTAGAGCATTTTAATAAGAATTAGGAAATAATCTTGGAAATTAAAAGTAATTAAGAGTTTTAATTTTCATTTCAATCCATTGAACCATCTTAAGTGTACCGTTGGAATTCAGGCAAATGAGATAAGATTTTGTGGATTTTCCAACCACACCGGCGGTGACACGTGTCTCCGTCCGGTTGGTTTTTCCTGTGGCCAATCCCATGTGTTGTGTCCACGATAGCAATCATGTCCATGCATCTTGTAATTCACATGATCTGAATACCTTGAGAGGACCCATAGATCTAACGACTGTCAATTAGTCAAACCAGTTGACTGCAAATCCATATCATGTTCCCTTAAAGTTCCTGCGCATGGGCCCAAATTCTTGCTGTTAACACCACCCCATTTGAAGCCCATCAAGAAAACAACTTCAAAGGATGTTGCATGCACCCCCATAGGGAACCTGCGCATGGGCCTAGCCCTTTTGCTGTTAACACCACCCTATTTCTAAGCCCATTAAGAAAAGAACTAATAAAAACACTCTTCTTACCCCCCTCTCTATTTTCTTCTTAGAATTTAATTCTTAGTTAGATATAGTTTAGATTAAATCACTTAAAAATAGAAAAATTCACAATAAAATTCCCCAAAAAATTAAGTAGGTTATTAATTCATTTTAGAAATTTTTGGCATTTTATTTTTCTGAATTTGGTTATTTTTTGATTTAATTCTGATTTTTTCATGTAATTAGCTTTTATTGAATTTCCTTTAACTGTACATATTTTTGTTCATTTTATTTTTTAACCTTCCAGTAGGATTTTTGACCCATTCTTTTTGCCATAGTTAGAGGACTCATAATAGGACTTAGTATAATTTTGGTAGATTTTTTAGGTCATTTTATCCCCTGTTTTAGTAGCTTAATCCATAGAAAATAATGGTTAATCCTTAGGTAGAATTAAGTAATTTTTAGACATAGTTAACTTCTGATTTTTTAGGATGTTTTTTAACACAATATTATAGGTAGTTTTAGGAACCTATAGGATTAATCCCATAATTTTTCCAGGACCTTTACTATTTTTAGTGCATTAATTCTTAGGCTTTGTTACATGTAAATTTCCATTAGTTTAGGCTAGAATATTAGGATTTCATTAAGAAATAGTTTAATTAGATTTAATCTTAGGATTTAATATTGACTTAGCCTAGTTCAATTTCTAATTTTTAGAATGACAATATTAGGTAATGCCCTTAGTTTTAGGACTTAGGCTTAGGATTCATAATAATTGAACTTAGAATAAGTTTAGGGCTATTTTAGGTTTATACCTTTAAATGTTTTGTTTTGAATTTTATTTCTTGTTTCCAATTTTAATGCCTTGCTATAGTGCTTGATATTTCACTTGAATAGGCTTCCCTCTTGCTTTAGAATCAACTTACCTTCCTTAGGAAGTAAGTTGCATTCTAGTAGTTTCTAGTTCATTTCTCCATTAGGTTTAGAAACCTCATTAACCATAGGACCTCACTTGTAAATAAATCAACAAAAATTAGGATTGAGTCTTAGTCCCCTTAGATGTTGCGGAGTGCTTATACGCGTCCTGTTTCGGGGCGAGGTGTAAATACTCACCGCGGTGGATAGGTCTTAGTATGAGAACGTTCACAAACAAATTCAAAACATTTCTTATAAAAGACAAAAACAAATAACAAGCGGCTGTCCTACGGGAACTTCTTTTCTCATCTCATCTCACTCTAAACGCGAACTCGCGACGACTTGTCTCGCATGCAAGACGGTAAATGCACTCGTACCAGACGAGCCTGCAACACCTGAGCATAGACATACGCAGTTCTAGCTATAAAAACACAAACAAATAGTTCCCGCCTTAGTTAGGCGAACTACGTTGACTCTGATCCTCATTATCCCGATGAGGTACGTAGGCAGCAGGGTAGGCCCCGTTCGAGCATATTCTTTATTTTTCCTACATTTCCCCATTCTTTCTTTTTATTCTCTTTCTCCAGTTCCTTTTCTCATTTCTCATTCCAGTTTCGGTTAGCCGTTTTATTCAGCAGCAGTTATATTTTTTTCTCACCCTTTGAAGCAAAACGAACAAGCGTGGATCCCGTCGGGTACGGCGGACGATTTGGGGTGCTAATACCTTCCCAGGTCGTAACCGACTCCCGAATCCAGATCTTTGGTTCGCAAGGCCTCGTCCTTTCCTTCTTCCTCAGGTTTGTGCAACATTACCTTTCCCGTTCCTTCGGGATAAAAATGCCTGGCTGGCGACTCTACCTTTTCCGTGCCACTTTCGTGTTTGTACTAGGATGAAAATCCCGGGAGCGACAGCTGGCGACTCTGCTGGGGATCGAACCTAGAATCTCTGGTTTCCCTTGTAGAGTCAATCCTAGCGCCTGTTTGGTTTTGTTTTTATGGGTGTTTATCTGTGTGTTGTTGTGTGCTTTAGTTTAGCTTTACTGTTTTTATTTATAGTTTTTACTTTACAGCTTTACTTTACCGCATTTATTTACTGTTTTCAGTATTTATTTTCCATGCATCATATTATACTAGACTATCTGGCTGTGCTGGTTTTCATTTTTTCTATGGGATGGGAGTTACTGTGAGATAAGCCAAATACCCGGCTTGAGTGCACTATAGGATTAGCATGGACACATTGTACTCGCATGTGGCATGATGAGTGGTGATGTGTTTCACACCCAGACTGCGACCGTCTTGGAAATATCTTGTATGGGGATTTCCTCCACTTCGGGATAGGACCTTGATAGTTATGTGCATCTGGGGACCGATCATTGAGAACCTTTGTGGAAACAACCCTCTCCAGTGATGACAGTGGCAGACCACATTTGTTGGCAAACCCACTCGCATCCGAGGGTCCATTGGGAACTCACATAGGATGGCCTAGTTCTCTCATAGGAATTCAGTTAAAGCAAATTGTTTGTATGACGGTAGTATTGTACCCTTCGGGATGAATGTACTATTGTTTCTCGATTCAGTGCTTGAAGCTGGAGAGTTATGAGGGATGCTTATTTTTCCGGACTCAACTGAGGCCTCCCTGAGTTGTACATAATGCCAAACCGATTCCCTGACTTGGTCTTGAGCCTTTTCTCGGAAATGGTGAACGTATTATTGCTATTCGGCTTTAAGAGTCCGTGATGTTGACCCGAGTAGAACCCGTGAGATTGGGAGGGCTTTGCAGGTTTGCAGGAACCCTAAACTTCAACATACCCACTTTTCCAGTATTGTTCAGTATTATGATCTGGTTCTATGTTGCATTGATCCTGAGTTCTGAAGTACCTATACAAAGACAAAAGTGGCTATCCACATTTGGTTCACCGCCCAACACCAGCATCAAATCCTTGATCACATTCCTGTTGCATACATAACATCATGGCATTTCATCACATGTTCGGTTATTTCCAAAGATCCTATGTTTGAACCGTGTCATTATATGTTCCTATATCCAACTGGAATCGAAGCCGAAGGATCCCTTGAAAATAATTGAGCATGGCATTTGCATGCATCCTTACTCTCATTACACGTGTCCGGGGACCGATTCTTATCCTGATTTGGTTACTCTCCAGAATGGCCAATTTGAATCACAGTCATCAAGAGATGGACATGGAACAATGCCAAGCAGAAGTAGTTGAAATGAAAATCCGAATGGGACAACTCTCAGAGGACATGCAGAGCTTGTGCCATGGCCACATGATATTGATAGAGAAATTTTACCAACTGAAGAAACAGGAGAACTAGACCAGGGAAGCCCCAAAGCTCCAAGAAGGGTACCATGTCCCCTTTATTGCTGCAGAAGTTGTTGGTCCTCCCAGTTCAGTGGTTATGTTCCAAGATTAGGAAACATTTCGAGGAAACTCTCCTCAACTTTGGGATCCTAAACCTCTCAATTTTCAGACTCTTCCAGTTCATCAAAGGGAAGGTAAAGGCAAAAGCTGTGGACAAATACCAAAGACGTCTGAAGCCAAGTTTGATTTGATTTCGGTGTCATATGCGCAATTGCTTCTTTGTTTGCTCGAGCTTAATCTGGTTGAACTTGTCACCGTGACAACCATACCCAAAAAGCTTCCTCTAGATTTTGACGCCAGTGCCATGTGTGTTTTCCATTCTGGGGAACCCGGTCATCATGTGGAGAACTGTAAGAGGTTCAAATATCAAGTGCAAGAGCTCATTGATTCAAAGGTAATCGAGTTTGCACCGATCAGTGGGGATGTGTCAAGGGATTTCATATCAATGGAAGGTACTCCTCCTTTCCTTACTGCAAGAATTATCCCCAATCAGGGGTGTGTGTCTCCACTCTGGGTCGTAAAGACATCGCGCCAGTCACCTCTACCCATTCACCGATCTAACGTAAAGAAGAAAGTGCAGAAGAACTTTGGGTGTTCGAATTTATCTCAGCATCAGAACTATCAACAACAGGGGAGGCTCAAACTCAAGTAGGCTGAAGAATTGTTTACTCCTAGTCAAGTGTTTGCCCGTTTGCTTGAGAATTCTTTGATTCAGCCAAGGAATGCCTTGCCAATGCCCTACCCCATTCCCCCAGATTACAATATGGATATTAGGTGTGAATTCCATTCCGGAACATTCGGACATACCATCAACGAGTGCAAAGCCTTCAGGCACAATGTCCAATATCTAATTGATTCAGGGATCATCACACCAGAGGGGTATCTCAAGAGCTGAAGCCCCTTGATCCAGCTGGTCATGCAGACTACACGAAGCTCAAGTCAGGAGACGTAGATTTCTTTGATGCATGTGATTTGCTTTATTGTATGTCGAGATTACCTTCAGAGCTGTTGAAGGAATCTCTTGTTTTTCTATTGTGGATTGTGACATTTTCCTGTATTTCAGTATTATTGGCAAGTGATTGTATAAGTTTTCGCACGCTGGCGTATTATTTTGCTTTATGGAAGTTTTCAGGTGCCATTGTTTCAACTTTTCTATCCTGGCAGTTTTATTTTGATATTGAATTCCCGATGCTCAGCACTTTCTCCGCACACACTCACGGAATTTATCTTACGATGTGGCACTCCGTGGGGTATCTGTCCCCTAATCTGAATGAAGTGGGATCAGTGACATGGCATTTTCATGCATATCATTTTTTCATACTAACGAGTTATCTGGATTTCCTAATTTATTTGACCATTTCAGGAGAAGTATCGGCCATACCAGTACGCTACCCGAGTCAAATCATGAGTACAGTACAAGCTGAGTTGAACGAGTTTTGCACTCAGATGGGGTAGTTCATGGAAGCAATGCAAGTTATAGTGCAGGGGCAGCAAGAAATGAGAACCACCATGCAGAGGCTTAATCGCCCACAGGCTGATCCTCCAATGATTATCTTGGACGACCAAGGCAATCCGATCAACAACACTGTCATTCCACCTACGGAGAATAGGCTTCCTACCCCTGAAGGCATTGGTCCAATTCATGTTCGTGTAGCAGACCGACATGAGGATCAATTTACTTTTCTCAATGAAGATATGGGATTTAGTTATGGGTCCAATAACCAAGACTTCCAGATGCTAGTCGAGAAGGTAAAAGCTCTAGAATGCAAAGATACCCTTGGCATTGATGTTGCTGATATGGGGTTGGTTTCAGGGGTGGTCATCCCTCCAAAGTTCAGACCTCCTGTTTTCGACAAGTATAGTGGTAGATCTTGCCCGAAAACTCACTTGCGGACCTTCTATCATAAAATCGCTGCACATACCAAAGATGAGAAGCTTTGGATGTACCACTTCCAGGACAGCCTGTCCGGGGGATCACTAGAGTGGTACACGAAATTGGAAAAGAACTCTGTCCGTAACTGGAAGGAACTTAGGGAAGCCTTTCTCAAGCAGTACCGGTATAACATTGACATGGCTCCCAGCCGAACCCAGCTTCAGAGCATGTCACAAAAGAACTCTGAGAGCTTTAAGGAGTACGCGTAGAGGTGGCGCGAGGTCGCAGCCAGAGTACAACCATCATTGCAGGAGAGAGAAATGATAGACCTATTCATGGATACCCTCCCGGGGCACTTCATAGAACGTTTAGCAGGCTGTTCAGCTAACGTTTTTTCTGATATCGTCTTAACTGGTGAAAGAATTGAAAACTGGATGAAGCAAGGAAAGATCCAGGGCAACGGTGCCTCTACTTCTGGAATCAAGAAGTCGTGTTCAAATGAGCAAAAGAGACAGTACGAAGAAGCGAGGGCAGTTTGTGTCCAGCGAAAGAGGAGAAATCAAGGTTCACGTTACCAGACAACATCCATGATCATCCCAAGTGCCACACGTTCACAACAGCAAAATCATCGCCAATGTAATCCTCAACAGGGTCGTCAGCAAAGGAGAGGAAGATTTTTTGACCCTTTGCCAATGTCTCACACTGATCTCCTTCAGCATTTGCTTTAGTTGAAGTTGGTTGGGCTTCGTAAGCTGTCCCCGCCTCCTTTTCCACTACCGGATGGATAGGATGCCAATGCCCGCTGTGATTTTCATTATGGGGCGCCAGGGTGATGGGGCGAAGACGCGATATGTGTCTAGCGGTATCTGAACTGCAAGCGCACAACCTATCGAAGTAATATAAAAGATTGTCGAACCCACAGGGACTTTGTAATCACTCTAGAGCTAGAAGGCCTGCTAGTTTAGCTAAGGCGGATATTTGTCACGATTTTGGTTTTAAGGATTGAAATGGGAATTAAATTTAGTTTTAAGGAAATAATGAGAAGGCGGTCGGTATGTAATTATATTAACCTATACGGGTCAATCTAACCTAAGCTTATAAAGATGGTTCACTTAAATTGTTCTGTAGAGATTATCAGTTTAAATACCCTCGACTCACACTCTTATGGTCTTATCTCAGATCTTACTCCTAAAGCCCTATGCCTGCTCTCGCTAGCCCATAAGTGTTTAGAAAATAATTTTTGAAAACTTAATAAGTCTAAATCATTTTAAAGCGCTCTCGCTGTATTTAAATCAAATGCCTAACTTTAGCTATCCGGTTAAAATCTCACACTCTCGTGGTCTCGACCTAACCTATTACACTTTTCTTACTCTCGTAACAAAAAGATTAATTTTAATTACAAAAAGCCACAGCCAGAATATAAGTTCTTAATTATTTTAGCTTAGATTCGATTTTACTGGTTTGGTTTAGTTTATTACATACCGCCTAATTAATTTAGCTACTCATTTTTGTTGTACCAACAGACAGATGCAGGAATAAATAAATATTAATTAAAGCATACATTATAAAATAATAATAATATCTTAACATAAACAAATAAATAAACTTAATATAAATGGAAAAATAAAAACCTGGATAATTAAATTCTTAAACTCCTTCTTCCACAGATTGGCAAGCTCGGAGTGTTCGGAACTGGAATCAAAAAAATAAAAATACGAAACAAATTCTGAAGGCTAAAAAGAAATTAATTTAAATAACAATTTCCTAATGTTGAAAATTGTTATTGAATTTGGGTTGGAAATAGAAACAGGAAAAATAAACAAGAACAAGGCTGGAAAAATTAAATGGGTTCAGGAAAATTACGGCAGAGCTTCCGCGTGAAACCAAAAATAATACTCTGTAATTTTCAATTTGTAACTAGGGTATTTATAGAACTAGATTTTGGGCAGTTGGTTTTGATGAGCGTGGGCTTCGTTCCATAATGAGAGAATCCAGCAAAAGTGCATACTGGGTTTGCTTCTGTTGAGAAATAATAGGAGTCGTCTTTGACTCGCTGCACGTCTTCATGAATAATTCAAATTAATTAAACCCACTTTCCTTGTCACGTTCGTGACAAGGGCGTAACGGTCAGATTTTCCAATTCAAGCGTGTCACGGTCGTGACAATTGAGCAACGGTCGTGAGACCTCAAAGTAGGGCGTCACGGTCGTGGTGATGTTGTGACGACCGTGAGTGTTACAAAATATGCAGACTTAGCAGAATTCTTCTCTTCATCTTCTTTTCATGCTAGTTTTGGTTCATTTGATCTTTTTCTCATAATTTAGCTCTAGACATGTTATACCTGCAATGTGACATAAAAAAACTCGAACAATCGGGAGTTAATAGGATCAATGTGTAATAAAACGGACTTAAAACGTAGTAATAAAGTGATACGATTTCTCGTTATCAAACTTCCCCAAACTTAAACCTTTGCTTGTCCTCAAGCAAATAGTCGATTGAAAAATGATCGGACAATTTTCATCAGGCACATACACATAACAAACCATACGAAAAATCATTTAGTTAGATAAACCGGTACTACAATAGAACACTAACGATACACTAATGACACAAGCAACAAGCTAAGTCATCGACTTCCCGTTTAAATGAAACATTCGGTAATTGTGTTATGATTCTACCTAGAGTCCTTCGATCTTATTTCACCCGGTTTCGTTCTAGCGCAATCACATTAAGCCATTTGCCTTAGCACGCACGTAGTGGAGTAGCTGGTTAGTGACTTTGATCCTTTATAAGCACGGGGTCTGGTACACGAATGTGGCAACCCTTTATATATTATCCAAATTGGAGGTTATGGGGGATCGAGCCGTAGCACGCCCTACCAAGCTCAGAACCAGGTACCCCTAAACCAACCCGCAATGGACTCCTTCTTATATTTCTCATCTCTTATATGCGACCGTGTACTTTGGTGCAATTTCTTTTTATTGGCATCGAGATATGAAGGATCGTTTATAGATTAGGCATCAAACACTTATGTTCATCGGCTCCCCACGTGGTTTGTGTTCAGACGGTGTTGACTGCTAGTATAAACTACTATGGGTTACTTTAGAACTAAGACTTAAGGTGTAGTCGTAACAATTATCAGAACGGAATGCTTAAGTAGGAAGTCTAAGGTGTCAAGACTGTATTGATCTTGTTAGATCTTTCTCAGCTTCCTAAATACGATTTCATAGGTAAGTCGAGTAATGCGAAGATAAAGCAAAAAAAATTCGGTATGGCTAAATAAACGGGGAAGAATTGAAACTGAAGAAATAACATAAATATTACTTTGTTTGATTAAAAATACGGAAAGGGAAATACAATGAAATGGAAAATGCGGAAAGGGAAAGGTATCTCTCCTACACTATATCAGACATTGTCCTCAATGTTGTGATATAATAGCGGGGGAAATACAATACAAAAACAGAAATGCAAAAACAAAAAATAAACTAATGCTGCTGACGACCACGGCCTCGGCTTCTGGTGCGGGAGCGTCTGGTAGGAGTGGCTTCCTCATCAGAACTGGTGGTGGTGAGGGCAGTGATATCTTTACGCAAAGCTTCCAGCTCACTGAAAATCTCTCCTAGCTTCTCATCTGTTGTCCTCTGGTTACTGGCAACAGTTGAAAGGAGTGCATCGTATTGTTCTTTCTGCCTACGCTCAAGTGCGGCATTCATCTGATTCTGCTGATGAATGGCACGGAGGATTTCTTCAAGGGTGACATCAGCTGAAGGTGGCTGCCTGGTGGAGGACTCAGGGATGTCCTGAACTGGCTCAGTAGCATCCATCGCATCCTGCATCTCGTCCACAGGTGCATCAGGCTGCTCGTTAATAATCGGAACATGGCCTGCGACATCCGGCAAATCAAATAGCCAATTGGCTCTGTTCGATGGATCAATACGGTCCCTGCAAGGCAAAGTGATATGATGATAGATGGTGCCTTGGATCACAGGGTTGAACCTGCCATCCTCTCTCTGAGAGATCAAATGAGCGGACTTGCAATAGTTCTTAGTAAGCAGCTCTGGTGCTCTATGAGGCAAATGAGTGATGTGGTCACCAAGCTCCAGCTGTATAGCAAGGGTAGTAACAATCCCGCCAACGTAGAAGGGAGTGGCGCCTCTTTGCGCTACAGACTGAATGTGGGCCAAAAGGAATGGAGCAGCATTGATGCGTTCTTCATTCAAGGCACAATGCAACAATAAGAGCTCTTTGGAATTGAGCTTGTGGTTGCTCTCTCTTGCAAAGATAGTGTTGCATATGATACGATGGAAATACTGAATTGCTGGGTTATGGATATGAGTGGCATTCAGACTCTGGTAGGCGGAAGCACGGCTGTTTGTGATGTTGTGCCACAAGGTGAAAGCAACTTCATTGAAGTTGTCGGGCACGCGGAGGTGAGCACCATCGCCGTGACTGAAGCCTAACAGTTCAGCGATCCTGGTTTGAGTGATTTGGAACTCTCTTCCTAGCAATAGGAATTTTGCAATGCCGGTGAGTTGACTCGTTGATCCGGATGGTGTGATATACTGAAACGAACTTAGAAACTCCAAGGTGAGGTTCTCAAATGTCGGTTGCGGTTGACTGCACAAGTCCCACAAGCCAACATGCTCAAGCAGTAGCTTCACTCTGTCGAGCAATCCTAACTCCCTCAAGCAGTCGAGGTCGACGTACCGAGTTGGTTGGATGCCACGGTTTTGAAACCTTACAAACTTCTGTCTTTGTGCTTCTCCTTGGTCTCCATCTCTAAACTGAATATTGTCCATTGCATGCAAATGAGGTAAATGAGAGATAAGTGTTTTTGAGGTTTTATGAGAAAATGTGAAGAAATTGTTCGGATTATAATGGAATGAAGTGAATGTGAGGAGCTGTGAATAAATGAAAAGGTGGAACGGGTTAATGGAATTGATTGAGAGTAATGGGTGGTTACGGGAGAAGAAGGGATAATGGGAGGTTAGAGATTTTGTGAAAATAGAAGTGGGTGTTACGAAGGTGAACGGCCTCTGTAACTTCAGAATTCGTAAATTAGGGTTGTCACGGTCGTGAGGGGGGTCTTACGGTCGTGACGCGCTAAATAGCTCGTTACGATCGTGAGGGGATGGTGACGACCGTGATGATCACAAAATGTGGAATTTTCACAGAATGGATTACCTCAGTTCAGTTCGAATGTAATTCTTATCACTTCCAATTAATTCCAACATAAACATAATACATAACAGTGGATCAATTTATATATAAGCAGTAGATTTCATCACACGAGAATTTATAAAATATCCAGCAATTCAAATATATCAGCAAATAATGAAAAGCATGAAAATTGATTAAATTGGAAAATTGCATAAATAGAAGTACTTTGCTTTTGATATAATAGAAAGAAATTACAGTGATAACAATAAGCTATGAAATGTTGCAAAATATCAAAACTAACTAGAAACAAAAGCGAAAAGTAAGATAATTCAAATCACTACAGCATTATCAAAGTTGCTTCTTCAAATCTTCAAGTGCGGTGTTTATATGATAGAATTGTTCACATGTTATGTCAGTTAAACCTATAACGTCCAATCGCATGCTTTTAACTTCATCCTTAACAGCATTAATATCAGCTTGGTAAACTTCAAGAGTGTTCAGAATTTTCTTTAAGCTGTCAGCATATCCTACTTGATTAATTTCAGGGGTTTCAATAACTTCATCAGTGTGGTCGATGTCATGGTAACCAGGAGGTGTCTCAGGGTCACTTTCTACATCAGTCATTATGTCATCCCTAATTTGGTAGGATTGTGGTGTTTCGGGTGTTGATGGATAGTCAGGAAGGGTAAGCTCATAAAGCCAATTATCTTTATTGTGAACACTAACTTTAGCATGGTTCGGTAATGTGAACAGGGTTACTATTTCATTTCTGATTAGGTACTCGTATGGTGGTTGTCCTAAGTTTCTTATAATTTGGAGATTAAAGCAGAAGTTCAGATTCATAGGGCGGATGGTACCTAAACGGTTGCACTTGTGTAATTGATATCTAAGTCCGAGGGTATCACCAATCATGGTGACCAGGCCTCCTACCAATATTGGTAGATCAGGTTCCTCTTGGATTCGGGTAAAGGTTTGCATCATGAATGGTACAACATTAACGGGTTTTCCATCGGTCAAACAGGATATTATGAATATCTCATCTTTAGATACTCCAGTGAGGTTCTCTTCCTTTCCAAAGAAGGTATGGGCAAGGATCTTATGGAAATAGCGGATAGCAGGGTTATGTATTTCATCATTGTTCATGTTATCCGGCTCAGGATGGTAATTTCCGGTTAAGGTTCCCCAAAAGAAGTCTAGCTCAATATCCATTAATTTTACCTGGGTGGTAGTAAAGGCAAAAGGTCCACTAGGGAATCCTAGTAAGTCAGCTAGTTCCTTATGGTTAAAGTCATATTCGATCCCGAATAGTCGGAAACTAATAAATCCTTTCCTTAATCCAAATCCGCGCTCGGGTAAGTAAACTAAGGAGCTTAAAAACTCAAGGGTGAGCTCGCGGTAAGTTACAAATTTTTGTTTTATGAGAGCATTCTCCCATCCAAGTTGGTTAAACAGGTATAGGAGGCTATCATGTATACCTAAAGTTTCCATAGTCAGTTCATCATGGTACAAAGTCAAATCCATTTGTCTCTGTGATAATTCCTCAAATTTCATTCTTTGGTTCCTACCTCTAAATTTGGTTTCCATAATGTTTCTTGGTTGGTTAGCCATAGTTAGTGTTAATGTGGAGGAAACAAATCAGGGGGAAAAGGGAAGGTAGAAAAGACTTTAGAAAATCTGTAGCAAAGTAAATTTAAAAGTGATTTAGAAAATAAAAATCAAAATAAAGAAAATAAGAAAATAAATGCATAAATAAAGCCAATAATAATACTAATGAAATAAAACAATAAAATGATAAAATGAAAAAAATGATAAAATGGGTTGCCTCCCACTAAGCGCTGTTTTTATCGTCATAAGCCTGACGTAATGCCTAGGCGTAGATTAATCAGGGAAGTTAGTGGACAACTCTAAAAGCTTTAAACTATTCTCATAATCTTTATTTTCAATGTTATGGTAATGTTTTAATCGTTGTCCGTTTACTGTGAACGGTTCACTATTCTTACCCTTAATCTCTATTGCTCCACTCGGGAACACTCTAGTTATTTCAAAGGGTCCTGACCATCTAGATTTTATTTTTCCAGGAAAGAGCCTAAGTCTTGAATTAAAGAGGAGTACAACGTCTCCCACACTAAATTCTTTCCTAGATAGGCGTTTATCGTGCCATCGCTTGGTTCTTTCTTTATATATCTTAGCGTTCTCATAAGCATCTAACCTTAATTCTTCTAATTCATTAATGTCGAGGATTCGCTTTTCTCCAGCGGTATTGTAGTTTATATTGAGTGTTTTAATCGCCCAATATGCTTTGTGTTCTAGTTCTACCGGGAGATGACAAGCCTTCCCATACACTAGAGTTCCTATGGGTGTCTTGTAGGTTGTCCTATAAGCCCATAAAGCTTCATTAAGTTTAGATGACCAATCTTTCCTAGATATGGCGATAGTCTTTTGTAGGATTTTTTTTATTTCTCTGTTTGAGACTTCGACCTGTCCACTTGTTTGTGGATGATATGGTGTTGCTACACGATGTCTGACTCCATACTTAGATAGTAATTTGTCAAATATTTTCGAAATGAAATGCGAGCCACCGTCACTTATGACAAGTCTAGTCACACCAAATCTTGGAAAGATTATATTCTTGAAAAGCTTAATTACTACTCGTGTGTCATTTGTAGGAGAAGTTATAGCCTCAATCCATTTTGAAACATAATCGACAGCTACGAGTATGTACTTATGACCGGAAGATGATGGGAATGGTCCCATGAAATCTATTCCCCAGACGTCAAAGACTTCTACTTCTAATATTCCTCTTTGAGGCATTTCATCTCTTCTTGAAATATTACCGGTGCGTTGACACCGATCGCAATTTATAACAGCGATGTGGACATCTTTCCATAGATTAGGCCAAAATAGGTCGGCTTGTAAGATTTTTGCACAAGTCTTGGAAGTGCTTGCATGTCCACCATAAGGAGATGAATGACAGTGAGCAATGACATCTTCTATTTCTTCTTCGGGAATACACCGACGAAAGATTCCATCAGGTCCTCTTTTAAATAATAATGGTTCGTCCCAATAGTAATGCTTGAGATTGTGGAAAAATTTCTTTGTCTGCTGATAGGTTATGTCAGGTGGAAGTGCTCCTACAGCTAAGTAGTTGACAATGTCAGCGTACCATGGCAGTCCTCCGGTTGTTTGGATTGTTTCCACGGTTTTTGGTTCATCTATGTCTAACTGAACTGGCTCGCTTCCTATTTGCGCTATCAGTTGTTCATACGAAAAATCATCGTTAATCGGCACTTGTTCGGGTTTAATACCTTCTATTCTAGATAAATGGTCCGCTACGACGTTTTCAGTACCTTTCTTATCTTTGATTTCGAGATCAAACTCTTGTAAGAGTAAGATCCATCTCAAGAGTCTTGGTTTAGCATCTTTCTTGGTTAATAGATATCTGATAGCAGCGTGGTCTGTGTAGATGATTATTTTTGCTCCCACTAGATAGGAACGGAATTTATCAAGCACAAAGACAACTGCTAACAGTTCGTTTTTCAGTAGTGGCGTAGTTCATCTGAGCAGAATCTAAGGTTCTACTGGCATAGTAAATTGCGTGAATTTTCTTGTCCTTCCTTTGTCCTAGAACTGCGCCTAAAGCATAGTCACTCGCATCGCACATGATTTCGAAAGGTAATCTCCAGTCAGGTGGTTGCATGATTGGTGCGGTGATGATGGCTGTTTTTAGAGTTTCGAATGCTTTAAGACAATCTTTATTGAATATGAACTCAGCGTCTTTCATTAATAAACCGGTAAGAGGTTTAGTGATTTTCGAGAAATCTTTGATGAATCGTCGGTAGAAACCGGCGTGTCCTAAAAAGCTTTGTATTTCTCGAACGGTATTAGGGGGTTGAAGATCTTTTATGACTTCTATCTTAGCTTTATCAACTTCAATTCCCTTATCAGATATAACGTGTCCTAGTACGATTCCTTCTCTGACCATGAAATGACATTTCTCCCAGTTAAGCACGAGGTTTACTTTTACACATCTTTCTAACACCATTTCTAAATTTGATAGACATCCTTCAAAACTTTGCCCGCATACAGAGAAGTCGTCCATGAACACTTCCATGATGTTGTCTATGAAATCTGCAAAGATTGACATCATACATCTTTGAAAGGTTGCAGGAGCGTTACACAATCCAAAGGGCATTCGTCTATAAGCGAACGTTCCATAAGGGCATGTGAATATAGTCTTCTCTTGATCATCTGGGTGGATCGGGATTTGGAAAAATCTTGAGTAACCATCAAGATAACAGAAATACGAGTGTTTGGCTAATCGTTCTAACATTTGATCTATAAAAGGTAGTGGGAAATGATCTTTCCGAGTGGCTTTGTTTAGTTTTCGATAATCGATGCACACTCTATGTCCGGTCACTACTCTTTGTGATATCAATTTGCCTTTAGCGTTTTTCACAACAGTGATACCTACTTTCTTTGGTACTACATGTACTGGACTAACCCATTTACTATCATAGATTGGATATATTATTCCAGCGTCTAGTAGTTTCTTAACTTCTTCCTTTACTACAGTGCTAAGGATTGGGTTAATTCTTCTTTGAGATTTGTAAACACCCTAAATTTGCCCTCACCCATTCACACCATGGCTTGTGATCTCTTCATATGCATAAACTCAATCATAGCATCTCATACCACATTTTTGATTCACTGCTTTGTTTCTAAGTCATCTGCATCTAGGGTTTGTGATCTGAGCTATCCAAGAGCTACTTGAACCACTACAAAGATCATCAATCACTTCAAAGGGGTCCATGTATGTTCAAGCATCATATTATACCCTCTCAAATTCAAGAATGTCAAAAAATCACAAGAACTGAGAATGGCATGGAAGCAGAGCCAGGTTTAACTGCACAGATGACCTAGAATTAGGGTTTTGGTTTCAGAGGCCATAACTCCAAATTTTTTGGTCATTCTTGTTTCTATTGGTATCTATATGGTATAGGGATCATGCATATCAATTTTCATGAAGAAATTCAATGGGGAAGTCATCTGATCAAGAGTTGACTTTTTAAGCAAGTCAGTGCAAAATCAGGGCATCTGAGGCCCCCAATGACCCAACCAAAGGGTATTCATCATCATTTTGATTATGTATGATCTTTATTTGATCATAGAAGATGTTGGAAGTTCACAAAATTGGAGAATTTCAAGTCATTTGCAAAGTTGACTTTTTGGGAAGGTTGACTTGTAATGAAAATTGCCATTTTGGGAAACTTTTTCAACCCTTGCTTTTTGATTCAAAAATGCTTCAAATGGAAAAACTTTGGTCATGAAAGTTGTAGAATGGATCATTCCCTTTTCAAAAAGTACAAGAACATGACCTAATTCATTTTGGATCAAAAGTTATGGCTTGTCAAAGTTGGCTAAAATCACAAAATTTGAAGTTTTCTACCAAAGAGGCAAAGTTGCAAAATCACTTGCCAAGGAAATTTGTGCTATCAAATGGACTTCTAATCTTCATACAAACATGAGCCAATGCCTAAAGATCAGAATTCACCAAGAGCTTGCTCATTTTTGTGACTTGTGGAACAAGAAATTCCAAAAGGGCCAAGGATGAAGCAAGTTGCAAAACCTCACTCAAAGATGAATCCACTTGCTTGCTGACTTCATAATCAATCCTAGGGCTCTCCACACTTCTTGCTGCGCAGGACACCCCATTTGTCCTTGGCTAGCTATGAGCCCATGCTTCTCTTACACAAAGTTTGACATTTTGGCCAAAGACCCATACCAATCACCATAGGCCACCAACAACTCTCTGACCTATCACCTTTTGATACATGGACCAAAGCCAGCATAACACACAACTCACTTCAAGCTGAAACACACTCCAAGCCATAGTTATCAAAATCTCTCCAACTTGCATTTTCATTCGAAACACTCTCCACAGGCCTCAAACACACAAACAAACTTCACAAACAATCTCAACATGCTTCACTGATCACAAACCACCCATCACCATAGCCTGAAACCCACTGAAACCAAAATACGATTTCTGCCCCTCTTTGAGCAGAACTTCAGCTATCTTTCAAACCAACCATTATAAACTTCAAACAAGCATTGAAAGCTTCTCAGGAGGTCCATTGGAGTTGATTGGAAGCAAGAAACTGGCCAGAAAGTCCCTGATTTGAAAGCTTTGATTCAGGTAGCCATGGAAATTCATTTTTCCAGAACTCTCATTTCTTATTTCTAAAATGATCTATATGCTTCCCTGAGTTCACTGAACCTTTTATTTTTGAAAATGATGGAGTATTGAGTGTGTATTGCATCTTTGAAAGTTTTGCCATTTTTGCATTTTTGTTTCGAATCATGGTTTTGAGTAAGAAGAAATGAGTTATGAGGCTAGATTCAGGTTCAGGGAGGTGAAGAGAGTTGATCTGGAGCTTTAGAGCTCCAGAAATAACCTAGAGATGAGGTTTTGGTTTTACTCAGGGGAGGTGTGGTCAGAGAAGACGACCGGAAGTCTTTTCCGGCCACCTGAATTTAATTAGGGCTAATCAGAGTCATTAATGTGAGTTTGAATCTGGAGCGTAGGATGAGTTGACTAGGGCTGACCCGCGCGCATTTGAGTGGACAGGATCTCTCATTAAAACCCTAATCATATTTAATTAAATTAATTAATTCAGATTATGTTAATTAGGTTAGTTTGAATTACAGCCTTTGGATTTGGCGCCAGTCAATGCGCGCGCAATCCATTCAAACCTCAGCCCTTGATTCAGCATACTTCTCATTAAATTCATTTTATTTTCTTTTTTATTTCATTTGTTTTCTACATTTTATTAAAAATAGTAAAAATCATTGAAAAATTCTGAAAATTTTTATTAAACCTTTTATTAATTTTCAGAAACCAAAAACATTTTTATTTTTATTTTTTGCATTAAAATTTATTTTTAAATCATTTAAAAGTTTATTTTTAATTAGTTAATGAGAATTAATTAATTAAAAATGCTTTTAGGTATTTAAAAATCACAAAAAAATTCATGAAACATTTAAAATCATTTAGAAACATTGTCCAACTCTCAAACCAAATTTCTTTTTTGATCTTGATGTCTTTTGACAATTTTCCATGGAATTAATTTCATTTCAAGGCATTATTTTGATCCAATATTCAAAAATTCATTTCTGCCTAGCCTTTAAGAGTTGGACTTTGATTCTTTTTGCATTGCATCTTGTATAGCATGTAGTTTATAGGACTAAATTGGAATGAATTGATCTTGCATTTCCTATTTGTTTGGCATTTTTCTTGACAAGGTACCTTAAAACCCTAGTAATCTTAAGAAATTCATAACCCTCATTAGGTTAAAAGTTAGAACCCCTCCTTTGGGCAGTGAGTTTGTATAGGTTTAGGGTTCCTTTGAATGCATTTTCATTTTTTTATCATGATGTTTGCTTCTGGTTTTGATTTTTGTTTTGTGCATTGATCATAAACCCTAATTTGGGCTTTCTCTTGCATCCATCTTCCATTTGCTTGCATACCATGACTTGCCATGACATTTTGTGCATCCATTTGATTCATAACACATCTTAGGACATGTTGGAAGCATGTTTGATCATTGCATCTTTCATTTGCCATGTTGTATGTCATTTGCATCCCATGACTTTTCATGTATGTTCATGGTTCTAAGCATGCCTCATTTGCATCCATATGTTTGTATGATCATTCCCATGCCTTGCCTCATGTTTGCATCATCTCTTAGAATCATTATCATCATACTCATGCTTATGGTTTTGGTTTGCATCATGACATTTCATCTCATTTTGCATTGCATTGCATTTCTTTCACTAACTTTTCAGGTGGTAAGTTACTTTGAGAAGTGAATTTGCCTTCACTTCTCACAATCTCTTTTCATCTCTCTTATGCATCATTGCTGCATTTTGTCTTGTGCTTGAGATTGAGCTTGCTCATTCTTCTTCATCTTACTTTCTTTCTTCAAATGACTTGTCTTCTTAAATGAAGCAAGTTACTTTGATTCTCTTTGCTCCTTTCATCTGCTTCCTGGTGGTTCCTCTGAAGATCCCTCTTGTAAACCTCACAAACCTTAGGAACAACCAAGCATGACAATAATTAGGGTTTTGATTATTCTCCTCATTTAGATTTTACCTTTGTGTCTCATTGAGTCCTCTTTTCTCATCTCATAATCAGGGACTAAACCCTAAAGGCTTTAAGGCTTTGTGATTAAGCTTATGCCTGTATCCTTCTATTAGGATGGAGTGTATAACTTTAATCCTAAGTGTTAAACCCTTAATGTGTTTAACTCCTTTAATCAATTCACTCAATAATCATCAAGACATCAAGCTTGTAACTTGGGCCTTGCATTAGGGTTCTAATTCTTCCTTAATTGGTTAAGAAGGACTAACCCTAGTGTTAATGGACAAGTCCCCCTCAAGTTGTCTTACAAACCATAAAAATCACTTCATCATCTTATCATTAACTAAAATCCACTCAATAAAGGCTTTGTTTTGTCATGAGTTTAATCCCTAATCACGGATTAAGTTGAGGAGCTTTCATCAGCTTAAACATTCTCATCTATTATCCTTCTATTAGGATGGTGTAATGAGTCTGTTTAATCCCTGATTATGGCTTAATCTCATTACTTAACACTAAACAAAAACACCACAAAAACATCTAAATAATCACAAGTAGGTTAATGATCTTAACCCTACATCATGGTGATTAAGTGTGAGAAGTTGACTTCACACTTAAGGTATTCTCATTACCCCTAATCAGAGGGAAGATGTGATGAGTTTGCTAAATCCATTGGTTTAGGCTTCAGCTCATTAACTTATGACAAACTTTCAAAAGCAATAAAAGATTGAAAATACAAAAACAAACAATAATCGTCTCCTCCGGGATTCTTTTCTCATCTTATTCACTCACAAACGAGAACTCGCTTCTTCCGTCTAATGCAAGACAGTTTGCACCTGAGCCAGACAAGTCATACACTTGAGCATAGACAAGTAAGCAGTTCATCACTCAATTCTTTTTTCAGTCTCTTCGGGTCAAACTACGGTGTTCTGACTTCCTCATTGCACGAGAGGATACGTAGGCATAACTTAACAGTTACCGAACAAAAGTCCCTGTATATTCCCCCTCTTTCTGTATCATTCTTTAGCCTCATTATCATGAGCACCTCACTCTTGTTCTTACACTGACACTGTACATTTATACACTTCACATTCTTTTACACTGACACTTGCATTCTTTCCAGCTTTGATACACAAATTGCACTGACACTACCCCTTTAAAACACAAATATTTTAAGCGTGGATCCCGTCGAGTACGACGGACAATCTGGGTGCTAATACCTTCCCAGGTTGTAACCAACCCCTTTTCTCAGTCTCTCTGGTTCGCAACTGTCTTATCCATATCTTTCTAGGTTTATGCAGCAATACCCTTCCTTCGGGATAAAAATGCCTAGCTGGTGACTCTTTTCATTTCATCCTTTCGCCGATCGTTCGCGTATGTACCTTATTTGAGCCAGTCTCATTTATTGGGAGCGACAGCTTGGCGACTCCGCTGGGGACCCTTATACTGTAACCAGGGCTTCTGGTTCTTTTTGTGGGTTCCTCCTAGCGCTTGTTTGATTTGTGTTTACTGGGGTGTTATGTGCTGTTTGTGCTTGTATATTTGCTTTATTTATTGCTTTCTGTACAGTTATTTATTACTTTCTTTTACAGCTTTATATACATCATACTGTCATACTGTTATCTGGCTGGATCTGTTTTCTGTCTTGGTGGGTGGGGTTCTATTGAGAGTTTAAGGTCCTATACCTGGGACCTGAGTGACACCTAGGCTAGAGTGGTTCATGTTCTTTCCCATTCCATTTTGGTCTGGTGCGGGAATATGAAACACGGTTCAGATATGGGTTTCTTCTTGAGAACTCTGTGCTACAGATCTCCTGTAGTGCTAGGGCTATCTGGGAAGCCTGCTAAGTCTGGATGACCTTTATTATGACCTTCAGAAACTGAGGTGAATTAGAGGAGGATCTTTTATGGTTATTGTAAACACTGTACCTCCGGGTTAGAAGTGTTTACACTTCTCATAACTGATCCAAGTCTGAGGATCCTTGTTTTAGAACATCACCTGTGAGGGGGGTTGGGCTGTTTACAGGTTTGCAGGAACCCTTGACCACATCATACCCTGGTACTTGTTTTTAAGAATGCTTCACTTTGGACAGTTCTTGTGATTTAACCCAGGACATGTGACTCTTTATTTGAGTCCCCCACCTTGGTTACTAGACTTATGAACCTCCATCTGGACTTCTTAGACATACATGGACTTATATCAAGACAGTAATCAGATCCAGCTTGATCACAAACCCTTGCATATCATTTGCATACATCATCATTGCATCATTTAACATTTGCTTATTTGTTTTTCAGGGTATCCACATTACATTTTGGCTTGGTTTTGACCCCTTTATCTGATCAGACCCCTGCTCATCAGCTACCTGCTTCAGTCACCTGCATCACCAGTATCAGCCTATCAGTGGCTCATCTCCAGTGTTAGTCTCCATCATCAGCATCTGTATCAGCTCTTCATCAGCAGACATGGCACCCAAGAAGAGTAACATCTCATATCATTTCTTTGAACCTGAGCTGACTGGCATCAGGAAGGTCCAGGCCCTTATTACTCCAGACCATATACCACTATTCAGAGAACATTATGGAGGCATCCTTGATGTGGTTATGGATTTGGACCCTTCTCAGAGGAGCTTGATTCACACTTGCCTACAGTTCTATGATCCTCCTTTGAGATGCTTCACCTTTCAGAATTTTCAGTTGGGACCCTTGTTGGAGGAGTATTCATCACTGATTGGAGTGCCTATCAGGAGTGGTGTCCCCTTCAACCCTGAGATGGCTTTTCCCAGTAATGAAGAGGTGGCAAAAGCATTGTATCTGGAACCTATACTGATTGAGCAGAACATGACAACAAAGGCTGGAATCTCTGGTCTACACTTGGATTTCTTGACTTCTTAGGCTATCCTGAAGGCCTCCTTGGGAGAATGGAAGGCAGTCTGTGCATTATTAGCCCTCAGCATATATGGGGTTATATTATTTGCAGATGAGCCTAAGTTTATTAGCAAGAATGCCATTCATCTTTTCATTTTGAGGAACCCAGTGCCCACCTTACTGGGAGATTTCTACTACTCTGTTCACCAAAGGAATGAAAAGCAAAGAGGAAGATTGGTGAGATGTTGTGCTCCCCTGTTCCATACCTGGCTGCTCAAACACTTGCCCAAGACTGATGCATTCTTGAATCCTCACCAACAGAAGAATTGGGCTAGGAGACTTGTTGCTTTGACCTCAGATGACATCAGGTGGTGCACCCAGAGCACCAAGGGCAGGGACATCATTACTAGTTGTGGGCAGTTCCCCAATGTACCTCTGATAGGAGTGAAGGGTTGCATCAACTACAACCCTCTGCTATTCAAAAGACAATTGGGCTATGCATTGGTCCACCCTCCTAGAGTGCAAGACTGGGCTGAAACCCTTTATTGTGAGGTTAAGCCTAATCTGGCTGTTGTCAGGCAAGCATCCTGGGCTTGGGACAACATCCAGACCAAAGGAATGGCCATCCTTGGGAGATGCAATAATGTGGCTTCAGCACAGTATTATGAGTGGTCCCATGCTAGGGCTCAGATTTCTGGGATGCCTTTCACCATTGAGGATGCACCTGGACCATCCACAACACCCCCTCCAGCTACTATCAGCCTAGAGGAATTTGAGAAATTGAAAGAGAGAAATGAGAATCTGACTCAGGCTCTGCAGAAGACCCTCTAGAAGAGGAGTGATGGTCGTCTGGACATTGAAAGGTTAGAAAAGCTTAAGGTGGAACATCTAGCCAGGATTGAGAAGTCAGAGGACTACATCAAGAAGTCAATAGTTGGGGAGCAGATTTTGAAGAATGCCTGTAAAGAGGCCCAGTTCCAGAAGGCTAGGACTGATCTCTATCTGAAAGAAAGTCAAGCTAGGTGGGTCAGGATCACTGAAGCTCGCACTCAGAAAGATAAGAGAACTCAGGACAAAATTGAGCAGTTGGAGGCTAGTGCAAAGGAGCAACAGGAAGCCCTGCTAGCAGCCCAGAAGGAGATCTCAGAATTGAAGCTTAGGGCTGGTGTGAAGAGGTCAAAGGACCAAAGCAGGCACAAGAGGTTGACCACTGCTATCACCACCAGGAATCTTCTTATCAGGAACCTCACAGAGCATCCAGCTGACCCTGTAACTGAAGCACTTCTGAAGGAGGTTAAGGAGGATGAGTTTGGTCTTGGTGTCTGACTTTTGCTTGTTGTTGCTTTCATTTCATGTACTTTTCTTTTATGTTGTATTTTTGACCCCTCAGGGGGCATGTATTGTAAAAACAAACTATGTATGATTCACCATTTTGTAATATATTCATTAGTTTGTTTCATTTGAATCTCTTTCTCCCAAGCAACATCAAAGCATCTTCTTCAGGGGTCTGGAAAGGTCAAAACCAAATGCCAAGCCGGATACCTTGGAAACAAATAAGCATACTGCATTGCATACTAACTTTTGTTTTGTTTTGCAGGTTTTTTTTGTTTTGTTTGTTACTAACTCTGTTGTGGTTCAGGAACTATTTCTCGACGACGGGTGTTCCCTCTCAACCGTCCGCACAGATATCCCACTCGCAACAACCTTCCGGGTATACAAATGGACCAAGTACAGCAGGACCTTACAGAAGTCAGGACTCAAATGGCCAATGAGAGACTGGAGATGAGAAATCAGATGACCCAGTTCATGGAGGTGATGAATGGCTTGGCTCAAAGCCAAGAGAGATTAAGGGCATTGGTAGAAAGGCAGACTCAGGAAGAACCCCATCTAGGGACTAGAGGAACGAGCAACAATGAGAGGGTTCAGCCTCATGTTAATCCTCCAGTGTATGGGCCTCATCTTCACCCAGAGATCAACATCCCTGCTAATGTACAAGGGAATGCTACTACAGGCAGAGTATTACAAGAAGACCCCCAAGAGGATCAATTCACTGTGATGGGAGCTGGGGATGAAGCCTATGACAGGAGGCTAGATGAAATTGCTGAAAAATTGAGATCCCTGGAGTCTCAAAATTCCCTGGGCTTTGATGTTATGGACATGGGACTAGTGGACGGGGTAAGGATTCCCCACAAGTTTAAACCTCCGTGCTTCGAGAAGTACAACGGAACTTCCTGTCCACGAACCCACTTGCAATCCTTTCTGGGAAGGCTGAGGGCGTACACCATGGACGAAAAACTATGGATGTTTTATTTCGAAGACAGTTTAACTGGGGCTTCAAGGGAATGGTACTCTCACTTGACTAGAGCAACCATCAGATGCTGGAAGGACCTAGCTGAGGCCTTCATCAGACAGTACCAGTACAACTTGGATATGGCTCCTAACAGGACCCTCCTGATGGGAATGTCTCAATCATCCAGGGAAAGCTTTCGGGAATACGCCCAGAGGTGGAGACAGCTTACTGCTGCTGTCCAGCCACCCATGTCGGAAAGGGAAATGGTCGACATGTTTATGAACACCCTCCAGGGGACATATATTGACAGGCTAGCTGCCTTTTCCTCCACCAGCTTCGCTGACGTAGTCATAGCTGGAGAAAGGATTGAAAGCCTATTGAAGATGGGAAAAATTTCTGATAACGGTGCGAGCTCGTCCAACAACCCCAGAAAGCCTTTTGTGGGTCCAAGAAGAACCGGTGAGACTAATGTTATTCAGGCCAACAGGGGTAGATCTCAGTATGTTCATAGGTCAGTGGCAGCCGTCACTATTCCAGCTCCAATTCCTCAGCAACCAGCGTATCAACCACAGCAACAACCCCATTACCAACAAACTCAGTATCCGCCTCAGAGAAGCTACAACAACACCAGCAACAACAATCAACAAAGACCATTTCAATAGAGACCATCTCAGGCCAATAGGGTAATTGATCTAATCCCTATGCCTTATGCCGTTTTATTGCCACAGCTCCTGAAGCTCAACTTGGTTGAGTTAAGGACGTTGGCACCACCAGATCCTTCTAGTCTGCCAAGAAATTATGACGCCAATGCCAGATGTGCTTTTCACTCCAATGCACCTGGCCACAGTACAGAGAAATGTAGGGCTCTACAAATGAAGGTACAAGACTTGGTAGATTCTAAAGCGCTAAACTTTGCACCCCCGCCAAATGTTAACAAGAATCCCATGCCCAACCACGGAGGACCAAGAATTAATGCTATTGAGGAAGATAAGTCATCTTTCTTAATAACCAGTGTTGGGCAGATCCGGACACCCCTGGTAGAGATTAAAGCTCAACTCCTAGAATGCCAGATATTCCCCGGGTGCGAGCTCGGGTGTGGTTATTGCAACATTTCGGTAAATGGGTGTGATAACTGTCGCTCCCACCAGATGACACAGGGTCAAGAGGGGTACAGACGCGAACGGTCGGCGAAAGGAGGATGTGAGAACACACAGGAGTGAACTCACAAGAAAAGAAAAGAGTCGCCAGCTAGGCATTTTTATCCCGGGGGAAAGGTAATGCTGCATAGACCTAGAAAGATATGGATAAGACGGTTGCGAACCAGAGAGACTGAGAAAGGGGGTTGGTTACAACCTGGGAAGGTATTAGCACCCAGATTGTCCGCCGTACTCGACGGGATCCACGCTTAAAAGATTTGTGTTTTAAAGGGGTAGTGTCAGTGCAATTTGTGTATCAAAGCTGGAAAAAGATGTACAGGTGTCAGTGTAAGAAAAGTGTAGTGTATATAAGTGGAGTGTCAGTGTAAAAGAAAGAGTGAAATGCTCATGATACTGAGGCTAAAAGAATGAAGCTGAAAAGAGGGGGAATATACAGAGACTTTTGTTCGATAACTGTTAAGTTATGCCTACGTATCCTATCGTGCAATGAGGAAGTCAGAACACCGTAGTTCGACCCAAAGAGACTGAAAAATGAATTGACTGGTGAACTGCTTACTTGTCTATGCTCAAGTGTATGACCTGTTTGGCTCAGGTGCAAACTGTCTTGCATTAGACGGAAGAAGCAAGTTCTCGTTTATGAGTGAATGAGGTGAGAAAAGAATCCCGAAGGAGACGATTATTGTTTGTTTTTTTAGGTTTTCAATCTTTTATTGCTTTTGAGAGTTTGTCATAGATTAATGAGCTTAAGCCTAAACCAATGGATTTAGTAAACTCATCACATCTTCCCTCTGATTAGGGGTAATGAGAATACCTTAAGTGTGAAGTCAGCTTCTCACACTTAATCACCCTGAAGTAGGATTAAGGTCATTAACCTACTTGTGATTATTTAGATGTTTTTGTTGTTTTTGTTTAGTGTTGAGTAATGAGGTTAAGCCATAATCAGGGATTAAACAGACTCATTACACCATCCTAATAGAAGGATAACAGATGAGAATGTTTAAGCTGAGGAAAGCTCCTCAACTTAATCCATGATTAGGGATTAAACCCATGACAAAACAAAGCCTTTATTAAGTGGATTTTAGTTAATGATATGATGATGAAGTGAGTTTTAGGGTTTGTAAGACAACTTGAGGAGGACTTGTCCATTAACACTAGGGTTAGTCCTTCTTAACCAGTTAAGGAAGAATTAGAACCCTAATGCAAGGCCCAAGTTACAAGCTTGATGTCTTGATGATTATTAAGTGCATTGATTAAAGGATTTAAACACATTAAGGGTTTAACACTTAGGATTAAAGTTATACACTCCATCCTAATAGAAGGATGCAGGCATAAGCTTAATCACAAAGCCTTAAAGCCTTTAGGGTTTAGTCCCTGATTATGAGGTGAGAAGAGAAGACTCAATGAGACACAAAGGTAAAAGCTAAATGGGGGACTAATCAAAACCCTAATTATTGTCATGCTTGGTTGTTCCTAAGGTTTGTGAGGTTTTCAAAAGACATCTTCAGAGGAACCACCAGGAAGTAGATGAAAGGAGCAAAGAGAAGCAAAGTAACTTGCTTCATTTAAGAAGACAAGTCACTTGAAGAAAGCAAGATGAAGAAGAATGAGAAAGCTCACTCTCAAGCACAAAATAAAATGCAGCAAGGATGCATAAGAGAGATGAAAAGAAGTTATGAGAAGTGAAGGCAAATTCCCTTCTCAAAGTGACTTACCACCTGAAAAGTTAGTGAAAGAAATGCAATGCAATGCCAAATGAAATGAAATGGCATGATGGAAATCAAAACCAGAAGCATATATGAGATGATAATGATGCTATGAGATGATGCAAACATGAAACAAGGCATGAGGATGATCACATGAACAAATGAATGCAAGGGAAGCATGTTTGGAACCATGAACATACATGAAAAGTTATGAAATGCAAATGACATACAACATGGCAAATAGAATATGCAATGATCAAACATACTTCTAGCATGTCCTAAGATGTCTAATGAACCAAAAAGATGTATGAAATGTTATTGCAAGTCATGGTATGCAAGCAAATGCAAGATGGATGCAAAAAGAAGCCCAAATTAGGGTTTATGATCAATGCAACAAACAAAAGTCAAAATCAGAAGCAAACATCATGATAAAAAATTGAAAATGCATTCAAGGGAACCCTAAACCTATACAAACTCACTGCCCAAAGGAGGGGTCCTAACTCTTAACCTAATGAGAATTATGAATTTCCTAAGTTATTAGGGTTTTAGGGTACCTTGACAAGAAAAATGTCAAACAAATGGAAAATGCAAGATCAATTCATGCCAATTTAATCCTACAAACTACATGATATGCAAGACACAATGCTAAAAGAATCCAAGTCCAACTCTCAATGGATAGGCAGAAATGATTTTTTGAAGTTTGGATCAAAATAATGCTTTGAAATAGAATTAATTCCATGAAAAATTGTCAAAATGCATCAAGATCAAAAAGGAAATTTGGTTTGAGGGTTGGACAATGTTTCTAAATGATTTTAAAGGTTTCATGAATTTTTTGGTGATTTTTAAATACCTAAAAGTATTTCTAATTAATTAATTCTCATTAATTAATTAAAAATAAACTTTTAAATGATTTAAAAATATTTTTTAATGCAAAAAATAAAAATAAAAATGTTTTTGGTTTCTGAAAATTAATAAAAGTTTGTACAAAAATTTTCAGAATTTTTAAAATTGTTTTGCTATTTTTTATAAAATGTAGAAAAGAAATGAATAAAAATGAGAATAAAAATGAATTAAAAGAAAAGTATGCGCATCCAATGGCCTGAATTTAAACTGGGGAAGGAGGGAAAGACTGCGCGCCAGATCCAAGGGGTGAGATTCAAACTGAGTTAAATCCTATTTTTATTAATTAAACTGAATTAATTAAGATAATGACGTGGATTAGGGCTAAGTGAGTGGATCCAGGCCATTGAACGCACGCGGGAATTGACCAAGTCAGCTCATCCAACGCACCAGATTCAAACTTGCATTAATTACAGGGATTAACCCTAATTATTTTCAGGTGGCCGGAGAAGACTTCCGGTCGTCTTCTCCGGTGGGACTTCCACCTGAAAATTTCTAAAATCCTCTAAACCTCATGAAAATGAAAACTAAACACCCAGAAATCATCCCCACACATCACTGAATCAAAACCCCTAAACAAAACTCATTTCTCATTCATTAATCATGCGAATCGAAGCCAAACATTTTTAGGTCAGAAAAGTTTCAGAACAAGATTAAATGCTTATTTCTCAACCATTTTCAAAACTAAGAACATCAGAGTGATCAGCAAAGCATGAGGAACAAATTAGAAACTTAAGAACTTATTTCTGGAAAAAAAGTTCTTGGTATACCTGAGCTTTGAGCTTTCTCGGTTTGCAACTTTCTGACCCTCTCTCTTCGTGCAAACCACTCCTTTTAGGCCCCTGATGAAGTCCTGATGCTTGGAGAAAGTTTATGATGGTTGGTTTTTGAGATGGCAGAAGTTCTGCTCAAGGTGGGGTGAGAATCGTGTTTTTGATTCAATGGCTTTCAGGCTGTTTTAATGGTTGGTTTGTGTTCAGTGAAGCATGGTGAGATTGTTTGTGAAGTTTGTTTTTGTGTTTGAGGCTTGTGCAAGCAGTTTCGAATGCTTTTGCAAGATGAGGTGAAAATGAGAATGCTGTGATGGAGAGTGTTTCAGGCTTGTGTTGTAGCTGCTTTGGCTTGCTTTTTGCTTGTATAAACAATTGGGATTGGTCAGAAGAAGTGATGTGTGCTTTTGTGATAGGTATGGCTCAAGTTGCCAAAATGTCAAAGTTGTGTAAGAGAGGCATGGGCTACTTCCTAGCCAAGTACAAAAGGTGTGTCCTGCACAGCATGATGTGGGGAGAACCCTAGGATTGATCAGCAAGTCAGCAAGCAAGTGGGTTGTGACTTATGATGAGTTTTGCAACTTGCCTTGCTTTTGCTTCTTATGAGACATCTTACTCCATAAGCCACAAAAATGAGAGACTTCTTAGCCCATTCTGAATTTTAGGTCTTGTATGATCATGTTGTGAAGTTTAGAAGTCCATTTGATAACTTAATTTGCCTTGAGAAGTGAATTTGCAACTTGGCCTCTTTGGTGGAAAACTTCAAATTTAGTGATTTTTGCCAACTTTGACAAGCCATAACTTTTTATCCAAAATGAATTAGGTCATGTTCTTGTACTTTTTGCAAAGGGAATAATCCATTCTACAACTTTCATGACCAAAGTTTTTCCATTTGAAGCATTTTTGAATCAAAAAGCAAGGGTTGAAAAAGTTTCCCAAAATGGCAATTTCATTAAAAGTCAAACTTCCCCAAAAAGTCAACTTTGCAAAAGACTTGAAATTCTTAAATTTTGTGAACTTCCAACTTCTTCTATGATCAAATAAAGATCATATACAATCAAAATGATGAAGAACACCCTTTGGTTGGGTCATTGGGGGCCTCAGATGCCCTGATTTTGCACTGACTTGCTTGAAAAGTCAACTCTTGATCAGATGACTTCCCCATGGAATTTCTTCATGAAAATTGATATGCATACTCTCTATACCATATAGAGACCAATAGAAGCAAGAATGACCAAAAAATTTGGAGTTATGGCCTCTGAAACCAAAACCCTAATTTTAGGTCATCTGTGCAGTCAAACCTGGCTCTGCTTTCATGCCATTCTCAGCTCTTGTGATTTTTTGACATTCTTGACTTTGAGGGGATATATTATGATGCTTAAACATACATGGACCCCTTTGAAGTGATTGATGACCTTTGGAGTGGCTCAAATAGCTCTGGGATGGCTCAGATCACAAACCCTTGATGCAGATGACTTGGAAACAATGCAGTGAAGCAAAAATGCAATATGAGATGCTATGATTGAACCTATGCATATGAAAAGATCACAAGCCATGGTGTGAATGGGTGAGGGAAAATTTGGGGTGTTTACAGCTGCCCCTATTCAAACATGAGTTAGCTGTGCAGGATGTAAGCAACGGCTTAACAGGCAAACAAGATAACTTATGGTTGAATACCAAAGACAGTCCAAAATTTGCACTCACAGAATGAAGAAGAAAAGGGATATAGATTGTAAAAGAAAATAAAGTATATTGTAAAGTGTGGGCGACGGAGGACGACCGTCGAGCAGAGGACGACTTGCTGGGGAAGGAGCAATGACGGGGACGGCCAACATGCTGGAAAAGTGCGGAGAATAAAGCAATGACGGGGACGGCCGACATGCTGGGGATAAAAGGGGTTATGATGGGGATGGCCATCAAGTAAAACTGTAAGATTCTCTGGGGATCAATGAAAAATGATGGGGACGGCCATCAAGTTCATAAAGTAAGGTAACCAACGATGGGGACGGCCATCGGGCTAAACTGATGAAGGACGATCATCAGGAAAAGGAAAAGGGACCACGACGGGGACGGCCATCGGGTTAAAGAATAAATGAAATAAACAGATGATGAGGTACGGTCATCAAAGGTGAAGGACGATCACCTAGCAGGGGACGGCTGCTCTGAAAGGGTTAAGATGAGGGACGGTCATCTAAGGTGAAGGACGATCACCTGGCAGGGTACGGCTGCCGAAAATATCGCGACATAGGACGAATGCCGGATAAAAGGTCAACGATGGGGACGGCCATCGGACGAGCATGATGGAGGACGACCATCAAGAGGTGAAGGACGATCACCTAGCAGGGGACGGCTACTCTCGAGTTTATCATGACATAGGACGAATGTCAGATAACCAAAATCAACAATGGGGACGGCCATTGGATAAAATGATGAAGGACGATCATCAAAAGGTGAAGGACGATCACCTAGCAGGGGACGGCTGCTAAATATCACGACATAGGACGAATGCCGGATAAAAGGTCAACGATGGGGACGGCCATCGGATGAGCATGATGGAGGACGACCATCAAGAGGTGAAGGACAATCACCTAGCAGGGGACGGCTGCTCTCAAGGTTTATCATGACATAGGACGAATGTCAGATAGAAAAAGAAATTTTGCTTTATTGGCGATCTACTGGGGATATAGTAAACACGGACGAGTGTTTACATCCAAGAAAATAAAAGGTATAAGTGTTTAGATGTTTGTGTATAGATTAAAGATGCGGACGAGCATCCCTAAGACTACGATACGGACGAGTATCGGGTAGAAACAAATACTGACACGTGTTCAGAGATGATGATACGGACGAGTATCAACTGGCTAACAAGGAACACGGACGAGTGTTGAATCTGAGGGGACTCTTCTGGGGAATAGTAGACACAGACGAGTGTCTATATTCAGGAAGACAAAGGTGTTTGACACAGTGTATGGGTTAAAGATGCGGACGAGCATCCTTAAGACTATGATACGGACGAGTATCAAGTAGAAACAAACGCTTGACGCATGTTCTGAGATGATGGTACGGACGAGTACCAACTGGTTAACAAAGAACATGGACTAGTGTTGAATCTGTGGGGATATAAATGGTGTATACAAGATACGGACGAGTATCTGTATAAGTGTGAGTGGTGTATAGATGAGTGTTTATCTGCTGGGGAGAGTGACACGGGCGAGTGTCAAAAGGAGAATAGTATAATATAAACAAGTATCTGATATACACAGTGTTTAGGTTACTGTGCTGGGGAAAATGACATGGACGGATGTCAAGGAATTGTATATATGAGTGTTTGTGAATGTGAGGCAACTGCTTTTAGCCTTAGCTCTCCGCTGGGGATTCTGGGGAGCATTCTGTATATTGTTGGTGGATTGTCATTATTCACAAGTGTTTGATTCAGACCATGGCTTATGGTTATGCAGTATGTTTGATTTTTGTCGTAATGCTCCGTATTAGACGGAATGCTACGCTTTGTGGGTGAATATGATGCGAATGCTATGATTATGCAAGGATACCAATCCGGGATTCGGATCCCGTTGCTTTGAAGATCTCTGGCCGATCTGCTTGAAGCGGACATCCCAACTGGGGATGAGATCATTGGTAGATCTGATGAGGTGTATCTGCTTGGGGAAATGGGTCAATGATAGACCTATTCCAATAAATGAGAGACCCAGCTGGGGTTTGTAGAAGCTTTCGTCACTCTGTTGTGATTCCTTCACACGTTGCTCTTCTGGATAGAGGCTGAAGCTCTGTGGGGAAGCGGTTCCCTGGCTTTTGCACTCGGCTGGGGAAGTAACAAGTGGCCACTCAGCTGGGGAGAAGATACTTTGAGTGCTAAGGCCGAGTGAGTGTTGACTTGTCAGCTTGCTGGGATGAAGCCTACATGCCCCATGCTGCGCTTTTGAATACCTGCAATCCTGCAAAGATAGAAACGCACAAGTAATCCCGAGGTATCCCTTACCGGATTCCGTCATAGGAGTTAGACACTCCCGGGAGTAAATATATTTCCTGCAAGCATGTGTTCTTTAGAAGGACGCATCTGTATTTATGCAATCAGTATCTTTTAGACATCATACATTTTGCAAATGAAAATAAAATGTACGAGACGAGACGTGACTGAAAATTTGATTTTATTAATTCATGTGCCCTGAATTGGCAAGATACAGTCAAAGAAACATATCTCCTAAAATGAGGAGAATGTTATAAATTGAGAAACAAAAAGGTGCTGGCAATGTCGATGACGCTTTGAGGAGCTTCCCCTTTTGCTATGACTCGTATGACTTTTTGACGTTCTTCTCGTCTTGCTTTCTGAAGAAAGGCTGATTCTGAGTGAAGCTTGAACCTTTTGAAGCTTACCAAGTTGTAAGTGATACAGACGAATTCAGAATGCAGTTGTTCGCTTATTCCCTTATTTTGCATGGATCGCCCTTTCGGGTTTTCAATCCATCGGGATACCCATTTTTGCCTGAGTTGTCCAATGCGGCTTTTCAACTCAGCGGGTGTACATTTTTTTTTGTTTATTTCCCTTATTTTTGCCCGAGTCATTTATTCTGTTTTTGACTCGCCAGGACGCCCCATTTTTGCCTGGACTTACATTCTGTTTTTCTGTCCAGCGGGTCATTTTATGCGAAGTATTTTTTAACTGCATCTGAATTCACAGGGGACGGGAAGTCTTCACCATCCATAGTGCTGAGCATCAGTGCTCCACCAGAGAAAACTTTCTTTACTACGAATGGTCCTTCATAGTTCGGGGTCCACTTGCCCCTGTGGTCTGTATGAGGAGGGAGGATCCTTTTCAGCACAAGATCTCCTACTTGGTACTCTCGGTGCCTGACTTTCTGATCGAAGGCTCTCTTCATTCTTTTCTGATACAACTGCCCATGACAAATTGCAGCCAATCTTTTCTCTTCAATCAGACTCAATTGTTCGTATCGGGATCGGACCCATTCTGCTTCGTTCAGCTTAACATCCATTAATACCCGTAGGGAGGGTAACTCAACTTCAACGGGTAGGACCGCTTCCATACCATACACAAGTTGATACGGTGTTGCCCCAGTGGATGTTCTGATTGATGTGCGGTACCCATGCAAGGCAAACGGTAGCATTTCATGCCAGTCTTTATAGGTGACTACCATCTTCTGCACAATCTTCTTGATATTCTTATTAGCTGCCTCAACAGCGCCGTTCATCTTTGTCCTGTAAGGAGAAGAATTGTGGTGTTGGATCTTGAAGTCCCGGCACAGCTCTGCCATCATTTTGTTGTTTAAGTTGGAACCATTATCAGTAATGATTCTCTCGGGAACTCCGTATCGACAGATGATATCTCTCTTCAGAAATCTGGCTACCACTTGCCTTGTAACGTTTGCATATGAAGCTGCTTCGACCCACTTGGTGAAATAGTCAATGGCAACCAGGATGAATCTGTGGCCATTTGAAGCAGTTGGCTCAATCTTGCCAATCAAGTCAATGCCCCACATAGCAAAGGGCCAAGGTGAGGACATCACATTCAAAGGATTGGGAGGCACATGCACCTTATCCGCATGAATCTGGCATTTATGACATTTTCTGGCGTAAGCACAACAGTCGGTATCCATTGTGATCCAGTAATATCCTGATCTTAGCAATTTCTTAGCCATGGCATGCCCTCCAGCATGGGTACCAAAGGATCCTTCGTGCACTTCATGCATTAACAAGTCTGCTTCTGTTCTGTCAACGCATCTGAGGAGTACCATATCAAAGTTTCTCTTGTATAGGGAACCATCAGTATTCAGGAAGAAACTGCCAGCAAGCCTCCTCAAAGTCTTCTTGTCATTGGAAGATGCCCCAGGTGGGTATGTTTGATCCTCCAAGAAGCACTTAATGTCGTGGAACCAAGGCTTATCATCTTTAACAACATCTGCTGCGAACACATATGCTGGTCTGTCAAGTCTGGATACTGAAATTTGAGGTACAAAGTTGGCAGCTTGCACTTTGATCATGGATGAAATGGTAGCCAGAGCATCCGCAAACTGATTCTCGTCCCGAGGGATATACTCAAGCTTGACTGTTGTAAAGAAAGTCAATAACCTCCTTGTATAATCCCTGTAAGGTATCAGATGATCCTGGTGTGTGTACCATTTGCCGTTGGTCTGATTAACTACCAGAGCTGAATCTCCGAATACAGTCAATGTCTTGATCCTGAGGTCAATGGCTTCCTCAAGACCCATAATGCAAGCTTCGTATTCAGCTTCGTTGTTAGTGCAGTTAAAGGTGAGTTTCGCCGAGAAAGGCATGTGAACTCCTTTAGGTGTAATGAGTACTGCACCAACACCACGACAATTCATATTAACAGCCCCATCAAACATCATAGTCCATTCTTCTTCCGGGTCGGGCCCTTCAGTGTGAACAGGCTCTTCATGATCTTTTGCTTTTATGAACATGATGTCCTCATCGGGGAAGTCAAATCTCATAGGCTGGTAATCATCAATGGGTTGCTCAGCAAGATACTCAGACAATACACTGCCCTTGATGGCTTTCTGAGAGGTGTACTGGATGTCATATTCTGTGAGGATCATTTGCCATCTTGCAACCCGTCCGGTAAGTACTGGCTTCTCAAATATGTACTTAACTGGGTCCATCTTTGAGATCAATAAAGTAGTGTGGGTCAACATATACTGTCTCAGTCGGCGAGCAGCCCACGCTAAAGCACAACAAGTTTTCTCGAGCAGTGAATAACGTTGTTCACAGTCGGTAAACTTTTTGCTTAGGTAGTATATTGCATACTCTTTTCGACCAGACTCGTCATGCTGGCCCAACACACACCCCATTGACTCTTCTAATACTGTCAAGTACATGATTAGAGGTCTTCCTTCAACTGGAGGCATAAGGATTGGAGGCTCTTGTAGGTATTCCTTGATCTTGTCAAAAGCCTTTTGGCAGTCTTCGTTCCACCTGACCGTTTGTTCCTTTCTCAACAGTTTGAACAAGGGTTCGCAAGTTGCTGTAAGGTGAGATATGAACCGTGAAATGTAGTTCAATCGACCTAAGAACCCTCGAACTTCCTTTTCTGTCTTTGGTGCAGGCATTTCTTGAATGGCTTTGACTTTATCAGGGTCAACTTCAATCCCCTTCTCACTTACAATAAATCCCAGCAGCTTACCAGATCGCACCCCGAATGTGCATTTGTTGGGGTTCAACTTTAGTTGGTACTTCCTCAGACGCTTGAATAGTTTCAGCAGATTCACCAGGTGATCTTCTTCAGTGAGGGATTTGGCAATCATGTCATCCACATAACACTCGATTTCTTTATGGATCATATCGTGGAATAATGTCACCATAGCCCGTTGATATGTTGCACCAGCATTCTTCAGCCCGAATGGCATCACCTTGTAACAGAACGTGCCCCAGGGTGTGATGAAAGTAGTCTTCTCCATGTCTTCAGGCGACATTTTAATATGATTGTATCCTGAAAATCCGTCCATGAAGGAGAATACCGAGAACTGAGCCGTATTATCCACCAATACATCAATGTGAGGTAAAGGGAAGTCATCTTTCGGGCTGGCTCTGTTCAGATCCCGGTAGTCAACACACATTTTTACTTTGCCATCTTTCTTAGGCACAGGTACTATGTTAGCGACCCACGGTGGATAGCTAGTTACAGCAAGGAACCCGGCGTCCCACTGCTTTTGTACCTCTTCTTTGATTTTCATTGCCATGTCTGGACGAGTACGGCGCAGTTTCTATTTAACAGGTGGGCATTCTTCTCTTAAAGGCAGCTTGTGCATAACAATGTCGGTGTCCAACCCTGGCATATCTTGATAAGACCAAGCAAACACATCCACATACTCTTGAAGCAGGTCAATCAGTTGTCTCTTTACTGAGTCTTGTAAGCAGGCCCCGATTTTAACTTCTTTCACGTCTTCATTTGTACCAAGATTAATCGTTTCGACCTCCTCCTGATGAGGAATGATGATCTTTTCCTCTTGTCTCAACAACCTGGCTAGCTCCTTAGGAAGCTCATACTCTTCTTCAACCCCTTCATCAGCTTGATCGATTGGATTGTCAAAGTCATACGAAGTCATAGCCGTGCTGTTGTCGGTGCGGTCTGGAAGGCACTCTCTGCAAGGGTTCAGTTTGTTCATTTTAGTGATTGATTTTAATCTTGTTTAGAAAAGTGAAATAAAGTTGTCATTTTGAAAACATTGCCATTTTATTTTTGTACAAAAGGAAAAATGGGAAAACAGTGAGCGGAAAAGAAAAAGACTCATTTGCAAAAGATGTCTGATATTTCATTGATTAATCTTGTTGCACAAAATTACAGATGGCCCGGTTACAAAATGAGTCTTGTCATCTTGGGCAAGATGCAAGACTTGATGCATGCTTAAAAATACAGGAAATAATAATTACTCTGCAGGAGTAACCCTTATAATTTCCTGGGAAGACCAGTTTGAGATACTGCTCCCCGGGATCTTTGGACATATCCAACTCTCCAGGTTGCGGTCGCTTTCATCCTCGTCTTCCAAGTTGTTCACGGCATCGGGGGTGAGCATCCCCCCATTGACAAAATTGGGCTCCTTAGCAGCCTCTGCTTGATTTTGTTGAGTTGGTTTGTAACCCAGCCCAAATCTATCCTCCCTCTTCTCTATGGGCAGCAACTTGCCCCAGCCTTGGGCAGTCCCTTCTTCAACAACCCTCCGGGCTTGTTGATAAGATGTCATTGAGGTTCCAGGTACAGCGGATGCTTCATTTATGTTCAAGGCCTCAAACCCTTGACTCATAGTTTCGTGGATCTCCCCATCCATCTCAATGTATTTGTATGTAGCCAGATGGCTAACAAAGATATCTTCCTCTCCACAAATAGTAACGACTTGGCCCTCCCACTCGAATTTTAACTTCTGGTGAAGGGTAGACGTAACTGCGCCAGCGGCATGAATCCATGGTCTACCCAACAAATAGCTGTAGGCCGGCTGAATGTCCATCACGTAGAAGGTCGTTTTGAAGGTTTGTGGGCCAATCGTTATAGGCAACTCAATTTCTCCCAGAACTGATCTCTTGGAACCGTCAAAGGCTCTAACTACTAAGTTGCTGGGACGTAATTCCAATCCTTCATACTCCAGCTTCACAAGGGCTTTTTTAGGTAAGACATTGAGGGATGACCCTGTGTCTACCAGTACATGGGAAAGAACTGCACCCTTACACTCCATGGTAATGTGCAAAGCCTTATTGTGATTGCGGCCTTCCGTAGTCAAATTAGTGTTGGTAAATCCTAGTCCATGACTAGCGTTAACATTTCCAACCACAGCTTCCAACTGATTGACTGTAATCTCCTCCGGCACATAAGCTGCGTGCAAGACTTTTAGTAGTGCATTCCGGTGAGCCTCGGAGCACATTAACAATGATAAAATGGAGATTTTGGAAGGTGTCTGGTGAAGCTGGTCCACTATCTTGTAATCACTTTTCTTGATGATTCTCATGAATTCATCAACCTCTTGATCAAAAGGAGTTTTCAAAGCTTCTTTAACAATTTGTTCTTCTTGCACCATGCTCTTCCCTTTTGCCTTGGCAGCAGCTTCTGCTTCGGCACTGGGTCTTGGAATTTGCGGGGCAAAGAGACGTCCGCTTCGAGTGAAGCCTCTGCCTCCCCCCACATTGTCTATTTGTGGTGAAGAAGTTGATGATTCAAGAGTGATTTTCTGTCCTTCACAGTATAGATCGGAGCCGTAATGCCAGGGGATGGCATTACTGCTTTCATAAGGTACTGGCCCAGGCACTGTGATAGTGACTGGACTGATAGCAGTTGCAGAAGGGACCATGATAGTATGTGGATCATAGTATATTGTAACTGGTGCTCTGATAGGAGTGGCGTTTTGTGAGTTGTAGGCAGAATCATTTGCAGGATCATAATATATTGTAACCGTTGAGACACTTTCATTGTTTGTTGTTGATGTTGTAGGAGACACTGTTGAATGGATGGGTGTTGCTCTTGTAGGAGGTTCTGAATGAATGGGTGCTGGAGTTGTAGAAGGGACGTTTGTTGATATTTGGTCTGTCGAAGTGACAAATGAAGCATTCGTTGATGAGATTGAAGAGTTGTCTGGAACAATTGTTGTTGCGGTTGTAGAAGACTCGGGAATCGTTGTTAAGGAGATTGCTGGATTTGTAGGAATTGATGTTGTGATTTGAAGCAGGCCACTCTGGATGAGACCATCTATGCCATCTCTCAAGTTATCACACCCATTCACTGAAATGTTGCAATAAGCACATCCTAGCTCACATCCGGGGAACATTTGACATTCAAGGAGTTGAGCTTTAATCTCTACCAAAGGTGTCCGAATCTGCCCCACACTAGTTATCAAGTAAGACGGCTTATCTTCTTCAATAGCATTGATTCTGGGTCCTCCGTGGTTTGGCATAGGATTTTTACTGACATTTGGTGGAGGTGCAAAGTTTAGAGCTTTGGAATCCACTAGATCTTGTACTTTCATGTGCAAAACTCTACACTTCTCCGTACTGTGGCCAGGTGCATTTGAGTGAAAAGCACACCTGGCGCTGGCGTCGTAATTTCTGGGTAGACTGGTAGGATCTGGAGGTGCCAATGTCCTTAGCTCAACCAGGTTGAGTTTCAGGAGTTGTGGAAATAATGTGGCATAAGGCATAGGGATCGGATCGATCACCCTATTGGCCTGAGATGGTCTCTGTTGATACGGTCTTTGCTGATTGTTGTTGGTGGTGTTGTTGTTGTTATAATTTCTCTGAGGTGGATACTGAGTTTGTTGCTGGTAATTTTGTTGCTGTGGTTGGTAAACTGGATGAGGATGAATTGGAGCAGGAATGGTGACGGCTGCCACAGACCTATGAACATATTGGGGTCTGCCCCTGCTGGTATGGACATCATTAGTCTCACCAGTTCTTCTTGGGCCCACAAAAGGCTTTCTTGAGTTGCTGGAAGAGCTTGCACCGTTGTCAGAAATTTTTCCCATCTTCAATAGGCTCTCAATTCTTTCTCCAGCTATAACCACATCCGCAAAGCTGGTAGAAGAAAAGGCAGCTAGCCTGTCAATGTATGTCCCTTGGAGGGTTTTCATAAACATGTCAGCCATCTCCCTTTCCGACATGGGTGGCTGGACAGCAGCAGCAAGCTGTCTCCACCTCTGGGCGTATTCCCGGAAGCTTTCTCTGGATGATTGTGACATTCCCATCAGGAGGGTCCTATTGGGAGCCATATCCAAGTTATACTGGTATTGTCTAATGAAGGCCTCAGCCAAGTCCTTCCAACATCTGATGGTTGCTCTGGTAAAATGAGAGTACCATTCCCTTGAAGCTCCTGTTAAGCTATCTTCGAAATAAAACATCCATAGCTTTTCATCCATGGTGTATGCCTTCAGCCTCCCCAGAAAGGATTGTAAGTGGGTCCGTGGACAGGAAGTCCCGTTGTACTTCTCAAAGCACGGTGGTTTAAACTTGTGGGGAATCCTGACCCCGTCCACTAAGCCCATGTCCATTACATCAAAACCCAAATAGTTTTGAGACTCCAAGGACCTTAATTTTTCAGCAATTTCATCCAGCCTTCTGTCATAGGCCTCATCCCCAGCTCCCATTACTGTGAACTGATCTTCCTGGGGGTCTTCTTGCAGCACTCTACCTGTAGTAGCATTCCCTTATACGTTAGCAGGGATATTGATCTCTGGATGAAGGTGGGGTCCAAATACAGGTGGGTTGATATGAGGCTGAACCCTCTCATTGTTGCTTGTCCCACCAGTCCCTAGATGGGGGTCTTCCTGAGTCTGCCTTTCTACTAAAGCCCTCAATCTCTCTTGGCTCTGAGCTAAACCATTCATCACCTCCATAAACTGTGTCATCTGATTCCTCATTTCCAGTCTCTCATTGGCCATTTGAGTCCTGACCTCTGTAAGATCCTGTTGTACCTGGTCCATCTGTATACCCGGAAGGTTGTTGCGGGTTGGATATCTGTGTGGACGGTTGAGTGGGAACACCCGACGTCGAGCAATAGTTCCTGAACCACAACAGAGTTAGTAACAAACAAACAAAAACCTACAAAACAAACAAAGGTTAGTATGCAATGCAGTATGCTTATTTGTTTCCAAGGTATCCGGCTTGACACTTGGTTTTGACCTTTCCAGACCCTTGAGGAAGATGCTTGTGATGTTGCTTGAAAGAAACTCAGATAGAACAAACTAAAGAATACATTACAAAAAGTGAATGATACATAGTTTGTTTCTTACAATACATGCCCTCTGAGGGGTCAAAACATAACATAAGAAAAAGAAAAGTACAATGAAATGAAAGCAACAACAAGCAAAAGTCAGACACCAAGACCAAACTCATCCTCCTGAACTTCCTTTAGAAGTGCTTCAGTCATAGGATCAGCCGGACGTTCTGTGAGGTTCCTGATAAGAAGATTCCTGGTAGCAACAGCTGCAGTTAGCTTCTTGTGTCGACTCTGGTCCTTTGACCTCTTCACACCAGCTCTAATCTTCAACTCTGAGATTTCTCTCTGGGCTGCTAGCAGGGCTTCCTGTTGCTCTTTTGCACTAGCCTCCAACTGCTCAATCTTGTCCTGAGTCCTATTATCTTCCTGAGTACGAGCTTCGGTGATCCTGACCCACCTAGCTTGACTCTCTTTCAGATACAAATCAGTCCTGGCCTTCTGGAACTGAGCCTCCTTGCAGGCATTCTTCAAGATCTGCTCTCCATCCCTTGACTTCTTCATGTAGTCCTCTGACTTCTCAATCCTAGATAGATGCTCCACCTTTAGCTTTTCCAACCTTTCAATGTCCAGCCGACCATCACTCCTCTCCCAGAGGGTCTTATGTAGAGCCTGAGTCAGATTCTCATTCCTCTCTTTCAGTTTCTCAAACTCCTCTAAGCTGACAGTGGCAGGAGGTGGTGTTGTGGATGGCCCAGGTGCATCCTCAATGGTGAAGGGCATCCCAGAAATTTGAGCCCTGGCATGAGACCACTCATAGTACTGAGCTGAGGCCACATTGTTGCATCTCCCTAGAATAGCCATTCCCTTGGTCTGGACATTGTCCCAAGCCCAGGATGCTTGCCTGACAATAGCCAGATTAGGCTTAATCTCACAATAAAGGGTCTCAGCCAAGTCTTGTGTTCTAGGAATGTGAACCAATGCATAGCCCAGTTGTCTTTTGAATAACAGAGGGTTGTAATTGATGCAACCCTTCACTCCTATCAGGGGTACATTGGGGAACTGCCCACAACTAGTAATGATGTCCCTGCCCTTGGTGCCCTGGGTGCACCACCTAATGTCAACTGAGGTCAAAGAAATGAGTCTTCTAGCCCAATTCTTTTGCTGGTGAGGATTCAAGAATGCATCAGTCTTGGGCAAGTGCTTGAGCAGCCAGATATGGAACAAGGGAGCACAGAATCTCACCAATCTTCCTCTTTGCTTTTCATTCCTTTGGTGAACAGAGTAGTAGAAATCTCCCAGTAAGGTGGGCACTGGGTTCCTCAGAATGAAAAGGTGGATTGCATTCTTGCTGACAAACTTAGGCTCATCTGCAAAAAGTATAACCCCATATATGCTGAGGGCTAATAATGCACAGACTGCCTTCCATTCACATGAGGAGGCTTTCAGGATAGCCTGGGAAGTCAAGAAATCCAAGTGTAGACCAGAGATTCCAGCCTTGGTAGTCATGTTCTGCTCAATCAGAAAAGGTTCCAGATACAGTGCCTTTTCTATTTCTTCATTACTTGGAAAAGCCAACTCAGGGTTGAAGGGGACTCCACCCCTGATAGGTACACCAACCAATGATGAATATTCCTCTAATAAAGGCCCCAGCTGAAAGTCCTGAAAGGTGAAGCACCTCAGAGGAGGATCATAGAACTGCAGGCAAGTATGAATCAAGCTCCTCTGGGAAGGGTCCAAATCCATAACCACATCAAGGATGCCTCCATAATGTTCTCTGAATAGTGGTATATGGTCTGGAGTAATCAGGGTCTGGATCTTCCTGATGCCAGCTAACTCAGGCTCAAAGAAATGGTAGGAGATATTGCTCTTCTTGGGTGTCATGACTGCTGTTGAAGAGCTGAAAATAACTGCTGATGAAGACTGATACTGGTGATGAGCCACTGACAGGCTGAGACTGGTGATAACAGTAGCTGAAGCAGGCAACTGGTGAGAATGGCTGTAGCAAATAGCTGGTGGACAGGGGTCTAATCAGATAAAGGGGTCAAAACCAAGCCAAAATATGTGACGTGGATACCCTGAAAAACAAATAAGCAAATGTTAAATGATGCAATGATGATGTATGCAAATGATATGCAAGGGTTTGTGATCAAGCTGGATCTGATTAACTGCCTTGATATAAGTCCATGTATGTTCAAGAAATTCAGATGGAGGTTCATAAGTCCAGTAACCTAGGTGGGGGACTCAAATAAAGAGTCACATATCCAGGGTTAAAATCACAAGAACTATTCCAACATGGAGTACTCTTAATCAAAACAAAGTAACAGGGTATGCTGAGGTCAAGGGTACCTGCAAACCTGCAAACGGCCCAACCCCCTCACAGGTGGCGTTCTAAAACAAGGATCCTCAGACTTGGATCAGTTATGGGAAGTGTAAACATTTCTAACCCGGAGGTACAGTGTTTACAATAGCCATAAAAGATCCTACTCTAATTCACCTCAGTTTCTGAAGGTCAATACTAAAGGTCATCCAGACTTAGCAGGCTTCCCAGATAGCCCTAGCACTACAGGAAATCTGTAGCACAGAGTTCTTAAGAAGAAACCCATATCTGAACCGTGTTTCATATTCCCGCACCAGACCGAAATGGAATGGGAAAGAATATGAACCACTCTAGCCTAGGTGTCACTCAGGTCCCAGGTATAGAACCTTAACTCTCAATAGAACACCCACCCACCAAAGCAAAATCAGATCCAGCCAGACAGCATGACAGTATGATATATGTAAAGCTATAAAGAAAGCAGTAAAACAACTGTACATAAAGCAATAAACAAAACAAATATACAAGCACAGATAGCACATAACACCCCAGTAAACACAAATCAAACAAGCGCTAGGAGGAACCCACAAAAAGAACCAGAAGCCCTGGTTACAATATAAGGGTCCCCAGCAGAGTCGCCAAGTTGTCGCTCCCACCAGATGACACAGGGTCAAGAGGGGTACAGACGCGAACGGTCGGCGAAAGGAGGATGTGAGAACACACAGGAGTGAACTCACAAGAAAAGAAAAGAGTCGCCAGCTAGGCATTTTTATCCCGGGGGAAAGGTAATGCTGCATAGACCTAGAAAGATATGGATAAGATGGTTGCGAACCAAAGAGACTGAGAAAGGGGGTTGGTTACAACCTGGGAAGGTATTAGCACCCAGATTGTCCGCCGTACTCGACGGGATCCACGCTTAAAAGATTTGTGTTTTAAAGGGGTAGTGTCAGTGCAATTTGTGTATCAAAGCTGGAAAAAGATGTACAGGTGTCAGTGTAAGAAAAGTGTAGTGTATATAAGTGGAGTGTCAGTGTAAAAGAAAGAGTGAAATGCTCATGATACTGAGGCTAAAAGAATGAAGCTGAAAAGAGGGGGAATATACAGAGACTTTTGTTCGATAACTGTTAAGTTATGCCTACGTATCCTATCGTGCAATGAGGAAGTCAGAACACCGTAGTTCGACCCAAAGAGACTGAAAAATGAATTGACTGGTGAACTGCTTACTTGTCTATGCTCAAGTGTATGACCTGTCTGGCTCAGGTGCAAACTGTCTTGCATTAGACGGAAGAAGCAAGTTCTCGTTTATGAGTGAATGAGGTGAGAAAAGAATCCCGAAGGAGACGATTATTGTTTGTTTTTTTGAGTTTTCAATCTTTTATTGCTTTTGAGAGTTTGTCATAGATTAATGAGCTTAAGCCTAAACCAATGGATTTAGTAAACTCATCACATCTTCCCTCTGATTAGGGGTAATGAGAATACCTTAAGTGTGAAGTCAACTTCTCACACTTAATCACCCTGAAGTAGGATTAAGGTCATTAACCTACTTGTGATTATTTAGATGTTTTTGTTGTTTTTGTTTAGTGTTGAGTAATGAGGTTAAGCCATAATCAGGGATTAAACAGACTCATTACACCATCCTAATAGAAGGATAACAGATGAGAATGTTTAAGCTGAGGAAAGCTCCTCAACTTAATCCATGATTAGGGATTAAACCCATGACAAAACAAAGCCTTTATTAAGTGGATTTTAGTTAATGATATGATGATGAAGTGAGTTTTAGGGTTTGTAAGACAACTTGAGGAGGACTTGTCCATTAACACTAGGGTTAGTCCTTCTTAACCAGTTAAGGAAGAATTAGAACCCTAATGCAAGGCCCAAGTTACAAGCTTGATGTCTTGATGATTATTAAGTGCATTGATTAAAGGATTTAAACACATTAAGGGTTTAACACTTAGGATTAAAGTTATACACTCCATCCTAATAGAAGGATGCAGGCATAAGCTTAATCACAAAGCCTTAAAGCCTTTAGGGTTTAGTCCCTGATTATGAGGTGAGAAGAGAAGACTCAATGAGACACAAAGGTAAAAGCTAAATGGGGGACTAATCAAAACCCTAATTATTGTCATGCTTGGTTGTTCCTAAGGTTTGTGAGGTTTTCAAAAGACATCTTCAGAGGAACCACCAGGAAGTAGATGAAAGGAGCAAAGAGAAGCAAAGTAACTTGCTTCATTTAAGAAGACAAGTCACTTGAAGAAAGCAAGATGAAGAAGAATGAGAAAGCTCACTCTCAAGCACAAAATAAAATGCAGCAAGGATGCATAAGAGAGATGAAAAGAAGTTATGAGAAGTGAAGGCAAATTCACTTCTCAAAGTGACTTACCACCTGAAAAGTTAGTGAAAGAAATGCAATGCAATGCCAAATGAAATGAAATGGCATGATGGAAATCAAAACCAGAAGCATATATGAGATGATAATGGTGCTATGAGATGATGCAAACATGAAACAAGGCATGAGGATGATCACATGAACAAATGAATGCAAGGGAAGCATGTTTGGAACCATGAACATACATGAAAAGTTATGAAATGCAAATGACATACAACATGGCAAATAGAAGATGCAATGATCAAACATACTTCTAGCATGTCCTAAGATGTCTAATGAACCAAAAGGATGCATGAAATGTTATTGCAAGTCATGGTATGCAAGCAAATGCAAGATGGATGCAAAAAGAAGCCCAAATTAGGGTTTATGATCAATGCAACAAACAAAAGTCAAAATCAGAAGCAAACATCATGATAAAAAATTGAAAATGCATTCAAGGGAACCCTAAACCTATACAAACTCACTTCCCAAAGGAGGGGTCCTAACTCTTAACCTAATGAGAATTATGAATTTCCTAAGTTATTAGGGTTTTAGGGTACCTTGACAAGAAAAATGTCAAACAAATGGAAAATGCAAGATCAATTCATGCCAATTTAATCCTACAAACTACATGATATGCAAGACACAATGCAAAAAGAATCAAAGTCCAACTCTCAATGGATAGGCAGAAATGATTTTTTGAAGTTTGGATCAAAATAATGCTTTGAAATAGAATTAATTCCATGAAAAATTGTCAAAATGCATCAAGATCAAAAAAGAAATTTGGTTTGAGGGTTGGACAATGTTTCTAAATGATTTTAAAGGTTTCATGAATTTTTTGGTGATTTTTAAATACCTAAAAGTATTTCTAATTAATTAATTCTCATTAATTAATTAAAAATAAACTTTTAAATGATTTAAAAATATTTTTTAATGCAAAAAATAAAAATAAAAATGTTTTTGGTTTCTGAAAATTAATAAAAGTTTGTACAAAAATTTTCAGAATTTTTAAAATTGTTTTGCTATTTTTTATAAAATGTAGAAAAGAAATGAATAAAAATGAGAATAAAAATGAATTAAAAGAAAAGTATGCGCATCCAATGGCCTGAATTTAAACCGGGGAAGGAGGGAAAGACTGCGCGCCAGATCCAAGGGGTGAGATTCAAACTGAGTTAAATCCTATTTTTATTAATTAAACTGAATTAATTAAGATAATGACGTGGATTAGGGCTAAGTGAGTGGATCCAGGCCATTGAACGCACGCGGGAATTGACCAAGTCAGCTCATCCAACGCACCAGATTCAAACTTGCATTAATTACAGGGATTAACCCTAATTATTTTCAGGTGGCCGGAGAAGACTTCCGGTCGTCTTCTCCGGTGGGACTTCCACCTGAAAATTTCTAAAATCCTCTAAACCTCATGAAAATGAAAACTAAACACCCAGAAATCATCCCCACACATCACTGAATCAAACCCCCTAAACAAAACTCATTTCTCATTCATTAATCATGTGAATCGAAGCCAAACATTTTTAGGTCAGAAAAGTTTCAGAACAAGATTAAATGCTTATTTCTCAACCATTTTCAAAACTAAGAACATCAGAGTGATCAGCAAAGCATGAGGAACAAATTAGAAACTTAAAAACTTATTTCTGGAAAAAAAGTTCTTGGTATACCTGAGCTTTGAGCTTTCTCGGTTTGCAACTTTCTGACCCTCTCTCTTCGTGCAAACCACTCCTTTTAGGCCCCTGATGAAGTCCTGATGCTTGGAGAAAGTTTATGATGGTTGGTTTTTGAGATGGCAGAAGTTCTGCTCAAGGTGGGGTGAGAATCGTGTTTTTGATTCAATGGCTTTCAGGCTGTTTTAATGGTTGGTTTGTGTTCAGTGAAGCATGGTGAGATTGTTTGTGAAGTTTGTTTTTGTGTTTGAGGCTTGTGCAAGCAGTTTCGAATGCTTTTGCAAGATGAGGTGAAAATGAGAATGCTGTGATGGAGAGTGTTTCAGGCTTGTGTTGTAGCTGCTTTGGCTTGCTTTTTTCTTGTATAAACAATTGGGATTGGTCAGAAGAAGTGATGTGTGCTTTTGTGATAGGTATGGCTCAAGTTGCCAAAATGTCAAAGTTGTGTAAGAGAAGCATGGGCTACTTCCTAGCCAAGGACAAAAGGTGTGTCCTGTGCAGCATGATGTGGGGAGAACCCTAGGATTGATCAGCAAGTCAGCAAGCAAGTGGGTTGTGACTTATGATGAGTTTTGCAACTTGCCTTGCTTTTGCTTCTTATGAGACATCTTGCTCCATAAGCCACAAAAATGAGAGACTTCTTGGCCCATTCTGAATTTTAGGTCTTTTATGATCATGTTGTGAAGTTTAGAAGTCCATTTGATAACTTAATTTGCCTTGAGAAGTGAATTTGCAACTTGGCCTCTTTGGTGGAAAACTTCAAATTTAGTGATTTTTGCCAACTTTGACAAGCCATAACTTTTGATCCAAAATGAATTAGGTCATGTTCTTGTACTTTTTGCAAAGGGAATAATCCATTCTACAACTTTCATGACCAAAGTTTTTCCATTTGAAGCATTTTTGAATCAAAAAGCAAGGGTTGAAAAAGTTTCCCAAAATGGCAATTTCATTAAAAGTCAAACTTCCCCAAAAAGTCAACTTTGCAAAAGACTTGAAATTCTTCAATTTTGTGAACTTCCAACTTCTTCTATGATCAAATAAATATCATATACAATCAAAATGATGAAGAACACCCTTTGGTTGGGTCATTGGGGGCCTCAGATGCCCTGATTTTGCACTGACTTGCTTGAAAAGTCAACTCTTGATCAGATGACTTCCCCATGGAATTTCTTCATGAAAATTGATATGCATACTCTCTATACCATATAGAGACCAATAGAAGCAAGAATGACCAAAAAATTTGGAGTTATGGTCTCTGAAACCAAAACCCTAATTTTAGGTCATCTGTGCAGTCAAACCTGGCTCTGCTTCCATGCCATTCTCAGCTCTTGTGATTTTTTGACATTCTTGACTTTGAGGGGATATATTATGATGCTTAAACATACATGTACCCCTTTGAAGTGATTGATGACCTTTGGAGTGGCTCAAATAGCTCTGGGATGGCTCAGATCACAAACCCTAGATGCAGATGACTTAGAAACAATGCAGTGAAGCAAAAATGCAATATGAGATGCTATGATTGAACCTATGCATATGAAAAGATCACAAGCCATGGTGTGAATGGGTGAGGGAAAATTTGGGGTGTTTACAATGAGAAGCGGTATAGATGGTCTTATCCAGAGTGGCCTACTTCAAATCACAACATCAACACCTTCAAATCCAGCAATCTCTCTGACAACAGTTCCTGGGTCTCCTACAACTGCAACAACAATTATTCCAAACAATTCTTCAGTTTCATCAACAAATGCTTCAAATATCACTTTAACAAACCAGACATCGACAAACATTCCTTCTACAACATCAGCACCCCTTTATTCAGAATCTTCTACAGCGCCAACAGATATCTCAGCAGTTACTATTTATTATGATCCGTCTTATGTTCCTCCTAACAACAGTTTTCAACAACAAATAGTGGCATCTCCTGCTAGGACACCGGTTACCATCTACTACGATCCACACACTATTTCAACACCCTCCTCTGTTGCAGTCAGTCCGGTTACCATCACGGTACCTGGACCCGTGCCATATGAAAGCAGTAATGCCATCCCTTGGCATTATGGCTCTGACCTTTACTGCAATGGGGAGAAAATCACTCTTGACTCTTCAACCTCTTCTCCACAGATTGATAATGTCGGGGGAGGCGGAGGCTTCACCAGAAGCGGACGCCTTTTTGCCTCGCAATCACAAAGACCTAATGCCGAAGCAGAAGCTGCTGCCAAAGCAAAGGGAAAGAGTGTAATATCTGAAGAACCTATTCTCAAGGAAACTCAGAAGACATCTTTTGAACAAGATGTAGACGAGTTTATGAGAATTATCAAGAGGAGTGACTACAAAGTGGTGGATCAGCTTCACCAAACTCCCTCAAAAATCTCCATTTTATCCCTGCTGATGTGTTCCGAAGCTCACCGAAATGCATTACTAAAAGTCTTGCACGCGGCATATGTGCCAGAGGAGATCACCGTTAATCAGCTGGAGACCATGGTAGCAAATGTCAATACCAACCATGGGTTGGGTTTTACCAATGCTGATTTAACAACTGAGGGATGCAACCACAACAAGGCTTTGCACATCACCCTGGAATGCAAGGGTGCTGTTCTATCACATGTATTGGTAGACACTGGGTCTTCACTCAATGTTCTACCAAAGAAAGCCTTGGTGAAGCTGGAGTATGATGGCTTGGCATTACGTCCAAGTAATTTGGTGGTAAGAGCATTTGATGGCTCTAAGAGATCAGTGCTGGGAGAGATTGATCTGCCCGTGATGATTGGCCCACAGACTTTTAAAATTACCTTCTACGTGATGGACATTCAGCCGGCCTACAGCTGTTTGTTGGGTAGACCTTGGATCCATGCCGCTGGCGCAGTTACGTCTACCCTTCACCAGAAGCTGAAATTCGAGTGGGAGGGCCAGATCATCACCATCTGTGGTGAGGAAGATATTTTTGTTAGCCATCTGGCTACATACAAATATATTAAGATGGATGGAGAGATCCATGAAACCATGAGCCAGGGATTTGAAGCCCTGAATATTAATGAAGCATCTGCTGTACTTGGGACTTCCATGACATCTTATCAGCAAGCCATGAAGGTTGTTGAAGAGGGGACTGCCCAAGGCTGGGGCAAACTGTTACCTGTGGAGAAGAAGGAGGACAGATTTGGGTTAGGTTACAGACCAACTCAACAAGATCAATCAGAGGCTGCTAAGAAGCCCAGTTTTGTTAGTGGGGGGATGCTCACCCCTGATGCAGTAAACAACTTGGAAGATGAGTCGGAAGATGAGCGCAACCTGGAGAGCTGGATACGTCCAAGGATCCCGGGGAGTCGTATCTCAAACTGGTCTTCCCAGGAAATTATAAGGGTTACTCCTGCAGAGTAATTATTATTTCCTGTATTTTTTTAAGCATGCATCAAGTCTTGCATCTTTCCCAAGATGACAAGACTCATTTTGTAATCGGGCCATCTTTGTAATTTTGTGCAAACAGATCAATCAATGAATATCGGACATCTTTTGCAAATGAGTCTTTTCCGCTCACTATTTTTCATTTTTCTTTTTGTACAAAAAATAAAATGGCAATGTTTTCAAAATGATAACTTTACTTCACTTTTTCTAAACAAGATTAAAATCGATCACTAAAACGAACAATCTAAACCCTTGCAGAGAGTGCCTTCCAGACTGCACCGACAACAACACCGCTATGACTTCGTATGACTTTGACAATCCAATCAATCAAGCTGATGAATGGGTTGAAGAAGATTATGAGCTTCCTGAGGAGCTAGCCAGGTTGTTAAGGCAAGAGGAGAAGGTTATCACTCCTCATCAGGAGGAGATTGAAACGATTAATCTTGGTTCGGAAGAAGACGTGAAAGAGGTTAAGATCGGGGCCTGCCTACAAGACTCAGTGAAAGAACAACTGATTGATATGCTTCGGGAGTATGTGGATGTGTTTGCTTGGTCTTATTAGGACATGCCAGGGTTGGATACCGATATTGTCATGCACAAGCTGCCATTAAAAGAAGATTGCCCGCCAGTAAAACAGAAGTTGCGCCGTACTCGCCCAGATATGGCAATGAAGATAAAGGAAGAGGTGCAAAAACAGTGGGACGCCGGGTTCCTTGCTGTAACTAGCTATCCGCCGTGGGTTGCTAATATTGTACCTGTGCCTAAGAAAGACGGCAAAGTGAGAATGTGTGTTGACTACCGGGACCTGAACAGAGCCATCCCGAAAGACGACTTCCCATTACCTCACATTGATGTATTGGTTGATAATACGGCTCAGTTCTCGGTGTTCTCCTTCATGGACGGATTTTAAGGATACAATCAGATCAAAATGTCACCTGAAGACATGGAGAAGATAACTTTCATCACACCTTGGGGAATGTTCTGTTATAAGGTGATGCCATTCGGACTGAAGAATGTTGGTGCAACGTATCAACGGGCTATGGTAACATTATTCCACGATATGATCCATAAAGAAATCGAATGTTATGTGGATGACATGATTGCCAAGTCCCTCACAGAAGAAGACCACCTGGTAAATCTACTGAAGTTATTCAAGCATTTGAGGAAGTACCAACTGAAATTGAACCCCAACAAGTGCACATTCGGGGTGCGATCTGGTAAGCTGCTAGGATTTATTGTGAGCGAGAGAGGGATTGAATTTGACACTGATAAAGTCAAAGCCATTCAAGAAATGCCTGCACCGAAGTCTGAAAAAGAAGTTCGGGGGTTTCTGGGTAGATTGAACTACATTTCAAGGTTCATATCTCACCTTACAGCAACCTGTGAACCCTTGTTCAAACTGTTAAGAAAAGAACAGACGGTCAGGTGGAACGAAGACTGCCAGAGGGCTTTTGACAAGATCAAGGAATATTTACAAGAGCCTCCAATCCTTATGCCTCCAGTTGAAGGAAGACCTCTAATAATGTACTTGACAGTATTAGAAGAGTCAATGGGGTGTGTGCTGGGCCAACATGACGAGTCTAGTCGAAAAGAGTATGCAATATACTACCTGAGCAAAAGGTTTACCGACTGTGAACAACGTTATTCACTGCTCGAGAAAACTTGTTGTGCTTTAGCGTGGGTTGCTCGCCGACTAAGGCAATATATGTTGACCCACACTACTTTATTGATATCAAAGATGGACCCAGTCAAGTACATATTTGAGAAGCCAGCACTTACCGGACGGGTTGCAAGATGGCAAATGATTCTCACAGAATATGACATTCAGTACACATCTCAGAAAGCCATCAAGGGCAGCGTATTGTCTGATTATCTTGCTGAGCAACCTATTGATGATTACCAGCCTATGAGATTTGACTTCCCTGATGAAGACATCATGTTCATAAAAGCAAAAGATCATGAAGAGCCTATTCACACTGAAGGGCCTGACCCGGAAGAAGAATGGACTATGATGTTTGACGGGGCTGTTAATATGAATGGTCGTGGTGTTGGTGCAGTACTCATTACACCTAAGGGAGTTCACATGCCTTTCTCGGCAAAACTCACCTTTAACTGCACTAACAACGAAGCTGAATACGAAGCTTGTTTCATGGGTCTTGAGGAAGCCATTGACCTCAGGATAAAAACATTGACTGTATTCGGAGATTCAGCTCTGGTAGTTAATCAAACCAACGGCAAATGGTACACCCACCAGGATCATCTAATACCTTATAGGGATTATACAAGGAGGTTATTGACTTTCTTTACAACGGTCAAGCTTGAGTATATCCCTCGAGATGAGAATCAGTTTGCAGATGCTCTGGCTACCATTTCATCAATGATCAAAGTTCAAGCTACCAACTTTGTGCCTCGGATTTCAGTGTCCAGACTCGACAGACCAGCATATGTATTTACAGCAGATGCTGTTAAAGATGATAAGCCTTGGTTCCACGACATCAAATGCTTCTTGGAGGATCAGACATACCCACCTGGGGCATCTCCCAATGATAAGAAGACTCTAAGAAGGCTCGCTGGTAGTTTCTTTCTAAACACTGACGGTTCCATGTACAAGAGAAACTTTGATATGGTACTCCTCAGATGCGTTGATAGAACAGAAGCAGACTTGTTGATGCACGAGGTGCATGAAGAATCCTTTGGCACCCATGCTGGAGGACATGCAATGGCTAAGAAATTGCTAAGATCAGGCTATTACTGGATCACAATGGATGCCGACTGTTGTGCTTATGCCAGAAAATGCCATAAATGCCAGATTTATGCGGATAAGGTGCATGTGCCTCCCAATCCTCTGAATGTGATGTCTTCACCCTGACCCTTTGCCATGTGGGGCATTGATATGATTGGAAAGATTGAGCCAACTGCTTCAAATGGCCACAGGTTCATCCTGGTTGCCATTGACTATTTCACCAAGTGGGTCGAAGCAGCTTCATATGCAAACGTTACAAGGCAAGTGGTAGCCAGATTTCTGAAGAGAGATATCATCTGTCGATATGGAGTTCCCGAGCGAATCATTACTGATAATGGTTCCAACTTAAACAACAAAATGATGGCAGAGCTATGCCGGGACTTCAAGATCCAACACCACAATTCTTCTCCTTACAGGCCAAAGATGAATGGCGCTGTTGAGGCAGCTAACAAGAATATCAAGAAGATTGTGCAGAAGATGGTAGTCACCTATAAAGACTGGCATGAGATGCTACCATTTGCCTTGCATGGGTACCGTACGTCAATCAGAACATCCACTGGGGCAACACCGTATCAGCTTGTGTATGGTATGGAAGCAGTCCTACCAGTTGAAGTTGAACTACCCTCCCTACGGGTACTGATGGATGTTAAGTTGAACGAAGCTGAGTGGGTCCGATCCCGATACGAACAACTGAGTCTGATCGAAGAGAAGAGATTGGCTGCAATCTGTCATGGACAGTTGTATCAGAAAAGAATGAAGAAAGCCTTCGATCAGAAAGTCAGGCTCCGAGAATAACAAGTAGGAGATCTTGTGCTGAAAAGACTCCTCCCTCCTCATACAGACCACAGGGGCAAGTGGACTCCGAACTATGAAGGACCATTCGTAGTAAAGAAAGTTTTCTCCGGTGGAGCACTCATGCTCAGCACTATGGATGGTGAAGATTTCCCGTCCCCTGTGAATTCAGATGCTGTTAAAAAATACTTCGCATAAAAGTGACCCGCTGGACATAAAAACAGAATGTAAGTCCAGGCAAAAATAGGGCATCCCGGCGAGTCAAAAACAGAATAAAAGACTCGGGCAAAAATAAGGGAAATAAAAACAAAAAAATGTACACCCGCTGAGTTGAAAAGCCGCATTGGACAACTCAGGCAAAAATGGGTATCCCGATGGATTGAAAACCTGAAGGGGCGATCCATGCAAAATAAGGGAATAAGCGAACAACTGCATTCTGAATTCATCTGTATCACTCACAATTTGGTAAGCTTCGAAAGGATCAAGCTTCTTTCAGAATCGGCCTTCTTCAGAAAGCAAGATGAGAAGAACGTCAAATGTCATATGAGTCATAGCGAAGGGGAAGCTCCTTAAAGCGTCGTCAACATTACCAATATCTTTTATTTCTCAATTTGTAACAATCTCCTCATTTTAGGGGATCTGTTTCTCTAACTGTATCTTGCCAATTCAGGGCACACGAATTAATAAAATCAGATTTTCAGTCATGTCTCGTCTTGTACATTTTATTTTCATTTGCAAAATGTCCGATATCTTTAAAATACTGATTGCATAAATACAGATGCTTCTCTTCTAAAGAATACGTGCTTACAGGAAATATATTTACTCCCGGGAGCGTCTGGACTCTTACAACGGAATCCGGTAAGGGATACCTCGGGATTACTTGTGCGTTTCTCTGTCTTTGCAGGATTGCAGGTATTCAGAACACAACATGGGGTGTGTAAGCTTCATCCCAGCAAGCTGGCAAATCAACACTCACTCAGTCTTAGCACCCGAAGTGCTTTCTCCCCAGCTGAGTTGCCACTTGTTATTTCTCCCCAGTCGAGGTACCAATCATTCTTCTTCCACAGCCAGGTGCAAAAGCCAGGGAACCATCTCCCCACAGAGCTTCAGCCTCTATCCAGAAGAGCAACCCGCGAAGTAATCACAACAGAGTAAAGAAAGCTTCTACAAGCCCCGACTGGGTCCTCTCTATCAAAGATAGGTCTATCAGTGGCCTATATCCCCAAGCGGAGTCCCATGTGTCAGTTCTACCAATGATCTCTCCCCCCCGGCTGGGATGTCCACTTCAAGAAGATCAGCCGGAGATCTCCGCGGCATCGGGATCCGAATCCTGGATCGACATCTTTGCATAATCATAGCATTCGCATCATATTCTCCCCCACAAAGCGTAGCATTCCGTCCAATACGGATCATTACGGCAAAAATCAAACATATTGCATAATCATAAGCCATGTTCTGAATCAAACGCTTGTGAATACTGACTATCCATCAAAAGATATACAGAAAACTTCCCAAATCCCCGGCAGAGAGCCCAGACATTTCTCTTACAAATACAAATACTCCTTGATACCCGTCCGTGTCATATCCCCAGCAGAAAACTAAAGCAGTTGCCTTACACTCACAAACACTAGTACATACTCCTTGTGGCACCCGTCCGTGTCATCATTCCCCAGTAAAGTCGCCCGAGCATTCTTTACAAACAAACCACTTATATTACAGATACTTCTTGACACTCGTCCGTGTTACCTCCCCTAGCACAGTAACCTAAACACTTTGTATATCAGATATTTGTTTATATTATACTTTTCTCCTTTTGACACTCGTCCATGTCACTCTCCCCAGCAGGTTGAACACCCTTCTATACACCACTCATACTTATTACTCTTGTTTCACTCATATAGATACTCGTCCGTATCTTGTATATATCACTCAAATCCCCTCAGATTCGACACTCGTCCGTGTTCTTTGTTAACCAGTTGGTACTCGTCCGTACCATCATCTCAGAACATGCGTCAAGCGTTTATTTCTACCTGATACTCGTCCGTATCACAATCTTAAGGATGCTCGTCCGCATCTTTAATCCATACACGTGTCAAACACTTATGTTTTCTTGAATTTAGACACTCGTCTGTGTCCACTATTCCCCAGAAGAGTCCCCTTAGATTCGACACTCGTCCGTGTTCCTTGTTAGCCAGTTGATACTCGTCCGTATCATCATCTCTGAACAAGTGTCAGTATTTGTTTCTACCTGATACTCGTCCGTATCATAGTCTTAGGGATGCTCGTCCGCATCTTTAATCTATACACAACGTCAAAACGCTTATACCTTTTATTTCTTGAATGTAAACGCTCGTCCGTGTTTACTATTCCCCAGTAGGTCGCCAGCAAAGCAAAATTTCTTTTCTATCTGACATTCGTCCTATGTCATGGTAAACCTTGAGAGCAGCCGTACCCTGCTAGGTGATCGTCCTTCACCTCTTGATGAACGTCCTTCATCATGCTCATCCGATGGCCGTCCCCATCGTTGATCTTTTTATCCGGCATTCGTCCTATGTCGTGATATTTAGCAGCCGTCCCCTGCTAGGTGATCGTCCTTCACCTTTTGATGATCGTCCTTCATCATTTTTTTATCCGATGGTCGTCCCCATCGTTGACATTGTTATCTGACATTCGTCCTATGTCATGATAAACCTTGAGAGCAGCCGTCCCCTGCTAGGTGATCGTCCTTCACCTCTTGATGATCGTACTTCATCATGCTCGTCCGATGGCCGTCCCCATCGTCGACCTTTTATCCGGCATTCGTCCTATGTCGCGATACTTTCGGCAGCCATACCCTGCCAGGTGATCGTCCTTCACCTTAGATGACCGTCCCTCATCTTATCCCCAACAAAGCAGCCGTCCCCTGCTAGGTGATCGTCCTTCACCTTTGATGACCGTCCCTCATCATTATTTCATTTATTCTTTAACCCGATGGCCGTCCCCGTCGTGGTCCCTTTTCCTTTTCCTGATGATCGTCCTTCATCAGTTTAGCCCGATGGTCGTCCCCATCGTTGTTTACATTACTTTATGAACCTGATAACCGTACCTCATCATTTACTTCTACCTATAATCCCCAGAGAGTCCTGATGGCCGTCCCCGTCATAATCTCTTATATCCCCAGCATGTCGGCCGTCCCCGTCATTGCTTTATTTCCCGCATTTTCCCCAGCATGTCGGCCGTCCCCGTCATTGCTTTATTTCCTGCACTTTTCCCAGCATGTCGGTCGTCCCCGTCATTGCCCTTTCCCCAGCAGTCGTCCCCTGCTCGACGGTCGTCCTCCGTCGCCCACACTTTACAATATACTTTATTTTCTTTTACAATCTATATCCCTTTTCTTCTTCATTCTGTGAGTGCAAATTTTGGACTGTCTTTGGTATTCAACCACAAGCTAACTTGTTTGCCTGCTAAGCCATTTGCTTACATCCTGCACATCTAACTCATGTTTGAATAGGGGCAGCTGTAAACACCCCAAATTTTCCCTCACCCATTCACACCATGGCTTGTGATCTCTTCATATGCATAAACTCAATCATAGCATCTCATACCACATTTTTTATTCACTGCTTTGTTTCTAAGTCATCTGCATCTAGGGTTTGTGATCTGAGCTATCCAAGAGCTACTTGAACCACTCCAAAGATCATCAATCACTTAAAAGGGGTCCATGTATGTTCAAGCATCATATTATACCCTATCAAAGTCAAGAAAGTAAAAAAAATCACAAGAATTGAGAATGGCATGGAAGCAGAGCCAGGTTTAACTGCACAGATGACCTAGAATTAGGGTTTTGGTTTCAGAGGCCATAACTCCAAATTTTTTGGTCATTCTTGTTTCTATTGGTCTCTATATGGTATAGGGATCATGCATATCAATTTTCATGAAGAAATTCAATGGGGAAGTCATCTGATCAAGAGTTGACTTTTTAAGCAAGTCAGTGCAAAATCAGGGCATCTGAGGCCCCCAATGACCCAACCAAAGGGTATTCATCATCATTTTGATTATGTATGATCTTTATTTGATCATAGAAGATGTTGGAAGTTCACAAAATTGGAGAATTTCAAGTCATTTGCAAAGTTGACTTTTTGGGAAGGTTGACTTGTAATGAAAATTGCCATTTTGGGAAACTTTTTCAACCCTTGCTTTTTGATTCAAAAATGCTTCAAATGGAAAAACTTTGGTCATGAAAGTTGTAGAATGGATCATTCCCTTTTCAAAAAGTACAAGAACATGACCTAATTCATTTTGGATCAAAAGTTATGGCTTGTCAAAGTTGGCTAAAATCACAAAATTTGAAGTTTTCTACCAAAGAGGCAAAGTTGCAAAATCACTTGCCAAGGCAATTTGTGCTATCAAATGGACTTCTAATCTTCATACAAACATGATCCAATGCCTAAAGATCAGAATTCACCAAGAGCTTGCTCATTTTTGTGACTTGTGGAACAAGAAATTCCAAAAGGGCCAAGGATGAAGCAAGTTGCAAAACCTCACTCAAAGATGAATCCACTTGCTTGCTGACTTCATAATCAATCCTAGGGCTCTCCACACTTCTTGCTGCGCAGGACACCCCATTTGTCCTTGGCTAGCTATGAGCCCATGCTTCTCTTACACAAAGTTTGACATTTTGGCCAAAGACCCATACCAATCACCATAGGCCACCAACAACTCTCTGACCTATCACCTTTTGATACATGGACCAAAGCCAGCATAACACACAACTCACTTCAAGCTGAAACACACTCCAAGCCATAGTTATCAAAATCTCTCCAACTTGCATTTTAATTCGAAACACTCTCCACAGGCCTCAAACACACAAACAAACTTCACAAACAATCTCAACATGCTTCACTGATCACAAACCACCCATCACCATAGCCTGAAACCCACTGAAACCAAAATACGATTTCTGCCCCTCTTTGAGCAGAACTTCAGCTATCTTTCAAACCAACCATTATAAACTTCAAACAAGCATTGAAAGCTTCTCAGGGGGTCCATTGGAGTTGATTGGAAGCAAGAAACTGGCCAGAAAGTCCCTGATTTGAAAGCTTCGATTCAGGTAGCCATGGAAATTCATTTTTCCAGAACTCTCATTTCTTGTTTCTAAAATGATCTATATGCTTCCCTGAGTTCACTGAACCTTTTATTTTTGAAAATGATGGAGTATTGAGTGTGTATTGCATCTCTAAAAGTTTTGCCATTTTTGCATTTTTGTTTCGAATCATGGTTTTGAGTAAGAAGAAATGAGTTATGAGGCTAGATTCAGGTTCAGGGAGGTGAAGAGAGTTGATCTGGAGCTTTAGAGCTCCAGAAATAACCTAGAGATGAGGTTTTGGTTTTACTCAGGGGAGGTGTGGCCGGAGAAGACGACCGGAAGTCTTTTCCGGCCACCTGAATTTAATTAGGGCTAATCAGAGTCATTAATGTGAGTTTGAATCTGGAGCGTAGGATGAGTTGACTAGGGCTGACCCGCGCGCATTTGAGTGGACATGATCTCTCATTAAAACCCTAATCATATTTAATTAAATTAATTAATTCAGATTATGTTAATTAGGTTAGTTTGAATTACAGCCTTTGGATCTGGCGCCAGTCAATGCGCGCGCAATCCATTCAAACCTCAGCCCTTGATTCAGCATACTTCTCATTAAATTCATTTTATATTTCTTTTTTATTTCATTTGTTTTCTACATTTTATTAAAAATAGTAAAAATCATTGAAAAATTCTGAAAATTTTTATTAAACCTTTTATTAATTTTCAGAAACCAAAAACATTTTTATTTTTATTTTTTGCATTAAAATTTATTTTTAAATCATTTAAAAGTTTATTTTTAATTAGTTAATGAGAATTAATTAATTAAAAATGCTTTTAGGTATTTAAAAATCACAAAAAAATTCATGAAACATTTAAAATCATTTAGAAACATTGTCCAACTCTCAAACCAAATTTCTTTTTTGATCTTGATGTCTTTTGACAATTTTCCATGGAATTAATTTCATTTCAAGGCATTATTTTGATCCAATATTCAAAATTTCATTTCTGCCTAGCCTTTAAGAGTTGGACTTTGATTCTTTTTGCATTGCATCTTGTATAGCATTTTATAGGACTAAATTGGCATGAATTGATCTTGCATTTCCTATTTGTTTGGCATTTTTCTTGACAAGGTACCTTAAAACCCTAGTAATCTTAAGAAATTCATAACCCTCATTAGGTTAAGAGTTAGAACCCCTCCTTTGGGCAGTGAGTTTGTATAGGTTTAGGGTTCCTTTGAATGCATTTTCATTTTTTTATCATGATGTTTGCTTATGGTTTTGATTTTTGTTTTGTGCATTGATCATAAACCCTAATTTGGGCTTTCTCTTGCATCCATCTTCCATTTGCTTGCATACCATGACTTGCCATGACATTTTGTGCATCCATTTGATTCATAACACATCTTAGTACATGTTGGAAGCATGTTTGATCATTGCATCTTTCATTTGCCATGTTGTATGTCATTTGCATCCCATGACTTTTCATGTATGTTCATGGTTATAAGCATGCCTCATTTGCATCCATATGTTTGTATGATCATTCCCATGCCTTGCCTCATGTTTGTATCATCTCTTAGCATCATTATCATCATACTATCATGCTTCTGGTTTTGGTTTGCATCATGACATTTCATCTCATTTTGCATTGCATTGCATTTCTTTCACTAACTTTTCAGGTGGTAAGTTACTTTGAGAAGTGAATTTGCCTTCACTTCTCACAATCTCTTTTCATCTATCTTATGCATCATTGCTGCATTTTGTCTTGTGCTTGAGATTGAGCTTGCTCATTCTTCTTCATCTTACTTTCTTTCTTCAAATGACTTGTCTTCTTAAATGAAGCAAGTTACTTTGATTCTCTTTGCTCCTTTCATCTGCTTCCTGGTGGTTCCTCTGAAGATCCCTCTTGTAAACCTCACAAACCTTAGGAACAACCAAGCATGACAATAATTAGGGTTTTGATTAGTCTCCTCATTTAGATTTTACCTTTGTGTCTCATTGAGTCCTCTTTTCTCATCTCATAATCAGGGACTAAACCCTAAAGGCTTTAAGGCTTTGTGATTAAGCTTATGCCTGTATCCTTCTATTAGGATGGAGTGTATAACTTTAATCCTAAGTGTTAAACCCTTAATGTGTTTAACTCCTTTAATCAATTCACTCAATAATCATCAAGACATCAAGCTTGTAACTTGGGCCTTGCATTAGGGTTCTAATTCTTCCTTAATTGGTTAAGAAGGACTAACCCTAGTGTTAATGGACAAGTCCCCCTCAAGTTGTCTTACAAACCATAAAAATCACTTCATCATCTTATCATTAACTAAAATCCACTCAATAAAGGCTTTGTTTTGTCATGAGTTTAATCCCTAATCACGGATTAAGTTGAGGAGCTTTCCCCAGCTTAAACATTCTCATCTATTATCCTTCTATTAGGATGGTGTAATGAGTCTGTTTAATCCATGATTATGGCTTAATCTCATTACTTAACACTAAACAAAAATACCACAAAAACATCTAAATAATCACAAGTAGGTTAATGATCTTAACCCTACATCATGGTTATTAAGTGTGAGAAGTTGACTTCACACTTAAGGTATTCTCATTACCCCTAATCAGAGGGAAGATGTGATGAGTTTGCTAAATCCATTGGTTTAGGCTACAGCTCATTAACTTATGACAAACTTTCAAAAGCAATAAAAGATTGAAAATACAAAAACAAACAATAATCGTCTCCTCCGGGATTCTTTTCTCATCTTATTCACTCACAAACGAGAACTCGCTTCTTCCGTCTAATGCAAGACAGTTTGCACCTGAGCCAGACAGGTCATACACTTGAGCATAGACAAGTAAGCAGTTCATCAGTCAATTCTTTTTTCAGTCTCTTCGGGTCAAACTACGGTGTTCTGACTTCCTCATTGCACGAGAGGATACATAGGCATAACTTAATAGTTACCGAACAAAAGTCCCTGTATATTCCCCCTCTTTCTGTATCATTCTTTAGCCTCATTATCATGAGCACCTCACTCTTGTTCTTACACTGACACTGTACATTTATACACTTCACATTCTTTTACACTGACACTTGCATTCTTTCCAGCTTTGATACACAAATTGCACTGACACTACCCCTTTAAAACACAAATCTTTTAAGCGTGGATCCCGTCGAGTACGATGGACAATCTGGGTGCTAATACCTTCCCAGGTTGTAACCAACCCCCTTTCTCAGTCTCTCTGGTTCGCAACCGTCTTATCCATATCTTTCTAGGTTTATGCAGCATTACCCTTCCTTCGGGATAAAAATGCCTAGCTGGCGACTCTTTTCATTTCATCCTTTCGCCGACCGTTCGCGTCTGTACCTTATTTGAGCCAGTCTCATTTATTGGGAGCGACAAGATTCTCTGGAGGTTTTGCAATCTTCTTCTAGCAGAATACGATGCATACAGATTGAAGGACATATTCCTTTGAGATCAGATATGTTATATCCTAATGCAGTTGGGTATTTCTTTAAGACATCTAAAAGTTTCTTCGTTTCGATTGTTCCTAAACTGGAATTGATTATAACTGGTCTTGTACATTCAGTGTCTAGGAATTCGTATCTTAGGTTCTTAGGTAAAGTTTTTAACTCTAATGTAGGTTTCTTCTTACTTGGCATGGGATCCGGTGTAAGTGCTTAACTTTCGCTTAGACTATCATCCTGATACGGTTTACGCCAATTGTCATCTTCGAAAATTGGAGGGATTTGAATTTTCATAATTTCAGAATAAGTAGTTTCTTTCATTTCCAATTCTCTTACACATTCGTCAATTACATCCAATAAATAACATGTATCCTCTATAGCTGGTGATTGTAAGAATTGTGTTAAAATAAATTCAACTTTCTCTTCACCTACTTCAAAGGTTATCTTTCCTTTCTTTACGTCTATAATAGCTCCGGCGGTGGCTAAGAATGGTCTTCCTAGTATGATAGGTGTAGTGGAGTCTTCAGAGATGTCCATGATTATAAAATCAGTAGGAACGTAGAATTGTCCTATACGTACTGGGACATTTTCTAGTATGCCTACAAGATATTTAATAGAGCGGTCGGCTAGTTGAACAGACATTTTAGTTGGTCTTAGGTCTCCCATGTCTAGCCTTTTGCAAATTGTTAAGGGCATAACACTGATATTGGCTCCTAAATCGCATAGAGCTTTGTCAATGACGAATTTTCCTATTACACAGGGTATAGAGAAACTACCTGGATCTTTTAACTTAGGAGGCATATTGTTTTGAATTATTGCGCTACACTCAGCAGTAAGTGTAACGGTTCCGTTATCCTCTATCTTCTTCTTATTGGATAAGATTTCCTTTAGAAATTTAGCATACGAGGGCATTTGAGTGATAGCTTCTGTAAACAGAATAGTAATATTCAACTGTTTCAGAAGTTCAACAAATTTCTTAAACTGGCCCATCGTCTTGGAATTGGTTAATCTCTGAGGGTACGAAATTGGTGGTTTATAAGGTGGTGGAAGTACATAAGGCTTTTCTTTCTCCACTGCCTCTTGATTATTATCTTCCTTTTCTTCTGGTTCATTCTCCTTTTCAGTCGGCTTATCTTGCTTTTGGTACATGGCTGGATTGTCAAGTCTTGGATCGGCAGGTCCGTCAAGTTCCTTGCCACTTCTTAGTATCACATCATTGGCCTGTCCTTTTGGATTAGGTTGGGGTTGTCCAGGAAATACTCCAGCTGGTGCAGTGGTAGGTGCTTGTTGTTGAGCCACTTGTGAAATCTGAGTTTCAAGGATTTTGTTATGTGTAGCTAACGCATCTACCTTGCTCACTAATTGCTTAATCTGCTCACTAGTGTGTATGTTTTGATTTAAGAAATCCTTGTTTGTTTGAGATTGAGTAGCTATGAAGTTCTCCATCATCAACTCAAGGTTTGATTTTCTAGGAACATTAGGAGCAGTCTTTTGATATCCTGGTGGTGTAGCTGGTGCTTGACCTGGTGCGTATAAAGCATTGTTGTTCTTATAAGAGAAGTTCGGATGATTCTTCCAACTTGGGTTGTATGTGTTTGAGTATGGGTTTCCTTGAGCATAATTCACTTGATCTGTGGGAATTCCTGCTAATAGTTGACAATCAGGGACAGCATGTCCTGGAACTCCACATAACTCACAGTTAGGTGTTACCGCAGCCACGGTGGCTGTTGGTGTTATGGCCAAGTTGTCGATCTTTTGGTTTAGTTGGTCAAACTTTGCATTGACTTGGTCCATACTACTCACTTCGTACATACCTCCTTTTGTTGGTTTCTCAGTTGCGACTCTCGCTTCCCCATTGGTAATGATTCTGAGCCATACTCTCGATAAGTGCATAAGCATCATTATATTCTTTGTCCATTAGTGCGCCGCCTGCGGTAGCGTCAATTGTCATTCTTGTGTTGTACAAGAGTCCATTGTAGAAAGTATGGATGACCATCCATTCTACTAATCAGTGATGTGGACAAAGTCTCAGCATATCTTTGTAGCGTTCCCAAGCTTCAAAAAGTGATTCGTTTTCCTTTTGCTTAAATCTGTTGATTTGAGCTCTTAGCATAGCTGTCTTACTAGGTGGGAAATATCTTGTCAAGAATACTCTCTTTAGTTCCTCCCACGTAGTTACTGAATTCGATGGTAGAGATTGAAGACGGGCTCTCGCTCTGTATCGAAGTGAAAAAGGAAAAAGGCGTAATCTAATAGCTTCTTGGGTAACTCCATTAGCTTTTACAGTATCTGCGTACTGCACAAATATTGAAAGATGAAGGTTCAGATCCTCGGTAGGATTTCCGGCTAATTAATTTTGTTGCACGGCTGATATCAGTGAAGGTTTCAATTCGAAATCGTTTCGGTTGATAGCCGGTGCAGCAATGCTGGAATGCGGCTCAGCTTGTGAAGGACTAGCGTAACATTTGAGTGGATGATTTGGTTCTTCAGCCATCTTTGCATCCTTTGATGTTCCAACTGGTTTAGGTGGATCAACTTGAAGATCTGGAATGTTGTATTTTCGTTCGTATTCGAATATTCGTCTTCTTAAATGTAAGAAGCGTTCTAATTCTTGGACTGGAGGTTGCAAGTCTTCGCCTTGAGAGCGAATACTTGACATACACTCGGGAAATTAGATTAGGAAAAGAATAAGTTGTTACCTTAGTCTAGACAGTGCTACTCTAATAGTGCACTAGTGACTAAATCAAGGTCCCCGGCAACGGCGCCAAAAACTTGATGGGGCGAAGACGCGATATGTGTCTAGCGGTATCTGAACTGCAAGCGCACAGCCTATCGAAGTAATATAAAAGATTGTCAAACCCACATGGACTTTGTAATCACTTTAGTGCTAGAAGGTCTGCTAGTTTAGATAAGGCGGATATTTGTCACGATTTTGGTTTTAAGGATTGAAATGGGAATTAAATTTAGTTTTAAGGAAATAATGAGAAGGCGGTCGGTATGTAATTATATTAACCTATGCGGGTCAATCTAACCTAAGCTTATAAAGATGGTTCACTTAAATTGTTCTGTAGAGATTATCAATTTAAATACCCTCGACTCACACTCTCGTGGTCTTATCTCAGATCTTACTCCTAAAGCCTTATGCCTGCTCTCGCTAGCCCATAAGTGTTTAGAAAATAATTTTTGAAAACTTAATAAGTCTAATTCATTTTAAAGCGCTCTCGCTGTATTTAAATCAAATGCCTAACTTTAGCTATCCGGTTAAAATCTCACACTCTCGTGGTCTCGACCTAACCTATTACACTTTTCTTACTCTCGTAACAAAAAGATTAATTTTAATTACAAAAAGCCACAGCCAGAATATAAGTTCTTAATTATTTTAGCTTAGATTCGATTTTACCGGTTTGGTTTAGTTTATTACATACCGCCTAATTAATTTAGCTACTCATTTTTGTTGTACCAACAGACAGATGCAGGAATAAATAAATATTAATTAAAGCATACATTATAAAATAATAATAATATCTTAACATAAACAAATAAATAAACTTAATATAAATGCAAAAATAAAAACCTGGATAATTAAATTCTTAAACTCCTTCTTCCACAGATTGGCAAGCTCGGAGTGTTCGGAACCGGAATCAAAAAAATAAAAATACGAAACAAATTCTGAAGGCTAAAAAGAAATTAATTTAAATAACAATTTCCTAATGTTGGAAATTGTTATTGAATTTGGGTTGGAAATAGAAACAGGAAAAATAAACAAGAACAAGGCTGGAAAAATTAAATGGGTTCAGGAAAATTACGGCAGAGCTTCCGCGTGAAACCAAAAACAATACTCTGTAATTTTCAATTTGTGACTAGGGTATTTATAGAACTAGATTTTGGGCAGTTGGTTTTGATGAGCGTGGGCTTCGTTCCATAATGAGAGAATCCAGCGAAAGTGCATACTGGGTTTGCTTCTGTTGAGAAATAATAGGAGTCGTCTTTGACTCGCTGCACGTCTTCATGAATAATTCAAATTAATTAAACCCACTTTTTCTTGTCCCGTTCTTGACAAGGGCGTAACGGTCAGATTTTCCAATTCAATTGTGTCACGGTCGTGACAATTGAGCAATGGTCGTGAGACCTCAAAGTAGGGCGTCACGGTCGTGGTGATGTTGTGACAACCGTGAGTGTTACAAAATATGCAGACTTAGCAGAATTCTTCTCTTCATCTTATTTTCATGCTAGTTTTGGTTCATTTGATCTTTTTCTCATAATTTAGCTCTAGACATGTTATACCTGCAATGTGACATAAAAAACTCGAACAATCGGGAGTTAATAGGATCAATGTGCGATAAAACGGACTTAAAACGTAGTAATAAAGTGATAAGATTTCTCGTTATCACGAGGCATCATATTGATAGGTGTAAAGCTTTTCACCACACGGTGCAGGACTTAATCGACTCAAAAGCTATCAACTTTGCACCAAACATATAAGGGGGAGGATACTTTTCTTGATTTGAAGTCTTCTTATCAAAGTTTGTCGAAAAGAGTTAAAGCAATAAAGCCAGAAGTATTCCAGATATTCTTATTTTTGGCAATGGTGCGTCTTTTCAGTGCATTTTCATCCCTATTGAGGGGAACTACGTCGCTCTGATTCTTCATTGGTCTTGGGTCAATGGAGATACGTAGGCAGAAGATCGTCAGGTCTTTCCGAGCAACCTTAGGTGTCAACTTTACTTCTCAACGTTACTTTCTACAAGGACAGAATAACTAGAAGATGAGAAATGATTGCCGTGTTGGACATGCGACCACTTACCTGAATGCTACCAGTCCATGAAGATTTACTGATCATGGGAAGCGCTCAAGACTGATTTAGTCCAGAAGGAGTCAAGTCTCCTCAATGACGACAATGTTCAGCTTCTTTACTGCAATTTCCTTTGTGATTTCTTCGGTTTGTTTAAACATTTGTATGCATGCATGAAACTTATTTGTTTTTGAATGATGACCATAATAAAATGCACATGTTTTTCTTGAAGTAATCCATTCGTATTCACTCATGATTTTGTGTATGTGCATTGCAATACCAAATATTGTGCTTAAACTCTATCAGGGAGGATGACGAAATGAAAACGCAAAATCTCTAATTGTGTGCTTTTGAGAAGGACCCTGTTGACGATGTACATGCATTGTTTCAAATCCTAAACACTGGAGATATAAGGGAGATAGACCCTCGCCAACCCATTTGAGCCTTGAAGTAGGAGTTTCTTTTCACATGAAAAAAAAACCCTTACATGTAACCCAAGGGCAGGGTAGGCGTCAATTAATTTGACCGAGCATTCAAATTTCAAAAAGGAGTGCACATCTGAGGATCCAGTGCCTTTTGTTGTACCAAATCAAGAGGTCCAAAGACCAGAAACCACAGTGGTTATCCCAATCAAGAGGTCCAAAGACCAGAAACCACAATGGTTATCACAATGGTTATCCCTCAAACAACTAAGAAGTGAGACAGTCACGACCCTTTCAAAGCAATCAAGACAACCAATGTCACACGATTTGTTCAAAAAAAGAAAAGAAAAAAAATGAATGAAAAAAGCCCGCTAAGTCGAAACTTGAAAACAAGCGACTTAGGCAAAAATTAGGGCATCCTGCTGGACTTCACAATCAAAGATTCACAAGAATCAGTCCAGGCAAAAGTTAGGGATAAGAAAAATAATGCAAAAGCGAAAAACGAAGAGGATTACACAAGAAAGATCCTTAAACAAGAACAAAGTCGTGTGGCACAGACACCAAAGACAAAGGGGTGACTGACTCCCAACAACAACCTGATTGGTGTTTAAACTGTTAGTGTATTTGGTTCCTTAACCATCACAAAACCTTTTTGAGGGGTGAGCGCTTGTGAAAGCTAGCTGAACATAGGAATGGAGAAAATCACGAAGAGGGGTGGGCACATATAAACTTCGAGCCTCTATCCTTTGTTTCTATAACCGTGAACCAGGCCACGATACAACCCTCAAAAGTCCTAACTGAAACAGGGTTATTTTGAGAGCGTGCTACCATGAGACCGCGTCCCTGACTCCTATGAGTTGTGCTAAAAGATATGGATTGGTGTTGTATATGCATGCTTTCTTCTATCAAAAATCAATGCTTTATTTTAACCGGTGATTCACTCACAAAGGTTTGCGACACCTTTTAAATAAAGACTTCAAGATTAACATGTGGGTTGCATTAGAATTTTCATTCTCAAAATAAACATTTTATGCTTGCATACATTTGTTGGGCATCATTAAAATTCACATACGAAACTTCAATCCAGAAGCTTAATCTTGCCAAGTTGAGAAGTCTGAAACTTCCGAAGGACAATCTGTTGAGATGCACTTTTCCAAGAAACTCCATTGAGTAGGAACTTTCCCAATAGTCGTGGTAAGGGCCAACTAATCCGGGGCAATCATGTCGAGCAATCTATTCAAAGTTCAGCCAAGCTGGGGCAATCACTTTGAGATTCAAATCTCTCAAAGAGCCAACTAATCCGGGGCAATCACGTCGAGCAGTCTCTTGAAGTTTCAGCCAAACTGGGGCAATCACTTCGAGATCCAATCTCTCTAGGAGTATGTAGTATGGATATTTTCTTCAAAGCACAGTTAGTCAGAAGTGATAACTTCAGGGCTCGTACTGGGGCAGGCCACCCCAAGAGCACTAGAAGTTACTTTCTCTCAAAGACAGTTAATCAGAGGCACCTATCCAGAGTTCAATATACTGGGGCAGAATATCTCACAGTGATATGAGGTTCTTCATGAATCCTTGCGAGGCAAATTCTTTCACAGACCATGCAGTCAGGGGCAGTTATTTCGAGATCCGATGAATCTCTCCAAGAGTTTGAAGACACTGAGGCATTTCATATGCCATGTTTTCTGTAAAATCCTCTTGAGACATTTACTTCTGATGGACCTTAATCTGAGGTGAGTTGAAAATTGCAAAGAACCATTGTTCACTCATGATTAGTTGGCAACCTATCAACCCAGGGCTAGGGGCAAAGCCATTGTCAGCACAGTACTTCAAGAGTTGTTTCATCGGCGGACTTCATCGATCAGAATTCCTTAGCAAGTCTCAATAGACAATCCCTTCTCCAGTAGTGCGACAAATGGAAGGTTACTTCTTGAGCAGAAGGGTATCATCATCTCTCATTCCCAACATGAGAGGATTTATCTCTTATCCCCAACAAGTGGCAACTTGAGCTCTTATCTTCAGCAGGAAGCTTTGTCATTGACATCATCCGTCATCCCCAGTAGAGTTGGAAGTTGAAATCTCCCCCAGCAAGGCAACAAAAGGCTGGTGTCCTCCCCAAGCAGAGACTTCCTTTTAATATAGGGGCCATCCCCAGCAGTGCAAGGAGTTTCTTTCCTCCCCAACAGGTTGCTACTTCAGCAGTATCATACCTCTGGTTCCCAACCTAGTCAGGAGGTCTCCATTTCCCCACCAGAGTGCAAGAAGGGTCCATCTCCAGCAGGGTCTTGGCATTCCAATCTCAAAGTCCAATTTATTTTTGGCAATAACGGCAGTTCAGAGCCTGTGTATCATCAACAACATTCCCCGTAGGGTTGTCTTCTCCTCACAAGGACTAATCAAATCAATTCAGTGATCATCATTTCCCCAGTCAAGCCACCTGGGATACTTGCAGTCTCCTCATCAGGAGACCCCCTTTTGCATTTGCATTTGCATTTAGTAATCATCATTACATTTGCATCCTCCAAAGCGTAGCATTTCCATCATTATGGAGCATTACGCCATAAATCCAACATATGCGTACCAGCATGGGCCAGTTTCGAGGCATATTACATAAGACCCGTAACATCTTCTCAACCTGAAGTATTCCCCACAGAATGCAATTTCGTTTCCCAGGGTGGTTATTTCTACCAAGTCTTGTTGTTATCCCCAGTTGAGTCTTGTTTCAGTACAACAATCTCATTTTTCGCGTCTCCGTTTCAGTACAATGGTCGCATCTCGGGCTCTCGTTTATGTACAACGATCCTGTTCCTTTCGAGTCTCCATTTAAGTACAATAGTCTCGTCTTTGGGTCTTGTTTCAGTACAACAGTCTCATTTTTTCGCGTCCCCGTTTCTATACGACGGTTTCATGTCGGGTTATCATTTAAGTACAATAATCCCGTTCTTTTTGGTCTCGTATCAGTACGATGATTATGAATCGGTTGATATCACTTCTCTTCGAGCCATAAATCAAATGATATTACGTTCTCGTTTTCCGGGTTATGGATCGGTTGATACCATTTCCTGGTTGGACCGGTTGATCTTATTTGAGTTATGAATCGGTTGATATCATTTCTCTTCGAGTTGTAAATTGGATGATATTACATTCTTGCATTTCCTGGTTATGGATCGGTTGATACCATCTCCATGTTAGATCGGTTGATCTTATTTGAGTTATGAATTGGTTGATATCATTTCTCTTCGAGTTATAAATCGGATGATATTACATTCTCGCATTTCTTGGTTGTGGATCGGTTGATACCATCTCCATGATAGATCGGTTGATCTTATTTGAGTCGCAAATCGGTTGATGTTGCGTTAAGTCCTGTTTCGCCAACAGGCACCTTCCGTGGCTTGGTCATGCCCAGCAGTCGCGTGTTTTCTTTGTGGCTTGGTCCTGCCCAGCAGTCATATTGATTTGAGTTCCATTCCGCTAATGGTCTCGTTAAAGTCCTGTTTCGCTAACAGGCACCTTCCGTGGCTTGGTCCTGCCCAGCAGTCGCGTGTTTTTTCTTTATGTCTTGGTCCTGCCCAGCAGTCATATTGATTTGAGTTCCATTCCGCTAATGGTCTCGTTAAAGTCCTGTTTCGCTAACAGGCACCTTCTGTGGCTTGGTCCTGCCCAGCAGTCGCGTGTTTTTCTTTATGGCTTGGTCCTGCCCAGCAGTCATATTGATTTGAGTTCCATTTCGTTAATGGTCTCGTTAAATTCCTGTTTCTCTAACAAGCACCTTCCATGGCTTGGTCCTGCCCAGAAGTCATATTGATTTTTGTTCCATTCCGCTAATGGTTTCGTTAAGCCCTGTTTCGCCAACAGGCATCTTCCGCGGCTTGGTCCTGCCCAGCAGTCGCGTGTTTTTCTTTGCGGCTTGGTCCTGCCAAGCAGTCGCATTGATGAGTTTCTGTTTCCTTGACGGTCTCGTTAAGTCCTGTTTCTCCAACAGGCACCCTCACTATGGCTTGATTCACTCAGCAGTCACAATGCAGGTTATTGCTTGGATTCTATTTTCTCTACCTATTCAGAGGTCTAAACAAAAAAATACATAAATAAAAAGCAGATGGCATTTCTACTATCCTGAGTTCAAATTTCCAGGTTTTATTCGAGTATTCAATCACTACACACCTTGAACGTCTAAAAGTTGTTGCAATTATTCGTTCAGGCTTGCAGATGATTGAATAGGGGCAGCTGTAATACCTCAAAATTTGCCCTCATATTTATTCCCTTAACTGGCTTATCGCTTCGCATTCATCTGCATTTCTCACTAGGTCATTAACATCATAATAGTGCATTTCATGGATTCATAGGGCATGTGATCAAGACCTTGGGAAATCATGGTTTTGTACCTTTTCCGTATCTGTCAGGGATTGAAATGATGGAGAATATTCACTGGACAATGATTCCACTTCAAATGCGGTTGTTCAGTTATGTTTCGACTCAGATGGGAGTTTGACCTAATTATGGTCAAACTATCAAGAGATTGTTGCAACTGCAAGATTTTGGGCCACTGTACTATTTCTTAGACAATGCATATTCAAAGTTCAGGTTGTCGTGTGTTGAGATTCATCAATGTATCGAGCAGCATTTCGTGTGAAGTTTGGTTTGAATCTTCAGTTTATCAGTGATTCATCTGTTGATTTATTTCCCTTAACATGGATTCGAATGGTCATGGCATGTTTCAGACGATTCAAAGGGGTGTGACTAATCTGGAAAGTTATTCAGCGGTTCAGAAGTGGTCGTGTTCATAGGCTTGTGGAAAGAATTCAAAATAGGCTTTGGGCTAAAATCAAGTTTTCATATCCATACATTGCTTTGTTCTCATTTTCATAAACTATTCCCGATTATTCCATCCCACTTTCATTTTTTCAATTTCCATCATTCTCTATGTTTTCATTAATCCATTTTTTAATTTCTTTTATTCATCTTTCCATTTATTTTTGTCCATATCCAATTACCCATATAATTCTCTTTTTATAAATTCCATTTTTTGTCAATATTCATAACTATCACATTTACCACAAATCCATTTGTTTTTAAACTCATCTAGTTTCTTTTTGTCATTTACCACTATAGGCCCATTATAAGCCATTACAAAAAAAAATGTCAAAAAAAATATTCCAATTGACCCATTAGCAACAGACAAACAACACATTCATTTAGATTATCTTCTCTTCCTTCATTCCACTTTCGTAGCAGGATCACCAATACGGCGTCGTCAAGAGAATCTCACACAATCTTCGAGAATCTCGGATGTGTAAAACTTGTCATAAATCAGTATGGGAAACAATGCGTTTGATGGGAAATTATTGACAGAGAAGTTACGGAAACTCGACAATTAGCAACAAAGCATTGAATTGGTATCCCGATTGTGTTTTCTCATCGAAAGAGAGCAAAAGATATAGTTGAAACATGAAATAAAGTGTTCAGTTCTTCCCAGAAAGATCAGCGTGTCCCTTTTCTGAACTTGGCTAATGACATCTTGCAAACTAGTAAGCGCAAAGGCAACGAGTTTGTTAGTGAATTCTGGAATGTTTCCCGTCAGCTCTCAAGCGCGTTTGTGCAAGTTATGAGTCAGGAAAGAATTCAGTAATCAGGCTTATTGACATTTGGAGGAGAGAGAGAGTTTTGGGGTCGCAACCTCAGGGTCTCAAGGGTGAAATAATGAGCAAGAGTCCCCTTCCCTCATCTGTAAGTCCTTGAAAATGTAGAGGCTACACTGCAGGAACAGGAATCAAGTCATGTTCGCTCTCAATTGCTGGCTGCACAAGAGCAGATTGAGCGGGTAACCAATATCCAGAAGAGGATTGTCCGACCACCAGAATTAACCTGTCATGAAGAAAAATGGTATCAGTTGAAGAAAAGTCAGAACCATAACCGGAAAAAAAAAACTCTGCATCAATCATTAGCTTCTTCTCAACTCTTCAATCAAGATCACCAACCCTTCATAATCCTGCATAACAAACCGAAAAAAAAACAAAATCCATCACAACTGCAATACCAAAACAGAAATTCAGAAAACCGAAAATGAATAACTGAAATCGTAACTAACTTCTAACAACACCCTAACAGAATTTCACAGAGAAGAGAATCAGAAGAAATTTCATAACAACTTCACAACAGAAGGAAATCAAAAACGAAGTTCAAAACAAAAATAATAAACTTAACTGATTTCTCTTCCAGAAGCTTCATCCGATTCAATTCTATAAATCAAGATCTTCACCTCCAATCTAAGGGTTCTTCACCATTTTTTCTTCTTTTCACAAATTCACAAAACCTTCATCCACTTCTGCTTTTCCCACCTTCAATCTTCAATTTTTCTCACCATTTCTTCACAATTTTCACCGTTTCTTCATCATTCTATGCTGCAGCTTCAATGAAACTCTTTTCAACACTTCAATAAGAATCCTCATCAATGTTGCACCTGCGAAAAATCAAAGAAAAAGGATGAATCGATCAGCATCAACACAGAGTTCGTAGTATTCTATTTGATAACCTCTCTTTACGAGTATCAGCATGATTCAATACCTGTGGTTCAAGCTTCGATCTTGTGTTGATCAAGCTCATCCTTAACGGAATCGAAGTCTTCGTCATTCTGCACTCACACTTGACGCGTTGTGACTATCCTCCATCTTCATCAACTTCTTCTCCTCCATTCTTTAGTCCGGATCGTTTTCTCCTTCGTCATTGCGAATCAGGAAGCTGTGAATCACTATCTTCTTCGAAAGACGTCATCATCAAGCTTTTAGTTGCTCATAGTCTTCGGCAAGCTCTCTCTGTTCCAGATACGAATTGAATACGGTCCTGAACGTATCTTCTGTTGCGTTAATGTTGTTTGTTCTAGCGTGATGGTTATGAGGCCGTGATTCATAGTGTTTGTTGTGGATTTCAGATTTGATTAAGAGAGTAGGTTTAGAAGGTGATAGAGGTGGTGAGAGGTAGAAGACGGTGGCGATTAAAGGAGAAGACGAAGGAGGTTAGGGTTAGGTTGATGGTTGGTGTGAGACGAAAGGATGGTGACGGCGAAGAGATGAGGGTGGTGGTGGTTCGGACGAAGGAAAATGAGAGGAAGAAGAAGGGGAGAGGAAGCGGCGGAAAGGGGGGAGAGGGTTGATTTAGGGTTTAGAATTCTTTCCCAGCCCTTTTTGTTTTTGGTTTATTTTTCAAAATTCTTTATAATTATGAGGGCAGTTAGAGCATTTTAATAAGAATTAGGAAATAATCTTGGAAATTAAAAGTAATTAAGAGTTTTAATTTTCATTTCAATCCATTGAACCATCTTAAGTGTACCGTTGGAATTCAGGCAAATGAGATAAGATTTTGTGGATTTTCCAACCACACCGGTGGTGACATGTGTCACCGTCCGGTTGGTTTTTCCTGTGGCCAATCCCATGCGTTGTGCCCACGATAGCAATCATGTCCATGCATCTTGTAAATCACATGATCTGAATACCTTGAGAGGACCCCTAGATCTAACGGCTGCCAATTAGTCAAACCAGTTGACTGCAAATCCATATCATGTTCCCTTAAAGCTCCTGCACATGGGCCCAAATTCTTGCTGTTAACACCACCCCATTTGAAGCCCATCAAGAAAACAACTTCAAAGGATGCTGCATGCACCCCCATAGGGAACCTGCGCATGGGCCTAGCCCTTTGGCTGTTAACACCACCCTATTTCTAAGCCCATTAAGAAAAGAACTAATAAAAACACTCTTCTTACCCCCCTCTCTATTTTCTTCTTAGAATTTAATTCTTAGTTAGATATAGTTTAGATTAAATCACTTAAAAATATAAAAATTCACAATAAAATTCCCCAAGAAATTAATTAGGTTATTAATTCATTTTAGAAATTTTTGGCATTTTATTTTTCTGAATTTGGTTATTTTTTGATTTAATTCTGATTTTTTCATGTAATTAGCTTTTATTGAATTTCCTTTAACTGTACATATTTTTGTTCATTTTATTTTTTAACCTTCCAGTAGGATTTTTGACCCATTCTTTTTGCCATAGTTAGAGGACTCATAATAGGACTTAGTATAATTTTGGTAGATGTTTTAGGTCATTTTATCCCCTGTTTTAGTAGCTTAATCCATAGAAAATAATGGTTAATCCTTAGGTAGAATTAAGTAATTTTTAGACATAGTTAACTTCTGATTTTTTAGGATTTTTTTAACACAATATTATAGGTAGTTTTAGGACCCTATAAGATTAATCCCATAATTTTTCCAGGACCTTTACTATTTTTAGTGCATTAATTCTTAGGCTTTGTTACATGTAAATTTCCATTAGTTTAGACTAGAATATTAGGATTTCATTAAGAAATAGTTTAATTAGATTTAATCTTAGGATTTAATATTGACTTAGCCTAGTTCAATTTCTGATTTTTAGAATGACAATATTAGGTAATGCCCTTAGTTTTAGGACTTAGGCTTAGGATTCATAATAATTGAACTTAGAATAAGTTTAGGGCTATTTTAGGTTTATACCTTTAAATGTTTTGTTTTGAATTTTATTTCTTGTTTCCAATTTTAATGCCTTGCTATAGTGCTTGATATTTCACTTGAATAGGCTTCCCTCTTGCTTTAGAATCAACTTACCTTCCTTAGGAAGTAAGTTGCATTCTAGTAGTTTCTAGTTCCTTTCTCCATTAGGTTTAGAAACCTCATTAACCATAGGACCTCACTTGTAAATAAATCAACAAAAATTAGGATTAAGTCTTAGTCCCCTTATATTTTGCCTTTTGCAACTTGAGTCATTCTTTCTCATCTCATAAAGAAGTAATAAAATACTTAATGAAAATCGAACATTCTTGTACGACACGAGACTTTGTTGCGGAGTGCTTATACGTGTCCTGTTTCGGGGCGAGGTGTAAGTACTCCCCGCGGTGGATAGGTCTTAGTATGAGAACGTTCACAAACAAATTCAAAACATTTCTCATAAAAGACAAAAACAAATAACAAGCGACTGTCCTGCGGGAACTTCTTTTCTCATTTCATCTCACTCTAAACGCGAACTCGCGACGACTTGTCTCGCACGCAAGACGGTAAATGCACTCGTACCAGATGAGCCTGCAACACCTGAGCATATACATACGCAGTTCTAGCTATAAAAACACAAACAAATAGTTTCTGCCTTAGTTAGGCGAACTACGTCGACTCTGATCCTCATTATCCCGATGAGGTACGTAGGCAGCGGGGTAAGGCCCGTTCGAGCACATTCTTTATTTTCCCTACATTTCCCCATTCTTTCTTTTTATTCTCTTTCTCCAGTTCCTTTTCTCATTTCTCATTCCAGTTCCGGTTAGCCGTTTTATTCAGCAGCAGTTATATTTTTTCTCACCCTTTGAAGCAAAACGAACAAGCGTGGATCCCGTCGGGTACAACGGACGATTTGGGGTGCTAATACCTTCCCAGGTCGTAACCGACTCCCGAACCCAGATCTTTGGTTCTCAAGGCCTCGTCCTTTCCTTCTTCCTCAGGTTTGTGCAGCATTACCTTTCCCGTTCCTTCGGGATAAAAATGCCTGGCTGACGACTCTACCTTTTCCGCGCCACTTTCGCGTTTGTACTAGGATGAAAATCCCGGGAGCGACACAATTATCATACCCGATTATAAAAGTCGAACCCACTCTTACCTTGGATTAAAGATAGCTCTAACTTGATCGGGTTCCGGGAATTCACACCGATTGTAATTTCACTCGATTCTCTTCTCCACATTATTTCCCTCTCTCTTCCACTTACTGATATCACTTCCAAAACCTAACCTTCTAACTTCTATTTCTTTTCTTTTTATCAAATATTATTAATCTAATAATATAACTAATGGGCTTAAACAATACACCCCCTAAATGCTAATTCCGACACAAATTCTAGCCCACTAAACAAACACACTCCAACAACAATAATATTATTTCTAATATTATTTCTACGACTTTCCGACTTAATATTCCAACTTAACGACTTAATTCACCGCAACACAAAATCAAACGAATAACCTCAAATAATAATTAAATATTCATTTAAATAAATAATTAAATCTTTGGGCGTTACATATGGCGCCTCAGACGTCGCGGTAGTCGAGCAAAGTATCAATATGTTTGATGTGCTTATCAGGGTCAGCTGTGCCATCGTATGTGCCCAAGGGTGGATGCTTTTCTAGTCCCTTGGGTAACCTGGAAGCCATGATTTCCTGGGAAAGAGGTCCTTGAGGTTCGTCCTCGTCGCTGGAGCTGAACGAGCAAAAGCGAGAACATGTATTTCTTTGTCGTCAAGGACTGTGACCACAACGAGGAGAGGGAGTTTTTGATCGAACCTCAGGTCTGAGAGGAGGAAAATGTTGGATCTCAACTTGGGGATCCCTTTGTGTCTTCTTGGCTCCCGGGGAGCATTGTCTTCGGGGGAGTGTGCAATCACGTTTCTTGATATGATCTTGATTCTTCTGGTCTTTGATAGTTTCTTCTTCGTCCGAGAGAAGGGTTACGAGACCTCTTGTGCTCGCGTCTTGGTGGGAAAGATATTGGATATCAGACATCCTCCAAGGCTCCGATCCTTTCACTCTGTCGAAGGATAAAAAAGTTTGTCTGATTAAGGGCTTCGACCAGGGCAGTCATGGTCGGGTCGACGTTGGGAGGTATTGGGAGCAGATGTCGATCTTCTGGTACGTTTTCCGTGTTGATGATAGGATCAAGTGACAGGGAGGCGGTATTTCCATCTCTTTATTGATGGTTGTTATCCCTAAGAAATAGATTTGCCCTGTCACTGTCCATCTGCTTGACAGGGACAATGGTTGTGGCTCGAGCATCGACAACGTCGTCGCAGCTGACCATGGGAGAAATCTTGAAACATTGCTTTGATCTTTGAGTTCCTAGGAAAGAAAGATGGGGATGACAGTTTCCCACGGACGGCGCCACCGATCTTTCCGGGGCGATCAAAACCTTGAGTGAGCCAAAGACTTCGTTGACGAAGCTGGATCGTTGAAGAGAGAAATAAGGTGTACCTGCAAGACACTCTGATGCTAAAGTAAGTAACAGAGAGAGAAAATGCCAGATATAAAGTGAGTGTTCTTAGGATGAATATTTGATACATGACCCTCTCAAACGATAGACTTTATATAATGCCCCCAACGCTTGGTCATTGGTCCCTATTTTTGGGTCTGGATAATCGGTCCCCCAACAAAATAGGCAACTGCCAGAAACTAACCGTTGGGATGAGCAGATCTACTCGAAACTAGCCGTTGCGTCGAGCAAGATATAATTTCAGGGTCGTTTATGGAGAATTACTTTGTAATTGTCGAGCAGAGATTCAAAGGAGGGCAAAGATGGGCAGCTGTTCTTGAAGGTCAACATACCATCTCTCCTCGGCTGAAGGGCATAGGAAAAACTGATTCCCCTTGGCCTTTAATGGACCATGCCTAGTCATTGGATCAGTCTGGAACAAATAGATTTAATATTTATAGATTTATTTATAATTATGTGTTATTTATATTATTTAAATATTATAAACAAATTAATATTTAATAATTAATACTACCTCTGTTTTTTATTATAAGTCGTTTTGGAAAAATATTTTATATCAACAATATAAGTCGTTTTGCAATACCAATGAATCACTAATGTAATTTTTCCTATTATACCCTTAAATATTTATTATTCTCTCTTTTTTTCAATTATATAAATTTGTCTTTCCAATATCATTAATGAAGAATAATTTTGTAAAATCATTCCTAATTTATCTTTTTCATACTATAATTATTATATTTCTTAATATGTGTGAAAAGTAAAAAACGACTTATAATAAAAAACGGAGGAATACTGTATTGACTTTAACTTTTTAAAATAAATAAAAAATCTCTATGTTAATACGACAATTAAGAGGACTATATTGTTGAAGTATTTTACAAACCAAGAGACAAATCCCATCAAAACATTAAAACACAATCCATAAATTAGTTAATCTTTATCTAAAATGATAAAGCATCATTTCAAAATTCAAAACTTGCACCTTTCTTTTGTTGAAGGGTCATTGATTGTTGGAGAAACACCTAATTTCAAAATTAACATTCAACAACAATATACCAGTAATACTAATCAAAGCCAATTTCAAAATTTGAATGAACCATGGTAATTATGAGGAGGAAAAGATTGTGGGATTGAAAATAACAGCACTAATTGCAATAATAAAATCATTCAGAGTAAGCACATTAATTACAAATTATACTAATTTTTTTTCTTAATTACAAATTATAATTTGATTCCTCAAAAGTTATAAATTTTACTATTTTAAAAATGATTTATGATAGTAACAAAATATAAAAGAATTATGATAGAAAAAAAAAAAATCAATCCGGGATTATGATAGTTCGAACGATGATATTTATGATTATGTATGAATTTTTAATAATTATTATCATTTTTTTTATCGAAAAAAATAAATAAAAAAAAGATTAATTGATATGCACTGACCGTATAAAATATTACATTATCAATTCATCTTTATCATCCATTTATTATATTTTATAAATTTTTAAAATAAAAATCAAGTTTGTTATAACATCGGAGGATTATGATTCTCTATGTATATAAATTAAATCCAATAAAAAAAGCGAAATAAATTGGTTCACCTGATTCCGCTGCAACCCATTTGAGATTCACATGCAAATGTCAAAAACCCCTATTTATTATTTTAACCCTCTAATTTTGCCGGCTTTGTCTGTTTCCACTCAATACGCCGACGTTTTATACTCTCTTCTCTTCTCTCTTTCTTCTCCTCACTCGTCGGTTACTCTAAAATACTCAAATCCCACTCTTTTCTTTTCTATTCCATTTCTTCTTCGCACTACTCCGTGTTGACTCACTCTTTCAACTCGCTCTCTCTGCATTTTCTTCTCTCTCTTCATCTGGTACTCTCTCTCTCTCTCTCTCTCTCTCTCTCTCTCTCTCTCTCTTACTCTCTCTATATTCGTTTCTGATCCGTACGATTCAGTGTAGTTTGTAATTACTCTTTCGATTTATCGTTTTCTGAATTTCGAATCGAATGCTTCGAGCTTGTTGTTTTTAGATTTAGGATTGTAATGTTAGTGTGATTGTTCATGCAGATTTTGATGGTTTACTGCAATTCACGCTGAGATCTTGCTGTTTGATTTTGTATTTGTAGAGTACCGATTTTTTTTTTTTTTTGATAATTTTTTTTTTTTGAGATTTGGTTTTGTTACTTAGTTGCTTCGATTTTGAACTGAATCTGTTGATTTTTTGGAATATCGATTTTGTTTATAGTTTGTGAATTGTGATTTAATCGCTTTGGTTTTTGAGTTGAAGCATTGTTAAGTATCTGTAATGTTGTTTACGATTTTGCTTGGTTATTTTTGTTCTGGTGATTTGAAGTGTATCTGGTTTTTAGTGTTGTGTTTAGAAGTGTAATTTCAGTTCTAAGATTTGAATTGGAATTGGAATTGGTTTTTGCAATCATTGGTTTTCTTGGAAATTTCAATATATGTTTGTGTTTGTGTTCGTGTTTGTGTTCACGATAACTGAGATTGAGAACTAGGAATTAAAGATAAATCGTGTTGTTATTGTGAATTTTTGATTTGGTGAGATATGGAAAGCTAGTAGTGAATAAATCAAATTTTGTTCTGTGGTTTATAAAGGTTATTTTCGTGATTTTTTTGTTGTTGTTGAGGTCAGATCTTGACTTAAGAGTGTTTTATTTGAAGTGGAAGTTCAGGTCTATGATTGGAATTGGCTTTTGCAGTAATTGTTTATCATGGAAATTCAATATAAATGCCTGTGTCTGTGTTTGCTATAACATGACTTAAAACTCAGGTAAGAGTAATGGTGTTCCAGTTGTAATTTGGAGAGACATGGGAAACCAATAGTGTTTAATTCAGTTTTTGTTCTATGGTGTTCATTTTTGTTTTTGTTGTTAAATCCAATTTTTTACTGTACTTATTTTACTATTTTTCAAAAGTTAAATAAATGGTGGTTTGAATGTCTGTTAGTGTTGAATTTGATTGATTGTCTTTTGATATCAGATAATATTTGACAAGGATGTCCAAGACAGCACTAAAGGACCTTAATACCATTCCTGTAACTGAAAGGAAGAGCGAGGGCTCTGGTAAGACGTGTTTGACAAAGCTTCCGGTTGACAATGCTAATGAAAATATTGAAGAATGTCAGAAGAAGAAAAATTGCCCCACTTTGGTTTCCCCACATGTTAATGGAAATCAGGCTGTCCCTGTGGATTCTGTTGTAGAGGTTGGAATTGTAGAAATAGAATACATTGAATCTGAGAACTTGAATGATGTAGAAGATATTGATACTTGTCTCAAGGTATTATTTTATTCATATTTTTTTGGGTATGGGACTATATGGGATTTAATAGGTGATAACTGTTAAATTAGTATACCATGGGCGTTTTGTTTTCCCCCTTCTTTTTATTCATTACCTTGATTTTTTAGCTTTATATAACATAAATTCACCACCTACATTATGTCAGAATAGTTATTAGTTATTTGGTTTGTTACAGACCCTCTTAGCCTCACTTGACTCAAAGGATTGGGTCCTGGTCTGTGATACTCTAAATAATGTACGTCGTTTGTCTATATTTCATAAGGAAGCAATGCTTGATATTCTGTAAGTACTGAATTTTTTCTTAATGTTTTCTGAGTGAAAGATGGTTTTTAAACTGAAATATCATTGCTTAATACTATGATTTTTGCTTGGTTTCGTTAAATATTAAATTGTTCATATGCTATTTGATAAACAGGGGGAGTGTGATTTCACAAATTGCTAAGGCCCTGAAAAGTCCTAGGAGCGCTGTTATTAAAACAGCCGTTATGACATCTGCTGACATTTTCTGTGCATATAGTGATCATATAATAGATTCACTGGATCCTCTGGTATGTCAGAATTCCTTATGCGTACTCTTAAATTTGATTCCTCGAGCATTATGGAATCTCATCTTACACTTGTGATAGTTAATTGACATGTTCCATATGGTGGATGCAGCTATTACAGCTTCTTCTCAAGTCTTCACAGGACAAACGCTTTGTATGTGAAGCAGCAGAAAAAGCCTTGATATCAATGACTACTTGGATTTCCCCTATTTCATTGTTGCCAAAATTGCAACCATACCTTAAGCACAAGCATCCCCGTGTTCGTGCAAAGGCATCAATGTGCTTTTCTCGAAGTGTTCCACGACTGGTATGAGTAACCTTTATGACTTTTACTAGAATTGATGACTGTTCATATTGATCTCTTGTACTTCAGAATTGTTTCTAGAATTGTGTCCTTTGAAATGATTTTCTTTGCTGCAAAAAAAAGTAACTATACCAAGATTTTTGGTAGCAAATTAATGATGCGGGAAAGAACATTGGGCACCATTAAATGTTGAAATTCCATAAATTTTTACGATTGATTTTGGGCATCTGATTGAATTTATAAAAGTTGTTTCAGTCCCAAATTATGTAAGGAAGTTTCTAATGTCTATTTAATTTGGGAATGGTTTATCATGTTCATATATGTATTTGTATTGATATATTATATTGCTGAACATATGAAAATGAAATAGAAAAATATTTTGTGATGAATCAAAGATCAAAGTTCTAAAGTGATTGATGCCATGCCCTGAAAATATTAATTTCTTATTGGGGACAGGCCTTATTTTTCAAGGCTAATGGTTATCTGTTTAACTTGCTAGTAATAATAATGACCTTAAATCTATTTTGTTCTATCATGCAATGCTCTGAAACTGTTTATGAGACAATCAATATATATTGATATATACTTATATACAGGTCTCTCTATCAGTCCAGGTCTATCTCTATATCTATATCTATGTTTTGTTTAAAAAAATTTCATTGTTCGCTTCAATAATTATATCAGTCATTATACTTGTATCAATACAATTCCTTATAATGTATTTTTATAAAGAGCTTAGTTATATGATTGTTTTTTTTTTGCGTCATTATCAATTTGTTGAAGTTATTGGTAGGGTTTTAGATAATGAGGAGTGATGATATCGAAATGAAGGCTTTGATTTAAAATTATGGTATATTGATTCAAAAGACTCTAAGCATTGATATAAAGGGTAGGGTAGTGTTTTTCCAAAATGATTTAAACCACAGCTGCACTTTTAATTTGTTGCATGCCCTTTCTATCTAAGCTTGAAAATACAGTCAACATGGCCAGCCTAATTTTGTGACTAAATGTAGAGCATTAATATTTTCTCTTTTGTTTGGATAGGGTGCAGAAGGCATAAAGACATATGGCATTGACAAATTGATTCAAGTAGCTGCATCCCAGTTGAGTGACCAGCTTCCTGAGTCCCGGGAAGCAGCTCGAACCTTAATTCTTGAGCTTCAAATTGTATACGAGAAATTTCACGATTTTATACCAGCAGCTGCTGTATCTAAGGATCCAGAGACCGAGACAGCATCTGAGGATCGTAAGACTGAGACAGCATCTGAGGATCGTAAGACTGAGACAGTATCTGAGGATCCTAAGACCGTGACAGTAACTCAAGATCCTAAGACCGTGACAGTAACTCAAGATCCTAAGACCGAGACAGTAACTGAAGATCCAAATACCGATACAGAATCTTGGGAAAACTTCTGTCAGTCAAATCTTTCTCCTTTAAGTGCGCAAGCTGTACTTCGTGTGACCAGTATTGCACGGGAAGGTCTTGTTTCATGACACATACATCACTTAGTGCACTTCATTATTTTCTGGTTTGCATACCATTTTCTTCTGTAAATACATTGCGACGATTGAGATGTTTGAATTGCCGTTCCATGCACTTATTGAGCCAAAGATTTATGGTGTATTTTTTTTACTTAGCTGTCTATGCCTACCCTTGATTGATATTTGATAGAAATATAAAGTACTGATTCTGGCGTTGTCTCCTTCAAGATTTTCTGTTCTTTGAATTGCATTTATTAATTTCACAAATTCAATGTGGATTTTGGGCATGTATTGGCTCGACCTATGTCATAATTGTGCAGGTCTTTTGTTCATCTGATACTAGTAGTTGTAGATTTTAGTATTTTACTTGCTCAAATTTTAGTATTTTGGGCCATTAATATTTTAGATCCGGGGAATAATTTACATTATTAGGAATAATCACGGGTCCCATCAATGCTGTGTGGGTTTTTATCATCCTCTCATTTGAAACTGGCCAGACAAGTCATTGAAATTTCAGTCTAAACAACTAATTAAATTTTGCTGATCTGTTTTTGCTGGACAGTTCAAATGTAGTAAGGTGGCAACAAACTGGAACTGAGTGAAAGCAGCATCTGTATTGTGGTTGGAATAGAACTATCACATACTGCATCATTGATCATTCACTTTACTATTTTTCTCTATTAACTTTCAGAGGTTATAGATGTTTGATCTTAACTTCACTTCATGAAATTCACACTATATTTCACTTACCTACTTTCAATTATTATAGATGCAATTCAATGGTTGAGGTAACATGTGATAAGCCACATAAATAGTGAGAAGCTCAATTATTCGAACTCCAGAAGAAATTGTAAAATATTCTTTGGAGGGAACAGGGGTGGCCAGCAATCATGAATATGACCTGTAGTTTGTATTTAAAATGTCATTCTTGAGGGTCTACTCAATAAGTTTGAAAGAACTGAGTGTTTGATTGATTTTCTATAGCATCTAGATCACCTGCCACCACTCAACTCAAGGACCACTTATGCGTGAAGCAAACCGACATGAGTATTGCTATTCAATAATCAATATTGAGATTTTAGACAACCTGTAACAAAAATGAATCTAACTATCTTACCAGGGGTGTACATGGTCCATTTCTGTTGGTTTTAGCCAAAATTAAAATCCAAACTATACAGAGTATACGGAATTTCTTAATGCACCCTATGTGTTATTTATGCATCATGCGAAAACACTAAAATATCTTTTAAATTTTGAAGATGTATTTCTGGATACACCTTGAAACGTTAAATGAATCAGAGATGCATCTCCGTAACAATTTAAAACATACATCACATTTATAAGTCATTTTACAAGTTTATTGTATCGGAGATTCATCTCTATTTATTTTACGGGGATATATCTCTATAACTTCTTAGAACAAAATAATACATGTTATGTTTTGTTTATGTGTACTGAGATGAAGATTTATAAGTGGCATGTACCATGTTATGTGACGAGATTTAAATCATACAATCCATTTACAAAAAAAAGACGTATATAAATCAAGATGGTCCAAATGTCATATATAAATAAAGTCGAAAACAAAGATAAAGTGGCATGAGATGAAAATAATACAATCTATAATACAACTACTATATACTACTGTGTATGTGAGACTACATCTTCTATGCCTCCTCTTCCTCCTCGACCATCAACCCCTTGCCCTCAGACGTTGTCTCCGGAACATCAATGTCCCACGTGCCTCTGTCATGATGGCATCTAGGACATGCCTTACATCAGACACATAAGGAAAAATACATCTGTCAATGTCTACCTGCGCAATCTCCACCATGCGACGACATCTATGCAAGATATCCTTAGCAAACTTATTGTATTTATAATATGTTGTACTAAGAACTTATTGTATTTCAGTACCAAACTTGAACTTATATATGAAAAATATGCGTTGATGTATGTATTTTATATATGGGTATTACAATCTAACCCAAAACTACTTATGAATCACGACTTGATAATCTGATGAATTCACCACACAACACAACTCGACTTTGAATACACATTGCCTGAGAAATAAACCACTTGTACAAACAACTTACAGTTGAATCAATCTCTCGATACTTTGACAGAGATTAGGCCAAACATCCATCTGAATCGAATAATGAACTAAACAACCACATTAAACATAAAAACACTGCTTTGCCTTTGACAAACCTGCAACACCTGAAAGCACACATACAAATAAGAAGCAAACTGCGACATATTTTTGGTATTTTGGTTAGAGGTTAGTAAACATAAACAAATAAAGGCAAATAAGAAAAAAAATAAATGCTCAGTGATCTTATTTGTATGCAAGATGCAGATGAAAATGTGAATAATCTTAGGGGCACATATCAGGGTATGACAGATGCCCCTATTTATGTTTCTTCAACTTGGAGATATGGAGATTGAAATCTCTGTCTCGACAAAGTGGAAGAGATTTAAATAAAGTAACCCAATTTTTGACTCTAAGAGACCGTGAAATGATACGAAATGATATGAAATGAATGCATAGAATTCTACGAGGAATATAATGACATAAGAAACAAAATAAATGATGGGGAAGATAAGGAGAATAAAACTCTGTTAGGGAAAAACACCACACAACTGTTGGAGACCACAACAGGGCTCAACTAAGGAAAAGATATCCAAGAATGGCATTGGACAGAAGGAATCACAACATCCAAGAATGATATTGAATGAAGTGAGAAAATTTCTAGAAAGTACATCAGAAGCATCCAAGAATGACATTGATGACTTCACTGGGAACATCCGAGAATGGTATCAGATAAAAGGTATAATATCTGAGAAGGCATAAAATGTAAAGGAAACTGACATCCAATAAAGCATTGAGTGAAATGTGTAATATCTAATAAGGCATTAGATGTAAAAGAATCCAACATCCAAGAAAACACTGAATGAAAGGTATAATATCTGAGAAGACATCAGATGTAAAGGAAACCAACATCCAAGAAAGCATTGAATGAAATGTATAATATCTGAGAAGGCATCAAATGAAAGGAAACCAACATCTAAGAAAACATTGAATGAAAGGTGTAATATCTGAGAAGACATCAAATGTAAAGGAAATCAACATCCAAGAAAACATTAAATGAAAGGTGTAATATCTGAGAAGGCATCAAATGTAAAGGAATCACAATATCTGAGAATGCATCAGATGAATGTGAGAAATAAAATCTGTAACACTCTAACTTTCCCCGCATAATTTAAATGAAAAATCAGAGTAAACTAATTTGCACTAAGAAGTCAAAGCATTATTTTCATCACACAGTTGCTCTTTATAGGACATGTAACATAAAACTAGAGTAAACCAAATCTTTATTCATTAAGCAGCGAAAAATAATTTGTCTCAAAGTTAAAATATTAGTTTATGAAAATATATACAAATAAAAAAAATAAAAGTAAAGCGTTCCCAACTCCCAATGTTACATATCAGAGCAAACGCTACTGATATGAAGTACTTCGAATTCACCGACCACGAACTCTAACTACTCTGGATTACTTGCACGTTACCCACGTAGAGGCAACATTAAAATAGAAGGGGGTGAGATCCTCAAATCAATCAAAAGGAAAATATGATATCAATATAAGAGCATAAATCATCAAGTTATTCATCCATATCACAATAATTAACAAAATCACACACTTCGATTCATATACAGGTAATCACATCAAACATCATGCAACACGACTATCATAAATGCAATGAGACACAACTAGACTCAATGCATGTGTTACTAATTCGATCCCTGTTTCATGATCACAGTTCCCGTCAGAACGTCTATCAGTCGCTCACACCCTACATGGGCCAACAATAATCGTGATTGCTCACAACCCACGTGGGCACACAATCACCTCAACAACAACAAAAAAGATTCCATCAAGGAATCCAGATAAGACACTCACACCCCACATGGGCACACATCATCCCACAACTCATGCAAATGATATGCACCTTAACAACAACATACAACGACTTTCACCTAATCAATGTATTATGCAACTCTAAACCACAATGACAATATGTTATACGACTATACAACAACACACCACGACATACTATCATAACTCATCAATTCTAACACACCATCACAACTCAACAACAATAACATACTTTTAATCACATATGTATCATAATAATCTCCCACATATATCATTGAAAGAAATCATCAACAAATCCACGAAAAAGCCATACGACACAACAAGAAAACAACATAAAAACTAAGCAACAGTGTCTGACGCCTCTTCCATCGCCCAACGCTGCACAGACGACGTCCAGGGCTTCACCCGGTGATACACAGGAAACGTGCCTGCTCACCAAATTCCCAAAAATAGTAGCGCTTCATGCTACGCCTCCCAATAATCGTCTGACGGTTCGACTCTGCCGCTCGGCGGTATGCGCGCAACAACAATTCTGTTGTCTGCATTTTTCTGCTCAATTAGATTATATTTCACATTACCATCCCCCAATCCTCTCGAAACTTGATCTTCAACATCTTTCTATTCTCACCATCAGACAACAATTCCTTCAACTTCGAAGTCAGGCCAGTAAAGGAGGTCGTGTCACCCGGGAGCATGAATTCGATAGGTTGAGAACCTTTCTTGAAGTAAACTTCTGCCTTAATTAAAAACGCTAGAATAACCATTTTTTCATATATGTTTAACCACAAGACCTAACCTCTATTTATACAAATGTGCAACAATTCTAGACCACACAAACTGTCGGTGCAATCACAACCATACAAAATTGTAGGCAAAATCTCGACCGTTTAAATAATAAATCTAAAAAACCCTAAAATTGTGTCTACCAGGAATTTCGAAGGATTTGAAATTCTCGGTATCAAACTGCAATTTTATAAATATCCGGTTTTCTGTCAATTTATCGGGAATTTGAAATTACCGGTATACCGGTAATTTCAAATGAACTACCGGGAATTTCATCACATACCGGAAAATTCGTTATGCCTATCGGAAATTTGTTTCGGAAATTGTATGTAAAAATTTTAGGGGCATTTTTGTCATTCTAAAAATTTGAAGGGTGTCAAGTATGAATGGGGGTGACAGATAGATTCCTTCAATTTTTATTGACCCATGACCCATTTAGTAGTAAACCCAAAACATATATATATATGCTGTAATGCTGGCTGTTTGAAGTTTACGAAGAAAAATTTGTTTTAATTATTTTCTCTTTTGCAACATAAATCTAACTTTAACCTATTTTATTAAATATGTTTAATTTGATGAAAGTGATATGATTACTATTCCAAATTTTTTAACTATTGTTTTCATTTTCTTTGTTAACGGAAATTTGTGTGTTTTATCACCATGGCTTGATTCTTTATTAACAGAAATTAGAGTTTTTAATCACTATGGTTTGATTTTAGGTACGTTTGTGTTAATATGCATTTACTCCTTAAATAGTTCATTGATATATATTGTTTGTTTTCCTTGGTGAAACATGTGTTGATCAAACCATGTTGTTGAAACATGAATTATACTCAATTCATGATATAATAACTTGCTTAAGTAATGAAAGGATATGACTATTATGAATTTGCTCTGTTGCATGGATTATAGTCAATTTTCTATTTTAATGTATACATGTTGTTGAGTGTTGAATTATTTACGAACAATGGTTTATAGTTTTTATCATGTTCATTTCTATTATAGAATATAATTTAAAATTTTGGCTAAATAAGATACAAGATTTTTTAAATTATTTAATTGTAATAATGTGGTATTTTATATATCTTTTTTTTACAAATAAGTCCTTTAAGTTATTTTAAAATATCAAGTTAGTTCCTTAAGATTTTTTTGTAACACTTTGGTCCATTTTTAAAAATCTCCGTCACAATAAATTACAAACTCATATACCATTTGAACTTACAATAAATTATATTCTTTGTTAGTAATAAACTTTACTATTACTTGTGATATATCCTCAATAATAGCTAAAATTAAGTTTCATATTTTAACGCTGCGTATAACATAATATGTTTTTCAAATGTGTGTGATTATAATTGTAGCATTTGAGTTTTTGAGTAATTTATTAAAATGATGAATATAATCTTATATTTTATTTAAAATTATAGGAATTTAATCTCACTCAAATGATGATAAATCTCTTATATGACCATCATACTCTTTCATGTGAAATTATTTAAATAAAGACATTCTATTTACGTGGAAAATATATGATTGAATTTGTAAAACTCTAATGATGATATATTATAAAACCATTTCTCTGTATAATTCTGCACTAAAATAAAATTAGTATCCCATTTTATAACCAGAATATTTAATATTAGTGGACTCTGAGAAATCTTTATCCCATTGGATCAGTGAGAGTGCATGTGTACACAATAATTTAATCTGATAAATTTAGATTATTATTCTCATATTGTGTCATATATTCTTGAGCACATTATAAAATATGACATATTCTAAGAAGACTTCAAAATGTATCATAATTTTAAGAAGTCTTATTCTATTATACAGAGATATATATTATTCTTTCTTAAGAAACATCATAACTTGATGTTTCGGTCGATGTTGAAAAGGCACAATAACTCTTTAACATGCAATGATATTGTGTTATTCTATCTTTAATAGTGCACATTTGTTAGGTCATAATATGAAAACACAAGTAAATATTAATTCTCCTATCGAGTATGATATTGTGTTATGAAAGTATTTATGATTAAAAGTAATTACTATTCTTAGACCTATGTGGATATTCTATGACCTTTAATTTGAAAACTCATTTGTAAAATCAGTTACCACGGACTTATACACATGAGTAAGTCTTATGATATTTTGGGTTAATGAGAGTTTATCAATAACATTTTCATATGCTTGAGTCATTCTTTATAACATATTTTTCTTCACTTAAATATGTTGCTCAAAATTTATTATTCTTTATATAAAGTTGTGAGATTAACATTTATGATTTGACTTTTCTATCGGATACAATTTCTGCAGCGTTGAAATTTACTTCTTTTTTTATTGATTAATGTTATGACCATTATTGATATTCTAATATTAAAATCAATATTTCTTTTAATAATTAATTATTGTCATCCAAGTGGGAGATTGTTAGATTAATTACTTAATTAATAAAATATGGATTGCCATAATTAATTAATTATATCATGGTATATTTTTATTAAACAATAAATATTTGAATTGTTTGATTGAGTTTTGTTTCTGAATGGACCGTGATGAGTTGAACCTTTCAGTTAAGTCCAATGAGATGTCTCTTCCCTCAACCATTTAGATATTTAAATGTCTCTCCATTAGACAATTAACCTATCCTGAAAATCCTAAACGACGATGAGGGTAATAATCCTTTCATTCTAACTCTTTCGATGTCTGTCTTACAAATCCTACAAGATACATCATTCTTATTGTTCTTGATTATTCCATGATATTATAATATATTATAATTTGTATTTATTCTATAAATTTAAATAATTCATTTATTTGATGGAATAATATGCACTAAAGTGTAATGCGAAAAAAATTATTTAGGAAATAAATGCGGATTACCATTTTTTATATTACATAATTTATTTTATATTTCTTATACCCATATTTTTTTTCTTTATCAGGTTTTATTCAACTGAATTATTTTGATAAGGATTTTAACGAAGGAGCAATTGTATTTGTTCATTCTTTGGGTTCTTGCTTAGTCCTCTCAAATTGCTTATTTTCTTTTATAATTTTTAATAATATTTTTCTTTGAAAAAAAGATAAGTTTAACATTATTTTTATCGGAAATTATATTTGATGATTAAAACGAGACCTCTAAATTATTTGAGACGTCTCTTAGGCTACAATTGAAAAATGAGTATTTTAATTCTGTTTTCTTACTTAAAAGTTATCCAAAATTATTCTATTAATCATTACTGTTGAATGTAATTCAACATTCAAGTTAGTTTAGTTTTGAGTTTCATTTGTATTTAAATTGCATTTGAATTTGCATTTAATGTGCGTTTGAGTTTGAGTGAATCTATATAAGTCCAAGGAAAGTGAATTTGTAACTGATTGTAACATATCTTTCATTTTTGAGAAAGTTAGTTAGAAAATCTCTCTCTCTCTCTCTCTCTCTCTCTTCATTCTTTCATCTTCATCTTCTTCAATTCTTGTGCATTGTTAATAGAGTTTCATTGTTGAACTCCAAAAATTGGTATTCAAAGCTCCAATTTGATTCACAGGAAAACATGAGTGTAGTAAGGTGTGTGATTGATTTTGATTCTGAAATTCACGTTGAATTGAAGTTTGACATCAGGAAGAATTACAGATCTTGATTCTTAGGGTTTAGGAAATATGAGTGTTGGTGAGAACTGAGAAATTTTCACAAGAACAAAGATGAACAACAAAAACGGTAGCTTGAACATAAAGCTTCCAATATTCCACGAAAAGAACTTGGTGGTCGATTCCGATGCGTGTGATGTTTGAAGCTCAAGATATTATTGATATCGTCAATGAAGGTTAAACGCCAGTTGCAAAAAATGCAACATAAGTATAGAGAAATTCACAACGTGAAACGAGTGAGTTTCGTACCCCGCAGACCTTCTCATTGCTTATCCCAAGCAGAATCATCAGTTGTCGCAGAATGAAAAATGAACACAGATGTTCACACGCTCGAGATGATAACAGAGTCTCCCCCGAAGTTTATTTATTCCAAAAGGAAATGGAAAATATTGATAAAACCCTTAAAAGAAAAAAAAAGAGAAAAAAGTCGTTGTAACCAAATTCAGGTTTATGAGTCGATTATGTGAGGGGAAGTTATTAGCAACCCTCACATCCATTGTACTTAACGAGAATAACTTAGTTAGATATGTGAATAGAATGTTAGCTTAGTGTTATTGTTTTCTTCTAGTTATTGAAATGTTTGAATAGGAAAAAGAGAAGGACTGAAAGTAAGTTTTTTATTTGGGTGCTTGACAAGATTGTGAGTCTTGCTCCTACGTATCCTCAAGTGTGATAATAAATTCAAAGCTACATAGTTATGGAAAAGACAAATATGTTTTTGGATTTTTTGTTATAGTGCTTGATGAGACGTTGAATCTCACTCCTATGTATCCCCATGTGAATGGGGAACTCAAAGCTACGCAGTTCTTGGTAGAAAACTGCATATTTGTTGGTTAATTTTAATGAACGAATGTTTGGGTCGCATTCTAGTGGTTAAACGTTGCTTGTATGCTAGCGTGGGTGTGCCCGTAGTGTTTGTTTGTATTACGGTAGAATGGGTTTAATATTGTCCGTTTGTGAATATTTTTGATCGTGCGGGGGTGAGAAAAGATAAGTTTGATTGGTTGAATATGTTTTTGATTGGATGACAAGTTCTTAGACGGTAGGCTAAGTACGACCGTCATTAAAATTCTTGGGACTAGGGAGGATACTTACATCCATATCATGTTTTTCATCCAAGTTATTTATAAAATTTCTGGGACAAATTAAGTCATGTTTCTTTAACGGATGACAAGTATTCTCGCAAAAGACTAATTAAGTACAACCATCACACATATATTCGGGACTAGGGAGGACAATTACATCAAACTAATATTTTTCGTCCACGAAAGAATGCACTAGATTCAATTATTTAATGTATTTTTAAACAGAAGACGAGTAATCGAATGAGAGGCTAAGTACGACCATCATCCAAATATTCGAGAACTAGGAAGGATAATTACGTTCATCTAATCATTTTTCAACGGATTGTTTATTGCAAAATAGTTTTCGAAACCATAAAATTTGGAAAGGGCATGATAAAATCAAGAGTTTTCATATAAAACTAGTGGGAGACCCGTGCTATCGCACAAGTACTCTTCTTGAACGCGCATTGTGCGGAAATAAAAAATCGATGAAATGGAAGAAAAGAATTTGAAGATGTATAAAATTGTGATAAATTTGAAAGAATTGTTAAAAAGATGATAAAGTTGTTCCTGTTTATAGCAATAATATTTAGAACAATTAAAGTTGTTCCCGTTTATAACAATAATATTTTTCCCCCTATATATAAATAAATTAATCAATAATGTATTTTTTCCGTATAAAAATATTTGAATCAACAATGTATTTTTCCCGTAAGTAAATAATCAAATTATATTACATCAAATTTATGTATATAAATATTATTCAATATTTGGAACAATAATTTGATTGAAAAATTAATATCATTCAATACTTGAAACAATAATATAATTGATAAATTAATATTATTTAATATTTGAAACAATTAAAGTTATTCTCGTTTAAAACAATAATAGTTTTGCTTGTATATATAAATAAATTAATCAATAATATACTTTATTTAGTTAAACACCTTCTTCCCTTTATAAAAAAAATATAGCATGGGCAAAAAAAAAATTAGAAGCTTGAAATAAATAAATAAAAATACAAAAAAATTGTGATTTTTAACGTGTATATTTGATACCCGTTTGAACAATATATTATTTATCATTTAAAAATAATTGCATAAACAATAATTTTTTGCTGGAAAATCAATAAAAAAAATATTACATCAAATTATATGTATATGAAGATTAATAAATTTTTGGAACAATAATATAAATGATTACTTTCAAATTAATGGTCGGTTATGCTAAAAATATAAATACATTTAAATGTCACATTTATTTATTTTAAAGATAATTATAATACTATCATGTGAAAATTTAAATGATTTAAATGATAATTAAAAACTAAATGATTTTAAAATAACATTGTAATAAAAATAATTTAAAACAAATAGATGAGACATAGACTTTAAAAAATAGACTAATATTTTAAAGAGTTACCGTTTATAATTTTTTTGGATCAATAGTAAACTTTTTACAGGATATAAAAAATTGTCCTTTATAAACCTATGATAATGGTTTTAGTTTCTAAATCGATGAATTCGTTGATCTAACCCGACATATTATTATTATTATTATTATTATTATTGTTATTATTATATTTTTAAATAATTTATAATGATTAAGAAAATATATTTTTTCTTTTAAAAAAATATTGAACATGTCCCATTTTCTTCATTATTATACGTTATCTTTTTAAGTAACTTATAATAATTAAGAAAATATATTTTTTCTTTTAAAAATATTGAACGTGTCCCATTTCCTTCATTATTATACGTTATCTCTGCATTTTAATGTGTTGAGTTCATCTACAAATCAAAATCATAATAATAACTTAAATTTAATAAAATTTAATAATATTAGTATGGTTCTATTGAAATAATAGTAACTTATATTTTTATTTATAATTTAATATTATTGATTATGATTTAGTTTATAATAAAGTATAATAATATTTATTTATATTGTTATGATTTGAAATTTAATATTATTGAATAGGACACATAAAATCAATTTTAATTATAATATTCCCTAGATAAACTGCTGCAACATGTTCTCCTGCCTAGATACAATACGATATTCCATAACTATTGTTAATGAGAATTTACTCACAAAACACTCTTAAAACGGTTAGATTACTAAAACAATAGATTTAAAAAAAAACTGCAACAACCCATGTTTTATCAATCAAAAGCTTAACAGTCACCCTTTTTCCTTTTGGCCATATATAACAAACTGAAATGAATACACCTAGATCCTTGCTTGCTAGATCATAATCAATGATTGCTATTTTGCAAATAGTAGAATAAGTATTAAAACGAAATTTATAATTTATGGTGGAAGATTTGAGTGTTTGTTAACCATATAAAATGTAATGTAAAGAGCGGTGACAAAATCGACAGATATTATAAATAACAGCAATTTCTCAAGTGGCATACTCAACCGTGATTTTATTGTGAAATAATGTTTTTTTTATTTACCTTGTTCGAATGAGCAACGTGTTGGGTCTTCTCCGAAGTATAGCGCCAATGCATCTGCATTTCTACCCTGGAGCATCCAGATTCAGAATTTTAGACACATTTCTTATCATATCTCGAATTTACCATTTACGGAAAAACTATGCCAAAGAATACAAAACCAAATCCATTCCACATTGGTATAAAGCTGAGCCAAAGACCTCACTTCAGCTTCGACATGACTAAGAATTTCTTTTAGAATCTGAACGTTACCGAGTGGAAAAAACATTGGAAGTATTCTGCAACATTTAGAAAACAATATAAGTATCAACATACTTTTCATATAATCTGCGAATGAGATAAGAATATGGTTGTCACAATGAACCTAATTTCTAATCTAAGAACCCTAACCACAAATTATCCCATTTTCCATTATCAACACGAACAAACAAATTATTTTCCAAAAAAATAAAATAAAATAAAATTGACTATGCATGAGTATACTTATGCAGATTGTACATGAAATACAAACATATCTTGAACCTCCATAGAAAAACAGATATGCAAAATAAAAATATTTGGTAAAAATTAGTAAACAATGTTGTCGGGTAACAAATTTCCATCGTAGAAAAATAAAAGACAACCCAATATCCATAAATTCCTAACTCATTACCTAACCTTCCATATTCATCATCGTTCCAAACCATAACTCCACCTAAGAGAATATATGAAGATAGAGATGCGAAATTGGATGCAGAAAAAAAAACCAAACGGTTATTAGTTGATTTTTTAAAACTAAACGAAAAGACGATGAAGAGAAAGTGAGAAAGAACTATGAACATATGAGAAGGATGAAGGTGGGAGAGGGAAAGTTTTGTAGTATTGGAAACAACATAGTGGTTGTAAGTCTTGTCTCACAACTGTGCATCGGTAAAAGCTCTTCAAAAGAAAACTGAATGAGGTACATGGTTGTGTTTGCAGATGAGGTACATCGGTAAAAGCTCTCCAAAAGCAAACTGAATTCAGACCAGCATAATAACATCCGAAAAAAAAATTAAACGAGTTCAGACCAATTTCGCTAATCGGTTGCATTTATAAGGTAATTGCAAAGGTGTTGGCTAATAGAATAACAAAAGTGATGGGCTCTATTATATTAGAAACTCAAACGACAATTCTTTCGGGGAGACAAATTTTGGATGGTATATTGGTTGCTAATGAAGTCGTGGATGAAGCAAGACGGAAGAAAAAAAAAGTAATATTGTTTAAGGTGGACTTTGAGAAGGCCTACAATACAATGAATTGAAATTTTCTCAATTTAGTGTTGGAGAAGATGGGATTCCACGAAAAATGGAGAAGTTGGATAACAAAATGTTTGAAATCAGCCATGATATCAGTGTTGGTGAACAAAATCCCCACGAAAGAGTTCAAAGTAGAAAGAGGATGAGGCAAGGAGATCCATTATCTCTGTTTTTGTTCTTACTTGTAGCTGAAGGTTTTAATCTCCTCATGAAGAAAGCGGTAGAGTTAGACAAGTTTTCAGGATTCAAATTCGAGGACGGAACAAAAAGGTTCCCACACCTCCAGTACGTGGATGACACGATAATCATTGGAGAGAAAAGTTGGGAGAATATTAGGAGCATAAAAGCAAATTTGACCTTGTTCGAACTGATGTCGGGCCTGAAAGTAAATTATCAGAAAAGTAGCATAATTGGTGTAAATGTTTGCCACTGTTGGTTAATAGAAGCTGCAGGTATTCTAAGGTGCAAGGTTATATCAATACCATTTTTATATCTTAGAGTTCCGATTGGATCCAATCCTAGACTTGAAAAGACGTGGAAACCGGTTCTTGACTTGGTTAAAAATAGATTGTCAAAATGGAGGCACAACAATTTATCTATTGGAGGTAGAGTGGTGGTGGTCAAATCTATTTTGTCGGCAATTCCAGTTTATTATTTCTCCTTCTTCAAAGCTCCTACATGTATCATAACTAAGCTTGAATCTCTTTTCAAACATTTCTTTTGGGGCGGGTTTGAGAGCGATAGGAAGATTAGTTGAATTAAGTGGGACACAATATGTCGGCCAGTAAAAGATGGCGAGTTGGGAATTAGAAAATTAAGAGAGTTCAATCTCGCATTATTAGGTAAATGGATATGGAAAATGAGTAAGGACATGAACGTTTTATAGTTTAAGGCCTTGAGATACATATATGGTGGAAGCAAAGCAAGGGTTCGCACCATTGATAGTTCGCAATGGTGGAGAGATATGAATCAATTAGAGATATGAAAAGTATTATGTGAAGGAGAGATACATAACCTTGAGGGAGGATAACAATTCAGAACCTATCGTTGAGTGGGCGGTAGTGTGGCATAAAGTTGTTTCGTCAAAGGTCGCGTGTCTTGCGTGGAGATTATTTCATAATAGGCTACCTACCAAGAATAATCTAGCCAAAAGAGGAGTTTTAGAACAGGAAAACCACCTTTGTGTTGGCGGGTGTGGCAAAGTAGAGACATCATCTCATCTATTTTTTGAGTGTCCACTTTTTGCAGGTATTTGGCGTTATATGATCAACTGGCTCGGAGTGCTCGCTGTTTTCCCTATGGACAGTTGAGAACATATCAAACAATTTGAATCCATTTGCGGATTCGATAAGAAGACAATCATCAAGGTCAAAGCAATTTGGTTCACGTGCGTGTGGAGTATTTGGAAAGCAAGAAACAATAGCATTTTCAAGAATAAGGTAGTTTCTGTCGAACAAATTTTGAAAAACGTAAAAAGGCTTGCTTGGATGTGGTTGAGCATCAAATTCAAACTTCTGAATTGTCATGTCATCCAATGGTATACAGATCCAAGAATTATTTTATGTCATGATCCAACATTTATGTGATAGAATGATCTTAGAGAAGGGATATGAGTCAGTAGTATGGTAGAAAAGAGGATATGAGGGCGGTATTCTTTTATGCCGTTAGTAAAATCGTTAAATCATTGGGTGGGGCCATTACAGTGGTTGCATTAAGCCTTACTGTGGTAGTCTGAATTTTATGTAGTAGATGTTATATCAGTCGGTTTCAGAGTTTTGAATTCAGGTTGTGGTGCTGGTATTGCTCCGGTTGTGCCTTTCGTGTATTTGGTAGTCTTGCTAATTGAAGCTTTGTCGGTTCGGTTGTCCTAGAGCGCGATTACGGTCTCGTCGGTTTAGGATCAGCAGGTAGCTGTGCATCTTGTTAACTCTGGTGCCAGTTGGAGTCTGTCGTTGTGGATTGCTTCGGTGCAGCTTTGAGAAATTTTGAATTCGAGAGTTTGGTGCGGAGATTGATTCCGAAAGTGGTTTGCATATTTGACTGTCAAGTTTAATAGTTATTGGTTTCATAGGCCTTGGGCTTAAGTGTATACATTATGGCCTAGAACTGTCTGGTGGGTGTATGTGTTCATAGCAGTACTTGCTGAATTTTTTCTGGTTTTGGCAAGTGATCTGTGTTTGTATTGCTCAACTTTTATTTTGTTTCAGGTGCAGTAGGAGTAATAGGTAGCCTTTTGCTTATGTGCATTTGCTTGTTGTACTATTAATAAGCATCTCTTGTGTCCAATTTATATATTATTCATTTTGCCTTTTAAAAAAAATCAAGAGTTTTTTTTAGTTTTTTCTTTAAATGATGTTGATTTTAATTATTCACTTGATTTATTTAATTAATAAAAAAACAAAAAAAAAACATATAATGAGAATGGAGGAAAAAAGGAATAATTGGTTTGATGAATAAAAAGTGGATGTGCGGGGGCAAAAAAACAACAACACAATAATAACAAAAAAAAAGACTTAGCACAAATATAAAAAAAATGGTGCATTTAGCTGGCCCAGGGCGCAGTAGACCCAAAGGGCGTCTGACCCAGCTCAGAGGAAGCCAAGAGATTCAATAAAGCTGACTCAATCTCGTGGGTTAGATAAGAAACCAAGGTGATCGATGGGACCCCTAGTCAAAAGTTGTAGTCATCGTATCAGATGGTTTATAAGGAGCCACGTGGTGAGATGAGAAGCGAAACAAAAAACGGGGAGAGGACGCAACATGCTCTCCCTCTCCCTCCCTCTCTCTCTCTCTCCCTCCCCCTCCCCCTCTCCCTCTCCCTCTCCCTCTCTCTCTCTCTCTCTCTCTCTCCCTCTCCCTCTCCTCCCTCCCAACCTCTCCCTCTCTCTCTCCCCCTCTCCCTCTCCCTCCTTCCTTCCCCACCCATAAATACAAACCACTTCCCTTTTTAAAATATGTTTAGTAGTATAATTCGTAAAACTATTTTTTTTTAGAAATAGAACAGAATTGCTTCTTTTTAAAATAAAATTGCTTCACTATAATAAATAATAAATTTTTTTCTTAATTATAATAAAGATAGTTTAATTGTTATATTCGAAAAATTACATATAATTTATTTTTAAAAATCACTTGACATATCCTAACTTTTATATTTGAAAAAAAACCCGGCTTGAATGAAAAAATCAACCTTGTTCAATAAGGTTTCCTACAAGTTATTGTTAAATGGAAGTCTTTTTTTTTGAGTAAATTTATGAATATTTTAAAATAATTTTTAAAATAATTATAGAACGTAACAAAATAAGTAATTAAAAAAATTAAATAATTAAATATTAAAAAAGTTAAAATATATATTTTATCAAACAAAATTTTAAAGCTAATTATAAAAAAAAATTAATGTATAATAATTTTCCTTAGTTTTATTAACATAAACCGGAAGTGATGGAAGTACTGGGTAGAGTCATTGACTTGCTATTTTTAATTATTAACATTACTATAGTTATTTTTACCCTTTGGTAATTAGTTATTTACTGTTATTAGCTTTGTTATCTAGCAGTATATATAAGCTCCTAATCACCATTGTAACAGCAACACTTATTACATTCTTTATTCAATCAAGGAAATGAGTTCTCTTTACTATTTTGATCCTCTTGTCAACATGGTATCAGAGCTCATCTGAGTTCTGGTAGCCACCAGTTGTAACCGTTTTCCCCAACTGAATCTTGCTTCTTTTTTTTTTTTTCTCTTCTCGATTCATCCCTTTCCTCTTTCTCCTTGAAGGTGCATCTATGGCGCTCCAGAACCACATTGATTTCTCCACCAACTCTGCAAACCCTTACTACTTGCATCCGAACGAGAATCCGGCGTTGATTCTTGTTTCGCCGCCGCTAACCGCCAAGAATTACCATACCTGGTCACGTTCGATGCATATCGCGCTGATTTCGAAGAACAAAGATAAGTTCGTTGATGGCTCTCTTCCGAAGCCTCACGTCTCCGATCCGATGTACGCACCATAGATCCGATGTAATACGATGGTATTGGCATGGCTTCATCGTTCTCTCTCCGAATCCATTGCTCGTTCTGTACTTTGGATTGACACTGCTGCAGGAGTTTGGAAGAATTTGCGCGTTCGTTTCTCACAGAGTAACATCTTCCGCATTTCCGATCTGCCAGAGGATCTGTATCGCTTTCGTCAAGGAACTCTTGATGTTTCAGATTACTTCACTCAATTGAAGGTTTATTGGGACGAATTGGAGAATTATCGTCCTCTTCCTTACTGTAAGTGTTCAATTACTTGTTCTTGTGGCGCAATTGAATCTGTTAGAGCCTATCGTGAACAAGACTTTGTTATTCGATTCCTAAAAGGCTTGAATGAACGTTTCTTGCACTCCAAATCCCAAATCATGATGATGAACCCTCTCCCTGATATTGAACAAGCTTTTTCATTAGTTTTGCAACAAGAGCGAGAACTGATTAGCTCTAACCAAAATTCTGCTACTGAAGTTGCATCTGAATCTGTCGTAGCTATGCAAGTTAGCTCTAATCACAACAATTTCAATAACAAAGGGAGTTACTATAAGGGAAAGGGACAAGGTTCTTTCAAAGGGGGTAATCGCACATGCACTCACTGTGGTAAGAACAACCACATTGTTGATAACTGCTTTGAGAAGATTGGTTATCCTCCTGGGTACAAGACACACAAGCAAAAGAATCCCTCATCTCAAGCCAATAATACCTCAAATGCTGCTGTTTTGGAGTCTGCTTCACAAGGCTCATCTGCACAGTCCACGTTTTAATTTACTCAGGAAATGTATCAAGGCATCCTTGAAGCCCTTCAACAGTCAAAATTTGGTTCCCAACCAACAGTTAATGCTGTAACAACTGCTCCTTTTGCTATGCATTCTCCTGCTGCTTCTTCCCAACTTGGTAAGCCTTCCAATCTTTGGATATTAGATACTGGTGCTACTGATCACATCACTTTTGATCTTTCCTTTTTTACCACATATCAAAATATTATCCCTGTTTCTGTGTCTTTACCAAATGGCTCACAAGTCTTGGCTTCTATTTCGGGTAGTGTGGTTATATCCCCATCTATCACTATCCACCAAGTCCTCTACATCCCTTGTTTTCAAGTGAACCTAATCTCTGTCACAAAGTTAGCAAGCACAAATAAGTGTCATTTGAGTTTCACCACTAATTCTTGTCAAATTTTGCAGAACCATTCCTTGGAAACGATTGGTACAGCTAAACTCCAAAGAGGATTGTATGTAATAGAGACTGCCACTAGTTTTTCTTCTTGCAATTCTATTTCCTCTGATTCTTTTGAGAAATGGCATTCCAGATTAGGTCACATTTCTGAATATGGTATGCAGATCATCTCTAAGCAGTTTCCTTACATACCTTGTAAAAATAATATGACACCCTGTGATAGTTGTCATTTTTCTAAGCAAAAGAAATTACCTTTCTCAAATAGCATTACCAATTCTGCATTTCCTTTTCAAATATTGCATGCTGATGTGTGGGGGCCCTTTGCCACAACTTCTATTTCTGGACATAGGTATTTCCTTACTTTAGTGGATGATTACTCTAGGTTCACATGGATAATTCTCCTTAAAAACAAAAGTGAAACCAAAAATTGCATCATCAATTTTGTGGCTTATCTAGAAAATCAATTCAATACTTCTTTGAAATGCCTCAGATCCGACAATGGGACTGAATTTGTCACCTTAACTGATTTCCTTAGGTCCAAAGGTATAATTCACCAAAGGTCTTGTATTGAAACTCCACAACAAAACGGCATAGTTGAACGTAAACATCAGCATATTTTAAATGTTGCCAGATCCTTATACTTCCATGCTCATATTCCCCTCTCCTTATGGAGCTTCTGTATTCAACATGCTGTACACATCATAAACAGAATTCCTAGTCCCTTGCTTAAATTTAAAACCCCTTATGAGTTGCTACACAAATCACCCCCTACCCTTCTTCACCTCAAAGTCTTTGGTTGTTTAGCTTATGCAACAACTATTCAAGCTCACAGGTCAAAATTCGATCCCAGAGCAAGAAAATGTGCCTTTATTGGCTACAAAGATGGAACCAAGGGTTATACCCTCTATGACCTCCAATCTCATGATATTTTCCTTTCACGAAATGTCATTTTCTACGAGGATACCCTTCCATTTCAATCTCTATCCAATCAGTCTTCTTCACAAGAGTCCCAACACTTTCCTATATCTGTTGGATCTTTGGACATTGATGACATCTCTCCTTTATCCAATGGTCCCTTACATAATGCCACCATCAACCCTACTGATGCAACCCAAAACCCTGCAGACCTAAACGCTGTGGACCAAAATTTGGTTCCTCTCACTTCTGTCCCTGCTACTATAGCAGACCAGTCACCTGTCACCTCTCCACCAGTAATTCTGCACCAGTTCACACTTCTGCCCCACTTCAGTCACCTATAGGTGGTCCTCACCCTACCTCACCTTTAGCTGAACCCAACTCAACCTATATTCCAGCTCTTGCTAGTACTGAATCTAGTACATCTATCCCTCTTAGAGTCTCAAATCGTATTAAAAGACCTCCAAGCTATTTGCAGGACTACCACTGCAATAATATATCTAGATGTACTAATCAAAATTCCACTTCTATTGCTTATCCTCTTTCATCTGTTTTGACTTATAATCATTGTTCTCCTGCTTATAAATTGTTTTGCTGCTCTATTTCTTCTAACATTGAGCCCACAAATTACACCCAAGCTTCCAAGTTTGACTGTTGGAAGGAGGCAATGAATGCTGAGATTGCAGCTCTAGAGGTAAATAATACATGGACTGTTGTGGATCTTCCTTGTGGCAAGACTCCAATAGGTTGCAAATGGGTGTATAAGATCAAATATCATGCTAATGGATCCATAGAGAGGTACAAAGCTCGCCTTGTGGCCAAAGGCTATACACAAATGGAAGGGGTGGATTATTTTGACACTTTCTCTCCAGTAGCTAAGATGACTACTGTGCGTGTTTTGTTAGCTCTTGCTGCTGTTAAAGGATGGTTTGTAGAACAATTGGATGTGAATAACGCCTTTCTTCATGGTGACTTACATGAGGATGTTTACATGACACTTCCCCCTGGTTATGCTACAAATTCTTCGAAGGTATGCAAACTGAACAAGTCACTCTATGGCTTGAAACAGGCTAGTCGCCAATGGTACTTCAAACTCTCCACTGCCCTTGTGTCTATGGGATACAAACCCTCTCAAGCTGACCATTCCCTCTATGTAAAGTCTCATGGTTCTTCCTTTACAGCTTTACTTGTTTATGTTGATGACATCGTCTTGGCAGGTACATCCCTTGAGGAAATTAAGTTTGTCAAACAGTCTCTTGATCAACAGTTCAAGATCAAAGATCTTGGTCAACTCAGGTTTTTTCTTGGCTTAGAAATTGCTCGTTCCTCTTCTGGTATTTTTCTAAATCAACGGAAGTATGCTCTTGAGCTCCTTGAAGACACTGGGTTCCTTGGTGCCAAGCCTGCTCCTGTCCCAGTTGACCCTCACACCAAACTGTCCGCTACTGATGGTGATCCCTATGCAGATCCATCCGGCTATAGACGCTTAATTGGCAGACTCCTCTACTTGACTCACACTAGGCCTGATATATCTTTTGCTGTCCAACATCTAAGTCAGTATGTTTCCCAGCCCTTAGTTCCTCACTATAATGCTGCTACTCGCATTTTGCGGTACTTGAAATCCTGTCCAGCTAAAGGCATTTTCTTCTCCAGTCAGACTCCATTGCAACTGCATGGTTTTGCAGATTCTGACTGGGCTTGCTGCCCCAATACCCGACGGTCTATTACTGGCTACTGCGTATTGTTTGGCACTTCCTTGGTCTCTTGGAAATCTAAGAAACAAAATACGGTTTCTCGCTCTTCCACTGAGGCAGAATACCGTGCTTTGGCATCTTTAACATGTGAGCTACAATGGCTTCAATATTTGTTCAATGATTTTCAGGTCTCTTTTTCGCAACCGGCTTCGGTTTATTGTGACAACAAGTCTGCCATTTACCTTGCTCACAATCCCACACTCCATGAGCGTAGCAAGCATATCGAACTGGATTGTCACATTATTCGGGAAAAGTTGCAGTCCAAGCTGATTCTTCTTCTTTCTGTTCCTTCAAAATCGCAGCTGGCTGATGTGTTTACCAAGCCACTTCATTCTCCTGCGTTTTCATCCATGGTGTCCAAGTTGGGATTGTGTTCCATCCACCATCCAACTTGAGGAGGGCTATTAACATTACTATAGTTATTTTTACCCTTTGGTAATTAGTTATTTACTGTTATTAGCTTTGTTATCTAGCAGTATATATAAGCTCCTAATCACCATTGTAACAGCAACACTTATTACATTCTTTATTCAATCAAGGAAATGAGTTCTCTTTACTATTTTGATCCTCTTGTCAACATTAATTATTGAAAATGTGAGAAATAGATAATTTAAAAATATAATTTAAAAATATAACCGTGTAATTTAATAGAGCATAATTTGTTTAAAATTGAATTTTATTCAACTTTGCTTTTCACTTATGGTAGTGTAGTGATGGATTATGATATCGATGTAGGGATTGTGATGGTGTTTGCATATTGTTTCTTGGTTCATTTTGTTCATTTTTAAAATCTTTGCTTTTGGTTGATGATGAATCATGTTATGATTTTGTCATGCAGATGATAGTAGATGTTATGAATGTAACTTGTGAGTATGTCATAAATTTATTTAGACTTATGTGTAATTTGGTTAAATGCAATAAAACAACTTCATTTCAAATTCAAACATTATTTAAACAACTTTAAATAAAATTTTATTCATGGCTATGACAATGTATGTGATGTGTGAAGAAGGGAAATGGAATGATAATGATATGGTAATGGTGATGTAATAATGTGGTTGTGAATGATAACGAATGATCTTGGTATTTTATGATGCAAGAAAATGAAATTTCATTATGGCATAAATGAACAAAATAAACAAAAGACTCTTTCTTTTTATTTTAAGACGACTTCTAAAACAAAACTATCAATGCAATGGGGATGGAGAGATGGATTGAAAATGCACAATTGGGAATGTTGTACTCATAGTTCACAATTCTTCCTTACTGACTTTTATTATGACTCAGATGAATCATGCTTAAATATGTAATGGCTGCAATGTGAATGAAATCAAAATGAATAGAGAAATTTGGTGGAACAAAATTAGAGTATGACAACTGGTAGCTTTAAACAAAAAGACCAAACCACAAGAGCAATATATCACCATAACACTCAAATGTAATATTCTCTTGGGAACGCTGAAGGAGAGTAAGTTCTGACGATACACGAACCTACCCACCAGTTACCATAAAATTTCTAAAAAGTTAATCCATTAGTTCTTGGCGAGCAAGCATCACAAGGTGTTGACCTCAACCTTCTTTAACGTAAGGTAGAAACACTCTAATTCTTCACGGGAATATTTGGTATGCTTCAATGAGAATACAATCAAGGCAATCGATCATACCTAAGATATGTTCGTAGGGATATTTTATAATAGGCTCAAAGTAGGTCATTTCAATGATTCTCTTTCACAAAAGCCAATGAGTTCAACGGAAGAATAAATGGATAGGGAGATATTCTATGTCGAATGCGAGAAGAAAAATTCAGAAAAGTGAGCTAGAGATGCAAATTAACACAATATTGGAGTATCCAAATCCTCTAATCAATGGAAAAACCATTGTCCTAAATCGACGATATGACGAACTTGAAGCTTCCCAAAAGGCCATCATAGAATAATATGCCTTTGAGCACGAGGTGGAAAAATGTGGCGGGAGGTAAACCATACAAAGTCATCATTGATTCCCCGACCACAAAGGGTAACTACCTAGATGGTATCTATCAGTTAAAAACGAAAATAGAGTGTTTAATCTTAGAGGAACACCTGATAAGATACATCTAGGGAAAATAACAAAGCTCAGGATTGAGATCACAACCTATAGGGCACACACAAGCCCCAAAGTCATTAGCCTAGCAAGGAGAAAAAAATGAAATAAAGACACATGGGTGAACCAAATCTCCTCGCTCTCAACACCATTATAGGAGGTTTTAGAAAAAGAGGAGAATCCAGTTCAACATGTGAGAGGTATGCTCGCTAACTCATACATGTGGTGAATTCTCCTCCAAGTCTGGATCATTATCAATGTTGGAGGTTACCTCTTCATATAGGGATGCCACCAGGATGTTGTCTCACGAAGATGACATGTTTGTCGATGTTCTCTATTTGGACACCTTCAAAACGTTACATCTCGAGCAAAAATATTTAATTTTGTTCAAGGTATTCTGGGTACGTTTTAAGGAAAAGAAATGTTGGCCTGGGCACATATTTCCATCAGAACAACTTTTAGACTGGGAGAGAACACCAAATCCATAAAAGTCAAATATCTAGTTGTAGACGCACCCTTGTTCTACAACATCATCATCGATCATCCAACCCTTACCTCCTTAGAAATATCCCTCTCAATTATATACCAAAGCACAAATTATCCCTTTTAAAATGGGTGTATATGGGTTATAAAAAAGACCAAGAAGTGACTATGAAGTTATACCAGGACATTCTTAAAGTAAAAACGACAAAGATGATCACTTTCCCAACAGTAAAGCATGACCATGGAAACGATAATTTAATGTACGTGGATATTAGATTGGAGGTATTTAGAGGGAAGTTTTTCCCTACTAAAAATATGAAACAAGTCTAGAGTGGTATGGATGTGCATATCCTATGTGTTTTCGAGAAGAATAAAAGAAGAAGACTTCGAAGTTTTTCAAATAGTGGCGTCAACACAATTAGAAAACTATTTCATGAATTTGAGATACCATACACAATATTTTGAATGATGTCATATGACACCTGAAATCTAGAAGAACTCAATAGCAAGACCACCCTCAGGCTTTGCAACTCAACAAGTATGAGCTCATTTTATAGTTAACATTTATTTTTTTTAAAGATAAGAATAAGAAGATGTAAATCATCATGACTTCATTTCTTGTACTTATATTTTTCAACAATCAATGAAGTAGTAGGGATGTAATCTTTTCCTTTGCAAATACTTATGTTTTTAATGAGGTACCCTGTTTTGTTAAACTCGACCTTTCATATAGGCTACACATAATTATCATTGAGCTCTTCGGGATATATTTTTATTGTTGGGGGGAGGGGTATTACTGCGTCCTTTGAGGTATCATTGTGTAGTTAAGGGTTTCATAGTACCATTCGGGGTAGTTGCACTTTCTGAGGTATCGTTTCACCCTTTAGGGTATCATTGCATCCTCTAAGGCATCGTTGATTACTTCGTGATATATACCTTTTAAGGTATCATTTCATATTTAGTGGAACCTTAATTTACTATAAGGAGTCAGTGGGTCCAAATATCTCCTAAGTTAAAACTCGCTCTTAGTAAAAGTCAAATTATCATAACAAATACCATACGAGCAAAGAATCACCTTAAATACTAACTTATATAAAATAAATAAAAATGTCTATCACAACATGAAAAGAGATTAAGATTCTATAACATTAAAGACCTAAATGGAGAAGGACTAAAAAAGATTCTAAGGCGATTACAAAGTGGCTTATTTATAAATAAACAAATAAAGATAAACTTTGTGGCACAATAGAGGTATTGTCTTTGTCCGTAGTAGGTAAGGTATCGTGTGAAACATAACTTACCTCTTTTTTTAGTTTAGTAGGTCCTAAGTAGACATGATTTTCCCCTAGAATATGGAGGGATCTCCTATACAATAGTATCCTCATCGTCAATTTCCTATATGTTCTTTCAATTTTGGATGACTTGAACAAGTCAAGCTCACTCATGTTAATATTGTAATACAAAAACAAAACCTAAATGATCACCTTATCAAAGGTCTAATTAGAAGCATATATGGAATCTATACTAGATTCTTCAAGGTTGGCTTGTAGCATAACCTTGGTGATAATGTCAACCACAACCATTTACTTTTAAAACCCTTATCTCTTTATTGCCTCAACCAACTCATCTCCCTTTTTCTTATAAGCACCATACTTATCCTTTTTCGTTGGAATGATATGCATCCTCACACTCTTTCTTAAGGGTGGAAAACCTCTTAGTCGATGAATCCAACTACGCCTTGTTGAGATCAATGCTCTTTTTTATATTGTTCAAACCGACCTTCCACTTTTATACATTCTTCTCCTCCATATTATATTCTTAAGACACAATTATTTTTAAAAAGGGAACCCCTAAGAATATAAATTCACATTGTTTGAAAGATCTTCATTAAGCCCATTTTTATTTCCTTTTTTAGGCTATTGGGCGCAACAAGGTTACCATATATAAACATGATGAAGTTAAATCCCTTGTTCTAGAAGAAGGACTCCTATTGATTTAAATAATACAAAATATATGATTCTCCTTGGGAAGAGCCTGCCATACCATCATCCAAGGAGGCTCCCGCCTCCAAGTTTATATAAATCTTTCTTAAGCCATCCTTATGCTTATTATCCCTAGGATAAGATTTGGTGTCTGCTGATACAGGTTCCACAATAGAAATAGGCGCAACCTAAATAATCTTCCTTTCGTCCAACAATTTTCTCTTCCATGAAATATGATTCAATATGAGAAACATATTTTCTAGATAAAAATAGGAAAAATACTCTTTTTAATCCTTTAACTTTACCTCGGGATCCATTTCGGTCCATTAATTTTAAAAATTTCATATTGATCCTTTAATTATTCAAATAATGTCATATTAGACCTTTCTGTTTACTCTGTTAATCAAAGTTAATAGAATAATCTATGGCTCTGATGTGAAATTTGAAATGACACATACACTTTTATTTTGTCAAGGTGGATGTCATTTTATATGCCACACAATTAATAACATTTATATAAAATAAAAAAACAATAAATTTCAGAAAAATAAAAACTAATATTGTTCTTCATTCTTCCCTCTTGTTCTTCTTCTTCAAAACACTTGATTATACCATGCTCCTACTTCAAACCCATTATTTTCCTCTCTCTTCCCTCATTCTCTCTCATGTTCACGAACATTCATCATATTCACTAATAAATCAAGAACAACCACAACTATTTCACAAATTTGTGAAGAACAATGAAACCATAAAAGCTAAATTAAATGGCAATGGTGAGGAATTGAGGCATGTAAGTATGGGGATATGATTTTTTGTGCGTGAGAAAACAATTTGTATTAAGAAACTATAGAAATGGTGCGAGTTTAAAGTTTTAAATGATGAAAATCAAGAACACAATGAAGATTCCGACGACTTCGAACTAATATGATGTGTTGTTGTAAATGTTTTCAATAAACTTGTATCAGTGATAATTTGGATAGAGTCATGTTTGTTCTTTGTCAACAATATCTGGTGATAATTTGGAATATGTTGTATATGGTTGCATTAAAAAATCTCTTTCCATCCTCATGTATTCATTCACTCAAATTTTAAAAATTATAATTCAAGAAAATATATATGCTAAAATTATTAACTAGGATAGTAATAAGAGATTGAATGATTATTACAACAATATATGCTAAAATTATTTGGTGATGTCTCTTCTTGTAGTTGCTGAAGTTACAAGAATTTCTCATCCAATACTCCCTATACGAAAGAAGGAAAAAACTATCTATGAAGTAGTGTAATGACAGAGATTTTATTATCTGTATTCTAATGTTTTTATAACTGAATGTGATTATAACTAAGTTTGAGATTTGGAATGAAAGTGATATATTATATAATTAAGCAGCATTATTGAGGTGGAACTGGAGTGAAGTTGCGGTGATGGAAAGGGAGCACGAAGGAGCAACTACAATTTGTGTACTTATTGTGGAAACTCTATTGCTTTTACTTCAAAGTTTGTGTGTCACTAGTAATAGGAAAAGAATATTGCAAATATTTGGCCATCATTTTGATCATCTGGGAAATAAGTCATTAAGGTCAAATACTGATATTTCCTCCAAACTATTGTTAATTTTATGATGGTTGGACTTCATGTTTGATTGTTTATATATATTTTATCCGAGAACCAAATAAACAAACATGATATAGCATAGTAGTGCACTCTCTATCTAAGTAAATTTGGTGATCTCGGTTTGATTCCTACTGAAGGCTATATTTTGGGGTGTTTTATTTTGGAATTTTGGTGGCCTTGGTGATGAAGATGATTGTTTACTACCAACTCAGTTGTCACGCGTGCATAACCAAACTCTGTTTGAGCAAAATAGACGAAAAGGACTTTTATGACGCAATTTGAAAAATTAAAGGATCAATTTGGAACTTTTTAAAATTGAGGGACCAAAATAGATCCCTAAGATTAAGTTAAAGGACTAAAAAGGGTATTTTGCCATAAGAATATCAAGTTTAAAAGAAGAATAAATAAGGAGGAACTAGATGTTATATAAATCAAAACACTTACGTAATTAACTTCAATCTCCAACTTATCCTCCTCACACTCCACTAACTCTTTAACATTCAAAATTCATAATTGTTCTAAGAACTCAACACCTTCCTTTTTTACCTCACTGAGTTTATCATGGTTGAAACACAACGCCGACATAGTTTCACCTGATTAATAAATATGAACAATCCATCCTCCTTAATATAACATATGTACAATCAATACTACCTCAAACTTGGACATATTTATCTTTACAATTTTTGTAGTTCGACAAGTCAAAGGTGAGAAGAACCCGACAAACAAGTGTACTTAGATAAATCAAACACCATTATCAACCTTCTTTGTCCCATAAAACGAAAATAAAACTTCCATGATAGGCATGATCTCATGTTTCTTTAAGAGGATATGGAAACCCCTCATGAAGAGCCACCTATTCGGATGAATTTGCAAGGGGTTGACGTAGATTGCCTCCAGGACGTCCATCTTGAAAGGGGTGAAAGGGATTCCAATATCCAAATTAATTATAATACCCAAATACATATAAACATGTTTATCCTCAACCCCTTAAGGATACCTCATGCATGACTTCTCGCCGTGCATGTAGGGATCAAACAAAACATCATATTCACTTCCGATGGATGATATAAATAATTCTTTACGGATTATTTTACCATAACCAAACTGCTAAATAAAGACTCAATACATGCCACATCACTACAAAAGACAACTCAACATGTGTTTGAAGTCACCATTAGTGTTCTCGCCAATCTTGGGTAAGAACAGACCAAACATGACATCACTATGATTACTTTCTTCACTATTAGAGCTACTTGAACTACAATTATAACTCTTATACATCACCATTTCAAAATTTATCTAATTCATACTTCCATCAACCTCTAAGAACAAGAGTTGTCTCTGCATTTCATATCTATGTTTTGATGTTAACAAGGAAGTATTTGTGAAAGAACTATTTTATGTTCTGATGTTTGTTATGTGCAGGTCATGGATATTGAATATATAAAATCAAACAAACATTATGAAAATGTACGCAAATGATAATATGAGAAGTTACTATGTGTAACACTGGTCGCAATTGTGTTAAAGAAGCAAGTGTGCTTTTGTATCTGAACACAATCAGAAAGATCCAAGGATGCCCGATGTTACTGTTGCAATGCTATTATGGAATATGTTCTGAGAGTGGTTCTAATCAGAAAGCGAGAAAAGATTCTGATATGTTAATCTTATGAAGAACTAAGTTCTGAAGAATCTGATGACTTGAAGTTCTGAAGACTATACGTCTAAAGACCAAGTGCAAAAAGACTCTGAAGACAGTGTTCTATGTGAGCAAGGTTCTGCAGATTCTAAAGACTTGAAGTTCTGAAGACCATGGGTTTCAAGCCAAGTAATGAAGTTTTGAAGAATAAAGTTCTGTATGAACAAGTTCTGAATATTGAAGACTTAGGTTTTTTGAAGACCCAAGTATCATCTTCTCTAACTCATGCTTCATTCAATCATCTGAAATCAGAAGCCTCTAAAGTTCAGAAGACAATGTTACCATTAGCAAGGATAGTACTCAGTACGATAATGCTTTATCCCACTACCTCTCCACTAATCTTAAATTGTGGAAAAGGACACTACATGAAACTAATAATTTCATCCTTGTGTAACGACATTCCTCTATATCCAGTTGTGCTGTAATGTCTCTTTTTTTATGCTTGAATCTATAAGGAAAGCATCACATGCTATGATGTAGTTGTTGAGACTGTAGTTGTTTCTATGATCTACAACCGGTTGTTGACGTGGTTGTAGAACACCACAACCAAAGAGTAGTTAAAGATATGACTAGTTGTTGCTGGTATACAACCATTGGTTTATGTGTTGGTGTTAATTGATATAACCAGAAAGGTTCAAACACACATGCAACCAAGTTGTAAAGATGGTATTTGAACCATGTTGTTGATGTTGTCATACAATCACATAAGGTTGATGATTCACTAAGATAACTATGGAACAAACCATAAAGAGTTTGATTGAATATGTAGCTCATAAGCTGATTAATCTTTGACAACAATCTACTTATGTAGAGAGATCTTAGATTCACATGTGTTTAACTTCATATGCTGCAAGAAGATGTCAAAGTTATAGAAGACAAGAAGATGATCATGGAAGCTTTAATTACAAATCCATAACAATAATGGTGTGTATTAGAAGTGATCATTAGATTGAATAAGAACAAGGGTTGTTGTCCAGAATATTCTTAAGTAAATCAAGATGAAGAAGTTTTTCTCGCGTTCAAACGAAGATCAACAAAGCTTGCAAAGCTTTTGAAGAAGAAGACTTCAACAATTCAAGTGCTCAAGGGTTGTTGTGCGTGAAGAAGCAATTTGAAGAAACAGAAGACCACATAATTGAGCAAGAATTAATTTTAATATTCTTAGTGTGTATTTAGGTTCTTTCGATGTACTTAAACTGTGTGTTTACACATGCTTATGTAAGAAGCAAACTCTTGTAAACATTACCCACTTCCCTAAAGGACCGAGTGAAGGTCAGAACTTTAGGAGGCTCAGAACTTAGTAGTTAGCGTGTTCTCAGAACTAAGTGTTCTAGTACTACTCAGAACTATGTGTTCTTGAGTCTGAAGTTGCAACGATTTTTGTGGAGTTAGTCACAGCAGTTGGCCGTACAAGGAATTTGCAACAGTTGTTTTGCAGTTAGTCATGGTGGTTGGCCGCGCAAGGAATTAGTCACAACAGGTTGTTGTGCATGGAAGTCACAACTTTGGTTGTGTAGTTAGTCATGGTGGTTGGCTGCACGAATGTAATCATGGTTTGATTATAGTGGATTAAGTCCTTGATGAAGGAAAATCACCTTGTCGGGTGAACTAGACTAGCTTGAGAGTTGCTCTAGTGAAACATGATATATCGTGTATTATTTACTCTTGATTTATGCTTTACTTTATGTTTATGATTCCGTAGCGCAATCATAGCATAGCTTAACGCAATACTTCCCTTTGTGAAAAGTAGTCAAGAGTGAAAAACTTAATTCAATCCCCCATTTCTTGTATTTTTCTTACACCTTCAATTGGTATCAGAGCTCCGGTTCTGTTATTGATGGATATCAAACACTTAACAATGTCAGATAAAGATCCATATGTTGTGTGTAGAAACACTCGAGGTGAAATTTCATCCACTTACAATTTCAGTCTCATATTAGTTGATGATGATGAAGATTGAGTACTGAATTGTAAATCAACGAATTACATTGAGAGCAAGTTGTCGTACCTCGAAAAATACGATCCTCGCGAAAGACGCGGAAAAAACAGACAAACAGAGTCGCCACCTAATTTTAATCTATTCCTAATAAAGGAAAAGGGAAATATAGATAAAACCTATAAAGGAAAGAACTTGGTCGTCGAAACCAAATTCTAGGTTCGGGAGTCGGTTACGCAAGAGGAAGGTATTAGCACCTCTTACGTCCGTTGTACTCAACGGGAACCTCTTAGTTTAATATGCGATCGAATGCTAACTTATATTAATGTCTTTTTAATGGTAAACGAATATGGAGAATGGTGGTTTTGTTCCTAGGGTGCTCGATAAGGATTGAGATCCGTGTGCCTACGTATTCCCTTGTGCAATGGGAAAGTCAGAGCCTCGTAGTTCGTGGCACTAAGTTTGGTTGGTGTGTTTTAAGAAACGATTATTTAGACCGCATTCTAACTGCTAAGCGTTGGCTTGTCTGCTCGCGATAGGAGGCGGAAGCGCTAGCTTGTTTGCGAGATAGAAAGGATTTAAATAATGATCGCTTAGAGAAAATATGTTTGATTTAATTAATGTTTTAGGAACGAAAGCGTGAATGAACCATGTCCTGTGGGGCGAGCCTCAGGAGCGTCCATTCAAGAATTCGAGGAATGCTGGACTCCAGAACTCAGTTCTTTCGTTATTTGATATGTGGATTTAGGTGTTTTAATTACGAAAGGTCGAATGAACCACGTCCCGTGGGGCGAGCCTCAGGAGCGTTCACTCGAGAATTCGAGGAATGCTAGACTCCAGAGTTCAATTCCTTCGATATTTGATTTGAAAAAATCTTCGATAAAAATCGTGCTTGCTTTTTTTCGGTTTTCAAATAAATGTGGACTTGATATATGGATCAAGTATGCTTGAATCGGATAACTCATTATGAAAACAAATGTGTTGCATTGATTTAATTTAAAAGTTGAAAAGTTTAGGAAAGCGAAAGTTGTGCAGATGGCGATCGAATAATGATCGACTTATGGGTGTGTATGTGTAAGTATATAAATTTTTATGGCGTTGGACCAAAGATTTCACTTATATTTTGAAATGGCTTATCTTAGTGTGCATTCATTTTATTTAGCATTTTAAAGTCGAAATGCGAATGTGAAATCACAAAAGTTCAAATGAGGCTTGCAATCAACCAACAATAAAACAAAACACCACATAATAAAAGGTAAATCAATCACGTCATTTATAAAAAAAAACTAATAGGGGTTTTATCTAAATTATAGCATAAAATTAAGATATTATCATACAAAGCCCTAAAATTTATTTTTAAAACTTTAAACCCCTTTTTTTATAAAGAAATAAAGTTTATAAAATTCATAAGAAAATTTTAATTAAAACTTGACAAAATTCATAAACGAAAGGTTGCAATAAGCGGAAAAAAACAAACATTTTATGGTTGGATTATAAGGCCAATAACCTTCATCATGTTGACTCAGGTGGCTAAGAATCCGGTTTATATCATCCAAACCCAAGTCAAATAATAGAGTTTTAGAGAAAATAAAAGAAACCTATCTGTTAAAGGAATTCTCGGTTAATGAAAAAAATGCCCATAGAAATTCAATAAGCCAAAAGCATAATAGACTAGGAACTTGGGAAGGTCACCAGCGTGCTTGCCTTGAGCAATGTGCCACCACAAGAAGATCAAGCATACAGGCGACACGTGCTTATACTCATAAGGCATATTTCGAAAATAAAACCAACACATTAATACACATTAAGTCAGTTTTTAGAATTAATTCAAGAAAGAAAAAAAACAATCGTTGAAGTCTTTCTCACAACTACAACAAATCGAAACTTAAAAGAGGAACAAGAACAAAACAGAGAAATCGAAGATCAACTCAACTCAGCCATGGCTTTCACATTCATCGTATCATCGTGATTATCATCAGCGCAAACACACATAAACATACATTAAGCAAACAAAACCTAATCCTGGATAGAATCAAAACCCAATCTTGTTGTGTTCATCGACACACAATATGCAGAGAAAGCTCAGAAATCAAGTAGGTGAAGACAAAAGAAAGACTACCTCAAATGGAAAGGTGCGATTCAAATATTGGCTTTAAGGTATCATCCAGTTCTCCTCTATGCTCAAACCCCTTTCTTCTTGCCCTTTTGATTTCGTGAGTCTTGATGGATGAGGCTTAGCTCTTCAGACTCTGATTTTCAATGTGAAAATCGGAGTTGAAATAGGTTCAAATCAAGCTTTAGTGATAGGTTTTGGATGAATTTTGGTTCAGCCATTTTCTTCCTTCAGCTGCTAAGGTTTCTATGTTAAGTAGCGGCTAGGTTTTCTGTGTAGGTCTCCTCAATGATTGCAAAGGATTAGTTTTATAGGAGAATGTTTGAGACTGATACATGCGAGTGAGGATGAAAATCGTGTGAGAAATGTGAGCTGTGAAGATTCTAATCCGTTAGAGAATCGCACGGAATTCTTCCGTAGGTTTTTTTGTGGGATTTAGTGGGGGACCAATTTTGGGTGAGTCATTGTTTTGCATTTGTCTGTAGCGTTTGAAAGAATTTCTAGAAGTCTTGTGGGGTCCCTCTGATTGAATTGATTTTAGCGCAGTGCAAATTTGATAGCCCTCTGTTTTTACTATTATTGAATCTTGTTTTTACTGCTAAGTTTTTGGTGCTTCTACCACTCTTCAAAACTCTTACCCCTACTGTTTGATGCAGGGATTTGATTTACACTTCTTTTGTTTGCCAAGTTCCGAACCTGCTTGCTCAAACTTTATGTATACCAACAACCTGTTAATGCATATTTCTTTAGCTTTAAATTCATTGTGAAGGTATAACCTGCTCTTTGACCCCTGTTAATTTTGATGTCTGTTTTGGTTCTGAGTTATAAATTCATTGCTTCTTTTCTAGGTAATCGTTATGAGGCATTAGGCATGAAAGGAGGAACTTTACACAAACTAAAGATTCCATCACTTGGTTAGCACTTGATCCAGGGCTTGAACTGATATGGTATGGAGAACTTTGACCATGATAGTGAACTTTTAGCTTGGTATTATGAAGGTCTTGTCATGGTTGAAGTGGTAGCATGGCTAATGTGTAGATTATGGGTTTTATCAAACTGATATGCTTTTGTATTGGTTTGTATTGGTGATGCTTTACAGGTTGGGGATTGTGGCACAAGGAGGTATAATTCATGGTGGGAGACCATGGTTTGTCGGACTGACTTGCTTAGCTGTAACATTCGGAAATGTGGATTCATCCATAGATTGCCTAGGCTCAACTGAGTTAGGATTAAAAGCATCAACGACTTGGCTCGGAGCATCAGAATCAATAGCATCTTTCATTTCATTTTGTCCTTGCTTTTTCAAATTAAAAACTCATCCATCAAATTCAATGCCAAGACGTCCGTCTTCTATTGTGGTACACTCTTGCTGCCATGACTTTTGTCGAATTTGGTGCTTTGAATTTGAAGTTTTGGGAACATTCTTGTATGTGACTTCTATCGGTACCTTGTTTTGTAGGACTTGTTGGTATTTGTCCCAATCGTGAAGAAAGTTATGGCAGGATTCTCAATGACACATGAAGATGGGAGTGAAGGTTCATGATTCACTTAAAGAAGAAAATCTCTTCAGATTGCTTTTGATTGGTTGTCCTTTTTTTTTGTTATGAACATGTTGAACCCTGTTGTTATTTATTGTTTTCTTTATCCAAACATTGTTGAATGTATTAATTTTGTGATGAATCAATAGGTGAATGGTTTTATTTGTCTTGCAGGTGCAAAATTCGACCTGGCTGGTTTTCGGACGAAGAAATGCCTGAAGGCTGGATGAGTGACAGTCTTGTAATGAGCACAACCTGTTCAACTTATGTTCATGCTACGGATTTTTCGTCTGCTACAACGCATTTCGTAATCTCTTGCTCCTGTATGCTTGGCTTCACATAGGTCTTGGCGCTTCATTTTTTCGTTACAAGCTTGCTTTTTCTTGCGGTAAACTTTGAACTTTCACTGCAATTTGCGGCGAACTTAAACATTTGTCCTTTCCTTGTGTCGGTTCAGATCATGTTCTATGAATGAACATTGTATAAATGACTCGCTGTGGAATTTTTGTGACTATATTCCGAATGCCTCTCTTGTGAATTTGCTTGTTCACTAATGGCAACTCTTGATTCTGCAGGTATCTTATAGGTGGGAGATAAGGAACAAACAAAATTGGCTTGGCCTGGATGAGTTTTATAGAAGAAAACTATGGCTAGGACAAGGATCTTAATGAAGCATAAAGATGGGTTCATGTTGCTTAATCTCCTTAGGCTGAATTTGAGTTTAGAATAAGGACTTGGTATTCTTGTAACAAAGCCTATTAATTGAGGAAATAGGACCTGCAAGTTTTAATATTGACTTGGAAATTTTCTCATGTAATGGTTGTTTATTAGAATTTAAAACTCAATGAGCTTGAAAAACTCAGAACTTGTTTTTTACCCCTTGCATTTGAAACGTATCAATGTATGTAGCATTGAAATGTGAGATCATGTTATGCACTTGAATGACCTAATTTGCTCTTATACATCATGAATACTTATGTGGAATAACATGATCATCTACATGCTGATACGACTCACAACCTGATTTGATCACCAAGCCAATCGTATCTTGAATTTTTAATCATAGTGCAACTTGATTCACAAAATAAGGTCAAATTCATGAAATAAGACTTGATCATTTGAAACACAACTTCAACTTGAGGTATAGCAAGAAAACATCACGGAGAATACTTTGGTAACATTTTGTAACATCTCTCACTCATGACTAATAGGAAACATGAAATCAACAAAGCTCGCAACATAAATTGAAATAAATCTTGGAATATCTTGAAGCCAATAGACTTGAAATTTTTTTTTAATCCCTTGATAATTTTCAATTGTGCCACATTTGAAGTCAAGCCACCTTTGTCTTAATAGCCCTAATTGAACCATGTTTTTATCCCTTCGATACCTGATCTTTGGGCAATAAGAAAGAAACAACACAATATATATATTTTTTGATTTTTTTAATAAGGGTTAGTAAACATAAAACATAAATGGAACTAAACTTATGAGTAGGACAAATTTGGGGTATGACAGATGCCCCTATCTAATTGTCTTGAACCCTTGAAAGTGAACCGCTGCATGACGTTCGATTTTAGGGTAAAAGTCAACTAGATATAAAAAGACCCTAAAATTTATCCGACAGGAAAAAAAAAGATGCAATGCAATAACAAAATATATGAGGATGGGATGGTATATCGAACAAAATGTCTGAGATTCTTTGAATTAACAAAACAATACCTCAGTTTACTAAGAGAAATTCTTCATATGGCGCGAAGCAGTACCTTATCAATTAAGGTTCTTCGACAACCATTAAAGTGGCTTAGCACAGAAATGAGATCCTCCTCATCACATGAAACAATACCTTACAATCTAAGGCTTTTCAGGGATATCTGGAGAATTATCTCTGCTAGAGGAAGCAAGATTCTATAAACCAATGAAGCAGTATCTTATTGATTGATACATTCCAACACGGGGAACAATACTTCAATCGCATCTAAGATTCTCCAAGGGTATCACAGTAACATTTATGACCGAAGTATAATATTTTCTAGATCAAGCGAAGCAATCCCTTTCAGTCAAGGCTCTTCGGTGATACAAGAACAATATCCTCACCATAACATGAGATTCTTCGGGTCTTGCGAAGCAGTACCTTTTTGATTAAGGTTCTTCGGAGAATTCCAAAGCAGTATCTCAAACAATGAGATTCTCTAGTTCATCAAAGCAGTACCTTACCAATGAAGGCTCTTTGGGGATACTTAGAGCAGTATCTCGAACAATATGGTACAAGATATTTTCTAGATCATGCGAAGCAGTTCCTTTCAGTCAAGGCTCTTCGGTGATACAAGAACAGTATCCTCACCATAACATGAGATTCTTCGGGTCTTGCGAAGCAGTACCTTTTTGATTAAGGTTCTTCGGAGAATTCCAAAGCAGTATCTCAAACAATGAGATTATCTAGTTCATCAAAGCAGTACCTTACCAATGAAGGCTCTTTGGGGATACTTAGAGCAGTATCTCGAACAATATGGTATAAGATATTTTCTAGATCATGCGAAGCAGTTCCTTTCAGTCAAGGCTCTTCGGTGATACAAGAACAGTATCCTCACCATAACATGAGATTCTTCGGGTCTTGCCAAGCAGTACCTTTTTGATTAAGGTTCTTCGGAGAATTCCAAAGCAGTATCTCAAACAATGAGATTCTCTAGTTCATTAAAGCAGTACCTTACCAATGAAGGCTCTTTGGGGATACTTAGAGCAGTATCTCGAACAATATGGTATAAGACTTTCTAGATCATGCGAAGCAGTTCCTTTCAGTCAAGGCTCTTCGGTGATACAATAACAGTATCCTCACCATAACATGAGATTCTTCGGGTCTTGCCAAGCAGTACCTTTTTGATTAAGGTTCTTCGGAGAATTCCAAAGCAGTATCTCAAACACCTTTCAGGGTACTCTTTGCTTGGAGAGCAACAAAAATGAAGATGATGGGCCTCATTACTATCAACTATAAAGTTGAAGAATGACCGGCTAAGGGATATAAAAATACGCGAGCACGTGCGGGATATCAGCTCCTTTCAGAGGAATACCACCGACTTTGAGAGACAAAGGCCCTGGATGCATGTCCTGGATCCAGCTATGATATGCTTGATATGACGTTGTGCATTGCATGATGCACTATGATTCATATGAAAAATGAAATTGTTAATGCTTTTAATGCAAATGCTTTGTTCCTTATGTTGACAGTTAATATGATTGTGTTTGATGACATTCTTGTTTTCAGACAAGAATGTTATGCATGCCATGCTTGTGACAATGCAGATAGTTGTATATGCTGGAGATAGGTTTTTTCGGTAGTTGCCAAGTATATTGGACTTTGGAGGGATGAATGCCAACGTGGTGGACTTTTAGTTTTTCATGGTTGCCAACAAAGTGGACTTTGGAGAGGTGTGCCAAACACGATTGGACTTTTGGCTTTCTGGTAGTTGCCACCATAGTGGGCTTTTGGAATCAAGAGAGCGCCAATAAAAATTGGACTTTTGATTTTTAGTAGTTGCCAATAAAATTGGACTTTAGGTTTTATGAAGGATGCCAACATGGTGGACTTCAATCCTTTTGGTGGTTGCCAATGAATATTGGAATTTCGAGGGGTGGTGGAGGGTATTAGACTTTCCAACACTTGGTACACGAGACTTTGATAAAGTTGTAAGCAACAAGGAGAAAGACATGAGTGCCCCTGGTAAACTTTCGAATGAAGTTTAACATCCTTTAATGGGTTATGCTGTCTGTGCTAAAACAATCATGGTGACGGGAAATGATATTGATGTTAATCAATGGGAAACTGTCAAATCCCTCCTGTCAACCAAAAGATAATTATACTACCTTTCAAACGTTTTTATTATTTTTTTACCAAAATTTTAAAACAAAGTTTATTAATGATAAAAACATTTTGCAAACAAACAGATAAAGTAAAAATGATTGAGCACAATTTTTGATGAGAAATTTCTCTTTTCATTGCTAAAACCCATGCAGGGTATGAATGTACATACAGATGTAATTCCTTAATGAGGTAATTGCTGTGCAAGGAAAGTACAATGGCTACGAAAATAAATGAGGTTCCATTGAGTTTCGACACTGCTATGGTCCCTATATCTCTGAAAATCTCATCATTTAAACTTTGTAGGAAGACGATTGGATTAATCATTCTCTTTCGTAGCTCACCAGAGTCAAGTGGGTGTATAAAATACAATATTTGCCTTGGAATTAGTCCCTAACTTTTGCCTGGATCGCCCTTTCAGGTTTTCAATCCACCGGGACGCTCTTTTTTGCCTGAGCCGCCCTTTCGGGTTTTCAGCTCAACGGGCTAGATTTTTTATTTTTATCCCTAATTTTTGCCTGGACCGCCCTTTCGGGTTTTCGGTCCACCGGGATAGCCATTTTTGCCTAAGTCGCCCTTTCAGGTTTTCAACTTAGCGGCGTTTTATTCCACTCTTTTAGGCATAATATCTCTTGACTACATCTGCGTTCACAGGGGTAGACAGTTCTTCACCGTCCATACTTGCAAGGATCAAGGCACCTCCAGAGAAAGCTCTCACCACCACAAATGGACCTTCATAATTGGGCACCCACTTGCCCCTGGGCTCTCTGTGCATGGTAGTGATTTGTTTGAGCACCAAGTCACCTTCCTGGTAGGTCTGAGGACGCACTTTCTTGTCAAAAGCTTTCTTCATACACCTCTGGTAAAGTTGTCCATGGCACAGTGCCTTCATACGCTTCTCTTCAATAAGATTGAGCTCATCAAACCTTGTTCGGACCCATTCTGCTTCGTCTAATTTAGCTTCCATCAGAACTCTCATTGAGGGGATTTCAACTTCTATTGGGAGGACAACTTCCATGCCATATACCAAAGAATAAGGGGTTGCCCCCGTCGAAGTGCGTACTGAGGTACGATAACTGTGCAGCGCGAAAGGTAGCATCTCGTGCCAATCCTTATATGTGACCACCATTTTCTGAATGATTTTCTTGATATTCTTGTTTGCAGCTTCGACATCTCCGTTCATCTTGGGTCTGTATGGTGTAGAATTATGATGCTCAATCTTAAAACTGACACATAACTCTTCTATTGTCTTGTTATTGAGATTTGACCCATTATCAGTAATGATCCGGTCAGGAACCCCATATCTGCATATAATGTTATTCTTCAAGAAGAGAGCAACCACTTGCTTGGTAACATTAGCGTAAGAGGCGGCTTCGACCCACTTAGTGAAGTAGTCTATGGCAACAAGTATAAACCTATGCCCGTTTGAGGCCTTTGGTTCAATCATCCCAATCATATATATTCCCCACATGGAGAAAGGCCATGGGAAAGTCAAGACGTTTAATGGAGTGGGAGGTACATGCACCTTGTTAGCATAGATTTGGCACTTGTGGCATGTTCGGACATGAGCATAACAATCAGCCTCCATCGTTAGCCAATAGTATCTTGCTCTAAGGATTTTCTTTGCCATGGTATGCCCACTCATATGGGTACCAAACAATCCTTCATGTATCTCTTTTATGATTTGCTCTGCCTAATGTTCATCTACACATCGTAGTAGGATCATGTCATGATTCCTCTTGTACAAAACCTCCCCATTCAAAAAGAAATTTGAGGCCAATCTTCTTAGTGTTCTTTTATCCATACTCAAAGCACCTTTTGGGTATTCTTTCTTCTCCAAGTAGCGCTTGATATCATAGAACCACGGCTTGACACTTGATTCTTCTTCAACAGTCAGACAATGAGTAGGTTCTTCAAAACGCTTGAGATCAATGGAAGGCTGATGATTAGGCCAAATCAGTTGATATATAGATGCCAGAGCGTCAGCCATTTAGTTTTCACTACGAGGCACATGGGTGAAGGTAATATCATTAAACCTAGGGAGTAACTTCAACACATAATCCCGATATAGAATCAGATGATCACATCTTACTTCCCAATCTCCTGTGGTTTGATATATCACTAGAGCTGAGTCACCATATACATCAAGTGTTTTAATCCTCAAATTAATGGCTTCTTCTAGTCCCATAATGCATGCTTCATATTCGGCCACATTATTCGTGCATGGAAAACAAAGCTTAGCTGTAAAGGGTATATGAAAGTCCTTAGGAGATGTTAATACTGCCCCAATTCCACAACCACGATCTTTAGCAACACCATCGAACATGAGAGTCCATTGCTCCCCTGGTTCAGGTCCTTCGTCAGGTCCAGGCTCTTCATAATCTCTAACCAACATGATATCCTCGTCCGGAAATTCAAACTTCAAGGGTTGGTAGTCCTCCACAGGCTGATGGGCGAGATGATCTGCTAGTACGCTGCCTTTGATGGCCTTTTGAGTGACATATTGGATCTCGTACTCTGACAAAAGCATTTGCCATCGGGCAATCCTGCCAGTGAGAGCTGGTTTCTCAAATATATATTTAAGAGGATCCATCTTGGAAATCAAATATGTCGTGTGGGTCAAGATATATTGTCTGAGACGTTTGGTGGCCCATGCAAGAGCACAACAAGTCTTTTCAAGTGCTGAATACCTCATTTCAAAATCATTGAACTTCTTGCTTAAGTAATAAATTGCATGTTCCTTCTTACCAGTCTCATCCTGTTGCCCCAACACACAGCCCATGAACTCATCAAGAACTGTCATGTACATTATTAGAGGCCTTCCAGGAACGGGAGGTATCAAAATTGGTGGTTCCTGCAAATATTTCTTAACTCTATCGAAGGCTATTTGACATTCATTATCCCATTAAATTGCTTGATCTTTTCTTAAGAGCTTGAAGATCGGTTTGCAGGTAGCAGTGAGATGTGAAATAAATCTGGCAATGTAATTCAATCTCCAAGGAAACCTCTGACTTCCTTTTCTGTTCTTGGCGCAAGCATGTTCTGAATGGCTCTGACTTTGTCAGGATCAACCTCAATCCCCTTCTGACTCACAATGAATCCTAGCAACTTTCTGGATCGAACCCCAAATGTGCACTTATTCGGGTTAAGTCTGAGCTTGAACTCTCTCATTCGTACAAACAACTTTTGCAAGTTAACAATGTGATCCTCTTCTGTTTGGGATTTAGCAATCATATCGTCAACGTAAACTTCAATCTCTTTATGAATCATATCATGAAAGAGCGTTACCATAGCGCATTGATATGTTGCTCCAGCATTTTTAAGTCCAAATGCCATCACCTTGTAACAAAATGTTCCCAACGGTGTGATGAACGTGGTCTTCTCCATGTCTTCTGGATCCATTTTGATCTGGTTGTATCTGGAGAAACCGTCCATAAAAGAGAACACTGAAAACTGAGCTGTGTTATCCACCAATACATCGATATGAGGTAGTGGGAAATCGTCTTTAAGACTAGCTTTATTCAGGTCTCTGTAATCGACACACATGCGGACCTTTCCATCTTTCTTTGGGACTGGTACGATGTTGGCAATCCATTGTGGGTATTTAGATACTGCTAGAAATCCAGCGTCAAATTGCTTTCTTACTTCTTCTCGAATCTTGAGGGCCATGTCCGAACGAGTTCTTCTCAACTTCTGCTTGACTGCCTGACATTCTTCCTTGAGCGGCAACTTGTGTACGACAATATCAGTATTCAGCCCAGGCATATCCTGATATGACCATGCGAACACATCGGCATACTCATGAAGGAGCTCTATCAGTCTTGTCTTCACTTCATCTTGCAGAGAGGCACCTATCTTCACTTCTCGTTTATCCTCCTCAGATCCCAGGTTGATAACTTCAATGTCTTCTTGGTGCGGCTGGATGACCTTCTCTTCCTGTTTGAGTAGTCGGGCTAACTCCTCAGGGAGTTCACAATCTTCCTCCACTTGGTTATTCAGACAATCAAAGTCATATAGGACCATAGCAGCATCGTCATCAAGGACCTCGGTGGTGTTTCTGAATGTTTATGATTTATGCATTTATTTTAGAAAGTGTGTGCATTAAAATATTGCCATTTTATTGTAAAAGAAAAATACGAAAGAAATAGAAGAAATATTGAATGCAAATTGTTGATTTATTATATTGATAATCAAAGTTTTAAAACATCGGTGGCCCGAAAACATTCCAATATGCCTTGGGCAGAGCATATGGTTTTGAAAAAGAAGTAGAATTACTCTTTAGGGTAAATAAACTGAGGAATTTCGACAGTCCTCCAATTCTCTAGCTCCTCCCCAGGATCGGCTTGACGAATCCAATTACAAGTCACTTCATGATAGTCTTCGTCCGAGATCATTGCGGCATGATCTTCAAAGATGTATCCAACACTTGTAAATGTTTCACTCACCAGAGGAAACTGACCATGCTCTTCATATGCAGAGACCATTGTTGCGCTGGAAGATGGCTGATAACCAATGCCATACATGTCTCTTTTATCTTGCACCTCGACAACTTTGCCCCAACCCTGTGTGTTTCTAGTTTCCAAGACAGCTGACGCTTCCTTCAGGGATGCCATCGACATTGACGGCTGTTGGTGCTCAGACTCTCGTTGTACTGCTAGCATACTCACTATTTCAAAAGATTGAAACGGTGTCTCAACTGTCTCGCCTTCAACATCAATATACCGGAATAAAGTCAAGTGACTCACCAGTATATCTTCCTCGCCTCCAATCACTACTATTCGAGTCTGCATAGGAAACTTCAGTTTCTGATGAAAAGTAGACGTGACAGCCACTGCGTTGTGAATCCATGGTCTTCCCAAAAGACAACTATACACATGATGGATATCCATTACATGGAAAGTAATGGTGAAAAATGCTGGTCCTATTTTGATCGGGAGATCCACCTCTCCTATAACCGCACGTCTGGAACCATCAAAGGCTTTTACTATCAATGCGCTCGGCTTCATCACCACTCCTTGCACAGGCATTCTTTCCAGCGTTGTCTTTGGCATCACATTTAAGGAGGAACTAGTGTCCACCAACACCCTTGACAGAAATGTATCCTCACACCTTATAGAGATGTGCAAGGCCTTATTATGGTTTTTCTTATTAGCAGTGAGCTCATCATCGTTAAAGCCAAGGAAGTTACCGGTGGTAACACTGGCTATTACATCATCGAATTGGGCTACCGTAATGTCTTTTGTGATATGGGCTGCACTCAGCACTTTAAGCAAAGATGATCTATGTGCTTCAGAACTGAGTAATAAAGCTAGCATAGATATCTTAGCAGGAGTCTGATTCAGCTGATCGACTACCTTGTAGTCGCTTTTCTTGATAATCCTTAAGAACTCTTCAGCCTCCTTCTGAGTGAATGCAACTTTTGGAGAAGACGGATCTATTGGTGACCCTTGAGGAACATGAGTGACAACTGGTGAAGCAATTGTCTTCTGTTTTAGATTGGATGACGGTTGTACTGGTCTTGGCGCAAACATTCGTCCACTACGAGTCATCCCATTTGGACCAGCAATGGATGTTACAGCGGGAATTTAAATATTGATGGGCTGCCTCCTCTGTCCTTGTCTAGCATTCACAGGCTCATAACTCCAAGGTACAGCTTGGTTATTCTCCCCAGTGTAGGGAATTGAATACTCCAGAACTATAGGAGTGACATTGTTTGTATTCTGCGGCGCATCATAATACACCTCGGTTGTAGCCACCATCCTGCTCTTCTTCTTTCCTTGTCTTTCAATCTGTATCAAACCTTGATTGAGGAGTCCTTGCAGACACTCCCTAATATCTTCCTCGGAATGATCAACACCTTCATCTTTCACCAACATCAAACCAAATTTCTTCAATTGTTCCCCAATCTCAGCCATCGGAGTTTGAACATCTTCTGCCTTCAGGATTAATTCACGCTCGTCTTCCTCTTCCACGGTATTAACGGCTGCTCCTCCATGAGGTGGCATGGGGTTGGTATTGACATTTGGGCCTTTTGGAGTAAAAGTTAGATCCTTTGACTCCACCATATCATGCACGTGATTCAGGAATGCATAACATTTGTCTATAGTATGTCCAGGTGCACCTTTGTGGAACTCACAGGTGGCGTTAGCATCATAGTTTGGAGGATAAGGGAAAGTGGATGGTCTTAAATCCCTCAAAGTCAGTTGTCCGCGTTGGTTCAGCTAATTAAAGATTTCTCGGTAAGGCATGGGGACTGGATCAATGTGCCTCCTTGGTCTAGTCTGCCTCTACGCTGGACCTTTTCGTCTGTATTGCTGATTAGGCTGTTGTGCGGGAGCCTGCTGATACTGTTGGTGTTGTTGGGCCTGAGGTTGATAAGGAGCTGGTGCAACATTAGCCACATGCCCATAAGACATATTGTACGGAACTCTGGCTCTTCCTCTCATAATGACATTGGTTTCCCCTTCCCTCTTCTTTTGGAAATTAGGGTATGGTTTCTTGCCACCATTTGTAGAAGTGGTTGCTCCTTTTCCCTTCTTCAGCTGGCTCTCAATCCTTTCTCCTACAGACACGATTTCGGAGAAACTAGGAAAACTAGCTCCCATCATACGGTCCATATATTTGTCCTCTAGTGTATTTAAAAACATGTCTGTTAACTCTTTAGGAAGCAATGGTGGTTGAACTCTTGCAACAAGTTCTCTCCACCTTTGTGCGTACTCTTTGAACGACTCGTTGTTACATTGAGTCATGTCTTGCAGTTGAGTGCGATTGGGTGTTGTCATACCCTAAATTTGTCCTACCTTTTCGTGTCTCTTTATCTCAATTTTCCTTTTTCCTGATTTTTATTCCAAATGATTATTTGGGCTTTGATCATAACTTCCATAGGCTTAAACTTTAAGCGTACTTGTTTGTCATTACCTGCTTTAAAAAAAAAGGGGACCATCTTTTGTTGGCAGTAATAAGTGTGGACCCTTACTCCTGTTTGTTTTGTTGGTAAGGGGAAGTCTGTGGAGGTTTGGTCATGCACGACAATGGTTGGAAGTGATTATTGTTTATGTGAATATCCGAGGACTCAAAGGTGGTACAATTCCAGGATTGAATTCCATTTTTGTTACTGGTATTTTAAGATACAAAGAGGGACAAATGTGCTTATAAAGTTGATCGAAATTGGGCAATTTGTGAATTCATGAGGGGCAAGCACTCCAAATTGACAGTTTCTAGCTAAACTTGGCTATGTCTGAGTTTGATTTATGTGCATGTTCAAAATAATCTTAAAACATAATTTGTTACAGTTTTGTCTCAAGTTATTATCATAGATTTTCGAGAGCCAAGTTAAAGTTTGCAAGACAATGGCAGGATCATTCTTAAGCCAATTATAAGATTGGATTGGTGCCTTAGAGAATTTTCAGATTTGTTTTAGAGGAATTGGGTCAATATCTTCTTATTGTTCCTCAAAGGTATTATCACAAGTTGATCAAGATGGCTTTGGACTTCAGCTTATTAAGATATTGATCCAAATGGAGTCTAAAGTCTATATTCCATTAAATTCAAGCATGGACAGGCGTTGGTTCCCAAAGCACGGGTCACCATGTGCAAGTGATATCATTAAAGTACTGTATTTCCAAGATTATATTATGATTCTCAAAAGAAAACTAATGCACAAGTCTCTAACAAATTCAAAAAAAACAAGTTGCAATTCAAAGGTCCATTACAATGTTGAGTAATTAAAATTCAATGCTACATATCATCATTAGTGCCTAAAATTACAAGATTGTGAACCAATTTTTATACAAAGCAAGTTAGCCATAGTTCTGCTCTTTTCCTCAAGTTCAATATGCCATTCACTTGACTTCGTTCATCTTCAATTCAGCATGATAAAACACTCCAATTGTAAAGCCAACCATCACCAAAGTTTGCACCTGCAAAGAAAAATAATCATGTCAATGCAAGGGCACGGTTCCAAAGTTTACGCAGCCGTACTATAATAGTAAGAAGATTGAATCAAAGCAAGGTAATATGGTCGAAAAAGGACAAAAACAAGATCAAAACGACGGAAGGCAATACAACTAAACTCCTACTGCAATAACTTTGTCTGCATCACATATAACCAATTCACATGGTTTATTCTTAGCACCTCACTACCAATTACAGTTCATATCAAGATTGATCCAAGCACATATCAAGATACAAGGTTTTTCACATTAAGCTCTTACCAAAAAGAAGGGTAATAAAAGAGATGGTAAGGTGAAAGTCAGAATTCAGAAGATTATTTTAGAACAAAGTCGAAAGTACGAGAATGAGACTTATATGTTGAGTTCTGATTACCTTAGACGTACAATTCATTACAGTGGTCGTCTTTATAGTGTTGCCATGAACAACGTACCATTGAAAGCCATCGAGACTTCAAGCCTCCCTCATGAATAGGTACGAAGCCGATGCAGTGCTGTTATAGAAAAGGGAAATACCACAAGATCAAATTGAAGGATGACAGGATATCCCCCACGGTTCATGCCACCAAAGTCGTGTCCGAAATCATCCTGGTTACGGGATCACGTTCAAGCCATGGAGCTGTTAGTTCAATAATACTTCCTACAAAACAAAACACCATAATGAAAGGATTGATAGTTTTGAACAAGTTCAGAGGAATCTTACATAGTTATAAGATAGTGGTTATGCGTCTTGTTCTCATGCCATTGGTTTCACAAATTCAGAAGCGTCAGGAGCTGTAACCAAAATTCAGGTTAGCTTGTCATCATTGGATTCTTATTCTTGTTTCAAGTGCACTCATTCTGCCAAAGGTTTCATGAAACTCTCACATCAAGGATTTAGGCCCCAAGACCTCTCCCATCCAGCCATCACGAAATTCGCGTTTCGCCAAAGTCCTCTCATTCCTTCGTTTTACCTACAAAACGGATACGACAAGGATGTCATGGATATTATATCAATCAAACATGGAAAGGGATCTTAAGAGCTCACATTGCAGCCAACAGAGAGGAGGTATTAAGGACACAAAATCAGAGATGAATTTTATCCCAAACTCCCAGTCACAATGTTAGCTTATGTTCCAACATACAACAACCTGGGCAAAGTCCTGCGAGTAATTCTATTGGCCAGAATTCCAATATGCAGAGTATATTTCCTGTTTATCAGAGACAATTGACAGGTAGGCAGCAAGTTGTTCCCTTACAGCCACAACAACCACCACGGATTCCACAGATTCTTTACCAACATTAGCAACAGGTTATGGAGCACACGCCATCCCATTCGCAGCAACAAATAGGTTGGCAGCAGCGGCCAAGCTTGCTGCAACGAAAGATGCAGCAGAAAAAACAACTCCCACATCAAGTCAAGTCCAGAGTTGTTGAGGTCATGTGTACATAAAAAAAAACAAGCATTAGAAGGATGAATCAGTATATGCAGCAATGCGAGATTCAGAATGTACATCAATATGATATTAGGTTGATGCAGGGCACCATGTAAAAATTGAGGAGAAATCAAGATGAAATTTGAAATACATGAGTCTCATTCTCATTAATAAACAACAGATGCCACCAGCTACACAAGCATCAGATGAACATGTTCTGATAAGACTGCTCATGAACAAGGAAATCTCAGATGAAATAGAAGTTAAATAAGAACGACTCACCCAATGTTTTTTCGTACACCACCTTCAAGCCATCATAGTTTGTACCTTGATCCATACGACATCCTCAATAGGCAATGCATAAACATCAGTTTTACCAGCTGCAACGATCATTAATCACTCGTGTTATCTTTGACAATTTTGATCACCAGGTTTCCAGAAATACTATTCTGCTAGCCTTCATATGTTTCCACATACGAAATTCAGCCGAAGATGAACCTGCGAAGCAAATGAGGCCATGACATTAATAAAAACACAAGCCCAAGTTCTGAACTAACATATCCATACCATTAATTCAGTGCAGGATCCAAAATCCACCTTCACGCCTCGCCAAGTTGCTATTTTGTATCTGTACGCAAGATTTCCAATGTTGCATTCCCATTATACCTCATGGTCCTAAGCTCTCATAGCAAACCTGCTAAGGACACCCCTGCAAACGAAATAAGAGTAGTAAGGCATTACTTCTTTAGAAAGATCAAGCCGCATCTTTTTCAAAGTCCTAATAGAGCAATAGTTTCAGTTAAAGGATTAAGATTTGAAATAGTAAAAAGAACATCTTACAGTAAGTTCATTCTTTACCACGGTAAAAATTATATCAAGGAAAATAAGGTTTTATACCAAATATTACGATTTACTACAAGAATCACAGCAGGACGTTTTCAGGGGACCACAAAAATCCCAGAAAGAATATCCAGCTCATACCTGTCGCTCTCAAGAGGTCCCCACACAATCCCACTCGAAAATTCTAACGAATTCTGTGATTCCCTCAACGAAAACCCGCATCACACAATCCCTACATTCACTCTCACGTACCAATTCACAAAAATCTTTCGCACGAATCAAGTCCTCCCAAAATCTCCTATAAAAAGAAACCAATCATTATCTAATGATTACACACAGAAAAACCCTAGTGGCTAAGCAAAAACGGCGGAAGAAAATTAAACCCGAAAAACCCTAAATCACAAAAAGCAAAAAAAAAACTCTTTAGAATCTTATACCAAGATTCTAAAGCATTCAGCAAGCATTCACAAGAACAAAGCAAGGAGGCGCAGAGAAGTTTCAGAAGAAGAGATAAAGATTGCTTAAGGTGGAACACTCACCATAACTCTTGAAGTTTCCGATTCGGTAGTTTTCGCGATCCCACCTCCATTATCCTTATGTTTATGGTTCTTGTTTTCTTCTCATGTATACTTTGATTTCTTGTTCCTTGTCTTGTTTCGAATAGTTGTTTTTCTGAGATAACGAAATGATAGTTTAGGGTTTCGAATGAGATGAATGTTTGATTTTGAAAATTGGTTTCTGAGCGTTGATGATAATGTCGTAAGGCCGTGAGGGTGAGTGAAGCTCATTGGGTAGGGGATTGATTTTCTTGCTTCGGCTTTCATATGGAAATTTGAGTTTTGATTTAAGTTGTTTCTGGAAAAGATGAATGTACCTTTTTTTTTAACTGACCGAGGCATTGATGTTGATGGGACCAAAGAAGTCAATTGTGGCTAGGGTTCTTGCAATAAACCCCTCCACTCTCTTACAACCGGGTCGGGACGGATCCGTTGTTCTTCCTGGGTCATGGGATTGATTTTATTTTTTTTCCTCTAGGCCCATTAGAAGTCTCTTAGTGTTTTTTTTAAAAAAATTTAATATTATTTTCTTTAAGTTAATATTTAAGTTTATGCGTGTGTATATATATAATGTTTTCATAAAGGAATAATTAGAATTTTAATATCTTAGTTTAATTTTCTTTTTTTTAAAATCAATTACAATTCCACTTTGAATTATGTTTTAACTTTCGTATTCTTTGACAAAAAAAAGTAATTGTTCGCATAGTCTTGTTTTCTATTAAGTCGTGTGTTAATTAAATATCTTGGTAGGATTTATGAAAATTATTCTTATTTTGTAATCATGGATCGTTAAATAAACTTGAAGCATGCACTAGTACTAAACTTCAAAAAAATACATAATCAAATGTTTGGTTCAATGCCAAATAAATGTTCGCAACCACTTGACCTACACGTAAGTCGATTGTTCCGCGATCGCCATCAACCTTACCCTAACATTCGCACACAATTCACGGCTTCTCTTGGGCCTTCTTACAATGAGCGGTAGTTAATCGATTACATCTAATCGGTTTTCTATGAAGGCTAACATCTTCTGTTAGTACACTTAAAATCGAATTATATAATTAATCATTTAATATTTTCATAGCAAATTAAACAAGTCAAGCGTACTTTATCCACATATTAAACTTATTACGACAAAAAATCTCTAAATTCATTTCATCCAAAGCAAATACTCAAAAGTCATATTTTGATAAAAAAAAACCGAAAGAATGGAATTCTGGAGTCTAGCATTCCTCGAATTTCTGAATGAACTCTCCTGAGGCTCGCTCCATAGGACACAGTTCATTCGATCTTTCGCGATTAAAATACTTAATTCAACATATCAAATAATGAAAGAATTGAATTTTGGAGTCCAGAATTCCTCGAATTCTCGAATAAACTCTCCTGAGGCCCGCCCCACAGGACGCAGTTTATTCACTCTTTCATTCTTAAAAAACCCTAATCAACTCAAACATAATTTTCGAAACAAGAACTATTCAAATCCTTTCTATATTTGCAAAACAAGCTAGCGCTTCAGCCTCCAATCGTGAGTAGACAAGCCAACGCTTAGCAATTAGAATGCGATTCGAAAAATCGTTCATAACAACAATCAAATTTAGCACCACGAACTACGAGGCTCTGACTTTCCCATTGCACAAGGGAATACGTAGGCACACGGATCTCAATCCTTGCCGAGCACCCTAGGAACAAAACTACCATTCTCCATATCATTTACCATTAAGAAGACATTAATATAAGTTAGCATTCGATCGCAGATTAGACTAAGAGGTTCCCGTTGAGTACAACGGACGTAAGAGGTGCTAATACCTTCCTCTTGCGTAACCGACTCCCGAACTTAGAATTTGGTTTCGACGACCAAATTCCCTCCTTTTATAGGTTTTATCTATATTTCCCTTTTCCTTTATTAGGAATAGATTAAAATTAGGTGGCGAATCTGTTTGTATGTTCTTTTCCGCGTCTTTCGCGAGGATTGTATTTTTTCGAGGTACGACAGGTGTAAGATCAACATTGTACTGGTAATGTTCAAGGAATGCACGAGAAAGGTCATTCCATGTTTTGACTCGGCCCCTCTCCAACTGGACGTACCACTCCAACGATGCCCCAAATAGGCTATCCTGGAAGTAATGAATTAGGACCTGGTCGTTCTTAGCATACAAAGCCATCTTTCTGCAGTAAGCCCGAAGATGAGTGTGAGGACAACTGTTCCCTTTATACTTATCGGGAAAGTATGGAGCCCTGAACTTATGCGGGATTACCAATCCTGGCACCAGACACATCTCCTCATCATCTAGACCCGAAATGGTCTTAATATCCATTGCCTTAAGCTTTTCCTCCATCGAGCGTAACCTCTCTTCCACTAGCTCGAGAAGGGCTTCAGTACGCTGAACTGGTGGGTCCGCATAAAAGACATCAGACTGCTCATCCATGTCCTTAAATGACCCGTGGTGAGCTGTTAAAGATGATAAGTTAGGTGGATTCACCCCAGTAAGATTAAGATTCTCCTTGGCAGTCCCTGAAGTGCCGGCTTGTCTAGCGAGTTTCTCAGCTTCTTCTTCTCTCTTGGCCATAGTGATGACCTCAAGAATTTGGTCCAGCTTTCCTCTGAGCGAATCAATATCATACCTCATAGCGTTCTGTTCCTCTTGGATTTGCTCCAAAGTCATTTTATATATCTTTCTAGTCTCGTACCTCCATCGGAAAATCCAGAAAGTCAGTTTTCCGTTGAAGGAAGGTCAAGTGTATGAGTTTGTGTTTTTATGCAAATGGGACATATGAATATGCGAGGATGATATGTTTTATGGCTTTTATTTTCTGGGGAATATTCACAAGCATAAAACGATTTATTTTTTCGTGTAGAGCATTCAAAATATTATGAAGACGAAATAAAAGAAAACTCAATGTCTCATTCATTTAATTTAATAAGCTACCGAAATACAACCATTACACTAAGTTCCTTTCAAAATGTAAATAAAAGAAAAGAAAAGAAAAACAACTACAACAATTAAACTGCCGGCTTCCGTGCTTCACATTCTTTCACTTTCTCTTTGAATGCCCTCAACATGGCTTGACACATCTCAAGAAAGTACCCCACAGTTGGGGAGTGACCGTCGTTGTCTTCGAATTCTTCCATCGCCATTGAGAGCCTGAAGGGTAAATCCTTAGCTTGTTGGTTGCACCATTCAATAAGCCTATTAAGCTTACTATGATACATATCCCTCTCCTCAGTTCGAACATTCACAACACGCTCATACCCGTCAAAACAATCTTTCACCTTTTTCCTTGCTGCTTCCCAGATGTTGCGGTCTTTGAGAAGACTTTCATATTGGTTTTTCCAGTGTTGAGCGCTTTTTCTGGCGTTGTCAGCTTCTTGGCATTTCAAGTTCCAATCCTTCACCGAAAGCTTAGAGACATTCATTGCTTGAATTTTAAGATCATATTCCCGCCTGGAACTTTCTACCGCCTGGTTGAGGGATTCAGTGAGTCTTTTGATCTCTTCCCCAAGCTCATATTTTACCCTTTTTACCTCTTGGTTAGCGTGGAAGAACCTTTCTTCATTATCTGCACTTCGCTTGTAAGCTTTGTTCAAATCTTTCTTTAGGTGGCTTACTTGATAACAAGTCTGATCTAAACAACCTTTTACATTAAACTTCTTTCGTTGTTCCTCATCAGCCCTTCCTTGAACAACTTCAAGTTGAGCAGTTGCGCGAGTAAGATCAAATTTCAAGCCATTCTTCTCATACGTCACCTGCTGCAGCTACGAAGTAAGTTCCTCATTCTCTTTCCCAAGGCTTGCTATCTTTGCCCTAAGTTCTTCAACTTCTTCACATGATACAGGTACATGCTCAGGAGTATGAGGTCTAGAAGGAGCCTCCAAGGAGAAAGGGAGTTTGGTAACCTTAACTCTTTCTATTACCCACTCTCGATATGGCATCCTGGTCACACCATCCCTCTTTCTTAGCTCAGTACCCTTGGTATGGATTTTTCCCAAGACTTAACAATCTTATGGAGTAGAGACGGGTCCTTGGTTCCCATGTCATGAAGTGTAGATGTTTAGAATTGGCAGAATTTTTGACCAACAAGAAGTGTTGAACTTAGTTCAGGATGTCACATCAGATGTCGTGACATTATCAAACAGAGTATAAGTTAATGAACTTAATTCAGGATGTCACACCAGATGTTGTGACATTGTATAAGTTAATGAAGTAAGTTCAGATTTCAGGATGTCACACCAGATGTTGTGACATCTCAAACCTGCTACCAGAATTAAGTAATGCTTAACAGAACTGAGTAAATTCAGGGAATTTATCTGGAATTAATTGTGATTGGATAAAACAGTAGAAGGTGCATCTGTAGGGAGATTGGTTATATGATTTCAGTATAAATAGAAGAACTGACTCACCTAGAATCAAGGAAGTAACAAACCCTAATTCAAGGTGATGGCAGCATGCGTATCAGGATTGGATAACCTACAGAAAGCCCAAAATCCAAGCATCTATTTAAGCAACAGAAACTCTCAGAATAGAGTACGAAATTAAGAAGACTAAATAGGGTGTTTGTGTTTTAATAGCAGGTTTTATATGTGTATCACTTTATGAGCTTTTAAGCAAAAGTGTATTGTGTCTTGATTGAAACTGTGAAGTAAAATCAAGCTGTTGTGTTTGAAGTGTGACTTCAATTTTATTAAACTTGTAAACATATCACTGTGTGATTGAGGGGGAGTGAGTTGATACTCATATCTAAGTTGTGTTTAGGTAGAAATTGCCTTGGGTAGATATTAAGTGAAAGATTAAACTGAGTGGTTTAAGTCTAGAATTAATATTACTTATATTGGATTTCCTTCCTGGCTTGGTAGCCCCCAGATGTAAGTGTGGAGATACACTGAACTGGGTTAACAATTTCCTGTGTTGTTTAATTTACCTGCACTTTAAGTTTTGTCTAAGTCTTCAAGTGTTTAAACATCTCATTCGACATCACGTACCTGATCCCAGAATTTCAATTGGCATCAGAGCAGGCACCCTGCCTATTTAACTGGGTGAGATCTAGGGACAGAAAATTTTGGGAACATGGACAGAGATGTAGGATCTGTGAATAGACCACCTATATTGGATGGATCAAACTATGACTACTGGAAGCCAAGAATGGTAGCATTCTTAAAATCACTTGATAATAGGGCTTGGAAAGCAGTCAACAAAGGATGGGAGAACCCTGTCCAAGACAACAAGGATGTGGCAAAAGTGTTGAAACCTGAAGAAGAATGGAGCAAGGAGGAAGAAGATTCAGCACTTGGTAACTCCAAGGCCTTAAATGCCCTATTCAATGGCATTGATAGGAACATATTCAGACTTGTGCATCACTGTGAGCTGGCCAAAGATGTTTGGGACACTCTCAAAACAACTCATGAAGGAACATCAAAGGTGAAGATGTCAAGACTTCAACTTCTCACCACCAAGTTTGAAAACTTGAGAATGAAGGAAGATGAGACAATTCATGATTTTTACATGAACATCTTGGAAATAGCTAATACTTCAGGTGCTTTGGGAGAGAAGATGAGTGATGAAAAGCTGGTAAGAAAGATTCTCAGATCTTTACCAAAAAGATTTAACATGAAGGTTACAGCAATAGAAGAAGCTCAAGACATATGCAAAATGAAGGTTGAAGAGCTCATTGGTTCCCTTCAAACATTTGAGATGGGAATGAATGACACAATTGTAAAGAAGAACAAAAGCATAGCCTTGGTGTCAAATGCTGATAAAGAAGAAGAAAATAATGAAGCAGACCCTGAAGAAAATTTATCAGAAACAATTGCTATGCTTGGAAGACAATTCAACAAGATTCTCAGAAAAATGGATGGCAGGTACAGACCAAGTGGAAGAAACTCAAACTCTTCTGAGAATAAAAGACCTTATGATGCTAATAGAAGGTAAAATTATGATGAAAAGACCAATCAAGAAAAAGGGATTAAATGTCATGGATGTGAAGGATATGGACACATCAGAAATGAATGCCCTACCTATCTAAAGAAGCAGAAGAAAGGTCTCTCTGTGACCTGGTCTGATGAAGACTCAGGATGTGATTCAGAAGAAGAATCAGCAAAGCACATCACTGCTCTAGATGGAGTATGTGAATCTGAAAGTGGATCCAGTGATGAGGAGCTGACTTTTGAAGAGCTAGAAGAATCATACAAAGAGCTGTGTAAAAGAAGCACTGAAGTATGCATGGAGATTATAAAGCAGAAGAAGCAGATTGAGGCATTAAAGGTTGAAAAGACAAGTAATCTAGAAACCATTGACACTTTGAAAAGTGAAGTAAGTCTTCTCAACTCCAAGTTGGAACATATGTCCAAATATGTCAGAATGCTGAACAGTAGCTCAAACACACTGGATGTTATTCTCAACAACAATAAGCATTCAGGGGATAGAACTGGACTGGGGTTTAACAAAGCTCAACAGGTTAAGGCTAGCACTAGAAAAACTACTTCAAATCCCATAAAGTCAAACAAGATGTCCCAACAGATGTCCCAACATCATGAAAAGAACATAATGAAAAAGAAGTATCAAAGATGGAGATGTCATCATTGTGGAAGGTTTGGTCACATCAAACCTCATTGCTACAAGTTGCATGGATATCCAAATCAGATGTATCAACAACCCCCTAAGCAGAAGATAGAGGTTACCAAGAAAGTGCTGCATAGACATCAAAATCAAAGATATCAGCAACCCCATAAGCAGAAGACAGAAGTCATCAAGAAAGTATGGGTACCTAAAGCTAGTCTTCATGCTGATCAAAGATACATGCCCGAGAATAAGTTCAACAAACAACCTTGGAGCTCTAAAGATAGACACTACACAGGGCAGAGGCATCAAAGGAAACCTCACAACAAGCAAAAATGGTCAAAGAAGGGTGTTGCATATATAGCTCATACATCTCTCAGAGTATCAGCTAAAGAAGACTGGTACTTTGACAGTGGATGCTCAAGGCACATGACTGGGATGAAGAATATGCTGGTAGGCTTAAAATCACATTCATCCAGATATGTAACCTTTGGAGATGGAGCTAAAGGAGAAATCAAGGGAGTTGGGACCTTGGACTGTCCAGATGTACCTAGACTAGATGATGTGCTGCTGGTAAAAGGATTGACTGCTAACTTGATCAACATAAGTCAATTATGTGATCAAGGTTACAGTGTAAACTTTACCAGATCTAAATGCATAGTGTCTGATAAAGAACAGAAGGTTGTCATGAGAGGAGCCAGATCTAAAGACAACTGTTATATGTGGAAACCTCAAGACTTTAGTCTCACTTCAACTTGCTCCTTAGCCAAAGAAGAAGAAGTGAAGCTATGGAACCAAAGACTGGGTCATCTTCATCTCAGAGGAATAAAGAAAATCATATCTATGGAGGTTGTGAGAGGTATTCCTAAACTGAAGATTGATGAAGGCAAAGTATGTGGTGAATATCAAATAGGCAAGCAAACCAAGATGTCCCATCTAAAGCTCCAACATCTGACAACTTCCAAAGTTTTGGAATTATTGCATATGGATCTTATGGGACCAATGCAGGTTGGGAGCCTTGGTGGAAAAAGGTATGCCTATGTGGTTGTAGATGACTTTTCAAGGTATACATGGATAAATTTTATCAAAGAAAAGTCTGATGTGTTTGATGTATTCAAAGATTTGTACCAAAGAATACAAAGAGAAAAAGCAAGCTGTGTAGTCAGAATAAGGAGTGACCATGGAAAGGAATTTGAGAATAAAAAATTCTCAGATTTCTGTTCTTCAGAGGGAATAAATCATGAGTATTCTTCTCCTATCACCCCTCAACAGAATGGGATTGTTGAGAGAAAGAACAGAACTATCCAAGAATCAGCAAGAGCTATGATTCATGCTAAAAAGTTACCATTGTACTTCTGGGCTGAAGCTATGAACACAACTTGTTACATTCATAATAGAGTCACTCTAAGGAAAGGAACCTTTTCCACCATCTATGAAGTCTGGAAGGGCAGAAAACCTACAGTTAAGTACTTCCATGTGTTTGGAAGTAATTCTTATATTCTGGCTGATAGGGAACAAAGAAGAAAAATGGATCCTAAAAGTGATGAAGGGATTTTCCTTGGATACTCCATAAATAGTAGAGCCTATAGAGTATTTAACTCCAGAACCAAGGTTATAATGGAGTCCATAAATGTGATAATTGATGATGTCCCTGCAGATGTTGCAGATGATGTTGGAACATTTGCTGACAGTCAGACTGAAGCTGAAACAAAGAGTGATCATCCTGACTTCACTCAAACTGAGGCAAGGACAAAACAATCCAGTAAACCTCCCTCCATCAGAATCCAGAAGGATCATCCCAAAGATTTGATAATTGGTGATCCCAACAGTGGTGTAAGCACTAGATCAAGAGAGGTGATTTCAGGTTCTTGTTTTGTTTCAAAAATAGAACCTAAAAACATCAAGGAAGCTCTTAATGATGAGTACTGGATTTGTGTTATGCAAGAAGAATTAGGTTAATTCACAAGGAATGAAGTGTGGGATCTTGTTCCTAGACCTGATGACATAAATGTGATTGGCACTAAATGGGTATATAAGAACAAGTCAAATGAGCAGGGAGTTATTACAAAGAACAAGGCTAGACTTGTAGCTCAAGGATACACACAAATTGAGGGAGTAGACTTTGATGAAACCTTTGCACTAGTAGCAAGGCTTGAATCAATCAAACTACTTTTAGGAATTGCTTGTATCCTGAAGTTCAAGCTGTTTCAAATGGATGTGAAAAGTGCCTTTCTAAATGGATATCTTAATGAGGAGGTATATGTGGAGCAGCCTAAGGGATTTGTTGATCCAAGCTGTTCAGATCATGTATACAAACTAAGGAAGGCTCTTTATGGTCTGAAGCAAGCTCCAAGAGCATGGTATGAAAGGCTAACTACTTTTCTCACAAAACAAGGATACAGGAAAGGTGGAATAGATAAAACCTTGTTTGTGAAGTATGAAGAAGGAAATGTCATGATTGCTCAAATATATGTAGATGACATAGTCTTTGGTGGGATGTCAGACAGGATGGTTAAACATTTTGTCACTCAAATGGAATCTGAATTTGAGATGAGCCTAGTAGGAGAACTAACCTACTTTCTTGGACTGCAAATCAAGCAGATGGAAGACTCCATGTTCATATCCCAAAGCAAGTATGCAAAGAACATTGTCAAGAAGTTTGGGATGGACAATGCTAGTCATAAAAGAACACCTGCCCCCACTCATTTAAAGCTGACAAAGGATGACAAGGGTGAGAAGGTGGACCAAAGCCTATACAGAAGCATGATTGGAAGCTTATTATATCTGACTGCTAGCAGACCAGACATAGCCTTTGCAGTAGGTGTATGTGCAAGATATCAAGCTGAGCTAAAAGTAAGTCATCTAAACCAGGTTAAGAGAATTCTGAAATATGTCAATGGTACTTGTGACTATGGCATAATGTACTCCCATGGATGTGAACCAATTCTCACTGGCTTCTATGATGCTGATTGGGCTGGAAGTGCTGATGATAGAAAGAGCACATCAGGAGGATGCTTCTTTCTAGGAAACAATTTGATTTCTTGGTTCAGTAAGAAACAAAATTGTGTATCCTTATCCACCGCTGAAACTGAATATATTGCAGCTGGTAGCAGTTGTTCACAGTTGGTTTGGATGAAGCAAATGCTCACAGAATACAATGTCCCACAAGATGTCATGACATTCTACTGTGACAATTTAAGTGCCATCAACATATCAAAGAATCCTATCCAACACAGCAGGACCAAGCACATTGATATCACGCATCATTTTATCAGAGATCTTGTGGAAGAGAAAGTGATTTCATTGGAACATGTAGCCACAGATCTGCAATTGGCTGATATATTTACTAAAGCTTTGGATGCTACCCAATTTGAAAACCTAAGGGGTAAATTGAGAATCTGCTTATGTGAAATATAGCAGTTATGGAGAAGTGCCAACATGTCCTATGACATCGTGTGGCATGATCACCAGATGGCAACACCAGTCTGGTCAAAAACTCTGTGTATTCCACTCCTTAAAATTCTCCAAGTAACGGCTTTTATAAAAGCTCCAGCCTGCTCTCAGCTATTCATCTTCTCATCATCTTATCAAAACAAATTGCATGCTATAGCTGATTTTCAGAGCTCATCAAAATCAATCAAACCTAAACTCTTCTTCCACCACTTTCGAAAATGTCTCAACATAAAAACCCTAACCTCACTGATGAAAACCTCAACCAAGAAGATGTGGTGCATGCAACCCCAATCTCCATGGTTCCAATGGATACTACTCCCATGGACGAAATCAGAGGAAGTGTTCCTCTTGCTCAAAAGCCTAGAACTCCAACTGTGAGAAGCGAAAAGGAACCTGTGTTCAGCAAAAGCAAAGGGGTTCCTTCATCCTCAAACACCACCCCAAAGCCTCTGAATATGTGGATGCCTCCATCAAGCATCTTGTGAGCAGAATATTGTCTGAACAAAGAGTTGTGAGTGGTATATCTGTTCCCCTGAACACCATGCCAATTACAAGGGCAGAACAAAGCAATAAGGCTGAAGAGGACACTCATGCTCAACAGGATGTCCCAATAGATGTTGAAACATCTGAGGACCAGAACAAGGCCTCAATTGATGATGATGATGAAGCCACTGATGACCAAGCTTCTGTTGATCCACCTGCTGAAGAGGAGACTACCCAACCTCCTCCTGTTGAAGACATAGACAATGACTTTGACACAGAGATCATTGCTTCTGTGGACCCTAGCATAGCCAAAAGGCTTAGGGCTAGGAAAGAAAATAAGACTGCAGGACATTCAACTCCTGAAAAGAAATAGCCTACACCAAAGAAGGACAAAGCTAAAGTTGTCTTTGGTCCTACCAAACAATGGAGCAAAGTAAGTACACACAAGAGGAAAGCTGTTACTCCACCAGATTCAGATGTTGAAGAGGATGTCCCAACATCCCAACCAAAGAAGAAACCAGCACCTTCAAGGTCTTCCTCTGCTGTTCCAGAAGCTCCTCTGGACAATATATCATTCTATCATGTATCAAGTGTGAGCAGATGGAAATTTGTCTACCAAAGAAGGGTGGCACTGGAGAGAGAGCTGGGCAGCAATGCACTGGAGTGTAATGAGGTAATAGATCTCATATCATCTGCTGGTTTATTCAAAACAGTGTCAAACTTTTCACCTTGCTATGAGCTGCTAGTCAAGGAATTTATTGTCAACCTTCAAGAGGACTGTGCTGATGGTAAGTCAGATGAATTCAGAAAGGTGTATGTAAGAGGGAGATGTGTGGAATTCTCTCCTAGGGTTATCAATCATTACCTAGGGAGAGAATCTGATGGGCCTAATGAGCTGGGAAAGACAGACAACCAGATTTGCAAGGTCATCACTGCCAATCAAGTCAAGACTTGGCCAGTCAAGGGAAAACTTTCTGTTAACTTACTAAAAAGGAAGTATGCAATGCTGCATAGGATTGGTACTATAAACTGGGTCCCTACCAACCATACCTCTTCAATAGCAACTGGATTGGGCAGATTTATTTATGCTGTGGGCACCCAAACAAAGCTGGACTTTGGGGCTTACATATTTGATCAAACATTGAAGCATGCAGGCACATCAGCAACAAAGCTTCCCATTGCTTTTCCATCTCTGCTATATGGAATCATACTCAGCCAGTATCCAGGTATCCTCACTGAGAAGGATTCAATCTGCAAAAGAGAAAGTCCTCTGGCCTTCCACTACAAGTTGTTCTTAAGTCATCATGCTGCTGATGTTGAAGCTCCCACTGGGACATCTGTTGGCCCTTCAAAAGCAAAGTCTCCCATATCCAAAGCTGATTTGATTACTGAACTGAAGAACACCTGCAAAGAGCTGGATTCCAGGAAGCAAAAGCTTGAGGAAATAATTCAAAGGCTGGAAGTGGAAGAGGTTGCTCAGAAGGCTGCTGACTCTGATGATGAAACTGAAGAAGAGGAAGACACTGAATATGAAGATTCTGAGTGAAAATGTGTGAGAAAAGTGTACTGTACCAGCATTGTAATTTTGACTTTGTATTTCTCTCTGACTATGTAAAATTTGGCCCCAATTTATGTCTAACAAGGGGGAGAAGAGAACTGAACAACAACAATGTCTGCTGCAGCTTACTGATTAATGAAAAAATGTCTTTTGTCTGTTTAATGTCTGCTTCTGAACTAAGTTGTTTTTAATGAAAAATTTCTGTTGAACAAGTCAGATCACATACAGGTTTGAGGGGGAGTAAACTCACACATGACTCAACAGAAAAGAACTGCTGCACTCTGATAAATGAAACTCTGTTGCACTCTGATAAACCAGAAGATTGTGTTAGCCAAAAATTAGCCAAAGGGGGAGTTTGTAGATGTTTAGAATTGGCAGAATTTTTGACCAACAAGAAGTGTCGAACTTAGTTCAGGATGTCACATCAGATGTCGTGACATTATCAAATAGAGTATAAGTTAATGAACTTAATTCAGGATGTCACACCAGATGTTGTGACATTGTATAAGTTAATGAAGTAAGTTCAGATTTCAGGATGTCACACCAGATGTTGTGACATCTCAAACCTGCTACCAGAATTAAGTAATGCTTAACAGAACTGAGTAAATTCAGGGAATTTATCTGGAATTAATTGTGATTGGATAAAACAATAGAAGGCGCATCTGTAGGGAGATTGGTTATATGATTTCAGTATAAACAGAAGAACTGACTCACCTAGAATCAAGGAAGTAACAAACCCTAATTCAAGGTGATGGCAGCATGCGTATCAGGATTGGATAACCTACAGAAATCCCAAAATCCAAGCATCTATTTAAGCAACAGAAACTCTCAGAATAGAGTACGAAATTAAGAAGACTAAATAGGGTGTTTGTGTTTTAATAGCAGGTTTTATATGTGTATCACTTTATGAGCTTTTAAGCAAAAGTGTATTGTGTCTTGATTGAAACTGTGAAGTAAAATCAAGCTGTTGTGTTTGAAGTGTGACTTCAACTTTATTAAACTTGTAAACATATCACTGTGTGATTGAGGGGGAGTGAGTTGATACTCATATCTAAGTTGTGTGTTAGGTAGAAATTGCCTTGGGTAGATATTAAGTGAAAGATTAAACTGAGTGGTTTAAGTCTAGAATTAATATTACTTATATTGGATTTCCTTCCTGGCTTGGTAGCCCCCAGATGTAAGTGTGGAGATACACTGAACTGGGTTAACAATTTCCTGTGTTGTTTAATTTACCTGCACTTTAAGTTCTGTCTAAGTCTTCAAGTGTTTAAACATCTCAAAACACACTGACAGCAGTTGCATCAATGAAGTGATCAAAAGTTGGATAAAGTACTAACCCATATATGAGAAGAGCTAGTACGTTCACCAAAGCATCCCAGCATTTACCCTCAAACAATTTCGTAGCTTCTTTCTCCAAATAAAGCCTTCGGAAACAAAGCAACCCCTTCTTTTCCTTCCAATTGTTCTTAGCTGTTGGCACGTCAATCTCAAGTGCCTCAGCTAATTCCTCCACCTTAGGCCATCTACCAATCATAGTATAGGGTGCCCTACCCTTTGCAATTAAACCCATGAACCCTTCGAACTCTTCCAAAGTAGGAGTCAACTGAAAATCTTGAAATAAGAAGCTTCGCATCTGTGGATCATAAAATTGTGCCAAGGCAGTGATAGCTAGCATTTCCACCCTAACAACAAGGAGGTCAACAATCCGACCAAATCTCACACCCATTATTCCTTTATGAGTAGCAGGCATACCCTCTAAACATGCCCTAATAACAGTGATATTTGGTACAAAGGTCTTCAGTTGCAGTGGTTTCCTTTTCTCTGAATTCATTGTTACTTTGAATGCAAAATAAACTGTTGATAAATAGTTCCCTGAAAATAAATTTATTCATAAGTCATGATGCTTTATGCAAATGATTATGAATGCATAGCAACTGGATCAAGGATGACACAAGTAACTCCCAAACCCTCTTAAAATGTAGGTCGCAAGAATTTAGTTCTAGATTCTTTACCCACAAACCTGCTCACAGGGTAGTTTCTATGGTAACAACATCAAGGTACTCAAGGCCACAGACGCTAATCATATTATCATCCTGCCACAGGCTAGCTGTATTATGACGATAATAACGATAAGGTCTACCTTAAGTGGAGTTCTCGTGTTAGACATACGAAGGGGAGAGCCTTCGGAGACTAACACTACATAACTACCAACATTGAAACTGGTTCTAAAAGTGGGTCCCAAGTCACAACCCTTTCATGAATCAAGTCATGTAATAGGCTAGTTGAGTTATGACGAGATCTATGAATAGGTCTACTCTCTGGAGGAGCTTTCGTGTTAGGCTTGCAAGGAGCGAGTCCTTGGAGACTAACACTAATGACTACCAAATCTAACTTAGGTGTTCTCTCTTCTTTTTCCAAAGTTCAGTAAAAAAATTTACTTGTGATGTCAACCCAGGATCCAACAAGCAAATATAATAATGAGCATTATAATAAAGAGGAAAGCGATAAACAAATATAAACAACAATAATAAATAAAGAAGACAAGCAGAATAAGTTAGCAAACAAGCGCAAGAATAACCAAGTTAGGCTCGACTCTCTTATGCATAAGGCTATATCCGCAGCAGAGTCGCCATCTGTCGTACCTCAAAAAATACGATCCTCGAGAAAGACGCGGAAAAAACAGACAAACAGAGTCGCCACCTAATTTTAATCTATTCCTAATAAAGGAAAAAGGAAATATAGATAAAACCTATAAAGGAAAGAACTTGGTCGTCGAAACCAAATTCTAGGTTTGGGAGTCGGTTACGCAAAAGGAAGGTATTAGCACCTCTTACGTCCGTTGTACTCAACGAGAACCTCTTAGTTTAATATGAGATCAAATGCTAACTTATATTAATGTCTTCTTAATGGTAAACGAATATGGAGAATGGTGGTTTTGTTCCTAGGGTGCTCGGCAAGGATTGAGATCCGTGTGCCTACGTATTTCCTTGTGCAATGGGAAAGTCAGAGCCTCGTAGTTCGTGGTACTAAGTTTGGTTGGTGTGTTTTAAGAAATGATTATTTAGACCGCATTCTAACTGCTAAGTGTTGGCTTGTCTGCTCGCGATAGGAGGCGGAAGCGCTAGCTTGTTTGCGAGATAGAAAGGATTTAAATAATGATCGCTTAGAGAAAATATGTTTGATTTAATTAATGTTTTAGGAACGAAAGGGTGAATGAACCACGTCCTATGGGGCGAGCCTCAGGAGCGTCCATTCAAGAATTCGAGGAATGTTGGACTCCAGAACTCAGTTCTTTCGTTATTTGATATGTGGATTTAGGTGTTTTAATTACGAAAGGTCGAATGAACCGCATCCCGTGGGGCGAGCCTCAGGAGCGTTCACTCGAGAATTCGAGGAATGCTAGACTCCAGAATTCAATTCCTTCGATATTTGATTTGAAAAAATCTTCGATAAAAATTGTGCTTGCTTTTTTTCGGTTGTCAAATAAATGTGGACTTGATATATGGATCAAGTAAGCTTGAATTGGATAACTCATTATGAAAACAAATGTGTTGCATTGATTTAATTTAAAAGTTGAAAAGTTTAGGAAAGCGAAATTTGTGCAGATGGCGATCGAATAATGATTGACATATGGGTGTGTGTGTGTAAGTATATAAATTTTCATGGCGTTGGACCAAAGATTTCACTTATATTTTGAAATTGCTTATCTTAGTGTGCATTCATTTTATTTAGCATTTTAAAGTCGAAATGCGAATGTGAAATCACACAAGTTCAAATGAGGCTTGCAATCAACCAACAATAAAACAAAACACCACATAATAAAAGGTAAATCAATCACGTCATTTATAAAAAAAAACTAATAGGGGTTTTATCTAAATTATAGCATAAAATTAAGATATTATCATACAAAGCCCTAAAATTTATTTTTAAAACTTTAAACCCCTTTTTTTATAAAGAAATAAAGTTTATAAAATTCATAAGAAAATTTTAATTAAAACTTGACAAAATTCATAAACGAAAGGTTGCAATAAGCGGAAAAAAACATTTTATGGTTGGATTATAAGCCTAATAACCTTCAACATGTTGACTCAGGTGGCTAAGAATCCGGTTTATATCATCCAAACCCAAGTCAAATAATAGAGTTTTAGAGAAAATAAAAGAAACCTATCTGTTATAGGAATTCTCAGTTAATGAAAAAAAATGCCCATAGAAATTCAATAAGCCAAAAGCACAATAGACTAGGCACTTGGGAAGGTCACCAGCGTGCATGCCTTGAGCAATGTGCCACCATGTCGCTCCCACTAAATGAAGTCGGGTCAAATGGGGTACAGACGCGAACGGTCGGCGAAAGGAGGATGTGAGAACACACAGGAGTGAACTCACAGGGAATGAAATGAAAAGAGTCGCCAGCTAGGCATTTTTATCCCGGAGGAAAGGCAATGCTGCATAGACCTAGAAAAGATATGGATAAGACGATTGCGAACCAGAGAGACTGAGAAAGGGGGTTGGTTACAACCTGGGAAGGTATTAGCACCCAGATTGTCCGTCGTACTCGACGGGATCCACGCTTAGAAGATTTGTGTTTTAAAGGGGTAGTGTCAGTGCAATCTGTGTATAAAGAGCTGGAAAAGGATGTACAAGTGTCAGTGTAAAAGAAGTGTGAGGTGTATAAATGATGTGTCAGTGTAAGAATGAGAATGAATTGCTCAAGATTATGAGGCTTAAAGAAATGAGCTGGAAGAGGGGAATATACAGAGACTTTTGTTCGATAACTGTTAAGTTATGCCTACGTATCCTCTCGTGCAATGAGGAAGTCAGAATACCGTAGTTCGACCCAAAGAGACTGAAAGATGAATTGACTTGTGAACTGCTTTCTTGTCTATGCTCAAGTGTATGACCTGTCTGGCTCAGGTGAAAACTGTCTTGCATTAGACGGAAGAAGCAAGTTCTCGTTTATGAGTGAATGAGATGAGAGAAGAATCCCAAAGGAGACGATTATTGTTTGTTTTTGTGTTTTCAGTCTTTTATTGCTTTTTGATGTTTGTCATAAGTTAATGAGCTTAAGCCTAAACCAATGGGTTAGTAAACTCATCACATCTTCCCTCTGATTAGGGGTAATGAGAATACCTTAAGTGTGAAGTCAGCTTCTCACACTTAATCACCTTTGATGCAGGATTAAGATCATTAACCTACTTGTGATTATTTAGATGTTTTTGGTGTTTTTGTTTAGTGTTAAGTAATGAGATTAAGCCATAATCAGGGATTAAACAGACTCATTACACCATCCTAATAGAAGGATAATAGATGAGAGTGTTTAAGCTGAGGAAAGCTCCTCAACTTAATCCATGATTAGGGATTAACTTCATGACAAAACAAAGCCTTTATTAGATGGATTTTAGTTAATGATAAGATGAAGAAATGATTTTTTATGGTTTGTAAGACAACTTGAGGGGGACTTGTCCATTAACACTAGGGTTAGTCCTTCTTAACCAATTAAGGAAGAATTAGAACCCTAATGCAAGGCCCAAGTTACAAGCTTGATGTCTTGATGATTATTAGATGAATTGATTAAAGGATTTAAACACATTAAGGGTTTAACACTTAGGATTAAAGTTATACACTCCATCCTAATAGAAGGATGCAGGCATAAGCTTAATCACAAAGCCTTAAAGCCTTTAGGGTTTAGTCCCTAATTATGAGGTGAGAAGAGAAGACTCAATGAGACGCAAAGGTAAAACTAAGTGGGGGACTAATCAAAACCCTAATAATTGTCATGCTTGGTTGTTCCTAAGGTTTGTGAGGATTAACAAGAGAAATCTTCAGAGGAACCACCAGGAAGCAGATGAAAGGAGCAGAGAGAAGCAAAGTAACTTGCTTCATTTAAGAAGACAAGTCATTTGAGAAAAGAAAGTAAGAAGAAGAAGAAAGAGCAAGCTCAATCTCAAACACAAAACAAAATGCAGCAAGGATGCATAAGAGAGATGAAAAGAAATTGTGAGAAGTGAAGGCAAATTCACTTCTCAAAGTGACTTACCACCTGAAAAGTTAGTGAAAGGAATGCACTGTAATGCAAAATGAGATGAAATGGCATGATGCAAATCATAACCAGAAGCATATATGAGATGATAATGATGCTATGATATGATGCAAACATGAAACAAGGCATGAGGATGATCACATGAACATATGGATGCAAATGGAGCATGCTTAGAACCATGAACATACATGAAAAGTTATGAAATGCAAATGACATACAAAATGGAAAATGAAAGATGCAATGATCAAACATGCTTCTAATATGTCCTAATATTTGTTATGAATCAAATGGATGCACAAGATGTCATGGCAAGTCATGGTATGCAAGCAAATGCAAGATGAATGCAAAAGAAAGCCCAAATTAGGGTTTTTGATCAATGCACAAAACAAAATTCAAAACCAGAAGCAAACATCATGATAAAAATTTGAAAATGCATTCAAAGATACCCTAGACCTATACAAGTTCACTGCCCAAAGGAGGGGATCTAACTCTTAACCTAGTGAAAGTTATGAATTTCCTAAGATTACTAGGGTTTTGAGATGCCTCACAAAGAAAAATACCAAACAAATTGAAAATGAAAGATCAAATCAAACCAATTTTATCCTATAAACTACATGCTATGGAGGATGAAATGCAAGAAGAACCATCATCAAAATCTCAAGGGTTAGGCAGAATGAATTTTTCAAAGTTTGAAACAAAATAATGCCTTAAAATGTATTTAATTCCAATGAAAATGATCAAAAGGCATCAAAAACCAAAAATAAATTTGTTTTGAGAGTTTGATAATGTTTCTAAATGTTTTAAAATGCAATGTGAATTTTTTTGTAATTTTTAAATACCTAAATGTATTTTTAATTAATTAATTTTCATTAATTAATTAAAAATAAACATTTAAATTATTTAAAAATAATTTTTAATGCAAAAAATAAAAATAAAAATATTTTTGGGTTCTGAAAATTAATGAAATGCTTGACAAAAAATTTCAGAATTTTTTAACATGTTTTGCTATTTTTAAAAATTCATGCAAATAAAATACAAACAAAATGAATTAATTTTGGTTAACAGGAGAATGAATCGATTCATAATGGGATGAATTGATTCATTATGCGAAATCCAGGAGCTTTTCAATAGGATGAATCGATTCATAATGGGATGAATCGATTCATTATGCTGTTTTGAATTGATTCATGTTGGAATGAATCGATTCATTATGCTGTTTTTTTCAAAAATGCAGAATCAAACTCATTCCTTAGGCTGTGTTAAGTGCTCTAAGTCTCCATATTTCATCCTCTACCCACCCCAAACATGAATCAATCATAAGATCACATTTATAATGCATCAACAACAAGATTTGAGCAAAATCAAGAACACTGCAAAAACTTCAAAACATGCATAAACACTCATTTCTCAACCATTTTCAGTATTTCAAAGCTTAACATGATGAGTGAAACAAACTCTATCATTCTATAACAAGAGATTACATTTCTATAAAAAATGTTCTTGATGATACCTGAACTGGAGCTTTGAACTGTGGAACTTTCTGGCCTCAAACTTGGTGCAATCCCTCTCCTTTGAGCACCTTGATGATGAAATGAAGCTTGGATAGCTTTGAGAATGACTGGTTATGGCTGTTTTGCTCTGGTGTAGCAGAAATGGAAGGCCTTTTGTGAGATGTTTCAAGTTGTTTCAGGGGATGATTCTTGTTCTAAGGGTGATTTGTGACTTGTTGGTGAAAGGAAAAGTTGAGGTTTCTTGGCTGTGTGAAGAAAAACTCAGAGAAGCAGTTTGGGACAGAACTTATGCAAGTTAGATTGTGTGTTTTCAGGCCTGTGTTTTTTTTCAAATGGCTTGCTTTTGGTTTGTATAAACAAGTGTGATGGGCCAAGGAGTTGATGTGGACTGATGTGATTGGTGTGGCTCAAGTTGCCAAAATGTCAAGTAAGTTGTACTTGGGGGTATGGGCCATGGCAGAGGAGATCTCTGTGTTTGGATTGCCTCAGCCAGCTTTAGGGAGGACCCTTGGATGGTTTGTGAAGGACTGCAACATTGGGATTGCAAGATAGCATGTGTTTTGCATTTTGGCAACTTGTGACATTTTGTGACTTTTGGCCATGAACATGTGACATCTCTTGGGTAATATGCAGCAAAATGCACCATATAATGCTGCTATGACACTTTGATATTGATTAGAGATCAAACAAAACCAAAGGAACCCTTCTTGCAATTTTTCCCTCTTTGTGATTTTCATGAAAAATGGCTTATGATACTTGGACATCAAGGCATGAAAAATGAGAAATTTCTTGGGCCAATCTGAATTTTAGGCATTGCATTGTGTTTGTATGAATATTAGAAGTCACTTTGAAGTCATCTTTGGCCTTGGCATGAGGTTTTGCAACTTTCCCTCTTGTGCAAAAAGTGAAAATTCAATGATTTTTCCCAACTTTGCAAAGCCATAACTTTTGATCCAAAATGGATTAGGTCATGTTCTTGTACTTTTTGAAAAGGGAATGATCCATTCTACAACTTTCATGTCCAAAGTTTTTCAATTTTAAGCATTTTTGAATCAAAAAGTAAGGGTTGAAAAGTTTCCTAAAATGGCAATTTCATTAAAAGTCAAACTTTCCCCAAAAGTCAACTTTGCAAAAGACTTGAAATTCTTCAATTTTGTGAACTTCCAACTTCTTCTATGATCAAATAAAGATCATACACAATCAAAATGATGAAGAACACCCTTTGGTTGGGTCACTGGGGGCCTCAGATGCCCTGATTTTGCACTGACTTGCTTGAAAAGTCAACTCTTGATCAGATGACTTCCACATTGAATTTCTTCATGAAAATTGATATGCATACTCCCTATACCATATAGAGACCAATAGAAACAAGAATGACCAAAAAAAATTGGAGTTATGGCCTCTGAAACCAAAACCCTAATTCTAGGTCATCTGTGCAGTCAAACCTGGCTCTGCTTCCATGCCATTCTCAGTTCTTGTGATTCTTTGACATTCTTGACTTTGAGGGGATACAACATGATGCTTGAACACACATGGACCCCTTTTAAGTGATTGATGACCTTTGGAGTGGCTCAAGAAGCCCTTGGATTGCTCAGATCACAAACCCTAGATGCAGATGACTTTGAATCTATGCAGTGAATCAAAAATGTGATATGAGATGCTATGATTGTGTTTATGCATATGAAATGATCACAAGCCATGGTGTGAATGGGTGAGGGAAAATTTGGGGTGTTTACAGCTTCCCCTATTCAAACATGAGTTAGCTGTGCAGGATGTAAGCAACGGCAGTCCAAAATTTGCACTCACAGAATGAAGAAGAAAAGGGATATAGATTGTAAAAGAAAATAAAGTATATTATAAAGTATGGGCGATGGAGGACGACCATCGAGCAGAGGACGACTGCTGGGTAAAGAGCAATGACGGGGACGGCCGACATGCAGGAAAAAGTGCGGAAAATAAAGCAATGACGGGGACGGCCGACATGCTGGGGATAAAAAGAATTATGATGGGGACGGCCATCAAGTTCATAAAGTAAAGTAAACAACGATGGGGACGGCCATCGGGCTAAAAAAAGTAAAGGGACCACGACGGGGACGGCCATCGGGTTAAAGAATAAATGAAATAAACAGATGATGAGGGATGGTCATCAAAGGTGAAGGACGATCACCTAGCAGGGGACGGCTGCTCTGTTGGGTATAAGATGAGGGACGATTATCTAAGGTGAAGGACGATCACCTGGCAGGGTACGGCTGCCGAAAGTATCGCGACATAGGACGAATGCCGGATAAAAGGTCAACGATTGGGACGGCCATCGGACGAGCATGATGAAGGACGATCATCAAGAGGTGGAGGACGACCACCTAGCAGGGGACGGCTGCTTTCAAGGTTTGTCATGACATAGGACGAATGCCAGATAACCAAAATCAACAATGGGGACGGCCATTGGATAAAATGATGAAGGACGACCATCAAAAGGTGGAGGACGACCACCTAGCAGGGGACGGCTGCTAAATATCACGACATAGGACGAATGTTGGATAGAAGATCAACGATGGGGACGACCATCGGATGAGCATGATGAAGGACGATCATCAAGAGGTGGAGGACGGCCACCTAGCAGGGTACGGCTGCTCTCAGGGTTTATCATGACACAGGACGAATGTCAGATAAAAAGAAATTTTGCTTTGCAGGCGATTTACTGGGGAATAGTAAACACGGACGAGTGTTTACATCCAAGAAATAAAGGGTATAAGTGTTTAGATGTTTGTGTATAGATTTAAAGATGCGGACGAGCATCCTTAAGACTTCGATACGGACGAGTATCGGGTAGAAACAAAAACTGACACGTGTTCAGAGATGATGATACGGACGAGTATCAACTGGTTAACAGAGAACATGGACGAGTGTTGAATCTGAAGGGACCCTTCTGGGGAATAGTAGACACAGACGAGCGTCTATATTCAAGAAGACAAAAGTGTTTGACACAGTGTATGGATTAAAGATGCGGATGAGCATCCTTATGACTATGATACGGACGAGTATCAAGTAGAAACAAACGCTTGACACATGTTCTGAGATGATGGTACGGACGAGTACCATCTGGTTAGCAAAGAACACGGACTAATGTTGAATCTGCGGGGATATAAGTGATATATACAAGATACGGACGAGTATCTATATGAGTAGTAAGTATGAGTGGTGTATAGATGAGTATTTAACTGTTGGTGAGGGTGACACGGACGAGTGTCAAAAGACGTATAGTATAAGCAAGTATCTGATGTACAAAGTGTTTATGTTACTGTGCTGGGGAAAGTGACACGGACGGATGTCAAGGAATTGTATATATAAGTATCTGAGAGTTCAAAGGGGATGTCTTTGGCTTTCTGCTGGGGATATGACACGGACGGGTGCCACAAGGAGTATATACTGGTGTTTGGGCATGTAAGGAAACTGTGTTTGCTGGGGAATCTGGGGGGATTCTGTATATTGTTGACGGATTGTCAATATTCACAAGTGTTTGATTCAAACTGTGGCTTATGATTATGCAATATGTTGGATTTTTTTGCCGTAATACTCCGTATTAGACGGAATGCTACGCTTTGTGGGTGAATATGATGCGAATGTCATGATTATGCAAAGATACCAAACCGGGATTTGGATCCCGTTGCCGTGAAGATCTTTGGTCGATCAGTTTGAAATGGACATCCCAGCTGGGGATGAGACCATTGGTAAATCTGATGAGATGATATCTGCTTGGGGGGATAGGTCACTAATAGACCCATCCTGATAATGAGGGACCCAGCTGGGGTTTGTAGAAGCTTTCTTCACTCTGTTGTGATTCCTTCATGCGTTGCTCTTCTGGTTAGAGGCTGAAACTCTGTGGGGAGATGGTTCCCTGACTTTTGTACTTGGATGAGGAGGAAGAATGATTGGCACCTTAGCTGGGAGAAGTAACAAGTGGAAACTCGGCTGGGGAGAAAACACTTTGGGTGCTGAGACTGAGTGTTGATTTGTCAGCTTGCTGGGGTGAAGCTTTCATGCCCTAAGTTGCGTTTTGGGTACCTGCAATCCTGAAAAGACAGAGAAACGCACAAGTGATCCCGAGGTATCCCTTACCGGATTCCGTCATAGGAGTTCAGATACTCCCGAGAGTAAGTACATTCCCTGCAAGCATGTATTTTTTTTGAAGAAAAGCATCTGTATTCATGCAATCAGTTTTTCTTAAGACATCAGACATTTTTGCAAATAAAATGTACAAGACAAAAACATGACTGAAAATCTGATTTTATTAATTCATGTGCCCTGAATTGGCAATATACAGTCAAAGAAACATATCCCCTGAAATGAGGGGATTGCTACAAATTGGGAAATAAAATATTGACAATGTTGTCGACGCTTCGAGGAGCTTCCCCTTTGCTATGACTTGTATGACATTTGACGTTCTTCTCATCTTGCTTTCTGAAGAAGGCTGATTCTGAAAGAAGCTTGATCCTTTCGAAGCTTGCCAAGTTGTAGGTGATACAGACGAATTCAGAATGCAGTTGTTCGCTTGTTCCCTTATTTTGCATGGATCGCCCTTTCGGGTTTTCAATCCATCGGGATACCCATTTTTGCCTGAGTTGTCCAATGCGGCTTTTCAACTCAGCGGGTGCACGTTTTTTGTTTATTTTCCCTTATTTTTGCCCGACAGATTGCAACCAATCTTTTCTCTTCAATCAGACTCAGTTGTTCGTATCGGGATCGGACCCATTCTGCTTCGTTCAGCTTAACATCCATCAGTACCCGTAGGGAGGGTAGCTCAACTTCAACTGGTAGGACTGCCTCCATACCATACACAAGCTGATACGGTGTTTCCCCAGTGGACGTCCTGATTGACGTACGGTACCCATGCAAGGCAAATGGTAGCATTTCATGCCAGTCTTTGTAAGTGACTACCATCTTTTGCACAATCTTCTTGATATTCTTATTAGCTGCCTCAACAGCGCCATTCATCTTTGGCCTGTAAGGAGAAGAATTGTGATGTTGGATTTTGAAGTCCCGGCATAGCTCTGCCATCATCTTGTTGTTTAAGTTGGAACCATTATCACTAATGATTCGCTCGGGAACTCCGTATTGACAGATGATATCTCTCTTCAGAAATCTGGCTACCACTTGCCTTGTAACGTTTGCATAGGAAGCTGCTTCGACCCACTTGGTGAAATAGTCAATGGCAACCAAGATGAATCTGTGGCCATTCGAAGCAGTCGGTTCAATCTTGCCAATCATGTCAATGCCCCACATAGCAAAGGGCCAAGGTGAAGACATCACATTCAAAGGATTGGGAGGCACATGTACCTTATCCGCATAAATCTGGCATTTATGGCATTTTCTGGCATAGGCACAACAGTCGGCATCCATTGTGATCCAATAATAACCTGATCTTAGCAACTTTTTAGCCATGGCATGCCCTCCTGCATGGGTACCAAAGGATCCTTCGTGCACCTCGTGCATCAACAAGTCTGCTTCTGTTCTGTCAACGCATCTGAGGAGTACCATATCAAAGTTTCTCTTGTACAGGGAACCATCAGTATTCAGGAAGAAACTACCGGCAAGCCTTCTCAAAGTCTTCTTATCATTGGAAGATGCCCCAGGTGGGTATGTTTGATCCTCCAAGAAGCACTTAATGTCATGGAACCAAGGCTTATCATCCTTAACAACATCTGCTGCGAATACATATGCTGGTCTGTCAAGTCTGGACACTGAGATCTGAGGTACGAAGTTGGCAGCTTGAACTTTGATCATGGATGAAAGGGTAGCCAGAGCATCTGCAAACTGATTTTCGTCCCGAGGGATATACTCAAGCTTGACCGTTGTAAAGAAAGTCAATAACCTCCTCGTATAATCCCTGTAAGGTATCAGATGATCTTGGTGGGTGTACCATTTGTCGTTGGTTTGATTGATTACCAGAGCTGAATCTCCGAATACAGTCAATGTTTTGATCCTGAGGTCAATGGCTTCCTCAAGACCCATAATGCAAGCTTCGTATTCAGCTTCGTTGTTAGTGCAGTTAAAGGTGAGTTTTGCCGAGAAAGGCATGTGAACTCCTTTAGGTGTAATGAGTACTGCACCAACACCACGACCATTCATATTAACAGCCCCATCAAACATCATAGTCCATTCTTCTTCCGGGTCAGGCCCTTCAGTGTGAGCAGGCTCTTCATGATCTTTTGCTTTTATGAACATGATGTCTTCATCAGGGAAGTCAAATCTCATAGGCTGATAATCATCAATAGGTTGCTCAGCAAGATATTCAGACAATACACTACCCTTGATGGCTTTCTGAGAAGTGTACTGGATGTCATATTCTGTGAGGATCATTTGCCATCTTGCAACCCGTCCGGTAAGCGCTGGCTTCTCAAATATGTACTTGACTGGATCCATTTTTGAGATCAACAAAGTAGTGTGGGTCAGCATATACTGCCTCAGTCGGCGAGCAGCCCACGCTAATGTTGGTGTAAGCCCTAGAGGCCAATACTTTTTGGTACTTGTATCGGATTATTCGTTTAATAATAAAAGGCATTTCTTTATTATGTTTGTCTTTCAGAATAATAAAGTCCCTAGAATAGTTAGTCTGTTTAATGAAATGTTAAGTGTGACTTAATCATGAGATCCCATTAAACATAAAGACATTATTCTTAAAATATCCGTAGTCAAGCTTTATTGCAAAGTGGGATAACATTAAAGCATTGAGACTATTATGAAGATAGACTGATGATCACATCTCATGGATCATGGATAAAGAGTTATCAAGTCTTGACATAGGTATAAATATTAGGAGTAATATTTATACCGGATTGACCCGCTATGAGAATACTACATAGTATGTTATGCAAAGTGTCATAAGTTATTCTCATGGTGATAATGGTGTATTACCACCCTTCGACCTGAAACCACTATGGACCCTAGATGTAGAGTCGGGTGCTTTATTGTTGATCAAACATTATCCGTAACTGGATGATCATAAAGACAGTTGATGGGCACTCCACGAAGCATGCTGAGGGACATGAGTGTCCTAGATGGAATTTGCCAATCCTGCATAACAGGAGAAATGTCTAAGGGCCCAATATTGAACTGGACAAGGATGACACAGTGTATGCCTTGTGTTCAATATAGACATAGGGGCAAAAGGGTAATTGTACAAACATATATTATCACGAAAAAGGTTTTGTCAGATCACATGACATTTTCGTGACTTGGGTAGCAGTGATGTGTTGCTAGATACCGCTCACTGTTTATTATGTTAAATATATAATTTAATATAATTACCAACGTTACGAAATCCTACAGGGTCACACACATAAGGACAGTTTGATGAGAGATAGAGAAATCAAAGGAACACCGTAAGGTACGGTGCACTTAAGTGAAAAATAGAAATTCGGATAATATAATAATAATTATTGTTATTTTATAATGGTTATAAAATAATAATAAAATAAATATATTTATTATAATAATAGTTATTATAATAATATATAATATTATTATGGATCATGTGAATTGGGCTTTTAGCCCGCAGCCCACAAGAGAGTCTATAAAAGGAACCCTTGTGATGAAGCTTTTACTTGATGCAATTTCGTTTTTGATTCTCACTCAAATAATTCCATTCGTAAGCAGCTAGCACTGTGACCGGAAGCTGTTCGTGTGGACTGAGTAGAGGCGTTGCACTTCATCAACGCTTGTGATCGCTGCATCAAAGATCTGAATCGCCACAAAGAGGTAACGATTCTATCACTGACCATGCTCATTCGTAAGGATCACTAAAAGAAATTTTTTGTTTTCCGCTGCGTTTAGATCGCAATTTTCCTTCAGCTAAAGCACAACAAGTTTTCTCGAGCAGTGAATAACGTTGTTCACAGTCGGTAAACTTTTTGCTTAGGTAGTATATTGCATACTCTTTTCGACCAGACTCGTCATGCTGGCCCAGCACACACCCCCTTGACTCTTCTAATACTGTCAAGTACATTATCAGAGGTCTTCCTTCAACTGGAGGCATAAGGATTGGAGGTTCTTGCAAGTATTCCTTGATCTTGTCAAAAGCCTTCTGGCAGTCTTCATTCCACCTGACCGTTTGTTCTTTCCTTAGCAGTTTGAACAAGGGTTCGCAGGTTGCTGTAAGGTGAGATATGAACCGTGTAATGTAGTTCAATCGACCTAAGAACCCTCGAACTTCTTTTTCTGACTTTGGTGCAGGCATTTCTTGGATGGCTTTGACTTTATCAGGGTCAACTTCAATCCCTTTCTCGCTTACGATAAATCCCAATAGCTTACCGGATCGCACCCCGAATGTGCACTTGTTGGGGTTCAACTTTAGTTGGTACTTCCTCAGACGCTTGAACAGCTTCAGCAGGTGGTCTTCTTCAGTGAGGGACTTGGCAATCATATCATCCACATAACATTCGATTTCTTTATGTATCATATCGTGGAATAATGTTACCATAGCCCGTTGATACGTTGCACCAGCATTCTTCAGTCCGAATGGCATCACCTTGTAACAGAACGTGCCCCAGGTTGTGATGAAGGTTGTCTTCTCCATGTCTTCAGGTGACATTTTAATCTGGTTGTATCCTGAAAATCCGTCCATGAAGGAGAATACCGAGAACTGAGCCGTATTATCAACCAATACATCAATGTGAGGTAAAGGGAAGTCATCTTTCGGGCTGGCTCTGTTTAGATCCCGGTAGTCAACACACATTCTCACTTTGCCGTCTTTCTTAGGCACAGGTACTATATTAGCAACCCACAGCGGATAGCTAGTCACAGCAAGGAACCCGACGTCCCACTGCTTTTGTACCTCTTCTTTGATTTTCATTGCCATGTCTGGGCGAGTGCGGCGCAACTTCTGTTTAACTGGTGGGCAGTCTTCTTTTAAAGGCAGCTTATGCATAAAAATGTCGGTGTCCAACCCTGGCATATCTTGATAAGACCAAGCAAACACATCCACATATTCTTGAAGTAGGTCAATCAGTTGTCTCTTCACTGAGTCTTGTAAGCAGGCCCCGGTTTTAACTTCTTTCACGTCTTCATCTGTACCAAGATTGATCGTCTCTACCTCCTCCTGATGAGGAGTGATAACCCTTTCCTCTTGTCTCAACAACCTGGCTAGCTCTTCAGGAAGCTCATACTCTTCTTCAACCCCTTCATCAGCTTGATTGATTGGATTGTCAAAGTCATACGAAGTCATAGCCGTGCTGTTGTCGGTGCTGTCTGGAAGCCACTCTCTGCAAGGGTTCAGTTTGTTCATTTTAGTGATTGATTTTAATCTTGTTTAGGAAAGTGAAATAAAGTTGTCATTTTGAAAACATTGCCATTTATTTTTTTGTACAAAAAGAAAAATGGGAAAACAGTGAGCGGAAAAGGAAAAGACTCATTTGCAAAAGATGTCTGATATTTCATTGATTAATCTTGTTGCACAAAAATTACAGATGGCCCGATTACAAAATGAGTCTTGTCATCTTGGGCAAGATGCAAGACTTGATGCATGCTATAAAAATACAGGAAATAATAATTACTCTGCAGGAGTAACTCTTATAATTTCCTGGGAAAACCAGTTTGAGATACTGCTCCCCGGGATCTTTGGACGGATCCAACCTTCCAGGTTGCGGTCGCTTTCATCCTCGTCTTCCAAGTTGTTTACAGCATCGGGGGTGAGCATCCCCCCACTGACAAAATTGGGCTCCTTAGCAGCCTCTGCTTGATCTTGTTGAGTTGGTTTGTAACCCAACCCAAATCTATCCTCTTTCTTCTCCACAGGTAACAGCTTGCCCCAGCCTTGGGCAGTCCCTTCTTCAACAACCTTCCGGGCTTGTTGATAAGATGTCATTGAGGTTCCAGGTACAGCAGATGTTTCATTTATGTTCAAGGCCTCAAACCCTTGACTCATCGTTTTATGGATCTCCCCATCCATCTCAATGTATTTGTATGTAGCCAGATGGCTAACAAAAATATCTTCCTCTCCACAAATAGTAACGACTTGGCCCTCCCACTCGAATTTTAACTTCTGGTGAAGGGTAGACGTAACTGCGCCAGCGGCATGAATCCATGGTCTACCCAACAAACAGCTGTAGGCAGGCTGAATGTCCATCACATAAAAGGTCGTTTTGAAAGTTTGTGGGCCAATCTTTATAGGCAACTCAATTTCTCCCAGAACTGATCTCTTAGAGCCGTCAAAGGCTCTTACTACCAAGTTACTGGGGCGTAATGCCAATCCTTCATACTCCAGCTTCACAAGGGCTTTTTTAGGTAAGACATTGAGGGATGATCCTGTGTCTACCAGCACATGGGAAAGAACTGCACCTTTACATTCCATGGTTATGTGCAAAGCCTTGTTATGATTGCGGCCTTCCGTAGTCAAATCAATGTTGGTAAATCCTAGTCCATTACTAGCATTGAAATTCCCAACCACAACTTCCAACTGATTGACTGTGATCTCTTCTGGCACATAAGCTGCGTGCAAGACTTTTAGTAGTGCGTTCCAATGAGCCTCAGAGCACATTAACAATGATAGAATGGAGATCTTAGAAGGCGTCTGGTGAAGCTGGTCCACTATTTTGTAATCACTTTTCTTGATGATTCTCATGAATTCATCAACTTCTTGATCAAAAGGTGTTTTCAAAGCTTCTTTAACAATTTGCTCTTCTTGCACCATGCTCTTCCCTTTTGCCTTGGCAGCAGCTTCTGCCTCAGCAGTGGGTCTTTGAATTTGCGGGGCAAAGAGACGTCCGCTTCGAGTGAAGCCTCCGCCTCCTCCCACATTGTCTATTTGTGGTGAAGAAGTTGCTGATTCAAGAGTGATTTTCCGTCCTTCGCAGTATAGATCAGAGCCGTAATGCCAAGGGATGGCATTACTGCTTTCATAAGGTACTGGCCCAGGCACTGTGATAGTGACTGGACTGATGGCAGCTGCAGAAGGGACCATGATAGTTTGTGGATCATAATATATTGTGACTGGTGCTCTGATAGGAGTGGCATTTTGTGAGTTGTAGGCAGAATCATTTTCAGGATCATAATAAATTGTAACTGTTGAGACATTTGCTGCTGAAGTTGTAGGAGACATGGTTGAATGGATGGGTGTTGTTGTTGTAGGAGATTCTGAATGAAGGGGTGCTGAAGTTGTAGAAGGGATGTTTGCTGATATTTGGTCCGTTGAAGTAACAGATGAAACATTTGTTGATGAGATTGAAGAGTTGTTTGGAACAATGGTTGTTGCAGTTGTAGAAGACTCGGGAACTGTTGTTAAGGAGATTGCTGGATTGGCAGGTATTGATGTTGTGATTTGAAGCAGGCCACTCTGGATGAGACCATCTATTCCATCTCTCAAGTTATCATATCCATTCACTGAAATGTTGCAATAAGCACACCCTAGCTCGCATCCAGGGAACATTTGACATTCAAGGAGTTGTGCTTTGAACTCTACCAAAGGTGTCCGAATCTGACCCACACTGGTTATCAAGTAAGACGGCTTGTCTTCTTCAATAACATTGATTCTGGGGCCACCATGGTTTGGCATAGGGTTCTTGTTAACATTCGGTGGTGGTGCAAAGTTTAGAGCTTTAGAGTCCACCAGGTCTTGTACCTTCATGTGCAAAGCTCTGCACTTCTCTGTACTATGGCCAGGTGCATTTGAGTGAAAAGCACATCTGGCGCTGGCGTCATAATTTCTGGGTAAACTGGCAGGATCTGGAGGTGCCAGCGTCCTTAGCTCAACCAGGTTGAGTTTTAGGAGTTGTGGCAATAATGTGGCATAAGGCATAGGGATCGGATCGATCACCCTATTGGCCTGAGATGGTCTCTGTTGGAACGGTCTTTGCTGATTGTTGTTGCTGGTGTTGTTGTAATTTCTCTGAGGAGGATACTGAGTTTGTTGATGATAATTTTGTTGCTGTGGTTGATAAGCTGGTTGTGGATGAATTGGAGCGGGAATGGTGACTGCTGCCACAGACCTATGAACATATTGGGTTTTGCCTCTGCTGGCATGGATAGCATTGGTCTCACCAGTTCTTCTTGGGCCTACAAAAACGCTTCCTTGGGTTGTTGGAAGAGCTGGCACCGTTGTCAGAAATTTTGCCCATCTTTAATAGGCTCTCAATTCTTTCTCCAACTATAACTACATCTGCAAAGCTGGTAGAAGAAAAGGCAGCTAGCCTATCAATGTATGTCCCTTGGAGGGTGTTCATAAACATGTCAGCCATTTCCGTTTCTGACATGGGTGGCTGGACAGCAGCAGCAAGTTGTCTCCACCTCTGGGCGTACTCCCGGAAGCTTTCTCTGGATGATTGTGACATTCCCATCAGGAGGGTCCTGTTAGGAGCCATATCCAAGTTGTACTGGTATTGTCTAATGAAGGCCTCAGCTAGGTCCTTCCAGCATCTGATGGTTGCTCTAGTCAAATGGGAGTACCATTCCCTTGAAGCTCCTGTTAAACTGTCTTCGAAATAAAACATCCACAGCTTTTCGTCCATGGTGTATGCCTTCAACCTTCCCAGAAAGGATTGCAAGTGGGTCCGTGGGCAGGAAGTCCCGTTGTACTTCTCAAAGCACGGTGGTTTAAATTTGTGGGGAATCCTGACCCCGTCCACTAAGCCCATGTCCATAACAACAAAACCCAAGGAGTTTTGAGACTCCAAGGACCTTAATTTTTCAGCAATTTCATCCAGCCTTCTGTCATAGGCCTCCTCCCCAGCTCCCATTACTGTGAATTGATCTTCCTGGGGGTCTTCTTGCAGCACCCTGCCTGTAGTAGCATTCCCCTGAACATTAGCAGGGATGTTGATCTCTGGGTGAAGGTGGGGTCCAAATACAGGTGGGTTGATATGAGGCTGAACCCTCTCGTTGTTGCTTGTCCCACCAGTCCCTAGATGGGGATCTTCCTGAGTCTGCCTCTCTACCAAGGCTCTTAATCTCTCTTGGCTCTGTGCCAATCCATTCATCACCTCCATAAATTGTGTCATCTGATTCCTCATTTCCAATCTCTCATTGGCCATTTGGTTCCTGACCTCTGTAAGGTCCTGTTGTACCTGGTCCATCTGTATACCCGGAAGGTTGTTGCGGGTGGGATATCTGTGCGGACGGTTGAGTGGGAACACCCGACGTCGAGCAATAGTTCCTGAAGTCACAATAGAGTTAGTAACAAAAACAAAACAAACCTACAAAACAAACAAAGGTTAGCATGCAATGCAGTATGCTTATTTGTTTCCAAGGTATCTGGCTTGGCACTTGGTTTTGACCTTTCCAGACCCTTGAGGAAGATGCTTTTGATGTTGCTTGAAGAATTCAGATAAAACAAACCAACACATATATTACAAAGAGTAAATGATACATAATTTGTCTTTTACAATACATGCCCTCTGAGGGGTCAAAATACAACACAAAAAGTAAAAGTACAATGAAAATGAAAGCAACAACAAACAAAAGTCAGACACCAAGTCCAAACTCATCCTCCCGAACTTCCTTTAGAAGTGCTTCAGTCACAGGATCAGCTGGGCGCTCTGTGAGACTCCTGATAAGGAGATTCCTGGTAGTAACAGCTGCATTTAGCTTCTTGTGTTGACTTTGGTCCCTTGACCTCTTCACACCATCTCTAATCTTCAACTCTGAGATCTCTCTCTGGGCTGCTAGCAGGGCTTCCTGCTGCTCCTTTGCACTAGCCTCCAACTGCTCAATCTTGTCCTGAGTCCTCTTATCTTCCAGAGTACGAGCTTCGGTGATCCTGACCCACCTGGCTTGACTCTCTTTCAGATATAAATCAGTCCTGGCTTTTTGGAACTGAGCCTCCTTGCAGGCATTCTTCAAGATATGCTCTCCAGCCCTGGACTTCTTAATGTAGTCCTCTGACTTTTCAATCCTAGCCAGATGCTCCACTTTTAGCTTTTCTAACCTTTCGATGTCCAGCCGACCATTACTCCTCTCCCAGAGGGTCTTCTGTAGATCCTGAGTCAGCTTCTCATTTCTCTCCTTCACATTCTCAAACTCCTCTAAGCTGACAGTGACAGGAGGTGGTGCCGAGGATGGTCCAGGTATATCCTCCATGGTGAAGGGCATCCCAGAAAATTGAGCCCTGGCATGGGACCACTCATAGTACTGTGCTGAGGCCACATTGTTGCATCTTCCCAGAATGGTTACTCCTTTAGTCTGGACATTGTCCCAAGCCCAGGATGCTTGCCTGACAATAGCCAGATTAGGCTTAATCTCACAGTAAAGAGTCTCAGCCAAGTCTTGTGCCTTAGGAGTGTGGACCAATGCATATCCCAGTTGTCTTCTGAATAGCAGAGGGTTGTAGTTGATGCAACCCTTAACTCCTATCAGGGGTACATTGGGAAACTGCCCATAACTGGTAATGATGTCCCTGCCTTTTGTGCTTTGAGTGCACCACCTGATATCAGCTGAAGTTAAAGTAGTGAGTCTTCTAGCCCAGTTCCTCTGCTGATGAGGATTCAAAAATGCATCAGTCTTGGGCAAGTGCTTGAGCAGCCATGTATGGAACAGGGGAGCACATCACCTCACCAATCTTCCTCTTTGATTTTCATTCCTTTGGTGGACAGAGTAGTAGAAATCTCCCAGTAAGGTGGGCACTGGGTTCCTCAGGATAAAAAGATGGATTGCATTCTTGCTAACAAACTTAGGCTCATCTGCAAATAAAATGACCCCATATATGCTAAGGGCCAATAAAGCACAGACTGCTTTCCACTCTCCCAAGGAGGCCTTCAGAATAGCCTGATAGGTCAAGAAATCCAAATGTAGACCAGAGATTCCAGCCTTGGTAGTCATATTCTGCCCAATCAGAACTGGTTCCAGATGTAATGCCTTTGCTATCTCTTCATTACTGGGAAAAGCCATCTCAGGGTTGAAGGGGACTCCACCCCTGATAGGTACACCAACCAATGATGAATACTCCTCTAATAAAGGTCCCAACTGAAAATCCTGAAAAGTGAAACACCTCAGAGGGGGATCATAGAACTGCAGGCAAGTATGAATCAGGCTCCTTTGTGAAGGGTCCAAATCCATAACCACATCAAGTATGCCTCCATAGTGTTCTCTGAATAGTGGTATATGGTCTGGACTAATCAGGGTCTGGATCTTCCTGATGTCAGCTAGCCCAGGCTGAAAGAAATGATAGGAGATGTTACTCTTCTTGGGTGCCATGTTGCTGAAGAAGAGCTGAGACAGATGCTGATGATGACACTGAAGATGGGCCACTGACAGGCTGAGACTGGTGGTGCAGGTGACTGAAGCAGGTAGCTGATAGCTGAAATAGATACTGATGAAGATAGGTCTATGCTGATGATGGGGTCAAAACCAAGCCAAAATAAAGTATGGATACCCTGAAAAACAAATAAGCAAATGTTAAAATGATGCAATGATGATGTATGCAAATGATATGCAAGGGTTTGTGACTGAGCTGGATCTGATCAAGTGCTTTGATATAAGTCCAGGTATGTTCAATAAATCCAGATGGAGGTTCATAAGTCCAGTAACCAAGGTGGGGGACTCAAATAAAGAGCCACATGTCCAGGGTTAAAATCACAAGAACTGTTCCAAAATGGAGTACTCTTAATCAAAACAAAGTAATAGGGTATGCTGAGGCCAAGGGTTCCTGCAAACCTGTAAACAGCCCAACCCCCTCACAGGTGATGTTCTAAAACAAGGATCCTCAGACTTGGATCAGTTATGAGAAGTGTAATCACTTCCAACCCGGAGGCACAGTGTTTACAATAACCATAAAAGATCCTCTTCTAATTCACCTCGGTTTCTGAAGGTCAATACTAAAGGTCATCCAGACTTAGCATGCTTCCCAGATACCCCTAGCACTACAGGAAATCTGCAGCACAGAGTTCTCAAGAAGAAACCCATATCTGAACCGTGTTTCATATTCCCGCACCAGACCGAAATGGAATGGGAAAGAACATGAACCACTCTAGCCTAGGTGTCACTCAGGTCCCAGGTATAGGACCTCAACTCTCAATAGAACACCCACCCACCAAAGCAACAAAACAGATCCAGCCAGCACAGTATGACAGTATGATATGTGTAAAGCTATAAAGAAAGCAGTAAACAAACTGTACAAAAGCAAAAATAAAGCAAATATACAAACACAAATAGCACATAACACCCCAATAAACACAAATCAATCAAGCGCTAGGAGGAACCCACAAAAAGAACCAGAAGCCCTGGTTGCAGTATAAGGGTCCCCAGCAAAGTCGCCAAGCTGTCGCTCCCACTAAATGAAGCCGGGTCAAATGGGGTACAGACGCGAACGGTCGGCGAAAGGAGGATGTGAGAACACATAGGAGTGAACTCACAGGGAATGAAATGAAAAGACTCGCCAGCTAGGCATTTTTATCCCGGAGGAAAGGCAATGCTGCATAGACCTAGAAAAGATATGGATAAGACGGTTGCGAACCAGAGAGACTGAGAAAGGGGGTTGGTTACAACCTGGGAAGGTATTAGCACCCAGATTGTCCGTCGTACTCGACGGGATCCACGCTTAGAAGATTTGTGTTTTAAAGGGGTAGTGTCAGTGCAATCTGTGTATAAAGAGCTGGAAAAGGATGTACAAGTGTCAGTGTAAAAGAAGTGTGAGGTGTATAAATGATGTGTCAGTGTAAGAATGAGAATGAATTGCTCAAGATTATGAGGCTTAAAGAAATGAGCTGGAAGAGGGGAATATACAGAGACTTTTGTTCGATAACTGTTAAGTTATGCCTACGTATCCTCTCGTGCAATGAGGAAGTCAGAACACCGTAGTTCGACCCAAAGAGACTGAAAGATGAATTGACTTGTGAACTGCTTGCTTGTCTATGCTCAAGTGTATGACCTGTCTGGCTCAGGTGCAAACTGTCTTGCATTAGACGGAAGAAGCAAGTTCTCGTTTATGAGTGAATGAGATGAGAGAAGAATCCCAAAGGAGACGATTATTGTTTGTTTTTATGTTTTCAGTCTTTTATTGATTTTTGATGTTTGTCATAAGTTAATGAGCTTAAGCCTAAACCAATGGTTTAGTAAACTCATCACATCTTCCCTCTGATTAGGGGTAATGAGAATACCTTAAGTGTGAAGTCAGCTTCTCACACTTAATCACCTTTGATGCAGGATTAAGATCATTAACCTACTTGTGATTATTTAGATGTTTTTGGTGTTTTTGTTTAGTGTTAAGTAATGAGATTAAGCCATAATCAGGGATTAAACATACTCATTACACCATCCTAATAGAAGGATAATAGATGAGAGTGTTTAAGCTGAGGAAAGCTCCTCAACTTAATCCATGATTAGGGATTAACTTCATGACAAAACAAAGCCTTTATTAGATGGATTTTAGTTAATGATAAGATGAAGAAATGTTTTTTTATGGTTTTTAAGACAACTTGAGGGGGACTTGTCCATTAACACTAGGGTTAGTCCTTCTTAACCAATTAAGGAAGAATTAGAACCCTAATGCAAGGCCCAAGTTACAAGCTTGATGTCTTGATGATTATTAGATGAATTGATTAAAGGATTTAAACACATTAAGGGTTTAACACTTAGGATTAAAGTTATACACTCCATCCTAATAGAAGGATGCAGGCATAAGCTTAATCACAAAGCCTTAAAGCCTTTAGGGTTTAGTCCCTGATTATGAGGTGAGAAGAGAAGACTCAATGAGACGCAAAGGTAAAACTAAGTGGGGGACTAATCAAAACCCTAATCATTGTCATGCTTGGTTGTTCCTAAGGTTTGTGAGGATTAACAAGAGAAATCTTCAGAGGAACCACCAGGAAGCAGATGAAAGGAGCAGAGAGAAGCAAAGTAACTTGCTTCATTTAAGAAGACAAGTCATTTGAGAAAAGAAAGTAAGAAGAAGAAAGAGCAAGCTCAATCTCAAACACAAAACAAAATGCAGCAAGGATGCATAAGAGAGATGAAAAGAAATTGTGAGAAGTGAAGGCAAATTCACTTCTCAAAGTGACTTACCACCTGAAAAGTTAGTGAAAGGAATGCAATGTAATGCAAAATGAGATGAAATGGCATGATGCAAATCAAAACCAGAAGCATATATGAGATGATAATGATGCTATGAGATGATGCAAACATGAAACAAGGCATGAGGATGATCACATGAACATATGGATGCAAATGGAGCATGCTTAGAACCATGAACATACATGAAAAGTTATGAAATGCAAATGACATACAAAATGGAAAATGAAAGATGCAATGATCAAACATGCTTCTAATATGTCCTAATATGTGTTATGAATCAAATGGATGCACAAGATGTCATGGCAAGTCATGGTATGCAAGCAAATGCAAGATGAATGCAAAAGAAAGCCCAAATTAGGGTTTTTGATCAATGCACAAAACAAAATTCAAAACCAGAAGCAAACATCATGATAAAAATTTGAAAATGCATTCAAAGATACCCTAGACCTATACAAGTTCACTGCCCAAAGGAGGGGATCTAACTCTTAACCTAGTGAAAGTTATGAATTTCCTAAGATTACTAGGGTTTTGGGATGCCTCACAAAGAAAAATACCAAACAAATTGAAAATGCAAGATCAAATCAAACCAATTTTATCCTATAAACTACATGCTATGGAGGATGCAATGCAAGAAGAACCATCATCAAACTCTCAAGGGTTAGGCAGAATGAATTTTTCAAAGTTTGAAACAAAATAATGCCTTAAAATGAATTTAATTCCAATGAAAATGATCAAAAGGCATCAAAAACCAAAAATAAATTTGTTTTGAGAGTTTGATAATGTTTCTAAATGTTTTAAAATGCAATGTGAATTTTTTTGTAATTTTTAAATACCTAAATGTATTTTTAATTAATTAATTTTCATTAATTAATTAAAAATAAACATTTAAATTATTTAAAAATAATTTTTAATTCAAAAAATAAAAATAAAAATATTTTTGGGTTCTGTAAATTAATGAAATGCTTGACAAAAAATTTCAGAATTTTTTAACATGTTTTGCTATTTTTAAAAATTCATGCAAATAAAATACAAACAAAATGAATTAATTTTGGTTAACAGGAGAATGAATCGATTCATAATGGGATGAATTGATTCATTATGCGAAATCCAGGAGCTTTTCAACAGGATGAATCGATTCATAATGGGATGAATCGATTCATTATGTTGTTTTGAATTGATTCATGTTGGAATGAATCGATTCATTATGCTGTTTTTTTCAAAAATGCAGAATCAAACTCATTCCTTAGGCTGTGTTAAGTGCTCTAAGTCTCCATATTTCATCCTCTACCCACCCCAAACATGAATCAATCATAAGATCACATTTATAATGCATCAACAACAAGATTTGAGCAAAATCAAGAACACTGCAAAAACTTCAAAACATGCATAAACACTCATTTCTCAACCATTTTCAGTATTTCAAAGCTTAACATGATGAGTGAAACAAACTCTATCATTCTATAACAAGAGATTACATTTCTATAAAAAATGTTCTTGATGATACCTGAACTGGAGCTTTGAACTGTGGAACTTTCTGGCCTCAAACTTGGTGCAATCCCTCTCCTTTGAGCACCTTGATGATGAAATGAAGCTTGGATAGCTTTGAGAATGACTGGTTATGGCTATTTTGCTCTGGTGTAGCAGAAATGGAAGGCCTTTTGTGAGATGTTTCAAGTTGTTTCAGGGGATGATTCTTGTTCTAAGGGTGATTTGTGACTTGTTGGTGAAAGGAAAAGTTGAGGTTTCTTGGCTGTGTGAAGAAAAACTCAGAGAAGCAGTTTGGGACAGAACTTGTGCAAGTTAGATTGTTTGTTTTCAGGCCTGTGTTTTTTTTTCAAATGGCTTGCTTTTGGTTTGTATAAACAAGTGTGATGGGCCAGAGGAGTTGATGTGGACTGATGTGATTGGTGTGGCTCAAGTTGCCAAAATGTCAAGTAAGTTGTACTTGGGGGTATGGGCCATGGCAAAGGAGATCTCTGTGTTTGGATTGCCTCAGCCAGCTTTAGGGAGGACCCTTGGATGGTTTGTGAAGGACTGCAACATTGGGATTGCAAGATAGCATGTGTTTTGCATTTTGGCAACTTGTGACATTTTGTGACTTTTGGCCATGAACATGTGACATCTCTTGGGTAATATGCAGCAAAATGCACCATATAATGCTGCTATGACACTTTGATATTGATTAGAGATCAAACAAAACCAAAGGAACCCTTCTTGCAAGTTTTCCCTCTTTGTGATTTTCATGAAAAATGGCTTATGATACTTGGACATCAAGGCATGAAAAATGAGAAATTTCTTGGGCCAATCTGAATTTTAGGCATTGCATTGTGTTTGTATGAATATTAGAAGTCACTTTGAAGTCATCTTTGGCCTTGGCATGAGGTTTTGCAACTTTCCCTCTTGTGCAAAAAGTGAAAATTCAATAATTTTTCCTAACTTTGCAAAGCCATAACTTTTGATCCAAAATGAATTAGGTCATGTTCTTGTACTTTTTGAAAAGGGAATGATCCATTCTACAACTTTCATGACCAAAGTTTTTCCATTTGAAGCATTTTTGAATCAAAAAGTAAGGGTTGAAAAAGTTTCCTAAAATGGCAATTTCATTAAAAGTCAAACTTTCCCAAAAAGTCAACTTTGCAAAAGACTTGAAATTCTTCAATTTTGTGAACTTCCAACTTCTTCTATGATCAAATAAAGATCATACACAATCAAAATGATGAAGAACACCCTTTGGTTGGGTCACTGGGGGCCTCAGATGCCCTGATTTTGCACTGACTTGCTTGAAAAGTCAACTCTTGATCAGATGACTTCCACATTGAATTTCTTCATGAAAATTTATATGCATACTCCCTATACCATATAGAGACCAATAGAAACAAGAATGACCAAAAAAAATTGGAGTTATGGCTTCTGAAACCAAAACCCTAATTCTAGGTCATCTGTGCAGTCAAACCTGGCTCTACTTCCATGCCATTCTCAGTTCTTGTGATTCTTTGACATTCTTAACTTTGAGGGGATACAACATGATGCTTGAACACACATGGACCCCTTTGAAGTGATTGATGACCTTTGGAGTGGCTCAAGAAGCCCTTGGATTGCTCAGATCACAAACCCTAGATGCAGATGACTTTGAATCTATGCAGTGAATCAAAAATGTGATATGAGATGCTATGATTGTGTTTATGCATATGAAATGATCACAAGCCATGGTGTGAATGGGTGAGGGCAAATTTGGGGTGTTTACACACCACAAGAAGACCAAGCATACAGGCGACACGTGCTTATACTCAGAAGGCATATTTCGAAAATAAAACCAACACATTAATACACATTAAGTCAGTTATTAGAATTAATTTAAGAAAGAAAAAAACAATCGTTGAAGTCTTTCTCACAACTACAAAAAATCGAAACTTAAAAGAGGAACAAGAACAAAACAGAGAAATCGAAGATCAACTCAACTCAGCCATGGCTTTCACATTCATCGTATCATTGTGATCATCATCAATGCAAACACACATAAACATACATTAAGCAAACAAAACCTAATCTCGGATAGAATCAAAACCCAATCTTGTTGTGTTCATTGACACACAATATGCAGAGAAAGATCAGAAATCAAGTAGGTGAAGACAAAAGAAAGACTACCTCAAATGGAAAGGTGCAATTCAAATCTTGGCTTTAAGGTATCATCCAGTTCTCCTCTCAGCTCAAACCCCTTTCTTCTTGCCCTTTTGATTTCGTGAGTCTTGATGGATGAGGCTTAACTCTTCAGACTATAATTTTCAGTGTGAAAATCGGAGTTTAAATAGGTTCAAATCTAGCTTTAGTGATAGGTTTTGGATGAATTTTGGTTCAGCCGTTTTCTGCCTTCAGCTGCTAAGGTTTCTCTGTTAAGTAGCGGCTAGGTTTTCTGTGTAGGTCTCCTCAATGATTGCAAAAGATTGGTTTTATACGAGAATGTTTGGGACTGATACGTGCAAGTGAGGATGAAAATCGTGTGAGAAATGTGAGCTGTGAAGATTCTAATCCATTATAGAATCGCACGAAATTCTTCCGTAGGTTTTTTTGTGGGATTTCGTGGGGGACCAATTTTGGGTGAGTCATTGTTTTGCGTTTGTCTATAGCGTTTGAAAGAATTTCTAGAGGTCTTGTGGGGTCCCTCTAATTAAATTGATTTTAGCGCAGTGAAATTTTAATAGCCCTCTGTTTTTACTATTATTGAATCTTGTTTTTACTGCTAAGTTTTTGGTGCTTCTACCACTCTTCAAAACTCTTACCCCTACTGTTTGATGCAGGGATTTGATTTACACTTATTTTGTTTGCCAAGTGTAAACACCCCAAATTTGCCCTCACTAATTTCACACCATGGCTTGTGATCTTTTATGTTTGCATAAGTTTAAGCATATCATCTCATATTGCATACTTGTTTCATCTGCATAGTTCAAGTTCATCTACATCTAGGGTTTGTGATCTGAGCAATCCAAGTTTCCATCTGAGCCACTCCAAAGGTCTCCAATTGTTCCAAGAGGGTCCATGTGTGTTCTATCATCATATTATATCCATCAAAGTTCAAAGAAGTCAAGAAATCACAAGAACTGGCAAGGCATGGAAGCAGAGCTAGGGTTTTTCACTACATAGATGACCAAAATTAGGGTTTTGGTTCTAGATGCTTTAACTCCAAATTTTTGGTCCATTATTGTTTCTAATATTCTTAAAATGTTATAAGGATCATGTGTACCAAGTTTGATGAAGAAATTCATTGTGGAAGTCATCTGTTCACTGGGTAACTTCTTAAGCAAGTCAGAGCAAAATCAGGGCATCTGAGGCCCCCAACAATGGAACCAAAGGGGTATTTTCATCAAATTGAAGTTATATGATCTTTATTTGATCATTGAATTGCTTTGAAGTTCACAAAATTGAATAAAATTGAGCTAAACCAAAAGTTGCCAAAAATGGAAATGACTTGTAATGGAAACTTTCCATTTTGGGAAAGTTCTTCAACCTCCTCTTTCTCAACCAAAAATGCTTCAAATGAAAAATTGTTGGTAATGAAAGTTGTATATTGGATCATTCCCTTTTCAAAAAGTACAAAAACTTGATCTAATTCTTCCTAGAACTCAAGATATGGCCTTGCAAAGTTGGCAAAAATCACATAATTTTCACTTTCATACCAAAGAGGGATTTTTGCAATTTCACATGCCATGCCATTTTGTGACCTCTAATGCATCTCTAGGCATCATACAAACATAATACAATGCATTGTGATCAGAATTTCCCAAGGAACCACAACATTTCATGCCTTGCATCACAAGATTTCTCAAAGGGCCAAATTGCATAACACTTGTAAAACCTCTTGCAGCCATGCCTCCACTTGTGCCAGCTGCATAATCTAAGTTCCATGGACCTCCTTGATTCATGCTGAGGCCAGACATGCCATGAAACAGCTTCTGCACAAGCCCATGCCTATGGTACACAAGTTGTTGACTTCTTGCAAATGAACCCATACCAATCAGCTGCAGCCACAACAACTCACTGGCCAATAGAGACATGTTATGTGGACCAAAAGTAAGCCATTTCACATAACCTTGGAGCCTGAATCATCCCATACACCAAGTTCACAAAAATCCCTCAAAGACTTCTCTTCTTCGATTTTATCAGCATAAGCCATAAAACTTCAAACAAACTTCATAAACCAACTCACCATCATCCATAGATCATTTCCCAACCATCAAACAAGCCTGAAACCCCACAAACACAAAACACGATTCTGGACCAGCTGAGTTGCAATCTCTCAAACCAAGCCATATAAACTCTTGCAAAGCTTATCAACATCATAAAGGAGTTCATTGGGGTGGATTTGCACAGGAGAAGAGGCCAAAAAGCTCCAGAAGTGAAAGCTCCAACTCAGGTAGTCACCTTCAAACGTTTTTCCAGAACCTCTCTTTTATGTTATAGAATGATTTTACATGTTCCCCTGATTACCATGATATGATTTGTTTTGAAAATGGTTGAGTTTTAAGCATTTCACGAGCTTCTGAAATTTTTGATTGCTTTTCCGTTTATCTTTGATTCATGCTGTTCATGTGAAATAAATGGATTTTGTTGGTTGATTCATGTTTAGAGTGGTGTGAGGATCATTTCTGGAGAGTTTGAGGCATTTTTATGGCGTTTTGAGAGATATAGGGAAGAAGAGTGACCGGAGAAGATGACCGGAGCTTGCTCCAGTCACCTGAAAGTTGTTAGGGTTAATTAATTAGAGTTAGCATCCAGTTTGAATACTAGCCTTTGGACTTTGCTTAGCGCGTGTTTCCACGGTCCAGATTGTTTCACTTAAGCCCTAAGCCTTAATTAATTAAATTAATTAGGTTTAGTATTTGAATTTACCAGAATGCATCCCAGCCTTCCATTTACGCTCCAGGTCAATTCCCTCCACCCCCAATTTGAATCTGGGCCACAGGATCAGTATACTTCCCTTTTAATTCATTTTTATTTTATTTTCTTTGCATTTTTCTTGCATATTTAATTTAAAATATCAAAACTCATCCAAAATTTTTCAAACTTTGCATTTCTGATTCAAATATATTTCTTCATCCAAAAACATTTTTTATTTTATTTTTGCATTTAAAAATCATTTTTAAAATATTTAAATGTTTATTTTAATTAATTAATGGAAATTAATTAATTAAAATACCATTTAGGTTTCTAAAAATCACAAAAAATTTCATGAATCATCCCTTTGCATTTAGAAACATTTTCAAACTCTTCATACAAATTTCTTTTTAGGTTTGATGGTCATTTGAGAATTTTGTTTGAATTAAGGGTCATTTAAATCCCATTTTTGAACCCTAACTTAGAAAAATCTTTTCTGCCTAACCAAGAAGAGTTTGAAGGTGATTCTTTTTTCATTGTTTTTTGCATATCATGTAGTTTCTAAGATATGTTTGGCATGAATTTATCTTTCATTTTCAATTTATTTAGCATTTTACATTGAAGATCACCCCAAAAACCCTAGAAACTTAGGAAATTCATAACTCCTTCTAGGTTTAGTTTCTGACCTCCCCCTTTGGATGGTAACCTAGTATAGGTTTAGGGTTTGTTTGAGTGTGATTTCAATTTTTTATCATGTCATTTGCTTGTGTCTTTGCCATATGCATCTCATATTGTCTTAAAACCCTAATTTTGCATCTTCATTTGCATTCATCTTGCATATGCATCCATACATGAACTTTCCATGACATTTCCTGCATTCATATGTCACCTTAGACATATTAGGATATGTTAGAATCATGCTTGATCATTTCTTCATTCATTTGCCATGATTTGCATTCATTAACTTTCATGAACTTTGTATGCCTTTGCATCATGTCATAGCATCATTTTAATCATGTGTATGCTTCTGGTTTTGATCTTTGTCATTGCATATGCTTCATTCCATTTCATTTCTTTCCTTATGCATCTTGTACTAACATTTTCAGGTGGTAAGTTAATTTGAGAAGTGGATTTGCCTTCACTTCTAATTTCTCTTCATCTTCTTCATATGCATATTTTCTGCATTTTTAATTGTCTTTGAGTGGGCTTTCTCATTCATGTTCATCTCTCACTTTCTTTCTTTAAGGTACTTATCTTCTTCAGTGAAGTAAGTAACTTATTTCTTCTACTTCTTCTTCCTTTCATCTGCTTCTTCCATTGGTGGCTTCCTTGAAGATCTTTCTCAAGTCTTACAAACCATAGGAACATCCAAGCATGACAATAATTAGGGTTGTGATTAGTCCCCCTTAGATTTTACCTTTGAGTCTTCCTTGTGTCTCTCTTCTCACCTCACCGTTAGAGACTAAACCTTTAAGGTTTTAAGACTCTGGAATTAGGGTTATACCTGTATCCTTCTCTTAGGATGGAGTGTATAACTTTAATCCTAAGTGTTAAACCCTTAATTTGTTTAAACCTCTTAATCAATCCACTTAAATAATCACTAAGACATTAACTTGTAACTTGGGCCTTACATTAGGGTTCTAATTCTTCCTTTATGGTTAAGAAGGACTAACCCTAGTGTTTAATGGACAAGTCCCCCTCAAGTTGTCTTACAAACCATAAAACTCATTTCTTAATCCCACCTTTAATTAAAATCCACTTTAATAAAGTCTTGTCATCTAATGATTTTAATCCCTAATCATGGATTAAGTTGAGGTATCTTCCTCAGCTTAAGTGTGCTCATCTATTATCCTTCTATTAGGATGGTGTAATGGGTTCACTAATCTTTGATTATGGCTTAAACTCATTACTTAACACTAAACAAAAATCCAAAAACATCTAAATAATCACAAGTAGGTTAATGATCTTAATCCTACATCATCATGGTAATTAAGTTGAGATGCTTATCTCATACTTAAGTATTCTCATTATCCCTAATCAGGGAGGATATAATGAGTTTACAATTTTTGATTTAGGCTTAAGCTCATTAACTTATGACAAACACCAAAAACAATAAAAGAGTGAAAACACAAAAAACAAACAATAATCGTCTCCTTCGGGATTCTTTTCTCATCATGCTCATTCATAAACGAGAACTTGCTTCTTCCGTCTAATGCAAGACAATTAGCACCCGAGCCAGACGAGTCATACACTTGAGCATAGACAAGCAAGCAGTTCACGGTCAATTTATTTTTTTCAGTCTCTTTGAGTCGAACTACAGTGTTCTGACTTCCTCATTGCACGAGAGGATACATAGGCATAACTTAACTGTTATCGAAAAAAAGTCTCTTTGTCTTCCCCCTCCTTCAGCATTCTCTTTTAAGCCTCATTCCTGAGCATTTCACTTCACTTTATGCACTGACACCTGTACATGCCTTTTCTAGCTTTCGCACACAGATAGCACATACACCTACCCCTTTTAAACATAATCTTTTAAGCATGGATCCTGTCGGGTACGATGGACAATCTGGGTGCTAATACCTTCCCAGGTTGTAACCAACCCCCTTTCTCAGTTTCTCTGGTTCGCAACCGTATTATCCATCTTTTTCTAGGTTTATGCAGCATTACCTTTCCTTCGGGATAAAAATGCCTAGCTGGTGACTCTATTCAGTTCACTTCATTTTCTCCTTTCACCGATCGTTCGCGCTTGTACCGGGATGCAAATCTTCGGGAGCAACACCAAGTTCTGAACCTGCTTGCTCAAACTTCATGTATACCAATAACCTGTTAATGCATATTTCTTTAGCTTTAAATTCATTGTGAAGGTATAACCTGCTCTTTGACCCCTGTTAATTTTGATGTCTGTTTTGGTTCTGAGTTATAAATTCATTGCTTCTTTTCTAGGTAATCGTTATGAGGCATTAGGCATGAAAGGAGGAACTTTACACAAACTAAAGATTCCATCATTTGGTGAGCACTTGATCCAGGGCTTGAACTGATATGTGTAAACACCCCAAATTTGCCCTCACCCATTCACACCATGGCTTGTGATCATCTCATATGCATAAACACCCTCATATCACCCCATATCTCATTTTTGATTCACTGCATAGTTTCTAAGTCATCTGCACCTAGGGTTTGTGATCTGAGCAATCCCAGAGCTCCTGAGCCACTCCAAAGGCCATCAATCACTTCAAAGGGATCCATGAGTGTTCAAGTATCATATTACATCCTCTCAAAGTCAAGAAATGCAAAGAATCACAAGAGTTGGGATTGGTGTGGGTGCAGAGCCAAGTTTGACTACACAGTTGACCTAAAATTAGGGTTTTGATTTCAGAGGCCATAACTCCAAATTTTTTGGTCATTCTTGTTTCCATTGGTCTCTATATGGTATAGGGAGTATGCATATCAAGTTTCATGAATAAATTCCATGGGGAAGTCATCTGATCAAGAGTTGACTTTTCAGACAAGTCAGTGCAAAATCAGGGCATCTGAGGCCCCCAGTGACCCAACCAATGGGCATTCTTCATCAATTTGAGTATATATGATCTTTATTTGATCATGGAAGAAGTTTGAAGTTCACAAAAATCAAGAATTTGAAGTTTTTGCAAAGTTGACTTTTTAGGGCATGGTTGACTTTTTTTCAAGAATATGTCATTTTAGGTCATTTTTCAAGCCTTGCTTTTTGATCCAAAAATGCCTCAAATGGAAAAACTTTGGTCATGAAAGTTGTAGAATACATTTTTCCCTTTTCAAAAAGTACAAGAACATGATCTAATTCTTCTTGGATCAAAAGTTATGGTGTGACAAAGTTGCCAAAAATCACTTATTTTCAAGACATGCCTCAAATGAGAAATTTGCAAAATCATGAACCAAGGCCATTTGTAACTTCTAGTTCACTTCAAGCCAAGGTACAAACATCACATAAATCCTAAAAATCAGATTTGGACCAAAAGATCACATGTTCATGGTTTGTGTAACAAGGCATTTCCATGAAGTTTCAAAAGGAAGCAAGTTGCAAAATCACTCATGACACTTCACCCACTTGATTTCTTGGATGCTGAACCAGCCATAGCATCTCACCTCACCATGCTGCGCCAGCCCTAGCCCTTGTACCAAGCCTAGAACCAAGCCATGCTTTCCTTACACAAAGAGTGGACTTTTGGCAAAAGTGAACTTACCAATCAATAAAGGCCAGGTCAAATCATCTGACCTATAGGATTATTTTATACTATCCATTTGCAAGCCAAACACATCAAGAGGCCAAGCTGAAACAGATCACAACATCACATTCACAAAAACCACCCCATTTTGCATTTCCCTTCGAATCTCTCTGCCCAGCTCACAAACACTCAAACCAACTTCACCAATCATTTCACCATGTTCCATAGAGCATAAACCAAGCAAAGCCTAAGCCTGAAACCAGCAAGAACTCCACTTCTCCATTTTCACTCCAACTTGCAGTTTCTTTCGAAACTCACTCCACAGCTCACCAACATCCAAATAAACTCCACAAACCTTCTCTACTCATCATCTGGACCACAAACAACCCTTCACCAGTGCCAGAAACATCCTGAACCACCATCACCATTTTCAACTGAGCTTGAGCAGAAGCTGCTCAAACTCCTCAACCAGCCAGCTTAAACTCTTTCTAAGTATTCAAGCATCACTAGAGGGTCAAGTGGAGTGGATTACACCAAGAGGGAGGGTCAGAAAGTTGCTGGAGTGAAAGCTTCGAATCTCAGGTAGCTCAAGAAATATTTTTCCAGAAATCATTTTTTAAGTTCTAAACTTGTTCTTCATGCTTCACTGATTGTTCTGATGCTTTTAGTTTTGAAAATGGTGATGAAATGAGAATGTAATTGCTTCCTGAAACTTTTTTGCCCTAGTTCTTGTTTGCTTCGATTCAGCCTTTCATGGAAAAATAAATTTGTTTTGTTTGAGGGTTATGATTCGTGAGTGAGTGGGAAGCATTTCCGTTCATTTAGATTTCATTTTCGTAACGTGTAGAGTGAGTTTGAGGTTTTGGGTGAACGAAGAAGATGACCGGAACACTGTTCCGGTCATCTGAGAGTGTTTAACGGCGTAATTAGGGCATAAGCATTTAATTAGCTGATTTTGAATTTGAACTGTAGGATGTGGCGCCAGGTCTCTTCCCGCGTGTGTAACTTTGAATCCAGGCCCTAGGATGTGTTGACTTTTATTTAATTCAGTTTAAATTCATTTTTAATTCATTTCTTTTCATTTTATTTGCATAATTAATTTAAAATAGCAAAAATGTCTTAAAAATTATGAAACTTTTTCTCAAAAGTTTTATTAATTTTTAAGACACAAAAATATTTTTATTTTTATTTTTAGCATTAAAAAAGTATTTTTAAATATTTAAAAGATTATTTTTAATTGATTAATGAAAATTAATTTATTAAAAATACTTTTAGGTATTTAAAAATCACCAAAAAATTCATGAAATGTTCTAAGACATTTAGAAACATTGTCCAACCTTCAAACCAAATTTATTTTTGATCTTGATGCATTTTAAGAATTTTTCATTGAATTAAAATCATTTTTATGCATTAATTTGATCCATAGTTCAAAAAATCATTTCTGCCTATTCATGAGGAGTTGGACATTGATTCTTCTTGCATTGCATTATGTTTAGCATGTAGTTTTTGAGATAAAAAGGCCATGATTTGATCTTTCATTTTCAAATTGTTTGGCATTTCTTTTGTTTAGGAACCCAAAAAACCCTAGAATCTTGTAAAAATCATAACTTGAAATTGGTTGAGAGTTGAGACCTCTCCTTTGGGCAGTGGTTTAGTATGGGATTAGGGGTCCTTGGTGTGGCATTTTCAATTTTTTGTAATGTTGTTTGATTCTGATTTTGGGTTGTGTTTGATGTTTGATTCATAAACCCTAATTTGGGCTTCCATATGCATCCATCTTGCATTCTCTTGCATAGCATGACTTGCCATGGCATTTTATGCATTCTTTTGATTCATTGAACATCTTAAGACATATTGAAAGCATGTTTGATCATTGCATCTTGCATTTGCCATGTTGTATGCCATTTGCATTTCATAATTTGTCATGTATGTTCATGTTTCTTAACTTGTCTCATTTGCATCCATGAGCTTGTATTGATCATCCCCATGTGTTGTTCCATGTTTGTATCATCTCATAGCATCATTAACATCATGTATATGCTTCTGGTTTTGTTTCTCATCATGCCATTGCATCCCATTTTGCATTGCATTGCATTCCTTTCACTAACATTTCAGGTGGTAAGTAACTTTGAGAAGTGAATTTGCCTTCACTTCTCACAATTTCTTTTCATCTCTTTCATGCATCCTTGCTGCATTTTGTTATGTGTTTGAGTTTGAGCTTGCTCATTCTTCTTCTTCTTACTCTCTTTCTTCAAGTGACTTGACTTCTTGAATGAAGCAAGTCACTTTGCTTCTCTTGATCCTTTCATCTGCTTCCTGGTGGTTCTTCTGAAGATTGCTCCTGTAAACTTCACAAACCTTAGGAACAACCAAGCATGACAATGATTAGGGTTTTGATTAGTCTCCCCTCATAGTTTTACCTTTGTGTCTCTTTTGAGTCATCTCTTCTCACCTCATAATCAGGGACTAAACCCTAAAGGCTTTAAGGCTTTGTGATTAAGCTTATGCCTGCATCCTTCTCTTAGGATGGAGTGTATAACTTTAATCCTAAGTGTTAAACCCTTAAGGTGTTTAAATCTCCTAATCAATTCACATAATAACCATCAAGACATCACACTTGTAACTTGGGCCTTGCATCAGGGTTCTAATTCTTCCTTAAATGGTTAAGAAGGACTAACCCTAGTGTTAATGGACAAGTCCCCCTCAAGTTGTCTTACAAATCATAAAATTCACTTCATCATCATATCATTAAATAAAATCCACTTAACCAAAGGCTTGTTTTGTCATGAGTTTAATCCCTAATCATGGATTAAGTTGAGGAGCTTTCCTCAGCTTAAACATTCTCATCTATTATCCTTCTTTTAGGATGGTGTAATGAGTCTGTTTAATCTTTGATTATGGCTTAACATCATTACTCAACACTAAACAAAAACACCAAAAACATCTAATTAATCACAAATAGGTTAATGATCTTAATCCTATACCAAAGGTGATTAAGTGTGAGAATCTGACTTCACACTTAAGGTATTCTCATTACCCCTAATCAGAGGGAAGATGTGATGAGTTTACTAAATCCATTGGTTTAGGCTTAAGCTCATTAACTTATGACAAATCCAAAAAGAAATAAAAGACTGAAAGCACAAAAACAAACAATAATCGTCTCCTCCGGGATTCTTTTCTCATCTCATTCACTCATAAACGAGAACTTGCTTCTTCCGTCTAATGCAAGACAGTTTGCACCTGAGCCAGACAGGTCATACACTTGAGCATAGGCAAGTAAGCAGTTCACAAGTCAATTCATCTTTCAGTCTCTTTGGGTCGAACTACGGTGTTCTGACTTCCTCATTGCACGAGAGGATACGTAGGCATAACTTAACAGTTATCGAACAAAAGTCTCTGTATATTCCCCCTCTTTCTAGCCTCATTCTTTTAGCCTCATGATCTTGAGCATTTCACTCCTGTTCTTACACTGACACTTCACTTATATACTTCACTTTTCTCTTACACTGACACCTGTACATTTTGTTTTCCAGCTCTTTTACACACAAATTGCACTGACACTACCCCTTTAAAACACAAATCTTTCAAGCGTGGATCCCGTCGAGTACGGCGGACAATCTGGGTGCTAATACCTTCCCAGGTTGTAACCAACCCCCTTTATCAGTCTCTCTGGTTCGCAACCGTCTTATCCATCTTTTTCTAGGTCTATGCAGCATTGCCTTTCCTCCGGGATAAAAATGCCTAGCTGGCGACTCTTTTCATCTCCAGTGAGTTCACTGCTGTGTGTTCTCATTGTCCTCTTTCGCCGACCGTTCGCGTCTGTACCTTTATTTGGACTTAGCTTCATTTATCGGGAGCGACAGCATGGCGACTCTGCTGGGGACCCTTATACTGCAACCAGGGCTTCTGGTTCCTTTTGTGGGTTCCTCCTAGCGCTTGTTTGATTTGTGTTTACTGGGGTGTTATGTGCTTATTTGTGTTTGTGTATTTGTATTTATTTTGTACAGTTTTGTTTATTGCTTTCTTTATAGCTTTATGCATATATTATCATATTATCATACTGTGCTGCTGGCTGGATCTGGTTTTGCTTTGGTGGGTGGGTGTTCCATTGAGAGATAAGGTCCTATACCTGGGACCTGAGTGACACCTAGGCTAGAGTGAATCATATTCTTTCCCATTCCATCTCGGTCTGGTGCGGGAATATGAAACACGGTTCAGATATGGGTTTCTTCTTGAGAACTCTGTGTTGCAGATTTCCTGCAATGCTAGGGCTATCTGGGAAGCCTGCTAAGTCTGGATGACCTTTTAGTATTGACCTTCAGAAACTGAGGTGAATTAGAGGAGGAACTTTTATGGTTATTGTAAACATTGTACCTCCGGGTTAGAAGTGTTTACATTTCTCATAACTGATCCAAGTCTGAGGATCCTTGTTCTAGAACACCACCTGTGAGGGGGTTGGGCTGTTTACAGGTTTGTAGGTACCTTGACCTCAGAATACCCTTGTTACTTTGTTTGTTTAAGAATACTCCATGTTGGAACAGTTCTTGTGATTCTAAAACCCTGGACATGTGGCTCTTTATTTGAGTCCCCCACCTTGGTTACTGGATTTATAGACCTTCATCTGGTATTCTTGAATATGTCTTGGACTTATATCAGAGCTCTTGATCAGATCCAGCTCAGTCACAGACCCTTGCATATCATTTGCATACATAAACATTGCATCATATTGACATTTGCTTATTTGTGTTTCAGGGTATCCACTTTCATCTTTGGTTTTGGTTTTAACCCCATCTTCAGTACTGACCTATCTTCATCAGCAGTTGCTTCAGCTATCTATTTCAGTTATCTGCTCCAGTCAACCAGTGGCTCATTCTTCAGTGTTATCATCAGCACCTGTCACCACTCATCTTCAGCATCATGGCTCCTAAAAAGAGCAACATCACCTATCACTTCTTCCAGCCAGAGTTATCTGACATCAGGAGGATTCAGACCCTGATCACTCCAGATCACATACCATTGTTCAGGGAACACTATGGGGATATACTTGATATGGTTATAGACCTGGACCCTTCACAGAGAAGCCTGATCCACACTTGCATTCAGTTTTATGATCCCCCACTGAGATGTTTCACTTTCCAAGACTTCCAGTTGGGTCCTCTGTTGGAAGAATACTCATCATTGGTTGGTCTGCCTATCAGGGGTGGAATCCCTTTCAACCCTGAGATGGTCTTTCCTGGTAATGGAGAGGTAGCAAAGGCTTTGCATCTGGAACTTGTCCTGATTGAACAACATATGACTTCTAAAGCTGGAATCCCTGGCTTTCATCTGGATTTCTTGATCTCTCAAGCTACCTTGAAAGCTTCTTTGGGAGAGTGGAAAGCTGTCTGTGCTCTATTGGCTTTGAGCATATATGGAATTGTATTGTTTGCAGATGAGCCTCGATTCATTAGCAAGAATGCAATCCATCTTTTCATCTTGAAGAACCCAGTGCCAACTTTATTGGGGGATCTCTACTATTCAGTGCATCAGAGGAATGAAAAGCAGAGGGGAAGGTTAGTGAGGTGTTGTGCTCCATTGTTCCACACTTGGCTTCTCAGGCATCTACCCAGGACAGATGCATTTCTAAATCCTCATCAGCAGAGCAACTGGGCTAAGAGACTCACTGCTCTAACTTCAGCTGATATCAGATGGTGCACTCAGAGCACCAAGGGCAGGGATATCATCACCAGTTGTGGGCATTTTCCCAATGTGCCCCTAATAGGAGTTAAGGGCAGTATCAATTACAACCCTCTGTTGTTTAGAAGACAACTGGGCTATGCCCTGGTCCACATTCCTAAGGCACAGGACTTGGTTGAGACTCTTTATTATGAGAACAAGATTAATCTGGCTATTGTTAGGCAGGCAGCCTGGGCCTGGGATAATGTTCAAACCAAGGGAATAACCATTTTGGGAAAGTGCAGCAATGTGGCATCAGCACAATATTCTGAATGGTCCCGTGCCAGGGCTCAATTCTCTGGGATGCCCTTTACTATAGAAGATATGCCTGAATCGTCTTCAGCACCACCTGCCACTGTCAGTTTGGAGGAGTTCGAGAGTTTGAAAGAAAGAAATGAGAAGTTAACTCAAGCTTTGCAGAAGACCCTCCGGGAGAGGAGTGATGGTATGAGGGAGGTTGAGAGGTTGGAGAAGTTGAGAGTGGAGCATTTGGTCAAGATTGAGAAGTCTGGGGATTATATTAAAAAGTCTAAGGCTGGAGAACAAATTCTGAAGAATGCTTGCAAAGAAGCCCAGTTCCAGAGAGCAAGGACAGACTTGTATCTGAAGGAGAGTCAGGCTCGGTGGGTCAGGATCACCGAGGCTCGTACTCTAGAAGACAAGAGAGTCCAAGACAAGATGAAGCAACTGGAAGCTAGTGCAAAAGAGCAGCAAGAAGCCCTGGCAGCAGCCCAGAGGGAGATATCAGAGCTGAAGATCAAAGCGGGAGTGAAGAGGTCAAAAGACCAAAGTCAGCACAAGAAGCTAACAACAGCTGTTACCACCCGGAATCTCCTCATCAGGAATCTCACGGAGCGTCCGGCTGATCCTGTGACCGAAGCACTTCTCAAGGAAGTTCGTGAGGATGAGTTTGGTCTTGGTGTTTGACCATTTGTTTGTTGTTGCTTTCATTCCATGTACTTTTATTTTTCTGTAATGTATTTTGACCCCTCAGAGGGCTTGTATTTGTAAGACAAACTATGTACCATTTGCTGTTTGTAATATATGTATTAGTTTGTTCCATCCGAGTTTCACTTCAAAAGCAGCATCAACAGCATCTTCGAGGGTCTGGAAGGGTCAAAACTGAAGGCCAAACCAGATACCTTGAGAACAAATAAGCATACTACATTGCATGCTAACCCTTTTGTTTGTTTTGTAGGTTTTTGTTTTATTACCACTAACTCTGTTGTGATGTTCAGGAACTATTGCTCGGCGCCGAGTATTTCCCCTCAACCGTCCGCACCGCTATCCGACCCGTAGCAACCTTCCGGGCATTCAAATGGATCAGATGCAGCAGGACCTTACTGAGGTCAGAAATCAAATGGCAAATGAAAGGCTAGAGATGAGGAATCAAATGACTCAGTTTATGGAAGTGATGAACAACATGGCTCAGAGCCAGGAAAGATTGAGGGCCATGGTGGAAAGGCAGAATCAAGAAGATCCACATATAGGGACTGCCGGCACCAGCAACAATGAAAGGGTCCAACCTCATGTAAATCCCCCTGTATTTGGACCACACCTCCATCCTGAGGTCAATATTCCTGCAAATGTTCAAGGGACTGCCACTGCAGCCAGGGTACTTCAAGAAGACCCCCAAGAGGATCAGTTTACAGTAATGGGTGCTGGGGAAGAAGCTTATGATAGAAGGTTGGATGAGATAGCTGAGAAATTGAGGTCCTTAGAATCTCAAAATTCTCTGGGTTTCGATGTCATGGACATGGGTTTGGTAGACGGGGTCAGGATCCCCCATAAGTTTAAGCCTCCCTGTTTTGAAAAATACAACGGGACTTCATGCCCCCGGACTCATTTACAGTCATTTCTGGGAAGGCTGAAGGCCTATACAATGGATGAGAAGCTCTGGATGTTCTATTTCGAGGATAGCTTAACTGGAGCGTCAAGAGAATGGTACTCTCACTTGACAAGGGCAACTATCAGGTGCTGGAAGGACCTGGAAGAGGCCTTCATCAGACAGTATCAGTACAACTTAGATATGGCACCCAACAGGACTCTCCTAATGGGAATGTCACAGTCGTCAAGGGAAAGTTTCCGAGAATATGCCCAGAGATGGAGGCAATTGGCTGCTGCTGTTCAACCACCTATGTCTGAAAGGGAAATGGAAGATATGTTCATGAACACCCTTCAGGGAACCTATATTGACAGGCTGGCTGCTTTCTCTTCCACTAGCTTTGCAGATGTTGTCATAGCCGGGGAGAGAATTGAAAGCCTATTGAAGATGGGTAAGATCTCAGACAATGGTGCAAGCTCGTCCAGTAGTACAAGAAAGCCTTTTGCAGGCCCGAGAAGAACTGGCGAGACCAATGCCATCCACACCAACAGGGGCAGGCCCCAATATGTTCACAGATCAGTGGCAGCAGTCACCATTCCCGCTCCAGCTCATCCTCAACCAGTTTATCAACCTCCGCAGCAAAACTACCAGCCACAACCTCAGTATCCTCAACAGAATCAGTATCCTCCGAGAAATTACAACAACAACAACACCAACAACAATAACCAGCAAAGGCCGTTCCAGCAGAGGCCTTCTCAAGCCAACAGGGTAATCGATCCGATCCCTATGCCATATGCTACATTGCTGCCACAACTCCTAAAACTCAACCTAGTTGAGCTAAGGACGTTGGCACCTCCAGATCCCAACAGTCTACCCAGGAATTATGACTCCAACGCTAGGTGCGCTTTTCATTCCAACGCACCTGGCCACAGTACAGAAAAGTGCAGAGCCCTGCACATGAAGGTACAAGACCTGGTAGATTCGAAAGCTCTAAATTTCGCACCACCACCCAATGTCAATAAGAACCCCATGCCAAATCACGGTGGTCCCAGAATTAACGCTATTAAAGAAGACAAGCCGTCTTATTTAATAACCAGTGTGGGTCAGATCAGGACACCGTTGGTAGAAATTAAGGCTCAGCTCCTCGAATGTCAAATGTTCCCGGGGTGTGAGTTGGGGTGCGCTTACTGCAATATTTCAGTCAACGGGTGCGATAACCTGAGGAATGGCATAGACGGTCTCATTCAGAGTGGCCAACTTCAGATCACCACATCATTTCCTACAAATCCAGCAATTTCATCAGCAACAACTCCAGAACCTCCTACAACTGCAACAACCATTGTTCCTGACAATTCTTCGGCTTCATCAACAAGCACTTCATCTATCATCTCAACTGATCAGTTATCAACAAATTTTTCTTCTACAACTCCAGCACCACTCCATTATGAAGCTCCTACAACAACAACATCCATCCTTCCACCAATGTCTCCTACAACACCAGCAACAAATCATGAAGATATCTCAACTGTCACAATATTTTATGATCCTGAAAACAACTCTGCCTACAACTCAGAAAGTGCTGCTCCCATCAGAGCACCAGTCACAATTTATTACGATCCACAGACTATCACAATTCCTTCCGCAGCTGCAGTCAGCCCAGTCACTATCACGGTGCCTGGACCAGTACCCTATGAAAGCAGTAATGCTATCCCCTGGCATTACGGCTCTGACCTGTACTGCGAAGGACAAAGAATCACTTTTGAATCATCAACCCCTGCACCACAAATTGACAATGTGGGAGGAGGCGGAGGCTTCACTCGAAGCGGACGTCTTTTCGCTCCACAAATTCAGAGACCCACTGCCGAAGCAGAAGCTGCTGCCAAGGCAAAAGGAAAAAGCTTGGTGCAGGAAGAGCAGACTGTTAAAGAAGCCTTGAAGACACCCTTTGACCAAGAGGTTGATGAGTTCATGCGAATCATCAAAAAGAGTGATTATAAGGTAGTGGATCAGCTTCATCAGACGCCTTCCAAGATCTCAATCCTATCATTACTTATGTGCTCCGAGGCCCATCGGAATGCACTACTCAAAGTCTTGCACGCAGCTTACGTGCCTGAAGAGATCACTGTCAATCAGCTAGAAGCTGTAGTTGGAAATGTTAATGCTAGTCACGGACTAGGGTTCACCAATGCTGATTTGACAACGGAAGGCCGCAACCATAACAAAGCCTTGCACATAACCATGGAATGTAAAGGTGCTGTCCTTTCCCATGTGCTGGTAGACACAGGGTCATCCCTCAATGTCTTGCCTAAGAAGGCCCTGGTGAAGCTAGAATATGACGGATTGGCATTGAGACCCAGCAACCTGGTGGTGAGAGCCTTTGATGGTTCAAAGAGATCGGTTCTGGGAGAAATTGAGTTGCCCATAACGATTGGCCCGCAGACCTTCAAAACGACCTTCTACGTGATGGATATACAGCCTGCCTACAGCTGTCTATTGGGTAGGCCATGGATTCACGCTGCTGGCGCCGTGACCTCTACCCTTCACCAGAAGTTAAAATATGAGTGGGAGGGTCAAATCGTTACAATCTGTGGAGAAGAGGATATTTTTGTCAGCCACCTGGCTACCTATAAGTATATTGAGATGGATGAGGAGATCCATGAAACAATGAGCCAGGGGTTCGAAGCTTTGAATGTCAATGAGACATCTGCTGTGCCTGGTACTTCAATATCATCATACCAACAAGCCCGGAAGGTTGTTGAGGGAGGAAACGCCCAAGGCTGGGGCAAACTGCTATCGGTGGAGAAGAAAGAAGACAGATTTGGGTTGGGTTACAAACCAACTCAACAAGATCAAGCAGCGGCTGCGAAAGAGCCCAATTTTGTGAGTGGGGGGATACTCACCCCTGGTGCTGTCAACTGTCTGGAAGACGAGCTGGAAGAAGAACGCAACCTGGAAAGCTGGATTCGTCCAAAGATCCCGGGGAGCAGTATCTCAAACTGGTCTTCCCAGGAAATTATAAGAGTTACTCATGCAGAGTAATTATTATTTCTTGTATTTTTATAGCATGCATCAAAGTCTTGCATCTTGCCCAAGATGACAAGACTCATTTTGTAATCGGGCCATTTGTACTTTTTGTGCAAACAAGATTAATCAATGAAATATCAGACATCTTTTTGCAAATGAGTCTTTTTCTTTTCCGTTCACTGTTTTTCCATTTTTCTTTTTGTACAAAAAATAAATGGCAGTGTTTTCAAAATGACAACTTCATTTCACGTTTCTAAAACAAGATTAAAATCAGATCAGTAAAATGAACAAACTGAACCCTTGCAGAGAGTGCCTTCCAGACTGCACCGACAACAGCACGGCTATGACTTCGTATGACTTTGACAATCCAATCAATCAAGCCGATGAAGGGGTTGAAGAAGAATATGAGCTTCCTGAAGAGCTAGCCAGGTTGTTGAGACAAGAGGAAAAGGTTATTACTCCTCACCAGGAGGAAGTTGAAGTGATCAATCTTGGTACAGATGAAGACGTGAAAGAGGTTAAAATCGGGGCCTGCTTACAAGACTCAGTGAAGAGACAACTGATTGACCTGCTCCGAGAGTATGTGGACATGTTTGCTTGGTCTTACCAAGATATGCCAGGGTTGGATACCGATATTGTCGTGCACAAGCTGCCTTTGAGAGAAGAATGCCCGCCAGTTAAGCAGAAGCTGCGCCGTACTCGCCCGGACATGGCAATGAAAATCAAGGAAGAGGTACAAAAGCAGTGGGACGCCGGGTTCCTTCCTGTGACTAGCTATCCACCGTGGGTTGCTAATATAGTACCTGTGCCTAAGAAAGACGGCAAAGTAAGAATGTGTGTTGACTACCGGGATCTGAACAGAGCCAGCCCGAAAGATGATTTCCCTTTACCTCACATTGATGTATTGGTGGATAATACGGCTCAGTTCTCGGTATTCTCCTTCATGGACAGATTTTCAGGATACAATCAGATTAAAATGTCACCTGAAGACATGGAGAAGACAACCTTCATCACACCCTGGGGCACGTTCTGCTACAAGGTAATGCCATTTGGGCTCAAGAATGTCGGTGCAACGTATCAACGGGCTATGGTGACATTATTCCACGATATGATCCATAAAGAAATCGAGTGTTATGTGGATGACATGATTGCCAAGTCCCTTACTGAAGAAGACCACCTGGTGAATCTACTGAAGTTATTCAAGCGTCTGAGGAAGTACCAATTAAAGCTGAACCCCAACAAATGCACATTCGGGGTGAGGTCTGGCAAGCTGCTGGGATTTATTGTAAGTGAGAAAGGGATTGAAGTTGACCCTGATAAAGTCAAAGCCATCCAAGAGATGCCTGCACCAAAGACAGAGAAAGAAGTTCGAGGGTTCTTAGGTCGATTGAACTACATCTCACGGTTCATATCTCACCTTACGGCTACCTGTGAACCCTTGTTCAATTTGTTAAGAAAAGAACAGACGGTCAGGTGGAATGACGATTGCCAGAAGGCTTTTGACAAGATCAAGGAGTACTTACAAGAACCTCCAATCCCTATGCCTCCAGTTGAAGGAAGACCTCTGATCATGTACTTAACAGTATTAGAAGAGTCAATGGGGTGTGTGCTGGGCCAGCATGACGAGTCTGGTCGAAAAGAGTATGCAATATACTACCTAAGCAAAAAGTTTACCGACTGTGAACAACGTTATTCACTGCTCGAGAAAACTTGTTGTGCTTTAGCGTGGGCTGCTCGCCGACTGAGACAGTATATGTTGACCCACACTACTTTATTGATCTCAAAAATGGACCCTGTTAAGTACATATTTGAGAAGCCAGCTCTTACCGGACGGGTTGCAAGATGGCAAATGATCCTTACTGAATATGACATCCAGTACACATCACAGAAAGCCATCAAGGGCAGTGTATTGTCTGAATATCTTGCTGAGCAACCCATTGATGACTACCAGCCTATGAGATTTGACTTCCCTGATGAAGACATCATGTTCATAAAAGCAAAAGATCATGAAGAGCCTGTTCACACTGAAGGGCCTGACCCGGAAGAAGAATGGACTATGATGTTTGATGGGGCTGTTAACATGAATGGTCGTGGTGTTGGTGCAGTGCTCATTACACCTAAAGGAGTTCACATGCCTTTCTCGGCAAAACTCACTTTCAACTGCACTAACAACGAAGCTGAATACGAAGCTTGCATTATGGGTCTTGAGGAAGCCATTGACCTCAGGATCAAGACGTTGACTGTATTCGGAGATTCAGCTTTGGTAGTCAATCAAACCAACGGCAAATGGTATACACACCAGGAACATCTGATACCTTACAGGGTGTAAGGGATTATACAAGGAGGTTATTGACTTTCTTCACAACAGTCAAGCTTGAGTATATCCCTCGGGACGAGAATCAGTTCGCAGATGCTCTGGCTACCATTTCGTCCATGATCAAAGTTCAGACTGCTAACTTTGTACCTCAGATTTCAGTGTCCAGACTTGACAGACCAGCATATGTGTTCGCAACAGATGTTGTTAAAGATAATAAGCCTTGGTTCCATGAAATTAAATGCTTCTTAGAGGATCAAACATACCCACCTGGGGCATCTTCCAATGATAAGAAGACTTTGAGAAGGCTTGCTGGTAGTTTCTTTCTGAACACTGATGGGTCTTTATACAAAAGGAACTTTGATATGGTACTCCTCAGATGTGTTGATAAGACAGAAGCAGACTTGTTGATGCATGAAGTGCACGAAGGATCTTTTGGTACCCATGCTGGAGGGCATGCCATGGCTAAGAAATTGTTAAGATCAGGTTATTACTGGATCACAATGGATGCAGACTGTTGTGCTTATGCCAGAAAATGCCACAAATGCCAGATCTATGCAGATAAGGTGCATGTGCCTCCCAATCCTTTGAATATAATGTCTTCACCCTGGCCCTTTGCTATGTGGGGCATTGATATGATTGGCAAGATTGAGCCAACTGCTTCAAATGGCCACAGATTCATCCTGGTCGCCATTGACTATTTCACCAAATGGGTTGAAGCAGCCTCATATGCAAACGTCACAAGACAAGTGGTACCCAGATTTCTGAAAAGAGATATCATCTGTCGATATGGAGTTCCCGAGCGAATCATTACTGATAATGGTTCCAACTTGAACAACAAAATGATGGCAGAGCTGTGCCGGGACTTCAAGATCCAACATCACAATTCTTCTCCTTACAGGCCAAAGATGAATGGCGCTGTTGAGGCAGCCAATAAGAATATCAAGAAGATTGTGCAGAAGATGGTAGTCACTTACAAAGATTGGCATGAAATGCTACCATTTGCCTTGCATGGGTACCGCACGTCAATCAGAACATCCACTGGGGCAACGCCGTATCAGCTTGTTTATGGTATGGAAGCAGTCCTACCGGTTGAAGTTGAATTACCCTCTATGCGGGTACTAATGGATGTTAAACTGAGTGAAGCAGAATGGGTTCGGGCCCGATACGAACAACTGAGTCTGATCGAAGAGAAAAGATTGGCTTCAATTTGTCATGGGCAGTTATATCAGAAGAGAATGAAGAAAGCCTTCGATCAGAAAGTCAGGCACCGAGAGTACCAAGTAGGAGATCTTGTGCTAAAAAGAATCCTTCCTCCTCATACAGACCACAGGGGCAAGTGGACTCCGAATTACGAAGGACCATTCGTGGTAAAGAAAGTTTTCTCCGGTGGAGCACTGATGCTCAGCACCATGGATGGTGAAGATTTCCCATCCCCTGTGAATTCAGATGCAGTTAGAAAATACTTCGCATAAAAATGACCCGCTGGACATAAAAACAGAATGTAGGTCCAGGCAAAAATAGGGCATCCCGGCGAGTCAAAAACAGAATAAAAGACTCGGGCAAAAATAAGGGAAAATAAACAAAAAACGTACACCCGCTGAGCTGAAAAGCCGCATTGGACAGCTCAGGCAAAAATGGGTATCCCGATGGATTGAAAACCTGAAAGGGTGATCCATGCAAAATAAGGGAATAAGCGAACAACTGCACTCTGAATTCGTCTGTATCATCTGCAACTTGGCAAGATTCGAAAGGATCAAGCTTCAATCAGAATCAACATTCTTCGAAAAGCAAGATGAGAAGAACGTCAAAAGTCATACGGGTCATAGTGAAGAGGAAGCTCCTTAAAGCGTCATCAACACTGCCAACATTTTGTAACGATCTCCTCATTTCAGGGGATATGTTCCTTCGACTGTATCTCGCCGATTCAAGGCATATGAATTAATAAAATCAGATTTTCAGTCATGTCTCGTTTTGTACATTTTATTTGTAAAAAATGTCTGATGTCTTAAAGAAAAACTGATTGCATAAGAATACAGATGCCTGTCTTCAAATAAAAACATGCTTGCAGGGAATATGCTTACTCTCAGAAGTATCTAAACTCCTATGACGGAATCCAGTAAGGATACCTCGGGATTATCTTGTGCGTTTCTCTATCTTTTTCAGGATTGCAGGTATCTAGAACGCAACTTGGGGCATGTAAGCTTCATCCCAGCGAGCTGGCAAGTCAACACTCAATTTTAGCACCCGAAGTGCTCTCTCCCCAGCTGAGTTGCCTCCCATGACTTCCCCCAGCTGAGTTGGCCACTTATTACTTATCCCCATCAGAATGGGCAGGTATCACAGAAGACGCCCATATCCCCGGCTGAGTCAAGAAGCTACCGCAACAGACTTTCTAGGGAGGTCTTTCAGTGATTCTTCTCTTTCTCCCCAGCCGAGTTGCCATTTCACCCTCAGTCAGGTACAAAAGTCAGAAAGCCATCTCCCCACAGAGCTCCAGCCTCTATCCAGCAGAGCAACGCATGAAGAACTCACAACAGAGTGAAGAAAAGCTTCCACAAACCCCAGCTGGGTCTCTCATTTTTAAGGATAGGTCTATCAATGACCCATATCCCCAAGCAGATATCATATCATCAGATCTACTAATGATCTCACCCCCAGCTGGGATGTCTACTCCAAACAGATCGATCGGAGATCTTCGCAGCAACGGGACCCGGATCCCGGTTTGGTATCTTTGCACAATCATAACATTCGCATCATATTCACCCATAAAGCGTATCATTCCGTTTTAACACGGAACATTACGGCAAAAATCAAGCATATAGCATAATCATAAGCCCTGTTATGAATCAAACACCTGTGAATGATGACAGTTCATCAATGTACAGAAAAATCCCCACCGGAGTCCCCAGCAAAAGCAGCTGCCTCACAATCCACCTACACCAGTATATACTCATTTTGACACTCGTCCGTGCCACCTTTCCCAAGTAAAGTCGCCTGAATACTCTTCGCAAACAACACCACCCGTATTACAGATACGTCCCGACACCCGTCCGTGTCATACCCCAGCAGAAAGCCAAAGACATCATCTTTGCACTCACCTACTTGTATATACACTTTCTCGACACCCGTCTGTGTCGCATCCCCAGCGCAGTCGCCTACACTTTTACAACCCGCATATTTGTTCATATTATACTTTTCTCTCTTGACACTCGTCCGTGTCACTCTCCCCAGCAGTTAAACACTCATCTATACAATACTCATACTCATTACTCATGTTACAACCATACAAATACTCGTCCGTATCTTGTATATACCTTACATATCGCCTCAGATTCAACACTAGTCCTTGTTCTTTGTTAACTCGTTGGTACTCGTCCGTACCATCATCTCAGAACATGCGTCAAGCGTTTGTTTCTATCATGATACTCGTCCGTATCATAGTCTTAAGGATGCTCGTCCGCATCTTTAATCCATACACCGTGTCAAACACTCATGTCTTCTTGAATTTAGACACTCGCCTGTGTCTACTTTTCCCCAGAAGAATCCCTTCAGATTCAACACTCGTCCGTGTTCTTTGTTAACCAGTTGATACTCGTCTGTATCATCATCTCTGAACACGTGTCAGTACTTGTTTCTACCCGATACTCGTCCGTATCGTAGTCTTAAGGATGCTCGTCCGCATCTTTAATCTATACAATATCTAAACACTTATATCCCCTTGTTTCTTGGATGTGAACACTCGTCCGTGTTTACCTTTCCCCAGTAGATCACCAACAGACAAATTTTCCTTCTATCTGACACTCGTCCTGTGTCATGATAAACCCTGAGAGCAGCCGTACCCTGCTAGGTGGTCGTCCCCCACCTCTTGATGGTCGTCCTCCATCATGCTCGTCCGATGGTCGTCCCCATCGTTGATTTTAGCAGCCGTCCCCTGCTAGGTGGTCGTCCTCCACCCTTTTGATGATCGTCCTTCATCATTTTATCCAATGGCCGTCCCCATTGTTGATTTTGGTTATCTGACATTCGTCCTATGTCACGACAAACCTTGAGAGCAGCCGTCCCCTGCTAGGTGGTCGTCCTCCACCTCTTGATGGTCGTCCTCCATCATGCTCATCCGATGGCCGTCCCCATCGTTGATATTTTCGGCAGCCGTACCCTGCCAGGTGGTCGTCCTCCACCTTTGATGGCCGTCCCCATCATATTTCTTTTATTCCCAACAGAGCAGCCGTCCCCTGCTAGGTGATCGTCCTTCACCTTTGATGGCCGTACCCCATCATCTGTTTATTTCATTTATTCTTTAACCCGATGGCCGTCCCCGTCGTGGTCCCTTTCCCTTTCCTTTTTAGCCCGATGGCCGTCCCCATCGTTGGTTACTTTGCTTTACAAACTTGATGGCCATCCCCGTCATGTTCCCAGAGAATCTTACTTTATCTTGATGGCCGTCCCCATCATAATTTGATTTTCCCCAGCTAGTCGGCCATCCCCGTCTTGGCTTTACCTTTTATCCCCAGCATGTCGGCCGTCCCCGTCATTGCTTTGTTTCCCGCACTTTACAACATGCTTTATTTTCTTTTACAATCTATATCCCCTTTCTTCTTCATTCTGTGAGTGCAAATTTTGGACTGTCTTTGGTATTCAACCACAAGTTATCTTGTTTGCCTGTTAAGCCGTTGCTTACAACCTGCACAGCTAACTCATGTTTGAACAGGGGCAGCTGTAAACACCCCAAATTTGCCCTCACCCATTCACACCATGGCTTGTGATCATCTCATATGCATAAACACCCTCATATCACCCCATATCTCATTTTTGATTCACTGCATAGTTTCTAAGTCATCTGCACCTAGGGTTTGTGATCTGAGCAATCCCAGAGCTCCTGAGCCACTCCAAAGGCCATAAATCACTTCAAAGGGATCCATGAGTGTTCAAGTATCATATTACATCCTCTCAAAGTCAAGAAATGCAAAGAATCACAAGAGTTGGGATTGGTGTGGGTGCAGAGCCAAGTTTGACTGCACAGTTGACCTAAAATTAGGGTTTTGATTTCAGAGGCCATAACTCCAAATTTTTTGGTCATTCTTGTTTCCATTGGTCTCTATATGGTATAGGGAGTATGCATATCAAGTTTCATGAAGAAATTCCATGGGGAAGTCATCTGATCAAGAGTTGACTTTTCAGACAAGTCAGTGCAAAATCAGGGCATCTGAGGCCCCCAATGACCCAACCAATGGGCATTCTTCATCAATTTGAGTATATATGATCTTTATTTGATCATGGAAGAAGTTTGAAGTTCACAAAAATCAAGAATTTGAAGTTTTTGCAAAGTTGACTTTTTAGGGCATGGTTGACTTTTTTTCAAGAATATGTCATTTTAGGTCATTTTTCAAGCCTTGCTTTTTGATCCAAAAATGCCTCAAATGGAAAAACTTTGGTCATGAAAGTTGTAGAATACATTTTTCCCTTTTCAAAAAGTACAAGAACATGATCTAATTCTTCTTGGATCAAAAGTTATGGTGTGACAAAGTTGCCAAAAATCACTTATTTTCAAGACATGCCTCAAATGAGAAATTTGCAAAATCATGAACCAAGGCCATTTGTAACTTCTAGTTCACTTCAAGCCAAGGTACAAACATCACATAAATCCTAAAAATCAGATTTGGACCAAAAGATCACATGTTCATGGTTTGTGTAACAAGGCATTTCCATGAAGTTTCAAAAGGAAGCAAGTTGCAAAATCACTCATGACACTTCACCCACTTGATTTCTTGGATGCTGAACCAGCCATAGCATCTCACCTCACCATGCTGCGCCAGCCCTAGCCCTTGTACCAAGCCTAGAACCAAGCCATGCTTTCCTTACACAAAGAGTGGACTTTTGGCAAAAGTGAACTTACCAATCAATAAAGGCCAGGTCAAATCATCTGACCTATAGGATTATTTTATACTATCCATTTGCAAGCCAAACACATCAAGAGGCCAAGCTGAAACAGATCACAACATCACATTCACAAAAACCACCCCATTTTGCATTTCCCTTCGAATCTCTCTGCCCAGCTCACAAACACTCAAACCAACTTCACCAATCATTTCACCATGTTCCATAGAGCATAAACCAAGCAAAGCCTAAGCCTGAAACCAGCAAGAACTCCACTTCTCCATTTTCACTCCAACTTGCAGTTTCTTTCGAAACTCACTCCACAGCTCACCAACATCCAAATAAACTCCACAAACCTTCTCTACTCATCATCTGGACCACAAACAACCCTTCACCAGTGCCAGAAACATCCTGAACCACCATCACCATTTTCAACTGAGCTTGAGCAGAAGCTGCTCAAACTCCTCAACCAGCCAGCTTAAACTCTTTCTAAGTATTCAAGCATCACTAGAGGGTCAAGTGGAGTGGATTACACCAAGAGGGAGGGTCAGAAAGTTGCTGGAGTGAAAGCTTCGAATCTCAGGTAGCTCAAGAAATATTTTTCCAGAAATCATTTTTTAAGTTCTAAACTTGTTCTTCATGCTTCACTGATTGTTCTGATGCTTTTAGTTTTGAAAATGGTGATGAAATGAGAATGTAATTGCTTCCTGAAACTTTTTTGCCCTAGTTCTTGTTTGCTTCGATTCAGCCTTTCATGGAAAAATAAATTTGTTTTGTTTGAGGGTTATGATTCGTGAGTGAGTGGGAAGCATTTCCGTTCATTTAGATTTCATTTTCGTAACGTGTAGAGTGAGTTTGAGGTTTTGGGTGAACGGAGAAGATGACCGGAACACTGTTCCGGTCATCTGAGAGTGTTTAACGGCGTAATTAGGGCATAAGCATTTAATTAGCTGATTTTGAATTTGAACCGTAGGATGTGGCGCCAGGTCTCTTCCCGCGCGTGTAACTTTGAATCCAGGCCCTAGGATGTGTTGACTTTTATTTAATTCAGTTTAAATTCATTTTTAATTCATTTCTTTTCATTTTATTTGCATAATTAATTTAAAATAGCAAAAATGTCTTAAAAATTATGAAACTTTTTCTCAAAAGTTTTATTAATTTTTAAGACACAAAAATATTTTTATTTTTATTTTTAGCATTAAAAAAGTATTTTTAAATATTTAAAAGATTATTTTTAATTGATTAATGAAAATTAATTTATTAAAAATACTTTTAGGTATTTAAAAATCACCAAAAAATTCATGAAATGTTCTAAGACATTTAGAAACATTGTCCAACCTTCAAACCAAATTTCTTTTTGATCTTGATGCATTTTAAGAATTTTTCATTGAATTAAAATCATTTTTATGCATTAATTTGATCCATAGTTCAAAAAATCATTTCTGCCTATTCATGAGGAGTTGGACATTGATTCTTCTTGCATTGCATTATGTTTAGCATGTAGTTTTTGAGATAAAAAGGCCATGATTTGATCTTTCATTTTCAAATTGTTTGGCATTTCTTTTGTTTAGGAACCCAAAAAACCCTAGAATCTTGTAAAAATCATAACTTGAAATTGGTTGAGAGTTGAGACCTCTCCTTTGGGCAGTGGTTTAGTATGGGATTAGGGGTCCTTGGTGTGGCATTTTCAATTTTTTGTAATGTTGTTTGATTCTGATTTTGGGTTGTGTTTGATGTTTGATTCATAAACCCTAATTTGGGCTTCCATATGCATCCATCTTGCATTCTCTTGCATAGCATGACTTGCCATGGCATTTTATGCATTCTTTTGATTCATTGAACATCTTAAGACATATTGAAAGCATGTTTGATCATTGTATCTTGCATTTGCCATGTTGTATGCCATTTGCATTTCATAATTTGTCATGTATGTTCATGTTTCTTAACTTGTCTCATTTGCATCCATGAGCTTGTATTGATCATCCCCATGTGTTGTTCCATGTTTGTATCATCTCATAGCATCATTAACATCATGTATATGCTTCTGGTTTTGTTTCTCATCATGCCATTGCATCCCATTTTGCATTGCATTGCATTCCTTTCACTAACATTTCAGGTGGTAAGTAACTTTGAGAAGTGAATTTGCCTTCACTTCTCACAATTTCTTTTCATCTCTTTCATGCATCCTTGCTGCATTTTGTTATGTGTTTGAGTTTGAGCTTGCTCATTCTTCTTCTTCTTACTCTCTTTCTTCAAGTGACTTGACTTCTTGAATGAAGCAAGTCACTTTGCTTCTCTTGATCCTTTCATCTGCTTCCTGGTGGTTCTTCTGAAGATTGCTCCTGTAAACTTCACAAACCTTAGGAACAACCAAGCATGACAATGATTAGGGTTTTGATTAGTCTCCCCTCATAGTTTTACCTTTGTGTCTCTTTTGAGTCATCTCTTCTCACCTCATAATCAGGGACTAAACCCTAAAGGCTTTAAGGCTTTGTGATTAAGCTTATGCCTGCATCCTTCTCTTAGGATGGAGTGTATAACTTTAATCCTAAGTGTTAAACCCTTAAGGTGTTTAAATCTCCTAATCAATTCACATAATAACCATCAAGACATCACACTTGTAACTTGGGCCTTGCATCAGGGTTCTAATTCTTCCTTAAATGGTTAAGAAGGACTAACCCTAGTGTTAATGGACAAGTCCCCCTCAAGTTGTCTTACAAATCATAAAATTCACTTCATCATCATATCATTAAATAAAATCCACTTAACCAAAGGCTTGTTTTGTCATGAGTTTAATCCCTAATCATGAATTAAGTTGAGGAGCTTTCCTCAGCTTAAACATTCTCATCTATTATCCTTCTTTTAGGATGGTGTAATGAGTCTGTTTAATCTTTGATTATGGCTTAACCTCATTACTCAACACTAAACAAAAACACCAAAAACATCTAATTAATCACAAATAGGTTAATGATCTTAATCCTATACCAAAGGTGATTAAGTGTGAGAATCTGACTTCACATTTAAGGTATTCTCATTACCCCTAATCAGAGGGAAGATGTGATGAGTTTACTAAATCCATTGGTTTAGGCTTAAGCTCATTAACTTATGACAAATCCAAAAAGCAATAAAAGACTGAAAGCACAAAAACAAACAATAATCGTCTCCTCCGGGATTCTTTTCTCATCTCATTCACTCATAAACGAGAACTTGCTTCTTCCGTCTAATGCAAGACAGTTTGCACCTGAGCCAGACAGGTCATACACTTGAGCATAGGCAAGTAAGCAGTTCACAAGTCAATTCATCTTTCAGTCTCTTTGGGTCGAACTACGGTGTTCTGACTTCCTCATTGCACGAGAGGATACGTAGGCATAACTTAACAGTTATCGAACAAAAGTCTCTGTATATTCCCCCTCTTTCTAGCCTCATTCTTTTAGCCTCATGATCTTGAGCATTTCACTCCTGTTCTTACACTGACACTTCACTTATATACTTCACTTTTCTCTTACACTGACACCTGTACATTTTGTTTTCCAGCTCTTTTACACACAAATTGCACTGACACTACCCCTTTAAAACACAAATCTTTCAAGCGTGGATCCCGTCGAGTACGGCGGACAATCTGGGTGCTAATACCTTCCCAGGTTGTAACCAACCCCCTTTCTCAGTCTCTCTGGTTCGCAACCGTCTTATCCATCTTTTTCTAGGTCTATGCAGCATTGCCTTTCCTCCGGGATAAAAATGCCTAGCTGGCGACTTTTTTCATCTCCAGTGAGTTCACTGCTGTGTGTTCTCATTGTCCTCTTTCGCCGACCGTTCGCGTCTGTACCTTTATTTGGACTTAGCTTCATTTATCGGGAGCGACAATATGGTATGGAGAACTTTGACCATGATAGTGAACTCTTAGCTTGGTATTATGAAGGTCTTGTCATGGTTGAAGTGGTAGCATGGCTAATGTGTAGATTATGGGTTTTATCAAACTGATATGCTTTTGTATTGGTTTGTATTGGTGATGCTTTATAGGTTGGGGATTGTGGCACAAGGAGGTATAATTCATGGTGGGAGACCATGGTTTGTCGGACTGACTTTCTTAGCAGTAACATTCGGAAATGTGGATTCATCCATAGATTGCCTAGGCTCAACTGAGTTAGGATTAAAAGCATCAATGGCTTGGCTCGAAGCATCAGAATCAATAGCATCTTTCATTTCATTTTGTCCTTTATTTTTCAAATTAAGAACTCATCCATCAAATTCAATTCTAAGACGTCCGTCCTCTATTGTGGTACACTCTTGCTGCCATGACTTTTGTCGAATTTGGTGCTTTGAATTTGAAGTTTTGGGAACATTCTTGTATGTGACTTCTATCGATACCTTGTTTTGTAGGACTTGTTGGTATTTGTCCCAATTGTGAAGAAAGTTATGGCAGGATTCTCAATGACACATGAAGATGGGAGTGAAGGTTCATGATTCACTTAAAGAAGAAACTCTCTTCAGATTGCTTTTGATTGGTTGTCCTCTTTTTTTGTTATGAACATGTTGAACCCTGTTGTTATTTCTTGTTTTCTTTATCCAAACATTGTTGAATGTATTAATTTTTTGATGAATCAATAGGTGAATGGTTTTCTTTGTCTTGCAGGTGCAAACTTCGACCCTGGCTGGTTTTCGGACGAAGAAATGCCTGAAGGCTGGATGAGTGACAGTCTTGTAATGAGCACAACCTGTTCAACTTATGTTCATGCTACGGATTTTTCGTCTGCTACAACGCGTTTCGTAATCTCTTGCTCCTGTATGATTGGCTTCACATAGGTCTTGGCACTTCATTTTTTCGTTACAAGCTTGCTTTGTCTCGCGGTAAACTTCGAACTTTCACTGCAATTTGCGGCAAACTTAAACATTTGTCCTTTCCTTATGTCAGTTCAGATCCTATACTATGAATGAACATTGTATAAATGACTCGCTGTGGAATTTTTGTGACTATATTCTGAATGCCTCTCTTGTGAATTTGCTTGTTCACTAATGGCAACTCTTGATTCTGCAGGTATCTTATAGGTGGGAGATAAGGAACATACAAAATTGGCTTGACCTGGATGAGTTTTATAGAAGAAAACTATGGCTAGGACAAGGATCTTAATGAAGCATAAAGATGGGTTCATGTTGCTTAATCTCCTTAGGTTGAATTTGAGTTTAGAATAAGGACTTGGTATTCTTGTAACAAAGCCTATTGATTGAGGAAATAGGACCTGCAAGTTTTGATATTGGCTTGGAACTTTTCTCATGTAATGGTTGTTTATTAGAATTTAAAACTCAATGAGCTTGAAAAACTCAAAACTTGTTTTTTACCCCTTGCATTTGAAAATTTCTTGAGCTGTAGAAACTACTTTTGTAAAATAAATCCCATTCTTAATTTCAATACAACACCTGAGATATACCAATTGCAAGATCCTTGGGCTTTTTTGACTTGTAAATCACTGACTTGTAATCCAGGCCTTTTTGTAACATATCAATGTATGTAGCATTGAAATGTGAGATCATGTTATGCACTTGAATGGCCTAATTTGGTCTTATACATCATGAATACTTATGTGGAATAACGTGATCATCAACATACTGATACGACTCACAACCTGATTTGATCACCAAGCCAATCGTATCTTGAATTTTTAATCATAGTGCAACTTGATTCACAAACTAAGGTCAAATTCATGAAATAAGACTTGATCATTTGAAACGCAACTTCAACTTGAGGTATAGCAAGAAAACATCATGGAGAATACTTTGGTAACATAAATTGAAATAAATCTTGGAATATCTTGAAGCCAATAGACTTGAAAAACAATTTTAATCCCTTGAAAATTTTCAATTGTGCCACATTTGAAGTCAATCCACCTTTGTCTTAATAGCCCTAATTGAACCATGTTTTTATCCCTTCGATACCTGATCTTTGGGCAATAAGAAAGAAACAACACAATGTATATACTTTTTGATTTTTTTAATAAGGGTTAGTAAACATAAAACATAAATGGAACTAAACTTATGAGTAGGACAAATTTGGGGTATGACACAAGTCACTGATTCTTGAAGATTGTCAAAATATTTTCCTTTGGAGTTTTGAAGAAGATGACAAAATCAGTTGACAAGATAGATTCACAAGATAAGGAGAAATATATGTTAAATGCTTATCATAAATACGATTGGTAGATCAACATATTTTTGCTAAGTGATTAAATCATCAGAAAATAATAAATCTTGTTTGTTGAAGATTATTTCTATATGAGTGTGAGATGTTTTCAAGAAACAAATTAGTCCACTATTGAATTTCTCATGTGAAGCTCATTAGAAGTTTTCCTAAGTGAAAAGGATGATTGTTGTCTTATGATTTTGATTCATAAGATCTTCAGAATGAGTCTACAAAAAGGAATGTGAGAAATCATAATCAGAAAGACGTAATGTCTAAGTGATTATTCTCTAACAGTACTACTGTAGAAATTCATACGCCTAACAGAAGATGTTTTGAAGAAGTATGAGATCCCATAATGTATCTCATCAGAACCTCCAAGGTGTCATTCTGAAGAAGAAAGAAGAAAGAATAGTCAGAAGAAAAAGGTCAAGTCAGAAGTAGAACGAGAGCAAGTTTGAATCTACATAGAAGATGTTCTTAAATTCTAAGGCATGTTCTATTTTATCTTTGACGCATTCTATAGTATATTATGATAAAGATTCTTCTACCAGTTAGAAGTTGTTTTATTTAGAACAATAGTGGTCAAATGTTTGTGAAAAGTTTAAGTCAGAACTTTTTTATTAGTGAAAGTGTCATGATTTAAAACGGTTCCTATTCATTAAGTAAATCTTTTAATTGATTTTCTGAGTAATGAACAATCACAACATTAAATGTGGTCATTTTATCTGAGATCGTTCGAACTTGATGGTGACACCTGTCCCACTCACTAAGCATACGTGACTAGGAAAAGACGTATTAGGTTAATTGAGTGTTTTTGGGAATAGACCAAAATCTATACATCTTCCTTATGTGCATTGCATCTTATTTGCGAGTCGTGTACTATGTATCCGGTAACCTATATATATATATATACATATCCTCACACTTCGCACACTACGCTACTTCACAAACCACATCTTCTATTAGAAAACCAAAACCCTAAAAACCCTCTCATTCTCATAAATGATTTTCGTCTCCATCACCGAAGAATGGCGTCCTTCTCTCGACAAAGGAACCTTAAAGATGAATGTCCTATTTCTACAAGGACACCAACGAATAAGCTTCTAGTCAAATGTGAAACAATGGTAAACTTCTGCAATCTGAAAGCGAACGACATTGACCTAACCCCCTCCATGGAGTATCAAGGGAGGATAAACTATTACAAAATATTGGAAGGACCAATCTATCTGAATCTGGTCAAGGAGTTCTAGATTCGTGCTGCTCATGGTAATGATATTATCATGTCATCTGCTTTTGGAAGGAGGGTAATAATATCGGAAAAGACTATTTCAGACTTACTGAAGCATGGCGGCTCAAGAGTGAGAATCATGAAATCTGAACTTAGTGAGCAAATGAGAGCTAAGGTTATGGCATTCATTCTCAAGGAATGAGCTATAATAGCTGCTAAGGACTATATATTCTTCGGTTTTAAAGATCCCTTACATGTATGGTTTAAAATCCTGCAAGGAAACATATTACATCACCTTCCTTCAAATCAACTATCGGTGATTCAGGAATGTGTCCTATATTTTCTTCTGAAGGGAATAAAGGTTCATCTTCTAGTGATTCTATTCAGATGATAAAATAATAAATCAAAGACTCCAGAATGAGTTCTAGCTTAGATATAAGAGAAGTTCTGTATGGGGAATCATCTTTGTTATTCTAGTTGAATCTGGAATAGTTTAAAACATAATAATGGCTGAAGGAGATTCAATCAGACTACTCAAACAGGCAGGAAAGGTGTTCAGATGGGAAGAGATGAAGCTAAAGGAAGATAGTGCTTTTCGTAAAACTATGTCCTTCAGGAAGGAGGTTATGACTGTGAGAGTTCTGGTTGAAGGGTTTCCCAATTTCAACTGAGCACATGTCCAAGAAGAAGTGACAAAATATCTTAGGGGATTCAAGAATAATTCCATAGATGTATGGATTGACTTGGAAGATATTCCAGATAAATTTCAAGTGATGTTTGAACGAAAAAGGAAAGGAAATAAGCAAAGATGCGATAATGGCGAAGGACCATCGACAAATAAGGGTAAGGTTGTCTATGAGGTGTTGGAAACGCCAATTCTCACTCCTCCTACTCTCAATGAGGCACTTGTTGCTTTTAAGGATGATACTATCAATATAATTCAGAACCTTCTAGATGAGTCAAACACTAGTAAGGATCCAACTGCTCTGGGAAATGTCTATACAAATTTTAATGGATGGATGAAGAAATTTCTAAGTTCAAGCAACTAGCAATATAGAAAGCTGAAGAAATACAAGCAGTAGAATTAAGGGTGGTTGAGCATGATGGTCCGTCTACTCTAAACCAGATTCTACAATCTATGTAGAATCAACAGTTAACCCTCTTGTGAAGATTAGAAAGGAAATATGGACTTATAGACGACATCAGGGGCATTGTCTAACAACTTGTTATGAGAATTCCACCTCCTTCAAATCCTTAAGGCAATCTAGGTTATCCCTTAGGAAATTGTTATGTTTTGAATGTTTTTTTTTTGTATATGAGGATTAATAATGTTCCAATTTCTGTTTAAATCTATTTTGTTATGGTTGATTTAAAATTTTTGCCCAAAAGATCTGTCATATCTTAATTAAGTATGAATGAATTGTAAGCTTGAATGCATAATTTAATTTCCATATGTTTCTTTGCATAAATCAGAATCATTATCATATTGATATGCTTTTAAACGCTAAATGCTCTAACTTTTTGATGATGTAAAAAAGGGGGAGAAATGAAAATATGATTTTGATTTAACCTAAAAGAATGCAAACTCAAACAAGTAATAAAATGATATAAAATTGTTTATCACTAATGTAACACCCTTTTTACCCTCAACACATAATACATGTATAATTCAATAAAATCAGAGTATCATCAGAAAGGGTATCAATATTCTTCTTTTTACAAACATAAAAAACAATCATTTTATTTGTCCTATCCCGTTACACGGGTTGCAACAGTCAACAAATCATATACCATCATTATTACGCAGCGGAAAATAAGTCATCAACTTCATCAACTAAATAAAGAAAATTCAAATTTTAATCAAAACATTATGAACTCAACAATCCTTAACGGCTAATACCAATTAAAAAATAAAACAAAATGAACACAACAGATTATCAAGCATTCCCATCCTAATGTTACAGGAAATAGGGCAGAAAACCACACCTAACTAAACAAGAGACAAAAAAACAATACTTCAAGCTACATCCAAGTACCGAGCTTATTCTTGAGTATCTGTAGGATGACATAATGGACCATCACCAAAGGCAGACAGGGTGAGTAAATCCACACTTAATATAAATAATATAAATAAGGAATTACAAGTCAACATGCATCAATAGATAAATCATTTCAAGTCTTACCCTTATACAACAAAATCTATCACATTATCACATAAAATACAAGTGCAATCATGATATGCCACGAAGAATGAAATGCAATCCTCATATTATGCATGTGGTACCGAACCATCATCACAGATGGAAACTGGGCCATCAACCCTCCACAAGGGAGAACATCATAAGCATCATATCACTTCAATCCACATGATGGGATTGAAGCTACTAACGGACCGAAGTCCCATCATAATTATGCCATGAATGCAAGACGCAATACAATCATACATCATCAAAACTCATCAACTATTGCATCTGCATTCATCATCATTCCTCATTCATCATTCACACATCTAATACCATTCCTACTCATATCATCATAATACAACACAACTCATCTAAACATCATTTTATTACAAATTCCTACATATTTAGCATATTACATCATGGCAAGAATTCACAGCAACCTCATAGCAACTTAGGACAACAAAACATGTCATTTCGAATCATTTTCAAGAATTTTTTCTTTCAAAAATTTCCAGGTCTCGTTAAGCGGCATCCTCTCTGGTTGTGGAAAGTTGAGATTTCCAACTGCTCGCTAAGCGAGACGACAATTTAACGCAGAAAAACTCTATGATTTCAGTACGACTCTGCTGCGACAAAAATCCTCAAAAATCATATTTTAACAACTGAAAAACGTAAAATTCATTCATGTAACCAACTACCATCATGTATTCATCAACTATAACATCATCATTTAGTCAACCTATTCTCATAATCCTCTTAACCCTAAGATTTCCCTCAAAACCCCATTTCTCATAAGACCTACCTCTACATTATGAATATTGAACGGAAAATACTCCCTATACCTTAGTTAATCTGGACTCTTTCAATCACCTCTTGAAGAATCTCCAACCCTAGCCTCCTTGGTTCCTCAGAGAAAATTCTCTCAATCTCCAAAATACGTGTTATCAGACTTTATTCCCAATTCTCTTCTCTTAATCTTCACAAATAACCAAAATACCCTCAAGACCTCTAACTACCTTATTTCATTTTAATAATAATGTTTAAATAATATTCATAATTATTCTAATATCACTATCGAAATAAAATAATTTCATCACCACAATGTCGCTCCCGGGATTTTCATCCTAGTACAAATGTGAAAGTGGCACGGAAAAGGTAGAGTCGCCAGCCAGACATTTTTATCCCGAAAGAATGGAAAAGGTCTTGCGAACCAAAGATCTGGGTTCGGGAGTCGGTTACGACCTGGGAAGGTATTAGCACCCCAGATCGTCCGCCGTACCCGACGGGATCCATGCTTGCTTGTTTGTTTCAAAGGGTGAGAAATAAAAGTGTTGCTAAATAAAACTGCTAACTGGAATGGAAGTGAGAAAAGGAACTGGATAAGAGAATGGAAAGAAATGGGGAAATGTAGGGAAAATAAAGAATGTTCTCGAACGGGCCCTACCCCGCTGCCTACGTACCTCATCAGGAAAATGAGGATCAGAGTCGACGTAGTTCGCCTAACTAAGGCAGGAACTAATTGTTTGTATTTTTTATGCGCTGGAAATGCTTATGTCTATGCTCAGGTGTTATAGGCTCGTCTGGTACGAGTGCGTTTACCGTCTTGCATGCGAGACAAGTCGTCGCAAGTTCGCGTTCAGAATGAATGAGATGAGAAAAGAAGTTCCCGCAGGAAAGTCGCTTATTGTTTTGTTGTTTGCTTTTTAAAAGTTTTGTATGAATTTGGCACAAGAAAGTGAATTCAAACTCTTTTCCATGGAATGTGTACTTGCTACTACATTCCAAGATGGAATAATAGAACAAGCACACCAAGTAAGGAGAATTTACCCATGACTTGTCTCCAAGGATTAAGGTTTAAGTTCACTAGTTTGTTGAACTTTATTTGATGTTTTTGTAGCTTGTGAAGAAGTATCTTTTAGGTTTTCTTTGTGAAATAAACTCTTGATCAGACTTGTACATCATGCTAGACAAGCCCACACTATTCCAAGATGGAATGAATATGAGTGCCCCATGGAATAAGGCTATACACAAGAGATTCTTTCATGTCTTTTATTAAGTCTTTTTTATTTTGTTTGAAGATGAGAAAAGAAGACTCAAGAGGCAAAAGGTAAAAGCTAATGGGGGACTAAGACACAACCCTAAGTTATCTTATTATGTACAAGAGGTGATCCTATGGTTTATGAGGTATTCTAAACCTAAGGAAAAGAAAAGCAATTTAGAATTCAACTTACTTCCTAAGGAAGTTAAGTTGAATCTAAAGAACAAGAGGGAGTCCTATGAACAAAGAAACAAGTGCTAAGGAAAATGCAATAACATGCATAAGAAAATGAATGATTACCTCATCTTCCCCCTACAAAACAAATGTTAGCATGATGGAGTAATTTGAACAATATTAACATGGCGAACTTCAGTTAAGAACTCACATTAGCTTAAGAAAAGTGTTAGTGAACTTCTAAGGCTAATACCTAAGTCTAAAGTATCCTATAAGGCAACACTCTTCAAAAGTCAGTAGCTAAATCATATTAAAAGTATCTAAAGGGATTAAGTGAACCAAAATCAAACTATGCCCTAAAGTGCTACTAAACCCTAATGAAACCTAAGGATGAAGTTTAAAGGGGAACCTAAGTGTTTTAACATGCTAAAATCTCCTAAAATCAAAAGTAAATGAAAAATCCATAACTTAACATTATATGAAAGTAAAGGATGAGATTAGATCAAATGGGAAAGAAGAAATTCAAGTCAAAGATGTTCAAACATTAGATTGAAAGGTGAAAGAGTGCACATGGAGACATGTTCTAAATGTGAAGCAAATGACTTAACATGACAAATAAAAAATGACCAGAGGCTTGAAAACAAGTTATAATGGAAATTAGATTTGGAAAATATTCACAAATGAAGTGGTAAGAGGCATCCTAAGGCTAGGTGTCCAAATTAGGGTTTTCAAGGACCTTTGGATGGCAAATGAAGTTCAAAAGGATGCAAAAGACTATAAACTTGATATGAATATATGGGAATGATCACAAAACACTTATGAGACACAAAACAAAGATATTATGAAGTTATCTTATGTATAAATGCAATTTGAGATGGTTAAGATGGAAGGAAAAGTGAAATTAGGTTAAAATGGGACATATGTGATTTAAGACTCAAGGAACCCTAAAAAAAACAAAGGTAAAGACCTAAGGATTGTAAATAACACTTAATGACATCCCCTAAGACCTATGAGACTCAAAATTAAGACCTCAAGGTAGTGGCATACATGCCTTATTCTAATAGGACCAAAGGAAATGAAGGAAATGAATAAAAATGTGACTTATGAACTAAGCAACTTGGAAACATATCAAATGATTATGAAAAATTATGAAACTTGACACTCTAATACAAAATCCAGAGGGTGACTTGTATCCAAAAAATATAACAAAAATTCTTATTTTTGAATGGTCAAATGAAGTGTAGAAGTGAATTAGGGTTTATATGCATACATGTGAAAAGAACGAACCAAAAGTTGATTTCCAATGACCTAAAAATCAAAACAAATTTTTTTTGGAGAAATTTAATGAGTCCTATGACTAATGAAAAAAAATGAACCATTTATCTTTTGTGGTTTGGGAGAAAGAAAATAAACAAATTGATTGGTCAGAAATATAGAAAATATGGAACAATTAATTGGGAAATTAATTCTGCCTTAAAAATAAAAGAAAAATGGGAACTAAAATTATGGAAAAATAAGGAAAAACATGAGGATCTCATATGAATTAATCTGTAATTTTTCATGATGTTTTGATATTTTTAAAAATAAAAAACGAAAATGTAATAAAATGTGAAGAAAAGAAATAAAAAGAAAATAGGCTGAATTAATTGATTGGGCATGGGGGTGTTAATATCAACCAAGTACACTAAGTTGGGCCTAATACACATGTGCTAGGGGTGCTAATAACAATCCAAGAAACCCTTCAAAAAAATGCACGTGGCATGCATGCTAATTTTAATGCGCTGACATGTTTGGAACCACAAGATGATAAATATCAAACAACTACGTTATAAAGTTGACTAACTAATTAGGGCATTGTTCCGTCACCGAAGAAGACCTCTGATCATCTTCTCTGGTGACCTGAACCTAGGGAAAATCCCAAAACCTAATTAAAATGAAATCTAAGGCCATCACTGTGTTCGTCTCAATGAGTGCAATCCAAATCCAGGTTCAAAATCCATTTATCTTTCATATTCAGTGCAAATCGAAGCTATCAAATCCAGCCTAAAATTCTGAAACTAAGCATTTAGGATGCCTATCAACTAGCCAGTGGTTGCAATGCTTCTAATAAGCTCAACATCACACAAAACAATCAAAATCAAGGCAATCGTGCAAAGAAGATTCAGTGTGAAAACCTGGAAATGCAGGGATGCTAAGATCAAAGAAAACCAGAGATGAGATTCCTCTTGATGCTCTGCTTAACCTTGAATGCTTGCAGAGTGAAATAAACACTCTGTGAGTGGAGAATCTTGATGAATTGAAGGCAATGCAGAAAAATACAAAGGCTTGTTCTTGAGATTTTCAGACCCCTTGAACCATGGATCTCAAGCTGAACATAATGATGATGTTGAATTGATGAGAAATGCCATACTGTGGATTGAAATCACTGAGAATCTTGATGACTTGCAGAGCTTGTGCACTGATGCAATGTGAAGGATTTAGATGAATGCATCCATGACAATGGTGTTCAGAGGTGATGAGGATGATGATTAATGGAATAATAGAGAATGTAGATGGATGTAGAGGCTAGCTTGAAGTAAAATGCAGAAGAAGATATTCAATGCAGACAGAAAAATCAGAGGGAAAGTGATGAATTGTGAAGTGATTTTGATCAAATGAAAAAGTTGTTATGATTCAGTTATGAGCAGCTTCTTATAGGCGTGGTTAGAATTTAACTACTCTAGTTAACATTTAGAACTAGAGTAGAGTTAACTTGAGGTGAGTGAAGCAACTTGAAGGGTGTTTGGTGCAATGGCCTGAAGCTAAGTTAATTTTACTGAGTTTGCTCGAAAGTGGTCAAGGACATGATAATTATGGTGAGGCTTGATGATGTGTGGTGAACCTGATCAAATCAATACAACTATGCAAAGCAATGCTTCTCACTTGTTTGGATTCTTCATGATAGTGCATGGCAGTTGGTGTGTATGGTCATACATGTGATGACTTACACTCTAAAATGAAGCCTTGTGATCATAACATGGTGACTGAAGTTTGCAAGCTTGAATAGAGTAAAACCAGTTCATGATTCAATGCCTTAGCTTACAAGAAATTAGGATGCAAACTATGATCTTCCCTTATGCAAAACTTCAAGCTCAAGGCACCAATTGAGGCAATTCTTGTGATTAAATTAAAGGTAACGCAACATAGAACAATTTTGGAGTTTGATGCAAGATGAGATATGTTCTCTAAGTCACTCAAATGGAACTTTGAAGATCATGCCACAATGCTGCATCCTGGGCCTGCACTGCATGACTTTGGCCTGGGCAAGGTGCCTTGTGTATTTGCAGTTTGAGGATCCATATTTTGTCTCTCCATAACTCTTAATCCCTTGATCATATGAAAAATCCATAAACATGAAAGTTGCAAAGGAGACAACAATGAACAACTTTGATGTTCAAAGAAAGTTCATTTGAAGCTTTTTTGATGGAGGAAAATGGCTTGACTTATGGAACACCACCTGTTTGATGAAATTTTAGGCAGGGTGCGCGCAGGCTGCAAGGCATGCCCTACCTCTTGCTTTGTTTTGCCTTGATTTGTCCAAACTTTGCAAGATCATAGCTCTCTCAATTTTAATGCTATGAGTGAGTTCCACCTATGGATTTAAAGCTTAAGATGCCCTCTTTAATTGGCTCATGGTAGAATTTTGATATCCCTTGTATTTTTGGAGAAGGCCTCTCTTGAAGTGGCTGCAAAAATGGCCAAAACTTGCCATTTTTGGAAACCCTAATTTTCCAAAAATGGTAAGTTTTGGTTTTCTTGATGTCTCTTGATTCCTCCATCATTTCTTGATCAAATTTGAACCATATGATCTTTGTAACCCTAATTTCATGATTTTGATCTCAATAAGTCAGGAGTTGACTTTTTCCTCAGTATGGTTGACTTTTCCCCAATTCCCTGATTTCCAGTCATCTGGCCAATTAAATCTCTTCCAAAATGTTTCTATGGATGAAATTTGAACCCTATGCACTTGACATCATATATAAGACAATGGAATCCACTTTGGATCAAAATTTCATTAAGAAGCCTAGTAGAAATGAAACCTAATTTGACCCCTTTTCACTTGGAGATGTTGCACTGCCTGCCTCCTTTGATCAATTCAATTTTTTTCATGAATTGTGGCTTCAAGTGAAGACTTGTGGGATGTTGTGAACCCTTGGCAAAGGTTGAGAAGCATTGTGGCTCCTTGGTTGCCTTTGTATAACCTTCAATTGCTCCAATCAATGATCACATACCTATGCCTCAACTATGATGAACATGATGCAATGTTTTTGACTATTCATGAACTTGTTTATGCTAAATGCTATGCAAAATGTTGAGGAAATGAGAGGGAAAATTTTGAGGTATTACACACAACACCACAATATACCACACAATACCATATATTCATAAATAATTAATAAATAATTAAATTACGAATTTCAGGGTATTACAACTCTCTCCCACTTAAAGAATTTTCGTCCTCGAAAATGTACCTAAAACAAACAGAGTCGGATACGACTCCTTCATCTTATCTTCATGTTCCCAAGTCCAACTTTCACCTACTGGTCCACCCCACAATACCCTTACCAAGGCAATCTCTTTTCCTTGTAACTATTTCATTTCTCGGCCATCTCTCTTCAATGGTAATGCCTCAACAGTCAGATTATCTCTTACTTGTACGTCGTCCATCTGAATCACATGCGATGGATCGCACACATACTTCCTTAATTGAGACACATGAAACACATCATGCAAATTCGCAAGCGACAGTGGTAACACAATCCGATATGCCACTGATCCGATCCTTTACAAAATCTGATACAGACCAACAAAGCACGAAGTGAGCTTTCTAGACTTCAAAGCTCACCCGAAACTAGTCACCAGAGTAACTCTCAAGAACACATGATCTCCCTCCTTGAACTCAAGTGTCTTCCTTCTCTTATCATGATAAATCTTCTGATGACTCTACGATGCCTTTATCTCTTGGATCATTTTAATCTTCTCGGTCGTTTCCTGCACTATCTCAGGTCCGAATACAACACTCTCGCTTGATTCGTACCAACATAAATGAGTTTTACAACTTCTACCATACAACTCCTTATAAGGTGCCATATCAATACTTGCATGAAAACTTTTTTTGCAGGTAAACTCAATCAATGGAAAATGACTATCCCAAGCTCCACCATAGTCCATCACGCATGCCCTCAACAAATCTTCCAAAGACATGATAGTTCTCTCTGTTTGACCGTCCGTCTATGGATGATATGCGGAACTCATCCTCAACTTCGACCCAACACATCTCGTAAACTTTTCCAAAATATCGACGTAAACTATGAATCTCTATCTGATACAATACTTGATGGTATACCATGCAACTTCACAATTTCCTCAATATACATCTCAGTTAACTTCTGCATAGAATGATTAATCTTCATCGACAAGAAATGAGCCGACTTAGTCAATCTATCTACAATCACCCAAATAAAATCATTTCCTTTCTCCGTCTTCGGTAAACCCGACACGAAATCAATGGAGATATTTCCCCTTCCATTCTGGAATATTCAATAGTTGCATCATTCCATATGATCTCTGATGTTTTACTTTTGACTTTTGACAAACCAAGCACGAATACACGAATGTAGAAATATCCCTCTTTATACCCGACCACCAAAACAATTTTTGTAAGTTTTGATACATCTTTGTAGCACCAGATGCATACTCAGCCTACTACGACGCCCTTCCTCTAAAATACTCTGCTTAAGTTCCTGAACATCTAAAACACACACTCTATCTCGGAACCTCATTACACCATTCTCATCAATCTGAAATTCACCTCCATTACCTTGGTTAATCAAAATCAAATGATCAACCAACTTCAAATTAGATTGTTGTCCCATTCGGATTTTCTCTACAATATCACTGGTCAATTTCAACATTCCCAACTTCACACTATCGGATGTAGTCTCACACAATAAACTCATGTCTCTGAACTGTTCAATCATCTCGAGTTCTTTCACCATAAGCATCAACATATGAAATGTCTTCCTACTAAAAGCATATGCAACCATATTCGCCTTACCAGGATGGTAACTCAAATCAAAATCAAAATCCTTCAACAATTCCAACCACCTTCTCTGTATCATATTTAGCTCCTTCTGATCAAACAAATATTTCAAACTCTCATGATCATTGAACACTTCAAATTTCAAACCAAAGAGACAATGTCTCCAATTCTTCAACATAAACACCACGACTGCTATCTCTAAATCATGTGTAGGATAATTCCTTTCATGAAATCTTAGTTATCTAGAAGGATAAACAACTACTTGTCCATTCTGTATCAATACTCCTCCAAGTCTCGTCTTTGACGTATCACAATACACCACAAAAGACTCATTCGGATTACGCAAAACCAACATTGGAGCAGTCGTTGACTTCTTCTTTAATTCCATAAACTCTTTTCACATGTAACATCCCACACATAAGCTTGACTATTTCAAGTTAATTGCGTCAAAGGAAACGCCAGCTTAGAAAAACCTTCAATAAACTTCCGGTAATAACCTGCCAATCCTAGAAAACTTTGGATTTTTGTAGCAAACTTCGGAGTATTCCAATTCAACACAGCTTCAATCTTCGAGGGATCTACAACTATTCCCCCATTTGAAATTACATGACCAAGGAAACTTACTTCCTTCAACCAAAATTCACATTTTGATAATTTCACATACAACTTCTTTTCTCTCAAAATCTGCAAAATAGTCCTAAGATGTTCGACATGCTCTTCTTCCGACTTAGAGTATATCAAAATATCATCAATGAAAACAACAACATACTCATCCAGATACTCATGAAATATACGATTCATGTACTCCATAAACACACCAGGTGCATTGGATACACCAAACGACATCACGATATATTCATAGTGACCATATCTCGTCCTGAAAGTCGTCTTCAGAATATCATTAGGCTTAACTTGACTCTGATATCAATCTTACTAAAAACATAGACACCTACTAGTTGGTCCATCAAATCACCGATTCTCATAAGTGGATATTTATTCTTACTAGTGACCTTGTTCAACTGCTGGTAATCGACACACAACCTCATACTAGCATTTTTCTTCTTCACTAACAACATCGGGGCACCCCACAGAGAAACGCTTGGCCGGATATATTTCTTCTCAAGAAGTTCTTCAAGTTTCTTCTTTAATTCACTCAATTCGGAAGATGGCATCCTATAGGGAGCCATCGACAATGGACTAGTATCAGGTATCAAATCCACTGAAAACTCAACTTCACGCTCTAGAGGAAAATCACTAATGTCATCCAGAAAAACACCAGGAAATTCACGGACAACAGGTAATTAGACACTCACAGGTTCACGGTCAACCTCTAAAGCTGCAAATAATGAAAACATCGGAGCTTCATCTTCTAAAAGTTCATCCACTTGCTTTGCTGATAAAAACATCAACTCTCCACAATCACCAAACTCTGGAAACTCTATTTCTTCGCATAACAATTGATATGCACAAAGTTAAACTCCAACCAGTTCATGCCAAGAACTATATCCATATGGAGTAAGGGCATACACACTAAATCCATCAAGAAATATTTCCCAAAAATGGTCATAGGACATCTCAAACACACACGATTAGTCGTAACTGAACCATTAGCAGGCATTTCTAGCAGGATATTACCATTAATGTCAGACAAAGGCAAATTTAACCTGGCCGCACACTTAAGTGAAACAAACAAATGAGTAACACTAGTATCAATAATAGCAATAAACTCAATATCGTTAATAAAGCATGTACCTCAAATCAAATTATCCTTCTTAGGAACTTCTGAGCCACTCAAATCAATCACTCTGCCATTGGTCTGAGCAGCAGTAGAAGTCTTCTTCGGTTTCTGACACTAAGTATTGATGTGCCCCTCTTCACCACATTTGAAACAAGTTGGTCATTCACTGTGGCACTCATCCTTCCTATGACCCCTCTTGCCACATTTGTAACATCTCACCATTGGATTGTTGCACACATCAGACCCTTGAACTCCTTCCCCACACTTGTAGCACTTGAGAGGAACCTAACTCTCTCCCCCACTTGGCTTGTTACCATCTGTAACCTTTTGCTTCCCCTTCTCAGCTGGATTCACATAAGGTTTCCCCCAAAACTGGCCCTTCTCTTTCTTCTCTCCTGCAAGTTTATAGTGAGCATATCGAGCTCGACTGTCCTCATCATAAACTCAGCTCTTATCCACCAACTCAGCAAACTTTCAGATTTGTTGGAATTCAATCCCTTTTTTGATATATAGTCTTAGCCCATTATCAAACTTGAGGCACTTAGACAACTCAATATTATCACACTAGTCTTTCAAACTTTACAACATACTCTGCCACAGTCATACTTCCCCGCTTCAGCTCCAAGAATTCAACCTCTTTCTTGCCACAAGCGTCTTCAGGAAAATACTTACTCAAGAACTCTCTCCTAAACACATTCCAAGTTATCTCAGCCCCAATACCTTCCAATCTCTAACGGGTATTATCCCACCAATCTTCAGCCTTGTCGTCCAACATGTGGGTGCCAAACTGCACCTTCTGAGCATCAGAGCATGCCATGATCATGAAAATCTTTTCAATTTCCTTAATCCACTTATGCACGCTCTCAGGTTCATAAGTACCTTCAAACTTTGGTGGATTGTTACTCTGAAATATCCCCAAGGCATGAAACTCATCAGGAGCATTGTTCTAAGTCGTAGCTTGAGCAAGTGCAGCCACCGCATTCGCAAGATCACAATTTGCAGCCATTCTGCAAATCACCGGCAACATCAAATGAACGAATCAATAACGTTATACTCACACATAACAATCGACAAGACTAACAACGACAAGACACGACCGGACAGACCGGCCTGCTCTGATACCTCTGATGTAACACCCTTTATACCCCAACACATAGTACACATATAATTCAATAAAATCAGAGTATCATCAGAAAGGGTATCACATTTCTTCTTTTCACAAACATAAAAAACAATCATTTTATTTGTCCTGTCCCGTAACACGGGTTGCAACAACCAACACACCATATACCATCATTATTACACAGCGAATAATAAGTCATTAACTTCATCAACTAAATAAAGAAAATTAAAATTTTACTCAAAACATTATTAACTCAACAATCCTTAATGGCTAGTATCAATTCAAAAGTAAAACAAAATGAACGCAACAGATTCTTAAGCGTTTCCATCCCGATCTTACATGACACAAAGAAGGACACCACACCTAACTAAACAAGTGAAAAAAAATACTTCAAGCTATATCCACGCACCGAGCTTATTCTTGAGTATCTGCATGATGACATAATAGACCATCACCAAAGGCAGACATGGTGAGTAAATCCACATTCAATATAAATTTTATAAAGAAGAAATTACTAGTTAACATGCATCAATAGATAAATCATTTCAAGTATCACCCATATATAACAAAATCTATCACATCATCACATAAAATACAAATGCAATCATGTTATGCCACCAAGAATGAAATGCAATCTTCATAGTATGCATGTGGTACCGAATCATCATCACATATGGACACTGGGCCATCAACCCTCCACAAGGGAGCACATCATAAGCAGCATATCAATTCAATCCACACGATGGGATTGAAGCTACTAATAGACCGAAGTCCCATCATAATTATGTCATAAATGTAAGACGCAATACAATCATACATCATCAAAACCATCAACTATTACATATGAATTCATCATCATTCATTATTCATCATTCACACATCTAATACCTTGCCTACTCATATCATCAATCTAAACATCATCATAATATAACATAACTCATATAAACATAATTTCATCATAAATTCCTACACATTTAGAATATTACATCATGGCAAGAATTTACATCAACCTCATAGCAACTTAAGACAACAAAACATGTCATTTCAAATCATTTTTAAGAATAAAACATTTTAAAAAAGTGCTAAGTCTCGCTAAGAAGGCACCGGGCTTGCTAAGCGGCTTTCTCTCGGGTTGTGGAAAGTTCAAATTTCTAACTGCTCGGTATGCGAGACGACAATTTCACGCAGAAAAACTCTGCAATTTCAGTACGACTCTGTTGCGGTAAACTCATTAAAAATCATACTTTAACAATAGAAAAACGCAGAATTCATTCATGTAACCAACTACCATGATGTATTCATCAACTACAACATCTAACATCATCATTTAGTCAACCTTTTCTCATAATCCTCTTAACCCTAAGATTTCCCTCAAAACCCCATTTCTTATAAGACCTACCTCTACATTATGAATATTGAACGAAAAATACTCCATATAACTTAGTTAATCTGGACTCTTTCAATCACCTCTTGAAGAATCTCCAACCCTAGCCTCCTTGGTTCCTCAGAGCAAATTCTCTCAATCTCTAACATACGTGTTATGAGATTATATTCCCAATTCTCTTCTCTTAACCTTCACAAAGGACCAAAATACCCTCAAGACCTCTAACTCCCTTATTTTATTTTAATAATAATATTTAAATAATATTCATTATTATTCGAATATCACTATCGAAATAAAATAATTTCATCACCACAACACCACAATATACCACACAATACCATATATTCATAAATAATTAATAAATAATTAAATTATGTATTTCAGGGCATTACAACTAACGTTTGATTGTTTAATGTTTAACCGAGGAACTTTGAAAAAGTTCACAGGGAATTCTTATAACAGGTTAATTGTAATAACTCTGTTAAGTTCTTAAGAACTGATGTTCATATAATCGAATTTGTACACTTCGTGAACATATGTTCATAATCAGATAGACCTAATACTATTAAGAAGTTGAGAACTTTTTGAAAATCAAAGTTATCATGATTTTGGTATCATAATGTTTAGAAGTTGTAAATTGTATGAGAATATGATATTCAGAACATAAGAATCTAAATCAGAATTCTTCCTGAAAGCAGTCAAGACAAAGTCTACAATCAAAGACGCTTTTCAAAATAACATGCTATTCAGAAGTTTTAAGACTGATTAAAGATAAGTATACAAAGATCCAAGAAAAAGAAGTTTTGTCAAGACAAACTCTGATACTCTAGAGGTATAATGTTTTGCTTTTGAAGAACCAGATGAAGTTCTGATAGACCAAGCAGTGATTTGCAATTGGTATCAGACTCAGAATCAAGCTTTGATCTATCATAGAGTTCTGATAATAACAAGGTTCTGAGATGAAGGTCTCTGTTCTAGTCATACTCTGATGTGTTAAGATAGGGAAGTAATTCTTCTCTATTCTATGTTCTGACAACTCAAAATTTGTATTTTGTGAGTCTTGGGATCAGGGGGAGACTCTGAAAAGCCATTAATAAAATTTTGAGGATAACACATTAAGGGGGAGTTGTTGCTCGGAAAATCTGAATATGTTATCATTGGTGATTACCCGATGATTATCCTTCCACGTTTGGTGATTACCCTATATAAAATGTTCTATCAAAATACATGGTTTTGTCATCATCAAAAATGGGAGATTGTAAGAACAAGAGTTGTCTCTGTATTTCATCTCTAAGTTTTGATGATAACAAGGAAGTATTTGTGAAAGAACTATTTTATGTTATGATGTTTTCTATGTGCAGATCATGGATATTGAATATATCAGATCAAACAAAGATTATGAAATGTACGCAAATGATAATATGCGAAGTTACTATGTGTAACACTAGTCGCAATCGTGTTGAAGAAGCAAGTGTGATTTTGTATCTGAATATCATCAGGAAGATCCAAGGATGCCTGATGTTGCTAATGAAATGCTCTTGTGGAATATGTTATGAGAGTTATTCTAAATAGAAAGTGAGCGAAGCTTCTGATATGTTAATCTTCTATATAATTTGATGACTTGATGTTCTGAAGACTAAATGTCTAAAGACCAAGTGCAGAAAGACTCTAAAGACTTAAGGGTTATGAAGATTAAGGTTCTGAAGAACCAAGTGCTAAAGACTCTGAAGAAAATTTTCTATATGAATAAGGTTCTGAAGATTCTAAAGACTTGAAGTTCTGAAGACCATGGGTTTAAAGCCAAGTACTGAAGAATGAAGTTCTGTGTGAACAAGTTCTGAAGACTGAAGACTTAGGTTCTTTGAAGACCCAATTATCATCGTCTCTAACTCATGCTTCATTTAATCATATGCAATTAGAATCATCTAAAGTTCATAAGATAATGTTACTGTTAGCAAGGATAGTACTCAGTACGATAATCTTTATGCCAATACCTTTTAACTAACTTTAAATTATGGAAAATAACAATACATGGCTGTACTATTTTCATCCTTGTATAAAAACATTCTTCTGTATCTAGTTGTGCTTTAACGACTATTTTATGTTGGGCTATATAAGGAAAGCATCACATGTGATGTAGTCGTTGAGAACGTAGTTATTGCTATGTTCTACAACCGATTGTTGATGTGGTTATTAAACACCACAACCAAAGAGCATTCAAAGATATGACTAGCTTTTGCTGGTATACAACCATTGGTTTATGTGTTGGTGTTAATTTATATAACCAGAAAGGTTCAAACACACATACAACAAAGTTTTCAAGATGGTATTTGAACCATGTTATTGATGTTGTCATACAATCACATAAGGTTGATGATTAACTAGGATAACTATGGAATAAACCATAAAGAGTTTGATTGAATACGCAACTCACAAGCTGATTACTCTTTGACAACAATCTGCTTATGTAAAGAGATCTTAGATTCACATGTACTTAACTTCATATTGTGTAAGAAGCTATCAAAGATGAAGAAGACAAGAAAATGATCATGGAAGCTCCAATTACAAATCTACAACAAGAATGTTATGTATCTGAAGTGATCATTGGATTGAAGAAGTTAAAGGGCTGCTGTCTAGAATGTTCTTAAGTGAATCAAGATGAAAAAGTCTTTCTCGCTTTCAAAAGAAAATCAACAAAGCTTACAAAGCTTTTGAAGAAGACTTTAAAAATTCAAGTGCTCAAGGGTTGTTGTCTGTGAAGAGGCAAGTTGAAGAAACATAAGACCATACAACTGAGCAATAATTAATTGTAATATTCTTAGTGTGTATTTAGGTTCTTCTGATGTACTTAAACAATGAGTTTACACGTTCTTATGTAAGAAGAAAACTCTTGTAAACATTACCCACTTCCCTAAAGAACCAAGTAAAGGTAAGAACTTTAGGAGGCACAAAACTTAGTAGTTAGTGCGTTCTCAAAAGATATGTGTTATGGTGAAATGCTCTGGGGCTAAGGTTCTGGTGATGCTCAAAACTATGTGTTCTGGAACCTGAAGTTGCAACTATTGGTTATGCAGTTAGTCACAGTGGTTGGCCGCACAAGGAATTTACAACAGTTGTTGTGCAGTTAGTCACGATGGTTGGCCTCATAAGGAAGTCATGACATGTTATTGTGCAGTTAGTCACGACAGGTTGTCGCGCAAGGAAGTCACAACTTCGATTTTGCAGTTAGTTACAGTGGTTGGCCACACGATTGTAATCATCATTTGATTATAGTGGATTAAGTCCTTGATGAAGGAAAATCACCTTGCGGGATGGACTGGACTAGCTTGAGTGTTTCTCAACTGAATCATGATATATCGTGTGTTCTTTACTCTTACTTTATGCTTTACTTTATGTTTATGCTTCCGCAGTGCAATCATAACATAACTTAACGCAATACTTCCCTTTGTGAAAAGTAGTCAAGAGTGAAAACCTCAAATCAATCCCCCTTTTCTTATGTTTATCTCACACCTTCACAACCCGCCTTGAATTCTCACAACTTCAGTGCCACAACTCCCACTTACCCTCACGAGTATCTAGCTCAACCACATTATCACTAGCATCACAATCTCTAAGAAATACCAAACTCTAAACATGAAAGAGAAAAATGGACGTAAGAGTATAATAAGATAATACTCGTGGTAATAATTCATGCAGAGGGGAGAATAACCAAGGTTGTAAGAGCTATTGTAAGGGCACAATAATTTTTTTGTGTGTAAAACAATTACTATGAGAAGGTGCGATGAAAATGGAAATCCAACACTCTAATATTATAAGGAAAAACCTCTTCTATATAGAGTGGTTATCAATAGCTTATAATCAACATTGGTATGACAAAATATCAATGGTTTTGATCGTAAGCCCACAAATATGAGGATGACTTAGATTAAATAGTCATTTCCAAGGTAATTTTAATCATTTGATAATTAATAATAGACTTATCCTCTTAATTATATTTATTGATTATGAGTTCACCCATCATATATATTTGGACGACCACGATGAAACCCAAATTTTAAATTTATAGGTGGCAACACCGTTACACTGCCTTCAAACATTTTATCCTTAAATTATTTCAACCCTTGAGAGACTGTGAATTATTATGTCTTCGCTTCAAATACATCACTTTTACGAACTTCATACTTGAGGGACTATAAACAATTATGTTTCCTTAAAAAAAAAAAAACTTCTCTCTTATTGGCCCAATGTTGGATGGACTATGAACAATTATGTTTTCTTAAAAAAAAGAAAAAAAACACTTTTCCTTATAAGCCCCTTGCTTGAGGAACTATGGCCATTATGAACATCATAACCCTAAACATCACCCTTAAAGCACTTCACCCTTCACTGGTCTTATTATGTTTGGAGTACATTGTATAGTTATCAACATAATGTCCTACATCCATACTGTGTAGAATAAATTCGGTCCACTTGATAATAACAACATAGCAAACAAGAAGGGTGCATGATGCCATAGCATAACTAACATGTACATCTCTTAAATTATTATTTATTTCTTAAAATGTAAACTAAAGTCAAAACAATTTTTTTAGGAAAGTGAAGCCTAATAGTGTTATTATTAATTTTTAGAATAATAATCAAACTCTTAAACTAAGGTTAAAAATAAAGTTGTAGGAAATACCACTTGTAGGGGAAGGTATCATAGAGAAAGAAAAAGTTGAAACTAATTTTTCTTTAATATTGAAAGATTTGTTTCTTTAGAAGCATCTCATCTCCTCTAAGTCTAATGCTAATGAATGTCCAAAATATATTCTTTAAAAATTTAAAATAATTATCTCATTTGTTTTTTAATATATTAAAAATAACAAACTAAAAATTTAACTTTTTAATTAATAAAACTAGACCGTTCTTTTTCCTTACCTAGAACTTTATTATAATATATAAATGTTTAATGTCTCTAACACATTTTATAAATGTAATTAAACTCTTAATTATTATTTTTTGTCTCATGTTAATGAGAACACTAAAAGAGGCACATAATGCCAAAATCAAAAGAAGAAAAGTAAATTAAAGAGATAAAGTAAAAGAGATAAAAAGAAAAAGTTTCAAATTATAAGGTAACCGTGATTTTTTCTTCTTTCACTTGTAAAACAGGTAGTGGTTACTTTTCCACCCACTCCATCATCACTCCAATCACCTAATACACAAATCACCATATAAATATAATTCTTAACCATTTATTTTCTTTAAATAAATTTCTTGAGTTTCTATATAACTCAATCTCTTCACTATTAGAGGGGAAAAAATCTATTCATCTACTAGTTTCTTGCTACATTTTATGAAATTCCAGAAGCATAATCTCCTCAAAGAATCAAGAGGTGAAAGCAAAAAAGGTTTTAATTTTAAGATGCATTATTAATAGATTTTTGCAATGTTATTTATTTGAAAATTTTCTAGGGTTGAGAATGGAAGTTATTGTAACTTTAGTATTAATATTTGTGGGAATTGTGATCTTGATTATATTTCATGCATGTTTAACTGAGTGGTTTTCTAGAAGAGGATCAATGATTGATAGAAGCAAAAGAAGAATTTCCAAAGTTGATTTGGAGAAGCTTCCATGTTATGATTATGTTGGTAAAGAAAATACAAGTAACACTTTGGATTGTGCAATTTGTTTGGAGAGTTTCAGTATTGGAGATAAATGTAGATTGTTGCCTATTTGTAAGCATAGTTTTCATGCCCAATGTGTGGATAAATGGCTTTTGGAGAATTCCATTTGTCCTATTTGTAGATCTAGGGTTTGTTCTCATGGTGCAAAAAAAGTTGTTTTGTGTAACAATGGAAGAAGAAGTATAGAAAGTGGTTCATCTAGAAATGTTGGTATAGAATTGAGAGAAAATAATCCAATATCATTAGAAGGAGAATCACAAGAACACTAAAATAGATTTGAGAAGAAGCATATATGTAATTGTTTGTTATTAGTTAGATATTGATTATTCTTTATATGAAGTGGTGTAATCTATTTGATATAATGTTTTTTTTTTAAATATTTTTAATACAATTTTATTTTATAATTTTGTAATATTTTGTCTATTTTATATGTCAATTTAGAGCTTGTTATATTACTATAATAAAATGTGTTATCTACTTTAAGTGTGAAGCATTTACAATTTTGTCTTTTCCAAAAATTATGTTTTTTTTAATAAGCAAGCAACCGATTTCTAAAAAATATGTTATTGAATTAAAGATTGCGAATGTTTTTTTATAAGTTATTTTTTATGTTATTGTTAATATTAGAGTATATATTTTGTAAATTTAGAACTGACACCTGTCAGTCTAAGTAATAAGTATAAATATTTTTTGTACCTGCTAGTGTAGGTCATTGATGTTGAGTTACCTACTAGCTCAGGTTCCACTATATATATGAATCTCTTGTATCACTCTTATTCAATCAATGAAAATAATAGAATAACTGAAAACAATTATAAATGTTGTTATCTCTATTTCTCTTCTAATATGGTATCAGTTAGCTCTGGTTCGATCTAGAAGCTTCCTATGGTTGTGTCCTTGTATCCGGGATTCTGGTACTTCCGATCACAACTCGTTGGTAACTTCACCGGTAACGGTCGATTCCATGGCCGATTCTCATCGTCTCCAGTTTTCGCTCAAGATTTCGTAGAAACTGGATGAAAATAACTTTCATCTATGGCGACAACAGATTGAGCCGTACATCAATGCGCATAATCTGACCGAATTCGTCGTATGCACGAAAATTCCTCCTCAATTATTGTCGATGAATCTGCTTGCGAAGCAGGTGCGATCACTCCTGTGTATGCACGTTGGCTCCAAAAAGATCAGATGCCCCTTTCTTGGTTGCAGTCGACGCTCTCGAACGAGATTCTCTCTCGTGTTCTCACCTGCGCACACGCTCATTAGCTTTGGTATCAGTTGTTTAACTACTTTCAGAAACAAACCAAAGTGTGTGCAAGGCAGTTACGTGTTGAACTTCGTACCCTAACTCTTGATACCTCTACTGTTCAAGAGTTTATGCACAAGATCCGTACGATTGTTGATGTTTTAGCATCCATAGGTGATCCTATTCCTCTTTCTCATCATATAGATTTTATTCTTGAAGGCTTACCAACAGAGTATGCGTATGTAGTTTCTGTTATTGAGAGTAAATTTGGTGTTATGGATCTAGATGAGGTTGAAATTCTTCTTCTAGCTCATGAATTGCGTCAAAACAAGTTTAAGAAAACTACTCCTACAGATCTAGCATCTCTTAATATGGCTCAAACTCCTATTAGCACCGCTACTCCAGAGGAAACTCAATCTGTTAGTGTTGATTCTGCACAGATTTCAACATCACCTACATCTACTTAGCCAGATTTTTCTCAATTTCTTGGCTCAAGAGGCTCTCGTGGAGGTCATTTTGGTAGAGGTAAAGGAAGGAATTCCAACTCACATGTTTAATGTCAAGTCTGCAATAAAACTGGTCATTCCGCTCTCAACTGTTGGTTCAGGTTCAGCCAAACTTATCAACCTACTTCTATGGCTCCCAATCCTTACAATAGTCAGCAGTGGCTTGCTTCTCCCTATGGTCACTCTGCACATCATAATGTTTGGACCAGACCTTCCTTGCAACCAAGAGGTAATACTCATTATCCTGCACCAAGTGCTTTTATTGCTAATTCAGCATCATCTGTTGCAGGATCCCGGTACCTTAATTTTGGTACCTCCTTTCATGTGACCAATGAGGCAAGGAACATTCAACAACTTGCTCCCTTTGAAGGATTTGATCAGATCTTCATGGGAAATGGCCAAGGTGTTTAAATACAATCATCTGGTTCAAGTAGGTTCACCTCACCAATTCACCCTCACACAACACTCACACTTCAAAAACTTTTATTAATCCCCATCTATTGCCAAGAATCTACTTAGTGTCAGCCAATTTTGCAAAGATAACAATGTGCAGTTTATCTTTATATCTGACAAATGCTTTGTGCAATCTCAGGTTTCTAAAGTTGTACTTCTTGAAGGAAATGTTGGCAAAGATGGTATTTATGAGTTTCACAACCTCAACATTGTTGATTCTGCTTTGCTATCTAGTTCCTCTTGTTTGTCTATACCCAAGTCTTGTAACTCAAGTGTTAATGTTGTTTCCTTTAGTTCTAGCACTCCAAATAAGGGGCATCTTAGATTAGGACATCTTAATCCTCATGTACTCAAATTGGTTATGCAATCCTGTAACATTTCAGTTTCTAATAAAGAACTTGATTACTTCTGCTCTGCTTGTTGTATTGGTAAAGCACACAAACTGCACTCACATGATTCACACACATCATACACAACACCTCTTGAACTGATTTTTAGTGATTTATGGGGCCCTTCTCCATATGCTTCTACTTCTGGATTTAAATATTACATGTCTTTTGTTGATGCCTATTCTAAGTTCACATAGATTTATTTCCTTAAATCCAAAGTTGAAGCCCTATCTACATTTCAACAGTTTAAAAGTTTAGTTGAACTTCAGCTTGGTCATCCTATCAAGGCTGTTCAGTCTGATTCGGGTGGAGAATTCAGACCTCTCTCTAGTTTTCTTAGGGAGCATGGCACAATTCATAGAGTTATTTGCCCTCATACACACCATCAAAATGGAGTGGTGGAAAGAAAACATAGACATATAGTGGACATGGGGCTCACGTTGGTTAGTCAATCCTCTCTCCCTCTCACCTATTGGGATTGTGCCTTCTCTACTGCTATTTATCTAATAAATAAACTGCCATCATCCTCAATTCAATTTCAAGTCCCTCATTCTCTATTGTTTAAATCTCAGCCTGATTATCACTTTCTAAAAGTGTTTGTGTGTGCTTGTTTTCCACTCCTCAAACCTTACACTAGTCATAAACTGGACATCAAATCTCAGGAATGTATGTTTCTTGGATATTCCTCCTCCCACAAAGGCTATAGGTGCTTAGCCTTATCTGGCAGGATTTATATGTCCAAGGATGTTTTGTTCAATGAGTCCAAATTCCCGTATTCTAAATTATTCCCTTCTTTTGTATCATCTACAAAACCAAACAGAGGTGTCACATTTTCTCCCATTTTTCATAACACTGAACCTACCTCTTCCTCCCAGTATGTGCGTTCTGGTTCAATCAGGCATTTTGACCAGCCTTCTGATTCTTATCAGGCCTCTTCTTCCTCCACAAATAATTCAACTTCATCCCATTCTCCTATTCCACCAGATACATTCAGTGGTTCACCATCTTCATCTTAAACCTCCTCATCAGAAACTTCCTCCACTAGTTCCACTGTCTCTATTCCTCCAACAACAGTAGCAGTTTCACAACCTTGGAATGCTCATCAAATGAAAACTAGGGCTAAGTTTGGTTTTGCCTAACCAAGACTAAAGCCTAGATTGCTATTGGTGACCACTTAACCCAAGAGTGTGAAGTCTGCCTTGGCTGATTCCAATTGGAAATCAGCTATGCAAGAGGAGTACAATGCAATCATTAAGAACAATACATGGACTCTTGTTTCCTTGCCACCCAAGAAGAATGTGATTGGCTGAAAATGGGTATTTAGGATCAAAGAGAATCTTGATGGTACTGTTAATAGATACAAGGCCAGACTTGTGGCAAAGGGATTTGATCAAAGGTATGGTTTTGACTTTACTGAGACCTTTTCTCCTATAGTCAAACCTATTACCATCAGACTTATTCTTTCCATAGATCTCACATACAAGGGGCCCATTCAACAACTAGATGTCAATAATTCCTTCCTTAATGGTCTGCTCCATGAAAAAGTGTACATAGAACGATCAAAAGGGTTTGAAAGTGACAATCATGCTCTTGTATGCAAACTGAATAAGGCACTTTATGGTCTAAAACAGGCTCCTAGGGAATGGTTTGATAGGCTTTAGCAAACCCTTATTTAGCTCAAGTTTAAACCTAGCAAATGTGATCCTTCCTTGTTCACCTATTGTGCTCATGGTCATACTATCTACACGTTAGTCTATGTGGATGACATTATTATTATAGGAGATTCTACATCATTAATTTAGGTTGCGATCTCCAAAATCAACTCAGTTTTTTCCCTTAAACAGTTAGGTTAACTTGACTATTTTTTAGGCATTGAGGTCAAATACACTAAATCTGACACACTTCTACTAACTTAGTCCAAATACAGTAAGGACTTGTTAGTAAAGACAAACATGCTGGAAGCCTGCCCTGTACAAACTCCTATGTAGTCCTCTTGTAAACTTACCAAAACTGGTTCCACTTCCATGTCGGATCCCTCTCTTTACAGGTCAGTTGTTGGAGCTTTACATTATGCTACCCTCACCAGACCAGATATTGCTTATGTAGTCAACAAAGTGTGTCAATTCAAGTCTCATCCCTTGGAAACTTATTATATTACTGTTAAAAGGATCCTTAGATATCTCAAGGGCACTTTGAGTCACGGTCTCTCCATCTCATCACTGTCTTCTCAGTCTCTTCCCTCCTTATATGTCTACTGTGATGCTGATTGGGTTGTTGATCATGATGACCAAAGGGCACATCAGGAGATGCCATTTATTTTGGTCATAATCTCATCTCTTGGTGGTCCAAGAAACAATCAGTTGTTTCCAGGTTCAACACATAGGCTGAATACAGGAGCCTATCATCAAGCCACAACTGATCTACTTTGGCTTAAGACACTTCTCCAAGAACTCTTCATCTCCAGCACCACTCCCCTGACTCTTTGTGACAATTAGTCAATTGTTATGCTGGCTCATAATCTCGTGCTTCATTCTAGAACCAAACACATGGAGATTGATCTCTTCTTTTTTAGAGAAAAAGTTCTTGCTAAGTAGCTCAACATTACTCACATTCGTAGCACTGATTAGTGGGATGATACTCTTACCAAACCCTTGACATCCACCAGATTGTTGGAGCTTAGAAACAAACTTAAGGTCGTTTCCTCCCCTTAATATTTTTTTTGGGGGGGAGGGGGGTATTAGAGTATACATATTCTGTAAACTTAGAACTGACACCTGTCAGTCTAAGTAATAGGTATAAGTATTTTCTGGGTAGGTCACTGATGTTGAGTTACCTAGTAGCTCTTGTATCACTCTTATTCAATCAATAAAAATAACAGAATAACTGAAAACAGTTAGAAATGTTGTTATCTCTCTTTCTCTTCTAATAGTTAACAACTACTCAAAATTTAATAATGATGTCCATTTTGATTATAAAAAAATTGAATTAATTCTATAAAAAAAGAAAAATAAGTGAAAATTGAATTGTGTCAGTTTTTTTACAGCAAAATTTAAATAATAAAGAATGACATTTAGAAAATATTAAGAATTAAGTATAGAAAGAAAGAAAAATATGTAGATATAGGTATCTTAAAAGAAAAAGAAAAATTATTGTGTTTAATTTTGAGAGAAATACCTCTTTAGAATGGATTACCTTCCCTCTAGTTTTACGATTATAATCTTTTAAAAATATAATTTATTTACCTTTTTTAATAAGCAAAATTTTATCTAATAGAGTACAAGGGGTAGTCTATCCTATATACAAAGATCGTCCCTATTTGAGAAAGTTCAAACAACATTTACACCACTCATAAAAGTTATAACATTCTCTTTTCTTGGTATCTATTACAAGGCAGAGCCAAGATATACTAACTTGATATTAAATACAAAATCTCACACATCTCCAATATTGAATAGAATATCATTTCTTTTACTCCATAAACACCAAAAAGTTGCCAAATCCAAATTAGAAGTATTTTTTAAAATTTTTTAGCTTTTCCTTTGAGTGCCATATGATAGTTTATCAAGTGTATACCAAGGGACCCGTAAAATAGAGCACCAATTTTCATCGATAAATATTATGGCTTTTGGAAATTTTGTAAATGCATATTCATATCAACTTGGTCGATAAAGGTATATGGAACACCATTATGAATGGTCCTAATGAAATTACAATGACCAATGGAGAATGTGTTATAATACCCTAAATCGGAAGCATAATGAATGATAATGATAAGAAATTGTGGTCACATGATTGGAAGACACAAAATATTCTCACACCCGTACTTGGTGTTGATGAATATTATTGTGTCTATCATTTTGATACCACCAAAGCTACGTGGAACAATTTAGAAGTTACCCATGAAAGAGCTAATGAGGTCAAACAAGCTAGTATCAATACCTTAAATCAAGAGCTTGAGCTATTTCGCATGGAGCATGGTGAAACTATTGCGAACATGCGAAAGCAGTTCACATATCTTATCAATCGATTGAATGCTTTAGGTAAGCTTATTTCCAATGATATTGCTACTAACAATATTTTAAGATGTCTTAATAGGGAATGACAATCCAAGTTTACTACTATCAAAGAGGCGAATGATTTTAAAGTATTTGATATTACTACTTTGTTTGGCAGGTTGGAAGAACATGAGAAAGAACTCACTTGCTTATAAAAACATGAAAAATAGTATGAAAATATGGTAAAGACGATAAAGGTAAAGACAATGATGTAGAGAAGAAGTCCACATCTCTATAGAATTCAAGCTCAAAGTCCTCACATAATGAGCAAAGTGTTTGTGAAACAAGTGATGACAAGAATTCTGATGAAGAATATATGAGATTGTTCATCAAAACGTATAATAGATACATATTGAAAAATGGAGTCAAGCACTCCGACAAGAATTTAACCAAGTTTATAAGGGTAGCAAAAGCCATAAGAGAGGATGAGAACAAGAAAGGTAAACATAGAATTTCTTGCTATAATTGTGGAGAATTTGGTCACTATAGACCAAAATTTCCTAAGATTAAGAAAGATAAAGAGAAAGGGCATCACCATAAGTCTAGCAAGTTGTCGCACCTCGAAAAATACGACCTCGCGATAAAAAAAATACCGCGGATAAAAATTAAAACAACAGAGTCGCCACCGAACTTATTTTATTCCAATTAAGGAAAAGGAAAATATCGAGAAACCTATTTTAGAAAAATGGATTGAACAAGGTCTTTGAAACCAGATTCTAGGTTCGGGAGTCGATTACGTAAGGGGAAGGTATTAACACCCCTTACGTCCGTTGTACTCAACGGGAACCTCTTAGTTTAATTTGCGATTTAATGTTGACTTATGCTTTCTGTTTTCTTCAAATAAAATAAATACGAACGATTCTAAATTAGGGTTAATAGGGGAAATGGGTTATTTTGTTCCTAGGGTGCTCGGCAAGGAGTAAGATCCGTGTGCCTACGTATTTCCTTGTGCAATGGGAAAGTCAGAGCATCGTAGTTCGTGGTACTAAGGTTGGTTGGTTGGTTTGTTTTAATGAACGATTATTTAGACCGCATTCTAACTGCTAAGCGTTGGCTTGTCTGCTCGTGATAGGAGGCTGAAACGCTAGCTTATTTGCGAGATATAAAGGATTTAAATAATGTTTGTTAAAAAAATGTTCGATTTAGTTAGGGTTTTTTAAGAATGAAAGGGTAAATAAACTGCGTCTTGAGGGGCGGGCCTCAGGAGAGTTTATTTGAGAATTCGAGGAATGCTAGACTCCATAATTCAATTCCTTCGTTATTTGATGTGTGGATTAAACGTTTTAATTACGGAAAGTCGAATGAACCACGTCCCGTGGGGCGAGCCTCAGGAGCATTCATTCAAGAATTCGAGGAATGCGAGACTCCAGAATTCAGTTTTTCCGTTATTTAAATATAAAAAATATTTGGATATTCGAGTTGGAAAGATTTGATGGCGAGGCACGGTGCGCTCGACTTACATGGGTTTGTGAATTGATTAAAGCGATAAAATGCGAAAAAATAAAATAACGGCAACTATTCGGAGGCATTGGACCTTTTTAATCGGGCGCGTCGAAATATTATTCTTTAACTTCCTTAGAATTGATTTAGAGTTGAAATCATTCTATGAGAAGTCGAATCGTTTATTTAAAAGGCTATAAAATAAATAAACAAAATTAAATAGAATTACAGAAATTAAATCGGAATAAGAATAATAAATACAAATAACTAAATAAATTGAATCGAAACTTGATAATATGATAAATAATTGGAATAATACAATAAATAAAAGAAACTAAGTTAAATATGGTTTTGTAGAAATAAAATGTTAAATAAAAATCCTAACTAAATTCTTTCAGAAGAAGTTCAGGGATAATCGCCACGAAGATTTAATCCTGATATTCTCTTTGTCCTTGGGAAGTTAATGGTCTATACGAAGATCTATTTCCCAATGTCGCTCCCACCTGATGACACGGGGGCCAAGAGGGGTACAGACGCGAACGGTCAGTGAAAGAGGAAGAGCACACACAGGGGTGAACTCAGAAGAAAAGAGTCGCCAGCTAGGCATTTTTATCCCGGAGGAAAGGTAATGCTGCATAGACCTGAGAAAAGATATGGATAAGACGGTCGCGAACCAGAGAAACTGAGAAAGGGGGTTGGTTACAACCTGGGAAGGTATTAGCACCCAGATTTGTGTTTTAAAGGGGTAGTGTCAATGCTATTTGTGTATCAAAGCTGGAAAGAATGCAAGTGTCAGTGTAAAAGAAGTGTGAAGTGTATAAGAGAAGTGTCAGTGTAAAGAAAGAGTGCAAAGCTCAAGACTATGAGGCTTAAAAGAATAATGCTGGAAGAGGGGGGAATGGACAGAGACTTTTGTTCGATAACTGTTAAGTTATGCCTACGTATCCTCTCGTGCAATGAGGAAGTCAGAACACCATAGTTCGAACCAAAGAGACTGAAAGATAAATTGACTTGTGAACTGCTTACTTGCCTATGCTCAAGTGTATGACCTGTCTGGCTCAGGTGCAAACTGTCTTACATTAGACGGAAGAAGCAAGCTCTCGTTTGTGAGTGAAGATGATGAGAGAAGAATCCCGGAGGAGACGATTATTGTTTGTTTTTGGTGTTTTCAATGTTTTATTGCTTTTTGGAGTTTGTCATAAGTTAATGAGCTTAAGCCTAAACCAAGGGTTAGTAAACTCATCACATCTTCCCTCTGATTAGGGGTAATGAGAATACCTTAAGTATGAAGTAAACACCTCACACTTAATCACCATGATGTAGGATTAAGATCATTAACCTACTTGTGATTATTTAGATGTTTTTTTGGAGTTTTTGTTTAGTGTTGAGTAATGAGTTTAAGCCATAATCAAGGATTTAATGGACTCATTACACCATCCTAATAGAAGGATAATAGATGAGAACATTTAAGCTGAGGAAGGCTCCTCAACTTAATCCATGATTAGGGATTAACCTCATGACATAACAAAGCCTTTATTAAATGGATTTTAGTTAATGGTAAGATTAAGAAGTGATTTTTATGGTTTGTAAGACAACTTGAGGGGGACTTGTCCATTAACACTAGGGTTAGTCCTTCTTAACCAATTAAGGAAGAATTAGAACCCTAATGCAAGGACCAAGTTACAAGCTTGATGTCTTGATGATTATTAAGTGGATTGATTAAAGGATTTAAACACATTAAGGGTTTAACACTTAGGATTAAAGTTATACACTCCATCCTAATAGAAGGATGCAGGCATAAGCTTAACCACAAAGCCTTAAAGCCTTTAGGGTTTAGTCCTTGATTATGAGATGAGAAGAGAAGACTCAAAGATGACACAAAGGTAAAACTAAATGGGTACTAATCAAACCCTAATTATGATCATGCTTGGTTGTTCCTATGGTTAATGAGGTTTGCAAGAAGATCTTCAGAGAAACCACCAGGAAGGAAACAGATGAAAGGAGCAAGAAGCAAAGAGAAGCAAAACAACTTGCTTCACTTAAGAAGACAAGTTGCTTGAAGAAAGAAAGTAAGATGAACATGAATGAGCAAGCTCATTCTAATACAAAGATAAGATGCAGCAATGATGCAAGAGAGGAATGAGAAGAGATTATGAGAAGTGAAGGCAAATTCACTTCTCAAAACAACTTACCACCTGAAAAGTTAGCAAAGAAATGAAATGCAATGCAAATGAGATGAAATACCATGATGAAAACCAAAATCAGAAGCATAAACATGATGCTAATGATGCTAAGAGATGATGCAAACACATGACAAGAGATGAGAATGATCATACAAGCATAAGGATGCAAATGAGGCATGCTTTGAACCATAAAGATCCATGAATGTTTATGAGATGAAATGTACATATAACATGGCAAAGGAATGATACAATGATCAAACATGATTCTAATATATTCTAAGATGTATTATGAATCATGTGGATGCACAAAATGTCATGGCAAGTCATTGGATGCAAGCAAATGAAAGATGGATGCAAAGGAAAGCACAAATTAGGGTTTACATGCAACATGCATCACAAAATCCAAAACCAGAAGCAAATGGTAAGATAAAAAATTGAAAATGGGATCAAAGGTACCCTAGACCTATACAAGCTCACTTCCCAAAGGAGGGGATCCAACTCTTAACCTAATGGGAGTTGTGAATTTCCTAAGTTGGTTAGGGTTTTGGGGTGCCTCACAAAGAAAAATACCAAACAAATTGAAAATGCAAGATCAATTCAAACCAATTTTATCCTATAAACTACATGATATGGAAGATGCAATGCAAGAAGAACCATCATCAAACTCTCAAAGGTTAGGCAGAATGGATTTTTCAAAGTTTGCACAAAAATATTGCCTTAAAATGAATTTAATTCCAAAGAAAATGATCAAAATGCATCAAGAACCAAAAATAAATTTGTTTTGAGAGTTGGACAATGTTTCTAAATGTTTTTAAATGCAATGTGAATTTTTTGGTGATTTTTAAATACCTAAATGCATTTTTAATTAACTAATTTCCATTAACTAATTAAAAATAAACATTTAAATGATTTAAAAATGATTTTTAATGCAAAAAATAAAAATAAAAATATTTTTAGGTTCTGAAAATTAATAAAAGATTTGATAAAAATTTTCAGAATTTTTAAATGTATTTTGCTATTTTAAATAATTCGCACAAATAAATGTAAAACAAATTAAAATAAAATGAAATTAATGAGAAAAATGGGAAAGTCAAACAACCTGAAGGCTGAGATTCAAATCCAGGGACGCGGGAATTGACTGCGCGCGCGAACGAACGGTCCAAATTCAAACTTTCCTAATTATGATTAAACCCTAATCCTAAACCCTAATGACTTTCAGATGACCGGAACAGTGTTCCGGTCATCTTCTCCGGCCAACCGAAAATCAAACTCACTCCCTAGGCTGTTTCAAGTGCTCTAACTCTCCAGATTTCATCCTCTACTCACCCTAAACACGAATCAATCACAAAATCATGCTTATCCTTCAACACAAACACGAATCGAATCAAAGAAGTTTTCAGGTCAAACTTTCAGAGACATGGTTCAGGCTCAAAACTCAATCATTTTAAAAACTAAAAACACCAGAATGATCAGTGGAGCATAAGCAACAATTCTATAGCACAAAAAGCAATTTCTGGAAAAAAGTTCTTGATGATACCTGAACTGGAGCTTTTTCTTTTGGAGCTTTCTGACCAGTTCCTTGCTTCCAATCACTTCTACTGACCTCCCCCAATAGTTTGTAAAGCTTGCTTGGAGTTTTTTATGGATGGTTTGGGAGATTGATTCAGTTCAGTTCAAGAGAGGGAAAAATCGTATTTGGTGTATGATGGCTTTTAAGGCAAAGTAAAGGGTGGTTTGTGATCAGTGATGCATTCTAAGATGAATGGTGGAAGAAGATTTAAGTTTGAGTTGCTGGGTTGAGAGATTCGATAGAAAATGCAAAGGGAGGGATTTTTGTGTATGCTGGCTTGTGAGATGTTTCAGGCTTGTGTGTGTGTTGCTTTGAGTTGATTTTTGTCCACTTATCACACTGTGATAGGTCTGTGGAGTTGGTGTGGCCTCTGCTGATTGGTATGGGCCATTTTGCATAAAGTCAATGTTAGGTGTACTTGAGGTATGGGCAAGTGGGAGGCTGTGATAGGGGCATGGCTTGGTTCAGCTGAGACCATGGATTGCTCATGGATCAGATTTTGTGAGCTGTAACAAGTAGAGGCATGGTTACATGAGTTTTTGCAAGTTGGTAGAACTTTGGCCCCTTTGTGATTACTTGAAGCATAAGTCATGAAAATGGACAAATCTTTGGTGCATTCTGATTTTTGGGTCATGCATTGTGTTTGTGTAATTCATAGAAGTCAATTTGAAGTCACATAAAGGCTTGGCATGAGGTTTTGCAACTTTGCCTCTTTGGTACAAAACTTGAAATTATGTGATTTTGTCCAACTTTGACAAGCCATAACTTTTGATCCAAAATGAATTAGAATGAGTTCTTGTACTTTTTGAAAAGGGAATGATCCATTCTACAACTTTCATGACCAAAGTTTTCTCATTTGAAGCATTTTTGAATCAAAAAGAAAGGGTTGAAAAACTTCCCCAAAATAGCAAGTTTCCATTACAAGTCACTTTCCCAAAAAGGCAATTTTGCAAATGACTTGAAATTCTTCAATTTTATGAACTTATAACATCTTCTATGATCAAATAAAGATCATACACATTCAAAATGATGGAGAATTCCCTTTGGTTGGGTCATTGGGGGCCTCAGATGCCCTGATTTTGCACTGACTTGCTCAAGAAGTCAACTCTTGATCAGATGCCTTCCCCATGGAATTTCTTCATGAAAATTGATATGCATGATCCCTATACCCTATAGAGACCAATAGAAACAAGAATGACCAAAATTTTTTGGAGTTATGGCCTTTGAAACCAAAACCCTAATTCTAGGTCATCTGTGCAGTTAAACCTGGCTCTGCTTCCATGCCTTTCTCAGTTCCTGTGATTCTTTGACTTCCTTGGCCTTGTGAGGGTATAACATGATGCTTGAACATACATGGACCCCTTTGAAGTGATTGATGAACTTTGAAGTGGTTCAAATGGCTCAGGGATGGCTCAGATCACAAACCCTAGATGCAGATGATTTTGAATCAATGCAGTGAAGCAAAAAATGTGGTATGAGATGCTATGATTGAACTTATGCACATGAAAAGATCACAAGACATGGTGTGAATGGGTGAGGGAAAATTTGGGGTGTTTACAGCTGCCCCTATTCAAACATGAGTTAGCTGTGCAGGATGTAAGCAACGACTTAACAGGCAAACAAGATAACTTGTGGTTGAATACCAAAGACATTCCAAAATTTGCACTCACAGAATGAAGAAGAAAAGGGATATAGATTGTAAAAAGAAAATAAAGTATGTTTATAAAGTGCGGGCGACGGAAAACGACCGTCGAGCAGAGGACGACTGCTGGGGATAAACCAATGACGGGGACGACCGACGTGCTGGGGAAGATGCGGGAAGTAAAGCAATGACGGGGACGGCCGACAAGCTGGGGATATAAGAGATTATGATGGGGACGGCCATCAAGACTTTCTGGGGATTATAGGTAAATGATGGGGACGACCATCGAGTTCAAAGCATAAATGACATAAATGATGAGGTACGGTCATCAAAGGTGAAGGACGATCACCTGGCAGGGTACGGCTGCTATGTTGGGGATAAGATGAGGGACGGTCATCTAAGGTGAAGGACGATCACCTGGCAAGGTATGGTTGCCAAAAAGTATCACGACATGGGACGAATGTCGGATAAAAAGGTCGACGATGGGGACGGCCATCAGATAAGCATGATGAAGGACGATCATCAAGAGGTGAAGGACGATCACCTAGCAGGGTACGGCTGCTCTCAGGGTTTATCATGACATAGGACGAATGTCAGATAACGAGATCAACGATGGGGACGACCATCGGATAAAATGATGAAGGACGATCATCAGGAGGTGAAGGACGATCACCTAGCAGGGGACGACTGCCAAAAGGTATCACGACATAGGACGAATGTCGGATAGAAAAGGGGTTCTAATGAATAGAGACTCCACTGGGGGTGATGAAGGACGATCATCGAAAAGGTGAAGGATGATCACCTGGCAGGGTACGGCTGCCGAAAGGTATTATGACATAGGACGAATGTCAGATAGAAAGGAAATAATTTAATGGGATTTGTTGGGACTCTTCTGGGGAATGGTAGACACAGACGAGTGTTTAAATCCAAGAGATGAAGGTATAAGTGTTTGACATGGTGTATAGATTAAAGATGCGGACGAGCATCCTTAAGACTATGATACAAATGAGTATCGGTAAAAACAAACGCTTGACGCATGTTCAGAGATGATGATACGGACGAGTATCAACTGGTTAACAAAGAACATGGACGAGTGTCGAATCTGAGGGGATATAAGAGATATATACAAGATACGGACGAGTATCTGTATGAGTGAAAAGTATGAGTAACAAGTATGAGTGAGACACAGACGAGTGTATAACTTGCTGGGGAGATGTGCGACACGGACGGGTGTCGGAAAAAGTGTATTATAAACAAGCGTTTGATTTACAAAATATTTAGGTAACTATGCTGGGGGAAGGTGACAAGGACGGGTGTCAAGGAAGTTGTATATATATATGTACACATATGTTGCGAGTGCAAAGGGGACGCTTTGGCTTTCCGCTGGGGATATGACACAGGCGAGTGTCGGGAAAAATGCTTGGGCGACTTTACTGGGGAATGATGACACGGACGAGTGCCAAAAGGAGTGTGCATCTGTAAGGGAAATGTTTTGGCCCTCTGGTGAGGAATTGGGGAAATATTTTGTATATTTTTGATGGATTGTCAGTATTTACAAGTGTTTGCTCCAGAACATGGCTTATGATTTTGCAGTATGTTTGATTTTTGTCGTAATGCTCCGTATTAGACGGAATGCTACGCTCTGTGGAAAAAAATATGATGCGGATGCTATGATTATGCACAGATACCGATCCGGGATTCGGATCCCGTTTCGGTGAAGATCTCCGGCCGATCTGCTTGAAGTGATATCCCAGCTGGGGATGAGATCATTGGTAGATCTGGCATATACGACTTTGCTTGGGGCAATAGATCACTGATAGATCTTTCTTAGTAATGAGGGACCCAGCTGGGGTTTGTAGAAGCTTTTGTCACTCTGTTGTGCGATTCTTCAGACATTGCTCTTCTGGATAGAGGTTGAAACTTCGTGGGGAGATGGTTCGCTGCCTATCACTCGGCTGGGGAAGAAGAGAAATCACTGAAAGAACTTCCTAGAGATTTCTGTGGGGAATCCTGCTGAGGATGATACTTGACAACCCAACTGGGGATATGAACACCTTCTGGTGCTGCTCTTTGAAGGAAATGTTGGAGAAGTGATGCCTGGCAACTCTGATGGGGAGAAAGCATCTCTGGTGCTGTTTGAAAGGTGCGCTGAGGAAACAATGATTTGGGCAGCCTACTGGGGAGAAACTTTCATGCCCCATGTTGTGTTTTGAATTACCTGCAATCCTGTAAAGACAAAGAAACGCACAAGTTCCCCGAGGTATCCCTTACTGGATTCCATCATAGGAGTTCAGATGCCCCCGGGAGTAAGTATATTTCCTGCAAGCATGTAGATTAGGAAATACACATCTGTATTTATGCGATCAACAAATTAGTGACATCAGACATTTTCGCAAATAAAAGAGTACGAGACGGTGTGTGACTGAAAATCTGATTTTATTAATTTGTGTGCCCCGAATTGGCAAGATACAGTCAGAAAAACAGATCCCCTGAAATGAGGAGATCGTTACAAATTGAAAGACAAAAAGGTGCTGGCAATGTTGATGACGCTTCAAGGAGTTCCCCTTTTGCTATGACTCGTATGACATTTGACGTTCTTCTCGTCTTGCTTTCTGAAAAAGGCTGATTCTGACCGGCGCTCGGACCTTTCAAAACATACCAAGTTGTAGGTGATACAGATGAATTCAGAATGCAGTTGTTCGCTTATTCCCTTATTTTGCGTGGATCGCCCTTTCAGGTTTTCAATCCACCGGGATACCCATTTTTGCCTGAGTTGTCCAATGCGGCTTTTCAACTCAGTGGGTGTACATTTTTTATTTATTTATTTTCCCTTATTTTTTCCCGAGTCTTTTATTCTGTTTTTGACTTGCCGGGATGCCCTATTTTTGCCTGGACTTACATTCTGTTTTTATGTCCAGCGGGTCCTTTTATGCGAAGTATTTTTTAACTGCGTCCGAATTCACAGGGGATTGGAAATCTTCACCATCCATAGTACTGAGCATCAGCGCTCCACCAGAGAAAACTTTCTTTACTACGAATGGCCCTTCATAGTTCGGAGTCCACTTGCCCCTGTGGTCTGTATGAGGAGGGAGGAGTCTTTTCAGTACAAGATCTCCTACTTGGTACTCCCGGAGCCTGACTTTCTGATCGAAGGATCTCTTCATTCTCTTCTGATATAACTTCCCGTGACAGATTGCAGCTAATCTCTTCTCTTCAATCAGATTCAGTTGCTCGTATCGGGATCGGACCCATTCTGCTTCATTCAGTTTAACATCCATTAGTACCCCCAAGGAGGGTAATTTAACTTCAACAGGTAGGACCGCCTCCATACCGTAAACAAGCTGATACGGTGTTGCCCCAGTGGATGTTCTGATTGACGTACGGTACCCATGTAAGGCAAATGGTAGCATTTCATGCCAGTCTTTGTAGGTGACCACCATCTTCTGTACAATCTTCTTGATATTCTTATTAGCTACCTCGACAACGCCATTCATCTTTGGCCTGTAAGGAGAAGAATTGTGGTGTTGGATCTTGAAGTCCCGACATAGTTCTGCCATCATTTTGTTGTTTAAATTGGAACCATTATCAGTAATGATTCGCTCGGGCACTCCATACCGACAAATGATATCTCTCTTCAGAAATCGGGCTACCACCTGCCTTGTAACATTAACATATGAAGCTGCTTCGACCCACTTGGTGAAATAGTCAATAGCAACCAGGATGAATCTGTGGCCGTTTGAAGCGGTTGGTTCAATCTTGCCAATCATGTCAATTCCCCACATGGCAAAGAGCCAGGGTGAAGACATCACATTCAAAGGATTCGGAGGCACATGCACTTTATCCGCATAAATCTGGCATTTATGACATTTTCTGGCATAAGCACAACAGTCTGCGTCCATGGTGATCCAGTAATAGCCTGATCTTAGCAATTTCTTAGCCATTGCATGCCCTCCTGCATGGGTACCAAAAGATCCTTCGTGCACCTCATGCATCAACAAATCTGCTTCTGCCTTATCAACACATCTGAGGAGTACCATATCAAAGTTTCTCTTGTAAAGGGAGTCGTCAGTATTCAGGAAGAAACTACCAGCTAGCCTTCTTAATGTCTTCTTATCATTGGAAGATGCCCCAGGTGGGTATATTTGATCCTCCAAGAAGCACCTAATGTCATGGAACCAAGGCTTGTCATCTTTGACAACATCTGCGGAGAACACGTATGCTGGTCTGTCAAGTCTGGATACTGAAATTCGAGGCACAAAGTTGGCAGCTTAAACTTTGATCATGGATGAAATGGTAGCCAGAGCATCTGCAAACTGATTTTCATCTCGAGGGATATACTCAAGCTTGACTGTTGTGAAGAAAGTCAATAACCTCCTTGTATAATCCCGATAAGGTATCAGATGATCTTGGTGGGTGTACCATTTGCCGTTGGTTTGATTGATTACCAGAGCTGAATCTCCGAACACAGTCAAAGTCTTGATCCTGAGGTCAATGGCTTCCTCAAGACCCATAATACAAGCTTCGTATTCAGCTTCGTTGTTAGTGCAGTTAAAGGTGAGTTTTGCCGAGAAAGGCATGTGAACTCCCTTAGGTGTAATGAGTACTACACCAACACCACGACCATTCATGTTAACAGCCCCATCAAACATCATAGTCCATTCTTCTTCTGGGTCAGGCCCTTCAGTGTGAACAGGTTCTTCATGATCTTTTGCTTTTATGAACATGATGTCTTCATCAGGGAAGTCAAATCTCATAGGCTGGTAATCATCAATGGGTTGCTCAGCAAGATAATCAGACAATACACTGCCTTTGATGGCTTTTTGAGATGTGTACTGAATATCATATTCTGTGAGGACCATTTGCCATCTTGCAACCCGTCCGGTAAGTGCTGGCTTCTCAAATATGTACTTAACTGGGTCCATCTTTGAGATCAATAAGGTAGTGTGGGTCAACATATACTGCCTTAGCCGGCGAGCAGCCCACGCTAAAGCACATCAAGTTTTCTCGAGCAGTGAATAACGTTGTTCACAGTTGGTAAACTTTTTGCTTAGGTAGTATATTGCATACTCTTTTCGACCAGACTCGTCATGCTGGCCCAACACACACACCATTGACTCTTCTAATACTGTCAAGTACATGATTAGAGGTCTTCCTTCAACTGGAGGCATAAGGATTGGAGGCTCTTGTAAGTATTCCTTGATTTTTGTCAAAAGCCCTCTGGCAGTCTTCGTTCCACCTGACCGTTTGTTCTTTTCTTAACAGCTTGAACAAAGGCTCACAGGTTGCTGTAAGGTGAGATATGAAACGTGAAATGTAGTTCAATCTACCTAAGAAACCCCGAACTTCTTTCTCAGTCTTTGGCGCAGGCATTTATTGAATGGCTTTGACTTTATCATGGTCAACTTCAATCCGTTTCTCACTTACAATAAATCCCAGCAGCTTACCGGATCGCACCCCAAATGTGCATTTGTTGGGGTTTAACTTCAGTTGGTACTTCCTCAGACGCTTGAATAACTTCAGCAGATTCACCAGGTGGTCTTCTTCTGTAAGGGACTTGGCAATCATGTCATCCACATAACATTCAATTTCTTTATGGATCATGTCATGGAATAATGTCACCATAGCCCGTTGATAAGTTGCACCAACATTCTTCAGTCTGAATGGCATCACCTTATAACAGAACGTGCCCCAGGGTGTGATGAAAGTTGTCTTCCCCATGTCTTCAGGTGACATCTTGATCTGATTGTATCCTGAAAATCCATCCATGAAGGAGAATACCGAGAACTGAGCCGTATTATCAACCAATACATCAATGTGAGGTAAAGGGAAGTCGTCCTTCGGGCTAGCTCTGTTCAGGTCCCGGTAATCCACACACATCCTCACCTTGCCGTCTTTCTTAGGCACAGGTACAATATTAGCAACCCACGGCGGATAGCTAGTCACATCAAGGAACCCGGCGTCCCACTACTTTTGTACCTCTTCTTTTATCTTCATTGCCATATCTGGGCGATTACGGCGCAACTTCTGTTTTACTGGTGGGCAGTCTTCTTTCAAAGGCAACTTGTGCATGACAATATCGGTGTCCAACCCTGGCATATCTTGATAAGACCAAGCAAAGACATCTACATATTCCCGAAGCATATCAATCAGTTGCTCTTTTACTGAATCTTGTAAGCAGGCCCCGATCTTAACTTCTTTCACATCTTCTCCCGTACCAAGATTAACCGTTTCAATCTCCTCCTGATGAGGAGTGATAACCTTCTCCTCTTGCCTTAACAACCTGGCTAGCTCTTCAGGAAGCTCATAATCTTCTTCAACCCCTTCATCAGCTTGATTGATTGGATTGTCAAAGTCATACGAAGTCATAGCAGTGTTGTTGTCGGTGCAATCTGGAAGGCAGTTTCTGCAAGGGTTTAGATTGTTTATTTTAGTGATCGATTTTTATCTTGTTTAGAAAAAGTTAAATGAAGTTACCATTTTGGAAAACATTTCCATTTTATTTTTGTACAAAAAGAAAAATGAAAAACAGTGAGCGGAAAAGGAAAAGACTCATTTGCAAAAGATGTCCGATATTCATTGATTGATCTATTTGCACAAAATTACAATATGGCCCGATTACAAAATGAGTCTTGGCATCTTGGGCAAGATGCAAGACTTGATGCATGCTTAAAAAATACAGGAAATAATAATTACTCTGCAGGAGTAACCCTTATAATTTCCTGGGAAGACCAGTTAAGGACTTGGCTCCCCGGGATCCTTGGACGTATCCAGCTCTCCAGGTTTCGGTCGCTTTCTTCCTCGTCTTCCAAGTTGTTTACAGCATCCGGGGTGAGCATCCCCCCGCTGACAAAGTTGGGCTCTTTTGCAGCCTCTGATTGATCTTGTTGAGTTGGTTTGTAACCCAACCCAAATCTGTCTTCCTTCTTTTCCACGGGCAGCAGCTTGCCCCAGCATTGGGCAGTACCCTCTTCAACAACCTTCCTGGCTTGCTGATAAGACGTCATGGAAGTTCCCAGTACAGCAGATGCTTCATTAATGTTCAGGGCCTCAAATCCATGGCTCATAGTTTCATGGATTTCTCCATCCATCTCTATGTACTTATACGTAGCTAGATGGCTAACAAAGTTGTCTTCTACCCCACAGATGGTGATGATCTGGCCTTCCCACTCGAATTTCAGCTTCTGGTGAAGGGTAGACGTAACAGCGCCAGCGGCGTGAATCCAGGGTCTACCTAACAAACAGCTGTAGGCCGGCTGAATGTCCATCACATAGAAGGTAATTTTGAAGGTCTGCGGGCCAATCATCACATGCAGATCAATCTCCCCAAGCACTGATCTTTTAGAGCCATCGAATTCTCTCACCACCAAATTACTCGGATGCAATGCTAAGCCATCATACTCCAGCTTCACCAAGGCTTTCTTTGGTAGGACATTGAGCGATAACCCAGTGTCCACCAGTACATGAGATAGAACAACACCCTTGCATTCCAAGGTGATATGTAAAGCCTTGTTGTGGTTACGTCCCTCAGTTGTTAAGTTAGCATTGGTAAAACCCAGTCCATGACTGGTGTTGACATTTGCTACCACAGTTTCTAGCTGATTAACAGTAATCTCCTCTGGCACGTATGCTGCGTGCAGGACTTTCAGTAATGCATTCCTGTGAGCTTCAGAACACATCAACAGGGATAATATGGAGATTTTTGAGGGAGTTTGGTGAAGCTGATCCACCACCTTGTAATCACTTCTCTTTATGATTCTCATAAACTCGTCTACATCTTGTTCAAAAGATGTCTTCTGAGTTTCTTTGACAGCCGACTCTTCAGATACCACACTTTTTCCCTTTGCTTTGGCAGCAGCTTCTGCTTCGGCACTAGGTCTTTGCATTTGTGAGGCAAAAAGGCGTCCGCTTCTGGTGAAGCCTCCGCCTCCCCCAACATTATCAATTTGTGGAGAAGAGTTTGAAGAATCTAGAGTGATTTTCTCCCTGTTGCAGTAAAGATCAGAGCCATAATGCCAAGGTATGGCATTACTACTTTCATAAGAAACGGGTCCAGGTACCGTAATAGTAACTGGACTGACTGCAGCGGAGGAGGGTACTGAAATGGTGTGCGGATCATAGTAAATGGTGACTGGTGACCGGGCAGGAGGTGCCACTGTTTGTTGCTGAAAGTTGCTATTTGGAGGAACAATTGATGTATCATAGTAGATGGTGACTGCTGAGAGGTCTTCGTTGATTTCTGCTGACGTTGTAGAAGATTCGGCTGAATAAATGGATGCTGATGTTGTAGAAGGAATGGTTGTTGACATTTGGTTTGTTGAAGTGATGGATGGAGCCATTGTTGATGATATTGATGAATCGGTAGGAATGATTGTTACTGCTATTGTAGAAGTATCAGGAATTGTTATCAAAGGAATTGCTGGATTTGTAGGCGTCGTTGTTGAGATCTGAAGTATGCCATCTTTGATAAGACCATCTATGCCGCTTCTCAAGTTATCACACCCGTTGACTGCAATGTTTCAATACCCACAACCGAGCTCACACCCGGGGAACATCTAGCATTCTAGAAGCTGAGCTTTAATCTCGACCAGAGGTGTTCGAATTTGTGCAACACTGGTGATCAAGGTAGATGGTCTGTCTTCCTCAATGGCATTAATCCTTGGCCCGCCATGATTAGGCATAGGATTATTGTTGACATTTGGAGGGGGTGCAAAGCTGAGGGCTTTAGAATCCACTAGATCTTGGACTTTCATTTGTAAGGCCTTGCATTTTTCTGTATTATGGCCAGGTGCATTGGAGTGGAAAGCACATCTGGCGTTGATGTCATAATTCCTTGGGAGATTGGAGGGATCTGGTGGTGCCAATGTCCTTAACTCAACCAAGTTGAGTTTCAGGAGTTGTGGCAATAAGGCAGCATAAGGCATAGGGATAGGGTCAATCACCCTATTTGCCTGTGACGGTCTTTGCTAAAAAGGTCTTTGTTGTTGATTGCTGTTGTTGTTGTTGTAGGTTCTTTGTGGCGGGTACTGAACTTGCTGTTGATAATGTGGTTGTTGTGGTTGTTGATATGCTGGTTGCTGAGGGATCGGAGCTGGAATAGTGACAGCTGCTATTGATCTGTGGACATACTGAGGTCTGCCCCTGTTGGCATGAATGGCATTTGTCTCACCGGTCCTTCGAGGTCCCACAAAAGGTTTCCTGGGATTACTGGACGAACTTGCACCATTATCAGAAATTTTGCCCATTTTTAATAGGCTTTCAATTCTTTCTCCAACTATAACTACGTCAGCAAAACTGGTGGAAGAAAAGGCAGCCAGTCTATCAATATATGTTCCTTGTAGAGTATTCATGAACATGTCAGCCATTTCTCTTTCCGACATGGGTGGTTGGACAGCAGCAGCAAGATGTCTCCACCTTTGGGCATATTCCCTGAAGCTTTCTCTGGAGGATTGTGACATTCCCATTAGGAGGGTCCTGTTAGGATCCATGTCCAGATTGTATTGGTACTGCCTGATGAAAGCTTCAGCTAGGTCCTTCCAGCATCTGATAGTAGCTCTGGTCAAGTGTGAATACCACTCTCTTGAAGCTCCGGTCAAGCTATCTTCAAAGTAGAACATCCACAGCTTCTCATCCATGGTATATGCTTTAAGTCTTCCCAGAAAAGACTGCAGGTGAGTTCGTGGACAGGAGGTTCCATTGTATCTCTCGAAGCACGGGGGTTTAAACTTGTGGGGAATTCTTACCCCATCCACTAACCCCATATCCATTACATCGAAACCTAAGGAATTCTGGGACTCCAGAGATCTCAATTTCTCAGCAATTTCGTCAAACCTCCTATCATAGACTTCATCCCCAGCTCCCATTACAGTAAACTGCTCCTCTTGAGGATCTTCTTGCAAGATCCTGCCTGCAGCAGTGTTGCCCTGTACATTTCTTGGGATGTTGACTTCCGGATCTAGATGAGGTCCAAATACTGGTGGGTTAACATGAGGCTGACCTCCCTCATTATTACTAGTCCCTCCAGTCCCAGGATGAGGTTCTTTGGGGGTTTTGTCTTTCTACCAATGCCCTCAGCCTTTCCTGACTCTGGGCCAAGCCAGTCATTACAGTCATGAATTGGGCCATTTGGTTTCTCATCTCCACTCTTTCATTAGCCATCTGAGTTCTGACCTTTGTCAGGTCTTGCTGTACTTGATCCATTTGGATACCAGGAAGATTATTGCGAGTAGGATACCGGTGCGTACGGTTGAAAGGGAACACCAGGCGGTGAGCAATATTTCCTGAGACACAACAGAGTTAGAAACAAACATAACAAAGGCAAAACCTACAAAACAAAACAAAAGTTAGTATGCAATGCAGTATGCTTATTTGTTTTCCAAGGTATCCGGCTTGGTTCTTGGTTTTGACCTTTCCAGACCTCTAGGAAGATGCTTTGATGTTGTTGAGAAAAGAAACCCCATAATGGAAACGAACTAAAATATATTACAAATGGTGAATCATACATAGTTTGTTTTACAACATATGCCCCTGAAGGGTCAAAATACAACAAAGGAAAAGTACATCAAATGAAAACAACAACAATCAAAAGGTCAGACATCAAGTCCAAACTCATCCTCCTTAACCTCCTTCAAAAGTGCTTCAGTTACTGGACTAGCTGGATGCTCTGTGATGTTTCTGATGAGGAGGTTTCTGGTGGCAATGGCAGTGGTTAGCTTCTTGTGCCTGTCTTGGTCCTTTGACCTCTTCAAACCAGCCCTGAGCTTCAACTCTGAAATCTCCTTCTAGGCTGCTAGCAAAGCTTCCTGTTGCTTCTTTTCATTGGCCTCTAAGTGCTCAATCCTGGCTTGAGTTCTCTGATCTTCTTGAGTACGGGCTTCAGTGATCCTGACCCACCTAGCCTGACTTTCTTGTAGATAGAGATCAGTCATAGCCTTCTGAAACTTGGCCTCTTTGCAGGCATTCTTCAATATTTGCTCCCCAGCTCTTGCTTTCTTGATGTAGTCCTCTGTTTTCTCAATCTTGGCCAGATGCTCCACCTTAAGCTTATCCAACCTCTCAATGTCCAGACGACCATCACTCATTTCCCAAAGGGTCTTCTTCAGAGCTTGAGACAGATTCTCATTCCTTTCCTTCAGCTTGTCAAACTCTTCCAGGCTGACAGTGGCTGCTGGCTGTGTTGTAGATGGCCCAGGTATATCTTCAATGGTGAAGGGCATTCCAGTAATCTGAGCCCTAGCATGAGACCAGTCATAGTACTGAGCTGAAGCAACATTATTGCACCTTCCAATAATAGCCATCCCTTTTGTCTGGATGTTGTCCCAAGCCCAGGATGCTTGTCTGACATCAGCTAGATTAGGCTTTATCTCACAATACAAGGTCTCAGCTAAATCTTGCACTCTAGGAGGGTGAATCAAAGCATAGCCCAGTTGCCTTTTGAACAGCAAAGGATTGTAGTTGATGCAACCCTTTACTCCTATCAGAGGTACATTTGGGTATTGCCCACAGCTAGTGATGATGTCTTTGCCTTTGGTGCTCTGGGTGCACCATCTGATGTCATCTGAAGACAAAGCAATAAGTCTCTTAGCCCAATTCTTTTGTTGGTGAGGATTCAGGAAGGTATCTGTCTTAGGCAAGTGTTTGAGCAGCCAAGTGTGAAACAAAGGAGCACAACATCTCACTAGCTTCCCCTTTTGTTTCTCATTCCTCTGATGAATGGAGTAATAGAAGTCTCCCAGCAATGTGGGTACTGGGTTCCTCAGAAGGAAAAGATGAATGGCATTCTTGCTGATAAATTTGGGCTCATCTGCAAATAGTACAACCCCATATATGCTGAGATCTAGCAATGCACAGACTGCCCTCCACTCTCCCAAAGAGGCCTTCAGGATGGCCTGAGAAATCAAGAAGTCTAAGTGTAAACCAGGGATCCCAACCTTTGTTGTCATATTCTGCTCAATCAAAGTAGGCTCTAGGTACAATGCTTTTGCCACTTCTCCATTGCTGGGAGAAGTCATCTCTGGGTTGAAGGGGACTCCACCCCTGACAGGTACCCCAATCAATGATGAAAACTCCTCCAAAAGGGGTCCTAGCTGGAAGTCTGGGAATGTGAAGCATCTCAAAGGAGGGTCATAAAACTGTAGGCAAGTGTGGATCATGCTCCTCTGAGAAGGGTCCAGGTCCATAACCATATCCAGGATACCTCCATAATGCTCTCTGAATAATGGGATGTGGTCTGGAGTGATAAGTGACTGGACCTGCCTGATGCCAGTCAGCACAGGCTCAAAGAAATGGTATGATATGTTGCTCTTCCTGGGAGCCATGACTGCTGATGAAGAGCTGAAGACAAGTGCTGATGAAGATCAAGACTGGTACGGGAGATGGGCCACTGGTAGGCTGATGCTGGTGATGATGAAGATGACTGAAGCAAATAACTGAAGAGAATAGCTGAAGCAGATAGCTGATGAAACAGAGGTCTATGCAGATGAAGGGGTCAAAACCAAGCCAGATACAATGTGGATACCCTGAAAAACAAATAAACAAATGTTAGATGATGCAATGATGATGTATGCAAATGATATGCAAGGGTTCCTGATCAAGCTGGATTTGATTATCTGTCTTGATATAAAGTCCATGTATGTTCAAGAAGTCCAGATGGAGGTTCAGAAATCCAGTAACCAGGGTGGGGGACTCAAATAAAGAGTCATATGTCCAGGGTTAAATCACAAGAACTGTCCAAAATGAGGTACTCTTAAACCAAACAAGTAACAAGGTATGATGTGGCCAAGGGTACCTACAAACATGTAAACAGCCCAACCCCCTCACAGGTGGTGTTCTAGAACAAGGATCCTTAGACTTGGATCAGTTATGAGAAGTGTAAACACTTCTAACCCGGAGGTACAATGTTTACAATAACCATAAAAGATCCTCCTCTAATTCACCTCAGTTTCTGAAGGTCAATAATAAAGGTCATCCAGACTTAGCAGGCTTCCCAGATAGCCCTAGCACTACAGGAAATCTGTAGCACAGAGTTCTCAAGAAGAAACCCACATCTGAACCGTGTTTCATATTCCCGCACCAGATCGAAATGGAATGGGAAAGAACATGAACCACTCTAGCCTAGGTGTCACTCAGGTCCCAGGTATAGGACCTTAAACTCTCAATGAAACCCCACCCATCAAAACAACAAACCAGATCCAGCAAGATGACAGTATGACAGTATGATGTATAAAAATGTAAAGAAAGCAATAAATAACTGTACATAAAGCAGTAAATAAAGCAACTATACAAATACAATTAGCACATAACACCCCAGTAAACACAAATCAAACAAGCGCTAGGAGGAACCCACAAAAAGAACCAGAAGCCCTGGTTACAGTATAAGGGTCCCCAGCAGAGTCGCCAAGCTGTCGCTCCCACCTGATGACACGGGGGCCAAGAGGGGTACAGACGCGAACGGTCGGCGAAAGAGGAAGAGCACACACAGGGGTGAACTCAAAAGAAAAGAGTCGCTAGCTAGGCATTTTTATCCCGGAGGAAAGGTAATGCTGCATAGATCTGAGAAAAGATATGGATAAGATGGTCGCGAACCAGAGAATATGAGAAAGGGGGTTGTTTACAACCTGGGAAGGTATTAGCACCCAGATTGTCCGTCGTACTCGACGGGATCCACGCTTGAAATATTTGTGTTTTAAAGGGGTAGTGTCAGTGCTATTTGTGTATCAAAGCTGGAAAGAATGCAAGTGTCAGTGTAAAAGAAGTGTGAAGTGTATAAGAGAAGTGTTAGTGTAAAGAAAGAGTGCAAAGCTCAAGACTATGAGGCTTAAAAGAATAATGCTGGAAGAGGGGGGAATGGACAGAGACTTTTGTTCGATAACTGTTAAGTTATGCCTACGTATCCTCTCGTGCAATGAGGAAGTCAGAACACCGTAGTTCGACCCAAAGAGACTGAAAGATAAATTGACTTGTGAACTGCTTACTTGCCTATGCTCAAGTGTATGACCTGTCTGGCTCAGGTGCAAAATGTCTTGCATTAGATGGAAGAAGCAAGCTCTCGTTTGTGAGTGAAGATGATGAGAGAAGAATCCCGGAGGAGACGATTATTGTTTTTTTTTGGTGTTTTCAATCTTTTATTGCTTTTTGGAGTTTGTCATAAGTTAATGAGCTTAATCCTAAACCAAGGGTTAGTAAACTCATCACATCTTCCTCTGATTAGGGGTAATGAGAATTCCTTAAGTATGAAGTAAACACCTCACACTTAATCACCATGATGTAGGATTAAGATCATTAACCTACTTGTGATTATTTAGATGTTTTTTGGAGTTTTTGTTTAGTGTTGAGTAATGAGTTTAAGCCATAATCAAGGATTTAATGGACTCATTACACCATCCTAATAGAAGGATAATAGATGAGAACATTTAAGCTGAGGAAGGCTCCTCAACTTAATCCATGATTAGGGATTAACCTCATGACATAACAAAGCCTTTATTAAATGGATTTTAGTTAATGGTAAGATTAAGAAGTGATTTTTATGGTTTGTAAGACAACTTGAGGGGGACTTGTCCATTAACACTAGGGTTAGTCCTTCTTAACCAATTAAGGAAGAATTAGAACCCTAATGCAAGGCCCAAGTTACAAGCTTGATGTCTTGATGATTATTAAGTGGATTGATTAAAGGATTTAAACACATTAAGGGTTTAACACTTAGGATTAAAGTTATACACTCCATCCTAATAGAAGGATGCATGCATAAGCTTAACCACAAAGCCTTAAAGCCTTTAGGGTTTAGTCCTTGATTATGAGATGAGAAGAGAAGACTCAAAGATGACACAAAGGTAAAACTAAATGGGGAATAATCAAACCCTAATTATGATCATGCTTGGTTGTTCCTAGGGTTAATGAGGTTTGCAAGAAGATCTTCAGAGAAACCACCAGGAAGGAAACAGATGAAAGGAGCAAGAAGCAAAGAGAAGCAAAACAACTTGCTTCACTTAAGAAGACAAGTTGCTTGAAGAAAGAAAGTAAGATGAACATGAATGAGCAAGCTCATTCTAATACAAAGATAAGATGCAACAATGATGCAAGAGAGGAATGAGAAGAGATTATGAGAAGTGAAGGCAAATTCACTTCTTAAAACAACTTACCACCTGAAAAGTTAGCAAAGAAATGAAATGCAATGCAAATGAGATGAAATGCCATGATGCAAACCAAAATCAGAAGCATAAACATGATGCTAATGATGCTAAGAGATGATGAAAACACATGACAAGAGATGAGAATGATCATACAAGCATAAGGATGCAAATGAGGCATGCTTTGAACCATAAAGATCCATGAATGTTTATGAGATGAAATGTACATATAACATGGCAAAGGAATGATACAATGATCAAACATGATTCTAATATATCCTAATATGTATTATGAATCATGTGGATGCACAAAATGTCATGGCAAGTCATTGGATGCAAGCAAATGAAAGATGGATGCAAAGGAAAGCACAAATTAGGGTTTACATGCAACATGCATCACAAAATCCAAAAACAGAAGCAAATGGTAAGATAAAAAATTGAAAATGGGATCAAAGGTACCCTAGACCTATACAAGCTCACTTCCCAAAGGAGGGGATCCAACTCTTAACCTAATGGGAGTTGTGAATTTCCTAAGTTGGTTAGGGTTTTGGGGTGCCTCACAAAGAAAAATACCAAACAAATTGAAAATGCAAGATCAATTCAAACCAATTTTATCCTATAAACTACATGCTATGGAAGATGCAATGCAAGAAGAAACATCATCAAACTCTCAAAGGTTAGGCAGAATGGATTTTTCAAAGTTTGCACAAAAATATTGCCTTAAAATGAATTTAATTCCAAAGAAAATGATCAAAATGCATCAAGAACCAAAAATAAATTTGTTTTGAGAGTTGGACAATGTTTCTAAATGTTTTTAAATGCAATGTGAATTTTTTGGTGATTTTTAAATACCTAAATGCGTTTTTAATTAACTAATTTCCATTAACTAATTAAAAATAAACATTTAAATGATTTAAAAATGATTTTTAATGCAAAAAATAAAAATAAAAATATTTTTGGGTTCTGAAAATTAATAAAAGATTTGATAAAAATTTTCAGAATTTTTAAATGTATTTTGCTATTTTAAATAATTCGTACAAATAAATGTAAAACAAATGAAAATAAAATGAAATTAATGAGAAAAATGGGAAAGTCAAACAATCTGAAGGCTGAGATTCAAATCCAGGGATGCGGGAATTGACTGCGCGCGCGAACGAACGGTCCAAATTCAAACTTGCCTAATTATGATTAAACCCTAATCCTAAACCCTAATGACTTTCAGATGACCGGAACAGTGTTCCGGTCATCTTCTCCGGCCAACCGAAAATCAAACTCACTCCCTAGGCTGTTTCAAGTGCTCTAACTCTCCAGATTTCATCCTCTACTCACCCTAAACACGAATCAATCACAAAATCATGCTTATCCTTCAACACAAACACGAATCGAATCCAAGAAGTTTTCAGGTCAAACTTTCAGAGACATGGTTCAGGCTCAAAACTCAATCATTTTAAAAACTAAAAACACCAGAATGATCAGTGGAGCATAAGCAACAATTCTTTAGCACAAAAAGCAATTCTGGAAAAAAAGTTCTTGATGATACCTGAACTGGAGCTTTTGCTTTTGGAGCTTTCTGGCCAGTTCCTTGCTTCCAATCACCTCTACTGACCTCCCCCAAGAGTTTGCAAAGCTTGCTTGGAGTTTTTTATGGCTGGTTTGGGAGATTGATTCAGTGATGCATTCTAAGATGAATGGTGGAAGAAGATTTAAGTTTGAGTTGCTGGGTTGAGAGATTCGATAGAAAATGCAAAGGGAGGGATTTTTGTGTATGCTAGCTTGTGAGATGTTTCAGGCTTGTGTGTGTGTTGCTTTGAGTTGCTTTTTGTCCACTTATCACACTGTGATAGGTCTGTGGAGTTGGTGTGGCCTATGCTGATTGGTATGGGCCATTTTGCATAAAGTCAATGTTAGGTGTACTTGAGGTATGGGCAAGTGGGAGGCTGTGATAGGGGCATGGCTTGGTTCAGCTGAGACCATGGATTACTCATGGATCAGATTTTGTGAGCTGTAACAAGTAGAGGCATGGTTACATGAGTTTTTGCAAGTTGGTACAACTTTGGCCCCTTTGTGATTACTTAAAGCATAAGTCATGAAAATGGACAAATCTTTGGTGCATTCTGATTTTTGGGTCATGCATTGTGTTTGTGTAATGCATAGAAGTCAATTTGAAGTCACATAAAGGCTTGGCATGAGGTTTTGCAACTTTGCCTCTTTGGTACAAAACTTGAAATTATGTGATTTTGTCCAACTTTGACAAGCCATAACTTTTGATCCAAAATGAATTAGAATGAGTTCTTGTACTTTTTGAAAAGGGAATGATCCATTCTACAACTTTCATGACCAAAGTTTTCTCATTTGAAGCATTTTTGAATCAAAAAGAAAGGGTTGAAAAACTTTCCCAAAATAGCAAGTTTCCATTACAAGTCACTTTCCCAAAAAGGCAATTTTGCAAATGACTTGAAATTCTTCAATTTTGTGAACTTCTAACATCTTCTATGATCAAATAAAGATCATACACATTCAAAATGATGGAGAATGCCCTTTGGTTGGGTCATTGGGGGCCTCAGATGCCCTGATTTTGCACTGACTTGCTCAAGAAGTCAACTCTTGATCAGATGCCTTCCCCATGGAATTTCTTCATGAAAATTGATATGCATGATCCCTATACCCTATAGATACCAATAGAAACAAGAATGACCAAAAAAATTTGGAGTTATGGCCTTTGAAACCAAAACCCTAATTCTAGGTCATCTGTGCAGTTAAACCTGGCTCTGCTTCCATGCCTTTCTCAGTTCCTGTGATTCTTTGACTTACTTCGCCTTGTGAGGGTATAACATGATGCTTGATCATACATGGACCCATTTGAAGTGATTGATGACCTTTGAAGTGGTTCAAATGGCTCAGGGATGACTCAGATCACAAACCCTAGATGCAGATGATTTTGAATCAATGCAGTGAAGCAAAAAATGTGGTATGAGATGCTATGATTGAACTTATGCACATGAAAAGATCACAAGCCATGGTGTGAATGGGTGAGGGCAAATTTGGGGTGTTTACACCCAATCCGGGATATTTCCAGAAGAGATAATCGCTACGAAGATTTATTTCTAATGGTCTCTGCAACAGTTTATCTGTGGGATTGTACATAAATGATCGATACGAAGATCTTGTACTTAGCCCAAGATATTACCAAAAGCAATTCAGAAAAGATCGCCACGAAGATTTGATTCTGATGCTTAAATTAAAGTATGTTCCTAAATATGGTTCAGGGCCGATCTATATGAAGATCTAAGTACTGACACCTAATGAAGGATATTCTTTCCCCCCAGAGATAATGCAGAGACGATCTATACGAAGATCTAGTGCTAACATTCAACTCAAACCATGTTACAGGAATGATTCAGAGACGGCCGAAGACCTAGTACTGATATCCAATGACATCATAAGGATACTATCACCTTCTGATATTATGGATGGCATCTATAAGCCCATCTCCAGTTCCTCTGAGTGGCATCTTTAATCCCATTCAAGCTTATACAACCAATCATCAGTGTTACTTTACGCACCGGCGAGTGCAAATTTTGGGCTTTTAGTTTAATCCCCTTCAACCTTCCAAGTCACGAATGGCATACAGGCCAATCTAACTCCTCAGGTTTCAAAAAATTGAACAGGGGCAGCTGTTGCACCCCAAAATTTGCCCTCCCATGGTCAAGGCATTGTGTATCAAGGTGTACCAAGAGGTTCACAAGGTTCACAAGGCATCTCAAGAGGTTCACAAGGGATCTCAAGAGGTTCACAAGGTTCACAATTAGTCAAAAAGTTTGACAATTCCCTCAGACAAAACATCCTCCTAAGCAGTGCACCCTAAACTAGGGTTTTGAATTTCATCAGGCTAAATGGACTTCCAAGGCCTCAATTGAGCTTCATAACATCCTGTCGTACCTCGAAAAATATGATCCTCGCGAATGCGGTCGCGGCTGGGTCGACTTGAGAGTCACCACCTAATTTTGATTTATTCCCAAAGAGGGAAAGGGAAAATATAGATAAAACCCGGGAAGAAGGGATAAAGACAAGGTCATCGGAACCATTGTCGGGGTTCGGAAGTCGGTTATGCAAGGGGAAGGTATTAGCACCCCCTACATCCATCGTATCCGATGGGAACCTTCTAAGTTGTCACGCGCGAAAGGATGTCTATGCCTAATGAAATACTTGCTAAAGGAGGAAAAGGAATTAACTTTTATTATCTTTCTTTAGGAGTCGAATTGCACTAAAGACTATGGATAGTTTATTCCGAACCAACAAGCCAAACGTCTTGCGACGGAATAATCGGAGCGAATAACGAGAGCTCGTAATCCTCCTTTCTACCACTTAAGGCTCGTGGCGTACAATTTCTCTCATATTATTAAAGTGTTTTAATACCTAAAACCACTTGACGTTGGATCAAGGGTTTGGATTTAAAGAAACATTTTGGTAGGTCGATTGCGAGGCATAAAGCGATCGCGAAGGGTGAATGCAAAATGGAGGTTAAGGGTTAAACGATTACGCAAGAACGATTCCTAATACTAAGCTAAGGTGGAGCCATTGGAGCTCGAATTAAACCGAAAAAGCGTCGAAATTTAGCTCTTTAACTGTCTTAGAATCGATTCAAAGTTAGAATCATTCTATGAGAAGTCGAGCGATACTTTATAATCAAATAATTATTTAAATAGAAGAAATACGATAAAAAGAATAGAATTTGTCTCATATTGATCTAAATGATAACGATTTGTCGAAATCGAACATTTAGATTGTTTGTTATATCATCGACCACAAAAAATAAAATAAAGTCGAAATAATAATAAAATAATAGTTTGGCCTCATATTTAATTTAAATAACGTAGATTTATTTGAAATCGAATATTTAAATATTTATTCATCGGCCGAATAAATAATAACTCGAAATAATATGAAACATTAAGAAATATAAACGTGTGGCCTCAAATTAGGGGATAACGTCGATTTATTAGAAATCGAATATCACCATTTATCATTGGCCGATAAAGTTGATAAATAATGGATCTAAATTAATTAGAAACCAATAAAAAATAATAGGAAACAGTCTCATATCAATTTGGACAACGTCGCAAAGTGGAATGTCACAAATCGGAAGATAATATCATAGACTAAATAATGAATATAAATAAATCGATAAACCGATAAATAAATAAGAAATATAAAAATGGCCTCAAATTGGTTTAGACAACGTTGATTAAAAAAATCGAATATCAATAAACCATTAGTTATATCATAGACCCAAAAATAATAAAATAATGAGAAAATAGTGAAATCGGTCTCAATTTAATGGATAACGTCGATTAAATAATCGAATATCGCATTTTATCATTAACCGAATAAATCGAATAATCGATTAAATAATAATGAACAATAAAATTGAAAATGACCTCATAACAACTTTGATAACGCCGATTTAGAATCGAATATCAAAAAGTTTCAATTATATCATTGGCCCAATAATAAATAAGTTAACAATAATAGATCTAAACAATTTAATTAACAAATATTAGATCTAAAAGAAATAAAATATGGTCTCATAACGATTTTGATAACGTCGGTTCAATACCGAATATCAAGAAAACGCGGTTATATCATAGACCAAATAATAAATAAAATAATAAAATCGAAAGAAAATAAAATGAAATAGCAAAACTGATAGATCAAGACCTTGAACAGAAATAAGTTACAAAAGGAAAGGTGTATATCGATGGATCCAACCCAACACTATCAACACTCAACTGACTGGGCTCGGGTATAGAAAACCCGGTCTGTTCATAAAGACCTTCCCGAAAACAATGCTAAAAAAAATAAGCCCCTAAACATCCACCTTGGTCACAGTAAAAGGCCCTTTAAACCAGACATGACATTGGGCAGTGAAAAAAAAAGCAATGAAAAGTTGGCATTAAAAGCCGGCAGACATTGGGCAATGAAATTATCATAGAAAAGTAAAGGTTATAATAAAATATCATAAAGAAAAACATAACCCAGTCTATTAAACCAAAAAAATTTGATAAGCATCAAAAAGGGAAAAAAATGAGAATCATCTTTCGTCTTCATCGCCTCAACTCAGTCCATTTCCTTTTCAAAAGCTAACGGACCTCATCGCATCCTCAACGAAACCATACAACATAACTCGACAACAACAAAGACAATCCCAAATCCGAAAACCCTAAACCCCTTTGGCGAATCCTGATCTTAATGCTCTCAATAATGCGTTTTAAAACCAACCAACAAATCACCAGGGTCGGGCGATCAACAACAACAGTTAAACAAAGAACGAATCAAGCAAGCGGTGGTGAAAATATAAAGACAGAGAGTATACCGAGAATGGAGGTTCAAGATGCAGAAGAACAGGTAACCGTCTATGCTCAACTTGAGTCTTCTTCTTCTTCTTTGTTAAATTTCTTCTAGTATGTTGTTGTTTGTATGTTATGTATGAGTCTTTGTGCGTGAGGTTATGCTCACCTATTTCAGTGTTTCAATGTGAAACTCTGATTAGGCATCTGGAAAAAATGAGCTCTAGATGATTTTAGGGTTTTGTTTTGGGAGGAATTTCAGGATTTCTCTTTTTTCTTTGTGTGTGGCTCCCTCTCTTTTCTTGAAAATGATTGAGTGTTTTATAGGAGAATATATGAGGACGAAATTCGTGTGAGGTTGAAGGATTTTGCGTGAGGGAATCGTGTGAGCTGTATGAATCCGTTAGAAGGATAATCAGGTGATTTTGTGAGATTGTGTGGGGACCGAGTGACAGCTGAAATTTGTTTGTCTGTAGTGACTTTCTAGATGAAGTGTGGTCCCACAGAATCTCGAATTTCACTGAATTATTTCTTATTGTTATGTAAACATGAAATTATTGCCGCAACTGATTCTGAATTTTGCTGACACGTGAGTTATTTTTACTGATGTGCAATTCTTATTCTTGCTTATGCGGACCTGAATCAGTGGCCTGCCATTTAGCATCTTTTGAATGTATCCCTTTTACGTTAACTCTGGTTTATATTCATTGTTGATTCTAATGAAAACATAACTCTGCAGGTTGAAGGTAGGGGCTGTTTGAACCATAAAGACAGAAACAGTGGGCTTGGGACCACCAGGAATCAGAGGAGCATTAGGAAGCCTTGACATCATAACCACCTGCATAGTAGTTTTTTTCAAATGGTCTTGGAGGTGAGGTCTTCTGGCTTTCTACTTTAGGAACAATAATTGCTTGTCTAATAATCTTTGTATGCTCCTAATTGTAACTCTGCACAGTACTTTTGATCACCACCGGCATTAGGTCCCCCATTACAGCTATCTGTTTACAGAACTCCTGGCCTGACTTCAAGATCATCTTAATTTTATGATACAAAGTGGAGTGATAAGGAGTCTTGGATGAGATGTATAATTTGCTGACTCAATTATGAGTATATTGGTTTTTTTACTCCTCTTTTATTTGACTGCAAAAGTTTGAATTTACTCTTGGTTTATCATACTTTCATGGCATGGCTTGTTGCAATTTTAAGCTGACTTTCTTGTTTATTTGCACAGGACCTGCTTGCAGATATGCTGATGCTTTTGATGAAGTTTCACTTTGTAGGCCTGGCACATTGAGAAATCAAAATATCCGAAGCAATCACAAAATTCTGATGAAGTAGTGCTGGTGCAGTTCCACATCTCTGGTCATATATAACCTTCATCACTTGATGTTGCCTACAAACAATTGGAGCTCAAGGTATTCTGTTGATTTCAGCCCTATCCACCTCATTGTGATTTCCATAAACCGAACTTATGAGTTTATTTTCTTTACGGTCTTTGAGCTGATTCAAATCAAGATCATCACCGAAATTTCATCACGATGAATGGTAGATAAACAAGCCTGCTCCATAGTCAGCAGTATTATCCATTTTTTGGAGTATAACTCTTGATTTGTTTTGTATATCCTGTGTGTTGCAGATCGTTCGGAAGACTTGGTGACAGGTGGTTGAATCAAATTTTTTTTTTGGCCTTTGAGTCAATTATGGTGTGGGCCGCAATCGAGAGGGCGGTACTGAGAATGAGCCTTGTGAATTGACTGCTAGTGTGCTGCTATGGAACTTGGAATCAGGTTTATAATCTTTCCCCTATTCTCTTATGATGTGTGTGAAAATAGTCTGATGGAGTTTTTTCATGTTGTCCCTGTTCTTCAGCCTTGCTCATGACTTTGAATTCTCGCTGTATTTTGGCCTGATTGTGGTGTATATTCATGATGTATTCAATCTTTCTTATCAGGTAATTTGACATTATGCTCAGGGTACTTGGCAATCTTCAATTATAATTTGGCTGCCTTGATTCTCTGCTTCCTTAATGTATTAACCAACCATTTCCTGTACATGTTGATCCTGGCATAGGAATTCAGGCCGTAACTTTGGGAGATCGTGTCGGGTGATAGACTTGGAGGACATGGAAGATAGTGTGGGGCTTTGAATCTTTGGTACTTTAACTGCTTTCATAAATACTGATATGACAAAATTTAATGGCTTTGACCTCAGCTTTGGCTTTAACCGGTTCAGTGTCTTTTGAAGACCTTCCGTCAATCTCAACTTGATTTTTCTTTTATCCTTGCCTGATTTCCGTTTTCGACTCGCATGTTTTCTCTTACTCAATGATTCCCACAACACTTTGCTTGTTTATGCTTATCTGAGAATGTTTTGTAGCAGTTGATTGCAGATTTCTTTGGAGCTGGAAATCAAAGCTTGATGTATCTGTTATGACAAATTTACGCAGCGAGTTCTGGAGCTGGTGGTAACTGGTGCTTATTGCGTATCCGGATCATTCATTTCTTGCTTGATGAGGTCCTATACGACAGCGGGTGAACCAGCGGAAGTATCGACCTCTCATCTTATGAACTTTGGATATTCAAATGTTCTAGAATTCTATTTTTGTGTCCATCGCAACCTGTAACTTAGGAATTATGCATTCTTCAAATGTCTTTTACGATGTACTCTTAGCCTTAAGCCAAGACATTCTAGAAACTCCTTCTTGTAACATGACAACAAGATTTAGACTTTGTAGTGCATGTAGTTTCAAAATAATCTTGCAGCTTGTAACATAATGCCCTCATGTGCGTTGCATCGTGTTGGTTAGTAATAGCAAATGAGTTTTTTTTTATATAACATTTTTGCAATAAGGATGAGCAAGTCAAGTATGATATGGCTCCTCCTTTTTCTGTTTACGTAAAGGTGGGGGGATGTTGGATAAGTAAATTAGATATGTAATAAAAAGATTGGCTTAAATCAGTTTTCTCTTCTAGCTAGTATGATAGCAGGTAAAGGGTTTGTGGGCTTAGATGTGCATGGTTATGTGAGTTATGGAATTGTATTTGGCCCTTGGTTCTAAAGAAATGCTCACTTTTGTGTAACCCACATAATTGTTGAACTTCAGATCTTACTTTAATCCAAACTCTTCTTGATCACCATCCAAACGAGTCACATGCATCCTTTGAAATGGTACAACAACTTGCATCCTGATTATTTTTACTAGTTTATTCTGGGGCTTGATAAGTAACGTGAAGAAGTGAATATGTTTGGGACCATAGTACAAATTGAACACATGATGATTTGAGCATCAATGAAATAAACTTTGTAATGACCTACGTAACAACCTTAGGAAAATGCTTTATCCACGACTCAAAATATACTTTAGGAACTCTTGTAAGTGGACTATGACCTAATAAGTCAATTCAACTTCAACCTTGTAACGTTTTTTTAAATAAATAAAAAAAATCGAGAAAAAGACAACATACATTTTGATATTCTGAATAATGGTTAGTAAATAAAAAAAATGTGCCGGTAGGACAAATTTGGGGTATGACACATTCCACATGTCTTCAAGAATCCCTATGTCAAGTTTCAAGGCTTTTCCAAAAAGTTTGCTCACTCAAATGATCAGATATGCAAAAATCAGTCAAAGTAGTTAAAAGGTCAAACTGAGGTCAACTGTGGTCAAACCAAAGTCAAACTTCATGATTTTTTTGCCAACATCAAGTATATGAAGTAAAATTCATCATTTTATCAAGGGTTGATCATGATTCATCAAGGAGATTTCAGATCATCAAGAATCAGGAGTTTCTAAATTAGGGTTTTCATAGGAAAAGTCAACTGAACTTTGACCAGCCATAACTTTCACATGCTTCATCAAAAAATTTTCATCCAAATCTCATTTTGAAGGAAATTTAATTCTCTACAACTTTGTGTCTCACAAGCCAAGCCCAAAAATGCTTCATTTGGAAGGTATAAGCTAAAACATTACAGGTCATTTTAAAAGTCAACAAAAAGTCAACATCTTCCAAAAGGCATAATTTGAAAATGGTAAAGGATATGGACATGAGACCAAAGAGGTTGGTTAGAGGACTCTATAAGATTTCAAAAATGTCCAATAACACCTTCATAGCTTTAAAATTGAGGGATTTGTGCCTTTGCAAAGTTGGGAAATTTTTGAGAGGTTTATTGAGCAAATGGGGTCTTAGAACCAATTCTTTCCACATGGGCTTGCATTTTATGACCCAATCTCTACCATGACATCATGCACGAATCAAATATCATTTATTCATATTTTTATTAGTTTATTTTCTATTTATTTTGATTTTATACATTAAAAATCATTTAAAATCAAAATAAAATATGAAAAACTCAATATTTGATATGATTCTCATTCTAGAAGCTCTTAAAGGATATTCAAAGCTGATTGGTATCATTTAAAATCGTGCTCAACCAAATTAGAAAGTTTTTATAAGATTTTTGAGGATATTTGAAAGTGGTGAAACTTCATGATCAAGCAACCATCAAAAGCCCACAAATCCACAAAGTTTTAACCTAATTATGTTCACTATATATCCATAAGCATAAAGCATAGCAAATGGAGGATTTTCAGAGCCTCCAAGAACACCATTGAACTTCAAATTTTCACACCAAAAGTCACATTCGGTTTTTGACTTAGAGACACTTTCAAGACAAAACAAAGGTTGCTTTAGCTTCCTTGAGGCTCACTGATCATGTTTCGATCATCAACAACATCAAAATCATTACCATTTGCATAAACCGAATCAATGTTCTTACACTTTTATGATTTTTTCGTTTTCTAATATTTGTGCATGATAAATTGTGTTTGATTGTTGTTTTGTGTTTATAATGAGCCAATGATTGTTTCTGGATAGTTTAATTTGAGTTTCGATGCAGGATCAAAGAGTTGCCATTGTTAGGGTTTTGGGTGGCCGTTTAGGGTTTCTCAATTAAACCAATATAAATAAGTTCTAAAGACATCAATGAACTGTGTATGATGTGTGGATCATGTCTATGTGATCAATTTGTTGAAATTTTACATATTGTGAGAGATCCAATTTTCGCAGGTTCTTGAAAGTGAGAATTCGCAGGAAAATTCGTAAGTGTAGTTGCAGGAAATTTCGCAGGTAATATGAAGAAGATGAAGTCAGTTGGCGCACAGGAGGAAATTCAAATTTAGACTTAATATTTTATTGGTTTGTTTTCATATTATGTCAACTAACGTTGCTTGGCCCAGTGGTAAAGGTTTGCACGTGTTGTTGGTTGTGACCTGCGTTCGATCCTTGGTGACAACATATTTTTGTTTATTTTTCCATTATTCACTTGACTTAATATATTATGTTTGATTGTTGATTAGCTAGCAGACGCGCCCCATGTGGCTTAGTGGCTGGAGTGTTTGGTTGTTGTTGTGATGGTCAGGGGTTCGAATCCAAGGTTCCAACATTTTTTTTCATAATTATTTTGGTTTTGCAGGTTTATAATAAAGGAATTGCATTGCACATGGTACACACCAGCGCATGCTGGCTCAGCTGGTTTTGAGTGTTGTTGTTGAGGTAAGGGACCTGGGTTCAAATCCCAGGTCCTATCTTCTTAGGGTTTTGTCATATTTTCATTATTTTAACTATTTTCTTATTTTTAATTTAATTTAATATAATTGAAATAATTTCTAAATAATAATCAATAATATTTTCCTAAAACCTTATATTTTCTAAAATCCATATTTTATTTTCTTAAATATAAATTACTTGTATTTATTTATATATATATATAATTATCATGTATTTTTTGTAAATAAAATTAATAATGTATAATTATAATTAAAAAACCCTAATTTTCTTAATTTAAATATTAACCCTAATTTTTGTCAACCCTAATTTTTATCCTAACCCTAAAAATTAACCTATTTTTTTAAACCCTAATTATATTATTAATCTTTATTTTTAATATGTAAATAATTTATTATTTGTTTATTATTATTAAACTTATTTTCTTAATTAATTTCTAAAACTTTTCTAATATTAATGTTTCTTGCTAAATTCTTATTTCCTTTATTTTTATTCTAACCCTTATTTTTATTTTATTATTATTAATATTTGATTATTGTTTATTCATTATTTTTATTATTATTATATTTATCATTATTATTTCTATTATTATGTAATTGCTAAAGCCATGTAATAGGTTTATTTTTGCTTTATTTTTGTAATTATTTATTGTATGGTTAGTAATCTTAGGGTGTGTATAACATATATGTGATTAAAATAATTTAGAAAATTAACTTAAATAAGATAAATACTTGAACACTCACACTCACACACGTAAGTCGATCTTTGATCGCCATCTTGCACTTCCTAGGTTACCCCTCTTGGTTGCCTTAAATATGGTCAAGTCCCTCGAATATAGGGGTGTCTTAAGCAAAGTCCCTTCACGTATAAATCATCAAGTCCCTACAGATTTAAAAGATCAAGTCCCTTCGAGGTTTCCTACAGAATAATGATCTTGTCCCTTCGAATAAATGATGATAAGTCTCTACAAATTGCTAAAGACACCCTTACTTGTTGCTTTCTATGACCATACGATGACCCTACGCTTGTCCCTTAACATCCAAGGTAATGACTACCTATTCCTTAATAATAGGGATAATCTTACCATCGAAAGAACATACGAGAACATGAAAGACTTAAATCTTGGGTAGGTACCTCATAGTTACTTGCTCACACTTTTCAAACTTATTTTTACACCTCACAATTTCTAAACTAGGCTTTGAATACACCCATACGAGGGTCATTACCAAGCACTTAAAAGAAATTTTTCTAATCACACACTACACTCTTGCAAACAAACAAAGTGAGCTAAGTAACTAAGAGCCCATAGATAACCATGGATATAAAGGGTGCTAACACCTTCCCTTTGTATAACATACCCCCCGAACTCAAGTCTTTTAAAATAGGTCTTTCCTGTTCTTTTATGTCCTTTCCTTTTGGATAAAATAAAAGTCGGTGGCGACTCTTGCTATCCGCAACATTATATAAAGTCAGTTCTCCCTCCGTGTTACACTTAACCACAAACCCAATGATCAAATAATAAATAAAACTAGGGTTTATATTTTTAAAATAATATGAAAAAGGAAACTATGTTACGATTCAGCATAAATAAATAAAAATAAAAAAGAGAAGAACGACTTGTTCTTTCTGCCTCAACGTGAATACCTTCTCACGATTCTGTCTCTCGCACGGTGGCTTAAGTTCACGATGGCTTTCGATCTCCCTCTGCTTTTTCATCGCTCTCAATTTCCGCCGTTCTCTCTCAAGGGTATGGTTTTCTTTCGGATTTTCGTCAAAATCGCGGCAGGATCTCTCTCCCTCTCACGGCGAATCTCAACCTCCCTGATTTCGCTTTCAAAGGTTTCAGTTGAGTGGTTGTTGTTTCGGTTTGGCTCGGACCGGCGAAGGTTTTGGGATGGTCGGCGCGGTGTTCGTCGGTGATTTATGCGTCTGTGCGATGGGTTTCGTGGAAGTGTCTTAATGAAGTTCTCGTGGTGATGCGCGGTGGTGCGGCGAAGGTGAAATGGTGGTTTCAGTTGGGTTTTATGCGGTGGTTTGTAGCGGTGGCCGACGGTCTGAGGTACGTTTAGGTTGTTGTTTGGGGTTAGTGATGGGTTGAGTTTTCGGTGGTTCCGGACCGACATTTTTGCGGTGGTTTTGAGGCTTTCTGTGCGTTGGTTTTTTTTCTTCTGAGATTTGAAAGGTATATTTCGGTTTCAGATTCATCTATGATTTTTCGGATTTGGTTTTGAAATTTCTGAGTCTGACGTTTTTTATTTCGTGGTTGTTTTTGTTTCACGCTCCAGATTTTTTATATTTTTTTTTGTTTTTGGTGGTTTATGGTTGTTGTGGTAAAGGGATTTAGATGTGGTACATACAATTTATACAGTGAAGGAGGTTATTTGATGAGGTGAGCGATCTGGTTTAAAGGGAATTGAAGTAAAGGTTTGAAATGCTGATGAGTTATGAAAAGGTTTTACAAGGGCTGTACATTTGTGTTTGCAACAATGGAATTTTTTTTGAATGTTGAAGCTTGGGTTTATGTTTTTACAGGGGTTGGTTATGGCTGTCCAAGCTTGATTTGTGAAGGATAATGAGGTTGCTTAAATAGAAAAAAAAATGTAGAGGATAAATTGGATAAGAAAGAATAATTTGATGAGCTGTGAAAATCTGTTATGCTGAGGAATTCATTTTGCTACATGTAGTGGATTTCGTAGTGCTGCTGAAAAATGGTGTTGGCTAGAGGATTTTGTGAGATTTGCTAGCTGGCAGGAAAAAATGGAAACAACCATATAATAATAATAATAATATTAAAACTACTAATAATAAGGATAATAGTTAATGATAATAAGAATACAAATATTAATAATAATAATAATAATAATAAACTAAAATTGACATAGTAGAAATAATAATAATTAATAATAATAATAATATTCAAATGTAATAATAAAAATAGTGGTAATAGTAATGAAAATATGGTACCAGTAAAAAAAAGAAAATAAAGTAATAATAAAGATAATAATTATAATAATAATAGTAATAATAATAGAATGTGAAAAAAAATGGATATGGTGATAATAAAATAGTAATAATAACAATAAGAAAATAATAATAATAATAATAATAAGAAAATTATAATAATAAAAGCAAGTAATAGTAATAATCAAAATAAGAAGAAAAAAAAGATTTTTTTTATAATTTTGTTTAAAAGTGAATGGGCCTAAAATTAATGGTCTTAAAAATAATTTTGAAATAAAAGATAAAAGAGAATAAAAGGAAATGAGATGGATTATCGAATAACCGGTATCCACATAACACCGTTTTAAAAAAAAAAACCCGCACTGCACACAAACACTGACAAACTCAGATGACATTTTTTATTTTTCGAATACCAGACAGAAAAAATAAAGTAGCACATATATTTTGGATTTTTGAAATAATGGTTAGACAGTAAAATAAAATGGGTAGGACAAATTTGGGGTATGACAGTTGCCCCTATCGAATTGACTTAGACCGAATAAGATGAACTGGCTCGCGTTCAAACTTTTACGGTATGAGATAATTAGATACGAAAAGACTCCAAATTTGTCCGAAAAGAATGAAATTGTGAAAATAAAAGATGATTAAAATTGGAAATGATGGGTGACACAACAAGAAACAAGTTGACAAAATAAAACATTTATCACCAACGGATGATAAAGCGAGTGACTGAAAATAAAATCACTTATCACCGAAGAATGATAAGGCAAATGACTGAAAATAAAATCACTTATCACCAGAAGATGATAAGGCGAATGACTGATAAATAAAATCATTTATCACCGAAGAATGATAAGGCAAATGACTGAAAATAAAATCACTTATCACCAGAAGATGATAAGGCAAATGACTGAAAATAAAATCACTTATCACCAGAAGATGATAAGGCGAATGACGGAAAATAAAATCACTTATCACTGAAGAATGATAAGGCAAATGACTGAAAATAAAATCACTTATCACCAGAAGATGATAAGGCGAATGACTGAAAAATAAAATCACTTATCACCGAAGAATGATAAGGCAAATGACTGAAAATAAAATCACTTATCACCAGAAGATGATAAGGCGAATGACTGAAAAATAAAATCACTTATCACCGAAGAATGATAAGGCAAAGGACTGAAAATAAAATCACTTATCACCAGAAGATGATAAGGCGAATGACTGAAAATAAAATCACTTATCACCGAAGAATGATAAGGCAAATGATTGAAAAAAAATCACTTATCACCAGAAGATGATAAGGCGAATGACTGAAAATAAAATCACTTATCACCGAAGAATGATAAGGCGGGTGACTGAAAATAAAATCACTTATCACCGAAGAATGATAAGGCAAATGACTGAAAATAAAATCACTTATCACCAGAAGATGATAAGGCGAATGACTGAAAATAAAATCACTTATCACCGAAGAATGATAAGGCAAATGACTGAAAATAAAATCACTTATCAACAGAAGATGATAAGGCGAATGAATGAAAATAAAATCACTTATCATCGAAGAATGATAAGGCGGGTGACTGAAAATAAAATCACTTATCACCGAAAAATGATAAGGAAAATGACTGAAAATAAAATCACTTATCACCGAAGGATGATAAGGCAAATGACTGAAAATAAAATCACTTATCACCAGAAGATGATAAGGCAGGGGATTGAAAATAAAATCACTTATCACCGAAGGATGATAAGGCAAATGACTGAAAATAAAATCACTTATCACCGAAGGATGATAAGGCAAATGACTGAGAATAAAATCATTTATCACCAGAAGATGATAAGGCGGGGGATTGAAAATAAATTCACTTTTCACCAAAGGATGATAAGGCGGGGGAAATTTAAAAACGACTCTTGTCACTAAAGGGAAAACCGAGTGGCTGGAAATTAAAATAGTTGAAGAGAAAAGATTCAATGGGGGACGGCCACTGAATCCGCCGAGGAGATGCCTGGAATCTTTAATTAATCCTGGATCCTGACTTATGCACGCATGCTTGATTTTTTGAAATGGTGTTCCATAATGATGGAAGTACGATGCAATTGTTTATGCAATAAGATATAAGTTGAAACTGTTGGGGAATATAAGAAGTCTGATTTATTTATGTATGCAAATGATGCACGTGTTGCAAATGATTGATGTAAATGATGCGTATGACGTTGATGATGCATAACGATGCATATGAGCGATTGAAAGGTGCCAGCTTGGTGGACTTTTGGTCTGGTAGTTGCCAATAACGATTGTACTTTGGGTGGGTGGAGGGTTTGATTCCCCGACACTCGATCTTCAACGATGTATGGCCAGATGATGGATCTGAATGCTCCAAGTTCGGTCAGTTGCTGATGAGCGAAGCGACTTGGTTGACACGTGAAGATTGCTTTTCTTTGAATGGTTGACAACGTCTGGCAAGATCTGCTTGTTCAACTGGGGAAAAGAGATAGGAAGATTTGCTCCTTGTTTGCTTGCCCCTGTCTGTAGGGTATTTGAAATAATTTTGGTGGGGAATCTTTGACAATGGCCATGACATGATCTGCCCCAGTGTCTGGATTTTCTAGGTGTCTACCCCTGATTGAGCCTTTGAAGGTGATCTTGCCCCTGATTGAGCTGTTAAGAATGATTTTGCCCCTGATTAATGGACTTTGAAATAAATTGCCCCTGATTGGGCTATTGAAGATAATTTGCCTATGATTGGACTGTTGAGGTAGTCTTGATTCATGTTAGCACTAATGAAGTTCAAATTTCTCTTTTGATTGCCCCTTGTTGGGATTGTACTGATGTCAAACACTAAATTGCAATTAAATTATTCATACACAAATGGTAGTGTTAATGTAAAGTTCATGTAAGTTTTGAAAAAGTCAATTTATTTGAATGATTGTGATAGTGTGACGGATGGGCCGTTAGTCCACACGAGGTGCTGATTTAGAAAGTGCGTGAAATATGCAACAAGAATAATGTGCAATCAAGTTTGAAGATTAGCAAATATATGGGAGTCAAATTACGCAACCTTGTTGGTAGCGTGCTTTCAGAATAAATCCTGCTTCAATTAGGTCTTTTGAGGGTTGTAACGTGGTCTGGTTAATGGTTAGAGAAACAAAAGATATAAGGCTCAAAGTTTGATTTGTACGCACCCCTCTTTCGTAATGTTCTCCAGTCCTACGTTCAGTTAACTCTACACATTCATTTGTTTTGACTTTGCAAGAGTGAAGATGAAGCTTTAAAGTTTGCATGAAAATGGCAGTCATCTTATTTTGCCTTGATGTTGGTGACCCTTTGATTCTTGATTTGGTGGTCACTGATATTTGTTTTGCTTTTGCTGAGGATTTGAGTTCCTCTTTTGATTTCTTTTTTTCCGACTAAGTCTCCCTTCGAGTGCTCAACTTAGTGGTTTTTTTATTTTATTTTCTTTTTGTTTGAATGTTGTGACTGCCCAGTCATTTGCTGATTGGTCCTCCGACGGGATGTCTCATCTTGCAATTCGAAGGTGTAGTCAGGCTAATTGAACGACTACCCTGCCCCGGGTTAGATATAAGGGTTGTATCCGAAAGAAACTCCTACTTCTAGGCTCGAAGTGGTTGACTAGGGATTAACTCCTTATATCTCCAGTATTTGGGAGTTTGAAAGAATGCATGTACATCATTGACGAGGTTTTATCCGAAAGCATACCGCAACAGTTATGGGTACTTCGTTTTCATCATCCTCCCTCAAATATTTGCTAAAGTGAAGTGAGGGAAATATTTTTGTGATTTTGTGATAAATGATAAATAATGAGCAAATGCGAATAAATTGATTCAAAACATGCATAAACATAATATTAACAAAACCAAGTACAAACGATAATGTTCAAAGCAAATAGTACTTAACAAACAGTACAAAATAACGAAGATGCGAAAATGATAAATGGCGACAACTGCCTTGATTTGAGGAATTGAACTTCTCTTGATTAAATGCTTCATAGTTGGAGACTACTTATCTTGGTCTTCAACAAACCCTTCAAATGTCTTCACTTGCTGGCACCGTGTGGAGGCATTGGATTGTTCTGGACATTTGGATTTCTCTGAATGAGGGTGAGATCCTTAGAGTTGATCATATCTTGAACCTTGTGTTTGAAGGAATGGAAGTTCTCGATTGTGTGACCTGGAGCGCCTTTGTGATACTCACAACGAGCATTGGCATCATAGTTTCGGGCGTTACCAGTCTGAGGTGGCATATCTTTCAAAGTAAGAGTTCCTTTTGCCATCAGCCCATTAAAGATTTCAGAATATGACATAGGCAGGGGATCAATGTGTCTATCATATCCTCTTTGTTGATATGGTGGGCGTTGTTGAGGAGCGCGTTGTTGTTGTTGACCAGGCTGTTGTGGTGGATAAGCCGGTTGCTGGTACGGATTAGGCGTATACTGCGCAGCTGCAATCATAGGATATGGACGTGGTTGATAAGCCATCTGAGGCGGAAATGGAGCTTGAACGGCCTGTTGATAAGGCATTGGAGGAATTGGATGATATGGCACGGGAGCATATTGCGCAACAGTAACATACGGGTATTGATAGTAAGGGATTGAAGTAGGCGCACTCTGTTGAGGTTTCCCACTTGCAGTAAAAATGGCATTTGTTTCGCCCTTTTTATACCCGTTGAAAGGTTTCTTGACACTGGCTTGGCTGTTAGAACCTCCTTGGATCTTTCCACTTTTCAGACCTTCTTCGATTCTTTCTCCACCATGTCTGAAAATCCAGAAGATACGCTGCTGATCAGCTTTTCGTAGTATTGCCCTTGTAAGGTACCCATGAAGATGTCAATCAATTCACAGTCAACCAATGGCGGATGCACTCTGGCAGCTAACTTCCTCCAGCGTCGGGCATACTCCTTAAAGGATTCGTTCTCCTTTTGAGTCATACTCTGAAGTTGAGTGCGGTTCGGAGCTAAGTCAGTGTTGTACTTGTATTGCTTTTTGAACGCATCAGATAAATCAAGCCAAGTACGAACATTATTGCGCTCAAGTTGCATGTACCATTCTAGAGACGCTCCATACAAGCTATCTTGGAAGCAATGGATCATGAGTCTATCGTCTTTGGCATGATCGGCCATTTTCCGGCAATACATCCTTAAGTGGAGTTCAGAACAACTGAGGCCTTTGTATTTCTCGAATTCTGGAAGTTTGAACTTAGCAGGGATCACAACATTCGGAACTAGGCACATGTCTGAGGCACACAGAGAGGTTGAATTGTGTCCTTCCATGATTCAGAGTTTTTCAGCTAACTCGCGACACATCTTCATAGCTTCTGATTCTTGAACAACGTGTGGGTTGGCAATTGGAACAGCGGTATGCATCTCATACTCAACTTGATGATCCTCTTCAGCATAAGGAATCTGGACATGAGTGACGGCAGGTTGAGCTTGAGGAATAGCACCAACAGTAACACCAGAGGTAGGTATTGGTTGAGAAGTGACTTCTTCAAGTGCAGGAGTAAAGCCTGGAGGAAAACTGTAGACCAAAGGATTTGGAACTGGAATTGAAGGCATTGTGCGTGAGGCGGATCCTTGCACGAGAGCATTGTTCATCGCAGCAGCGACTTCACGACGTTCTTCCATTCTGGCCAAGGCTTGTATAGTCTCATAAATCTGGTCGATTTTGCTCTTGACCGAGTCAATCTCTTCCCTCATAGTAGCTTGCTCTTCTTGAATCACGTCCATTAGTCTTCTAGTGTTGGCTCGAGTTAGGTATGGACGTCTAGCACGATACGGGCGTCGGGAAACCAGCTTGATTTACTGAAGATGGAGGAACATGAAATGAGTTCTCGGCTTTGGAATGAAATGCAAGATGAACAAATAATGCAAATGAGATGATATGCAATGTCAGAATCCAGGATCGCAAGATCAGGGTCTGGTATTAATCCAGAATTTTGATAACAAGAATTCGTGAGTCCGAGGTACAGATGGAGGATACTCTGATCAGGAACTCACTGGGTAAACTCTAAAGTTTTAGGGACCCCAAAGTTGTCAATTCATATGGTTGTTCATCACACGCGCCATAAGCATGACGGTTGACTGACTTCCCCATATGAATCTATTTTGGGTGAGATCTTTATATCGACAACCCACGAGAGAAAATTTTCTCGGGAGCCCATACTACACGATCATCGACACAAGGTTTAAACAAAGGCCTCAGAGTTATGGACTTTGCTCAAATATTTGATGCAAATGTTAGATCTTGACAGTCAATCAACTCCATTGAGAATGTCTATTCTGAGTGAGGTCTTCGTATCGACAACCCACGAGAGCAAATTTCTCGGGAGCCAATACTACGCGATCATCAATCGATGTTTTAACCAAAAGGTTCTAAAGTTCCTCAGAGTCGATGACCCTAATGAAAACAACTGAGCACACACGCCAAGAGCTTGACGGTCGTCAGTATTCTCATTAGAATCTACTCCAAGTGAGGTTTTCGTATCGACAACCCACGAGAGAGGTTCCCTCAGGATCCCATACTACACAACCTCGCTAACTTATGTTTGTACTCGTAAGCCCGGGTATAGAGCCTTTCCCTCAAGTTCTTTTGCGATAAAAGTATCGGTCCAATATCATAATACCAATAGCCACAAGATATATAATATAGAATGCGATAAAGAAAGCGATAAAATAAACAAGTAATGCATTAAAAGCAAACATCCAAACAAGCGTGGAAACCTATACTAGGCTTAACTCGCATAGGGGTGAACCACTCCCCAGCAGAGTCGCCAGCTGTCGCACCCCGAAAAATACGACCTCGTGATAAAAAAAATACCGCGGATAAAAATTAAAACAACAGAGTCGCCACCGAACTTATTTTATTCCAATTAAGGAAAAGGAAAATATCGAGAAACCTTTTTTAGAAAAATGGATAGAACAAGGTCTTTGAAACCAGATTCTAGGTTCGGGAGTCGATTACGTAAGGGGAAGGTATTAGCACCCCTTACGTCCGTTGTACTCAACGGGAACCTCTTAGTTTAATTTGCGATTTAATGTGACTTATGCTTTCTGTTTTCTTCGAATAAAATAAATACGAACGATTCTAAATTAGGGTTAATAGGTGTCGCTCCCGATAAATGGGACCGGGCCTAGATAAAGGTACAGACGCGAACGGTCGGCGAGAGGGACAATGAGAACACACAGCCGTGAACTCACTGGAGATGAAAAGAGTCGCCAGCTAGGCATTTTTATCCCGGAGGAAAGGCAATGCTGCATAGGCCTAGAAAAAAGAATGGATAAGACGGTTGCGAACCAGAGAGACTGAGAAAGGGGGTTGGTTACAACCTGGGAAGGTATTAGCACCCAGATTGTCCTTCGTACTTGACGGGATCCACGCTTAAAAGATTTGTGTTTTAAAGGGGTAGTGTCAGTGCAATCTGTGTATAAAGTAGCTGGAAAAGAATGTACAGGTGTCAGTGTAAGAGAAGTGAAGTGTGATATATACAGTGTCAGTGTAAGGAATAAGAATGAATTGCTCAAGATCATGAGGCTTAAAGAATGAAGCTGGAAAGAGGGGGAATATACAGAGACTTTTTGTTCGATAACTGTTAAGTTATGCCTACGTATCCTCTCGTGCAATGAGGAAGTCAGAACACCGTAGTTCGACCCAAAGAGAATGATAGATGAAATGACTCGTGAACTGCTTACTTGCCTATGCTCAAGTGTATGATCTGTCTGGCACAGATGCAAACTGTCTTGCATTAGACGGAAGAAGCGAGTTCTCGTTTGTGAGTGAAGATGATGAGAAAAGAATCCCGAAGGAGACGATTATTGTTTGTTTTTGAGTTTTCAATCTTTTATTGCTTTTGAAGATTTGTCATAAGTTAATGAGCTTAAGCCTAAACCGATGGATTTAGTAAACTCATCACATCTTCCCTCTGATTAGGGGTAATGAGAATACCTTAAGTGTGAAGTCAGCTTCTCACACTTAATCACCTTTGGTGTAGGATTAAGATCATTAACCTACTTGTGATTATTTAGATGTTTTTGTTGTTTTTGTTTAGTGTTGAGTAATGAGATTAAGCCATAATCAAGGATTAAACAGACTCATTACACCATCCTAATAGAAGGATAATAGATGAGAATGTTTAAGCTGAGGAAAGCTCCTCAACTTAATCCATGATTAGGGATTAAACTCATGACAAAACAAGCCTTTGATTAAGTGGATTTTATTTAGTGGTATGATGATGAAGTGATTTTTATGATTTGTAAGACAACTTGAGGGGGACTTGTCCATTAACACTAGGGTTAGTCCTTCTTAACCAATTAAGGAAGAATTAGAACCCTAATGCAAGGCCCAAGTTACAAGTGTGATGTCTTGATGATTATTAAGTGGATTGATTAAAGGATTTAAACACATTAAGGGTTCAACACTTAGGATTAAAGTTATACACTCCATCCTAATAGAAGGATACAGGCATAAGCTTAATCACAAAGCCTTAAAGCCTTTAGGGTTTAGTCCCTGATTATGAGATGAGAAGAGAAGACTCAAAAGAGACACAAAGGTAAAACTAAGAGGGGAGACTAATCAAAACCCTAATCATTATCATGCTTGGTTGTTCCTAAGGTTTGTGAGGTTTTCAAGAGAAATCTTCAAAGAGAACCACCAGGATGCAGATGAACAGGATCAAGAGAAGCAAAGTGACTTGCTTCATTCAAGAAGTCAAGTCACTTGAAGAAAGAAAGTGGGAAGGAGAAAAATGAGCAAGCTCAATCTCATACACATGTAAAAATGCAGCAATGGATGCAAGAGAGATGAAAAGAAAAGTTATGAGAAGTGAAGGCAAATTCACTTCTCAAGTTCACTTACCACCTGAAATGTTAGAAAGAAATGCAATGCAATGCAAAAATGGGATGAAATGGTAGGATGCTAAAAAAAACCAGAAGCATGTTGATGATGATAGTGATTCTATGAGATGCTACAAACATGAGGCAAGGCATGGAAATGTTCATACAAGATCATGGATGCAAATGATGCAAGTTAAGGAGCATGAACTTACATGAAAAGTTATGAAACATACATGGCAAACAACATGGCCAATGCAAGATGCAATGATCAAACATGCTTTCTATATGTCTCAAGATGTCAAATGAATCAAATGGATGATTGAAATGTCATGGCAAGTCATGTTATGCAAGAGAATGCAAGAAGGATGCAAATGGAAGCCCAAATTAGGGTTTATGGATCAAACAACAAACAAAAACCAAAAACAGAAGCAAACCCTAAGATAAAAAATGGAAAATGCCACTCAAAGAAACCCTAACCCTATACTAAACCAAGGTCCAAAGGGGAGGTCTCAACTCTCAACCAATCCCAAGTTATGAATTTTACAAGTTATTAGGGTTTTTAGGGTTCCTAAACAAAAGAAATACCAAACAAATTGAAAATGAAGAATCAAATCATGGCCATTTAATCCTAGAAACTACATTCTAAACACAAAACAATGCAAGAAGAATCAATGTCCAACTCCTCATGAATAGGCAGAAATGAATTTTTGAACTTTGGATCAAATTAATGCATAAGAATGATTTTAATTCAATGAGAAATTCTTAAAATGCATCAAGATCAAAAAAGAAATTTGGTTTGAAGGTTGGACAATGTTTCTAAATGTCTTAGAACATTTCATGAATTTTTTGGTGATTTTTAAATACCTAAAAGTATTTTTAATAAATTAATTTCCATTAATCAATTAAAAATAATCTTTTAAATATTTTAAAATACTTTTTTAATGATAAAAATAAAAATAAAAATATTTTTGTGTCATAAAAATTAATAAAACTTATGAGAAAAAGTTTCATAATTTTTACACATTTTTTACTATTTTAAATAAATTATGCAAATAAAATGAAAAGAAAAGAAATTAAAATGAATTTAATCTGAATTAAATGAAAGTCAACACATCCTAGGGTGGAGATTCAAACTGGCCTGCGCGCGAATTGACCTGGCGCCAAATCCTACGGCCGAAATTCAAATTTCGCTAATCAATGCTTAAAACCCTAACCCTGCCGTTAATCACTTTCAGATGACCGGAACAGTGTTCCGGTCATCTTCTCCGTTCACCTCAAAATGCAATCTCCCTCCCCAGGCCAAATCAGAAGCTCTAAATCTCCAGAAATCATCTACTAACTATCCTAAGCACGAATCCAGCATCAAATCATGTTTAAACTCACACACAAACAAGAATCGAAGCAAAGAAATTTCTAGGTCAAACTTTTAGAACACCATAACATACTCATTTCTTGCTCATTTCAAAAAGTAAATAGATCCCAATGATCAGTGCAACATACAAAACAAGATTCTAACAAGAAAATGGAGTTCTGGGAAAAAAGTTCATGAAGTCACCTGAGATGGAGCTTTTAATTCAAGAGCTTTCTGGACGGTTCTTTGGCTCAAACAGGTCCCAATGATCCCCCTTTGAAGCTTTGCACACTTGGTTGGAGTTTAAACAGCCTCTTGAGTGAGTTTGCAGAAGCTCTGACCAAGGGAAAGTGAAAATCGTATTTGAGTTATGGGGGGTTTCAGGCCAAAGTAGGGGGTGGTTTCTGGTCAGTGGAGCAAGGTGAGTTGATGTGTGGAGTTTGTTTGAGTGTTCTTGGCTTGTAGAAGCAGATTCGAAAGTTTTTGCTTTATGGAGTGAAAATGGTGAAATGGAGTTATGGCTTGTTTCAGGCCTGGTTCTTTTGGGTTTGGGGTCAATGAAGCATGGTGATTTGATCTATGGACTTGGCTCTTGTGTTTGTGTGCTGTGGAAACAAATTCGAAGGGAAATGCAAAATGGTGTGTTTTGGTGTATGTGATTGTGTGAAGTGTTTCAGCCTTGCTTGATGTATGAAATGTCTTGCTCTTGGATAGTATATTTTAATCCTATAGGTCAGATGATTTGACATGGCCTGTGGTGATTGGTAAGTTTGCTTTTGCTCAAAGTCCACCTTTTGTGTAAGAGAAGCATGGCTTGGTTCTAGGCTAGTACAAGGCATGGGCTGGCGCAGCAAGGGTGAGGGGAAAGGCTAGCCAAAGTCAGCATCCAATGTTGCAAGTTGTAAGAAGAGTGATCATGAGTTTTGCAAGTTGTTGCTTTATGGTTCACATGTGATTTCCTTATCCCACTAGCCATAATACATGAGCATTCTTGGTTCAATTCTGATTTTTATGACTTATAGAATGTTTGTGTCATGGTTTGAAATGAACTAGAGGTTGCAAAAGGCATTGGTTCATGGTTTTGCAAAATTCTCATTTGAGGCATGCCTTGAAAATCAATGATTTTAGCCAACTTTGTCACACCATAACTTTTGATCCAAAAAGAATTTGATCATGTTCTTGTACTTTTTGAAAAGGGAAAGATGTAATCTACAACTTTCATGACCAAAGTTTTTCCATTTGAAGCATTTTTGGATCAAGAATCAAGGCTTGAAAAATGACCTAAAATGAAGCATTCTTGAAAAGTCAACTATGCCCAAAAAGTCAACACTTGCAAAAACTCCAAATTCTTGATTTTTATGAACTTCAACCTTCTTCCATGATCAAATAAAGATCATATACACTCAAAATGATGAAGATCACCCATTGGTTGGGTCATTGGGGCCTCAGATGCCCTGATTTTGCACTGACTTGTCCAGAAAGTCAACCCTTGATCAGATGACTTCCCCATGGAATTTCTTCATTAAACTTGATATGCATACTCCCTATACCATATAAAGACCAATGGAAACAAGAATGACCAAAAAATTTGGAGTTATGGCCTCTGAAACCAAAACCCTAATTTTAGGTCAACTGTGCAGTCTAGCCTGGCTCTGCTTCCATACCAATCCCAGTTCTTGTGATTCTTTGGCATTCTTGACTTTGAGAGGATATAATATGATGCTTGAACACACATAGACCCCTTTGAAGTGATTGATGACCTTTGGAGTGGCTCAAGAAGCTCTTGGATTGCTCAGATCACAAACCCTAGATGCAGATGACTTAGAACCAATGCAGTGATTCAAAATTGAGATATGAGATGATATGATTGAATCTATGCACATGAAATGATCACAAGCCATGGTGTGAATGGGTGAGGGCAAATTTGGGGTGTTTACAATAGGGGAAATGGGTTATTTTGTTCCTAGGGACCACGACGGGGACGGCCATCGGGTTAAAGAATAAATGGAATAAACAGATGATGGGGTACGGCCATCAAAGGTGAAGGACGATCACCTAGCAGGGGACGGCTGCTCTGTTGGGAATAAAAGAAATATGATGGGGACGGCCATCAAAGGTGGAGGACGACCACCTGGCAGGGTACGGCTGCCGAAAATATCAACGATGGGGACGGCCATCGGATAAAAGGTCAACGATGGGGACGGCCATCGGACGAGCATGATGGAGGACGACCATCAAGAAGTGGAGGACGACCACTCAGCAGGGTACGGCTGCTCTCGAGGTTTCTCATGACATAGGACGAATGCCAGATAACCAAAAATCAACAATGGGGACGGCCATTGGATAAAATGATGAAGGAAAATCATCACGAGGTGGAGGACGGCCACCTAGCAGGGGACGGCTGCTAAATATCAACGATGGGGACGGCCATCGGGTGAGCATGATGGAGGACGACCATCAAGAAGTGGAGGACGACCACTCAGCAGGGTACGGCTGCTCTCGAGGTTATCATAACACAGGACGAGTGTTAGATAAAAAGGAAAATTTGCTTTGTTGGCGATCTACTGGGGAGAAGTAAACACGGACGAGTGTTTATATCCAAGAAACAAAAGGTATAAGTGTTTAGATGTTAGTGTATAGATTGAAGATGCGGACGAGCATCCTTAAGACCATGATACGGACGAGTATCAGGTAGAAACAAACTGACACATGTTCAGAGATGATGATACGGACGAGTATCAACTGGTTAACAGAGAACACGGACGAGTGTTGAATCTGAAAGAAATCTTCTGGGGAATGACAGACACAGGCGAGTATCTATATTCAAGAAGACACAAGTGTTTGACACGGTGTATGGATTAAAGATGCGGACGAGCATCCTTAAGACTATGATACGGACGAGTATCATGTAGAAACAAACACTAGACGCAATGTTCTGAGATGATGATACGGACGAGTACCAACTGGTTAACAAAGAACAAAGACTACTGTTGAATCTGTGGGTATATAAGTGGTGTATGCAAAATACGGACGAGTACCTGTATAAGTATGACATGAGTAGCGAGTATGAGCATTGTACAGATGGATACTTTAACTGCTGGGGAGAGTGACACGGACGAGTGTCAAAGGGAGAAAAGTATAATATAAACAAGTATATGGGTGATGAAGGTGTAAGCGACTGCGCTGGGGATATGACACGGACGGGTGTCAAGAAAGTGTATATACAAGTATATGTGAGTGCAAAGAGGATGTCTTTGGCTTTCTGCTGGTGATTTGACACGGACGGGTGTCAGGAAGTATCTGTAATACGGGTGATTTTGTTGTAAAGAGTGTTCGGGCGGCTTTACTGGGGAAAGATGGCACGGACGGGTGCCAAAATGAGTATATACTGGTGTTTGTGATTGTGAGGCAGCTGTTTTTGCCGGGGATTCTGGTGGGGATTTTTCTGTAGATTGTTGATGAAAGGTTATTATTCACAAGTGTTGATTCAGAACATGGCTTATGATTATGCTATGTGTTGGATTTTTGCCGTAATGCTCCGTATTAGACGAAATGCTACGCTTTGTGGGTGAATATGATGCGAATGCTATGATTATGCAAAGATACCAAACCGGGACTCGGATCCCGTTGCTGCGAAGATCTCTAGTCGATCTGCTTGAAGCGGACATCCCAGCTGGGGGGGTGAGATTATTGACAGATCTGATGAGATGCATCTGCTTGGGGATCTAGGTCGCTGATTGACATATCCTTGTAATATAGGACCCAGCTGGGGTTTGCAGAAGCCTTCTGTACTCTGTTGTGACTCCTTCATGCGTTGCTCTTCTGAATAGAGGCTGAGGATTCTGTGGGGAGATGATTCCCTGTCTTTGCATTCTGCCGAGGAAGAACGATTGGTAATACAGCTGGGGAATGTTGTTGGTAACTCAGCTGGGGAGAGTAATGAGAGGCAAACTCAGCTGGGGAGAAAGCCCTTTGAGTGCTAAGACTGTTTGTTGATTCGCCAACTTGCTGGGATGTAACTTGCATGCCCCAGGTTGCGTTCTGAATACCTGCAATCCTGCAAAGATAAGGAGACGCACAAAAGGTCCCGAGGTATCCTTTACTGGATTCCGTCATAGGAGTTAAGCATTCTCAAGAGTAAGTATATTCCCTGCAAGCATGTGTTTCTATTTTTAGTGAAAAACATCTGTACTTATGCAATTAGTTTTAGAGACATCAGACATTCTTTGCAAACGAAATATGTACAAGACGAAACATGACTGAAAAATCTGATTTTATTAATTCTTGTGCCCTGAATTGGCAAGATACAGTCAAGGAAACAAATCTCCTAAAATAAGGAGATTGTTACAAATTGAGAAACAAAGTGCTGGCGATGTTGACGACGCTTTCAAGGGAGCTTCCTCTTCTGCTATGACTCGTATGACAATGACGTTCTTCTCGCCTTGCTTTCCGAAGAAGGCTGATTCTGATTGAAGCTTGATCCTTTGAAACTTTCCAAGTTGCAAGTGATACAGACGAATTCAGAATGCAGTTGTTCGCTTATTCCCTTATTTTGCATGGATCGCCCTTTCGGGTTTTCAATCCATCGGGATACCCATTTTTGCCTGAGTTGTCCAATGCGGCTTTTCAACTCAGCGGGTGTACATTTTTTTATTTTCCCTTATTTTTGCCCGAGTCTTTTATTCTGTTTTTGACTCGCCGGGATGCCCTATTTTTGCCTGGACTTACATTCTGTTTTTGTGTCCAGCGGGTCATTTTTTACGCGAAGTATTTTTTAACTGCATCTGAATTCACAGGGGACGGGAAATCTTCACCATCCATGGTGCTGAGCATCAGTGCTCCACCAGAGAAAACTTTCTTTACCACGAATGGTCCTTCATAATTTGGAGTCCATTTGCCCCTGTGGTCTGTATGAGGAGGGAGGATTCTTTTCAGCACAAGATCTCCTACTTGGTACTCTCGGTGCCTGACTTTCTGATCGAAGGCTCTCTTCATTCTCTTCTGATATAACTGCCCATGACAGATTGCAGCCAACCTTTTCTCTTCGATCAGACTTAGTTGCTCGTATCGGGCCCTAACCCATTCTGCTTCGTTCAGCTTAACATCCATCAATACCCGCAGAGAGGGTAGTTCAACTTCAACTGGTAGGACTGCTTCCATACCATACACAAGTTGATACGGTGTTGCCCCAGTGGATGTTCTGATTGATGTGCGGTACCCATGCAAGGCAAACGGTAGCATTTCATGCCAGTCTTTGTAGGTGACTACCATCTTCTGCACAATCTTCTTGATATTCTTATTTGCTGCCTCAACAGCGCCATTCATCTTCGGCCTGTAAGGAGAAGAATTGTGATGTTGGATCTTGAAGTCCCGGCATAATTCAGCCATTATCTTGTTGTTTAAGTTGGAACCATTATCAGTAATGATTCGCTCGGGAACTCCATATCGACAGATGATATCTCTCTTCAGAAATTTGGCTACCACTTGTCTTGTAACGTTTGCATATGAGGCTGCTTCGACCCACTTGGTGAAATAATCGATGGCGACCAGGATGAATCTGTGGCCATTTGAAGCAGTCGGCTCAATCTTACCAATCATGTCAATGCCCCACATAGCAAAGGGCCAGGGTGAAGACATGATGTTCAAAGGATTGGGAGGCACATGCACTTTATCCGCATAGATCTGGCATTTGTGGCATTTCCTGGCGTAGGCACAACAGTCTGCATCCATCGTGATCCAATAATAGCCTGATCTTAACAACTTCTTAGCCATTGCATGTCCTCCAGCATGGGTACCAAAGGAGCCTTCGTGCACTTCATGCATCAACAAATCTGCTTCCGCCTTGTCAACACATCTGAGGAGTACCATGTCAAAGTTCCTTTTGTATAAAGACCCATCAGTGTTCAGAAAGAAACAACCAGCGAGCCTTCTCAAAGTCTTCTTATCATTAGAAGATGCCCCAGGTGGGTATGTCTGATCCTCCAAGAAGCATTTGATGTCGTGGAACCAAGGCTTATCATCTCTAACAACGTCTGCTGAGAACACATATGCTGGTCTATCAAGTCTGGATACTGAAATCTGAGGTACAAAATTAGCAGCTTGAACTTTGATCATGGACGAAATGGTAGCAAGAGCATCTGCAAACTGATTCTCGTCCCGAGGGATATACTCAAGCTTGACTGTTGTGAAGAAAGTCAATAATCTCCTTGTATAATCCCTGTAAGGTATCAGATGATCCTGGTGGGTGTACCATTTGCCGTTGGTCTGATTGACTACCAAAGCTGAATCTCCGAATACGGTCAATGTCTTGATCCTGAGGTCAATGGCTTCCTCAAGACCCATAATGCAAGCTTCGTATTCAGCTTCGTTGTTAGTGCAGTTGAAAGTGAGTTTTGCCGAGAAAGGCATGTGAACTCCTTTAGGTGTAATGAGTACTGCACCAACACCACGGCCATTCATGTTAACAGCCCCATCAAACATCATAGTCCATTCTTCTTCCGGGTCAGGCCCTTCAGTGTGAACAGGCTCTTCATGATCTTTTGCTTTAATGAACATGATGTCTTCATCAGGGAAGTCAAATCTCATAGGCTGGTAGTCATCAATGGGTTGCTCAGCAAGATATTCAGATAGTACACTGCCCTTGATGGCTTTCTGAGAGGTGTACTGGATGTCGTATTCTGTGAGAATCATCTGCCATCTTGCAACCCGTCCGGTAAGAGCTGGCTTCTCGAAAATGTACTTAACTGGGTCCATTTTTGATATCAACAAAGTAGTGTGGGTCAACATATACTGTCTCAGTCGGCGAGCAGCCCACGCTAAAGCACAGCAAGTTTTCTCGAGCAGTGAATAACGTTGTTCACAGTCGGTAAACTTTTTGCTTAGGTAGTATATCGCATACTCTTTTCGACCAGACTCGTCATGCTGGCCCAGCACACACCCCATTGACTCTTCTAATACTGTCAAGTACATAATCAGAGGTCTTCCTTCAACTGGAGGCATAAGGATTGGAGGTTCTTGCAGATATTCTTTGATCTTGTCAAAAGCCTTTTGGCAGTCTTCATTCCACCTGACCGTTTGCTCTTTCCTTAACAGCTTGAACAAAGGTTCGCAGGTTGCCGTTAGGTGAGATATGAACCGCGAAATGTAATTCAATCGACCTAAGAACCCTCGAACCTCTTTCTCAGTCCTCGGTGCAGGCATCTCTTGAATAGCTTTGACTTTATCAGGGTCAACTTCAATCCCTTTCTCGCTTACAATAAAGCCCAGCAGCTTACCGGATCGCACCCCAAATGTGCATTTGTTGGGGTTCAACCTCAGTTGGTACTTCCTCAGACGCTTGAATAACTTGAGCAGATTCACCAGGTGATCTTCCTCTGTAAGGGACTTGGCGATCATATCATCCACATAACATTCTATTTCTTTATGGATCATATCGTGGAATAGTGTCACCATAGCCCGTTGATATGTTGCACCAGCATTCTTCAGTCCGAATGGCATCACTTTGTAACAGAACGTGCCCCAAGGTGTGATGAAGGTTGTCTTCTCCATGTCTTCAGGTGACATCTTAATCTGAATATACCCTGAAAATCCGTCCATGAAGGAGAACACCGAGAACTGAGCCGTGTTATCCACCAATACATCAATGTGAGGTAATGGGAAGTCATCTTTCGGGCTTGCTCTGTTCAGATCCCGGTAGTCAACACACATCATTACTTTGCCGTCCTTCTTAGGCACAGGCACAATATTAGCAACCCACGGTGGATAGCTAGTCACAGCAAGGAACCCGGCGTCCCATTGCTTTTGTACCTCTTCTTTGATTTTCATTGCCATGTCCGGACGAGTACGGCGCAGCTTCTGTTTAACTGGCGGGCATTCTTCTCTCAAAGGCAGCTTGTGCACGACAATATCGGTATCCAACCCTGGCATATCTTGGTAAGACCAAGCAAACACATCTACATACTCTTGAAGCAGATCAATCAATTGTCTCTTCACTGAGTCTTGCAGGCAGGCCCCGATTTTAACTTCTTTCACGTCTTCATCTGTACCAAGATTGATCACTTCAACCTCCTCCTGGTGAGGAGTAATAACCTTTTCCTCTTGCCTTAACAACCTGGCTAGCTCTTCAGGAAGCTCATATTCTTCTTCAACCCCTTCATCAGCTTGATTGATTGGATTGTCAAAGTCATACGAAGTCATAGCCGTGCTGTTGTCGGTGCTGTCTGGAAGGCACTCTCTGCAAGGGTTAAGTTTGTTCATTTTAGTGATCTGATTTTAGTCTTATTTAGAAAGGTGAAATGAAGTTGTCATTTTGAAAACACCGCCATTTATTTTTTGTACAAAAAGAAAAATGGAAAAACAGTGAACGAAATGAAAAAGACTCGTTTGCAAAAAGATGTCTGATATTTCATTAATTAATCTTGTTTGCACAAAAAGTACAGATGGCCCGATTACAAAATGAGTCTTGTCATCTTGGGCAAGATGCAAGACTTTGATGCATGCTTATAGAAATACAGGAAATAATAATTACTCTGCATGAGTAACTCTTATAATTTCCTGGGAAGACCAGTTCGAGACACTGCTCCCCGGGATCTTTGGACGAATCCAGCTTTCCAGGTTGCGTTCCTCTTCCAGCTCGTCTTCCAGACAGTTGATAGCATCAGGGGTAAGCATCCCCCCACTCACAAAATTGGGCTCTTTCGCAGCCTCTGTTTGATCTTGTTGAGTTGGTTTGTAACCCAACCCAAATCTGTCCTCTTTCTTCTCCACCGGTAGCAATTTGCCCCAGCCTTGGGCGTTTCCTCCCTCAACAACCTTCCGGGCTTGTTGGTATGATGACATTGGAGTACCAGATACAACAGATGTCTCATTCACATTCAAGGCTTCAAACCCCTGGCTCATTGTTTCATGGATCTCCCCATCCATTTCAATGTACTTATAGGTTGCCAGGTGGCTGACAAAAATGTCCTCTTCTCCACAGATTGTAACGATCTGACCCTCCCACTCATATTTTAACTTCTGGTGAAGGGTGGAGGTCACGGCGCCAGCGGCGTGAATCCATGGCCTACCCAATAAACAGCTGTAGGCGGGCTGTATATCCATCACGTAGAAGATAGTTGTGAAAGTCTGCGGGCCAATCGTTACGGGCAGCTCAATCTCTCCCAGAACCGATCTCTTTGAACCATCAAAGGCTCTTACCACCAGGTTACTGGGTCTCAACGCCAATCCGTCATATTCTAGCTTCACCAGGGCCTTCTTGGGTAAGACATTGAGGGATGACCCCGTGTCTACCAGCACATGGGAAAGGACAGCTCCTTTACATTCCATGGTTATGTGCAAGGCTTTGTTGTGGTTGCGGCCTTCCGTTGTCAAATCAGTATTGGTGAACCCTAGTCCGTGACTAGCATTAACATTTCCCACTACTGCTTCCAGTTGATTGACAGTGATCTCTTCAGGCACGTAAGCTGCGTGCAAGACTTTGAGTAGTGCATTCCGATGGGCTTCGGAGCACATAAGCAATGATAGGATTGAGATCTTGGAAGGCGTCTGATGAAGCTGATCCACTATTTTATAATCACTCTTTTTGATGATTCGCATGAACTCATCAACCTCTTGATCGAATGGTGTCTTCAAAGATTCCTTAACAGCTTGATCCTCCTGCACAGGGCTCTTCCCTTTTGCCTTGGCAGCAGCCTCTGCTTCGGCAGTGGGTCTCTGAATTTGTGGAGCGAAAAGACGTCCGCTTCGGGTGAAGCCTCCGCCTCCTCCCACATTGTCAATTTGTAGTGCAGAGGTTGATGATTCAAAAGTGATTCTTTGTCCTTCACAGTACAAGTCATAGCCGTAATGCCAGGGGATGGCATTACTGCTTTCATAAGGTACCGGTCCAGGCACCGTGATGGTGACTGGACTGATTGCAGCTGTTGAAGGAACTGTGATAGTCTGCGGATCATAATAAATTGTAACTGGTGCTCTAATGGGAGCAACACCTTCTGAATTGTAGGCAGAGTTGCTTTCAGGATCATAGAATATGGTGACAGTCGAGACGTCTTCATGATTTGTTGCTGGTGTTGTAGGAGATAATAGTGGAAGGATGGATGTTGTTGTTGTAGGAGTTTCATAATGGAGTGGTGCTGGAGTTGTAGGAGGAACATTCATTGATATCTGATCAGTTGAAATGACAGATGAAGTACTTGTTGATGAAGCCGAAGAATTGTCAGGAACAATAGTTGCTGCAGTTGTAGGAGGTTCTGAAACCGTTGCTGATGAGATTGCTGGATTTGTTGGAAATGATGTGGTGATCTGAAGCTGGCCACTCTGAATGAGGCCATCTATGCCATTCCTCAAATTATCGCACCCATTTACTGAGATATTGCAGTAAGCACAACCCAACTCACACCCTGGGAACATTTGACATTCCAGGAGCTGAGCCTTGATTTCTACCAACGGTGTCCTGATCTGTCCCACACTGGTTATTAAATAAGACGGCTTGTCTTCTTCAATAGCGTTAATTCTAGGACCACCGTGGTTTGGCATTGGGTTCTTATTTACATTGGGTGGTGGTGCGAAATTCAGAGCCTTGGAGTCTACCAGGTCTTGTACCTTCATATGCAGAGCTCTGCACTTTTCTGTACTGTGGCCAGGTGCGTTTGAATGGAAGGCACACCTAGCGTTGGAGTCATAGTTCCTGGGTAGACTGTTGGGATCTGGAGGTGCCAGCGTCCTTAGCTCAACTAGGTTGAGTTTCAGGAGTTGTGGCAGCAGAGTAGCATATGGCATAGGGATCGGATCGATCACCCTGTTAGCTTGAGATGGCCTTTGCTGAAATGGCCTCTGTTGAGTGTTGTTGTTGGTGTTGCTGTTGTTGTAATTTCTCGGAGGATACTGATTTTGTTGGTGGTACTGAGGTTGTTGCTGATAGTTTTGCTGCGGAGGTTGATAGACTGGTAGAGGATGAGCTGGAGCAGGAATGGTGACTGCTGCTATTGACCTTTGAACATATTGGGGCCTGCCCCTGTTGGTGTGGATGGCATTGGTCTCGCCAGTTCTTCTCGGGCCTGCAAAAGGCTTTCTTGTACTACTGGACGAGCTTGCACCGTTGTCTGAGATCTTACCCATCTTCAATAGGCTTTCGATTCTCTCCCCAGCTATGACAACATCCGCAAAGCTAGTGGAAGAGAAAGCAGCCAGCCTGTCAATATAAGTTCCCTGAAGGGTGTTCATGAACATATCTGCCATTTCCCGTTCAGACATAGGTGGTTGAACAGCAGCAGCCAGTTGCCTCCATCTCTGGGCATATTCTCGGAAACTCTCCCTTGAAGACTGTGACATTCCCATTAGGAGGGTCCTGTTGGGTGCCATGTCTAGATTGTACTGATACTGTCTGATGAAAGCTTCTGCCAGGTCCTTCCAGCATCTAATAGTTGCCCTTGTCAAGTGAGAGTACCATTCTCTTGACGCTCCGATTAAGCTGTCTTCGAAATAGAACATCCAGACTTTCTCATCCATTGTATAGGCCTTCAGCCTTCCCAGAAATGACTGTAAATGAGTCCGGGGGCATGAAGTCCCATTGTATTTTTCAAAGCAAGGAGGCTTGAACTTATGGGGGATCCTGACCCCATCTACCAAGCCCATGTCCATGACATCGAAGCCCAAAGAGTTTTGAGATTCTAAGGACCTCAATTTCTCAGCTATCTCATCCAATCTTCTATCATAAGCTTCTTCCCCAGCGCCCATTACTGTGAATTGGTCCTCCTGAGGATCTTCTTGTAGTACCCTGGCTGCGGTGGCAGTCCCTTGAACATTTGCTGGAATATTGACCTCAGGATGGAGGTGTGGTCCAAATACCGGAGGGTTGACATGAGGTTGTACCCTTTCATTGTTGCTGGTATCGGCAGTCCCTATATGTGGATCTTCTTGATTCTGCCTTTCCACCATGGCCCTCAATCTTTCCTGGCTCTGAGCCATGTTGTTCATAACTTCCATAAACTGAGTCATTTGATTCCTCATCTCTAGTCTTTCATTTGCCATTTGATTTCTGACCTCAGTAAGGTCCTGCTGCATCTGATCCATTTGGATTCCCGGAAGGTTGTTTCGGGTTGGATAACGGTGCGGACGGTTGAGGGGAAATACCCGGCGCGTAGCAATAGTTCCTGAGCATCACAACAGAGTTAGCAACAATAAACAAAAACCTACAAAACAAACAAATGGTTAGCATGCAATGCAGTATGCTTATTTGTTCTCAAGGTATCCGGTTTGGCATTCAGTTTTGACCCTTCCAGACCCTTGAAGATATTGTTGTTGTTGCTTGAAGAAAACTCAGATGAAGCAAACTAACACAAATATATTACAGAAGGTGAAATAATACAACTTGTTCATTTTACAACACAAGCCCTCTAAGGGGTCAAAATACAGTACAAGAAAATAAAAGTACATGGAAAGAAAGCAACAACAAACAAATGGTCAAACACCAAGACCAAACTCATCCTCACGAACTTCCTTGAGAAGTGCTTCGGTCACAGGATCAGCCGGACGCTCCGTGAGATTCCTGATGAGGAGATTCCGGGTCGTAACAACTGCTGCTAGCTTCTTGTGCTGAGTTTGTTCTTTTGACCTCTTCACCCCTGCTTTGACCTTCAGCTCCGATATCTCCCTCTGGGCTGCTGCCAGGGCCTCTTGCTGTTCTTTTGCACTAGCTTCCAGCTGCCCCATCTTGTCTTGAACTCTCTTGTCCTCCAGGGTACGAGCCTCGGTGATCCTGACCCACCGGGCTTGACTCTCCTTCAAATACAAGTCTGTTCTTGCTCTCTGGAACTGGGCTTCCTTGCAAGCATTCTTCAGAATTTGTTCTCCAGCCTTAGACTTCTTGATATAATCCCCAGACTTCTCAATCTTAGTCAGATGCTCTACTCTCATCTTCTCCAACCTCTCAATCTCCCTCATACCCTCACTCCTCTCCCGGAGGGTTTTCTGCAAAGCCTGGGTTAGCTTCTCATTTCTTTCCTTCAAGCTCTCAAACTCCTCCAAACTGATAGTGGCAGGGGGTGGTGCTGAAGATGACTCAGGCATGTCTTCTATGGTAAAGGGCATCCCAGAGAATTGGGCCCTGGCACGGGACCACTCATAATATTGTACTGATGCCACATTATTGCACTTCCCCAGAATGGTTACTCCCTTGGTTTGAACATTATCCCAGGCCCAGGCTGCCTGCCTAACAATAGCCAGATTAAGCTTGTTCTCGCAATAAAGAGTCTCAACCAAGTCCTGTGCCTTAGGAGTGTGGACCAATGCATAGCCCAATTTTCGTCTAAACAGCAGAGGGTTGTAATTGATACTACCCTTAACTCCTACCAAAGGTACATTAGGAAAATGCCCACAGCTGGTGATGATATCCCTGCCCTTGGTGCTTTGAGTGCACCATCTGATATCTGCTGAAGTTAGAGCAGTGAGTCTCTTAGCCCAGTTGCTCTGCTGATGAGGGTTCAGAAATGCATCTGTCCTGGGTAGATGCCTGAGAAGCCAAGTGTGGAACAATGGAGCACAACACCTCACTAATCTCCCCCTCTGCTTTTCATTTCTCTGATGCACTGAGTAATAGAGATCCCCTAATAAAGTTGGTACTGGGTTCTTCAAGATGAATAGATGGATTGCATTCTTGCTGATGAATCGAGGCTCATCTGCAAACAATACAATTCCATATATGCTCAAGGCCAGTAAAGCACAAACAGCTTTCCACTCTCCTAGGGAAGCTTTCAGGGTAGCTTGAGAGATTAAGAAATCCAGATGAAAGCCAGGGATCCCAGCTTTAGAAGTCATATGCTGCTCAATCAGGACAGGTTCCAGATGCAGAGCCTTTGCTACTTCTCCATTGCTAGGAAAGACCATCTCTGAGTTGAAAGGGATCCCACCCTTGATAGGCAAACCAACCAATGATGAGTATTCTTCTAATAAAGGGCCCAATTGAAAGTCTTGAAAGGTGAAACATCTCAGTGGGGGATCATAAAACTGAATGCAAGTGTGGATCAGGCTTCTCTGTGAGGGGTCCAGATCCATAACCATATCAAGTATATCCCCATAATGTTCCCTGAACAAAGGTATGTGATCTGGAGTGATCAGGGTCTGAATCCTCCTGATGTCTGATAACTCTGGCTGGAAGAAGTGATAGGTGATATTGCTCTTTTTAGGAGCCATGATGCTGAAGACTGAGTAGAGACAGGTGCTGATGATAATGCTGAAGTAATGAGCCACTGATTGGCTGGTGCAGGAGATAGCTGAAGCAGATAGCTAAACTGAAGCAGGTGTTGAAGAAGATAGGTCAATACTGAAGATGGGGTCAAAACTGGCCAAAAATGAAGATGGACACCCTGAAACACAAATAAGCAAATGTCAATATGATGCAATGATTATGTATGCAAATGAAATGCAAGGGTTTGTAACTGAGCTGGATCTGATCAAAATGCCCTGATAAGTCCAAGTGTGCTCAAGAATTCCAGATGAGGTCTATAAATCCAGTAACCAAGGTGGGGGGCTCAAATAAAGAGCCACATGTCCAGGGTTTAGAATCACAAGAACTGTCCCAAAATGGAGTACTCTTAACAAACAAAGTACAAGGTATTCTGAGGCCAAGGTACCTGCAAACCTGTAAACAGCCCAACCCCCTCACAGGTGGTGTTCTAAAACAAGGATCCTCAGACTTGGATCATTTATGAGAAGTGTAAACACTTCTAACCCGGAGGTACAGTGTTTACAATAACCATAAAAGTTCCTCCTCTAATTCACCTCAGTTTCTGAAGGTCAATACTAAAGGTCATCCAGACTTAGCAGGCTTCCCAGATAGCCCTAGCATTGCAGGAAATCTGCAACACAGAGTTCTCAAGAAGAAACCCATATCTGAACCGTGTTTCATATTCCCGCACCAAACCGAAATGGAATGGGAAAGAATATGATTCACTCTAGCCTAGGTGTCACTCAGGTCCCAGGTATAGGACCTTAACTCTCAATGAATCACCCACCCATCAAAACAAAGACCAGATCCAGCCAGCAGCATGACAGTATGATATATACAAAAGCAATAAAGAAAGCAGTAAAGCAACTGTACATAAAGCAAAAAATAAAACATATACAAACACAAATAAGCACATAACACCCCAGTAAACACAAATCAAACAAGCGCTAGGAGGAACCCACAAAAAGAACCAGAAGCCCTGGTTGCAGTATAAGGGTCCCCAGCAGAGTCGCCAAGCTGTCGCTCCCGATAAATGGGACCGGGCCCAGATAAAGGTACAGACGCGAACGGTCGGCGAGAGGGACAATGAGAACACACAGCCGTGAACTCACTGGAGATGAAAAGAGTCGCCAGCTAGGCATTTTTATCTCGGAGGAAAGGCAATGCTGCATAGGCCTAGAAAAAAGAATGGATAAGACGGTTGCGAACCAGAGAGACTGAGAAAGGGGGTTGGTTACAACCTGGGAAGGTATTAGCACCCAGATTGTCCGTCGTACTCGACGGGATCCACGCTTAAAAGATTTGTGTTTTAAAGGGGTAGTGTCAGTGCAATCTGTGTATAAAGTAGCTGGAAAAGAATGTACAGGTGTCAGTGTAAGAGAAGTGAAGTGTGATATATACAATGTCAGTGTAAGGAATAAGAATGAATTGCTCAAGATCATGAGGCTTAAAGAATGAAGCTGGAAAGAGGGGGAATATACAGAGACTTTTTGTTCGATAACTGTTAAGTTATGCCTACGTATCCTCTCGTGCAATGAGGAAGTCAGAACACCGTAGTTCGACCCAAAGAGAATGATAGATGAAATGACTCGTGAACTGCTTACTTGCCTATGCTCAAGTGTATGATCTGTCTGGCACAGATGCAAACTGTCTTGCATTAGACGGAAGAAGCGAGTTCTCGTTTGTGAGTGAAGATGATGAGAAAAGAATCCCGAAGGAGACGATTATTGTTTGTTTTTGAGTTTTCAATCTTTTATTGCTTTTGAAGATTTGTCATAAGTTAATGAGCTTAAGCCTAAACCGATGGATTTAGTAAACTCATCACATCTTCCCTCTGATTAGGGGTAATGAGAATACCTTAAGTGTGAAGTCAGCTTCTCACACTTAATCACCTTTGGTGTAGGATTAAGATCATTAACCTACTTGTGATTATTTAGATGTTTTTGTTGTTTTTGTTTAGTGTTGAGTAATGAGATTAAGCCATAATCAAGGATTAAACAGACTCATTACACCATCCTAATAGAAGGATAATAGATGAGAATGTTTAAGCTGAGGAAAGCTCCTCAACTTAATCCATGATTAGGGATTAAACTCATGACAAAACAAGCCTTTGATTAAGTGGATTTTATTTAGTGGTATGATGATGAAGTGATTTTTATGATTTGTAAGACAACTTGAGGGGGACTTGTCCATTAACACTAGGGTTAGTCCTTCTTAACCAATTAAGGAAGAATTAGAACCCTAATGCAAGGCCCAAGTTACAAGTGTGATGTCTTGATGATTATTAAGTGGATTGATTAAAGGATTTAAACACATTAAGGGTTCAACACTTAGGATTAAAGTTATACACTCCATCCTAATAGAAGGATACAGGCATAAGCTTAATCACAAAGCCTTAAAGCCTTTAGGGTTTAGTCCCTGATTATGAGATGAGAAGAGAAGACTCAAAAGAGACACAAAGGTAAAATTAAGAGGGGAGACTAATCAAAACCCTAATCATTATCATGCTTGGTTGTTCCTAAGGTTTGTGAGGTTTTCAAGAGAAATCTTCAAAGAGAACCACCAGGATGCAGATGAACAGGATCAAGAGAAGCAAAGTGACTTGCTTCATTCAAGAAGTCAAGTCACTTGAAGAAAGAAAGTGGGAAGGAGAAAAATGAGCAAGCTCAATCTCATACACATGTAAAAATGCAGCAATGGATGCAAGAGAGATGAAAAGAAAAGTTATGAGAAGTGAAGGCAAATTCACTTCTCAAGTTCACTTACCACCTGAAATGTTAGAAAGAAATGCAATGCAATGCAAAAATGGGATGAAATGGTAGGATGCTAAACAAAACCAGAAGCATGTTGATGATGATAGTGATGCTATGAGATGCTACAAACATGAGTCAAGGCATGGAAATGTTCATACAAGATCATGGATGCAAATGATGCAAGTTAAGGAGCATGAACTTACATGAAAAGTTATGAAACATACATGGCAAACAACATGGCCAATGCAAGATGCAATGATCAAACATGCTTTCTATATGTCTCAAGATGTCAAATGAATCAAATGGATGATTGAAATGTCATGGCAAGTCATGTTATGCAAGAGAATGCAAGAAGGATGCAAATGGAAGCCCAAATTAGGGTTTATGGATCAAACAACAAACAAAAACCAAAAACAGAAGCAAACCCTAAGATAAAAAATGGAAAATGCCACTCAAAGAAACCCTAACCCTATACTAAACCAAGGTCCAAAGGGGAGGTCTCAACTCTCAACCAATCCCAAGTTATGAATTTTACAAGTTATTAGGGTTTTTAGGGTTCCTAAACAAAAGAAATACCAAACAAATTGAAAATGAAGAATCAAATCATGGCCATTTAATCCTAGAAACTACATGCTAAACACAAAACAATGCAAGAAGAATCAATGTCCAACTCCTCATGAATAGGCAGAAATGAATTTTTGAACTTTGGATCAAATTAATGCATAAGAATGATTTTAATTCAATGAGAAATTCTTAAAATGCATCAAGATCAAAAAAGAAATTTGGTTTGAAGGTTGGACAATGTTTCTAAATGTCTTAGAACCTTTCATGAATTTTTTGGTGATTTTTAAATACCTAAAAGTATTTTTAATAAATTAATTTCCATTAATCAATTAAAAATAATCTTTTAAATATTTTAAAATACTTTTTTAATGATAAAAATAAAAATAAAAATATTTTTGTGTCATAAAAATTAATAAAACTTATGAGAAAAAGTTTCATAATTTTTACACATTTTTTACTATTTTAAATAAATTATGCAAATAAAATGAAAAGAAAAGAAATTAAAATGAATTTAATCTGAATTAAATGAAAGTCAACACATCCTAGGGTGGAGATTCAAACTGGCCTGCGCGCGAATTGACCTGGCGCCAAATCCTACGGCCGAAATTCAAATTTCGCTAATCAATGCTTAAAACCCTAACCCTGCCGTTAATCACTTTCAGATGACCGGAACAGTGTTCCGGTCATCTTCTCCGTTCACCTCAAAATGCAATCTCCCTCCCCAGGCCAAATCAGAAGCTCTAAATCTCCAGAAATCATCTACTAACTATCCTAAGCACGAATCCAGCATCAAATCATGTTTAAACTCACACACAAACAAGAATCGAAGCAAAGAAATTTCTAGGTCAAACTTTCAGAACACCATAACATACTCATTTCTTGCTCATTTCAAAAAGTAAATAGATCCCAATGATCAGTGCAACATACAAAACAAGATTCTAACAAGAAAATGGAGTTCTGGGAAAAAAGTTCATGAAGTCACCTGAGATGGAGCTTTTGATTCAAGAGCTTTCTGGACGGTTCTTTGGCTCAAACAGGTCCCAATGATCCCCCTTTGAAGCTTTGCACACTTGGTTGGAGTTTAAACAGCCTCTTGAGTGAGTTTGCAGAAGCTCTGACCAAGGGAAAGTGAAAATCGTATTTGAGTTATGGGGGGTTTCAGGCCAAAGTAGGGGGTGGTTTCTGGTCAGTGGAGCAAGGTGAGTTGATGTGTGGAGTTTGTTTGAGTGTTCTTGGCTTGTAGAAGCAGATTCGAAAGTTTTTGCTTTATGGAGTGAAAATGGTGAAATGGAGTTATGGCTTGTTTCAGGCCTGGTTCTTTTGGGTTTGGGGTCAATGAAGCATGGTGATTTGATCTATGGACTTGGCTCTTGTGTTTGTGTGCTGTGGAAACAAATTCGAAGGGAAATGCAAAATGGTGTGTTTTGGTGTATGTGATTGTGTGAAGTGTTTCAGCCTTGCTTGATGTATGAAATGTCTTGCTCTTAGATAGTATATTTTAATCCTATAGGTCAGATGATTTGACATGGCCTGTGGTGATTGGTAAGTTTGCTTTTGCTCAAAGTCCACCTTTTGTGTAAGAGAAGCATGGCTTGGTTCTAGGCTAGTACAAGGCATGGGATGGCGCAGCAAGGGTGAGGGGAAAGGCTAGCCAAAGTCAGCATCCAATGTTGCAAGTTGTAAGAAGAGTGATCATGAGTTTTGCAAGTTGTTGCTTTATGGTTCACATGTGATTTCCTTATCCCACTAGCCATAATACATGAGCATTCTTGGTTCAATTCTGATTTTTATGACTTATAGAATGTTTGTGTCATGGTTTGAAATGAACTAGAGGTTGCAAAAGGCATTGGTTCATGGTTTTGCAAAATTCTCATTTGAGGCATGCCTTGAAAATCAATGATTTTAGCCAACTTTGTCACACCATAACTTTTGATCCAAAAAGAATTTGATCATGTTCTTGTACTTTTTGAAAAGGGAAAGATGTAATCTACAACTTTCATGACCAAAGTTTTTCCATTTGAAGCATTTTTGGATCAAGAATCAAGGCTTGAAAAATGACCTAAAATGAAGCATTCTTGAAAAGTCAACTATGCCCAAAAAGTCAACACTTGCAAAAACTCCAAATTCTTGATTTTTATGAACTTCAACCTTCTTCCATGATCAAATAAAGATCATATACACTCAAAATGATGAAGATCACCCATTGGTTGGGTCATTGGGGCCTCAGATGCCCTGATTTTGCACTGACTTGTCCAGAAAGTCAACCCTTGATCAGATGACTTCCCCATGGAATTTATTCATGAAACTTGATATGCATACTCCCTATACCATATAAAGACCAATGGAAACAAGAATGACCAAAAAATTTGGAGTTATGGCCTCTGAAACCAAAACCCTAATTTTAGGTCAACTGTGCAGTCTAGCCTGGCTCTGCTTCCATACCAATCCCAGTTCTTGTGATTCTTTGGCATTCTTGACTTTGAGAGGATATAATATGATGCTTGAACACACATAGACCCCTTTGAAGTGATTGATGACCTTTGGAGTGGCTCAAGAAGCTCTTGGATTGCTCAGATCACAAACCCTAGATGCAGATGACTTAGAACCAATGCAGTGATTCAAAATTGAGATATGAGATGATATGATTGAATCTATGCACATGAAATGATCACAAGCCATGGTGTGAATGGGTGAGGGCAAATTTGGGGTGTTTACAATAGGGGAAATGGGTTATTTTGTTCCTAGGGTGCTCGGCAAGGAGTAAGATCCGTGTGCCTACGTATTCCCTTTTGCAATGGGAAAGTCAGAGCCTCGTAGTTCGTGGTACTAAGGTTGGTTGGTTGGTTTGTTTTAATGAACGATTATTTAGACTGCATTCTAACTGCTAAGCGTTGGCGTGTCTGCTCGCGATAGGAGGCTGAAGCGCTATCTTGTTTGCGAGATATAAAGGATTTAAATAATGTTTGTTAAAAAAAATGTTCGATTTAGTTAGGGTTTTTTAAGAATGAAAGGGTAAATAAACTGCGTCTTGAGGGGCGGACCTCAGGAGAGTTTATTTGAGAATTCGAGGAATGCTAGACTCCATAATTCAATTCTTTCGTTATTTGATGTGTGGATTAAACGTTTTAATTACGGAAAGTCGAATGAACCACGTCCCATGGGGCGAGCCTCAGGAGCGTTCATTCAAGAATTCGAGGAATGCAAGACTCCAGAATTCAGGTTTTCCGTTATTTAAATATAAAAAATATTTGGATATTCGAGTTGGAAGGATTTGATGGCGAGGCACGGTGCGCTCGGCTTACATGGGTTTGCGAATTGATTAAAGCGAAAAAATGCGAAAAGATAAAATAACGACAACTATTCAGAGGCGTTGGACCTTTTTAATCGGGCGCTTCAAAATATTGTTCTTTAACTTCCTTAGAATCGATTTAGAGTTGAAATCGTTCTATGAGGAGTCGAATTGTTTATTTAAAAGGCTATAAAATAAATAAACTAAATTAAATAGAATTGCAGAAATTAAATCGGAATAAGAATAATAAATACAAATAACTAAATAAATTGAATCGAAACTTGATAATATGATAAATAATTGGAATAATACAATAAATAAAAGAAACTAAATTAAATATGGTTTTGTAGAAATAAAATGTTAAATAAAAATCCTAACTAAAATGGCCTTATATTAATCAAGTTTTCCGATTTAATGAAATCGAAAATAACTTAATTTTTTGATATATCATTGGCCCTAAATAAATAACTAACGCATATTTTTTTAACTATTTTCTTTAACAATGAACTAATAACAAATAAGAATTAGAAAAAAACATAAGAAAATAAACAAATAATAAAAGGAAAACAAATAAATAAGAGAGGGAGGTCAGTGCTTAGAATATAGTGTCCAATTAGTAAAAATGGATCCACGGGTCCAATAACAAACAAAAAATAATTAAAAAAAGGAGAGCGGTATGCGCTGGTTAGGAGTGAGTGTGGAAAGAAAAAACTAGTTGGGCTTAACCACAAACCCAATGATAAAATAATAAATAAAACTAGGGTTTATATTTTTAAAATAATATGAAAAAGGAAACTATGTTACGATTCAGCATAAATAAAAAAAAAAAGAGAAGAACGACTTGTTCTTTCTGCCTCAACGTGAATACCTTCTCACGATTCTGTCTCTTGCATGGTGGCTTAAGTTCGCGATGGCTTTCGATCTCCCTCTGCTTTTTCATCGCTCTCAATTTCCGCCGTTCTCTCTCAAGGGTATGGTTTTCTTTCGGATTTCTGTCAAAATCGCGGCAGGATCTGTCTCCCTCTTACGGCGAATCTCAACCTCCCTGATTTCGCTTTCAAAGGTTTTAGTTGAGTGGTTGTTGTTTCATTTTGGCTCGGACCGGCGAAGGTCTTGGGATGGTCGGCGCGGTGTTCGTCAGTGATTTAAGCGTCTGTGCGATGGGTTTCGTGGAAGTGTCTTAATGAAGTTCTCGTGATTGATGCGCGGTGGTGTGGCGAAGGTGAAAGGGTGGTTTCGGTTGGGTTTTAGGCGGTGGTTTGTAGTGGTGGCCGACAGTCTGAGGTACGTTTGGGTTGTTGTTTGGGGTTAGTGATGGGTTGCGTTTTTGGTGGTTCCGGACCGGCGTTTTTGCGGTGGTTTTGAGGCTTTTTGTGCGTTGGTTTTTTTTCCTGAGATTTGAAAGGTTTATTTCGGTTTCAGATTCATCTCTGATTTTTCGGATTTGGTTTTGAAATTTCTGAGTTTGACGTTTTTTATTCCGTGGTTGTTTTTGTTTCACGCTCCTGATTTTTTATATTTGTTTTTGTTTTTGGTGGTTTATGGTTGTTGTGGTAAAGGGATTTAGAGGTGGTATCTACGATTTATACAGTGAAGGAGGTTATTTGGTGAGGTGAGCGATCTGGTTTAAAGGGAATTGAAGTAAAGGTTTGAAATGCTGATGAGTTATGAAAAAGTTTTACAAGGGCTGTACATTTGTGTTTGCAACAATGAATTTTTTTTTGAATGTTGAAGCTTGGGTTTATGTTTTTACGTGGGTTGGTTTTGGTTGTCCAAGCTTGATTTGTGAAGGATAATGAGGTTGCTTAAATAGAAAAAAAAAGTAGAGGATAAATTGGATAAGAAGGAATAATTTGATGAGCTGTGAAAATCTGTTATGCTGAGGAATTCATTTTGCTACATGTAGTGGATTTTGTAGTGCTGCTGGAAAATGGTGTTGGCTAGAGGATTTTGCGAGATTTGCTAGCTGGCAGGAAAAAATGGAAACAACCATATAATAATAATAATAATAAAACTACTAATAATAAGGATAATAGTTAATAATAATAAGAATACAAATAATAATAATAATAATAATAAACTAAAATTGACATAGTAGAAATAATAATAATAATTAATAATAATAATAATATTCAAAAATAATAATAAAAATAGTGGTAATAGTAATGAAAATATGGTAACAGTAAAAAAAGAAAATAAAGTAATATTAAAGATAATAATTATAATAATAATAGTAATAATAATAGAATGTGAAAAAAATGGATATGGTGATAATAAAACAGTAATAATAACAATAAGAAAATTATAATAATAAGAAAATTACAATAATAAAAGCAAGTAATAGTAATAACAGAAATAAGAAAAAAAATATTTTTTTTTTAATTTTGTTTAAAAGTGAATGGGCCTAAAATTAATGGTCTTAAAAATAATTTTGAAATAAAAGATAAAAGAGAATAAAAGGAAATGAGATGGATTATCAAATAACCGGTATCCACATAACACACCGTTTTTTTTAAAAACCCGCACTGCACACTGTCGCTCCCACCAAATGACAACTCGGTCCAGAAGGGGTACAGACGCGAACGGTCGGCGAAAGGAGAGAAGGAAATGAATAGAGTCGCCAGCTAGGCATTTTTATCCCGAAGGAAAGGTAATGTTGCGTAAACCTAAAAAGAGATATGGATAAGACGGTTGCGAACTAGAGAGACTGAGAAAGGGGGTTGGTTACAACCTGGGAAGGTATTAGCACCCAGATTGTCCGCCGTACTCGACGGGATCTGTAAACACCCCAAATTCGCCCTCACCCATTCACACCATGGCTTGTGATCATTCTCATATGCATAAGTACAATCATGTCATCTCACATCTCATTTTTTATCCACTGCATAGCTTTCAAGGCATCTGCACCTAGGGTTTGTAATCTGAGCAATCCCAGAGCATCTTGAGCCATTCCAAAGGCAACCAATAAACTCAAAGGGGTCCATGTGTGTTCTTATATCATATTCCATCTCCTCAAAGTCAAAAATGCAGAGGAATCACAAGAACTAGGGTTTGAGTGGATGCAGAGCCAGGATGAACTGCACAGTTGACTGAAAATTAGGGTTTTGGTTTCAGAGGCCATAACTCCAAATTTTTTGGTCATTCTTGTTTCCATTTCTCTCTATATGGTATAGGGAGTATACATATCAATTTTCATGAAGAAATTCCATGGGGAAGTCATCTGATCAAGGGTTGACTTTTCAGACAAGTCAGTGTAAAATCAGGGCATCTGAGGCCCCCAATGACCCAACCAATGGGTGATCTTCATCATTTTGAGTGTATATGATCTTTATTTGATCATGGAAGAAGGTTGAAGTTCATAGAAATCAAGAATTTAGGGTTTTTGCAAATGTTGACTTTTTGGGCATAGTTGACTTTTCAAGAATGCATCATTTTAGGTCATTTTTCAAGCCATGATTCATGATTCAAAAAGGCTCCAAATGGAAAAACTTTGGTCATGAAAGTTGTAGATCTCATCTTTCCCTTTTCAAAAAGTACAAGAACATGATCAAACTCTTCTTGGATCAAAAGTTATAGCAATGCAAAGTTAGCAAAAATCATTGATTTTCAAGTTATGCACCAAAGGCAAAAATTGCAAATTCTCCTTCCAAGGCCAATTCAGTCACCATATGGGCTTCTAATGCACTTAACATGATCATGTAACTTCTAAAAGTCAGATTTGAACCAAGGTGCCTCATGTTTCATGGCTTATGCAACAAGATTTTTCCATGTGAACCATAAAGCAAGCAACTTGCAAAAACTATCATCACATCTCACCCACTTGATTTCTTGGATGCTGAACCAGCCCTAGCTTCTCTCCATGCCATGCTGCGCCAGTCCATGTACTTATGCTAGCCTAGAACCAAGCCCATGCCTCTCTTACAACCAAGTTGACATTTTGCAAAAGTAAACATCCCAATCAATAAAGGGCATGTCACATCTTCTGACCAATCAGCATTGTTTATACAAACAATTTGCAAGCAAAACATGATAACACACAAGCCTGAAACACACTAGAACAACACATTGACAAAACACTCCATTTTTGCATAAGCCTTCGAATTTCTCTCCACAGCATACAAACACAAGAACCATCTTCACCAATCATCTCACCACACTTCATAGGCCTGAAACCACCAAAGTTCAAGCCTGAAGCAAGCCTGACCTGAGCTTCACCATTTCCCACCCTCAGAACCAGTTCTCTTCGAATCTCACTAGCCAGCCATCAAACACTTCATTTTCCTTCACCAACAGGTCAAGCATACCACAAGGAGTCAAAACCACCCTTTACTTTGAACTGAAACAGCCTGTACACAAAGCTCATTTCCTGCTACACCAGAACTGGTTCTCACAAATCAGCCATCCACAAGAGCTTTGAAGCCTTCCATTAGCATCAAGGGATACAAGGGAGTCCATTTGCACGCAAGGAAAGCTCTGGAAGCTCAGTTTTGAAGCTTTCCAGCTCAGGTATGATCATGGAAACTTTTCTCTCAAAGCTTGGTTTTTGAGTTATAAATTGATTATTCATGTCTTGCTGGTCATGGGGTTGGTTTCAGAATCAAAAATGGTTGAAAACTGAGCTTGTATGGTCCCTCTGAAATTTTGCCCGTAAATTTCTTTCCTTTCGATTCCTTTGATTCATGGTGCATAAATGTTGTTTGAGCTTGGATTCATGACCTAGGAAGTTAGAGGATCATTTAGGTGTGCTTGATTTGTAGAATAGGTGCCTGATTCGTGTTTTAGGGTTTTTGTGCAACCGGAGAAGATGACCGGAGCTCCCCTCCGGTCACCTGAGTTCGTTTAGCCCTAATTACAGTCATTAAATTCTGTTTGAATCCTGGGCGTTAGATTGTTTGACTCCATTGACTTCCCGCGTGGATAGATGGCCCAGATCCTTTGTTTTGCCCTAATCCTCTTGATTTGTTTAATTAATCATTAATTAAATAAGTTTAATCAGAATCAACCATGGCCATTGGATGACGCGCTAGTCAATGCCTCCAAACCCAGTTCAAATCTCCACCCTTAGATCTGCTTACTTTCCTTTTTTCTTATTTTTATTTCATTATTTGTCATTTAATTTGCATAATTTATTAAAAATAGTAAAAATTGTTTAAAAATTATGAAATTTTTTATCCTGAATTTCATTAATTTTTATGACACAAAAATATTTTTATTTTATTTTTCATCATTAAAAAAGTATTTTTAAATATTTAAAAGATTATTTTTAATTGATTAATGGGAATTAATTAATTAAAAATACTTTTAGGTATTTAAAAATTACAAAAAAATTCATGAAATGTTCTAAGACATTTAGAAACATTGTCCAACCTTCAAACCAAATTTCTTTTTTGATCTTGATGCATTTTAAGAATTTTTCATTGAATTAAATCATTTTTGATGCATTATTTTGATCATGGATTCAAAAATTCATTTCTGCCAATTGGTGAAGGTTGAGACATTGATTATTCTTGCATTGTCTTTTGTTTTGCATGTAGTTCCTAGGATAAAAAGGCCATAAATTGTTCTTGCATTTTCAAATTGTTTGGCATTTGTTTTGTTAAGAACCCTAAAAAACCCTAATATCTTGCAAAAATCATATCTTGAGTTTGGTTGAGAGTTGAGAGCTCCCCTTTGGGCAGTGGTTCATCATAGGCCTAGGGTTTCTTTGGGTGCCATTTTCCATTTTTTATCATGAGGTTTGCTTCTGTTTTGGGTTTTTGTTTGATGTTTGATCCATAAACCCTAATTTTGGGCTTTCTCTTGCATCCTTCTTGCATTCTCTTGCATAACATGACTTGTCTTTGCATTTTGTACATGTTTATGATTCATTTGACATATTAAGACATATAGGAAACATGTTTGATCATTGCATTGCATATTTGCCATGTCATTTGTCTTGTATGCTTCATAACATTTCATGCTTGTTCATGCTCCTTAACTTGCATCATATGCATTCATAAGCTTGTATGAACATCCCCATTGCTTTGCCTCATGTTTGCAGCACCTCATAACATCATAATCATCATCAACACGCTTCTGGTCTTGCTTTGCATCATATCATTTCATCTCATCTTGCATTGCATTGCATTTCTTTCTAACATTTCAGGTGGTAAGTAAACTTGGGAAGTGGATTTGCCTTCACTTCTCATAACTTTTCTTTTCATCTCTCTTGCATCCATTGCTGCATTCTTATATGTGTTTGAGTTTGAGCTTGCTCATTCTTCTCCCTCCCACTTTCTTTCTTCAAGTGACTTGACTTCTTGAATGAAGCAAGTCACTTTGCTTCTCTTGATCCTGTTCATCTGCTTCCTGGTGGTTCCATTGAAGATCTTCTTGTTTAAACCTCACAAACCTTAGGATCAACCAAGCATGATAATGAATTAGGATTTTGATTAGTCTCCCCTCATAGTTTTACCTTTGTGTCTTCTTTGAGTCTTCTCTTCTCACCTCATAATCAGGGACTAAACCCTAAAGGCTTTAAGACTTTGTGATTAAGCTTATGCCTGCATCCTTCTCTTAGGATGGAGTGTATAACTTTAATCCTAAGTATTAAACCCTTAATGTGTTTAAATCTCTTAATCAATGCACCTAATAATCATCAAGACATTACACTTGTAACTTGGGCCTTGCATTAGGGTTCTAATTCTTCCTTAAGTGGTTAAGAAGGACTAACCCTAGTGTTAATGGACAAGTCCCCCTCAAGTTGTCTTACAAACAATAAAACTCACTTCATCATCATACCATTAATCTAAAATTCACTTAATAAAGGCTTGTTTTGTCATGGGTTTAATCCCTAATCATGGATTAAGTTGAGGAGTCTTCCTCAGCTTAAACATTCTCATCTATTATCCTTCTTTTAGGATGGTGTAATGAGTCTGTTTAATCCCTGATTATGGCTTAACCTCATTACTCAACACTAAACAAAATCACAAAAACATCTAAATAATCACAAGTAGGTTAATGATCTTAATCCTACACCAAAGGTGATTAAGTGTGAGAATCTGACTTCACACTTAAGGTAATTCTCATTACCCCTAATCAGAGGGAAGATGTGATGAGTTTACTAACCCATTGGTTTAGGCTTAAGCTCATTAATCTATGACAAACTTTCAAAAGCAATAAAAGACTGAAAACTCAAAAACAAACAATAATCGTCTCCTCCGGGATTCTTTTCTCATCACCTTCACTCACAAACGAGAGCTCGCTTCTTCCGTCTAATGCAAGACAGTTTGCACCTGAGCCAGACAGGTCTTACACTTGAGCATAGACAAGCAAGCAGTTCACAAGTCAATTCATCTTTCAGTCTCTTTGGGTCGAACTACGGTGTTCTGACTTCCTCATTGCACGAGAGGATACGTAGGCATAACTTAACAGTTATCGAACAAAAGTCTCTGTATATCCCCCCTCTTTCCAGCTTTATTCTCTTAGCCTCATATTCTTGAGCACTTCATTCTTGTTCTCACACTGACACTGTACATTTATACACATCCCATTTCTTTACACTGACACCTGTACATTCTTTTCCAGCTCTTTATACACAGATTGCACTGACACTACCCCTTTAAAACACAAATCTTTTAAGCGTGGATCCCGTCGAGTACGACGGACAATCTGGGTGCTAATACCTTCCCAGGTTGTAACCAACCCCCTTTCTCAGTCTCTCTGGTTCGCAACCGTCTTATCCATCTTTTCCTAGGTCTATGCAGCATTACCTTTCCTCTGGGATAAAAATGCCTAGCTGGCGACTCTATCCATCTCCAGTGAGTTCACGGCTGTGTGTTCTCATTGTTCCTTTCGCCGACCGTTCGCGCTTGTACCTGGATGCAAATCTTCGGGAGCGACAGCTTGGCGACTCTGCTGGGGACTCTTTATGCTGCAACCAGGGCTTCTGGTTCTTTTTGTGGGTTCCTCCTAGCGCTTGATTGATTCGTGTTTACTGGGGTGTTATGTGCTTGTTTGTGTTTGTATTTATTTTTGTTTATTGCTTTATGTACAGTTGCTTTACTGCTTTCTTTATTGCTTTACATATATCATACTGTCATGCTGTCTGGCTGGATCTGTTTGCTTTGGTGGGTGGGCGTTTCATTGAGAGTTAAGGTCCTATACCTGGGACCTGAGTGACACCTAGGCTAGAGTGAATCATATTCTTTCCCATTCCATTTCGGTCTGGTGCGGGAATATGAAACACGGTTCAGACATGGGTTTCTTCTTGAGAACTCTGTGTTGCAGATTTCCTGCAATGCTAGGGCTATCTGGGAAGCCTGCTAAGTCTGGATGACCATTTAGTATTGACCTTCAGAAACTGAGGTGAATTAGAGGAGGAATTGTTATGGTTATTGTAAACACTGTACCTCCGGGTTAGAAGTGTTTACACTTCTCATAACTGATCCAAGTCTGAGGATCCTTGTTCTAGATCATCACCTGTGAGGGGGTTGGGCTGTTTACAGGTTTGCAGGTACCTTGACCTCAGAATGCCCTGTTACTTTGACTTTGTTAAGAATGCTCCATTTTGGATAGTTCTTGTGATTCTAAAACCCTGGACATGTGGCTCTTTATTTGAGTCCCCCACCCTGGCTACTGGATTTTTAGACCTCCATTTGGAATTCTTGAACACACATGGATCTATACCAAGGCATTTTGATCAGATCCAGCTCAGTCACAAACCCTTTGCATATCATTTGCATACATACTCATTGCATCATATTAACATTTGCTTATTTGTGTTTCAGGGTATCCACCTTCATCTGGTTTTGGTTTTGACCCCATCTGCATCATTGACCTATCTCCACCAGCACTTGCTTCAGTTTGTCAGCCATATACTTCAGTTACCAGCACTAGCCAGCCAGTGGCCCACTCCTCAGCATCTTCATCAGCACTTATCCTACTCAGTCTTCAGCATCATGGCTCCAAAGAAAAGCAACATCACTTATCATTTCTTCCAACCAGACTTATCAGACATCAGGAGGATCCAAACCCTGATCACTCCAGATCACATACCCTTGTTCAGGGAGAATTATGGAGATATACTGGACATGGTTATGGATCTGGACCCTTCACAGAGGAGCCTCATCCACACCTGTATTCAGTTTTATGACCCCCCATTGAGATGTTTCACCTTTCAAGACTTTCAGTTGGGACCTCTATTAGAAGAATACTCATCTTTGATTGGCTTGCCTATCAAGAGGGAAATTCCTTTCAATCCTGAAATGGTCTCTCCCAGCAATGGAGAGGTAGCAAAAGCTTTGCACCTGGAACCTGCTTTGATTGAACAACACATGACCTCTAAAGCTGGGATCCCTGGATTTCATCTGGACTTCCTGATTTCTCAAGCTAGTTTGAAAGCCTCCCTGGGGGAGTGGAAAGCTGTTTGTGCTCTGTTGGCCTTGAGTGTATATGGAATTGTATTGTTTGCAGATGAGCCTCGATTCATTAGCAAAAATGCAATCCATTTGTTCATCCTGAAGAACCCAGTGCCAACTTTACTGGGTGATCTCTATTACTCAGTCCATCAGAGAAATGAGAAGCAGAGGGGAAGATTAGTGAGGATTTGTGCTCCATTATTCCATGCTTGGCTTCTCAGGAATCTACCCAGGACAGATGCATTTCTAAATCCTCATCAGCAAAGCAACTGGGCTAAGAGGCTCACTACTCTCACTTCAGCAGACATCAGATGGTGTACTCAGAGCACCAAGGGCAGAGATATAATCACCAGCTGTGGGCACTTTCCCAATGTGCCCTTAATAGGAGTTAAGGGAAGTATCCATTACAACCCTCTGCTGTTCAGAAGGCAATTAGGCTATGCACTGGTTCATACTCCTAGGGAACAAGACTTGGTTGAGACCCTCTACTGTGAGAACAAGGTTAGTCTGGCAACTGTTAGGCAGGCTGCTTGGGCCTGGGATCATGTTCAAACCAAGGGAATCACCATTTTGGGGAAGTGCAATAATGTGGCATCAGTCCAATATTATGAGTGGTCCCATGCTAGGGCCCAATTCTCTGGAATGCCCTTTACCATAGAAGACATGCCTGAGTCATCTTCAGCACCACCCCCTGCCACTATCAGTTTGAAAGAGTTTGAAAGCTTGAAGGAAAGAAATGAGAAGTTAACCCAAGCCTTGCAGAAGACCCTCCGGGAGAGGAGTGAAGGTATGAGGGAAATTGAGAGATTGGAGAAGTTAAGAGTGGAACACTTGACTAAGATTGAGAAGTCTGGAGATTATATCAACAAGTCTAAAGCTGGTGAACAGATTCTGAAGAATGCTTGTAAGGAAGCCCAGTTCCAAAGAGCAAGAACAGACTTGTATTTGAAAGAGAGTCAGGCCAGGTGGGTCCGGATCACTGAGGCCCGTACTCTAGAAGACAAGAGAGTTCAAGACAAGATGGAACAGATGGAAAAAGCCCTGGCAGCAGCCCAGGAGGAAATATCAGAACTAAAGATCAAAGCTGGGGTGAAGAAGTCCAAAGATCAAAGTCAGAACAGGAAGTTGACTGCAGCTGTTGCAACAAGAAACCTTCTCATCAGAAGTCTCACGGAGCGTCCGGCTGATCCTGTGACCGAAGCACTTCTCAAGGAAGTTCGTGAGGATGAGTTTGGCCTCGGAGTTTGATCATTTGCTTGTTGTTGTTTCTATTCCATGTACTTTTGCCTTTTTGTGATGTATTTTGACCCCTTTGAGGGCCGGTGTTGTAAAATGAACAAATTGTATTATTTCACCTTTGTAATATATCTGTGTTGGTTTCTATCTGGGTTCACATCAAAAGCAACTTCAACAGCAACATCTTCAAGGGTCTGGAAGGGTCAAAACTGAAGACCAAACCGGATACCTTGAGAACAAATAAGCATAACTGCATTGCATGCTAACCCTTTTGTTTGTTTTGTAGGTTTTTGTTTTGTTGTTGCTAACCTCTGTTGTGATGTTCAGGAATTATTGCTCGCCGCCGGGTATTTCCTCTCAACAGGCCACACAGGTACCCAACTAGAAACAACCTTCCGGGAATTCAGATGGACCAGATGCAGCAAGACCTTACAGAGGTCAGAAACCAGATGGCCAACGAAAGACTGGAGATGAGAACCCAGATAACACAATTCATGGAAGTGATGAACAATTTAGCTCAAAGCCAGGAGAGGCTCAGAACTTTGGTAGAAGGGAGAAATCAAGAGGAACCCCATGTGGGGACTGCAGGCACAAGTAACAATGAAAGGGTGCAACCACATGTTAACCCCCCTGTGTTTGGTCCACATCTCCATCCAGAGGCCAACATCCCAGTCAATATTCAAGGGACAGCCACAGCAGCCAGAGTACTTCAAGAAGATCCTCAGGAGGACCAGTATACAGTAATGGGTGCCGGAGAGGAAACTTATGATAGACGGTTGGAAGAAATAGCTGAGAAGTTGAGGTCCTTAGAGTCTCAAAATTCTTTGGGTTTCGACGTCATGGACATGGGTTTGGTAGACGGGGTCAGGATCCCCCACAAGTTCAAGCCTCCATGCTTTGAAAAGTATAATGGGACTTCATGCCCCCGGACTCATTTGCAATCATTTCTGGGAAGGCTGAAAGCCTATACAATGGATGAGAAACTTTGGATGTTCTACTTCGAAGACAGCTTGACTGGAGCATCAAGGGAGTGGTATTCCCATTTGACAAGGGCAACTGTGAGATGCTGGAAGGACCTGGCAGAAGCCTTCATCAGACAGTATCAGTATAATCTAGATATGGCACCCAATAGGACCCTCCTAATGGGAATGTCACAGTCTTCGAGGGAGAGTTTCCGAGAGTATGCCCAAAGGTGGAGGCAATTGGCTGCTGCTGTTCAACCACCAATGTCTGAGAGAGAAATGGCAGACATGTTTATGAACACTCTTCAGGGAACCTATATTGACAGGTTAGCTGCTTTCTCTTCCACCAGCTTTGCAGATGTTGTCATAGCGGGGGAGAGAATTGAAAGCCTGTTAAAGATGGGAAAGATCTCAGACAACGGTGCAAGCTCGTCCAGTAGTACAAGAAAGCCTTTTGCAGGCCCGAGAAGAACTGGCGAGACCAATGCCATCCATTCAAGCAGGGGTAGGCCCCAATATGTTCAAAGGTCAATAGCAGCAGTCACTATCCCTGCTCCAGCTCATCCTCAGCCAGTCTATCAACCTCCTCAACAAAACTTCCAACAACAACCTCAGTATCATCAGAATCAGTACCCTACAAGAAACTTCAACAGTAACAACAACAACAACAATCAACAGAGGCCATTCCAACAGAGGCCCTCTCAAGCTAACCGAGTGATCGACCCGATCCCAATGCCGTATGCTGCCTTGCTGCCACAACTTCTGAAACTCAACCTAGTTGAGCTAAGAACGTTGGCACCGCCGGATCCCAACAGTCTACCAAGGAACTATGACTCCAATGCTAGGTGTGCTTTTCATTCCAACGCACCTGGTCACAGTACAGAAAAATGCAGGGCTCTGCATATGAAGGTACAAGACTTGGTAGATTCCAAGGCTCTGAATTTTGCACCTCCGCCCAATGTCAATAAAAACCCTATGCCAAACCATGGTGGTCCCCGAATTAATGCTATTGAAGAAGACCAACCGTCTTATTTGATAACTAGTGTGGATCTGATCAGGACACCATTGGTGGAAATCAAAGCTCAACTCCGCGAAAACCAGATATTTCCGGGGTGTGAACTAGGGTGCCCCTACTGCAATATTTCATGGAATGGGTGCGAGGACCTGAGGAATGGCATTGACAGCCTTATTCGGAGTGGCTTGCTACAGATCACTACATCATTTCCGACAAATCCGACGACTTCATCAACAACGGTTTCAGACCCTCCTACAACTGCAGCAACTATTGTTCCCAACAATTCATCAGCAACATCAACAAGTACTTCACCTGTCCTCCCAAATGATCAGTTTTCAACAGTTTCTCCTGCTACAACTTCAGCTTCATTCCATTTCGACTCTCCATCAACAATAACAACAACAGTCCTTCCAACGGAACCTCCTACAACACCAGCAATCAATCATGAAGATGTCTCCACTGTTACCATATTCTACGATCCTGAAAATAATTCTGCCTACCATTCAGAAGGTGCTGCTCCCACCAGAGCACCAGTTACAATCTTTTATGATCCACAAACAATAACAGTCCCTTCAGCAGCAGCAATCAGTCCAGTCACTGTCACGGTGCCTGGACCAGTACCATATGAAAGCAATAGGGCCATCCCCTGGCACTATGGCTCTGACGTATACTGCGAAGGAAAAAGAATCACTCTGGAAACATCAACACCTGCACCACAAGTAGATAATGTGGGGGGAGGCGGAGGCTTCACTCGAAGCGGACGTCTCTTTGCTTCACAGGTTCAAAAACCTACTGCCGAGGCAGAAGCTGCTGCCAAGGCAAAAGGAAAAGGCCCGGTGCAGGAAGATTCAGCTGCCAAAGAAACCCTGAAGACTCCATTCGATCAGGAAGTTGATGAGTTTATGAGAATCATCAAAAAGAGTGATTATAAAATTGTGGATCAGCTTCATCAGACGCCATCCAAAATCTCCATCCTCTCACTGCTTATGTGCTCCGAAGCCCACCGGAATGCACTACTTAAAGTCCTGCACGCAGCTTACGTGCCTGAGGAGATTACTGTCAACCAATTGGAAACCGTGGTTGGAAACGTTACTGCTAGCAATGGGCTAGGGTTTACCAATTCTGACTTGACAGCGGATGGCCGCAATCACAACAAAGCCTTGCACATAACCATGGAATGCAAAGGAGCTGTCCTTTCTCATGTGCTGGTGGACACAGGTTCTTCCCTGAATGTCTTACCGAAGAAGGCTCTGGTGAAGCTTGAATATGATGGATTGGCATTGAGACCCAGCAACCTGGTAGTAAGAGCCTTTGATGGTTCTAAGAGATCGGTTCTGGGAGAGATTGAGCTGCCTGTGACAATTGGCCCACAGACCTTTAAAACTATCTTTTATGTGATGGACATTCAGCCCGCCTACAGCTGTTTGTTGGGTAGACCCTGGATTCACGCCGCCGGCGCAATAACGTCTACCCTTCACCAAAAGTTAAAATTTGAGTGGGAAGGTCAAGTTGTCACAATCTGTGGGGAAGAGGATATTTTCGTTAGCCATCTGGCTACCTACAAATACATCGAGATGGATGGGGAGATCCATGAAACAATGAGCCAAGGTTTTGAAGCCTTGAATGTCAATGAAGCATCTGCTGTATCTGGAATCTCCATGTCATCTTACCAACAAGCCCGGAAGGTTGTTGAAGAAGGAACTGCCCTAGGCTGGGGCAAGGTCTTAGCTGTGGAGGAGAAGAAGGACAAATTTGGGTTGGGTTACAAACCAACTCAACATCAAGCAAAGGCTGCTGCAGAGCCTGGTTTTGTCAGTGGGGGGATGCTTACCCCCGATGCTATCAACTGTCTGGAAGACGAGCTGGAAGAGGAGCGCAATCTGGAGAATTGGATTCGTCCAAAGATCCCGGGGAGCAGTGTCTCGAACGGGTCTTCCCAGGAAATTATAAGAGTTACTCAATCAGAGTAATTATTATTTCCTGTATTTTTTATAAGCATGCATCAAAGTCTTGCATCTTGCCCAAGATGACAAGACTCATTTTGTAATCAGGGCCATCTGTACTTTTGTGCAAACAAGATTAAATTAATGAAATATCAGACATCTTTTTGCAAACGAGTCTTTTTCTTTTATGCTCACTGTTTTTCCATTTTTCTTTTTGTACAAAAATAAATGGCGGTGTTTTCAAAATGATAACTTCATTTCACTTTTTTCTAAAGCAAGATTAAAATCAATCACTAAAATGAACAAACTCAACCCTTGCAGAGAGTGCCTTCCAGACAGCACCGACAACAGCACGGCTATGACATCGTATGACTTTGACAATCCAATCAATCAAGCTGATGAAGGGGTTGATGAAGAATATGAGCTTCCTGAAGAGCTAGCCCGGTTGTTAAGACAGGAGGAAAAGGTTATTACTCCTCACCAGGAGGAGATTGAAGTGATTAATCTTGGTACAGACGAAGACGTGAAAGAGGTCAAAATCGGGGCCTGCCTACAAGACTCAGTGAAGAGACAACTGATAGATCTGCTTCAAGAGTATGTTGATGTGTTTGCTTGGTCGTATCAAGATATGCCAGGGTTGGATACCGACATTGTTATGCACAAGCTGCCTTTGAGAGAAGAATGCCCTCCAGTCAAACAGAAGTTGCGCCGAACTCGCCCAGACATGGCTATGAAAATCAAGGAAGAGGTACAAAAGCAATGGGATGCCGGGTTCCTTGCTGTTACTAGCTACCCGCCGTGGGTTGCTAACATAGTACCTGTGCCTAAGAAAGATGGCAAAGTAAGAATGTGTGTGGACTACCGGGATCTGAACAGAGCCAGCCCGAAAGATGACTTCCCATTACCTCACATTGATGTATTGGTGGATAACACGGCTCAGTTCTCGGTATTCTCCTTCATGGATGGATTTTCAGGATATAATCAGATCAAGATGTCACCTGAAGACATGGAGAAGACAACATTCATTACACCTTGGGGCACTTTCTGTTACAAAGTGATGCCATTCGGACTAAAGAACGCTGGTGCAACATATCAACGGGCTATGGTGACATTGTTCCACGATATGATCCACAAGGAAATAGAATGTTATGTGGATGATATGATCGCCAAGTCCCTTACAGAGGAAGATCACCTGGTAAATCTGCTGAAGTTGTTCAAGCGCCTGAGGAAGTACCAACTAAAGTTGAACCCCAACAAATGCACATTCGGGGTGCGATCCGGTAAGCTGCTGGGCTTTATTGTAAGCGAGAAAGGGATTGAGGTTGACCCTGATAAAGTCAAGGCTATTCAAGAGATGCCTGCACCGAAAACTGAGAAAGAAGTTCGAGGGTTCTTAGGTCGATTGAACTACATCTCACGGTTCATATCTCACCTTACAGCAACCTGTGAACCTTTGTTTAAGCTGCTAAGAAAGGAACAAACGGTCAGGTGGAACGAAGATTGCCAGAAGGCTTTTGACAAGATCAAAGAATACTTACAAGAACCTCCAATCCTCATGCCTCCAATTGAAGGAAGACCTCTGATCATGTACTTGACAGTATTAGAAGAGTCAATGGGGTGTGTGCTGGGCCAGCATGACGAGTCTGGTCGAAAAGAGTATGCAATTTACTACCTAAGCAAAAAGTTTACCGACTGTGAACAACGTTATTCACTGCTCGAGAAAACTTGCTGTGCTTTAGCGTGGGCTGCTCGCCGACTGAGACAGTATATGCTGACCCACACCACCTTATTAATCTCAAAAATGGATCCAGTTAAGTACATTTTCGAGAAGCCAGCTCTTACCGGACGGGTTGCAAGATGGCAGATGATTCTCACGGAATACGACATACAGTACACATCTCAGAAAGCCATCAAGGGCAGTGTACTATCTGAATATCTTGCTGAGCAACCTATTGATGACTACCAGCCAATGAGGTTTGATTTCCCTGATGAAGACATCATGTTCATTAAAGCAAAAGATCATGAAGAGCCTATTCACACTGAAGGGCCTAACCCAGAAGAAGAATGGACTATGATGTTTGATGGGGATGTTAACATGAATGGTCGTGGTGTTGGTGCAGTACTCATTACACCTAAAGGAGTTCACATGCCTTTCTCGGCAAAACTCACTTTCAACTGCACTAACAACGAAGCTGAATACGAAGCTTGCATTATGGGTCTTGAGGAAGCCATCGACCTCAGGATCAAAACATTGACCGTATTCGGAGATTCAGCTCTGGTAGTCAATCAAACCAACGGAAAATGGTACACCCACCAGGATCATCTGATACCTTACAGGGATTATACAAGAAGGTTATTGACTTTCTTTACAACAGTCAAGCTTGAGTATATCCCTCGGGACGAGAATCAGTTTGCAGATGCTCTTGCTACCATTTCATCCATGATCAAAGTTCAAGCTGCTAACTTTGTACCTCAGATTTCAGTGTCTAGGCTTGATAGACCAGCATATGTATTTGCAGCAGACGTTGTAAAAGATGATAAGCCTTGGTTCCATGACATTAAGTGCTTCTTGGAGGATCAAACATACCCGCCTGGGGCATCTTCCAATGATAAGAAGACTTTGAGAAGGCTTGCTGGAAGTTTCTTTCTGAACACTGATGGGTCTTTATACAAGAGGAACTTTGACATGGTACTCCTCAGATGTGTTGACAAGACGGAAGCAGATTTGTTGATGCACGAAGTGCACGAAGGATCCTTTGGCACCCATGCAGGAGGGCATGCCATGGCTAAGAAGTTGTTAAGATCAGGCTATTACTGGATCACGATGGATGCAGACTGTTGTGCTTACGCCAGAAAATGCCATAAATGCCAGATCTACGCAGATAAGGTGCATGTGCCTCCCAATCCTTTGAACATCATGTCTTCACCCTGGCCCTTTGCCATGTGGGGCATTGATATGATTGGCAAGATTGAGCCAACTGCTTCGAACGGCCACAGATTCATCCTGGTCGCCATCGACTATTTCACCAAGTGGGTCGAAGCAGCCTCATATGCAAATGTTACAAGGCAAGTGGTAGCCAGATTTCTGAAAAGAGATATCATCTGTCGGTATGGAGTGCCCGAGCGAATCATTACTGATAATGGTTCCAACTTGAACAACAAAATGATGGCAGAACTGTGCCGGGACTTCAAGATCCAACATCACAATTCTTCTCCTTACAGGCCAAAGATGAATGGCGCTGTTGAGGCAGCAAATAAGAATATTAAGAAGATTGTGCAGAAGATGGTAGTCACCTACAAAGACTGGCATGAAATGCTACCGTTTGCCTTGCATGGGTACCGCACGTCAATCAGGACGTCCACTGGGGCAACACCGTATCAGCTTGTGTATGGTATGGAAGCAGTCCTACCTGTTGAAGTTGAATTACCCTCCCTACGGGTATTAATGGATGTTAAGCTGAACGAAGCAGAATGGGTTAGGTCCCGATACGAACAACTAAGTCTGATCGAAGAGAAAAGATTGGCTGCAATCTGTCATGGACAGCTATATCAGAAGAGAATGAAGAGAGCCTTCGATCAGAAAGTCAGGCACCGAGAGTACCAAGTGGGAGATCTTGTGCTGAAAAGAATCCTCCCTCCTCATACAGACCACAGGGGCAAATGGACTCCAAATTATGAAGGACCATTCGTGGTAAAGAAAGTTTTCTCTGGTGGAGCACTGATGCTCAACACCATGGATGGTGAAGATTTCCCATCCCCTGTGAATTCAGATGCAGTTAAAAAATACTTCGCATAAAGTGACCCGCTGGACATAAAAACAGAATGTAAGTCCAGGCAAAAATAGGGCATCCTGGCGAGTCAAAAAACAGAATAAAAGACTCGGGCAAAAATAAGGGAAATAAATGAAAAAATGTACACCCGCTGAGTTGAAAAGCCGCATTGGACAGCTCAGGCAAAAATGGGTATCCCGATGGATTGAAAACCCGAAAGGGCGATCCATGCAAAATAAGGGAATAAGCGAACAACTGCACTCTGAATTCGTCTGTATCACCTACAACTTGGTAAGCTTCGAAGGATCAAGCTTCAATCAGAATCAACTCTCTCCAGAAAGCAAGACGAGAAGAACGTCATTGTCATACGAGTCATAGCAGAAGAGGAAGCTCCTTGAAAGCGTCGTCAACACCGCCAACACTTTATTTCTCAATTTGTAACAATCTCCTCATTTCAGGAGATATGTTTCTTTGACTGTATCTTGCCAATTCAGGGCACATGGATTAATAAAATCAGATTTTCGGTCATGTTTCGTTTTTACATTTATGTTTTGCAAAGAGTTGTCTGATATCTCTATAATACAATTGCATAAGTACAGATGCCTTTCTCTAAAAATAAAAAGAAAAAACACATGTTTACAGGGAATGTGATTATTCTCGAAGGTACTTAACTCTTATGACAGAATCCAGTGAGGGATACCTCGGGACCTTTTGTATGTTCCATTATCTTTGCAGGATTGCAGATATCCAGAACGCAACCTGGGGCATGCAGGTTACGTCTCAGCAAGTAGGCGAATCATTATCAACTCGGTCTATATTCCACATGGCACTAGAAGGTGCCCATTTCCCCAGCGGAGCTGCCAAATCAGCATACACTCAATCTCAGCATCCGAAATGCTCTATCCCCAGCTGAGTTGCTCCCCATTGCTTCCCCCAGCAAAGTTGCCAAATCAACTAACAGGTTTAACACTCAGGATGTTTTCTCGCCAACCGAGTTGCCTCTCATTACTCTCCCCAGCTGAGTTATCAACAGCATTCCCCAGCTGTAGTTTCCATTTCATCCTCAGCTGAATACAGAAGTCAGGGAATCATCCCCCCGCAGAGTTTCAGCCTCTCTCCAGAAGAGCAACGCATGAAGAAGTCACAACAGAGTACAGAAGCTTCTACAAACCCCAGCTGGGTCCCATATTACGAGGATATGTCAACCAGTGACATATATCCCCAAACAGATACATCATTAGATCTGCCAATGATCTCATCCCCAGCTGGGATGTTCACTTCAAGCAGATCAACCGGAGATCTTCGCGGCAACGGGATCCGAATCCCGGATCTGTGCCTCTTTGCATAATCATGGCATTCGCATCACATTATACCCTCAGAGCGTAGCATTCCGTCTAATACGGAGCATTACGGCAAAAATCAAATGCATAGCATAATCATAAGTCATGTTGTGAATTGAACTCTTGTGATTAGTAACCATTCACCAGAATACAGATTACTTTCCCCCAGAGTCCCCACCAGAGTCCCAGCAAAAGCAGCTGCCTCACAAATCACAAACACCAGTATATACTCCTTTTGGCACCCGTCCGTGTCATCACTCCCCAGTAAAGTCGCCTGAACACTCTTTACAAACAAGACCCCCGTACTACAGATACTTCCTGACACCCGTCCGTGTCAAATCACCAGCAGAAAGCCAAAGACATCCTCTTTGCACTCACATATACTTGTATATACACTTTCTTGACACCCGTCCGTGTCATATCCCCAGCGCAGTCGCTTACACCTTTATCACTCATATACTTGTTAATATCATACTTTTCTCTCTTGACACCCGTCCGTGTCACTCTCCCCAGCAGATAAACACTCATCTATACAATACGATACTCATTACTCATGGTACACTTATACAGATACTCGTCCGCATCTTGTATACATCATCACTCATATCCCCACAGATTCGGCAGTAGTCCATGTTCTTTGTTAACCAGTTGGTACTCGTCCGTACCATCATCTCAGAACATTGCGTCTAGTGTTTGTTTCTACGTGATACTCGTCCGTATCATAGTCTTAAGGATGCTCGTCCGCATCTTTAATCCATACACCGTGTCAAACACTTATGTCTTCTTGAGTATAGATACTCGTCCGTGTCTATTATTCCCCAGAAGAGTCCCTTCGGATGCAACACTCGTCCGTGTTCTTTGTTAACCAGTTGATACTCGTCCGTATCATCATCTCTGAACATGTGTCAGTTTGTTTCTACATGATACTCGTCCGTATCATAACCTTAAGGATGCTCGTCCGCATCTTTAATCTATACACAATACCAAACACTTATACCTTTTGTTTCTTGGATGTAAACGCTCGTCCGTGTTTACTTTATCCCCAGTAGATCGCCAACAAAGCATCTTTCTTTTATCTGACACTCGTCCTGTGTTATGATAAATCCTGAGAGCAGCCGTACCCTGCTGAGTGGTCGTCCTCCACTTCTTGATGGTCGTCCTCCATCATGCTCGTCCGATGGCCGTCCCCATCGTTGATTTTAGCAGCCGTCCCCTGCTAGGTGGTCGTCCTCCACCTTTTGATGATCGTCCTTCATCACTTTATCCAATGGCCGTCCCCATTGTTGATTTTGGTTATCTGAAATTCGTCCTATGTCATGACAAACCTCGAGAGCAGCCGTCCCCTGCTGAGTGGTCGTCCTCCACTTCTTGATGGTCGTCCTCCATCTTGCTCGTCCGATGGCCGTCCCCATCGTTGACCTTTTCTATCCGATGGCCGTCCCCATCGTTGATATTTTCGGCAGCCGTACCCTGCCAGGTGGTCGTCCTCCACCTTTGATGGCCGTCCCCATCATATTTCTTTTATTCCCAACAGAGCAGCCGTCCCCTGCTAGGTGATCGTCCTTCACCTTTGATGGCCGTACCCCATCATCTGTTTATTTCATTCATTCTTTAACCCGATGGCCGTCCCCGTCGTGGTCCCTTTTCCTTTTAACCCGATGGCCGTCCCCGTCGTGGTCCGTTTCTTTTTAGCCCGATGGCCGTCCCCATCGTTGGTTATTTTACCTTTATGAACTTGATGGCCGTCCCCGTCATGTTTCATTAATCCCCAGAGAACTTTGCAGCTTTATCTTGATGGCCGTCCCCATCATAACATCCTATTTTTCCCAGCTAGTCGGCCGTCCCCGTCTTAGCTTTACTTGTTTTTCCCCAGCTAGTCGGCCGTCCCCGTCTTAGCTTTACTTTTTATCCCCAGCATGTCGGCCGTCCCCGTCATCGCTTTATTTCCTGCACTTTACCAGCATGTCGGCCGTCCCCGTCATCGCTTTGCTTCACATACCACTTTACCCAGCAGTCTTTCTCTGCTCGACGGTCGTCCTCCGTCGCCCACACTTTACAATATACTTTATTTTGCTTTTACAATCTATATCCCTTTTCTGCTTCATTCTGTGAGTGCAAATTTTGGACTGTCTTTGGTATTCAACCACAAGTTATCTTGTTTGGCCTGTTAAGCCGTCGCTTACAACCTGCACAGCTAACTCATGTTTGAATAGGGGCAGCTGTAAACACCCCAAATTTGCCCTCACCCATTCACACCATGGCTTGTGATCATTCTCATATGCATAAGTACAATCATGTCATCTCACATCTCATTTTTTATCCACTGCATAGCTTTCAAGGCATCTGCACCTAGGGTTTGTAATCTGAGCAATCCCAGAGCATCTTGAGCCATTCCAAAGGCAACCAATCAACTCAAAGGGGTCCATGTGTGTTCTTATATCATATTCCATCTCCTCAAAGTCAAAAATGCAGAGGAATCACAAGAACTAGGGTTTGAGTGGATGCAGAGCCAGGATGAACTGCACAGTTGACTGAAAATTAGGGTTTTGGTTTCAGAGGCCATAACTCCAAATTTTTTGGTCATTCTTGTTTCCATTGCTCTCTATATGGTATAGGGAGTATACATATCAATTTTCATGAAGAAATTCCATGGGGAAGTCATCTGATCAAGGGTTGACTTTTCAGACAAGTCAGTGTAAAATCAGGGCATCTGAGGCCCCCAATGACCCAACCAATGGGTGATCTTCATCATTTTGAGTGTATATGATCTTTATTTGATCATGGAAGAAGGTTGAAGTTCATAGAAATCAAGAATTTAGGGTTTTTGCAAATGTTGACTTTTTGGGCATAGTTGACTTTTCAAGAATGCATCATTTTAGGTCATTTTTCAAGCCATGATTCATGATTCAAAAAGGCTCCAAATGGAAAAACTTTGGTCATGAAAGTTGTAGATCTCATCTTTCCCTTTTCAAAAAGTACAAGAACATGATCAAACTCTTCTTGGATCAAAAGTTATAGCAATGCAAAGTTAGCAAAAATCATTGATTTTCAAGTTATGCACCAAAGGCAAAAATTGCAAATTCTCCTTCCAAGGCCAATTCAGTCACCATATGGGCTTCTAATGCACTTAACATGATCATGTAACTTCTAAAAGTCAGATTTGAACCAAGGTGCCTCATGTTTCATGGCTTATGCAACAAGATTTTTCCATGTGAACCATAAAGCAAGCAACTTGCAAAAACTATCATCACATCTCACCCACTTGATTTCTTGGATGCTGAACCAGCCCTAGCTTCTCTCCATGCCATGCTGCGCCAGTCCATGTACTTATGCTAGCCTAGAACCAAGCCCATGCCTCTCTTACAACCAAGTTGACATTTTGCAAAAGTAAACATCCCAATCAATAAAGGGCATGTCACATCTTCTGACCAATCAGCATTGTTTATACAAACAATTTGCAAGCAAAACATGATAACACACAAGCCTGAAACACACTAGAACAACACATTGACAAAACACTCCATTTTTGCATAAGCCTTCGAATTTCTCTCCACAGCATACAAACACAAGAACCATCTTCACCAATCATCTCACCACACTTCATAGGCCTGAAACCACCAAAGTTCAAGCCTGAAGCAAGCCTGACCTGAGCTTCACCATTTCCCACCCTCAGAACCAGTTCTCTTCGAATCTCACTAGCCAGCCATCAAACACTTCATTTTCCTTCACCAACAGGTCAAGCATACCACAAGGAGTCAAAACCACCCTTTACTTTGAACTGAAACAGCCTGTACACAAAGCTCATTTCCTGCTACACCAGAACTGGTTCTCACAAATCAGCCATCCACAAGAGCTTTGAAGCCTTCCATTAGCATCAAGGGATACAAGGGAGTCCATTTGCACGCAAGGAAAGCTCTGGAAGCTCAGTTTTGAAGCTTTCCAGCTCAGGTATGATCATGGAAACTTTTCTCTCAAAGCTTGGTTTTTGAGTTATAAATTGATTATTCATGTCTTGCTGGTCATGGGGTTGGTTTCAGAATCAAAAATGGTTGAAAACTGAGCTTGTATGGTCCCTCTGAAATTTTGCCCGTAAATTTCTTTCCTTTCGATTCCTTTGATTCATGGTGCATAAATGTTGTTTGAGCTTGGATTCATGACCTAGGAAGTTAGAGGATCATTTAGGTGTGCTTGATTTGTAGAATAGGTGCCTGATTCGTGTTTTAGGGTTTTTGTGCAACCGGAGAAGATGACCGGAGCTCCCCTCCGGTCACCTGAGTTCGTTTAGCCCTAATTACAGTCATTAACTTCTGTTTGAATCCTGGGCGTTAGATTGTTTGACTCCATTGACTTCCCGCGTGGATAGATGGCCCAGATCCTTTGTTTTGCCCTAATCCTCTTGATTTGTTTAATTAATCATTAATTAAATAAGTTTAATCAGAATCAACCATGGCCATTGGATGACGCGCTAGTCAATGCCTCCAAACCCAGTTCAAATCTCCACCCTTAGATCTGCTTACTTTCCTTTTTTCTTATTTTTATTTCATTATTTGTCATTTAATTTGCATAATTTATTAAAAATAGTAAAAATTGTTTAAAAATTATGAAATTTTTTATCCTGAATTTCATTAATTTTTATGACACAAAAATATTTTTATTTTATTTTTCATCATTAAAAAAGTATTTTTAAATATTTAAAAGATTATTTTTAATTGATTAATGGGAATTAATTAATTAAAAATACTTTTAGGTATTTAAAAATTACAAAAAAATTCATGAAATGTTCTAAGACATTTAGAAACATTGTCCAACCTTCAAACCAAATTTCTTTTTTGATCTTGATGCATTTTAAGAATTTTTCATTGAATTAAATCATTTTTGATGCATTATTTTGATCATGGATTCAAAAATTCATTTCTGCCAATTGGTGAAGGTTGAGACATTGATTCTTCTTGCATTGTCTTTTGTTTTGCATGTAGTTCCTAGGATAAAAAGGCCATAAATTGTTCTTGCATTTTCAAATTGTTTGGCATTTGTTTTGTTAAGAACCCTAAAAAACCCTAATATCTTGCAAAAATCATATCTTGAGTTTGGTTGAGAGTTGAGAGCTCCCCTTTGGGCAGTGGTTCATCATAGGCCTAGGGTTTCTTTGGGTGCCATTTTCCATTTTTTATCATGAGGTTTGCTTCTGTTTTGGGTTTTTGTTTGATGTTTGATCCATAAACCCTAATTTTGGGCTTTCTCTTGCATCCTTCTTGCATTCTCTTGCATAACATGACTTGTCTTTGCATTTTGTACATGTTTATGATTCATTTGACATATTAAGACATATAGGAAACATGTTTGATCATTGCATTGTATATTTGCCATGTCATTTGTCTTGTATGCTTCATAACATTTCATGCTTGTTCATGCTCCTTAACTTGCATCATATGCATTCATAAGCTTGTATGAACATCCCCATTGCTTTGCCTCATGTTTGCAGCACCTCATAACATCATAATCATCATCAACATGCTTCTGGTCTTGCTTTGCATCATATCATTTCATCTCATCTTGCATTGCATTGCATTTCTTTCTAACATTTCAGGTGGTAAGTAAACTTGGGAAGTGGATTTGCCTTCACTTCTCATAACTTTTCTTTTCATCTCTCTTGCATCCATTGCTGCATTCTTATATGTGTTTGAGTTTGAGCTTGCTCATTCTTCTCCCTCCCACTTTCTTTCTTCAAGTGACTTGACTTCTTGAATGAAGCAAGTCACTTTGCTTCTCTTGATCCTGTTCATCTGCTTCCTGGTGGTTCCATTGAAGATCTTCTTGTTTAAACCTCACAAACCTTAGGATCAACCAAGCATGATAATGAATTAGGATTTTGATTAGTCTCCCCTCATAGTTTTACCTTTGTGTCTTCTTTGAGTCTTCTCTTCTCACCTCATAATCAGGGACTAAACCCTAAAGGCTTTAAGACTTTGTGATTAAGCTTATGCCTGCATCCTTCTCTTAGGATGGAGTGTATAACTTTAATCCTAAGTATTAAACCCTTAATGTGTTTAAATCTCTTAATCAATGCACCTAATAATCATCAAGACATTACACTTGTAACTTGGGCCTTGCATTAGGGTTCTAATTCTTCCTTAAGTGGTTAAGAAGGACTAACCCTAGTGTTAATGGACAAGTCCCCCTCAAGTTGTCTTACAAACAATAAAACTCACTTCATCATCATACCATTAATCTAAAATTCACTTAATAAAGGCTTGTTTTGTCATGGGTTTAATCCCTAATCATGGATTAAGTTGAGGAGTCTTCCTCAGCTTAAACATTCTCATCTATTATCCTTCTTTTAGGATGGTGTAATGAGTCTGTTTAATCCCTGATTATGGCTTAACCTCATTACTCAACACTAAACAAAATCACAAAAACATCTAAATAATCACAAGTAGGTTAATGATCTTAATCCTACACCAAAGGTGATTAAGTGTGAGAATCTGACTTCACACTTAAGGTAATTCTCATTACCCCTAATCAGAGGGAAGATGTGATGAGTTTACTAACCCATTGGTTTAGGCTTAAGCTCATTAATCTATGACAAACTTTCAAAAGCAATAAAAGACTGAAAACTCAAAAACAAACAATAATTGTCTCCTCCGGGATTCTTTTCTCATCACCTTCACTCACAAACGAGAGCTCGCTTCTTCCGTCTAATGGAAGACAGTTTGCACCTGAGCCAGACAGGTCTTACACTTGAGCATAGACAAGCAAGCAGTTCACAAGTCAATTCATCTTTCAGTCTCTTTGGGTCGAACTACGGTGTTCTGACTTCCTCATTGCACGAGAGGATACGTAGGCATAACTTAACAGTTATCGAACAAAAGTCTCTGTATATCCCCCCTCTTTCCAGCTTTATTCTCTTAGCCTCATATTCTTGAGCACTTCATTCTTGTTCTCACACTGACACTGTACATTTATACACATCCCATTTCTTTACACTGACACCTGTACATTCTTTTCCAGCTCTTTATACACAGATTGCACTGACACTACCCCTTTAAAACACAAATCTTTTAAGCGTGGATCCCGTCGAGTACGACGGACAATCTGGGTGCTAATACCTTCCCAGGTTGTAACCAACCCCCTTTCTCAGTCTCTCTGGTTCGCAACCGTCTTATCCATCTTTTCCTAGGTCTATGCAGCATTACCTTTCCTCCGGGATAAAAATGCCTAGCTGGCGACTCTATCCATCTCCAGTGAGTTCACGGCTGTGTGTTCTCATTGTTCCTTTCGCCGACCGTTCGCGCTTGTACCTGGATGCAAATCTTCGGGAGCGACAGGATCCACGCTTAAAAGATTTGTGTTTTAAAGGGGTAGTGTCAGTGCTATCTGTGTATCAAAGCTGGAAAGAATGCAAGTGTCAGTGCAAAAAGAGGTGTGAAGTGTATAAGAGAAGTGTCAGTGTGAGAACAAGAATGAGATGCTCAAGACTATGAGGCTTAAAGAATAATACTGGAAAGAGGGGGAATATACAGAGACTTTTGTTCGATAACTGTGAAGTTATGCCTACGTATCCTTTCATGCAATGAGGAAGTCAGAACATCGTAGTTCGACCTAAAGAGACTGAAAGGTAAATTGACTTGTGAACTGCTTACTAGTCTATGCTCAAGTGTATGACCTGTCTGGCTCAGGTGCAAACTGTCTTGCATTAGACGGAAGAAGCAAGTTCTCGTTTATGAGTGAATGAGATGAGAAAAAAATCCCGAAGGAGACGATTATTGTTTGTTTTTTTGTTTTCAGTCTTTTATTGCTTTTGGTGTTTGTCATAAGTCAATGAGCTTAAGCCTAAACCAATGGATTAGTAAACTCATCACATCCTCCCTCTGATTAGGGGTAATGAGAATACTTTAAATGTGAAGTCAACATCTCACACTTAATTACCATGATGTAGGATTAAGATCATTAACCTACTTGCATTTATTTAGATGTTTTTGTTGTTTTTGTTTAGTGTTAAGTAATGAGTTTAAGCCATAATCAAGGATTTAATGGACTCATTACACCATCCTAATAGAAGGATAATAGATGAGAACATTTAAGCTGAGAAAGACTCCTCAACTTAATCCATGATTAGGATTAACCTCATGACAAAACAAAGCCTGTATTAAGTGGATTTTAGTTAATGGTAAGATGAAGAAGTGGATTTTATGGTTAGCAAGACAACTTGAGGGGGACTTGTCCATTAACATTAGGGTTAGTCCTTCTTAACCAATTAAGGAAGAATTAGAACCCTAATGCAAGGCCCAAGTTACAAGCTTGATGTCTTGATGATTATTAAGTGAATTGATTAAAGGATTTAAACATAATAAGGGTTTACCACTTAGGATTAAAGTTATACACTCCATCCTAATAGAAGGATGCAGGCATAAACTTAATCACAAAGCCTTAAAACCTTTAGGGTTTAGTCCTTGATTAAGAGGTGATAAGAGAAGACTCAAAGATGACACAAAGGTAAGAACTAAATGGGGGACTAATCAAAACCTAATTATTATCATGCTTGGATATCCTAGGGTTTATGAGGCTCAAATGGGAAAGATCTTCAGAGAAACCATCAGGAAGGAAGCAGATGAAAAGAGCTAGAAGCAAAGAGAAGCAAAACAACTTGCTTCACTTAAGAAGACAAGTTGCTTGAAGGAAGAAAGTAAGATGAACAAGAATGAGAAAGCTCAATCCAATACACATACAAAATGCAGCAAAGGAAATATGAAAGAGATGAAAAGAAACCATGAGAAGTGAAGGCAAATTCACTTCTCAAACAACTTACCACCTGAAATGTTAGCATAAGAGAGGAAATGCAATGCAAATGAGATGAAATGTGATGATGCAAACCAAAACCAGGAGCAAGATCATGAAGTGAATGATTCTAAGAGATGATACAAACATGAGACAAGGCATGGGAATGATCAAACAAGCATAAGGATGCAAATGAGGCATGCATTGAACCATGGAAGTACATGAAAAGTTATGAAAAGTAATGAACATACAACATGGAAAATGAAAGATGCAATGATCAAACATGGTTCTAATATGTCCTAAGATGTATTATGAATCAAAAGAATGCACAAAATGTCATGGCAAGTCAATGGATGCAAGCAAATGAGAGATGGATCTAAGGGAAGGCACAAATTAGGGTTATATGCATCACACAAAGCAAAAATTCAAAACCAGAAGCAAATGACATGATAAAAATTTGAAAATGCAACCAAAGATACCCTAAACCTATACAAACTCACTGCCCAAAGGAGGGGATCCAACTCTTAACCTAGTGAAAGTTATGAATTTCCTAAGATTGCTAGGGTTTTAAGGTACCTTGTCAAGAAAAATGCTAAACAAATTGAAAATGCAAGATCAATTCAAATCAAAATTATCCTATAAACTAAATGCTATACAAGATGCAACGCAAAAAGAATCATTATTCAATTCTCAATGGTTAGGCAGAAAGAAATTTTTGAAGTTTGACATAAAATATTGCCTTGAAATGAAATTAAATCCAATGAAAATTATCAAAAGGCATCAAGAACAAAAACGAAATTTGGTTTGAGAATTGGACAATGTTTCTAAATGTTTTTAAATGCAATGTGAATTTTTTGGTGATTTTTAAATACCTAAATGTATTTTTAATTAATTAATTTTCATTAACTAACTAAAAATAAACATTTAAATGATTTAAAAATTATTTTTAATGCAAAAAATAAAAATAAAAATATTTTTGTGTTCTGAAAATTCATGAAACCTTTGACAAAAATTTTCATAATTTTTTAATGATTTTAGCTATTTTAAAATAAATATGCAAAACAAATGAATAAAAATGAAATAAAATGAAATTAAATGGAAAGTAAACAGGATCTAAGGCTGAGATTCAAACTAAACACGCGGGAGTTGACTGGCGCGCGTTTGAGTGGCTGGGATTGCTTCTGGGAAATTCAAAAATTAATCCTAATTAATTAACCTAATTAATCTGGATTAGGGTTTAATGAGAGATCCAGGCCCTCCATTCACGCGGGAGTCATCAAAAGTCCTCAAAATCAAAGGTCCACATTCAAACTTGGCTAAACCTAATTATCAAACCCTAATCACTTTCAGGTCACCGGAGACGAGCTCCGGTCATCTTCTCCGATGACCCCCTTCCCTGAAAATTTCAAAATCACTCCCTAGGTTATTTCTGGAGCTCTAAAGCTCCAGATCACTTCCTCTCACCTCCCTAAACTCATCCCTGCCATCAAATGGAATTTATTTCTCACCATCAACAAGATTCGAAGCAAAGTTCAAAAATGGCAGAAATTTCAGTCAGATCATACACATTCATTTCTTCATCATTTTCAAAAATAAAAGGTTCATTGAACTCAGGGGATCAAACTTAACCATTTAGAAACAAAAAATAAGAGTTATGGAAAAATGTTTCAAGGAGATACCTGAGCTTGAGCTTTCTCAGTTTGGGACTTTTAGGCCTTCTCTCTTTGTGCAATCCACTCCTCTTGAACTCCTGATGAAGTTTTGATGCTTGGAAGGAATTTCTTTTGGCTGATTTGGGAGTTTGCAAGCCAACTGGTCAGAAATCGTGTTTGGTTTATGTGAGGTTTTTGGCTGTTTCAATGGTTGGTTTGTGGTCAGTGAGTCATCTTGAGATCAATGGTGAAGTTGGTTTGAAGATTGGTTGAGTGAGCTGAGAGATTCGAAAGGTTTTGCAAGTTGGAGGATTTTTTGATAACTATGGCAATCTCTGGTTTCAGCTTGTGTTGTGTTGTGTGTTTAATCTCATTTGGTCCACTTATCACAACTAGAGAGGTCAGAGAAGTTGGTGTGGCCTAGCTTGATTGGTATGGGTCTTTTTGCAAAAAGTCCAAGTTAGGTGTACTTGAGGTATGGGCAAGTGTAAGGTTGTGATATGGGTATGGCTTGGCTCAGCTGAGTTTAGGGAGAACCATGGAAAAGGATTAGAGGCACTGCAGCAAGTGGATTAGGGTTTGTATGATGTTTTGCAACTTTGTGACTTTTTGCCCCTTTTGAAGTTTCTTGATCCATAAGTCATGAAAATGGGCAAACTCTTGGTGCATTCTGAATTTTAGGCATTGGTTTATGTTTGTACAAAGATTAGAAGTCACTTTGAGGTCTCATTTCACCTTGGCAAGGGATTTTGCAACTTTGTCTCTTTGGTACATAACTTGAAATTATGTGATTTTTCCCAACTTTGACAAGCCATAACTTTTGATCCAAAATGAATTAGAATGAGTTCTTGTACTTTTTGAAAAGGGAATGATTCATTCTACAACTTTCATGACCAAAGTTTTCTCATTTGAAGCATTTTTGAATCAAAAAGCAAGGGTTGAAAAAGTTTCCCAAAATGGCAAGTTTCCATTACAAGTCATTTTCCCAAAAAGGCAACTTTGCAAATGGCTTGAAATTATTCAATTTTGTGAACTTATAACATCTTCTATGATCTAATAAAGATCATACACATTCAAAATGATGAAGAACACCCTTTGGTTGGGTCATTGGGGGCCTCAGATGCCCTGATTTTGCACTGACTTGCTCAAGAAGTCAACTCTTGGTTAGATGCCTTCCCCATGGAATTTCTTCATGAAAATTGATATGCATGATCCCTATACCATATAGAGACCAATAGAAACAAGAATGACCAAAAAATTTGGAGTTATGGCCTCTGAAACCAAAACCCTAATTCTAGGTCATCTGTGCAGTCAAACCTGGCTCTGCTTCCATGCCATTCTCAGTTCTTGTGATTCTTTGACTTCCTTGACTTTATGGGGATACAATATGATGCTTGAACATACATGGACCCCTTTTAAGGGATTGATGACCTTTGGAGTGGCTCAAATTGCTCTTGGATTGCTCAGATAACAAACCCTAGATGCAGATGACTTAGAAGTAATGCAGTGAAGCAAATATGCAATGTGAGGTGCTATGATTGAACTTATGCACATGAAGAGATCACAAGCCATGGTGTGAATGGGTGAGGGAAAATTTGGGGTGTTTACACACACAAACACTGACAAGCTCAGATGACATTTTTTATTTTTCGAATACCAGAAAGGGGTTCTAATAAAGGAGACTCCGCTGGGGAAAGGATGAGGGACGGTCATCCAAAGGTGAAGGACGATCACCTGGAAGGGTACGGCTTCCGAAAGTATCATGACATAGGACGAATGTCAGATAGAAAAGAAATAGTTCACTGGGATTTGCTGGGACAAGTAAACACGAACGAGTGTTTATATCCAAGGAATGAGAGGTATAAGTGTTTGGGTACTGTGTATAGACTAAAGATGCGGACGAGCATCCTTAAGACTATGATACGGACAGGTATCAGGTAGAAACAAAAGCAGACGCATGTTCGAAGATGATGATACGGACGAGTATCAACTGGTTAATAAAGAACACAGACGAGTATTGATTATGTGGGAACTCTCATGGGGAATAGTAGACACAGACGAGTGTCTAAATTCAAGAAGACATAAGTGTTCGACACGTGTATGGATTAAAGATGCGGACGAGCATCCTTATGATACGGACGAGTATCAGGTAGAAACGAACGCTTGACGCATGTTCTGAGATGATGATACGGATGAGTATCAACTGGTTAACAAAGAACACGGACGAGTGTCGAATCTGAAGAGGTATAAGTGGTGTATACAAGATACGGACGAGTATCTGTATGAGTGAGACAGGAGTAATAAGCATGAGTGGTGTACAGGAGTGTTTAACTTGTTGGGGAGAGTGACAAGGACGAGTGTCAAAAAGTGTAATATAAACAAGTGTATGGTTTACAAAGTATTTAGGTAACTATGCTGGGAAGGTGACACGGACGGGTGTCAGGGAATTGTATATATGTGTATCTGTGAGTGCAAAGGGGACGCTTTGGCTTTCTACTGGGGATATGACACGGACGGGTGTCAGGAAGTATCTGTTTCTTTAGGGGAAGTGCTTTGGCTCTCTGCCGGGGAATCCGGGGAGTTCTCTGTATATTGCTGACGGATTGTCAGTATTCACAAGTGTTTGATTCAGAACATGGCTTATGATTATGCAATATGTTTGATTTTTGCCGTAATGCTCCGCATTAGACGGAATGCTACACTCTGTGGGGAAATGTGATGAGAATGCTATGATTATGCAAAAGATACCGATCCGGGATTCGGATTCCATTGCTGCGTAGATCTCTGGTTGATCTGCTTGAAGTGGACATCCCAGCTGGGGATGAGATCATTGGTAGATATGACATATGGGACTCTGCTTGGGGATATAGGTCACTGATAGACCTATTTTGGTAATGAGGGACCCAGCTGGGGTTTGTAGAAGCTTTCTTCACCCTGTTGTGAGATCTCCAAGCGTTGCTCCTCTGGATAGAGGCTGAAGCTCTGTGGGGAGATGGTTCCCTGGCTTTTGTACTTGGCTGAGGAGGGAATAACAAATGGCAACTCAGCTATGGAGAAAGCAACCTCCGGTGCTAAAACTGAGTAGATAATGATTTTCCAGCTTGCTGGGGTGAAGCTTTCATGCCCCATGCTGTGCTTTGAATACCTGCAATCCTGAAAAGACAGAGAAACGCACAAGTAATCCCGAGGTATCTCCCCACCGGATTCCATCATAAGAGTTTAGGCACTCCTGGGAGTGAGTATATTTCCTGCAAGCACGTATTTTTAGAAGAGAAGCATCTGTATTTATGCAACTAGTATCTTAAAGACATCGGACATTCTTGCAAATGAAAATAAAATGTACGAGATGAAACATGACTGAAAATCTGATTTTATTAATTCGTGTGCCCTGAATTGGCAGGATACAGTCAAGAAAACAAATACCCTAAAATGAAAAGATTGTTACAAATTGAGGAACAAAAGACGTTGGCAATGTTGATGACGCTTTAAGAAGTTTCCCTTTTGCTATGACTCGTATGACATTTGACGTTCTTCTTATCTTGCTTTCTGAGGAAGGTTGATTCTGAACGAAGCTTGAACCTTTCGAAGCTTATCAAGTTGTAAGTGATACAGACAAATTCAGAATGCAGTTGTTCGCTTATTCCCTTATTTTGCATGGATCGCCCTTTCGGGTTTTCAATCCATCGGGATACCCCTTTTTGCCTGAGTTGTCCAATGCGGCTTTTCAACTCAGCGGGTGTACACACTTTTTGTTTATTTTCCCTTATTTTTGCCCGAGTCTTTTATTCTGTTTTTGACTCGCCGGGATGCCCTATTTTTGCCTGGACTTACATTCTGTTTTTTATGTCCAGCGGGTCATTTTTATGCGAAGTATTTTTTAACTGCATCTGAATTTACAGGGGACGGGAAGTCTTCGCCATCCATAGTACTGAGCATGAGTGCCCCACCGGAGAAAACTTTCTTTACTACGAATGGCCCTTCATAGTTTGGAGTCCACTTGCCCCTGTGGTCTGTATGAGGAGGGAGGAGTCTTTTCAGCACAAGATCTCCTACTTGGTACTCTCGGAGTCTGACTTTCTGATCGAAGGCTTTCTTTATTCTCTTCTGATATAACTGCCCATGACAGATTGCAGCTAATCTCTTTTCTTCGATCAGACTCATTTGTTCGTATCGGGATCGGACCCATTCTGCTTCACTCAGCTTAACATCCATTAACACCCGTAAGGAGGGTAATTCAACTTCAACAGGTAGGACTGCCTCCATACCATACACAAGTTGATACGGTGTTGCCCCAGTCGATGTTCTGATTGACGTACGATACCCATGTAAGGCAAATGGTAGCATTTCATGCTAGTCTTTGTAGGTAACTACCATCTTCTGCACAATCTTCTTGATATTCTTATTAGCTGCCTCGACAGCGCCATTCATCTTTGGCCTGTAAGGAGAAGAATTGTGGTGTTGGATCTTGAAGTCCCGACACAGTTCTGCCATCATTTTGTTGTTTAAATTGGAACCATTATCAATAATGATTCGCTCGGGCACTCCATACCGACAAATGATATCTCTTTTCAAAAATCGGGCTACCACCTGCCTTGTAACATTTGCATAAGAAGCCGCTTCAACCCACTTGGTAAAATAGTCAATAGCAACCAGGATGAATCTGTGGACGTTTGAAGCAGTTGGTTCAATCTTGCCAATCATATCAATTCCCCACATGGCAAAGGGCCAGGGTGAAGACATCACATTCAAAGGATTGGGAGGCACATGCACCTTATCCGCATAAATCTGGCATTTATGGCATTTCCTGGCATAAACACAACAGTCGGCATCCATTGTGATCCAGTAGATACCTGATCTTAGCAACTTCTTGGCCATGGCATGCCCTCCTTCATGGGTACCAAAGGATCCTTCGTGCACTTCGTGGATTAGCAAGTCTGCCTCGGCCCTATCAACGCATCTAAGAAGTACCATATCAAAGTTTCTCTTATACAAGGAACCATCAGTATTCAAGAAGAAACTACCAGCAAGCCTTCTTAACGTCTTCTTATCATTGGAAGATACCCCAGGTGGGTATGTTTGATCCTCCAAGAAGCACTTAATGTCATGGAACCAAGGCTTATCATCTTTAACAACATCTGCTGAGAACACGTATGCTGGTCTGTCAAGTCTGGATACTGATATCCGAGGCAAAAAGTTGACAGCTTGAACTTTGATCATGGATGAAATGGTGGCAAGAGCATCTGCAAATTGATTCTCGTCCCGAGGGATATATTCCAGCTTGACTGTTGTGAAGAAAGTCAATAACCTTCTTGTATAATCCCGATAAGGTATCAGATGATCTTGGTGCGTGTACCATTTGTCGTTGGTTTGATTAATTACCAGAGCTGAATCTCCGAATACAGTCAAAGTCTTAATCCTGAGGTCAATGGCTTCCTCAAGTCCCATAATACAAGCTTCGTATTCAGCTTCGTTGTTAGTGCAGTTAAAGGTGAGTTTTGCCAAGAAAGGCATGTGAACCCCTTTAGGTGTAATGAGTACTGCACCAACACCACGACCATTCATATTAACAGCCCCGTCAAACATCATAGTCCATTCTTCTTCTGGGTCAGGCCCTTCAGTGTGAACAGGATCTTCATGATCTTTTGCTTTAATGAAAATGATGTCTTCATCAGGAAAGTCAAGTCTCATAGGCTGGTAATCATCAATGGGTTGCTCAGCGAGATAATCAGACAATACACTGCCCTTGATGGCTTTTTGAGATGTGTATTGAATATCATATTCCGTGAGGATCATTTTCCATCTTGCAACCCGTCCGGTAAGTGCTGGCTTCTCAAATATGTACTTAACTGGGTCCATCTTTGAGATCAATAAGGTAGTGTGGGTCAACATATACTGCCTTAGTCGGCGAGCAGCCCACGCTAAAGCACAGCAAGTTTTCTCGAGCAGTGAATAACGTTGTTCACAGTCGGTAAACTTTTTGCTCAGGTAGTATATTGCATACTCTTTTCGACCAGACTCGTCATGCTGGCCCAACACACACCCCATTGACTCTTCTAATACTGTCAAGTACATGATTAGAGGTCTTCCTTCAACTGGAGGCATAAGGATTGGAGGCTCTTGTAAGTATTCCTTGATTTTGTCAAAAGCCTTCTGGCAGTCTTCGTTCCACCTGACCGTTTGTTCTTTTCTTAACAGCTTGAACAAAGGCTCACAGGTTGCAGTAAGGTGAGATATGAACCTTGAAATGTAGTTCAATCTACCTAGAAACCCCCGAACTTCTTTTTCAGTCTTCGGTGCAGGAATTTCTTGAATGGCTTTGACTTTATCAGGGTCAACTTCAATCCCTTTCTCACTCACAATAAATCCCAGCAGCTTACCAGATCTCACCCCGAATGTGCACTTGTTGGGGTTTAACTTCAGTTGGTACTTCTTCAGACGCTTGAATAACTTCAACAGATTTACCATGTGGTCTTCCTCTGTGAGGGACTTGGCAATCATGTCATCCACATAACATTCTATTTCTTTATGGATCATGTCATGGAATAATGTTACCATATCCCGTTGATAAGTTGCACCAGCATTCTTCAGTCCAAATGGCATCACCTTATAACAGAACGTGCCCCAGGGTGTGATAAAAGTTTTCTTCTCCATGTCTTCAGGTGACATCTTGATCTGATTGTATCCTGAAAATCCATCCATGAAGGAGAATACTGAGAACTGAGCCGTATTATCAACCAATACGTCAATGTGAGGTAAAGGGAAATCATCCTTCGGACTGGCTCTGTTCAGATCCCGGTAGTCCACACACATCCTCACCTTTCCATCTTTCTTAGGCACAGGTACAATATTAGCAACCCACGGCGGGTAACTGGTTACAGCAAGGAAACCGGCGTCCCACTGCTTTTGTACCTCTTCTTTGATTTTCATTGCCATATCCGGGCGAGTACGGCGCAGTTTCTGTTTTACCGGTGGATAATCTTCCTTCAAAGGCAGCTTGTGCATGACAATATCGGTGTCCAACCCGGGCATATCCTGATAAGACCAAGCGAACACATCCACATATTCACGAAGCAAGTCAATCAATTGTTCCTTTACTGAATCTTGTAAGCAGGATCCGATCTTAACCTCTTTCACATCTTCTTCCGTACCAAGATTAACCGCTTCAATCTCCTCCTGGTGAGGAGTAATAACCTTCTCCTCTTGCCTTAACAACCTGGCTAGCTCTTCAGGAAGCTCATAATCTTCTTCAACCCCTTCATCAGCTTGATTGATTGGATTGTCAAAGTCATACAGAGTCATAGCTGTGTTGTTGTCGGTGCAGTCTGAAAGGCACTCTCTGCAAGGGTTTAGATTGTTCATTTTAGTGATAGATTTTAATCTTGTTTTAGGAAAAAAAGTGAAATGAAGTTATCATTTTGGAAAACATTGCCATTTTATTTTTGTACAAAAAGAAAAAATGAAAAACAGTGAGCGGAAAAGAAAAAGACTCATTTGCAAAAGATGTCCGATATTCATTGATTGATCTGTTTGCACAAAATTACAAGATGGCCCGATTACAAAATGAGTCTTGTCATCTTGGGCAAGATGCAAGACTTGATGCATGCTTAAAAATACAGGAAATAATAATTACTCTGCAGGAGTAACCCTTATAATTTCCTGGGAAGACCAGTTTGAGATATGGCTCCCCGGGGTCCTTGGACGTATCCAGCTCTCAAGGTTGCGCTCATCTTCTGACTCATCTTCCAAGTTGTTTACTGCATCCGGGGTGAGCATTCCCCCGCTGACAAAATTGGGCTTCTTGGCAGCCTCTGATTGATCTTGTTGAGTTGGTTTGTAACCCAACCCAAATCTGTCCTCCTTCTTCTCCACGGGCAGCAACTTTCCCCAGCCTTGGGCAGTACCCTCTTCAACAACCTTCCTGGCTTACTGATAAGACGTCATGGAGGTTCCTAGTACAGCAGATGCTTCATTAATGTTCAGGGTCTCAAATCCCTGGCTCATGGTTTCATGGATTTCTCCATCCATCTCTATGTACTTGTACGTAGCCAAATGGCTAACAAAGATGTGCTCTTCACCACAGATGGTGATGATCTGGCCTTCCCACTCGAATTTCAGCTTCTGATGAAGGGTAGACGTAACAGCGCCAGCGGCATGGATCCAAGGTCTACCCAACAAACAGCTGTAGGCCGGCTGAATGTCCATCACATAGAAGGTAATTTTAAAAGTCTGCGGGCCAATCATCATAGGCAGATCAATCTCCCATAGCACTGATCTTTTAGAGCCATCGAAAGCTCTCACCACCAAATTACTCGGACGTAATGCCAAGCCATCATACTCCAACTTCACTAAGGCTTTCTTTGGTAGGACATTGAGTGATGACCCAGTATCCACCAGTACATGAGATAGAACAGCATCCTTGCATTCTAGAGTGATGTGTAAAGCCTTGTTGTGGTTACGCCCCTCAGTTGTTAAGTCAGCATTGGTAAAACCCAGTCCATGGCTGGTGTTGACATTTGCCACCACAGTTTCTAGCTGATTAACAGTGATCTCCTCTGGCACGTATGCTGCGTGCAGAACTTTCAGTAATGCATTCTGGTGAGCTTCCGAACACATCAACAGGGATAATATGGAGATCTTTGAGGGAGTTTAGTGAAGCTGATCCACCACCTTGTAATCACTTCTCTTTATAATTCTCATGAACTCATCTACATCTTGTTCAAAATATGTCTTCTGAGTTTCTTTGATAATTGGTTCTTCGGGTATCACACTTTTCCCCTTTGCTTTTGCGGCAGCTTCTGCTTCGGCATTAGGTCTTTGCAACTGTGAGGCAAAAAGGCGTCCGCTTCTGGTGAAGCATCCGCCTCCCCCAACATTATCAATCTGTGGAGAAGAAGTTGAAGAGTCCAAGGTGATTTTCTCCCCGTTGCAGTAGAGGTCAGAGCCATAATGCCAAGGTATGGCATTACTGCTTTCATATGGAACTGGTCCAGGCACCGTGATAGTAACTGGACTGACTGCAGTAGAGGAGGGTACTGAAATGGTGTGCGGGTCGTAGTAAATGGTGACTGGTGACCTGGCCGGAGGTGCCACTGTTTGCTGTTGAAAGTTGTTGTTTGGAGGAACATCTGATGGATCATAGTAAATGGTGACTGCTGAGATATCTTCATTAATTTCTGTTGGTGTTGTAGAAGATTCTGCTGAATAAATGGGTGCTGATGTTGTAGAAGAGATGTTTGTTGACATCTGGTTTGCTGAAGTGATGGACGGAGCCATTGTTGATGATATTGATGAATTGGTCGGAATGATTGTTGTTGCAGTTGTAGAATGTAAACACCCCAAATTTGCCCTCACCCATACACCATGGCTTGTGATCATTCTCATATGCATAAACACAATCATACCACCTCATATCTCACTTTTGATTCACTGCATAGTTTCTAAGGCATCTGCACCTAGGGTTTGTGATCTGAGCAATCTCAGGGCATCTTGAGCCACTCCAAAGGCAACCAATCAATTCAAAGGGGTCTACATGTGTTCAAGCATCATAGTACATCCTCACAAAGTCAAGAATTCAAAAGAATCACAAGAACTAGGGTTTGAGTGGATGCAGAGCCAAGTTTGACTGCACAGTTGACCTAAAATTAGGGTTTTGGTTTCAGAGGCCATAACCCCAAATTTTTTGGTCATTCTTGTTTCCATTGGTCTCTATATGGTATAGGGAGTATGCATATCAATTTTCATGAAGAAATTCCATGGGGAAGTCATCTGATCAAGAGTTGACTTTTCAGACAAGTCAGTGCAAAATCAGGGCATCTGAGGCCCCCAATGACCCAACCAATGGGTGATATTCATCATTTTGAGTGTATATGATCTTTATTTGATCATGGAAGAAGGTTGAAGTTCATGAAAACCAAGAATTTAGGGTTTTTGCAAATGTTGACTTTTTGGGCATGGTTGACTTTTCAAGAATGCATCATTTTAGGTCATTTTTCAAGCCTTGATTTTTGATCCAAAAATGCTTCAAATGGAAAAACTTTGGTCATGAAAGTTGTAAATCTCATCTTTCCCTTTTCAAAAAGTACAAGAACATGACCAAACTCTTCTTGGATCAAAAGTTATGGTGTAAAAAAGTTGGCTAAAATCATTGATTTTCAAGATATGCTTCAAAAGAGAATTTTGCAAAGTCATGAACTAAAGCCAATTGCAACCTCTAATTCATTTCAAACCAGTACATAAACATTCTTTAGGCCTTAAAAGTCAGAATTGGACCAAGAATGCCCATGGTTTATGTTTGGTTGGCCAAAGAAATCACATGTGAACCATGAAGCAACAAGTTGCAAAACCACTCATTTCACTTCCTACAAACTATGACATTGGATGCTGACTTTGGCTAGCCTCTCACCTCACCCTTTGCTGCGCAGCCCATGCCATGTACTTGCCTAGATCATGAGCCATGCTTGCCTTACACAAAACTTGACTTTTTGCAAAAGCAAACTTACCAATCACTATAGGCCAGGTCACATCATCTGACCTATAGGATTAAAATACATTATCATTTTGCAAGCCATTTGATGTACAAGGCAAGGCTGAAACACTTCATACATACACATTCACAAAAACACCTCATCTTGTAATTTGCTTCGAATCTTCCTCCACAGCTTGCAAACACAAAAACCATCTTCACCATTCAACTCATCACACTTCATAGACCTCAAACCACTAAGAGCCTGGCCTGAAACAAGCAAGAACATCCCACTGCCATTCTTCACCTCATTTTGCAGTTTCCTTCGAAACTCTCACCACAGCTCACAAACATACCATCAAACACCACAGACCTTCTCCATTCACCCTCAGGATCACAAACAACCCCTCACAATGGCCAGAAACTACCAGAATCACCATTGCCATTTCTGACTGAGTTGAAGCAGGAGCTTTCGAAACTCATTATCCAGCCAACATAAACTCTTCTTGAGCATTCAAACATCATCTGGGGATCAAGTGGAGTGGATTGCACTGAAGAAAGTAGCCAGAAAGTGCCAGAAGTCAGAGCTCCAGTTCAGGTGAGCTTCATGAACTTTTTTCCCAGGAGCTTGTTTTTAAGTTCTTAATTGTTTCTCTACGTTCCACTGGTCATGATGATGTGTTTGGTTTCGAAAATCATTGAGTTTTGAGCATGTATGATGTCCCTGAAATTTTGTGACCTAAAACTTGTTTTGCTCGATTCTTGCTTCTGGGGAAAAATAAATGAATTTGGGCATGGGGTTTTGGTTCAGTAGGTTGTGGGAAGCATTTCCATAATTTCAGATTTCATTTTAGTGACCTAGGGAAGGATTTGGAAGTTTTCAGGGGAGAAGGTCACCGGAGAAGACGACCGAAGCTCGTCTCCGGTGACCTGAAAGTGGTAAGTCATTTAATTAGGGTTAGGGCAAGTTTTAAATGTGAGCCACTGGATCTTGTTTCCCGCGTGTGAGTGTGCGGCTGAGATCATGTCATTTTCAATTAATCAGGATTAATTAATTTTAATTAGGTTTAATAAATTAATTAGTCAGGTTTGAATTATGACCACTGGATCTGGCGCGTGGTCAATGGTCTCCTTTCCAGATTGAATCTCAACCCTACATTGTGCATACTTCAGTTTAATTCATTTTTAATTCATTTTCTTTTCCTTTAATTTGCATATTTATTTTAAAATAGTAAAAAATTCTTAAAAATTATGAAACTTTTTCCTAAGAGTTTTAATAATTTTTATGACACAAAAATATTTTTATTTTTATTTTTATCATTAAAAAAAGTATTTTTAAATATTTAAAAGATTATTTTTAATTGATTAATGGAAATTAATTAATTAAAAATACTTTTAGGTATTTAAAAATCACCAAAAAATTCATGAAATGTTCTAAGACATTTAGAAACATTGTCCAACCTTCAAACCAAATTTCTTTTTTGATCTTGATGCATTTTAAGAATTTTTCATTGAATTAAATCATTTTTTATGCATTAATTTGATCCTAAGTTCAAAAATTCATTTCTGCCTATTTGAGAAGAGTTGGACATTGATTCTTTTTGCTTTGTTTTGTGTTTGGCATGTAGTTTCTAGGATAAAATGGCCATGATTTGTTTCTTCATTTTCAATTTGCTTGGCATTTCTTTTGTTAGGAACCCTAAAAAACCCTAGAATCTTAGAAAATTCATAACTTGAGATTGGTTGAGAGTTGAGACTTCCCCTTTTGACCTTGGTTTAGTATAGGTTTAGGGTTTCTTTGGGTGGCATTTTCCATTTTTTATCTTAGGGTTTGCTTCTGTTTTTGGTTTTTGTTTGTTGTTTGATCCATAAACCCTAATTTGGGCTTTCATTTGCATCCCTCTTGCATTCTCTTGCATAACATGACTTGTCTTAGCATTTCAAGCATTCTTGTGATTCATTTGACATCTTAAGACACATAGGAAGCATGTTTGATCTTTGCATCACATATTTGCTATGTCATTTGCCTTGTATGCTTCATAACTTTCCATGCCTGTTCATGCTCCTTAACTTGCATCATTTGCATCCATAAGCTTGTATGAACATCTCCATGCCTTGCTTCATGTTTGCAGCATCTCATAACATCATTTTCATCATCAACATGCTTCTGGTTTTGTTTAGCATCATACCATTTCATTTCATTTGGCATTGCATTGCATTTCTTTCTAACATTTCAGGTGGTAAGTAAACTTGAGAAGTGAATTTGCCTTCACTTCTCATAACCTTTCTTTTCATCTCTCTTGCATCCATTGCTGCATTTATGTATGTGCTTGAGATTGAGCTTGCTCATTCTTGTTTCTCCCACTTTCTTTCTTCAAGTGACTTGACTTCTTGAATGAAGCAAGTCACTTTGCTTCTCTTGATCATGTTCATCTGCTTCCTGGTGGCCTTTGAAGATTGTTCTTGTTTAACCTCACAAACCTTAGGAACAACCAAGCATGACAATGAATTAGGTTTTTGATTAGTCTCCCCTCATAGTTTTACCTTTGTGTCTCTCTTTGAGTCCTCTCTTCTCACCTCATAATCAGGGACTAAACCCTAAAGGCTTTAAGGCTTTGTGATTAAGCTTATGCCTGCATCCTTCTATTAGGATGGAGTGTATAACTTTAATCCTAAGTGTTAAACCCTTAATGTGTTTAAATCTCTTAATCAATTCACATAATAATCATCAAGACATCACACTTGTAACTTGGGCCTTGCATTAGGGTTCTAATTCTTCCTTAATTGGTTAAGAAGGACTAACCCTAGTGTTAATGGACAAGTCCCCCTCAAGTTGTTTTACAAATCATAAAATTCACTTCATCATCATACCATCAAATAAAATCCACTTAAATAAAGGCTTTGTTTTGTCATGAGTTTAATCCCTAATCATGGATTAAGTTGAGGAGCTTTCCTCAGCTTAAACATTCTCATCTATTATCCTTCTATTAGGATGGTGTAATGAGTCTGTTTAATCCATGATTATGGCTTAATCTCATTACTCAACACTAAACAAAAACAACAAAAACATCTAAGTAATCACAAGTAGGTTAATGATCTTAATCCTACACCAAAGGTGATTAAGTGTGAGAATCTGACTTCACACTTAAGGTACTCTCATTACCCCTAATCAGAGGGAAGATGTGATGAGTTTACTAAATCCATTGGTTTAGGCTTAAGCTCATTAACTTATGACAAAATCCAAAAACAATAAAAGACTGAAAACACAAAACAAACAATAATCGTCTCCTCCGGGATTCTTTTCTCATCTCCTTCACTCATAAACGAGAACTTGCTTATTCCGTCTAATGCAAGACAGTTAGCATCTGTGCCAGACAGATCATACACTTGAGCATAGGAAAGCAAGCAGTTCACAAGTCAATTCATCTTTCAGTCTCTTTGGGTCGAACTACGGTGTTCTGACTTCCTCATTGCACGAGAGGATACGTAGGCATAACTTAACAGTTATCGAACAAAAGTCTCTGTACATTCCCCCTCCTTCTAGCCTCATTCTTTTAGCCTCATGGTCATGAGCATCTTATTCTTGTTCTTACACTGACACTTTCATACTTCACATCACTTATACACTTCACTTCTTTTTACACTGACACCTGTATATCTTTTCCAGCTATTTTATACACAGATTGCACTGACACTACCCCTTTAAAACACAAATCCTTTAAGCGTGGATCCCGTCGAGTACGACGGACAATCTGGGTGCTAATACCTTCCCAGGTTGTAACCAACTCCCTTTCTCAGTCTCTCTGGTTCGCAAACCGTCTTATCCATCTTTTTCTAGGTTTATGCAGCATTACCTTTCCTCCGGGATAAAAATGCCTAGCTGGCGACTCTTTTCATCTCCAGTGAGTTCACGGCTGTGTGTTCTCATTGTCCCTTTCGCCGACCGTTCGCATCTGTACCTTCATCTGATCATTTTTCATTTGTCGGGAGCGACAGCTTGGCGACTCTGCTGGGGAACCTTATACTGCAACCAGGGCTTCTGGTTCTTTTGTGGGTTGCTCCTAGCGCTTGTTTGATTTGTGTTTACTGGGGTGTTATGTGCTATTTGTGTTTGTATATTTCATTTATTGCTTTATGTACAGTTTTGTTTATTGCTTTCTTTACAGCTTTACATATATCATACTGTCATACTATTCTGGCTGGATCTGTTTTGCTGCTTTGGTGGGTGGGGTTCTATTGAGAGTTAAGGTCCTATACCTGGGACCTGAGTGACACCTAGGCTAGAGTGGTTCATGTTCTTTCCCATTCCATTTCGGTCTGGTGCGGGAATATGAAACACGGTTCAGATATGGGTTTCTTCTTGAGAACTCTGTGCTGCAGATTTCCTGTAGTGCTAGGGCTATCTGGGAAGCCTGCTAAGTCTGGATGACCTTTATTATGACCTTCAGAAACTGAGGAGAATTAGAGGAGGATTTTTTATGGTTATTGTAAACATTGTACCTCCGGGTTAGAAGTGTTTACACTTCTCATAACTGATCCAAGTCTGAGGATCCTTGTTTTAGAACACTACCTGTGAGGGGGTTGGGCTATTTACAGGTTTGCAGGAACCCTTGACCTCAGCATACCCTCATTGCCAGTGCAGTTCTATGTTTTGATCCGGTCACTATAATCCTGAAGTTATTGACCTCTGGTTTTCAGTTACTATTTCGGGTTACTATACAGAGATCTTGTGGTTACAGACACTCGATTCTTGACAGTATCCCAGATTCCAGGCAGTTTCCAGCTGTGATCCCATGTCTTTGCATCTTTTGCATTATCATATTGCATTTTGCATTAGCATCTGCATTGCATTTTCATCCTCCAGAGAGCTCATCCTTCCTCTTTTGTCCATGACCAGCCAGCTGATTTCCCGGTACTCAGTTTGAACAAGTGGTAACAGTTAGAAGACGACAGAGTGTGTGAAGCTAGACTGAGCAGTGTCAAGTGGTGAAGGGTCAGTTTGAAAGCCGTCAGTAGCTATGTCAGAGAACAACCGTCAGAATGTTGATTTTCCACCTGGTTTCACTTCGATGACCAATCCTCTGTATGGTCTTTCTCCTGATGAGGATCTTCCACAAGTGAACAATCTTGCTCAAGCTCAGCCTGTACAGACCCTGATCGTGAATTAGAGTGTACCTGAACCATCTGTTGTCCGAGGTGGACCTTCATCTTCTTCTGATTCTACGGATTATCAGAGTTTTGCTTTCCCTATGCCGAACTTCCAATGGGCAATCCCTCTTGTGAAAACCAAGGATCCACAAGCTTTTGATCCTGCTGAAAGATTTTGTGTGTTGGACGAGCGACTTAAAGCCTTAGCGGATCCTGATGCCTTCAGTTTTTGATGCTCTAACCCTGTGTTTGGTGCCTGGTCTTGTCATCCCTCCAGATTTCAAAACTCCGAAGTTTGAAAAATACACTGGTGTCAGTTGCCCGAAGCGTCATTTGGTGATGTTCTGTAGAAAAATGACTTCTCATGCCCACAATGATAAGCTGATGATTCACTGTTTTCAGGACAGTTTAAGTGGGGCATCTTTAAGTTGGTACATGGATTTGGAAAGCAGTCATATCCGATCTTGGAATAATTTATCCAGAGCTTTCATAAAGCAATACCAGTACAATATGGACATGGCGCCCAATCGCACGCACTTGCAGAGCCTATCCCAGAGGAGTGGTGAATCTTTCAGAGAATATGCACAGCGGTGGAGAGAATTGGCAGCCCAAGTGCGACCACCACTTTCAGACATAGAATTAATTGACCTATTCGTGGGCACCTTGCAGGGTCCATACTTGGAAAGAATGAGTAGCATTGGGATGACAAGCTTCTCTGATTTAATGATAGTTGGAGTACGCATTGAGAGCCTGCTCAAAAGTGGAAAGATCCAGGACTTTTCGAATATCCCAGCTAGTGAAGATGAGTCTGTCGTTAGCTCCCAAGAGGAAGAATGGGATGACGTCAGTGCAGTCACGGAAAACATCAAATATTCTAGACCAACATCTTCTCAGAGATCATCTGTTCCTGAATCTGATTACTCTTACGGGCATTCGGCAATGCTCAGAACACCGTGTCAGAAAACTTGGACTCCTCCTCGTCCACATTTGCAAGCTCATGGTCGAAGACCTCAGAATCAACTTCAGAGTCAGCCTAGGCCTCGTAACAATCTGGAAAGAAGGATTGCTCCTCTTCATCCAGTCCCCATGGCATACAGTGAACTCTTGCCACATCTAGTTCAGGGCTCTTTGGTGGTTCCTAAGCCTCTCAAGCCGTTACCAGGGCCGTACCCTCCAGGGTACAATCCTCATGAGCATTGCGGGTATCATGGTGGATCAATGGGGCATTCAACGGAAGATTGCAAAGCTTTTCAAGCCAAAGTACAACAATTGATCGACAAGGGCTACATTTCCTTTCCAGAAGGAAGCTTGGTTGTGCACGTCAACCTTTCACCTGATTGAGTTCAAAGACTTCGAAGGAGCGTCTCCTGTTTTCAGTGGCTCAGACAGCAGTATGTCATCAGAGTTGGTGATCATTGTATCCTTTTTATCATCTGCATTTGTAGTTTCTTTCCTGTTAGCATCTACTTGTCTTTTAAGCATTGTTATTTTAAATGGTAATGTTAATGTAGTGATCTTGCACTTTTGAATCAATCATGTCGCATTCGCTCATTTTTCTTTACTTGCATTGAAAAAAAGAAAGAAAACAAAAATTGCATCCATATACCTCCCATTTATTTCACTGTTGTTTAGCAGGTTTGAGGGAGGATGATGACAACTGAATACCCATAATTGTCGAAGGTATGCTTTCAGGGTAGAACCTGCTGACGATGTACAGGCATTGCTTCAATTCCCAAACACCGGAGATATAAGGGAGATAAACCCTCGTCAACCCCTTTGAGCCTTGAAGTAGGAGTTTCTTTTCTAAACGAAAAAACCCTCACATTTAACCCGGGGCAGGGTAGTTATCAGTCAATTTGACCGAGCGTTCAAATTTCCAAAGGAGTGTGCATCCGAGGATCCATTACCTTTATTCATTACACCTCAAGAGGTCAAGGGACGTGAAACCACAATGGTTATCCCTCACTAACAAAGGAATGAGGCAGTCAACCCTTTCAGCAAGTCATGACAAGCCAGTGTCACACGATTTGTTCAACAAAAATCAAAGAAAAAAGAAATAAAGCCCGCTAAGTCGAAAAAATGTGTGAAAACATATGACTTAGGCAAAAGTTAGGGCATCCCGCTGGACTTCAAAAAATTTTCAAAAAAAAAAAAATCAGTCCAGGCAAAAGTTAGGGAATAAAAAATCTGAAGAAAAATATATTCCATAAGAACAAAGTCGTGTGACCAGACACAAAGTCAGAATGGGTGACTGTTACTCCAAGAAACCTCATTGGTGCGTAAACCATCAACGTCATTGGTTCCTCAATCATTACAAAGCCCTTGTGAGAAGCGAGCGCTTAGGGCAAATTAGCTGAATGTAGGACCGAAGAACATCAAGGAGAATGGGTGGGCAAATATAAACTTTGAGCCATAAATATTTCTTTCTAAAACCGTGAACCAGACCACGTTATAACCCTTGAAAGTCCTAATTGAATCAGGTTCGGTTCTGAAAGCATACTACGACAAGGTTGCGTAAACTGACTCCTAAAGGATTGCTAATTCAACACTACGTTTGGACTAATCGTCCATTCGTCACACACTGTCACAACATTAAATAAAATAGATTTTTAAAACTTGCATGTGCACTGCATTAAAATTACCATTTGTAAATGAACAGTTTTAATTGCAAGTCAGTCTGTGACATCAGGGAAGTTCCTACAAAGGGTAATCAGAGGAAAACTTGATTATTCAACAATGATGACCAGAATCAAGAGCATCTTGTTAGCCTATGAATCAGGGGCATGTTATCCAGTGATTTTGTTGACCAAGGAATCTGTCAGGGTAAAGAAAGTTCCTAAGCATCGGTTGACGGGGGGACGTCATTCAAGAATTAGTTGATCAAAGTTGAATCTGCCAAGCAGGGGCAGGACACCCGGAGTTTCCATTGACTAAGGGTCAATTCTTCCAATGCTCAGTCAGAATGAATCAAGTCGCTTCCACGCTCATACCGAGGCAGGATACTTCCAGAGATCCCTAAGTGTAACTCTCCTCGAGAGGACATACAGGTCCGCCGTTCCAGGGATTGTATAATCAGTGATAGTCTGTTCAGAGACTCACCCAACAGGGGCAATTTTTAGCTACACAGAGCAAGTTATATCAGCAATTTCCAAGATTCAAGATGAGTATTGGGAAATCATACTACCCACCGTCGCCTTTGTCACCCTTCTCAACCAGAAGCCTTGTCACTAAGACCTTTCTTCCCACCTCGGGAGTTTTTCTGGCCTTTCATAATCATGGCATAAATCATTTGCATACGTTATTCATGTCGCATATAGAGCATATGCATCATCATTGCATTGAGCATAACCCCCGTAACATCAGATCTCATCCAGGGCCTCGTAACCCCAACTTATCAACCTTTCAAAGTCCAGTTCTCGTCTGGAAAGCCTTTTCAAAGTCCAGTTCCCGTCTGGCAAACTTTTCAGAGTCTAGTCCTCGTCCGGCAGACAAACCCAAAGTCCAGTTCTCGTCTGGCAAACCAATTTCAAATACCAGTTCTCGTCTGGTAGGCAAATCTTTTAACCAGTTCCCGTCTGGTCACCTTTTCATTTAGCCCATTGAACGCCAGTTCTCGTCTGGTAGTCATTCTTTTTCAGAGTCAATTCTCGTTCGACAATGAACCTAAGGAGTCAGTTCTCGTCTGACGACTTATTCTTTGCCCATCAGTTCTCGTCTGTTGGCCTACCTTTTATAAACCAGTTCTCGTCTGGTAACTCACCTTCAAAAGTCAAATTGCTTGGCAACCAAAAAATATATATCTATCAACCTGGCCCTAGCGCCCAACCATCCTTGTTTCATATCCTTGGCATTGAGCATACGTCTGCATTGTACATCATTTGCATTGCATCTTCATACCGCATGGTTTCTGTTTTAGCTCTGATATGGGGCAAGAATCGTTTCAAGACGTAATCTGGGGCAGTTATCTCAAGACTTGCTGAATTTCTGCGAGAGTTTGAAGACACTGGGGCAATTCTGGATGCCAAGTCTTCTGTAAAATCCTCTGAAGACGATCTTTTATGGACGATGCAATTTGAGGCAATTTGAAGAGTAAAGGGATGCTTGGTCACTCTGGATGATCAGTAATGCTTTTGTTGAGCTCAGAAGTTTGAAGCACTGTGTTAATTCTCAGGGAATGTCTGGTATTTATTTTACCAGCAGGGCATTGGAAGTTTATTTCTTCCCCGAGCATAAAGATCTTCTTTCATCCGACAAGATTCCCTCATGAGGAGTTGGTTATTCGCATTCAGTCAAAGCCAATTTTTCATTGGCATATCTTCCCAGCACAGTCGTCATGCTATACATGGGGCTTAATTTGGCTTATTTGATCTCTAATTCTCCAACAAAGTCTCTCCTCAACAGAGCATTGCAAAATCTTTCCTCAACCATGCCATAGGGTTGACACATCCCCAGCTGAGTTGGAACAGACGATATCCCAAGCAGAACTTCAAGGCTAATTGAATTGTTCTCGTCCCCAAGCGGACTTATCTTTCCACAGCGAAGTTTTCCCAACAGGAAGCTGGAGGCCTTGCTTCCCCACAAAGTTAGGATTATCGGAATTCCCTCCTCAGCAGGATTGTGTGATCAAGCATCTTCCTTAGCCAAGTCTAAAGATGATCTTTCCCCAGAGAGTCATCGGGATTCTCATTTCCAAGGGATTTCCCCAGCAGAGCAAGAAGAAATTCTCCCCAGTGGAGTCAGAGCAGGATGATCAGATCCTCAACAGATGTTCAAAGCAGTTAAACGAAGTATACCTCACGCAGAGTCGTCTTTCCTCCAGTGAAAACCTCTCCAGCAGGCATCAGGTTGCCAACACTTCGTTCCCATCAGAGTTGAAAGCTTTCAACCCGTCAGCGGTATACAGAATGCTCCCCAGATTCCCCAGCGGAGAGTTAAAGCTAAACAGTTGCAACACATTCCCAGACATCAGTATATACTCCTTGTGGAACCCGTCCGTGTCATATCCCCAGCAGAAAGCCAAAGCGTCCCCTTTGCACTCACAGATACATATATATACAATTCCTTGACACCCGTCCGTGTCACTTTCCCCAGCACAGCTACCTAAACACTTTGTATATCAGATATTTGTTTATACTATACACTTCTCCTTTGACACCCGTCCGTGTCGCTCTCTCCAACAGTTAAACACTCATACTACTCATGTTACACTTATACAGATACTTGTCCGTATCTTGTATATACCATTCATATCCCCACAGATTCGACATTGGTCCTTGTTCTTTGTTAACCAGTTGGTACTCGTCCGTACCATCGTCTCAGAACATTGCGTCTAATGTTTGTTTCTACATGATACTCGTCCGTATCATAGTCTTAAGGATGCTCGTCCGCATCTTTAATCCATACACTGTGTCGAACACTTAAGTCTTCTTGAATATAGACACTCGTCCGTGTCTACTATTCCCCAGAAGAGTCCCCTTAGATTCAACACTCGTCCGTGTTCTTTGTTAGCCCGTTGATACTCGTCCGTATCATCATCTCTGAACATGTGTCAGTTTGTTTCTACATGATACTCGTCCGTATCATAGTCTAAGGATGCTCGTCCGCATCTTTAATCTATACACAATACCAAACACTTATACTTTCCTTTCTTGGTTGTGAACGCTCGTCCGTGTTCACTATATCCCCAGTAGATCGCCAACAAAGCAAATCTTTTCCTTTTTATCTGACACTCGTCCTGTGTTATGATAAACCCCGAGAGCAGCCGTCCCCTGCTGAGTGGTCGTCCTCCACTTCTTGATGGTCGTCCTCCATCATGCTCATCCGATGGCCGTCCCCATCGTTGATCTTTTTAGCAGCCGTCCCCTGCTAGGTGGTCGTCCTCCACCTTTTGATGATCGTCCTTCATCATTTTATCCAATGGCCGTCCCCATTGTTGATTTTGGTTATCCGACACTCGTCCTGTGTTGTGATAAATCTTGAGAGCAGCCGTACCCTGCTGAGTGGTCGTCCTCCACTTCTTGATGGTCGTCCTCCATCATGCTCGTCCGATGGCCGTCCCCATCGTTGACCTTTTCTATCCGATGGCCGTCCCCATCGTTGATATTTTCGGCAGCCGTACCCTGCCAGGTGGTCGTCCTCCACCTTTGATGGCCGTCCCCATCATATTTCTTTTATCCCCAACAGAGCAGCCGTCCCCTGCTAGGTGATCGTCCTTCACCTTTGATGGCCGTACCCCATCATCTATTTATTTCATTTATTCTTTAACCCGATGGCCGTCCCCGTCGTGGTCCCTTTTCCTTTTAGCCCGATGGCCGTCCCCATCGTTGGTTACTTTACCTTTATGAACTTGATGGCCGTCCCCGTCATGTTTCATTAAATCCTCAGAGAATTTTACAGCTTTATCTTGATGGCCGTCCCCATCACGATTTTATTTTCCCCAGCTAGTCGGCCGTCCCCGTCTTGGCTTTACCTTTTATCCCCAGCATGTCGGTCGTCCCCGTCATTGCTATTTACCCAGCAGTCGTCCTCTGCTCGACGGTCGTCCTCCGTTGCCCACACTTTACAATATACTTTATTTTCTTTTACAATCTATATCCCTTTTCTTCTTCATTCTGTGAGTGCAAATTTTGGACTGTCTTTGGTATTCAACCACAAGTTATCTTGTTTGCCTGTTAAGCCGTCGCTTACATCCTGCACAGCTAACTCATGCTTGAATAGGGGCAGCTGTAAACACCCCAAATTTTCCCTCACCCATACACCATGGCTTGTGATCATTCTCATATGCATAAACACAATCATACCACCTCATATCTCACTTTTGATTCACTGCATAGTTTCTAAGGCATCTGCACCTAGGGTTTGTGATCTGAGCAATCTCAGGGCATCTTGAGCCACTCCAAAGGCAACCAATCAATTCAAAGGGGTCTACATGTGTTCAAGCATCATAGTACATCCTCACAAAGTCAAGAATTCAAAAGAATCACAAGAACTAGGGTTTGAGTGGATGCAGAGCCAAGTTTGACTGCACAGTTGACCTAAAATTAGGGTTTTGGTTTCAGAGGCCATAACCCCAAATTTTTTGGTCATTCTTGTTTCCATTGGTCTCTATATGGTATAGGGAGTATGCATATCAATTTTCATGAAGAAATTCCATGGGGAAGTCATCTGATCAAGAGTTGACTTTTCAGACAAGTCAGTGCAAAATCAGGGCATCTGAGGCCCCCAATGACCCAACCAATGGGTGATCTTCATCATTTTGAGTGTATATGATCTTTATTTGATCATGGAAGAAGGTTGAAGTTCATGAAAACCAAGAATTTAGGGTTTTTGCAAATGTTGACTTTTTGGGCATGGTTGACTTTTCAAGAATGCATCATTTTAGGTCATTTTTCAAGCCTTGATTTTTGATCCAAAAATGCTTCAAATGGAAAAACTTTGGTCATGAAAGTTGTAAATCTCATCTTTCCCTTTTCAAAAAGTACAAGAACATGACCAAACTCTTCTTGGATCAAAAGTTATGGTGTGACAAAGTTGGCTAAAATCATTGATTTTCAAGATATGCTTCAAAAGAGAATTTTGCAAAGTCATGAACTAAAGCCAATTGCAACATCTAATTCATTTCAAACCAGTACATAAACATTCTTTAGGCCTTAAAAGTCAGAATTGGACCAAGAATGCCCATGGTTTATGTTTGGTTGGCCAAAGAAATCACATGTGAACCATGAAGCAACAAGTTGCAAAACCACTCATTTCACTTCCTACAAACTATGACATTGGATGCTGACTTTGGCTAGCCTCTCACCTCACCCTTTGCTGCACAGCCCATGCCATGTACTTGCCTAGATCATGAGCCATGCTTGCCTTACACAAAACTTGACTTTTTGCAAAAGCAAACTTACCAATCACTATAGGCCAGGTCACATCATCTGACCTATAGGATTAAAATACATTATCATTTTGCAAGCCATTTGATGTACAAGGCAAGGCTGAAACACTTCATACATACACATTCACAAAAACACCTCATCTTGCAATTTGCTTCGAATCTGCCTCCACAGCTTGCAAACACAAAAACCATCTTCACCATTCAACTCATCACACTTCATAGACCTCAAACCACTAAGAGCCTGGCCTGAAACAAGCAAGAACATCCCACTGCCATTCTTCACCTCATTTTGCAGTTTCCTTCGAAACTCTCACCACAGCTCACAAACATACCATCAAACACCACAGACCTTCTCCATTCACCCTCAGGATCACAAACAACCCCTCACAATGGCCAGAAACTACCAGAATCACCATTGCCATTTCTGACTGAGTTGAAGCAGGAGCTTTCGAAACTCATTATCCAGCCAACATAAACTCTTCTTGAGCATTCAAACATCATCTGGGGATCAAGTGGAGTGGATTGCACTGAAGAAAGTAGCCAGAAAGTGCCAGAAGTCAGAGCTCCAGTTCAGGTGAGCTTCATGAACTTTTTTCCCAGGAGCTTGTTTTTAAGTTCTTAATTGTTTCTCTACGTTCCACTGGTCATGATGATGTGTTTGGTTTCGAAAATCATTGAGTTTTGAGCATGTATGATGTCCCTGAAATTTTGTGACCTAAAACTTGTTTTGCTCGATTCTTGCTTCTGGGGAAAAATAAATGAATTTGGGCATGGGGTTTTGGTTCAGTAGGTTGTGGGAAGCATTTCCATAATTTCAGATTTCATTTTAGTGACCTAGGGAAGGATTTGGAAGTTTTCAGGGGAGAAGGTCACCGGAGAAGACGACCGGAGCTCGTCTCCGGTGACCTGAAAGTGGTTAGTCATTTAATTAGGGTTAGGGCAAGTTTTAAATGTGAGCCACTGGATCTTGTTTCCCGCGTGTGAGTGTGCGGCTGAGATCATGTCATTTTCAATTAATCAGGATTAATTAATTTTAATTAGGTTTAATAAATTAATTAGTCAGGTTTGAATTATGACCACTGGATCTGGCGCGTGGTCAATGGTCTCCTTTCCAGATTGAATCTCAACCCTACATTGTGCATACTTCAGTTTAATTCATTTTTAATTCATTTTCTTTTCCTTTAATTTGCATATTTATTTTAAAATAGTAAAAAATTCTTAAAAATTATGAAACTTTTTCCTAAGAGTTTTAATAATTTTTATGACACAAAAATATTTTTATTTTTATTTTTATCATTAAAAAAAGTATTTTTAAATATTTAAAAGATTATTTTTAATTGATTAATGGAAATTAATTAATTAAAAATACTTTTAGGTATTTAAAAATCACCAAAAAATTCATGAAATGTTCTAAGACATTTAGAAACATTGTCCAACCTTCAAACCAAATTTCTTTTTTGATCTTGATGCATTTTAAGAATTTTTCATTGAATTAAATCATTTTTTATGCATTAATTTGATCCTAAGTTCAAAAATTCATTTCTGCCTATTTGAGAAGAGTTGGACATTGATTCTTTTTGCTTTGTTTTGTGTTTGGCATGTAGTTTCTAGGATAAAATGGCCATGATTTGTTTCTTCATTTTCAATTTACTTGGCATTTCTTTTGTTAGGAACCCTAAAAAACCCTAGAATCTTAGAAAATTCATAACTTGAGATTGGTTGAGAGTTGAGACTTCCCCTTTTGACCTTGGTTTAGTATAGGTTTAGGGTTTCTTTGGGTGGCATTTTCCATTTTTTATCTTAGGGTTTGCTTCTGTTTTTGGTTTTTGTTTGTTGTTTGATCCATAAACCCTAATTTGGGCTTTCATTTGCATCCCTCTTGCATTCTCTTGCATAACATGACTTGTCTTAGCATTTCAAGCATTCTTGTGATTCATTTGACATCTTAAGACACATAGGAAGCATGTTTGATCTTTGCATCACATATTTGCTATGTCATTTGCCTTGTATGCTTCATAACTTTCCATGCCTGTTCATGCTCCTTAACTTGCATCATTTGCATCCATAAGCTTGTATGAACATCTCCATGCCTTGCTTCATGTTTGCAGCATCTCATAACATCATTTTCATCATCAACATGCTTCTGGTTTTGTTTAGCATCATACCATTTCATTTCATTTGGCATTGCATTGCATTTCTTTCTAACATTTCAGGTGGTAAGTAAACTTGAGAAGTGAATTTGCCTTCACTTCTCATAACCTTTCTTTTCATCTCTCTTGCATCCATTGCTGCATTTATGTATGTGCTTGAGATTGAGCTTGCTCATTCTTGTTTCTCCCACTTTCTTTCTTCAAGTGACTTGACTTCTTGAATGAAGCAAGTCACTTTGCTTCTCTTGATCATGTTCATCTGCTTCCTGGTGGCCTTTGAAGATTGTTCTTGTTTAACCTCACAAACCTTAGGAACAACCAAGCATGACAATGAATTAGGTTTTTGATTAGTCTCCCCTCATAGTTTTACCTTTGTGTCTCTCTTTGAGTCCTCTCTTCTCACCTCATAATCAGGGACTAAACCCTAAAGGCTTTAAGGCTTTGTGATTAAGCTTATGCCTGCATCCTTCTATTAGGATGGAGTGTATAACTTTAATCCTAAGTGTTAAACCCTTAATGTGTTTAAATCTCTTAATCAATTCACATAATAATCATCAAGACATCACACTTGTAACTTGGGCCTTGCATTAGGGTTCTAATTCTTCCTTAATTGGTTAAGAAGGACTAACCCTAGTGTTAATGGACAAGTCCCCCTCAAGTTGTTTTACAAATCATAAAATTCACTTCATCATCATACCATCAAATAAAATCCACTTAAATAAAGGCTTTGTTTTGTCATGAGTTTAATCCCTAATCATGGATTAAGTTGAGGAGCTTTCCTCAGCTTAAACATTCTCATCTATTATCCTTCTATTAGGATGGTGTAATGAGTCTGTTTAATCCATGATTATGGTTTAATCTCATTACTCAACACTAAACAAAAACAACAAAAACATCTAAGTAATCACAAGTAGGTTAATGATCTTAATCCTACACCAAAGGTGATTAAGTGTGAGAATCTGACTTCACACTTAAGGTACTCTCATTACCCCTAATCAGAGAGAAGATGTGATGAGTTTACTAAATCCATTGGTTTAGGCTTAAGCTCATTAACTTATGACAAAATCCAAAAACAATAAAAGACTGAAAACACAAAACAAACAATAATCGTCTCCTCCGGGATTCTTTTCTCATCTCCTTCACTCATAAACGAGAACTTGCTTCTTCCGTCTAATGCAAGACAGTTAGCATCTGTGCCAGACAGATCATACACTTGAGCATAGGCAAGCAAGCAGTTCACAAGTCAATTCATCTTTCAGTCTCTTTGGGTCGAACTACGGTGTTCTGACTTCCTCATTGCACGAGAGGATACGTAGGCATAACTTAACAGTTATCGAACAAAAGTCTCTGTACATTCCCCCTCCTTCTAGCCTCATTCTTTTAGCCTCATGGTCATGAGCATCTTATTCTTGTTCTTACACTGACACTTTCATACTTCACATCACTTATACACTTCACTTCTTTTTACACTGACACCTGTATATCTTTTCCAGCTATTTTATACACAGATTGCACTGACACTACCCCTTTAAAACACAAATCCTTTAAGCGTGGATCCCGTCGAGTACGACGGACAATCTGGGTGCTAATACCTTCCCAGGTTGTAACCAACTCCCTTTCTCAGTCTCTCTGGTTCGCAAACCGTCTTATCCATCTTTTTCTAGGTTTATGCAGCATTACCTTTCCTCCGGGATAAAAATGCCTAGCTGGCGACTCTTTTCATCTCCAGTGAGTTCACGGCTGTGTGTTCTCATTGTCCCTTTCGCCGACCGTTCGCGTCTGTACCTTCATCTGATCATTTTTCATTTGTCGGGAGCGACATAGAAGAGTCAGGAATTGTTGTCAAAGGGATTGCTGGATTTGTAGGCGCCGTTGTTGTGATCTGAAGTATACCACTTTTGATAAGACCATCTATGCCGCTTCTCAAGTTATCACACCCTTTGACCGAGATGTTGCAATAACCACAACCGAGCTCACACCCGGGGAACATCTGGCACTTCAGGAGCTGAGCTTTAATCTCGACCAGAGGTGTCCGAATCTGTCCAACACTGGTGATTAAGAAAGATGGCTTGTCTTCCTCAATGGCATTAATTCTTGGCCCTCCATGATTGGGCATGGGATTCTTGGTGACACTTGGAGGGGGTGCAAAGTTGAGGGCTTTAGAATCCACTAAATCTTGTACCTTCATTTGTAAAGCCCTGCATTTTTCCGTATTGTGTCCAGATGCATTGGAATGAAAAGCACATCTGGCGTTGACATCATAGTTTCTTGGGATATTAGAGGGATCTGGTGGTGCCAATGTCCTTAATTCAACCAAGTTGAGTTTCAGGAGTTGTGGCAATAAGGCAGCATAAGGCATAGGGATAGGGTCAATCACCCTATTTTCCTGTGATGGTCTTTGCTGAAAGGGTCTTTGCTATTGATTGCTGTTGTTGTTATTGTAAGTCCTCTGTGGTGGATACTGAACTTGCTGTTGATAATGGGGTTGTTGTTGTGGTTGATATGTTGGTTGCTGAGGAATCGGAGCTGGAATAGTGACAGTTGCCACTGATCTGTGAACATACTGAGGTCTGCCCCTGCTGGCATGAATGGCATTTGTCTCACCGGTCCTTCTAGGTCCCACAAAAGGCTTCCTGGGATTACTTGACGAACTTGCACCATTATCAGAAATCTTACCCATCTTTAGAAGGCTTTCAATTCTTTCCCCGGCTATAACTACGTCAGCGAAGCTGGTGGAAGAAAAGGAAGCTAGCCTATCAATATATGTTCCTTGTAGAGTGTTCATAAACATGTCGGCCATTTCTCTTTCCGACATGGGTGGCTGGATAGCAGCAGCAAGCTGTCTCCACCTCTGGGCATATTCCCTAAAGCTTTCTCTGGAGGATTGAGACATTCCTATCAAGAGGGTCCTATTAGGAGCCATATCCAGATTGTATTGGTACTGCCTGATGAAGGCTTCAGCTAGATCCTTCCAGCATCTGATAATAGCCCTGGTCAAGTGTGAATACCACTCCCTTAAAGCTCCAGTCAAGCTATCTTCAAAGTAAAACATCCACAGTTTCTCATCCATGGTATATGCTTTAAGTCTTCCCAGAAAGGACTGTAAGTGAGTTCGTGGACAGGAAGTTCCATTGTACTTCTCGAAGCACGGGGGTTTAAACTTGTGGGGAATCCTTACCCCGTCCACTAACCCCATATCCATAACATCAAAACCTAGGGAGTTTTGAGACTCCAGAGATCTCAACTTCTCGGCAATTTCATCAAACCTCCTATCATAAACTTCATCCCCAGCTCCCATTACATTAAACTGCTCTTCTTGGGGGTCTTCTTGTAAGATCCTTCCCCCAGTAGTATTTCCTTGCACATTACCCGGTATGTTGACTTCCGGATGTAGATGAGGCCCATACACTGGTGGGTTAACATGAGGCTGACCCCTTTCATTATTACTTGTTCCTCCAGTTCCCAGATGGGGTTCTTCCGGGGTTTGTCTTTCTACCAATGCCTTCAACCTTTCTTGACTTTGGGCCAAGCCATTCATTACTTCCATGAATTGGGTCATTTGGTTTCTCATCTCCAGTCTTTCATTAGCCATCTGAGTTCTGACCTCTGTCAGATCTTGCTGTACTTGATCCATTTGGATACCAGGAAGGTTGTTGTGAGTAGGATACCGGTGCGGACGGTTGAGAGGAAACACCCGGCGGCGAGCAATAATTCCTGAAGCACAGCAGAGTTAGAAACAAATAACATAATGACAAAACCTACAAAACAAAACAAAAGTTAGCATGCAATGCAGTATGTTTATTTGCTTTCCAAGGTATCCGGCTTGGCTCTTGGTTTTGACCTTTCCAGACCCTGAGGAAGATGCTTTGATGTTGCTTGAGAGAAAGAAAACTCAATGAAACAAACCGACAAATACATTACAAATGGTGGATCATACATAGTTTGTTTTTACAACATATGCCCCAGAGGGGTCAAAATACAACATAAAAGAAAAGTACATCAAATGGAAATAACAACAAGCAAAGAAGTCAAACATCGAGTCCAAACTCATCCTCCTTAACCTCCTTCAAGAGTGCTTCAGTTACAGGACCAGCCGGATGCTCTGTGATGTTCCTGATAAGAAGGTTTCTGGTGGCAATAGCAGTGGTCAGCTTCTTGTGTCTGCCCTGGTCATTTGACTTCTTCACACTAGCCCTAAGCTTCAATTCTGAAATTTCCTTCTGGGCTTCCAGCAAAGCCTCCTGTTGCTTCTTCTCATTGGCCTCCAACTGCTCAATCCTAGCTTGAGTTCTCCTATCTTCTTGAGTGCGAGCTTCAGTGATCCTGACCCACCTAGCTTGACTTTCCTCTAGATAGAGATCAGTCCTAGCCTTCTGAAACTGGGCCTCCTTACAAGCATTCTTCAATATTTGCTCTCCAGCTCTTGATTTCTTGATGTAGTCCTCTGCTTTCTCAATCTTGGCCAAATGCTCCACTTTAAGCTTCTCCAATCTCTCGATGTCTAGACGACCATCACTCCTCTCCCAGAGGGTCTTCTTCAGAGCTTGAGACAAATTCTCATTTGTCTCCTTCAACTTCTCAAATTCTTCCAGGCTGACAGTGGCTGGAGGTGGTACTGTGGATGGTCCAGGTGCATCCTCAACGGTGAAAGGCATCCCAGAAATCTGAGCCCTAGTATGAGACCATTCATAATACTGAGCTGAAGCTACATTATTGCACCTCCCAAGAATGGCCATCCCTTTGGTCTGGATGTTGTCCCAAGCCCAGGATGCTTGTCTGACAACAACTAGATTAGGTTTTATCTCACAATACAGGGTTTCAGCCAAGTCTTGCACTTTCGGAGGGTGGACCAAAGCATAGCCCAATTGTCTTTTAAACAGCAAAGGATTGTAGTTGATGCAACCCTTCACTCCTATTAGAGGTACATTGGGGTACTGCCCATAACTAGTAATTATGTCCCTGCCTTTGGTGCTTTGGGTACACCATCTGATGTCATCTGAAGTCAAAGCAATAAGTCTCTTAGCCCAGTTCTTCTGTTGGTGAGGATTCAAGAAGGCATCAGTCTTGGGTAAATGTTTAAGCAGCCAGGTATGAAACAGGGGAGCACAACATCTCACCAACTTTCCTCTTTGCTTTTCATTCCTCTGGTGAACAGAATAATAGAAATCTCCCAGCAATGTGGGTATTGGGTTCCTCAAAAGGAAGAGATGAATGGCATTCTTGCTGATAAACTTGGGCTCATCTGCAAATAGTATAACCCCATATATACTGAGGGCCAACAATGCACAAACTGCCCTCCATTCTCCCAAAGAGGCCTTCAGGATGGCCTGAGAAGTCAGAAAGTCTAGGTGCAAACCAGGGATCCCTGCCTTTGTTGTCATGTTCTGCTCAATCAAAATAGGCTCTAGGTACAGTACTTTTGCCACTTCTCCATTGCTGGGAGAAATCATCTCTGGGTTGAAGGGGATATCACCCCTGACAGGTACTCCAATCAATGATGAGAGCTCCTCCAGCAAAGGTCCCAACTGAAAGTTCTGGAAAGTGAAGCATCTCAAAGGAGGGTCATAAAACTGTAGGCAAGTGTGGATCAAACTCCTCTGAGAAGGATCCAGGTCCATAACCATATCAAGGATGCCTCCATAATGCTCTCTGAATAATGGGATGTGGTCTGGAGTGATAAGTGCCTGGACCTGCCTGATGCCAGCCAGCACAAGCTCAAATAAATGGTATGAAATGTTGCTCTTCTTGGGTGCCATGACTGCTGATGAAGAGCTGAAAACAGATGCTGATGATGAAGACTGATACTGGAGATGAGCCACTGATAGGCTGAGGATGATGGAGGTAGCTGAAGCAGGCAATTGATGAAGATAGCTGAAGCAGATAGCTGATGAAACAGAGGTCTATGCAGATGAAGGGGTCAAAACCAAGCCAGATGTAATGTGGATACCCTGAAAAACAAATAAACAAATGTTAAAATGATGCAATGATGAGTATGCAAATGATATGCAAGGGTTTGTGATCAAGCTGGATCTGATTACTGCCTTGATATAAAGGTCCATGTATGTTTAAGAAGTCCAGATGGAGGTTCAGAAATCCAGTAACCAAGGTAGGGGGACTCAAATAAAGAGCCACATGTCCATGGTTTAAATCACAAGAACTGTCCAAAGTGAGGTACTCTTAAACCAAACAGTAACAGGGTATGATGTGGCCAATGGTACCTGCAAACCTGTAAACAGCCCAACCCCCTCACAGGTGATGTTCTAAAACAAGGATCCTCAGACTTGGATCAGTTATGAGAAGTGTAAACACTTCTAACCCGGAGGTACAGTGTTTACAATAACCATAAAAGATCCTCCTCTAATTCACCTCAGCTTCTGAAGGTCATAGTAAAGGTCATCCAGACTTAGCAGGCTTCCCAGATAGCCCTAGCACTACAGGAAATCTGTAGCACAGAGTTCTCAAGAAGAAACCCACATCTGAACCGTGTTTCATATTCCCGCACCAGATCGAAATGGAATGGGAAAGAACAAGAACCACTCTAGCCTAGGTGTCACTCAGGTCCCAGGTATAGGACCTCAAACTCTCAGTAGAAACCCCACCCACCAAAAACAAAAACCAGATCCAGCCAGATGACAGTATGACAGTATGATATATAAAGCTGTAAAGAAAGCAATAAATAACTGTACATAAAGCAATAAATAAAGTAACTATATAAACACAATTAGCACATAACACCCCAGTAAACACAAATCAAACAAGCGCTAGGAGGAACCCACAAAAAGAACCAGAAACCCTGGTTACAGTATAAGGTTCCCCAGCAGAGTCGCCAAGCTGTCGCTCCCACCAAATGACACCTCGGGCCAGAAGGGGTACAGACGCGAACGGTCGGTGAAAGGAGAGAAGGAAATGAATAGAGTCGCCAGCTAGGCATTTTTATCCCGAAGGAAAGGTAATGCTGCGTAAACCTAAAAAGAGATATGGATAAGACGGTTGCGAACCAGAGAGAATGAGAAAGGGGGTTGGTTACAACCTGGGAAGGTATTAGCACCCAGATTGTCCGCCGTACTCGACGGGATCAACGCTTAAAAGATTTGTGTTTTAAAGGGGTAGTGTCAGTGCTATCTGTGTATCAAAGCTGGAAAGAATGCAAGTGTCAGTGCAAAAAGAGGTGTGAAGTGTATAAGAGAAGTGTCAGTGTGAGAACAAGAATGAGATGCTCAAGACTATGAGGCTTAAAGAATAATACTGGAAAGAGGGGGAATATACAGAGACTTTTGTTCGATAACTGTGAAGTTATGCCTACGTATCCTCTCATGCAATGAGGAAGTCAAAACATCGTAGTTCGACCCAAAGAGACTGAAAGGTAAATTGACTTGTGAACTGCTTACTAGTCTATGCTCAAGTGTATGACCTGTCTGGCTCAGGTGCAAACTGTCTTGCATTAGACGGAAGAAGCAAGTTCTCGTTTATGAGATGAGAAAATAATCCCGAAGGAGACGATTATTGTTTGTTTTTTTGTTTTCAGTCTTTTATTGCTTTTTGGTGTTTGTCATAAGTTAATGAGCTTAAGCCTAAACCAATGGATTAGTAAACTCATCACATCCTCCCTCTGATTAGGGGTAATGAGAATACTTTAAATGTGAAGTCAGCATCTCACACTTAATTACCATGATGTAGGATTAAGATCATTAACCTACTTGCATTTATTTATATGTTTTTGTTGTTTTTGTTTAGTGTTAAGTAATGAGTTTAAGCCATAATCAAGGATTTAATGGACTCATTACACCATCCTAATAGAAGGATAATAGATGAGAACATTTAAGCTGAGAAAGACTCCTCAACTTAATCCATGATTAGGGATTAACCTCATGACAAAACAAAGCCTTTATTAAGTGGATTTTAGTTAATGGTAAGATGAAGAAGTGGATTTTATGGTTAGCAAGACAACTTGAGGGGGACTTGTCCATTAACATTAGGGTTAGTCCTTCTTAACCAATTAAGGAAGAATTAGAACCCTAATGCAAGGCCCAAGTTACAAGCTTGATGTCTTGATGATTATTAAGTGAATTGATTAAAGGATTTAAACACAACAAGGGTTTAACACTTAGGATTAAAGTTATACACTCCATCCTAATAGAAGGATGCAGGCATAAACTTAATCACAAAGCCTTAAAACCTTTAGGGTTTAGTCCTTGATTAAGAGGTGATAAGAGAAGACTCAAAGATGACACAAAGGTAAGAACTAAATGGGGGACTAATCAAAACCTAATTATTATCATGCTTGGATATCCTAGGGTTTATGAGGCTCAAAGGGGAAAGATCTTCAGAGAAACCATCAGGAAGGAAGCAGATGAAAAGAGCTAGAAGCAAAGAGAAGCAAAACAACTTGCTTCACTTAAGAAGACAAGTTGCTTGAAGGAAGAAAGTAAGATGAACAAGAATGAGCAAGCTCAATCCAATACACATACAAAATGCAGCAAAGGAAATATGAAAGAGATGAAAAGAAACCATGAGAAGTGAAGGCAAATTCACTTCTCAAACAACTTACCACCTGAAATGTTAGCATAAGAGAGGAAATGCAATGCAAATGAGATGAAATGTGATGATGCAAACCAAAACCAGGAGCAAGATCATGAAGTGAATGATTCTAAGAGATGATACAAACATGAGACAAGGCATGGGAATGATCAAATAAGCATAAGGATGCAAATGAGGCATGCATTGAACCATGGAAGTACATGAAAAGTTATGAAATGTAATGAACATACAACATGGCAAATGAAAGATGCAATGATCAAACATGGTTCTAATATGTACTAAGATGTATTATGAATCAAAAGAATGCACAAAATGTCATGGCAAGTCAATGGATGCAAGCAAATGAGAGATGGATGCAAGGGAAGGCACAAATTAGGGTTATATGCATCACACAAAGCAAAAATTCAAAACCAGAAGCAAATGACATGATAAAAATTTGAAAATGCAACCAAAGATACCCTAAACCTATACAAACTCACTGCCCAAAGGAGGGGATCCAACTCTTAAACTAGTGAAAGTTATGAATTTCCTAAGATTGCTAGGGTTTTAAGGTACCTTGTCAAGAAAAATGCTAAACAAATTGAAAATTCAAGATCAATTCAAATCAAAATTATCCTATAAACTACATGCTATACAAGATGCAATGCAAAAAGAATCATTATCCAATTCTCAATGGTTAGGCAGAAAGAAATTTTTGAAGTTTGACATAAAATATTGCCTTGAAATGAAATTAAATCCAATGAAAATGATCAAAAGGCATCAAGAACAAAAAAGCAATTTGGTTTGAGAGTTGGACAATGTTTCTAAATGTTTTTAAATGCAATGTGAATTTTTTGGGGATTTTTAAATACCTAAATGTATTTTTAATTAATTAATTTTCATTAACTAATTAAAAATAAATATTTAAATGATTTAAAAATGATTTTTAATACAAAAAATAAAAATAAAAATATTTTTGTGTTCTGAAAATTCATGAAACCTTTGACAAAAATTTTCATAATTTTTTAATGATTTTAGCTATTTTAAAATAAATATGCAAAACAAATGAATAAAAATGAAATAAAATGGAAAGTAAGCAGGATCTAAGGTTGAGATTCAAACTAAACACGCGGGAGTTGACTGGCGCGCGTTTGAGTGGCTGGGATTGCTTCTGGGAAATTCAAAAATTAATCCTAATTAATTAACCTAATTAATCTGGATTAGGGTTTAATGAGAGATCCAGGCCCTCCATTCACGCGGGAGTCAACAAAAGTCCTAAAAATCAAAGGTCCACATTCAAACTTGGCTAAACCTAATTATCAAACCCTAATCACTTTCAGGTCACCGGAGACGAGCTCCGGTCGTCTTCTCCGGTGACCCCCTTCCCTGAAAATTTCAAAATCACTCCCTAGGTTATTTCTGGAGCTCTAAAGCTCCAGATCACTTCCTCTCACCTCCCTAAACTCATCCCTGCCATCAAATGGAATTTATTTCTCACCATCAACAAGATTCGAAGCAAAGTTCAAAAATGGCAGAAATTTCAGTCAGATCATACACACTCATTTCTTCATCATTTTCAAAAATAAAAGGTTCATTGAACTCAGGGGATCAAACTTAACCATTTAGAAACAAAAAATAAGAGTTATGGAAAAATGTTTCAAGGAGATACCTGAGCTTGAGCTTTCTCAGTTTGGGACTTTTAGGCCTTCTCTCTTTGTGCAATCCACTCCTCTTGAACTCCTGATGAAGTTTTGATGCTAGGAAGGAATTTCTTTTGGCTGATTTGGGAGTTTGCAAGCCAACTGGTCAGAAATCGAGTTTGGTTTATGTGAGGTTTTTGGCTGTTTCAATGGTTGGTTTGTGGTCAGTGAGTCATCTTGAGATCAATGGTGAAGTTGGTTTGAAGATTGGTTGAGTGAGCTGAGAGATTTGAAAGGTTTTGCAAGTTGGAGGATTTTTTGATAACTATGGCAATCTCTGGTTTCAGCTTGTGTTGTGTTGTGTGTTTAATCTCATTTGGTCCACTTATCACAACTAGAGAGGTCAGAGAAGTTGGTGTGGCCTAGCTTGATTGGTATGGGTCTTTTTGCAAAAAGTCCAAGTTAGGTGTACTTGAGGTATGGGCAAGTGTAAGGCTGTGATAGGGGTATGGCTTGGCTTAGCTGAGTTTAGGGAGAACCATGGAAAAGGATTAGAGGCACTGCAGCAAGTGGATTAGGGTTTGTATGATGTTTTGCAACTTTGTGACTTTTTGCCCCTTTTGAAGTTTCTTGATCCATAAGTCATGAAAATGGGCAAACTCTTGGTGCATTCTGAATTTTAGGCATTGGTTTATGTTTGTACAAAGATTAGAAGTCACTTTGAGGTCTCATTTCACCTTGGCAAGGGATTTTGCAACTTTGTCTCTTTGGTACATAACTTGAAATTATGTGATTTTTCCCAACTTTGACAAGCCATAACTTTTGATCCAAAATGAATTAGAATGAGTTCTTGTACTTTTTGAAAAGGGAATGATTCATTCTACAACTTTCATGACCAATGTTTTCTCATTTGAAGCATTTTTGAATCAAAAAGCAAGGGTTGAAAAAGTTTCCCAAAATGGCAAGTTTCCATTACAAGTCATTTTCCCCAAAAGGCAACTTTGCAAATGGCTTGAAATTCTTCAATTTTGTGAACTTATAACATCTTCTATGATCTAATAAAGATCATACACATTCAAAATGATGAAGAACACCCTTTGGTTGGGTCATTGGGGGCCTCAGATGCCCTGATTTTGCACTGACTTGCTCAAGAAGTCAACTCTTGGTTAGATGCCTTCCCCATGGAATTTCTTCATGAAAATTGATATGCATGATCCCTATACCATATAGAGACCAATAGAAACAAGAATGACCAAAAAATTTGGAGTTATGGCCTCTGAAACCAAAACCCTAATTCTAGGTCATCTGTGCAGTCAAACCTGGCTCTGCTTCCATGCCATTCTCAGTTCTTGTGATTCTTTGACTTCCTTGACTTTATGGGGATACAATATGATGCTTGAATATACATGGACCCCTTTTAAGGGATTTATGACCTTTGGAGTGGCTCAAATGGCTCTTGGATTGCTCAGATCACAAACCCTAGATGCAGATGACTTAGAAGTAATGCAGTGAAGCAAATATGCAATGTGAGGTGCTATGATTGAACTTATGCACATGAAGAGATCACAAGCCATGGTGTGCATGGGTGAGGGAAAATTTGGGGTGTTTACACACACAAACACTGACAAGCTTAGATGACATTTTTTATTTTTCGAATACCAGACAGAAAAAATAAAGTAGCACATATTTTTTGGATTTTTGAAAAAATGGTTAGACAGTAAAATAAAATGGGTAGGACAAATTTGGGTTATGACACAAGTCTATAAGAGATTATGGTGATTTGGAGAGTGTAAATAATTTCTCAAGTGATGAAAGCTCTATTTAAAGTTTAGAATCGGACCGCATGTGCCTCATGGAAAATAGAAAGAAGAAGAAAAATGTAAGTCTTTCTAAATTGGAAACTATTAATGATTTATCTTATCTTCAATTACAAAAAGGCTTTGAAGATCTTCATAGAGAGGCCTTAAAAGCCTTTAACAAATTAACTTCACATGAAAAAGTATTCTTACACTTAGAAGCTAAAGTGTTAGAATCCCAAAGGAAGTTAGAATCTATTAAGAGATCCATGATATATATTCAAAGTGATAAGAATGAGGATGAAAAACCATCAAAGTTTGGTTGTGAATCTTCTCATGATTGGAGAAAATAGATAAATGCTCTTCAAGTCAAATTAGAAAAAGCCTTACAACCAAAGTATGCTTTTGCTATTGATCCATCAAAGTTTGAAATGTCTTTGAACCATTCATATAAGAAGCATAAATTTGTCAAAAAAAGGATTCTAATTACAAAATAACGTATCATCAAAACATATCTTGTCTCTATTATTGCATGAAAGGTCATACTATTGAAAATGAAACTTTAGGAAACTTTTTGTTCCTAAATAAGCTTTTCAATTGTTGCCCAAATGCAACCAAGGTTTCATTAATCCTCAAGGAACCAATGAAGATTGGGTACCTAGCACTTTTTGTTGATCTTGCAGGATAGATGTCTTGTCTCTATGAAGAGAGAATGAAATCTCATTTATGGATGATCAAAGAAAAATAAAAGTGACATCTCCTTATTGATTTAACTATGTGGCAAGAAATATTGACTGTGTTACCAAAAAGGTTAACTTTTAGTGTTTTTTTATAATTGGTAAAAATGTCTTGATTATTATTAATGTTTTCGATCCGAGAAGTCTCAGAAAAGGTATTGTGTTTTATGGTGTGGGTTTATCTTTAACAAGACATACTCAAGTGCATCAAATTAGGGATTGATCAACCTAAGATGATGAAACATGAGAAGGAGTGTTGAATGCCATTTGTAACTACATTTTCTCATTAAAACTGGGCATTTTTCGAACTCTTTTGCATTTTCGATTATTTAAATCCATATGTTTGTGTGAAATAACATAATAATTGCACGTGGCTTTAGTATCCCTTATTTGTCTGCTAGTATGCAGGATTGGTGTTAAGAAACCAAGGAAAAGGGCACAAAACCAAGAATTGGGAGCAAAGCACAAGAGGCCAAAAATCACCTTGCTCATCGGGCGATGGTTGGCAACCAGAAAGCGAGCTCACCTGGCAAGCTCTTGAAAACAAGAAGTGAGGAAAATAATTGTATAGGAAGAAGCAAAACTGCATCATGGTCACCCGACGAGGTCTGGCAAACATGAGTTTACCGGGCGAGATATTAGTCATCGGGCGAGATCAGATATTTCCAAGAAGGCGGTTTGATGATTAGAGGCAATTACATGTGCCTAAAAGTGAACTTCGTTTGGAGAGCCCTAGATCGCTGGGGGAGTCAAGATATATTTTGTTAGATATTTATAGGTTCTCTTGTTCACTTTTGGCCATACTTTTGATATCATTTTACTTCCTTTCACACAAAAACCCTAGAAACTCAAATTTTGAGCAAAAGAAGTCATCTTTATTTAGTCGGAGTTGAATTTGCATCCTTTGTGATTATTAAACATGGGTTTACATTCATCTCCTTCCATTTCTCGGATTCACAAACTTTGTTGAATGCCAATTGTGATTAAATTTTCTCATTAAAACTTGGAATTTTTCAATCTCTTTTAAATTTTCAATTATTTAAATCCATAAGTTTGTGTGAAATCTCATAATAATTACATGTGAATTTGGTGTCCCTTATTTGTGTGCTAGTATGCAAGATTGTTATCAAGAAACCAAGGGAAAAGGGCATAAAACTAAGAATTGGGAGCAAAGAACCAGAGGCGAAAAATCACCTTACTCGTCGGGAGCGGGTTAGAAAACAGAAAGCGAGCTCTCATGGAGAGCTCTGGAGAGCAAGAAGTGAGGCGAATCAATGTAGAGGAAGAAGAAAATTTGCATCATGGTCTCCCGAAGAGGTTTGGCGAACATGCGTTCGTCGGGAGAGATGTTAGTCGCTGGGCGAGATCTGATATTTCCAAGAAGGTGGGTTGATGATCAGAGGCAGTTAAATGTTCCTAATAGTGAGATTCGTCGGGTGAGCCCTAGTTGGAATGAAGAGACAAGACATATTTTTTTAGATATTTATAAGATCTGTTATTCACTTTTGGCCATACTTTTGATATCATCTTACTCCCTTTCACACAAAAACCCTAAAAACTCAGATTTTGAGCAAAAGAAGTCATCTTTATTTAATCAGAGCTGGATTCACATCCTCAGTTAATTATTCAACTCAGATTCACATTCATATCCTTCCATTTCTTGTGAAGCAAGCTAACATGGTTATTTGTAGCTAAACCTCTTGTATCAAGATTAGATGTAATCAATCTTTACTTGTATGTATTTCTTTTAATTTTTATATGTGAACAAATTGAAAATCAATGTAGATTATGACATTTGCCTTTATTGAAGATTTGTAGTTTAAATCATAGTTGAGAAACATATTTTAAGTCTTGATCTAAGTTTATCATCATCAATAATCAAATTCTAGACATAAATTTTGAGTTGATATTCACTTTTATCAAATCTTAAGGTTGTTGTATTGTTTAATAGAGCGAGAGATCATTGATTAAACAATATGGTAAAAATCATAATACCATGTCATACATGAACAATAAAGATGAGTGATATGTGGTTATGTTGAGTATAAATGAAGTTCACATGCCTGATTAATAGAATACATATGAAATAGGTTGATGAAATCTAGTCTTGATATGCCTTTTAAAACGATAATTTTTACAAAATTTTATCATTGCTACAAACTCTAATGAATGTTACTGTTACCAAATGAAAACCATCAAAAAACCTCATTTAATACATAATAAACTGTAGAACAACAGTAATATCACATCAATCCCTGTGGAGACAATAAAACAAATACCCACTGAAAATACTTTCAACAAAAAGCAAGATAACTATCACAATTTAACAATAGTGAAAGTCCAACAACAAAGGATAATCACCAAGTCAATTACCTTCTTAAATACATTATTAATCAAAATTTCAATTAATTATACAAAGAGAAAAGTGGTAAGATAATTTTGAATTCAATTCTGTTTGTGGCACACTTTGCATTCATTTCAACTTTCGTTCGAGAGTTTCTTGTAGAATGCAAGTGCATCATCCGTCATTCGTATGATGACGTAATATCGTTTCAATCATTTTCTTGTTTTGTAAGTAAGTAGTTATTTTACCTATTTATTTCTCAAAGGTATGTGATGTATTATGTGTATGATTTATGTAATATGTGTTCACTTCCAAAAATTTCAAATGTGACCATTGTGTGTTTTCAATTTACAGGTTTACAGTGGCCATATTCAAAATGTCTTCACATTATATATATATATATATATATATATATATATATATATATATATATATATATATATATATATATATATATATATATATATATATATATATATATCTTTTACCATTTCATGCCTACATTTACATTTTTGCATGTTACTAGCAAATAAACCACGAAAATCAATCATATGCACGTGTCTCTCATAAGTTAGTTATGCATAAGTCAAGTTGAGTCCTTCAAAGCCACTAGAAATCCTAATGTATCAAATTATTTCAAATTTTGGATCTTATAGTCGACTCATAAGAGGTATAGGTTGATACATAAAAATAATTTTTCTATTTTTCAAAAATTGTTTCAGTATGTGTCGACACATGCTCGTATAGGTCGACACATAAAATAATTTTTTGAATTTTTTTTTACTATCTTCAGTATGTGTCAACCCATAACCTTTATAGGTAAACACATAAATCTAAAGGTTGATTCGTAAGTGCATATTGGGTAATTTCTCTTCATTTCCTTCTCTCTCATACTTTCACCAAAACTCTCAACTCTATTACCTTCATATTGCACCTTGAAAGTTATTAAATATACATTAAATCATTCTTACTTCATTCATTACATATCATTAACATACTCAAATTTTCATCAAATCATTTGCATTGTTCATCACCTTCTCTCATTTTCCCATAAAAAAAACCCTTTTACCATAACTCACAAAAACTATGAATTCTCAGTTGTTTGTATCTCATCTTCACTTCTTTGTGTGTTTCCCTGATTGTGTTTCTTGTTTGAGTGTGTGCGTATTTATTAATCTCTCATACCCATTCATTTTTTTCATTCAAACATTTCCTCAAACACCTGGTGTGCACACTTTATTTCAAAAATCTCCATGGCTCCAAAGCTCTCTAAGTCCAGTTGTGATGCTAAAGGTAAGGGTAAGACAACTACCTTTACTACTATTTCTGAATATCCATTTACATTGGTTTCAAATAAGTATGTCAAGGATTTTAAGCTATAATATCAAAATCGGCTTGTTGTGACATAATATGTTTTGAAGCCGATTGTGGTTGTTTGTTTGGATATACTGAATGTTGTTAAGCTTGTTGGGCATCAACAAATTGATTATTTCATGAAGCTTGCTCATGATCATAATGAGGACCTTATTCTTGTATTCTACTCTAGGTTACATGATATGTAAGGTTCATGCTTCAATTTTTCTATAGGGAACAAGGTTTATTGGTTTACAAATGATCTGTGGAAATCCTTATTTGGTATTAATGTGGTTGATGCTGCTGCTGATGATGAGGTTGACCCATTGGTTAAAGATGGCAACAATAATGTAAAATTTGATTGGGGTATTCATGTGAATGGGTTACTCAAAGCTCCTCGTGCCAATGACTGTTATGATCCTATTTCCAATGGCCAGTTGGAGATGGTGCCAAGAATTCTATTTTGGGTGGTGTCTTATATCTTGAGGCCAAAGAATGGCGGGTTTTCAAGAATTGACTTCACTTAAATCCATCTGGTACATGTTCTCTTACTCAAGGGCAAAATTAATTGGCCTCGTTACTTTTTATCTCACATGTTGATTTCTAAGATTATGAACTACTTTTGGGATATCAACTGTGGGGCGTACTATCTTTGCATGGGTAAACATGGTACGAAGATTTACAATTTTGAAGATCCTACTGAATTTGGGGATGATGAAGATGAAGCTCATATGGATGATGAGCAACTTATAGAAGTTCCTCATGATGTTCTTGAGGAAGATGTTATAACGCAAGATGCTCCTCACAGAGATGATCATGGTATCAATTTTGGTACTGGATTTGATGATACTTAGGAAATTGAGGAAAGACGAGAGGTATGCGGAGGATTGTGTAACATCCCAAAATTTTCCCTCATATTTATTACCTTAAATGGGTTATGTTTCACATTCATATGCATTCCCATTAGGTCATAACCTCACAATCATGCATTTCATTGGCTCATATGGCATGGGATCGAAGCATTTTCCTGTAATCTGTATTTTCTATTCAAAGGACACTTATTCCTTGGTGTATACTTAAAAGCAAGAAGATTAAGATTTCTCATGTGTTGTGCTTGGTTCTGAAATTGAAGATCAATGTGTCAGGTTTCGTCTCAAGGCTACTTTGAGTATCACTCTTCACTACAAGCTCATTATTGTCAATGTACATCTCAGAGGTTTAAGGTTGAGGTTAACCATAGTTCGAGGATTCACTTAGGATACAAGTATGATTTGGATTGGAGGCTCGAGTTGAATTAAACATGTTAAGATTGGTCGTACGGATTACTTGGATTTCAATTACCCTTTTTATGTTAATTTTCATTTTTATCCATTATCTAATTTTATCCATAAACAACTTTAAGCCCATTACAAATTCCAAATTTGAGTTAAACCAAATAACCCTTTCTCATGTCCGTGAATCTTTTTTATTAATTCTAAATCCATTTGTCTACCTTCTTAATCATTTTCTAAATTGCAAAACCTTATCTGAATAAAATGCTTGTCCTTTATTGTGCTATTATACCAAGCTTAGCAAAATTAAGCCGATTAGATACCGCAAAAGCATTATATGATGAGACGATTAAGTATGTTGTGCAACCTGATGTTATTATTTATAATGTATTGATCAATGCTTTTGGCTGATGATGGAAATGTAGAAAGGTTATCAACATCTATCATATTGCAAAAATTGCTAAGATAAACATACATGATACATGTTAAGTTGAATGTGCTTCAATTTTTGCCAATTCCACATTATGTGATGCGACGGCATTGGGAAATTCACGCTCTTCATCAAAATTTCCTCGACCAACATATTGTACAGACAAAAAGGGTCTCATAACAGAAAAATAAAGGAAATAAATACATAGCAGGTTTTTCATGTAACAAGAATATATTAGAGAAAAAGAATAAGAGAATTTCACATTTTCACTTTCAATAATCAACATCAGTTACAATGACTTCTAAGGGGACTCTCACTTTCATTTTCACGGACTTCAGCCCTCTTCATCAACCACAAGGCCATAATACATAAAATAATGTAGAACAAAGATAACACTTCTTCTAACAGTAACTTAACAGAAATTCAGGAGAAGAGAAAAACAGTTACAGAAAAATAACAAAATTTCTTCAATTCCCTCCTCCACTCTCTTCTCACAGATATCTCTGCATCTCTTTGCATCTTCAATATCCAACCTTTAAGAACCATCTTCTAAACTCTTCACCCTCTCTTATTGCTTATGGTTCCATCTTCTTCAATCACCATATTCCTTAACACAATTCAACACCACCATAACGACGTATAAAAAATGACAAGACGAAAAAAATCAAAATCAAGATTCAGTAGAGAATGGTGTAAATTCATGAGATGAAGGTTCCTCAACGGTTTTCACAAATCTTCTTCTTCCATACAACTTCAATCTTCGTCTTGTAGCGGTAAAAACATGAGTGTAAGCTATTAGCTAACTTAACTCAAGGTAAACAGAGTCGCCACCGTGCTTTTATTTTATTCCAAGAGGAAAAGGAAAAAAGAGCGAATAAAACCTAATGAATCTAAAAGCAAGAAAGCTAAAGAAACACATCAGAGAAACAGGTAAGGGGATAGGTTACACAATGGGAAGGTTTTACGCACCCAAAATGTCTGTGGTACTCCACGGGAGCCCTTTGAAAAATTTACTGCTTTTGGTTTGAAAATGGTTCGTTTGAAAGAGATTGGAGAGATGAGAAGAGAAATGTTTTTTTTAATATTTTTGTGTTTGAAGAGGTTTAACGCCTCATGCCTACGTACCACAAAGTGCAATGCGAGATCAAAACCTCGTAATTCGTGGTACAAAATTTGAAAAGAAACAATGAGTTGAATTGATTTTAAAATGTAAAGATAAGTCGTCATTCTTTAACGAATTATTCCGCTAGAAAGAATGAATCATATCTAAACATATGAAAAGAAAAGTGCACGAAAGCACAAAAACAATTGAGTGAGTTTTGGATTTTTAAAAGTCTTTGGGAAGAAAATTTCGATATGCTTATATGGATTAACATTTATTAAGAAAATGGAATGAAAAGGTAAAATCGCTTGACCTAAGTCAAGGTTTGATTTATGAAAACGTTTGAAGTTTGAAAACAAATAAGGTTTTGAAAATGGGAAGAAGATTTGAAAATTTAAGAAGTGGGAGGAGATGAAGTGACTATCCTAAGAAAATAAAATAAAGAGATAAGGGAAGAAAGATCTAACCAAACTTGATGACATTCCAAATTATGAGCATAAGAGTTCCATCCTTATAAGCTAGCAAATGGCCAAATAAAGGCTAAATCCAACTTTATGAAGATCAAGGCAAAGGAAGTGTCCTAAAAATCTAAGTCCAAATCTTCATTCCAAATGCTAAGGATAGTAACCAATAGTCCTCAAATTAAAGTCACAAGTTTTTTAGAGGTTTAATCCTTTATTAATTTTTGTGTGTCTAAATGGGCAAATAGAAAATCAATCAACAAATAATAAGAGAAAATAAAAAACATGATATGGATGAATAAAGCAAAATAAGATAAAGGCAATAATAGTTCAAGAAATTAAATGTTAGTAACAAAATAAAAATAAAAATGCAAGAATCTAAAATATTAATAGTATTAATAGTATAATAATATTCATATAATAATGGTATGGTGAACTTAATCAACCACAACCAAAAAGGAAAGTAACCAAAATCGAAAGCAACCGGATCCGCTTAGCATCTTACACTATAGCGATTAATCAAGGCAAACCGAACCGAATTCAATGAAATTTGAAAGGCGATTGGGAGACCCAAAGCACCTACGCATCAAAAATTCACAAGTCTCGATTCTTGAAGCAATATGATTAACCACTTTGGGATTACGCGATCAACAAGAGATCCGGTCCACGAAAGTGTAAGTACCCAATTAGATTTTTATTCCGAAGTCGGGATACATTTAGGTCTATGTTAAGCAATCGCCGAGTAATTTACGAAGTAATTACCCTACAAATGAGGTCGGCCACCACCCATTAAGGTGCATAATGTTAGTGCTAATGCATGCGAGATAAACGATATGTAAATCGTTATCCGAACGCGATACCGCATAAAACTAAAGATGAATACCAAATTGAGCCGTACTTATGGTATTCTTCCATCCTTAAGTTCAATCACTCATCTTGGTGGATTCAAGCATGAAAATGTATCACTAATGCAAAGTACCTTAAATGAATTGAATAATCCACTTAAATGTAGTTTTGAATTAATGAACATTAACTACTCTAATCTACACCCAAAGTCCATTGAAATTAAGGAGGAATTACTCCCAAAAATGCTTCCCAAGGAAAAAAAATAAAAGGGAGGAAGAAGAAGAAGAAAGAGGAACCAAAAAGGGGCTTGAAACAAGCCAAAAACAGCATTCTGACTTGTGTTAACTGGTTAACCAATTGGTTAACCGGTTAACGCAAGCAGATTTTGGACAAATTGTGCTATTTTTAAACAGGTTAACCGGTTAACCAAATGGTTAACCGGTTAACGTTGTACCAGATGCTGAAAAATGCAGAAAATTCAGCATGATCCATTTTGAAACCTTTTCTCAAACATTGGATGATCATGATCTGAATTTGCACGAATTTTAAAACCAAAATACAGTGGAATCCCTGCAATCAAACAACAAATAAAGATCCGAAGGATCTAGAAACAAAAGCACCAAAGATCTACATCTTGAATGTTGATGGTGAATATGGGTTCATGGAGGAAGATGAATTACCAAAAGCTTTTCTTCAAATTGAACCAACACAAACTTAGATCTACTGAAATTAATGAGCAAAAGAATGAAAGGATGAAGGTCTAGCTCAAGTTAATCAAGAATTCAATGTGAATTCTTGATAACTTCAAAAGAAAGAAAAATGAGCTTTGGAGAATTTGGTGTTGAGGGAGTATTTTGCAAGAGGTTTTGTGGCTATCAAAAGCTAGTTGAATGAATGAAATTAAGGTCCTATTTAAAGGCCTTAGGTATGGAAATTTGGTGGAATGGAGTTTGCTTTGGTAATTTGAATTTAGGTTTGGTAATTGGAATTTTGGTGGGAAATGGAAAAGAGTGGTGATTAGTGAGGGTTTATGGTAGGAAATGATCAAAGTGATGTAGAGAAATCAGAAACCAATGGATCTAGAATATTTCAATTAAATCAATGATCTAAGGGTGATGAGTTTGAAATAAAAAATTCAAATTTCGCATTGGTTAACCGGTTAACCATTTGGTTAACCAGTTAACCAAGCTGAATTTTGAAATTTTTTGTATTTGTGCAAAGTATCTGTGCACAATATCTTTCATAATGTTATAGCACTTCAGATGGAGCTGATTGAAGAAAAGGTAGTAATCTTGAAAGCAGTAATGTTTCAAGAACCAAGCTTAGTTTTGTGTTCCAGAAGAAGGAAACTGGTGTGATATCCTGCTAACATGATGGATGCTTTGGGTGCTAGAAAAATGTGTGATGATCACATATGTTTGGAACCTACTCCTAACCTGGAAGAGGAGACATCTATGCTATGTGTTGAAGGTCTCAAGTTTAAGAAAGTGGGAGTGTGTTGCTAATAACCATAGTTATTGGTGTATGATCAAGGGAATTCTTCATCAAGCTTAGGCCCAATTATGTGATGTCCCCGTATGAAGAGTATAATATGTAGACATGTTAATGGTATGTATCATGCAAGTCACTGCATGTATTTGAGTCTGATAGAAAATGATGATTAACTTCTGGTGAACTCTCGTACCCTCTGCAAAGAGTTGTACATGGATTACTACTGTTGTTACCCCCAAAACCATAGTAAGTGTCAAATCAATTTGTTTGAGATTGTTGTCAGATCTGATGTTGGAACATCATCTCAAAAATGTTGAGTCTTCAACCAAGGAAGTTAGTTGTGCTCATATCAGGTCAAGCCACTTACCTAATTTGAAGTGATAGGTGGTGTGGATTAATAAAATAGGGACTAGCAAGTGCCACAGGTGTGCAGGAAATGAATGTCAAACCAAATCTCCTACCTTGTGTGAGAAGGTTACCTTATCACATATGATAAAAACCTTGACAGGAGTTGAGTATTTGTCTGCTATTGATAAGGATATGCATCTAACCGATAGTGAATACTCTGACAGGAGCTAAATGTTTATCTGTCTTTGAAAGATGTTGTGCTTTCAACCAATGAGAAAATACATTAATGGAGGATTATGTATATGTCTGATGTAAAAGTGCAGAACTACAGTCTAAACATCATAATTCAAGAAGTGTTGAGAAATTACTTTTCTCTTTGTGGCTGTATATTTCTCTTCATGGTGTTTTAGTCTGTGATGACCTGAATTAGCTACTGAAGGTGTGATCCTTAGAGATTGTCTTTGGAGCTCTGTGTTGAAGTCCTAAATGATATTGAAACAATCATGTCTATTGGTAGATAAAATAAGCTTCTGAATGTATCTACAAATGTGTGTGATAAATGCATGACTTTGGTCATGATTAAAGCTAGCAATGTGACCAACAATTGCTAAGAGCAAGGGAAGAATGTCAGATTGGGAGGTCTGATCAGAATGGTTGTTGAACTGGTAGTTTCTTCTACTACTAGTCATGGATAGTGGCAGTATGAACCCTTTATAGCAAGCAAACTAAGAGCATCTGTTTTGGAATATAAAATCAAGTGTGTCTTGTATGGATATATAAGGATATTTATCAGTTGTGCTCTTTGTGGTATTCTCAGAGAACTAGTGTATATGAGTTTGTAAAACTCATGATTATTTTTGGTTTGAGAGTATGTTCATCAGGGGTGTGAAGTTGAGAATTAGTGGAGTTTATGCTCAGCTGGAGTAGTGTTTATCCATGACATAAGGAGATCTTGCTAATCTTATCTGGAGCTAACCTTAAAATTCTTCAAAATTAAAAGATTAGATTATGTAGAACTATCTGATAGGGTTATTATACAAAGATTTAAGATCCATTGTTGTTTGTGGAGTTCACAAATATTTGATTGATTATCCTTGTGATTCAAGATTGGTGAGGTTCAAAAAGATGTTTGGAACATCTTATCATCAGAGTTTGTGCAGAATCATGGGAGGGGTATTGCATAAGCTGTAGCATCTGTTATTTCTTAGGAGTTAGCTTGAGAATTGGCTTCAGTCTTGTGTGACAGAAGTTGTGTATTTCTGGAAAGTTTCTTGGCAAGAACTGGTCTGGATATTTTTTATTCTGAAGATGTTGATGAAAGACAATGAACACATCATAATCTTGATGACTACTTGGATTGGTTTATTTCTGATCTAGGTGCAGTCCAGAATGCTCATCATGGAGTTAAGATAGGTGGCGATATCATAAATTTTTTAAGACTGCCTTACTCAAGGAAAGGTGGCATCCTTGGTATAGTTATGAGGTGTAGTTCTTAACTATTCCTTCTGAATAATCAGACAGTGGCAGGTTTGAAGACTTTGGAGAAACATTGGAAGTTTCTCATCAATATGTGTTATCGGTAGGAATTTCTGCAAAACCAATAGAATGGAGGTTGTTTACTCAAACTTGATGGATAAATCAAGTCTATGAGAGCATGGAACTCTTGTTCTATAAAGGAAGGAGGTTCTTTCAAGTGGCAGAAGAAGGACCTAAATTTAACAGATGGATGTGGTCTAATAATGTTCAAACATCTAGTTCAACATCAGAGTCTAATTGGTGAAGTGACACATAAATTAAGATAGAATGATCTATAGGGATTGAATGCTTCATAAGGCCTATCATCTTGACAGCTTGGTGAAGATCAACTTTATTGATCAGGATATCTTTGGAAGATTTATTATAAACGTGAAGAAGACAAATGTGGCAATTGGCTTTTTCATATGAGGATTCATAAAGGTGGTGATCAAAATGTGGTAATTGGTTGATCTTTAAAGTGGATTCGAAGAATCAAGATAATCAGAGTGTGGCAGCTGGTTGTTCTTGAGGATTGTCTTGGAACAAATTGCTCTTGGGCAGAGGAGTGATGAGTTGAAGACTCAAGGGGATTTATTCTTCTTGAAGGTAGATGAGAGTTTATCACTCTTTCTGGATTTCTGATTCTAATTGGTGGCACAGTGTAGTTGAAGATTTTCAGTTCTTGGATTACTATGCTATAGTAAGTCCAGTTGGTGGAGCACATCTAGGATCATGGTGATAAGGTCTTGGTGTATGAAAAATGTTCTAACTAAGTGTTAGTACATTATCTGGGGTGTTTATCTACATGGTTTCTATTATTAGACTACCTAATCATATGGGAGAATGATGAAGTAGATGATCTATATTGGAAGAAACATGTAGAAGAGACTGAAGTATATCAGGTATTGATTGCTTGGAAGCTTGTTTGTGGACATTCATTCTAATGTCATAATTAGTTTGGATGTGTTTTATCTGGATTGTATGGCCTTTGGTGTGTAAAGGCTTAGTGTCAAGAACCTGTGTGCTAGAAGATGTTCATCTTGTGTAGTCTGTGGTAACTACAAACCAAGAAAGGAATCAGGTATGCCTTGGTACAAGAAGTGAATGTGTTCAATTGGGAATTGAATAGAGGGTGAGCTCTTGAAGACATGAAGATGTGTTTTATGTTTTCCTTTCATCAATGTACAGAGAAGCATGGAGTATCCTAGACAGGGGGAGTGTGTTACAAGTATGTGCAACTGGTTTTATGTGGTTTTTCTCGAGGGGGAGAAATGATTATATAAAACAGGGAGAGTTATAGTCCTATTTTATTGGCATTATTGTGAAGCTTGTGTGTGTTTCAAGCTTATGGAGATTATATACTTCTATGGTTATTATCGTGCCTTTGTCTTTTTTTGGCTAAAAAGGGGGAGAATTAATAGTGTGTACTATTGAGGTCTGATATGAAGATGTGATGTTAAGGAACTTCTACATGAGGTACTGCTACACCTGTATGTAAATTAGTTTTAGCCAAAATAAGCCAAAGGGGGAGATTGTTAATTCCATTATTTTATGATTGGCATTATGTTTGGTAAAACTAATATGGCTGGAAAATGTTGAATAAGAAGTTTCATATGTTAAATTAACATGGTATAGATTCTGGAAGAACATGTCAAACATGATGTCCTGACATGGTGGCACAAATAAATGTGGTTATAATAATTGGCAGATACTGAAGAAGATGTTGAAACATCTGCAAATGTCATGACATAATTACTGTCATATGTTACAGACAGATGTCAAAGAAAATGTTGAAACATTTGCAACTGTCATGACAACATTACTGTCATGTGTTACAGATAGATATCAAAGACAAATATCATGACGTCTTGGTCTGTGGAGTAATGGGTTTATGATCTGAATTATGCAGAATATTCTACAAAATATTCTGATATCACAGGTGGAGTTATTTTAAAGGACTAGGAGATTCGAGGTGGAATTATTTTTTAAAGATGCAGAATATTCTGGAGATATTATGCAATCAAGAATTGGCAGAATTTTTGACAAACAAGAAGTGTTGAACTTAGTTCAGGATGTCACACCAGATGTTGTGACATTGACAAACAGAGTTACTGTTAATGAATTTAGTTCAAGACATCAGGATGTCACACCAGATGTTGTGACATCGTAAACCTGCTACCAGACTTAAATGATGCATAACAGAAGTGAGTAAATTTAGGAGAATTTATCTGGAATTAATTGTGAATAGATAAGCACTCCAAGGCGCATCTTTAGGGAGCTTAGTTATCTGACTTCAGTATAACAAAATAACTAAGTCACCTTGAATCAAGGAGGTAACAAACTAACTAACCCTAATTCAAGGTGATGACAGTGGGATTTATCAAGTCTGGATAATTTGCTAAAAGCCCACAAACCAAGCAATATGTGGCGCTGATTTAAAGGGTGCTGATTTAGAAGATCTTAAAGACTCAATTTAAATTGAAGACAAATATTGAAAAATATAGAGTTTCTATATTTAGAGATATTTTAGGAGTTTTTAGATTTGAAGATCTTTTGGTATATTTGTAGCAGATTTTTTCTGCATAGCAGCTATTGTTGTGATTGTTTAGGCCCAAATCGAGTAGGGAATAGGTTATAAAAGAAACCCTGTAACCTAGTTTAAAATCAACCCAATCAACCGAAAATGTAAACATTATTAGGGTTGTGCTCTCGTGGCAGCCGTGCGTAACAAGGAACCCTATTGTGGCTATTTCACCTGTGATTCTCGAAGCTTGTAAGCAAGAGAAGTATTGTACTTAATTGAAGCTACTAAGCAAGGTTAAGTTGTTGTCATGGAAGTATGGATTATATTTGTGAATTGTTGTATACGTATGAAGTCGTCAATATCAACAACTGAGAGTTGAGAACTGTGAGACATCACTGAGGTGATTGGAAGTGAGGATGAGTTTCTCATATTTAGGAGTTCATAAGTAGAAGTTGCATTGGTAGTGATTAAGTGAGAAGACTGTAAACTATAGGTGTTTGCTGAGAAGTCTTTGAATTAATACTACATAGTGGATTTCCTTCCTGGCTTGGTAGCCCCCAGAGTAGATTGATTTGATTGAACTGGGTTAACAATTCTGCTGTGTTCTTTATATCTTTTCTGTTTTATGTTTTATGCAGTACCTGAACTGAATGTCCTATGAGATGTCACAACATCCTGAAGCATGTTTGACTCTGATATATCAGAATTATTTAAGTACTGATATGTATGCCTTACCATGTTTATAAGTAACAAATAAGATGTCTCAACATCATATTCAACATCTGAGTCTGTCATACCAGAATTTCAGTTTTGTAACACCCAAATAACCCCATGGAATTATTAATAAAAATTAGAGTATTTTAATTTCATCAAAACATTTGAGTGTCACAATTCAACAAAACCACACATGGCTCAAAGACACGTTTTACATAATTGTTCAACTCGCAGCGGAAATCAAAAGAATTAGTAATAACTCCATTACAAAAATGTTTTTCTAAAAATAAAGTAAATAAACAAGTGCAGTGTCGTCCCGACACCCAAAGCGATGTATCAAAGCCAACATCCTAAAGACACGAAGTACACCAACTTCACTGACCACCACTCGACTTATCCTGCTCACTTGCACGTTACCAACATAAGGTTAACATTCAAACAGAAGG